>CM064064.1:9142500-10392500 GCA_032594955.1 Panicum miliaceum | reverse complement strand
AATGGTTGCTTAACTAAAAAGCAACAGTTACCGACTTCAAGAGGCTATCAGAGACGTCCACATGAAGGTCGGTGCCAAGTGGCACTATCCGAGGCCGGCCGGCCCCACATGGCAGCCAATGGAGCTTAACTTTGCGTGGAAGTTACATTAACTGCCAAGGTCGCATGGTCTTGACACCCTTCACCGGTTACCGACCTCTAACTGCAATAAATAGAGCTCCACTTCTCACTTGTAACACACACCATTCCAGAGAGAAGTGAGATTCTTAGTTACTCCAGTTCAGTTGTAGAATAGGGAGAGTGTGAGGTGAGAGCCTGTGCAAGAGCCGAGCTAGGAAAGGAGCCGGGGTTTTCTCTTGGTTCTTCTCCACTTTGTATCCACCTCTGGGGAATATTATCAAAGTAAGTTCCTCATTTATCTTTAGTATCTCGCTAGTCTTTCTCTTTACTTTCAGTATCTATTTAGTTTACTTTCTTTGATTTGCGGGATCCCTTGTCTGCGTGGTTCAGCAAGCCTGGCCATTTGGGGTTTCTTCTTGCCTTAACGTGAGTCGGAAGTCAGTAACTTGATAGTTGAAGCATAGTGCTTAGGGTTGATAGTTATCTTGGGTTGTGTTCCACCCCACGGAACTGATGTGGTAGGCGGCAGGTGGTGACAGCCCTGTCCGTCCCTTGTAGTCCACCACGTTCGGGTGTTTTCATAGCAGTAGATCATTGGCTGAGTTGGACCCCCCCCCCCCCCCCCCAATTTCTCCTTCAGTCTGAGGTCCTTCCATCCCAACCGCCGAAGTAGATCAAGTTAGTATAACAGCTTGTTATCTGGGTAACGATTTGGCTAACTGAAGTTACGCCCTCTACCCTCTTACCTCATCTCTCTAGGTGGGTCCGGTTGAATAGTTCTAGGTCTGGTTGCATTTGACGTTCCTTGGATTCGATATCCTAGGTAAACTCCCTGGTGAAAGCTACATCGGTATCCGTGCGCTTGCGGATTAGTTCGTAAAGGCTAAGGAGTGCCAACAACAGGCAAGGTAGAATAACTAAGCATACTATGTACCATGTCCATAAGAGTACGATTATGACGCTCAGCAACTCCATTTTGTTGTGGTTCGCCCGGCATTCTGTACTGGGCCTTTATACCATTTTCTTCAATGTACTTAGCGAATGGTCCAGGTATCTGGCCAAATGGAGCATGTCTCCCATAATATTTACCATCTTGGTCTGATCTCACAATTTTAATAGTGACATTATATTCATTTTCCACTTCAGCCTTAATATTTTGAATTTGTCTAATGATTCGGACCGATCATGAATGGGGTAAATATAACCATAATGAGAGAAGTCATCAGTGAAAGTAATGAACGAGTCAAAACCATCTACATACTTTATGGAGAACGAGCCACAAATATCAGTACGAATTATTTCTACTAAGCCCGAACTCCGAATAGCTCCTTTCTTAATTGTCTTAGCGAATATTCCCTTAACACATTCAACATATTGTTGATCTAAGCTTGAAAGGTCTAATGAATGGAGTATCTCTTCTCTTATGAGATGCTCAATTCTCCCCCTCGAAATGTGGCCCAAACAACAGTGCCACAATTTTGAAGAAGTCTCATCATCACGCTTACGCTTTTCACACATATTCATCACAGAATAAGCATCATCAAGAGAGAGCAAATAAAGATCGCCTTGCAAATGATCAAGGCCCACATGAATATTATGAAACTTAATGTTGCACTTTGAGTTGCCAAACTCACAAATATGTCCTGACTTATCTAATCTTGAAACAGAAATAAGGTTTCTCTTTAAACTAAGAACATAAATGACATCCTCTAAACGAAGTTGGAAGCCGCCCGGTAACACCAAGTCGAAGCTCCCAATGCCTTCAACCTTCACTTCATTACCATCAGCCAGTCTTAGGCTTCGCTCCCCCTCTCTTATAGTTCGGATTGAACTGAATACCTTTGTTCTTCAACCACTCCTTAAATCATTCGCAGTCCTTCTGCACATGCTTGGGTGCCTTGCAGAACTTGCACAGCTTCTCATCAGAAGTCTTCTTGTGTGCCACGAACTTGCTCACTTTATGGCCCTTGAACTTCTTATGTTGTTTGCTGCTGCCTGATTCAACCTGATGCTAAGGAGCATTGTTCACACTAACACGCTCAAAGCGCTGACTGACCATGTTGACAGCATCCTTCATTCTCTCACCCTTCTGCCTTACCCCTTCCTCAACACAATAACTAATGAGCTCAATCATGCTCCAAGTCGCCTTCTGAGTATTATAACTTATCTTGAAGGGACTGTACCGTGAAGGCAGCGAAGTCATAATGAAGTGCAGAAGAAAACCATCAGAGATAGCCATATCCAGTGCCCTTAGCTTAGTTGCCATGTCACACATACTCATAATTGCTCCCTGATTCCACTCTGCCCGTTGTACTGTGAAGTCAGCATCTTCATGATGAGGGTGCTAGCAAAAGTCTTGGACGAGCTCTTAAAGTTCTCTTCCACCTTGGCAAGATAAGCCTTGGCGGTTAGCTCATTCCCATCATGGTCCTTATCAGGAATAGCACCAAAGAAGGACGACGAGATCGTCTGCTTAATGATCATGTTGGCCATCTATTCACATCTCTCCCACTTTTGAATGGAAGTACGGTCAACATCTGCTCCATTAGGCTCTGCTGGCTTGTCTTCACATAATGCGAGGTCATACTCGCACAGAGCAATGGCCACCTGCACTTGATTATGCCACTTGGGATAGTCTGTGCCATTCAGGGGCTCAATGGAACTCAGGTAATTCATCATATTGTTCACTAAAAAATCATGAAAATAATAATTCAATTAATTTCATAATTGAGATGCTCATAAAAAGTATGAAATAAACCCTACGATGGCCTGATTAAAATCACACATAAATTTCAATTTGCATCACCGATGGGGAAAACAAACGAAATTTATCATAAAACTCATAATTAAAACAACTATGGTCAGAATTAATTATAAGTAAACTCTAAATAAACTTCCCGATGGTTCCATTTAAATAGAGCGCATCTCAATTGCATATGGTGGATAAACATAATTTTCAGTGAATAAATACAAGTAAACATAAATAAACATTTGAAATATCTCATGGAAAATTAAATAAACTTAATATTGGAATTTTTAAGTGCAACAGTAAATAAATATGACTGAAAATATTAGCAGTAAAGGACTTTCAGTCCGAGAGCAAAAACCGTCCCGAAAACTCCCCATGGCGCGCATGGGCCAAAACCAGCTCGGCCCGGCCCAATATCACGCACGCAGCCCAGTTGTGCAGCAGCCTAGCCCACTCATAGGAAACGCTAATCGCGGGTCGATCTGAGGCGTTACTCACGATCGGACGGCCTGGAACTAACCAGGCGCCCCATAAAAGAGCAGAGGCGGGTCGAAAACCCTAACCAGTCTCACTCCTCTTTCCCTCTCTTGCCCGAGCAGCAGCTGGCAGCGTCTCTTCATGCCGTCGCTCGGACGCGCAGCCCCGCTGCTGGCCTGTTCACTACAGAGTGCCGCGTGTGTCCGGGGCCCGCACCTGCAGCTGACCCGCGAGCGCCGGTGCGAGCTTCGTGCTGCGGGTGGCTCCCGTGTGCTGTGCAGCCTGCCGCGTGGGGCCTGGCCTGCCTAGCCGTCGTCGCGGGCTGCCGCGGGCACCGTGCGCCGTGTGGCGCCGCACTGGTGTCACGAGGGGGCACCGCTGGCTGCCGCGCGCGCCGCGGATCACCTTGTGCGCCGTGAGCTACCGCGTGCCCTTGCGCGTCGCGCGGTCGGGTCCCGAGGACCCCGGCTTGTGATGCACCGGCCCGCATCTGGCGCCTCTGTGGTTCCTCCCGCCGGCGCCGCGTGCGACCGAGTCACTGAGATGCTTGTTCATGGCAGCGAGCCATACTCATGGCACAAGTAAGATTTTCTTCAACTTTAGGGTTAGGGTTAGGGTTCATGAGATTTGGGGATATCTTAATGCGATCTAAAATTTGGCATTCCCCTCCTTCTAATTTGCTTACTGATGAATGTAATCTCATGGATCTTGAATCTAATCTGCGAAATAAAATTAACAGGGGCTTAATTTGGGAAAATAGTAGAAACCCTAGAACCCTAATCACTTAACTTAATCATCAAATTAAACCTTAATTGCCTCGATCCAAACATGAATTAGTATAACCTTAATCATTTAGATCTAATCCGAGGTACTTAACTTAACCAGAGTAAAACTTTACACATGAAAACATTACTGCATACATAAAACTTGATCATTTTTGTTGTGCAATAAGATCTAGATCTGCTCAACTTATGAAATCAATCTAATCCGACAAAAATAGGGAACTTTCTTAACAGATTGAATCAAGTTAGGCATAAGGATGGCTCTGATACCAAATGTTGATTCTGCTAATGAACGTAATTAGCGACTAAACAAGATCCTTAGCCTAAACATGATATCAATCTCATAATGCGGAATTTGGTGGGTAGATCTTATGCCAGCGTTAGCAGTAGCAGTCATTGGAGCTCCTTGTGTTTATGACGCCTAAGCCGTAGAGAAAGTAGGCGGTCTTGTCGGTGTAGATGTACGAGCACGGTAGCGACGGCCTTCCGGACGCCAACGACACTGCCCTCGAGTGCTTGGTCTTCCAAGCCCCTCCAGCGCCTTCAGCGATCAGACTTAGGTGCCTAGGGTTTAGAAAATATGGAAAATATTTTTCTGGTGTGTTTAGAATGGTAGTCACGACCTTATATTTATAGCGCTATGGGGTTGGGCGCCAGCCTCTGAAAATAAACCCTAATGGGCATGCTGATCACAGCCCATTAGATTTTTATCATTACATTTTCCTTAATCATGTTTTAGGTGGTCAAACACCATTAACTGTGAAGATCGCATTTTATCTATAATAAAATATTTCCAACAAGGAGCTGACAAGGGCCGAAAGGTGAGCATGTCGTTGAACTTGTGGAGGTGGCAAGGTGGCAGCCACATAATGTCGCCGAACTCATGGAGGTGGCCCCACGCGGCCACATGGTCCTCCAGGTCGTATTCCACGCGGTTCACAAACGACATCGACCGCTTGAACAGCGGTTGCAGAGCCAGAGGAACCTGCTGTAGACATGCAGAGCAAGCACGTGTTCGGTGCGTGAAGCTACCTAGTTTTTTTTTGTTTGAAAGGACCAGTGGTTGGTTATATGTCTGTGTAGCCTTTTCGCAGCAAATTTCGAATTCATCCACATGACCTACTACGAAATTTTGAGGTTTACATTTCTGCAGCTAATCTACTCGATCATCTAGCTCACCAAAAATACCTGCCAATTTTGTACATCAATATCACAATAGTATGGTTTGTTGTGAGGACAAAATTGGTCCGATCCATAAATGAAGTCTTTTAGGCTCCGTTTCGATAGATGTAGATATTGAGCTCTTGGAATTGAATTGGGCACCAATACCAAATCCATCTATATTGGAAATGGATTACAGTAGCAATTCTGTTGTTTGGATGTAGACGAAATTGTAAGTTGGAACCTAGTGAGGTAGCCAATACTAAATCATGTTTGGATCTGCATATTGTGGTATTCGAAACTGACTATCTTCTCTCCACTCCCCCACATACGAGCTCCACGCCTCTGGCCCTTGCTTCACTGGCAACACAGGCTATGGCCGCCGAACTTCGTCATCGAGGTTGTGGCCGCCGCGTTGAGGTCCACCAGCACCGAATTGACCTCTGCTACCCCTGGATTTTGATTCTCGGGCATCGAATCGAGCTCCGCCGCTGCCAGATTGAGGAGGAGGAGATAAGCATGGGTGGCCAACGTGATGAGGAGGAGACCGCCTCATTCCCGGCCTCCAACCTCTAATAGGACGCGCTCGCCGTCGTGCACCTCCTCCTCCTCGCCGCCGCCATGTCCTCCCGCCTCGTCGCTCTCCGCCCACGTGCCAAGGGGTGCGGCGGCGACCGGCGCCCACTTCGTCGCCAAGGCGGGGCTCGCCTGCGCGGGCTCAGTGGGTGGGCTCGGGGCGGCGCCGTCATGGACCTCGCCTTGTCCGTCGCGGCTGGGGTGCTGCTCGCGGTGGCGTGGGTTCCCGGAGAGAGAGGGAGGAGGAGGAGGTGGGCGGGGGTGGGGGGGGGGGGGGGGTTTCACCGACGTGCATACGAGCGGTGGAGGGAGAAGGAGGGCGGGATTGGCCGGCGTGGAGCTCACGCGTGCGGACGTGGCTGCTTTTTCTTGAGCGGAAGGCCAATTCATTGCAAAACGGAGGGGGTTGGCTCAGTATCAAGGGCGCAAGGGTGGGAGTGCTGTGAATACCGGTTGGTATTGGGGTTGATTTCCAATTCCCAATTCCAGGACATCCAAACATCCGATGTTCGAAACTACTATTTCCAATTCCGAATTCTAAGCCTCAATATCTACATCAAATGCAGTGTTAGACTTTTTGTAGCGGGTTGAGATTATTTTGTTATCACAACTTTATAATATTTAAAAGCAAGTTGATGAAGCTAGTGATGGAGCTATTTTATCCATGAATTATTTATGGAGGCACATGCACCGCACCTATTTGGAGGGAACTGAATGCAGTGATTATTATAATACCTAACCAAGCTAGTGGGTTAGTTAATAATATCTGACTAGCTTGAAGATAACAAAAAAGCTTATAGTTTAACTGTTTTGATCAGCTAAAGCAAATAAACAAGATCTTGGAAGAACCAATACATGCAGTTTGTACCTGAGAGATGACGCCGAGGACGCCGAGCGATACTTGGCCGCGTCGAGGTCCAGGTGGCCTATGCCGAGCTCTCTCACCGTGGCGAAGCCCTGGCTCGCCGGTCCTGGCATCACAATCTTCAGCCCCACGATGTACTCGTGCACGGTGCCCCCCCTTGCCCCATAAGGAGCTGCCGTGTGCGCCGGTCGCCAGGAGGCCCTCGACGGTGAGGCCGTACCAGCAGGGTGCTGGAATTTTAGTGGGCTTGGCCCATTTATAATTCAGAAATTCCAATAAATCTCAAAGACCCATGTGTGTAAGAGTAAAATGTGCAAACTTTAATCCCACCTTGCTAGTGGAGCAGTGGGATGGCCAACATAAATATGGAGGTTTTTTTCACCTCTTCAAGCTATGTGATGGGAGAGAGAAGAGAAGCACCACAAGCGCGCGCATGCCACGCCACGCCTCGCTGGGCCGACTCAGGCACGGGTACGGGCACACGACATACGCTTGAATGGTACACCGAAATCCGCCCCCACCCCCTTGCGGGGGCGCGGCTTCTTTTTGCAGTTTTTATTACTTGAGCTGGTTACTTGGGCTCTGCGAGACATGGAAACCTAAACCCTAAACCTAATCGGTTTAGATCGCTTATGGGACGCGAGGTTTGTTTGGTTTCCCAATATATATGACCATCGGCCTCCACCAGAAACATATCGAAACCTAGGGTTTTTGCCTCTTCTCGCTGCTGCGCCACCACCGTAGCCTTCTCCATCCCGAGCGCTAGTGTGCAACGGCGGACCTGACCCCCCCTTGCGGGGGCGCGGCTTCCTTTTGCAGTTTTTATTTTTGTTTACTTGGGCTCTAAGTCTGCGAGACATGGAAACCTAAACCCTAAACCTAATCGGTTTAGATCGCTTAAGGGACGCGAGGTTGGTTTGGTTTCCCAATATATATGACCATCGGCCTCCACCAGAAACATATCGAAACCTAGGGTTTTTGCCTCTTCTCGCTGCTGCGCCGCCACCGTAGCCTTCTCCATCCCGAGCGCTGGTGTGCACCAGCGCACCTGACCCCCCCCCCCCCCCCTCCCCTTGCGGGGGCGCGGCTTCCTTTTGCAGTTTTTATTTTTGGTTACTTGGGCTGGTTACTTGGGCTCTAAGTCTGCGAGACATGGAAACCTAAACCCTAAACCTAATCGGTTTAGAATGCTTATGCGACGCGAGGTTGGTTTGGTTTCCCAATATATATGACCATCGGCCTCCACCAGAAACATATCGAAACCTAGGGTTTTTGCCTCTTCTCGCTACTGCGCCGCCACCATAGCCTTCTCCATCCCGAGCGCTGGCGTGCACCGGCGGACAGGAGAGCAGGTCTCTGGAACACTTTCACCTTTGTGATCCTACACCAGGAGAGGGGGAATAAGGTTTTTGGGAAGCGCTCCGCGCGACTACTCAAGATTTTCATCACGGCTCGTCCCTCATCCAAGTCAGGAGCTGTGGCGTGTCCTCGTCTACTACGTTGTCTGCTGCACTTCATCCGCAGAACCATCTTCGTCCCAACTGTGCTGTTCCGCTTCCCGACGGCTCCTGCTCAGTACGTACATTGTGATTTATTCCAGTTCTTAATCATATTTTCAGAGATCATGGTTATATTGTTCGTACTGCTTTGTATGCTAGAGAATTGCATGCTAGGGTTTGTTCTCATCATGTTTAAATCTGTTCGGAATTTAATACTGCGATTGTCTATATTCTCAACAATCCAAAAACCGTATTATAGGCAATCTGTTGATTTTACTATGGCTGGATTTGCTGATGCACCGAGGCCGAAAAAGTTTTCTGGTGAGCACTTTAAGAGATGGCAAGTCAAGGTCCATCTCTAGCTGGCTGTAATGCACGCTTGGGAAGCGAGGCTTGGCATACCAGTAGGTGAACATTCTCCTGAGGAGAGGAAGAAGTTCACGGATGCCAACAATCTCTTCGTGGGTTGTGTGATCAGTGTTCTTCTGACCATCTGGTTGATGTGTACATGCACACAACAAATGTGAAAGAGCTGTGGGATGCATTGGTTGCAAAGTATGATGCGACCAATGTGGGCAGTGAACTGTATACCATGGAAAGCTTTCTTGACTTCAGGATGGTGAACAACCGTTCTGTGGTAGAGCAGGCTCATGAGCGGCTCCCTTCTGTGTAGGGACGGTTTTAAGGTAGTGTTAGAGTCCAATAAATTAGTAGTGTCTAAGCATGAACAATTCATTGGTAAACGCTATGATAGAGGAGGCTTGTTCCGCTTTTCCCTTTCAGATTTTTGTGATAAGTCGGTGAACCATATTTGCGATAGCGTTAATGATGATTTAAGTGTTTGGCATTCTCGTTTATGTCACGTTAATTTTGGTTTAATGTCTTGGCTTTCAAGCATGTGTTTAATTCCGAGATTCACCATTGCCAAAGATTTTAAGTGCCATAGTTGTGTGCAATAAAAGCAACCTCGAAAACCTCACAAGTCGGTTGAGGAGAGGAATTTGGCACCTCTAGAACTCATTCATTCTGATATCTGCGAGATGAATGGTGTGTTGACAAAAGGTGGAAAGAAATATTTCATGACATTGATTGATGTTGCGACTAGATTCTGCTATGTTTATTTATTGCAAACTAAGGATGAAGCATTAGACTACTTAAAAATCTACAAAGCCGAAGATGAGAATCAACTGAAGAGAAAGATCAAACGTTTAAGGTCTGATCGTGGTGGCGAATATTTCTCCAAAATTTTTGATGAATTCTGTGAGGAACATAGTGTTGTTCATGAGAGGACGCCTCGCTATTCACAAGAATCAAACGGGGTTACTGAGAGGAAAAACCGCACCCTGCCTGACTTGGTTAATATCATGTTGGATACTGCTGTTTTATCTAAAGCATGGTGGGGGAGGCCCTGTTGACTTCTTGTCATGTCCTGAATAGGGTTCCAAAAAAGAACAAAGATCAAACACCATATGAGATGTGGATTGGAAGAAAACCACCGCTTTCTTATCTGCGCACTTGGGGATGCTTGGGAAAGGTTATTGTGCCCATTCCAAAGAAACGCATGTTGGGACCTAAGACAGTTGATTGCTTTTTTCTGGGATATGCTCAGCGGAGCATTGATTATAGATTTTTAGTAGTTATAGATTTTTAGTAGTTAAATCTGAGGTAGCTGATATGCATGTTGATACTATTATGGAATCTCATGATGCAACATTTTTTGAGAATATATTTCCTATGAAAGATATGCATAGCATTTCTAGATTTTCTACTGAGATAACTCCTGAATCTACTGCACCTGTTGAGTCTTCTGAACAACCTGTTGAGAATGAGGAAATCCTTGAGAAGGATGACAGTGAAGCTCCTAGGAGGAGTAAGAGACAAAGTGTTGCAAAATCCTTTGGCGATGATTTCACTATGTACCTTGTGGATGATACTCCCACGTCTATTGTAGAGCCATACGCATCTCCTGATGCAGATGATTGGAAAGAAGTGGTTCATAATGAGATGGACTCGATTCTATCATATGGGACTTGGGAATTGACTGAACGACCTTATGGTTGTAAACCAGCTGGATGTAAATGGGTGTTCAAGAAGAAGTTTAGGCGTGATGGTACTATTGAGAAGTACAAGACTCGACTTGTGGCCAAAGGTTACACACAAAAGGAAGGAGAAAACTTCTTGGACAGTTACTCACTTGTTGCTAAACTGACCACTATTCGAGCAATACTTTCCTTGGCTGCCTCATATGGTCTTATCATTCATCAGATGAACGTAAAGACAGCTTTCCTAAACGGAGAGTTGGATGAGGAAATTTTCATGGATCAGCTAGATGGGTTTCTAGCTAAGGGTCAAGAAAGCAAGGTGTGCAAGTTGTTAAAATCCCTGTATGGTCTGAAACAAGCACCTAAGCAATGGCATGTGAAGTTCGACAGGACCTTGACTTCTGCAGGCTTTGTCATGAACGAGGCTGATAGATGTGTGTACTATCTCCATGGTGGGGGTCATGGAGTTATATTATGCCTGTATGTGGATGACATACTAATTTTTGGGACAAATATTGATGTGATAATTGATGTCAAGTCTTTCTTGTCAAACAGCTTTGATATGAAAGATCTGGGAGAAGCTTATGTGATCCTCAACATCAAGCTTATAAAGGGTGAGAATGGGATTACTCTTTCACAATCCCATTATGTGGAGAAGATCTTGAGTAGATTCGGCTACTTGGAAAGCATGCCATCTCCAACACCTTATGATCCCAGTGTGATACTACGCAAGAACGAGAAAATTGCTAAGGATAAATTCACGTAATCTCACATTATTGGTTCACTCATGTACTTAGCTAGTGCAATGAGGACCGACATATCTTTTGCTGTGAATAAATTGAGCAGGTTCATGTCAAACCCGGGATCAGATCATTGGCATGCACTTGATGGGGTTATGCGCTATCTAATGGGTACTACGAGCTATGGGATTCACTATTCTTACCACCCCACGGTGCTAGAGGGATATAGTGATTCGAACTGGATTTTTGATGCAGATGAATTATACGCCATGAGTGGCTATGTGTTTACCCTTGGAGGTGGAGCGATGTCATGCAGGTCTTGCAAACAGATCATTTTGACGAGATCAACCATTGAAGCAGAACTTACTGCTCCAGATACAGCCACTACTGAGGCAAAGTGGCTGTGTGAGCTCTTGATGGACTTGCCGGAGGTCGAAAAACCAGTGCTGGCTATCCTTATGAACTGTGACAATCAAACAGTGATAGTCAAAGTCAATAGTGCTAAGGATAATGCGAAGTCATCAAGACGTGTCAAGAGACGACTGAAGTCTGTCAAGAAGTTGAGAAACTCCGGAGTAATAAGTGTGACTTATATTTCAACTGAGAAAAACCCAGCAGATCCCTTTACAAAAGGTCTTTCACGGAATGTGATTGAAAATGCATCGAGGGAGATGGGTATGAGACCCATATAAGTTGCCACAGTGGTAACCGAACCTATGTGATCGGAGACCCCGTGAATTAGCACCTAGGAAGAACAAGTTGTTGGTTGACTGAGGAGAGTAACATTTTAACCCTCTCTAAGTAAAGATGCAATACTCTCAAATGCTGTAAGGTAGGTTGGCTAAATGCCTTAATGTGTTTCTATTGGCTTTGATAAGCAAAGATGCTGTCCTACAGAGTATTCTTGAAAGAACACACCTATATGAGCCCGTCTATTAAACGTCGCAGTCTATGAGACTTGGGTGATCTCTAGCAAGCTCATGAAGAGACCAGGGAGTACGACGCATATGCTCCACCCGCGGGGTAGGCTACAGGCAGCCATGTACTGGTTATGACTTTGAGTGAAACTTGTTCACAGAAAACTAACAATTCAAGGCATAGTCCTTTGTCAGGTTGGGAGTGAGCGTAGCTTGAAGCTCTAAGCGGAAGTTCAACTTAACAGTCTCTGCTGAAATGCTAGTATTTCAAACAGTAGTAAGAAACAGGCAAAACTCTAAATGGGCATTTGAGATCTGGTGGGGGATTGCTGGAATTTTAGTGGGCTTGGCCCATTTATAAATTCAGAAATTCCAATAAATCTCAAATGCCCATGTGGGTAAGAGGAAATGGTGCAAACTTTAGTCCCACCTTGCTAGTGGAGGACTGGGATGGCCAACATAAATATGGAGGCTATTTTCACTTCTTCGAGCTTTGTGATAGGGGAGAAAAGAGAAGCACCACACGCCTGCGCGCCTCGCCTCGCCGGGCCGGGCACGGCCGAGGCGGCTTTCTTTTGCAGTTTTTATTTTTGGTTACTTGGGCTCTAAGTCTACGAGATATGGAAACCTAAACCCTAAATCTAATCGGTTTAGATCGCTTATGCGATGCGAGGTCGGTTTGGTTTCCCTATATATATGACCATCGGCCTCCACCAGAAACATATCGTTTCTGCCTCTTCTCGCTGATGCGCCGCCACCGTAGGCTTCTCCATCTCGAGCGCCTGCATGCACTGGCGGATGGGAGAGCAAGTCTTTGGAACCCTTTCGCCTTTGTGATCTAGCACCGAGAAAGGGGGAATAAGGTTTTTGGGATGTGCTCCGCGCGACTGCTCAAGATCTTCATCATGTCCATCTATTATGTCGTCTGCTGCACTCCGTCCGCAGAACCATCTTCGTCTCGGCTGCGCCGTTCCGCTTCCCAATGGCTCCTGCTCAGTACGTACACTGTGATTTATTCCAATTCTTAATCATGTTTTCAGACATCATGGTTATGCTGTTCGTACTGCTCTGTATTCTAGAGAATTGCATGCTAGGGTTTGTTCTCGTCATGTTTAAATCTGTTCGGAATTTAATACTGCGATTGTCTATATTCTCAACAATCCAAAAACCTTATTATAGGCAATTTTTTGATTTTACTATGGCTAGATTTGCTTGCAGTGAGGCCGGAAAAGTTTTCTAGGATGCACTTTAAGAGATGGCAAGTCAAGGTCCATCTTTGGCTGATTGTAATGCACGCTTGGGAAGCGAGGCTTCGCATACTAGTAGGTGAACATTCTTCTGAGGAGAGGAAGAAGTTCACGGATGCCAACAATCTCTTCGTGGGCCGTGTGATCAGTGTTCTTGCTGACCATCTGGTTGATGTGTACATGCACATAACAGATACGAAAGAGTTGTGGGATGCATTGGTTCCAATGTATGATGCGACCAATGCGGGTAGTGATCTGTATAGCATGGAAAGCTTTCATGACTTCAGGATGGTGAACAACCATTCTGTGGTAGAGCAGGCTCATGAGCGGCTCCCTTATGTGTAGGGATGGTTTTAAGGTAATGTTAGAGTCCAATAAATTAGTAGTGTCTAAGCATGGACAATTCATTGGTAAAGCCTATGATAGCGGAGGCTTGTTCCGCTTTTCCCTTTCAGATTTTTGTGATAAGTCGGTGAACCATATTTACGGTAGCGTTAATGATGATGCGAGTGTTTGGCATTCTTATTTATGTCACATTAATTTTGGTTTAATGTCTTGGCTTTCAGTATGTGTTTAATTCTGAGTTTCACCATTACCAAAGGTTCTAAGTGCCATAGTTGTGTGCAATCAAAGCAACATCGAAAACCTCACAAGTCGGTTGATGAGAGGAATTTGGCACCTCTAGAACTCATACATTCTGATATCTGCGAGATGAATGGTGTGTTGACAAAAGGTGGAAAGAAATATTTCATGATGTTGATTGATGATGCGACTAGATTCTGCTATGTTTATTTGTTGCAAACTAAGGATGAAACGTTAGACTACTTTAAAATCGACAAAGCCGAAGTTAAGAAGCAACTAGAGAGAAAGATCAAACGTTTAAGGTCTGATCGTGGTGGCGAATATTTCACGAAAAGTTTTGATGAGTTCTTTGAGGAACATGGTGTTGTTCATTAGAGGACGCTTTCCTATTCACCTGAATCAAACGGGGTTGCTGAGAGGAAAAACCGCACCCTGACTGACTTGGTTATGTCATGTTAGACACTGCTGGTTTATCTAAAGCATGGTGGGGGAGGCCCTATTGACTTCTTGTCATGTCCTGAATAGAGTTCCAAACAACAATAAAGATCAAACACCATATGACATGTGGATTGGAAGAAAACCATCGTTTTCTAATCTACGCACTTGGGGATGCTTGGCAAATGTTAATGTGCCCATTCCAATGAAACGCAAGTTGGGACCTAAGGCAGTTGATTGCTTTTTTCGGGGATATGCGGAGCGTTGCTTATATATTTTTAGTAGTTAAATCTGAGGTAGCTGATATGCATGTTGATACTATTATGGAATCTCGTGATGCAACATTTTTTGAGAATATATTTCCTATGAAAGATATGCATAGCATTTCTAGATTTTCTACTGAGATAACTCCTGAATCTACTGCACCTGTTGAGTCTTCTGAACAACCTGCTGAAAATGAGGAAATCCTTTAGAAGGATGACAGTGAAGCTCCTAGGAGGAGTAAGAGACAGAGTGTTGCAAAATTTTTTGGTGATGATTTCACTGTGTACCTTGTGGATGATACTCCCACATCTATTGTAGAGGTATACGCATCTCCTGATGCAGATGATTGGAAAGAAGTTGTTCATAATGAGATGGACTCGATTCAATCATATGGGACTTGGGAATTGACTGAACGACCTTATGGTTGTAAACCAATTGGATGTAAATGGGTGTACAAGAAGAAGCTTAGGCCTGATGGTATGTTGATGCTCGATACGAACCACTTTTCGACCGTCAAAACCTGATTAAAAGCAACTTCTATCCAAAGATCAACACTGGAATAGGGCGTTATCTAATGAATTCCACGAGTGGTGGTCGATTTCAGTGTGCAGGCAATTACAGGGCGAAATTGCAGGAAATGAGCAACTAAGGTTCAAGGCGTAATTCCAGAACGCGCAAACTAGCAAGGCAAGAGCAAAAGAGGCCCAACAAGGAAAGAAACCAACTTCAACCAGGGCCCACTCACCTGCCACGGCTCCTAGGACCCACCTGCAGACCATGTGGCAGAAGGGGAGGTGGCTGAACCGGGCTGAGGCCGGTTCGGCCGAACTAGGGAAGAACCACCGACCTTCCCCCTTGGACGTGGTGCCTCTTGATTGGTCCCTTAGGGCGGTTTTGGCATGCCTCGGTATGTTGCATGACAGGAGCACCTCTCACACACCCCTATAAATATAAGGGGGGTGCTTCTAAGAGAGACATACCTTCACATCCCTCTCAACTCCCTCTTGGAGTTTCTCTTGTGTACATGAGCTCTAGGCTCATCTCTAGAGGTGATTAGAGTTAGGGAGAGAGTGGGAAGGAGTTTGGGGAAGTGCCGAGTCTGTCGGCACCCTTCTCCAGCTTGTACCTCGACGGATGCTTGTCAATCAAAGTAAGTGTTCGTACTTCCTTATGTGCTCAAGTTCTTAGATAAGTTATAGTTCTAGCTCTTTAGTTGCTTAGCTGGATCAGTAGTTCACTAGTTAAAGTGGGTGCTTTAGTGTAAGGTCATAGGCTAGAGTAGTAACGATAGTGTAGACGTGGTGTCTAGAACAGACTTACATGTTGGTTGTGGTATATCCTATGGTTAGATGAGGTAGGTAACAGGTGGTGACATCCCTGTCTATCCAGCGGAACCCTCCCCGTTGGGGTATATCCCAGTGCTGTAATGCTGGAACTCACCAGTCTTATTCTGTCAGAACGAAGCCAGTAGCCCGAAGCAAGCAGCTAGAAAAGTTCTATCTTATCTCTGGAACCCAGCCTTAGGAATCCTCTCTACCCTCACCTCTAGCGGGATACGATACCCTTGAAATACTCCTAGGTGAAAGCGTTCCTCAGTGGATACGAACCTGAACCGTAGAGAAAGTACACACGTTCCTCAGTGGATACGATACCCTTGGAATACTCCTGGGTGAAAGCTACAACACTATCCGTGCGCTTGCGAATATATTTTTGTGATGCTAGGAAACGTCAACATGGTACTATTGAGAAGTACAAGGCTCGGCATGTGGCCAAAGGTTACACACAAAAGGAAGGAGAAGACTTCTTTGAGACTTACTCACCTGTTGCTAGACTGACCACTATTCGAGCAATACTTTCCTTGGCTGTCTCATATGGTCTTATCGTTCATCAGATGGACGTATAGATAGCTTTCCTAAACAGAGAGTTGGATGAGGAAATTTACATGGATCAGCCAGATGGATTTGTAGCTAAGGGTCAAGAAAGCAAGGTGTGCAAGTTGTTAAAATCCCTGTATGGTCTGAAACAAGCACCTAAGAAATGGCATGAGAAGTTTGACAAGACCTTAACTTCTGCAGGCTTTGTCATTAACGAGGCTGATAGATGTGTGTACTATCTCCATGGTGGGGGTCATGGAGTTATATTATGCCTGTATGTGGATGACATACTAATTTTTGGGACAAATATTGATGTGATCAATGATGTCAAATCTTTCTTGTCAAAGAGCTTTGATATGAAAGATCTAGGAGAAGCTGATGTGATCCTCAACATCAAGCTTATAAAGGGTGAGAATGGGATTACTCTTTCACAATCCCATTATGTGGAGAAAATCTTGAGCAGATTCGACTACTTGGAAAGAAAGCCATCTCCAACACCTTATGATCCCAGTGTGATATTACGCAAGAACAAGAAAATTGCTAAGGATCAATTGAGGTACTTTCAGATTATTGGTTCACTCATGTAATTAGCTAGTGCAACGAGGCCCGACATATCTTTTGTTGTGAGCAAATTGAGCAGGTTCATGTCAAACCTGGGTTCAGATCATTGGCATGCACTTGATCGGGTTATGCACTATCTAATGGGTCCTACGAGCTATGTGATTCACTATCCTGGGCACCCCGTTGTGCTAGAGGGATATAGTGATTCAAACTGGATTTCTGATGCGGATGAATTATACGCCACAAGTGGGTATGTGTTTACCTTTGGAGGTGGTGCGATAAAATGGAGGTCTTGCAAACAGACCATTTTGACGAGATCAACCATGGAAGCAGAACTTACTGCTCTACGTACAGCCATTGCTGAGGCAGAGTGGCTGCATGAGCTTTTGATGGACTTGCCGGTGGTCGAAAAACCAGTGCCGGCTATTCTTATGAACTGTGACAATCAAACAGTGACAGTCAAAGTCAACTGTGCTAAGAATAATGCGAAGTCATCAAGACATGTCAAGAGACGAATGAAGGATGTCAGGAAGTTGAGAAACTCCGGAGTAATAAGTGTGACTTATATTTCAACTGAGAAAAACCTGGCAGATCCCTTTACAAAAGGGCTTTCAAGGAATGTGATTAAAAATGCATCGAGGGAGATGGGTATGAGACCCATATAAGTTGCCACAGTGGTAACCCAACCTATATGATCGGAGATCCCGTGAATTAGGACCTGGGAAGAATAAGTTGTTTGTTGACTGAGGAGAGTAACTTTTTAACCCTCTCTAAGTAAAGATGCAATACTCTCAAATGCTGTAAGGCAGGTTGGCTAAACGCTTTAATGTATTTCTATTGGCTTTGATAAGAAAAGATGCTGTAATACAGAGTATTCTTGAAAGAACATACCTATATGTGCCCGACTGTTAAACATTGCAGTCTATGAGACTTGGGTGATCTCTAGCAAGCTCATGAAGAGACCAGGGAGTACGACGTATATGCTCCACCCGCGGGGTAGGCTACTGGCAGTCATGTACTGATTATGACTTTGAGTGAACCTTGTTCATAGAAAACTAGCAATTCAAGGCATAGTACATTGACAAGTTGTGAGTGAGCTTAGCTTGATCCTCTAGACGGAAGTTAAACTTAATAGACTCTGCTGAAACGCTAGTATATCAAACAGTAGTAAGAAACAGGCAAAACTCTAAACGAGAATTTGAGATCTAATGGGGGATTGCTAGAATTTTAGTGGGCTTGGCCCATTTATAAATTCAGAAATTCCAATAAATCTCAAAGGCCCATGGGTATAAGAGAAAATGGTGCGAACTTTAGTCCCACCTTGCTAGTGGAGGAGTGGGATGGCCAACATAAATATGGAGGCTGTTTTCACCTCTTCAAGCTATGTGATGGGGAGAGAAGAGAAGCACCACATGCGCATGCGCACCACGCCTCGCCTCGTCGGGCCGGGCACGGGCACGACGACTTCCTTTTGCAGTTTTTATTTTTTTTGTTACTTGGACTCTAAGTCTGCGAGATATGGAAACCTAAACTCTAAACCTAATCGGTTTAGATCGCTTATGTGACGCGAGATCGGTTTGGTTTCCCTATATATATGACCATCGGCTTCCATCAGAAACATATCGAACCTAGGGTTTTTGCCTCTTCTCGCTGCTGCGCCGCCACTGTAGCCTTCTCCATCCCGAGCGCCGGCGTGCACCGGCGGATGGGAGAGCAGGTCTCCGGAACCCTTTCGCCTTTGTGATCCTGCACCGGGAGAGGGCGAATAAGGTTATTGGGAAGCGCTCCGCGCGACTGCTAAAGATCTTCATCACGGCTCGTCCCTCGTCCAAATCAGGAGCTACAGCGTGCCGTCGTCTACTACGTCGTCTGCTGCACTTCGTCCACGGAACCGTCTTCATCCCGACTGCGTCGTTCCGCTTCTCGACGGCTCCTGCTAAGTACGTACACTGTGATTTATTCCAGTTCTTAATCATAGTTTTAGAGATCATGGTTATACTGTTCGTACTACTTTGTATGCTAGAGTTTATTCTCGTCATGTTTAAATCTGTTCGGAATTTAATACTGCGATTGTGTATATTATCAATGTAGGGCGAGTAAGGCAGCGAGAGCCCCGCCGCGGCGGCCGCGTGGATGAGGTCCCTGAGGACCATGCCGCTCTCCACAGTCACGAGCCGCTTCTCAGCGTCGACCCGCACGGTCCGGTTGAGCCACCGTGTGCTGATGATGGTGTCGTCGCTGCCGCCGGGGCAGGCCAGCTTGGGGAAGCTGTAGGAGTGCCTCGTGGCGACCTTCATCTTACGCCTGACCGGCACCGCGGCCGCCACGGCCGCGACGAGCTCCTGCTCGCTGCGCGGGTAGGCAGCACCGGCCGCGCGGCACTGCGGTCCGGGAAGGAGGCGTATGCGTTGGTGATGGTGCAGTTGGAGATGCCGTCGATGCAGGCTACCGGATCCGGCGGAGGCCTGGAGCCGGTGAGGCTGATCATCTGGGTAAGGATGAGGAGCAGAATAAGGATGTGCAGTCCTTCCATTGTAGCCATGAGCTCGTGAGGGCACGAGGACAGGGAGACGAAGTGTATATATATATATACTCTGCGCTTTGCCATTTGCAACTTGCAGGGTGATATGCAGACCGACTTCAGCAGGTTACTACTAACGTATGCTCTTCTATGTAGCCGTTAATCAGACTTTCGAACCTGGGTGTGATTGTATATGTTAAGCAGCGAAAATATTATTTAACGGCAAGCCCGTCTAGCTCAGTCCGTAGAGCGCAAGGCTAGTAACCTTGTGGTCGTTGGTTCTCGAGCTCCACGGTGGGCGTTTGCCATCTTATTTTTTAGTGTTGTGCAGTAAGCCCCACGGTGGGCGTTTGCCATCTTATTTTTTACTGTTATGCAGTAACACTTTTTTTTGTTGGTTTTAATGTGGACTTGTGATGCAAATTTTTGGAGCATTTTTTTAACCCGTTTGGTAAATATGTTGAATTAATGAACTCGCCGTGTGCGTGGTATGTGACCCACTAAATATAAAACTCAGGTTGTCTCAAACAATAAGTGTTGTTTTTTCATAAAACTCACATTGATGCCGTCTGTGTCGCGTACTAGTTGTTAATATCTCTGCCGTCTAATCATGCAAACCACGCGTTCCCACATGAGTAACGAATGCTTGTCCCGTCTTTTCCAACGCTAGTTTACTCAGTTGAGTGATGCTTATCTGCCCTGGACTTGTGATGCGAACTTTTGGAGCATTTTCGTAACCCATTTGGACGTTTGCCATTTTATTTGTTACTGTTGTGCAGTAACACTCTTTTTTTGTTGGTTTTAATGTGGACTTTTGATGCAAACTTTTGTAGCATTTTCGTATCCGTTTGGTAAAGGTGTTGAACTAATGAACTCGCCGTGTGCATGTTATGTGATCCTCAAACAAAAAGTGTTGTTTCTTCATAAAACTCGCATTGATGCCGTTTGTGTCGCGTACTAGTTGTTAATATCTCTGCCGTCTAATCATGCAAACCACACATTCCCACGTGAGTAACGAATGCTTGTCCCGTCTTTTCCAACGCTAGCTTACTCAGTCGGGTGATGCTTATCTGCCCTTGACTTGTGATGTGAACTTTTGGAGCATTTTCGTAACCCGTTTGGGCGTTTGCCATCTTATTTTTTACTGTTGTGCAGTAACACTCCTTTTTTGTTGGTTTTAATGTGGACTTGTGATGCAAACTTTTGGAGCATTTTTGTAACCCGTTTGGTAAAGGTGTTGAACTAATGAACTCGTTGTGTGCGTGGTAAGTGACCCAATAAATATAAAACTCAGATTGCCTCAACTAGTGGCGGACGGAAGGGTAGGACCACTAGATTTTTATACTTTATCATATTGTAGCATGAAGACCCAGTCCAGCCTACATAGTCGGCCCATGGAGTGGCCCTAGGTGTTGAGCTGGCCCAGATCCGCCCCTGCCTCAAATAAAAGGGTTGTTTTTTTTTCATAAAACTCGATTGATGCCGTCGGCGGCACATACTACTTGTTAATATCTCTGCCGTCTAATCATACAAACCACACGTTCCCACATGAGTAATGAATGCTTGTCCCGTCTTTTCCAATGCTAGCTTACTCAATCGGGTGATGCTCATCTGCCCTGATTGAGCTTTGAGCCGTTGACTCACTCCGGACATGCAGTGATCGAAGACTATTTCTAGCCTGAAGCTTGGCACGCTTAACTTGGTGTTATATTCATGTCCGGTACTTGTGTCACTCTGTTCAATGCAATCTATGGATGTTCTGCATTATCTGTGCACATACTATAAGAGGAATACCCCTTTTGCAACGCATATATCCGTTGCTAGAAGTCTACTTAAGCATTGGTAGGGTCTATACCAACGCATGTGTTATGTGTTGCGATAGGTGGCATTCAAGGGTCTATTGCTACGCATATGTATGCGTTAGTAAGAGGTAATAATAAGTGTTGTAAACTTGCAACGGATATCTTTAAGCCTTGCTGATACATATATGTGTTGTTACATATGGGACAAGTGCGGTATAATTCCGTAAATCATACATCAATTTCAGTTATTTGTTGGACTTATTATTCTCCATTGCCATATATATAATTATTAAAAATAAACTGCAAGTCCTCAGGCTCTGAACGGATTTCATTTATAATATAAAAATACCGCACATTGTACATATATACATTGATACATCGCACTTGAGCTGGAAGCATAGTGAAACTTTTTCCTAAGACAACAAAAATGAGCCCAATCTGCTGCTCTCAGTAGCCACACATGATACATAGTATATAATTTTAGAAGATCCGACACACTTCTTGAGTATCCATCTGCACGCTGCAGCTCTAGTCTATCCTTTAAACGTGATGTGTTGACAAAATCATCTTTAAATTTGGTTTGCATATTATCTGTGACGCATATTATCTGTGACAAAGAAAGTCATGATAAAAACGTAGAACCATATGTTTTTATAGTACAAATAAAAGAAAACAGTCTGATAGTCTATGTTATTAAAGAATAGTCTATGTTATTAAAGAATATTTCCATGCAGATAATATGATTCGAATATAAATGAAAGAGGTCCTCGCACCTGATCCTTTCCCTATATTCTTCAAAATACAGGATGCATCTTCTTAAAATACAGTGCGCAGACAGCACAGTGACAAGCGGCTGGTAGCAACGCGCAACGGCCACCATTTGATCCAATGGCGTGTGCGGTGAGGATGCGGCCGCGACGCCCAGCGCCGGCGGACTATGCTGTGTCAGCTCCAGCTCCGCGTCGGCGGTTGCTTTGCTCTCGTCTACCCACCCTCGTCACCAGTCATCGCTTGCTCTCCCCGCCGCTCGCGCCGCGCGGGTCAAATCCCCCCAAATTGGATTCGAGAATCCCATAGGGCTGAGGACTACACACGCCTGCTGTGCTGCCCGCTGCTCTGCCGCCTCCCCCCATTTGAGCTTTCAAGCGGGCGGCTCCGATCCCCCGGCGCGATTCCTGGCGGCCGTAGCCTAGCCTGCCTCCAGGAACCGATCGAGGGGATGGCGAGGGACCCGGACGCGGCGGCGCGGCGGCGCTGGACGCTGGTGCTGGTGAACCTGGCGTCGGTGCTGGAGAAGACGGACGAGGTGCTGCTCCCCGCCGTGTACCGGGAGGTGGGCGCCGCGCTGGGCGCCTCCCCGACGGCGCTCGGATCCCTCACGCTCTGCCGCGCGCTCGTCCAGGCAGCCTGCTACCCGCTCGCCGCGTACGCCTCCGCGCGCCACGACCGCGCCCGCGTCGTCGCCGTCTCTGGCGCCTTCCTCCAGGTCCGTCGCTCGCCATTCCTCCCCTCCCCTTCGGTTCCCAACTCCTCGCGTCCTCCTGCCACTGACACCGCGGGCCCACGGCTCCACGTTTTTAATTCAAGTTTTGCACGGCACGCTGGCACCTACCTAGCGCCAAACGTAGCGGTTTTATCCGAATATTCCATTTGAAATTTGAAAATCAAAATACTAGTAGTGGGTAGATATTTATCGGCTTCCCTGACTCGTGGGCCCCGCGGAGTGTTATGGCCCGCGCGCCAGTGAGCGTAGAGGTTTTCCGAGAAGCGTGCTGACTTGGCAACGGTGTTTGATTTGGCCAGATGGCCATCTCGCGGGGCCTCAACGGCATCGGCCTCGCGCTGGTCCTCCCGGCGATCAGCTCCCTCGTCGCCGACTACACCGACGACCACACGCGCGGCGCCGCCTTCGGCTGGCTCCAGATGACCTGCAACCTGGGCTCCATCCTGGGGGGATCCTTCGGTGTGCTGCTCGCGCCCGTCACCTTCCTCGGCGTCGCCGGGTGGCGGCTCGCCTTCCACGCCGTGGCGGTGGTCAGCGTCGCGCTGGGCGCGCTCATGTGGATCTTCGCCGCCGACCCGCGCGCCAAGTCCAAGACCGCCGCTCCGGCGGGAGAGGAAGCGAAGGAGCTGCTCCGGGACGCCAGGCGCGTGCTCGGGGTGCCCACGTTCCAGATCATCGTGGCGCAGGGGATCGCGGGGTCCATCCCCTGGTCCGCGCTCAACTTCTCCGCCATGTGGCTGGAGCTCGTGGGCTTCACGCACTGGGAGACCAGCGTCATCACGGGGCTCTACCTCTTCGCTACGCCCTCGGCGCGCTCTTCGGCGGCGTCGTCGGGGACCCCGTCGCCAGGCGGTTCCCCAACGCCAGCAGGATCGCGCTGGCGCAGATCAGCTCCGCGTCCGCGCTCCCGCTCGGCACAATCCTGCTGCTCGCGCTGCCCAACGACCCGTCCACCGGCGTCGCGCACGCCACCGTCTTCTTCATCATGGGCTTCGCCATCTCCTGGAACGCCTCCTCCACCAAGTATGATGCTCATTTTTTGAAGCTAGCACTGCAAATATCGTTCTTGTGTTCTGTTGCTCATTGTTTGTGTTCAATAATGCAGCCCCATTTTCGCGGAGATTGTGCCGGAGAAGGCGAGTACGACGGTCTACGCACTGGACAAGTGCTTCGAAGCCGTGTTCGCGTCGTTTGCGCCTCCTATCGTTGGTGTCCTTGCAGAGCGGGTGTTCGGCTACAAGCCTGTCTCTTCCGACACAAGCGTGGACACGGACAGAGAGAATGCGGCCGCGTTGGCGAAGGCGGTTTACACGGAGATCGCCGTGCCCATGGCCATCTGCTGTCTGACCTACACCTTCCTCTACTGCACGTACCCGCGAGACAGGGAGCGTGCTCGGAAGGAGCTTCTGATGGCGTCAGCTGACCAGCTCGGTGAAGAAGCCAGTGACAGTGAGCCGAGCGCGGTTCGTGCACTGGGAGACGAAGAATCTTCTGTCAGATCCTTGAATCAGAGGCTAATATCCGGAGGAGAGTAGTAGGCGAAAGGCAGGTCGGGAAGCGGAAGACAGCCACATTTACGGCTTTGTGTCGTTTCCTAGATGATGTAATGTAATCCTGGTGTTGCTCTTCAGTTTCAGATTCATCCAATGGATAGACTCTGTCTCGTCGGAACTATTGTTACCAGGCCAGCTACCATGGAGTGAAATGTACTCATCAGTAGATGCACCCCAACTCTATTGAAATGTTGCTGTACAAAAAATCCAACATGGAAATGCAACCCTGTATGAAAAGAATTTCACAAAACACTCATAAAGTAGTGAATCGAAATGTCATGTGAAGAAAGAGAAATAAGATGAACATCACTTATTTTTTTCTTCCAATTGGTTACTTTTGAAGGGAAACCACAGGAGTATAAAGTAATCTATAAATAAAAAATAATAGGTAAGTGCAGCGCGTTACTTTTTTGGGTTAATTGGATCCATACCATTACAATTTTCGAAGTTCTGAGATCTACCATTACAATTCACCTATTCTGAAACTTGCTATTATAATTCTTTATCTACCTGATTCTTGCCATTTTATACATATTGTAGACGCCTAGGCCCACTGTCAGACTACTGTATGCGTATGCATCTTCCATATGGACCAAAATACTCTTCTCTCTCCACTCGCTCCTTCAACCTCAGCTATCCTTTCTTCCCCGAAAGCCTTGGCTGCCAACCTGCACGAGCTCGAACAGCAAGGCATCAACAGCCACCGCAACACTGCCGCCAGGGGCCCGCCTCCCCGCGGCCGCGGGTATGCTCACCGCCACTTCTGCACGCGTTCGCCGGCTGCTTGCATGTCCGCATGCACCAGAGCTCACCATGGCCGCATGCCGTCAGCCCCTCCGCGACCGCGTGCTACTCATGCCAGAGGATCTTGGCACCGTGCAATGGCCAGCCGCCCGCTAGTGCTTGGTGGTTTGGAAGTAGAGCAAGGATGAGCAGCTGCCTGCTCTGATTTGGAGATGGGGGAGCCGCTGCTTGCATCTCGATTGGAGTAGAGAGGACGGTTTGGCCTCCATAGGTTGTTTGCTCGGTGGATTGGATTTGGAGGAACTAGGGAGGCAAGACCTGGTGCAGGACCTCGCAGCGCTGCTGGCACGGCGGGACGCGATGGGCTGTGGCTGGAGCCGCGCACCACGAGCTCCGGGCCGGAGAGGGGGACTAACGCCGCGGTACCCACTGCAGCTGCACGAGCGCGGCAGCGGCGGTTGGGTAGGAGGTGAGCTTGGGGCCGGCCACCAGCAGCAGTAGGGCAAGGCTCCGTCGAGCAGTCGAGGCACGGTCGAGACTGGCTGCTGCGTGGTGGAGCATGACTGGAAGTTGATGAAGAAGATGACTTGTGGGGACCACATGTCAGCGAGTGGAGGAAGAGAGAAGCAACAGGGGTATTTTGGTTCATATGGAAGATGCATACGCATACAGTGGTCTGACAGTGGGCCTAGGCGCCTAGAATACGTATAAAATGGCAAGAATGAGGTAGACAAAGAATTATAATAGTAAGTTTCAGAATAGATGAATTGTAATGGTAGATCTCGGAACTTCGAAAATTGTAATGGTATGGATCCAATTAATCCTACTTTTTTTGTTTTCTACTGTGCTGGTGCAACGTTGCTGTCAGCATTGCCCCAGCTAGTTTGATCCCAAGATCATCTGAGCTATATATACTCGTTGACGCCATCATCACATTGGTCTGGGCCTGCCAGCTGCTCTGGTGGTTGTTGCGCATGCATCATCCTCTGAAGTCTGAACCACCAAAGCACTCGGAGGCAACAGGCAAGATAGTTGATCCCTTCATCCACTGTAACATTAACACCAATATCCAGCAGGACACCAGTCTCAGCTGCCTGAATTTCTTCCTTGAGAGTTCCCTTCCTTCTTGCAGTCTTCCACTGGGAGGAATGATGTGTAACATCTCAAAAGAAAACAAGAACAAAATTTGACAATGGTTCGACACATCCCCTGAAGTTACAATATTCTCAAAAGAAGTATCTGCCTCACATTGTAGAATAGCTAGACAGCTTGTTGTAATCTTTTATTTTTTTTCCTTCTTTGTTTCTTGCTTGATATAAACTTTTTTGCTTTATTTAATATATATAACCAGTAGGGGATCAAACCCCTCCTGTTCCCTAATAAAAAAATCCTCACTGTTTACTTTTCCAAACAGTTTGACCACAAGAGTAAAAAGTAATCTGTAAGTAAAAAAAAGTTACCACCTGGTGTTTTTGGTTCTTCAGCAGCGGATGGTCGAGTGCAGGCTGCTTCCCGGACCCGTATGGGCAAAAAGGCGCCTCTCCAGTTCTTGGAAACGTTGAGCCGACGAGCGGAGGGTGGAGATGAGCGTGCCCTTCGGCGCCCTCGGCTACGGCCGGACCGTGCCGGACGACGAGACCGACCGGCACGGCCATGCTCCGCTGAGCACGGGAGCCATCGTCGCCATCGCTTGCGGGGTGGCGGCCGCGCTGCTGCTGCTGGCCGCGCTGCTGGTGTACTGCTTCTGCTGCAGGAAGACGAGGGCGGCACGAGCAAGCGAGCCGCGCGCTGGAATGAAAACTCGCGGTACGTTTATTTCGCTTGGTCGATCTTCGTTGGTGCGGAAGGCTTTTCTGGAGGGGCAGTCCGTGACACCATGTCAGGGACGGCGCGCCCCGGAGCCGGCAGAGACGCCCCCGCGGGGATGTCTTCTGGCGCCGCCGTCACCAGCCGCGGCGCGCCTGCCGCGCCTAGCCCCTCCTCTGGCGCCGTCAGCGGCACCGACGCCGGCTGCCTGATCTGCCGCGGCGGCTACGGCGGGGCCGGGGAGCGCCCGGTCGTCCTGGCATGCGGGCATTTGTTCCACCGGCGGTGCATCCGTCGATGGCTGCGGCAGAACAGCACCTGCCCGACGTGCAACACGACAACAATCGCGCTGATTGGAGACAGCAGCCGTAAGTTTCCAAGGCTTCAGAATATTTCCTTTCAGACCTTGAGCTCCAACTCGTCATAACTTGTGCAGGCGAGGCGATGGGGAGTCGTTTCCAGTCTCCAAGGCTCAGCATGGACAATCCGATAGGCAGCGATGATCTGGTGGAGATCCGGAGGTCGAACTCCTCCCATTTCTGAAGACACAAGTTCGTTTGTGATGCTGATGGAGCAGCAGATCAGGTCATCACTCATCAGGACGTCCTTCTCGCTTCTGTTGGAGGATGCGGTGGACGCATTTGTTGGAAGGACTGATCAGCGCAAGACCAGGAGACTTCAGGGCTTGCTTCACGCTGGTTAACTTAGGCGTCGGCAATAGAAATAGGCTTGTTCGGTTTATCAGTTAAGATTGATTGGTTGTTAGGAGAGACGAGCAGATCAGTTAGTGATTGTATTAGGGAGCCCGGCTATATAATGCCAGGCCTTTGATGAATGAAAGCAAGCAGAGGAACCTGAGCTCGTTTGGTCTGCTCCTCCCTGTTCCCCACTGTAGAGTCTGAGAGCCAACACAACATTCCATTGATCATCACAAGTATAAATATACATGTACAGGCACATCAGTGCTGGTGAGCTCGTAACCGACTCCTAACCAACGTTTTAAATAGCTGGCTATAATCTCTGCTATAGCCGGCTATAGCTTGATTGAGGAGGATGCCGCTATTTCCTTCTACGTATATTTTTTTGAACGAACCGCACAAGATAGTGCGAGTTTTTATTGATATAGCAGAAAAATACAAGACTACAGACCTGTGAGACCATAGGCAGGAAAAAGAAAAGAACGAAAAAGGAACTCCCCCGGTTGGATCGGGACATCAACACGGGGAACTCCACAACTCAACTCTTCCGGTTGGATCGGGGCATCAACGCAGGGAACTCCACACCTCAACTCTCATCCGGTTGGATTGGGGCATCAGCACCGGAATCGAGCAAGCCAAGTTGCTGTGAGTACCAATCTTCTCTAGCCCAGGAAGTCACCGTCGAAACACGATCCCGCGGAAGTCGAGAAAAACAGACCGCACCACATCGAGGAGGCCACCGCCATGCAGGACCTGTCGCCGTAGTGCCGCTGCCCCACCATACACCATCCGACAGAGTGAAACCACCGAATCCGGACCTCTCGCAGGCTGCCTTGCCGTTACCACCGCGATGACATAACGCGCGGAGGCCTCGCCACACCCGCCGTTGGACCTCCTCCTCACTCTCGTCGCCACGCAGAAGACACCGCATGCGGGGGCCTCGCCACATCCACCACAGTACTCCATGTCGCGGATCCGTTCCATATATTGCCATCATGATGATGAATAGTGTTGCCCCGTGTTCCAAGATCCTCATCAAACGGCCGAACCACGCCCGCCGGACGACTGCATCGCGTTGCGCCACCCACGCAACAGCCACCGCCACCATACAAGCAAGCCAAGTTATCTCTTGCGCCGTCTTTCGACAATGTACCACATCGGAGTCGCCAAGCAAGGCAGAGCAACCTGCCGTAGTCCGCTGCAAGCCAAGCCGTCCCATGATATTGGTGCTGCAAGCGCCGCCCTTTGACACAGTCCCATGCCGCACTGACAGTTGGCAAGCAACGCCAACCACCATAGTCCGCTGCGAGCAGCCAAATCCAACATCAACGTGACAACCCCTGACCACCAACATGATTTTGATCGCCGCCGCATGAGCTCGGCAACCCCCTTTGAGCTCACCACCTGCACCGAGCCGCCCTGCCATATCACCAGCAAGCCTTCCACCGTCTGGCCGAGATGGGTCTCCACCAACAACGCCTCCAAGAAGGTAACGACGCCAATAGCGTCGCCATCGCTCGTCCAACAAGTGGACAGGGTGAAAAAACCCGCGCAGTAGGAATGGGCTCCAAGATAACGCCCCCAATAGGGAGAACTACGTCCTCGGATGCCGTCGTCATCGCCACTAGCAGAAGCCGATGAGACTTTCGCTCGGAGTGTCCTGTCCCTAGCTGCACGCCCAAAGCCTGGCAAACCACGGAAGTCTTCTCGAAGCTGGCGGCGCCACCGTGCCACCACGCGTCATGGCCAACTCGCACCTCCTCGCGCCACGCCGCATCGCCCTCAATCGCGCTATCACACTCCGTGGCTGCACGTGCAGCCACCGTGCAGAGCGGCCGCCACCTTGCACCACCGCGCTGCCTCATCGGGCCTTGTTGCACAACGCGGATTCCTGAATTGCCTTCTACGTGTAATTTAGCCGCTATTTGAAGCTATAGCTCTATTTAGCCCGGCTATTAGCCATTTTTAGAGGCTTGAAGCTAAATGCCTTAGTCCGCTATTTAAAACATTGCTCCTAACAAAAATCCTAGTCTACCGATAAGATCCTAAAGACCAAGGCAAAGCTAATGGAAGGAATGGGTCTAGCTAACACCCTGCCGCAGGCTGTGCGTTGTCGCCTGACACACACAGACTGGATCTGACTGGTTTGAATGTTGATGTAGGTAGCCCTTTGGTGAGAACATCTGCTAGTCGCTGTGCACTAGGGACATGAACAACTCGAACAACTCGAACATCTCTGAGAGCGACCTTGTCACGGACAAAATGAATGTCAACTTCAATGTGTTTAGTCCTCCGGTAATGTACTGGATACATTGTCACAGTAAACAATTGTTTCTGTGCGAACACCATGTCCAAGTTCTTCTAGCAACTGACAAAGCCAAGAATATTCGGCCACTGCATTTGTGACACCCCGATATTCAGCCTCCGCACTTGACCGAGATACTGTTGCATGGCGTTTTGAAGACCAAGAGATCAACGCACCACCAAGAAACACACAATACCCTGAGGTAGAGCGCTGGGTATCAGGGCATCCTGCCCAGTCTGTGTCCGTGTATGCAGTAAGCGTGAGATCAGTTACAGGTAGTAGATGCAGGCCAAAGTTGCTTCTTCCCAGGATATATCTGAGTATTCTCTTGAGTAGTGCCATGTGACTGTCCCTTGGATCATGCATATGCAAGAAAATTTGCTGAACTGCAAAAGACAAATCAGGCCGAGTGCTGGCCAGGTATTATAGAGCACCTGCCAAGCTACGATAGTGTGAAGGGTCACTGATCTTGTTGCCACTGTCGCTGGAGAGCTTGGCCTTGACTTCAGCAGAGTAGAAATTGGTTTGCAGTCTGTCATTGGAGCTCGATGAAGAATATCTTCGGCATATTGTGTTTGGGAGAGAAAGAAACCATCTGCAGTGTGTCGAAAATCAATGCCCAAGAAGAAATGCAGGTCACCCATGTCCTTAATCGCGAACTTGCCGTGGAGCTGATCAATCAACTTCTGCAGCAGGCTTGTGGATGAAGCAGTGAGCACCATATCATCAACGTACAACAGTAGGATGGCCATGTCGGATCCCCGCCGTAGAACAAAGAGCGAGCTGTCTGATTTGGTGGAACGGAAACCAATACTCCGAGCAAAATTTGCAAAGCGATTGAACCAAGCACGTGGTGCTAGCTTCAGCCCATACAGTGACTTGGAGAGAAGACACGCGTGTGGAACACTGGAGTCAACAAATCCCGCTGGCTACTGACAATAAACCTGCTGATCAACATCAAGGTCACCGTGTAAGAAAGCATTTAAAACATCCAGCTGTCTGACGGGCCATTTGCGAGCAGCAATCACTGCCGGAAACAGGAAATTCGCCGAGTGCCCCAGGCACTCGGCGAAGGCCCAAATACACTCGGCAAAGGATTTGCCGAGTGTAACACTCGGCGAACCATACTCGGCAAACTTTGACTCGGCAAACAGTGGGTTTGCCGAGTGTCGACCGTCGGGCACTCGGCAAACCCTTTGCCGAGTGCCAGAAAACACTCGGCAAAATATAACACTCGGCACAAAGGCGATAGCGGTTTCTGACGGTAACGTCTGCTTTGCCGAGTGTATCTATGTATGGCACTCGGCGAACATACATAGTTTGCCGAGTGCCTGCCTCTTGGCACTCGGCAAAGAGGCCAATCCCGCAAAAATTTTATGACGCCTTTGCCAAGTGCCTTCCACGTGGCACTCGGCAAAGACGTCATAAAACAGAAAATGGCCTCTTTGCCGAGTGTTAACACTCGGCAAAGTATCTGTCCCCCTACTAAAAAAACAGAAATTTGACATATAAAGGACCCCTCTCAAAAAACAATCACAGAAGCACAGACATATAAATTACACCACAGGCATATAAATTGCACCACAAGCATCACAAGCACACAAATAACATTCACAAGTTCTCGTTGAAACAAGTTATTCACAAACAAGTAATTCACAGGTTTTGCATCAGAAACACCTCTAGTTCACAAGTCACTGAGGAGGATGTGCAGGTGGCCACTGCCCCCAAGAAGAATCCGCATTGGACGCCGCCGATTGATTCTGTACAAAGTTATAGAGATTGCATTAGTCACTTTTCTACTGTAAGTCTGTAGTGCCTGTAGTTTCTAGTTTAACTCTAGGTTGATTGTAAGGTTGAGAGTGACTCACAGGAGTAGCTGCAGGAGGTGGTCGAGGTGACGGGAATAGGTTCGGTGGCATAGGTGGTGGAGTCTGACCTAAACTGTGAAAGACACTCTGCATGTATTGCAACATCTGCTCCGTCCTCTGCCTTTCTAGCTGCCGTTCCGCCTCGATCCTCGCCTCGATCCTCGCCTCTAGTTCCTCCCGGCGCTTCCGTTCTACCTCCACCTGGGCCTACAATATTTCATCCCAATGTCTTATTGCCAAGCAAAAGATATGTACAAAATGAATGAAAAATTAAAGAAACAGGAATAACCTGCAGAGCCTGCATCTGTAACTGTGCAGCGGTAGGCCGTGCCCGTATCGCGGGGCTCGAGTCCGTGCTCCTTGCTCGGATCTGGGAGAGGGTGGGAGTACTGGCAGTGTCGATCACGCTATCTCCAATCCAATACCTGCCATGCTTCTTCCCTCCTCCCACCCTCGTCACAATTTCATGATCAATATCCTGAGAGCTCGGATCGAACTCTGGCCCATGAACCTCCCTCGCCATTGCTGTGTACGCGGTGACGCGGCTGTGGATGCTGGGGTGGCTGTATGCCTCGGGCGGGTCCTCCAGGTTGAAGTCGATGTCTGCCGTGGCCTTGCCCTTTTTGGACATAACCCGTGCCTTGAACCGGGAGCACTCCTGGCCTTCATGTGATGACGTCTGCGCCAAAAATACAAAAGGATTACAAAATATGCAGTATTATGTGTATTATGTGTGAGAATAAAGAAACGAATTCAGGTACCCATTTTTCCTTGTATTCATCAAGGCTTAGGCTGCCTTGATGGTGTGCTGCATATGGCATCTGCAGACGCCGCTCCCGGCAAGCAACGTGGTTCTCCAACCACCCGGGCTGCAACCACACGTCCACCATTTGTTCCCAGCACCGGGTAAAGGATCGGCACCACCACGGAGGCACCTACATCATCAAGTGTGTGACATGTAAGAAAAGAAGTGAAGCGTAATTAATCTCAGAAATAGTAAATATTAACTTTCTGTACGTACCATCATGAATTCTGCCTTGGTCAGGTTCATTGTCCTGGCCTCTTCTTTTTTGACCCTCATCCTTTTGTATTCAGCATAGAAGTCGATGATGGCCTGAACCCGCGCCTCGTAGTGAATGTCCTTAACGAGCTTCTTGGCGGCTTGTTCAATGACGGAGGCCGCCCTAGCCTCGAATCCCTCCTGGCATCTATAAAAGTCCTGCGTATAGACACATTGCAAACAAATATTTTGTCAAGAATGTCTAGCGAAGCTGGTGTATTAAGCAATCTAGTGCTTCGAATACTTACCCACAGCTCGGCCTTCACCCGCTCCGCCTTGTTCGCAAATTGCCTATGGTCACGATCACCGACGTCGGCGGCGGCGACGTAGTGGTCCCACGTGTAGGCCGGCTCCTCCTGTCCGGCGAAGACCACTAGACCGGGGAAGTGTAGCCTACACAAAAGACCAATGATGCCGTTGACCTTGCGGTTGTGGGCACCCCCACTGAGCTTAGTCCAACTCCTGCATAAGTGATTAATATAGATTATTAGTTTCTATTGTAAATTTCAACATATCAAAAGTACTGAGAATATGTAAAGGAACTTACTTTCCCCCAGTGGGTTGAATCAGTGGGCGTAAATGAAGAGGGATCGGTCGCCTCGGGAGGGACGAGGGACCTCGCAACCAGATCTTGGACTGCGAATCCCCTGCCTCCTCCCCTTCCTCCCTCTCCTGGTCCTGCTCCTGCTCCTGCTCCTGGTCCTGCTCCTGCTCCTGGTCCTGGTCCTCCTGTACCTCCGCCTCGTCACTAGAGGCGTGCGCGGAAGGTACCTCCTCCTCCTCCTCCGACGAAGGCGCAGGCGAGGGGGGCCTCACCCCTTTACCCTTTCCTCGACCCCTGCCCCGACCCCTGCCTCTAGCAAGGACCTGTGCCCCCTCCGTTTCCTCGACCTGTGCATCACCCCTGCCTCCACCCCTCCCTCGACGCCTCCCTCGACCTCTCGATGCGTCTGACCCTGAAGCTGCAGCTTTTAATTTTTCGTAAACCGCTGCAATCTTCCTCGTACCGTCCACCATTGTTGAGTCACCTGCATTTGCCAAGAGTAAACCAAAATAGTATGTTTGCCATGAAATGGAAAATAGTATGTTTACCGTCTGAATGTATGACAAGATGTTTCTAATTTTAATGATGATTTGTAGGATTTATCTATTTTCTAGTGGCATGGTGGCTCGAAAAGGAATCTCTAATTAATAAGAACAAGATATGGAAGGGATGTGCGATGGTTATGTAGTGCTGACTTATCTATTTGCACTAGTTTATGTGTGTGAAGTATTGCACCTTTGTGGATTTAGGTTTTTCTTTTACTCGAGGTTCTGATCGTGAATTCTTAAAACCTAAATTCTTTGAGAAAAGGGAAGTTGCCCTGATAACTTCATTTCGTTAGGTGTCTGCTTTGTGCTTTGGTTGCATCTGTGATCTCAGGTGTCATGAGCTTATTCAGTTGTCCTGTTCCTGAACTCTCCTGTTACACAGGACCGAGATGCTGTATATCTGTCACCATACCCTTGAACAGCATATTATCAAATTGATGAAGTTATATGAAATTGTCTATATTACTGTCGAGTCAGATACTTTAACAAATTACCAATAGCATGTGCATTACACTGTCCTGATCTTCTCATGTGCTATAGCTCACTCTGTTTTTTCTCATGATGTCTACAGTAAAACTGTTGGATTGGGGTGAAGATGGCTTTGCAACGGAAGCTGAAACTGCTAAACTGCGAGCATCATTTAAACAGGAGGTTGCGGTCTGGCATGAGCTCAACCATCCAAATGTCACAAAGGTGAACATTTCTGCTTTGTGTGTTTTAGCAGTATGTGACACACTTGGGGACTTTCTGTGCAATGTTATTAAGAACTATCAGTTTTCGGTGCTGTCTTTGCTCTTCAGTAGTAGGTTTCTTCTTGTGGTCCACTTACATAGTTTGTTTACTCTTTACTTTTCTTCTGGTGGAACACTAAAACAATATCTAATAAAGAACAGGCGAAGGAAGCTTGCATACAAGGTTGTGGTTCAGATAGCATTGGATCTGGCCAGAGGGTAAGCAAGCTATATAAAACCCCGTTTCATTCAGGAGTTGGGTAAAGTTTCTATCATGCATTTTTGTTATATTAGATCAGCAATACAAAGATGTGCTACATTCATGTCGAAATTACATTAGGAAAACGTGGCCAACAAATTGGAATTGAAGCAACGAACTGACCCGGGGCGACGGGCGGCGTGGCGGCGCCTTAGTACAAAGCGGCGGGGCGGGGCGCCGGGGCGCCGGGGCGGCGGGGCGGGGCGGCGCGGCGGCGGGGCGGGGGGGGCGGCGGGGCGGGGCGGCGCGGCGGGGCGGGGGGGCGGCGGGGCGGGGCGGCGCGGCGGGGCGGCGGGGCGGCGCGGCGGGGCGGGGCGCCGGGGCGGCGGGGCGGCGCGGCGGGGGGGCGGCGGGGCGGGGCGGCGGGGCGGCGCGGCGGCGGGGCGCCTGGGCGGCGGGGCGGGGCGGCGTGGCGGGGTTTTGGATAGAGGCCGGGGCGGCGGGGTGGGGTTTCGGATAGAGGCCGGGCCGGTTCTTTGCCGAGTGCCCGCGATCTGGCACTCGGCAAAGTAAAGATTCAATTTTTTTTAAATCTGTTGGCGCACGCAATTCGACCTGCCATGTACATTGCCGAGTGCCAGATCCAAGGCACTCGGCAAAGCCACGTTTTTATTTTTTTAAATGTTGAGGAGAATACTGCCAGTGGGCCCCCGTGCCTTCTTTGCCGAGTGTCTGCGGAAAACACTCGGCAAAAGGTACTTTTGCCGAGTGTTTTTTGTATAGACTCGGCAAAATACACTAATATTTCATGCACCTTCTTAACTTTTTCTAATATACTTGGGCAAAATCGTGTCACCATCACTCAACAATGGTTAAATTATTTTTCTACTGATAATGTTCTATTATTTCATGCAGTTATAGCGCAAATTGCATTTATATCTACTAAAAATCTATAATTGCATTTAATCAATAAAAAATAGTAAACGCATCTGAAAAATTTCCAAATTTTGACACGAACCAATCTGTGTTGTATGTTGCCTATACAAAAAGATTTGAAGCCAAACCTTAACTCAAGTGTCACTTGGACTCCAAATCTTATTGTGTCCTCTCTAACTTCTATGAATCCTTCCAGGAGATGAGTCGGTTTCTAAGTATCATATGTCAGAAATTGGGCAAAACCTGCTCAATTTTTTACCACAGCCTCCACACATAATATCATGACATCTTGACAAATCTTGTGATTTTCAGATTTCGTTTGATTTTTTTAGAATTTAACAACCATTCAACCGCACGTTCGTGGTCGTGTTTTTTAAAAACAATGTTCAAAATTTCTTTTCATTTCTTGGTTGAGACCTCAATCCGGACTCCATAATATGGATATAATTTTTCCACTGATTATAATCCACCATTTCATGTACCTGCAGTTAAAATTTGACATGAATAAAAAAATTTCTATTAATGCAATCATTTCATTAAAAATAGCAAACAGACCACAAAATATACCAACTTTCATTATGGATTACAAAATCTCCTACGTGGGGAGTAGAAAAAGTGTGGAGGCCAAAATGATGAAATTTTTTTTTTGTTTGCCGAGTGTCCAGGGTGAGGCACTCGGCGAAGTAATAAGTTTGCCGAGTGTCTTGCAGTGGCACTCGGCGAACTGCCTCTTTGCCGAGTGTCGGCGTCCAACACTCGGCAAAGGACTAACGGCCGGCCCAGTCCGGTGACGGACGGTGCACGTGTGATGCACGCGCCGTTTATTTACCGAGTGTCGTACCTTTGCCGAGTGTCTATGAGCGGTTTGCCGAGTGTCTTATTTATGGCACTCGGCAAAGGACCTTATTGCCGAGTGTAATATGTTTGCCGAGTGCCGGGTTGAATACACTCGGCAAATAGGCTGTTTGCCGAGTGCCCGAAATAAAGCACTCGGCAAAATTTTTACACTCGGCGAATTTCCTGTTTCTGGTAGTGAATGCGACTGAGAACAGTGCGGAATGAAGCCGGTTTAACCACTGGATAGAAAGTTTTCCAATAAACAATGCCTGGCCATCGAGAGAACCCTCAGATTACCCATCTGGCCTTGTAGCGATCGAGACTCCCATCAGGCTTCAGCTTGTGATGAAAAGCCCAATTGCCGAAGATGATGTTGACGCCGTGCGGACGAGGCACAAGACTCCAGGTCTTATTGGCACACGGAGCATCAGATTCGGCTTGCATGGCAGCCCTCCAGTTATCGTTGCAGAGTGCTGCACGTACAGATGAAGGTATTGGAAAAATTGGTGCTGTGTAGTCGCCGTTCACGCATAGTGGGGGTTCGGTTTGACAATGCCGTCGCGAGCCCGTGTGATCATATGATGACCGCCGCGGGTGGATGGTGTAGGAACCGCCAAATCATCGTGTCAGGGAGAAGGCGACGATGGCGATGATGCTGGTGAGGTGACGTCGAACTGTGGCGGTCTGGAGAGCCGGGACGTTGTTGACAACGAGTTCCCAATAGGACCAAGACTGGCGATGGGCGTCGATCGGGCCGTTGCGACGGGCGATGGTGACATCGCGGGCGCGACTGACGATGGGTGAGGTGTCAGCTCAGTCGGTGTAGTCGACGGTGTGCAAGTCGCAGTCGACGAAGACGATGCAAGAGCATCTCTCCTGGTGGGATTACGAGCAGGTGGGTGACGCGGGGCTGAAAATACGTGGATAGAGTTAGTGTAGCCGGGTGAGTGATCTACGGAGGTACACTAGAGGGGTTGCGTGATCGTGCCGGGACTACATATGGAAAGGAGTTCTCGTCAAACGTGACATGGCTAGAGGTGATGACTTTGCCAGTGGCGCAATCAAAGCAACGATAACCCCTGTGATCAGTGGAGTATCCAAGAAGAACACAGCCGTGGAGCGAGCTTATGAGCAGAGGTGGCAATGGTGTTTGGGAAGCATAGGGCACCCAAATATTCTCAGATGATCCTAGGATGGACGATTGCCTAGAAGAAGCTCATGAGGGGTTAGATTTCCCGTTGTGGTGCAAGGGCGTGTGTTGATCAAGTGTGTGGCGGTCAACAATGCTTCAGCCCAAAACTGCGGTGGCATCAACGAGTCAAGAAGCAATGTGCGAACGCAATCATTGAGTGTACGAAAAATACGTTCAGCTTTGCCATTTGTTGTGATGTGTAAGGACAAGAGTAAGCGAAATGAAATCCACTGCTACAGAAACAATTTGCAGGGACGGGTAAAATAACATTTGTAGGAGCGGGTGCCTCACCTGCCCCTGTTTCTCGCTGCTAAAAATACCTGTGTGTAGAGGCGGGTACCTTACCCGCCCCTGAAAACCGATTTCTAGGGGCGGGTCATACCCTAACCCGCCTCTAGAGATCGATTTCAGGGGCGGGTCACCCCATGATTTCCAGGGGCGGGTTAGGGTATGACCCGCCCCTAGAAACATCCTTCCTGCCTATAATTTTACTGATTTGAATTTAAAGTTTTTCAATCTGTTTCCCGCCACCTTTTAAAATTTTGTTTCCCGCCAAATTTGATCTATCAAGCTAGTGCGCGATCGAATGTTATAGTAATCGATATGGAATATGTTTTATGAAGATAAATAATTGCACATACAAAATTAAATTATAAATTCATAAAGCATTTATATATCATTACAGTGCATCATTAGAGTACATCATTAAATGTGCTCTTGAATACATATTTTTCCACTATTTTCTAACACTACTTGAGGCGGCACGGTGCTGCTGGTTGGCCCAGTCACGAAGACCAATGTATTTAGGGTTCGTAGCTAATTCGTGGTCCTTTTGAAAAAAATTTCCATTTTCGTGGATCACTTCATGCATAATGAAACGACATAAATCGGCTACTACTTGTAGGAGTTGTTTCTCATGGAGTTGTTGGTTGTGCTTTCTTGGATGGATCTGCAATTAATAAATCCACGAAAAGGTTAAGAAAATGTTATATAGACGCAAAACTAATGTACACATACACATCTATCCCTAATAAAGAGTAGTCCCTTACACGTTCAGGATCTGTTGTGTATCTCCCTTGCACCCTCATATGCTCGCACCTGTAATACCCGCAGTACAGGAGTTTGTGCAGGTTGCTTGTGGCACGGGAAGTTTGTGCGTATACTCAATATTTCTCCTCTATCGGTGGGATCGGGATGAGCACCTCCTATTTTAATGTAGTAGCCGTATGCTCTGTTTAAAAAAAATAAAGAAAGGAGAAGTTAGTTTATAAACGTTTACTTTTATGGAAAAAATAGCATGATGTACATATGGAAGAAAAGAAATTCACTAACATTTTGAGGATGAATAAGAATTCGCTGTATCTACATGTTGGTACATCTAAGGAGTCCAATACGAGGAGGGCACCAAACTTTGGTTGTATTACAAAAGCAATCTAGTGGCACTATGTAAGAAAAGTCCTACAGTGATGAGCATCATCTCCCTAAAGTGACGGGTCTACCGCGTCACTGTTTTGAACATAAAGGTGACGGGTGTGTGCCCGTCACCTATGTGACGTAATAGGTGACGGACTTCACTAGAGAACTGTCACCTTTCTTGGTGATAGGCCCCCCTATGATGTCTACGCCCATCACCTTTGTCCAATAAAGGTGACGGTCCTAACACAACGCCCGTCACCTATGATTCGAGAATAAGTGACGGGCGTAACACATAGCGCGTTACCTATGGTTCGAGCATAAGTGACGGGTATAGAGCAACATTCGTCACTTGGAATTTTTAAAGGTGACGGGCTGTGCTTCCAGGTGCCGTCACCTGGTGTATATTAAAGGTGACCAACTTTGGTTGTTGCCCGTCACCTTTGATACTAGACCCCAGGCGGGATCATTTTGGCTTCCGGCTGCATCCTGAAGCACAACTAGGATTTGACAGCCATCTTGATCCTGCAAACACACGGAATAGAGACTATATACTGCATATTCAAATCACCATTCATATATCACACAGGTTACATCAGAAACAACCACCAAATGTGACAAACTATTACATCTCCACAACAAATTGTACAATAATCACATGAATCCAACAGTCAGTTAGAAGTTCAACATGAATCCAACAGTCCATGAAAAATCTCAGTTCAACAACAACAGTGAAAGTCACCTTTGTCGCTTATAACGTCTACCAGCAAGAAGGAGGCAACCTTTTCTCTAATAGCTAGGAGTTGCTGCTTCTCCAATTTCTTGTCCTTGTCATCCCGTATGTCCTAGCAAGAAGAAGAGGGAGTCAAATGATGAGTGTATATGTATGTATGTGTGTGTGTGTGTCTATATATATATAGAATATTACATTTGACTAAGGCTTACTTTTGCTCCTTTGAAGATTTTTTTGAAAGTTGCAGTAAGCCGGATCATATGGTATGCAACATAGAACCCGCATTCATTTTTAGATCCTTGTTGCATGCACTGCACAAGTTGATGTACAGTTAGGTCAAATATATTTGGTGAAATCATGAAAAGAGAGAATGCGGGCGGTCAGAGGTATACCGAAAAATCGGTCACGTGTGTCAATTTGGTTTTTGGAAGATAGTTGTCGGCTCGAAAGGAGGAGAAACCGCTGCATTAGGCATTTGTCGTTAGCTGCAAAATATGTGACGGATCGCAAATGAGAAAATTGCAAATGTGGATAACTGCCTTGATGCTGGTGTAGTCTCGCTGTCCCAAATTGCCGTCATCGTTGCGTGATCTGTTAGTGTCCAAGTACCACACTATTTCCCACTTCGGACAGATGACAACTAGGAAGTAGTGTGAGCCTGTGTGGTGCACAGCAAGCACACAACCGGTGTGAGACTTCAAGACCTTTGAGATGGTAGACTGTACATGGTCCGGATCCTGAGCGATGACGGTGGCAGAGAACTGCTGGGGGTCAATGAACGCAACACCGAGCTGACGTTCCTTTGATTCTTTGTTCAATTGCCTACATACAAATATATTAGTTTTTTAGGTAGCTTATGAAGTAATATAAGAATGACTGTGAACAATCATTTGTACTATATATATACTCAGAGTGCCAAGCAACGGATGAGCGAGATGTCCAAGGCATCGAGGTTGAAGAGGTCGTAGAGATCAGACCACGCAACGGAGAAATAACCAGGCCCACTGTGAAAGTCCCGGGCCTTGAATTCACCCACGATTGACGGATTCTCTTTGTGCATGGCATGGGTAATGTAGTGGTTGTGGAGTCCCCTGGTATTCACCCCTGCACTGGCCAGCTCCTCCATTGTCCTCATTGGCTCGCCCATTACAAACTTGGGGTGAGCAGCCGTCCATGCACTCTTTGCTGGTTCCTTGGGTGCCACCTTACCCTTTGCTTCCGTTGCTTTTTTGCTGCTGCCGCATTACCCCTTCCCTTTTTCTTTGGGGTGGTCGTTCGTCCCTTTTTCTTTGGGGGGCTGCATGCGGCGACAACTTTCACAGGTTCAGACGTTTGATCCTGTGACACCCCAAGTGTTTAAATGATTAATACAAGATTATTAGCATCACATCATGCCTAAATGATCAAAATAATTTAAAAGAAATCACTCGCATATTGCTTTTACCAATAGATGTATACGTGAATATGTGTATATACTTGTGTGTATGTACATTAATAGAAACTTTACATAATTTTCAAACCGTTGCAAATATGCTGATGAAATTGAATAGGCATCTCACTAATGTCATAATAAATAAAAGTCTAGTTGAACTCAAGGGGTAAAAGTGAAAAATCACACATAAAATGATGAGGTGTTTAATAAATAGTGGTTTTTGGAAATTTAAAATAGCTCGAAAATCAAAGCTCAAATGAAAATCTGGCCAACATGAAAGTTGTAGGAAATTTAATTTTGGACAACTTTCATATTCAAAAGTGTTTGAGCAGACCTTGGGAAGGGCAAAAAATTTTTGTATTTGCATCTCAGCCCCTGAGTTTTTTATAATTCCTGCTCGAGGTCCCTCATCTCTCTCTCCTCTCTTCCCTCCCGAGCAGCACAAGCACGACACCTGGCCGCCTCGCGAGCCCGACCGCCCTGGATCCCCTGGCCCACCAAATCCCCTCTCATCCCTCATGAACTCGCCATGCGGCGAGCTGCTCCTCCGTGCGCTAGCCACGGCAACGACCACCGATGCCACGCGCCACTACCCCTGACCGGCCCTCCCTTCGCCCTTAAGGAATTCCCTACTCGCCACCTCCCCTAGCAAGCCTCGCCCCAGCCTCCACTCTCCCTCCCGTGCCTATAAAAGGCCAGACCGAGCCCCTGCTCACGCAGAGACCGAGACCCGCTGCCTCCTCCATTGCCGTCGAGCTCCTGCTCGCTGTGGCACTCCATCCCTCGGCCTCCATCCGACCCCATTGACCCCCAAAACTGTTTTCCCACACCTCACTGAAGCTGCCCGGCCCGACCTCGCCCTCCCTTCCCAACCGGAGCGCCGCCACCGCAGCACACCACCGCCACCGGCCGCTACCCGCCGTGGAGGAGCCATCTCCAGCCGCTTCTACCCCAACCAAGACCACCATTAGGTGCGCCTCGGTCCCCTCTTCATTTTCCCCCTCTTTCCCCTCCCCACTGTTGTCCTCCCTCGCCAGATTTTGGGCCAAACCGAGCTCTCAATGGTCAGCCATTGCGACTGGACCCAATTGCTCTGATTTAGATCTTTCCAGGGGGTCTTATGTTAAAGATAGGGACCTGTTCATAAGGAAAGAAACTGTGTTATTGTGTTGAATCTGCGAACTTGTAAAATCCATAACAAATCATAGAGAAATCCTAAAAATGCAAACTCAATTGTTCTTCAATCCTTGGAACAAACTCTAAAACTTTGTCAACATGACCATGGACTGTTTACGATTGTTTTTAACTGTTTTTAACTGTAGATTTAAATCAAGTTTAAATAGCACTTAAATATTCTAGGAGTTATAGACATGAATTGCTCATGATTTTGGATGGTAGTATCTATACTAGGTGTAGACTCTTACAAAAAAAATTCATTCCCAGAAACCAATTAGATATTCTATGTATATTTTGTTTTAGGCTTGATCTAAAGGGTACTTTTTGTTCTTGGTGTTGCACTGATTATTTTAAGCTGAAACTTTTATGGAGCCCTGCTTATAAACTACCTAAGTTTACTTCACTAGAACTTGTTGAATCATTTATTCCATGTTTAACAAATTAAAATCACAACCAGTAGTTTTTATGCTAGAAAAATCTTGATCTTTTAACCAGTGTATCTTCTAGGCTAAATAATGCTACAGAAAATGTTTGAGACTCAGAAACTTAGAGGAACTGTCCGAAGAAATAGAACTTGGCAATAGTAGATCTAGTTTAAAAGATTTATTTTTCTTGACTAGGAAAAATCTAGAAAATTCATAGTAGACTCACCAACAGAATAGTAGTACTCAGTAAAATTTGGAGCATCAGTTCTATCATGAATTGTTCTGCATAAATAGATCTTGTTTCTAGTAGTAGCTATTTAATGCATTTTTTATAATTAATCTGCTGCATAAAAATGTCTGAAACTTTTACAGTACGTTTGGCTCTGGATTTTGTACTCTGCATAAACATTTCAACACCAGAAGTTGATCAAAACAACAGTTGTGTTTAATCCATGTTTATGCTGACAAATTAGAACTTTCAAAATAATACAAACCCCACTCACTTAATGAAGTTAATTAAACTAAAGTGTACCCGATAAACAATTGCCCAAGAAATCTTAACTAAGTAACTTTACAACAAAATCTATGTTTTGTTGAACTTCAACTTTATCGTAAAGGAAATAAATATCATGTACCATCACAACAACTCATACATGTGCATTTCATATAGATTCGACTACTCTCGCTGATAGAACGTACGAGTTGGTTTCCGAGTCTGAGAGTGAGCAACGTGAAGGCAATCTTAATCTAGCTGAAGTTTTTGAAGACCCGAACCAAAGTTCGGAAGAGCCAAAGGCTAACTTTGCCCAAGAAGGCAAGCCCCAGAGCATAACCTATATTTCAAAGCTATGTTATATTATTATTTATTATGCATTTAAATTTTTAGGAGTTGAATGAAACCTTAGATGCATGATCCTAGGTACCCATGCTATGAATACTAGTTGAAAGGTTCGCTAGTTGCCATGCTAATAGGATTCGGTAAAAGTCGAGTGATTACCTGTCACTCGCGAGAAATAGGAGTTGCTTGTTTACTTTATGTTGGAACCATAAGGTCGACGGGCGGGGCTGTGTTTACGATATTCATGTTACTTTGAGGCCCCGTCTGTGTAGCAAAAATGGCTAAGGTCGTAGTGTGTGGTAGTGGTGGTTAAGCGTTTGAACGTACTAACCACATGCTGAGAGTATAGTAATCGGTAAGCTTAAGTACTGGATTGAATCGAGGCTGGAACATACTCCCCACCGCCTTCAATTTATTGTCATCTACTAATGGTGAGTGTAGGGCATCGTCCTTATAGTCAAGGGCAGTGGGCCTGTTCTGTGAAGCGGGGATTGAAGGGAAAAGTTGCTTGGGTGACCCTTTGGTGCTCTAGGCGTGTGTGTTAGGTTTCACCTTACAAGGTTAAAATTTGATTCGAATCGTCCGTTTCTCGCGGTATATCAGACTGCTTAATACTTCTGCCACATAGAGTAAGAAGAGGAACAATGATGATGATGAATATTATTGGATGCAAATTAATTCTTTCCATCATGTGTGATGTTGGATAGTTGCTCATCTAGAATGGTTAATGAACTAGAACTTGATGCTAAAACTTGAAAGCAAGAACTCAATCTTAGTTGCTTTTCGGCAAAACAAACCCCTCAAGCCAAAAGCCTTGCATGTCTAGGAGTCGGCTAAGTATATACCAATAGTCGGGTAAGCCTTGTTGAGTATTAGTATACTCAGTCTTGCTTGTAGCTTTGTTTTCAGGTGAGACTTGAGGAAATGATGTCATGTACGGGCTTCATCAATGACGTCATGTATCGTCGATAGTTATCGCTTATTTTCCACTGCACTTAAACTCTGAAGTACTTCCTATTTTCTAACTTGGTTTGTAATAATAAATTCATATCAGATTCTGTGTTGCAAAATTTGTGGAACGTTGTAATCTCTGGACTCACTTTCGTGTGGGTTTGATGTATGTATTCTGTCGATCGAATTCCAAGTGGTTGGATTGGGATTTTACCCGATAGACTGTCCAGTGACTCCATTTGAAGTGCGAGTTAACCCTGATTACCCTAGTGGTGATGGTTAGCGCACTTGAGCTGGATTAATTGGGGCGGTTCTACCACAGGTACTTTGTCGCCTGATCAATCTTCTGGGACCGTGGCTGCGGCGTCTGTACCATAGGAGGAAGTGGACTAGGAGTTGGGGTGCGTGTCCGCTTTTGTGCACCACTAGTAGATGAGGACAGACCAAGGGGCGCGATGACAATACCACTTTTCTTCCACTAGATCCGCAAGGTACGAGCTTCCCCCAAAGTAAAAATCTCAGCATTTGGCATCGTGATGTCGAGAGGGTAGCCTTCCGCGTTTTCATGGTCACTTTGTCTGTGTTCTTGGCTTCCTACGTTGGGACGTGCTACATGCAGCTATCTGTCCAGACGGTTCTCCACTGTGCGCAGGCTCTTGGTCATGTTCTGCACTTGAAGTGTTAGAGGATCCAGTTTGAGACATGGTTGCTTCCAGTGATCCTGCAAAATAGGCAGCAGTACATGATATGGCATAGGAAAAATGATAACAAATATTGAGCATCAGAAGCAAATAAAACCATGTATACAAGCTTAGAATAAGATCTTGCAAGAACACCACCCTAGAACTATGATATGGGTCTCAAAGTTTTATACAGAGTTCATGATATCAAAATAAGTATAAGTTCCAAAAATCAGGTGCAGCATTGCTCTTGAACATGTGCTACATTTTTGAGCCATTTATTCTAACCTTTATCTTAGATTAAAATAGAATGAGAATCTGAGCATGTGAATGGAACAAAAGCTGTCGATCTTGTTCCAAGGAGTCCAGAACAGTTTTGTTTGTATTTATACGATTTTTCTTTGATTTTATATGGAGGACAACATCAATGAGGAGAGGAAGAAGAGGAGGAGGCTCGCCGGAGGCGAGGGCCAGGTGGAGTAGAGGCTAGAGGGGTCCGAGGCACACCTGCAGAGAGTCTTGGTGGAGGCGGCGGTGTTGGAGCTCGGCTCTGACCAGGTGTCGGTGGGTCGGATCTGGTGCAGGGGTGCTCGGTGCAGCGGAGAGATGGCGCCGTCATGGTGAAGTCCGGCGTGCCGGGCGTGGTGAAGTCCAGCGGCAGCGAGCGTCCCCTCCTTCTCTTCCTCTGCTTCTCCTGCTCGGCTCCTTCTCTCTCCCTCTCGGTGTGGCGGCGATGAAGAGGGGAGCGGCGGCGTCGGCGGAGGCGGGTACCTATGGTTTGAAATTGGAAATGAAAATGACTAAGTGGCGAGAGAGATCTATTCTAGTTACAAATGCAGAAAATGTCTATAGGTGACGGGCAACACATGTCTCCCGTCACCTGAGACACTATAGGTGACGGGCAACACATGTCGCCCGTCACCTTTGATAATTGCTATGTGGTCTAAATTCCAGACTGCGATTCAGGCATTTGCATATATACAACAATTAATGTCCATTACACTAAAAATATATTACATCAAAATTCAAGGTTTGGCCCTCACTTCAAATTAAATGTACATCCAATTAGGGACATCAAATTTCAAACAACAATTAATGTACATTACAATAGAAATATATTACATCAAAAGACATTATCATTTAGCTAGGTTTCTTTACATCGACATCCACATCCACGTCCACGGCCAGACTTTGACCTCACATGAATTTTTTTGTTATGGTCGGTGCGAAGGTACGGAGTCTTGTCGTTGTCAGTTAGGCGGGGAAGTTCACAAGTTGCGAAAGGGGGGATTTCATCAAACTGATTAAACTCCTCCTCATCCACTGCATTTTGCACCCCCAACAATCCTTCTCTTGCCAGGAAGGACAATATGCCGTGTCGTCCTCACTATATCCGACACATAAAACACTTGTTACACATCTTTTGCCAGAACAAAGGGTTCTGTTTTGTACCCAACATTGCGAAGATCAACGCTGACAAACCCATTCTTTTCACGTGTTACTCCCTGTGACCCTTGAACCCATCGACATTTGAATAGGGCAACGTTGAATCCCAGGTAATTCAACTCCCAAATCTCCTCTATTTGACCATAGTATGAGGCCTTTTGCATGTTGTTATCATAAGCATCAATTCTATCATCGGGTTGTTTCGGTCCAGAGACCAATATTGACAACATGATATACTTGCGTTTATTGCAAAGCCATGGCGGTAGATTCATGATTGACAATAGAACAGGCCACGTGCTATGTGAGGTACTCATGTTTCCATACGGATTCATTCCATCTGTGCTCAGAGCAAACCTGATATTCCTAGGTCATCCCCGAACCAGCCATAGGTGTTATCAATATGTCTCCATTGAGCACAATCTGCAGGATGACGTAGCATTGTGTCTTTATTACGACCCTCCTCGTGCCAAGGCAACAACTTTGTCTCCTTCTTGTTTGCGAACATCTGTTGTAGTCTGGTAATTAGAGGAAAGTACCATGCAACTTTCCTATGAGTCCCCTTCTTCCTCTCCTGATTGATGTTGTCCTCTCCATCACCACCACCATCCTTTCGACGCTTGTACCTCGATGTTCCACATTTAGGGCAACGGTCCAGATCTTCATTCTCTCCACGAAACAGGACACAATTATGATAGCATGCATGAAGTTTTTCAATTTTCAATCCCACGGGACACACAATCTGCTTGGCCTCGTCCACAGTATCCGGGAGCAAGTTTCCCTCTAGCAGAATATCTTTCAGGAGAAGAAGCAATGCTTTGAAACTCTTGTCCGTCCAACCATGAGCAGCCTTTAGTTGCAGAAGCTTCAGGTTCTCGGTTACCCGTGAGTACTTCTCACAATGGGGATAAAGAGGTTTTTTGGAATCTTCAACAAATTGCCTGTATTTATGCAGCTCAGCTTCCGTCATCTCATCTTCTTCTCCCCTTACATCACGGATCATGTCTTCAACATTGTTGACCAAGGCATCAAACTGGTCATCATTGCACTCCAAAACGCACTACTCATTGATGTCATCATAAGCTTGACCGTTGCCTTCTTCCCCCATCATGATCACTGTCCTGCCTTTCCCTGCGGTTGGTTCCTTCTTCATGATTGGCGACCCATTCCCCCCCTTCGTTAGGCCCTTCCTCTCCGTGCTTATTCTAACAAGTGTAATTTGGTAGAAATCCACGAACGATCAAGTGCGCATATACTACTTCAAAGTTAGAGTATTTCTTATCATTTGTGCAATCGAGGCATGCACAATAGTTTGTTGTTTTAGACCTCGCTTCCATGTCGACCCTCACAATCTCCATGAAAGACTTCAACCCTCTCAAGTAATGCGGGCAACAATGGCTAGGAAGGCCCATCCAACTTTTATTCTCCATCTACATCTGCAAGAACACAAGAATTTTAAACAATTAATTGAAGAGGACGGGGAGGAGAGGGAATGGGGGAGAAAAGAGAAGGGAGAGGGGAACAATTTGGAGCTCTAACCTTGCATGACCTCAAAATCGCCCAAAATGGCCGCCGCCGCCCGCAGCCGTTGCCTACTGGCAACTGCCTGCCCTAGCGGCGGCTGCCAGAGGAAAATAGTAGGTCAGGCTCAAAGGTGATGGCCATCAATTAGACCCATCATTTGTGTACTCTACAAAGGTGATGGGCTTCATGAAAGGCCGTCACCGGTACCTACGAGGTCATGGCCCGTCACCTATGACATGATTACACGTGGCGGGCTCCAAATAACCCATGTCACCTGTAATATAGGTGACGGGCTTCATGAGCCGCGTCACTTTTGCTCGGGCAAAGGTGACGGGCCAATTTTTGAAGGGGGCCCTAGGAGAATAAAAAAGTGACGCACCGAATCTGTGCGCGTCACTTTTCGTATACAGGTGACGTGCAATAACCACTCATCACCTTTATGCGCGTCACTATAGGGCGGTTCTTACATAGTGTGGTTCCTACAAAAATATTACATGCGATTTTAAGCCATGGATCGGAGCAAGTGTATATTGTAACAAAAGAATGAAATTAGACTTACTCCGTCTGGTGTGGCGCGTATATGATATCGGCCTAGTCTTCCCAATTTGCCATCATAGCCCTTATGTAGACCGCAACCCTCGTCATGGCCTCTTTGTGCACTGCTATTTGTTTCTCATGCTTTTCCTGGAGCGTTGCAAACCTAGCTAGCATGTCATCATCGTCCGCTCACTTACTTGGGCCGGCATGCCTGTTCTCGCAAACAGCTGTAGGATCGAGATATCTCATCCTTTCACCTAAAGTAATGGCATCATTTGTTTGCAAATAGCACCAGAGTCTAACCATTTCGATGTCTAGTTCACCGAGGCGGGACATGTTGTGGATGTCATTAAAATTGAACATGACATCCAAGATGTCTCTACCTTGAAGTCCGAATACTTGCGGATGGTATGGAGCGCATAGGTTACGGAGCCCAAGTCTACATGCCCTGAGGTACCAATTATGCATCCTTTGCATTTCACTTGGAACCGCTGTGATAGCCCATTCGGGTAGAAGTGGTTTACCGTACTCAAATATTTTAGGACAATCCGGTGAATCTCCAAGTGTATCAACCCCAACATCCTGTTCGAAGTCTGTTTCAGTGCGGGGCAAGGAATAGCCTCGTCGTCTGCTGGAACCAAAATTGGATTCATCCTTTGACTTTGACTTTGATTTAAACTTAGACTTGGACTTGTCCTTTTTGTTTGCCACATGCCATAACTCAGCAATCTCTTTCCCTTTCGGATCATTCCCGTAAGCCCGTATCACTCGCGGAACAGGCCACTGCGAATCCACTGGTGGAGCCAGTGGAGTATGATCTCGTGATCGGGCAACTTGAGCCGGTGGTGATGGCTCTCATGATCGGGCAACCTGAGCCGGTGGTGATGGCTCTCTTGATCGGGCAACATGAGCCGGTGGCGATAGCGGGGGAGGTGGTGATAACTCTCGTGGTGGTCGTGGTGATGGCGGGGCTGGTACAGTATGCTCTAGTGCTGCCTCCTCTTGTGGTGATGGTGGGGCCAGTAGAGTCGGCAGAGTCGGAGGAGTATGCTCAGATGCTGCCCCCTCTTGTTGTGGTGGTGGTGGCGAGGTACGATCCGGAGCAGCAATAAGTTGTGCACCAAGCAGTACGATATCTCGTTTATGCCACAGAATGCTACTGCCGATGCATTGTCCAAGGCAATTCTTCCCATCTGCAGTGGGCATGTCTATCTCGTTATCCTCATAGCTTGATTTCAGGAGTTGCTCCACTTGTACGCATGCATATAAGGGTGGGATCGATTTTCCCTCAAACAAACCCCCACCCGGTAAAACCTGAGCCTTGGCAACTTCCTTTGTCTTCCCAGCTCTACCGATTGGATACAACAGAAGTAGGGAGTAGCCACGGATATGCAATCTACCGGGTATGGTTGTGCTATGGTAGATGCGACACTGCTCTGAGCACCTGGCGTATTCGCTTGGCTCAATCCAGGAGGGGGCATCATCACCATCTGTTGCCCCACCTCTTGCGACAGGTTAATCCACAACAGCCCGGACTGTTGCTCCTCTACAATTGTTGCATAGAAATATTGCCTAAACTTACTTTCTGGTGCTTTCTCTGCCGCTTGTTGCAATTCTTCCTTGTAGCGGTTATGCTTCTGTTGACGCCAGATTTTGACACGTGTCGAATCGGCGTCAGGAAGAGAAGAGACCGGCCGATGTGGCAGATTTAAAGGCTACAGTTAGAAATCGGCCGATTGAGGCTACAGTTGGGGATCGGCCGATAGGTAATGCAGTCTGCGCCAACAGTTAGGGAGATGAAACCATTGGAATCCCAACAGAGGATCCCAATCAAAAGTGGCCTGACATTGGTCAAAAGACTATGCCGACTCGGTCGTGAAGCAATGGAAAGAGTCCGGATTGGACTAGGAGATGGCGTCAGAAGATTCTGCGGGAGCCCGTTTCCTTTAGGAAAATATTATAGATATAGTAGTTTTATATTTAAATCAAGTTTGTAACAGATCGTAATCGATCACGAGTCCTAGTCGTAGGGTATAAATAGGAGTCGTCAGGGTTTTGGAAATAAAGACATCAATCAATCAACAAAACAATCTACTTTTTCATCGTACTTTACTTTCAAGTCGGCGACTTCGCCATTACTTCTTTTTCTTTCAGGAGTTCGTACGGATTGGCAGGGCTGCATCAACGCGATCTCCGGCCAATTGGTAGGTTCCGCTTATCGAATAACATCTAAGCTTTAACTTCGGGCGCATCGTCATTGTTTCGTTTAGATTTATTCACTAGTTATCGATATTTACCAGAATTATAGGTTTTTACCTATTGTTCTAGTATTATCACCAGTTATCCAGCTTGAGATTGAAACTATCGGCTTTATCATCGATCTTCCTCGTTCATTATTATACAGCCGATTAGATCTATTTCAAGTGTTGCATCTGTAATAATTGTGTAAGTTGCTCCAGCAGTTTTCTTTGCAATTATTACGTGATTATCGGCTGATCCATAGCCGGTCATCTTCATAGCAAATCGGCCGACTCGCTGATACGCTTTCTGGGACAGATCGGAACCTCAGCCGATCGGAGGGCCTGGAATTTAATATGTTTATTTCCTTGTCAATCAACAGGTCAAATTGACTGGCACGCCGTGCGAACCGCACCAGGGCAATAACCCGAACAGGAGCTAAGCAGATTCTCCCGGGTCGTGTGTCCGACGCTGAAGGTCATCGGCCGATTCTTGGCCGATTTTTAGCGCCAACACACTTTTGGCACACCCGGTGGGACAGTCTCAAGATCCAACATGTCAAAGACCACTGAAGTTTCTGAGGACAACATTATTGAGGTCATGGAAGCAGATCTCAAGGACGACCAGAAAGAGGAACTGGCTAAACATCTAGAGGATTACAAAAGGATGTATCTGCAATCTTTCAGTCATACCAGAAGCGGGGAGGCAATCAAGAAAGCTCCTCTTCCAGTCCCCCACCATATCACCATCGCTGAGGATTCGGGCAAGATGTCCGATATGATTCAACAGTCCATCTATCAGGCTTTCATCGACCAATCCTCAGTAATGACCAACACGGTGTATAACGCCATCATCAGTTCTCTGGTCAGCGGAGTAGCTCAGGGATATCAGTGGCCAGCATACGCCCCACCTATTGTACCTCCAACCAGAAGCTTACCAGGCACGTCCCACTCAGCTCCTCAGCCGATGTCGACGCAACACGAAGGATACAACACTTCATTGCCTCCAATGCCTCCAGGGTATAACGGTGCACCATGTTTCCGATTGCAAGCGCTGCTTCAGCCTGTCCAGATTGCTTCTGTGCAATCGCTGCCCTCAAACTCAGTGCCTTGGGGGGCATCAGCAACGGCAGCTTTTCCCGATCAATCAACCGGACATGGGAGCTATCCGATCCAGGCGCCGTTCCATTCGGCCGTTCAGCCGACGGTCCCTCAGTATCAACCAACCACGTCAGAAATCGGCAGGGGGGCAGACGCTGTAGAAGCACTCAGAAGAACGGCGCCAATGACGATGTACGATGGGGCGATGGATTCGCTTCACCATCAACTGTCAACTGCTCAGACGGCCGTAATGCAACAGAATCTGCCACACGTTTCGACCCATCACCCGGCCGTACCGCCGCCAATCCACCAACATATGCCGACACCCCGAACAGCTGTTCATCAGCAGCAAGTGGATTGGATGGCAAGAATAGCAGAAGTAATTCAGGACCAATTCGGGTTGAAGCCGAAAGTGCAGACTTATACGTACAAGACGCCATACCCATCGGCCTACGACCTGTTGCCGTTTCCCCACCGGTACAAAGTTCCTGACTTTACCAAGTTTTCGGGGCTGGACAACACCTCTACCGTGGAGCACATTAACAGATTCATCATCCAGTGCGGGGAAGCCGCCACACAAGATGCTCTGAGGGTGCGCCTGTTCTCATCGTCTCTGTCTGGATCGGCCTTCCAATGGTTCACTACTCTACCACCCAATTCTATTGTTACTTGGGCCGATCTAGAAAAACAATTCCATAAGTACTTCTACGCGGGAGTACATGAGATGAAGCTTTCAGATTTGACCAACATCAGGCAGAGGAGCGATGAACCAATAACTGGATAGATACAGAGGTTCAGAGAGGTCAGAAACAAATGCTATACCCTGGCTCTGACCGATGCCCAGTTGGCCGATATCGCTTTCCAAGGCCTCCTGCCACATATCAAGGAGAGGTACGCCTCACAAGAATTTGAAAGTTTAAGTCAGATCGTTCACCGATTGGCCGGTTAGGAAATACGTCCGTTTGAGCAGCGGAGGAATTTCCAGAAAAAGGTGGAATATTTGGCAGGGTCTGAATCCGAGGAAGAGTAAGAAATCGGCCTAGCAGAATGGGTCAAAGGGAAGAAGCCGATATCGTGCCCTTTTGGGAAGAAAGAACCAGAAGCATTCGGCTTTGACACATCAAAGGCCGATAAAATTTTCGGCTTACTGCTCCAGGAAGGGCAGATCAAGCTCTCACCATACCATACCATTCCTTCGGCCGATCAGCTCAAAAAGATGAAGTACTGCAAATGGCACAATGCTACATCTCATGACACAAGTGAGTGCAAGATCTTCCGTCAGCAGATATAGTCGGCCATTGAGCAAGGAAGACTCAAGTTCGAAATCCCGGCAAAGCCGATGAAGATTGATCAGCATCCTTTCCCGGCTAACATGGTTGACACGAGAAGAAACTCACTTCAAACCAAGGTGCTGACGTCGGAATCAGCTAGAAGAAGCGGCGCCGTGGATCTCAGGAAGCAAGTCACGGTGGATGACGTCAAAGGGAAAAGATGGGCAGAAGACGAGGGCGAAGCATCAGAATGATCACGTAGACCCGTCACTGCCCAATTCTTGCTCAGCAAATATCAGCGGCAGCAGGAACGATCAAGGCACCACGAGGAGATGATACGCCGACACGAGGATCATTGGCGATGTCTGTTCTTCATCCATTGCTAGGAAAATGACCTCAGATTGCCATCAGCCGATAATTGCCCTGAATGCAGCGGGCCCAGTCGCAACGATCGCCCGTTCAAAAAATCGCGCTCCAGAGATAGAGGATCAGAGCCGATCAGCAGAAACTGGCGTGAACCAGAAAGTCGGTGCCTTTCAGTGCATGATCGGCTGGGGGGCAGAGTTGACCGGTATGACCGGTCGAAGGGCAGGATCAACCACCAGGAGCGACTGGGGGGGCAGAACCAGCATACACGATCGGCTGGAAGAAATGGTTGATGCTAGGGTGTCGGATGAAAACCCTCTAGGGAGGGAACCAGACTGGGAGCACGCCAAACCGTCGGCCAGACCAGTAAAACCCAGGTGGTGCCCTGATGGACTGTCTAAATCTAAAAAACGAAGAATCCAACGCCTGCGGCAATGGGAACAACAAGAGGAAGAGCAGAGGCAGGTGCTGGATAAGAAGAACGACAGGTCTCGGGTCTGGCGCCCCAAGAGAAACAACAACAAGGAAGGCGATAATCAAGAATCGGCAGCTGATGTCGACATGGTGTTCATATTGCCGATGGAATTCATGGCGCCTGCCGATCGAGATAAAGTGACAAGGATGGGGGAGCAGATGGCACAGCTGGTTTTGGAGCCGATGACAGCCACCTTTGAGAAACTAGAAGACCAAAAACGGCAACATCTTAAGGCATTATTTCTCAAAGGGCACGTTAACGGATGACCCGTTACCAGGCTGCTAGTGGACGGAGGGGCTGCGGTCAATAGGTATTGGAGTGCACAAGGAAGCATGGGTTGAAAATGAACCCGAACAAGTGTGCATTCGGCGTATCGGCTGGGCAATTCTTAGGATTCATGTTCCATGAGCGCGGGATAGAGGTTAACCGGTAAACCATATCCGCCATCAATAAGGTTGTGGCCCCGCAGAATAAAACGGGGCTGCAGTCCCTCATCGGCAAGGTCAATTTTATTAGAAGATTCATATCCAACTTGTCAGGGCGTATTCAAGCTTTCACTCCTTTGTTGAAATTGAAGCCCGACCAGGAATTCGTGTGGGGAGAAGAACAACGCAGAGCACTAGAAGATATCAAGCAATATCTAATTTCACCATCGGTGTTAGTCCCGCCACAGCCCGGTAAGCCGTTCAAATTATATTTATCGGCTGACGAACAAGCTATCGGATCGGCGCTGGTACAGGAGTTCGAAGGAAAAGAACGGGTGGTATATTATATTAGCAGAAGACTCCTGGACGCCGAAACAAGATATTTCCCGGTGGAACGGTTGTGCCTGTGTCTGTACTTCTCGTGTACCAAGCTCAGGCACTATTTGTTATCGGCAGAGTGCATAGTAATATGCAAAGATGACGTGGTAAAATATATGCTATCACTGCCGATTTTGAAAGGACGGATTGGAAAGTGGATCCTGGCTCGGTCAGAGTTCGACTTAAGGTACGAATCGGCTAAGGCTGTCAAGGGACAGGTCATGGCTGATTTCGTGGCTCAATATTGTGGACCGGAAATTGCTGTCGTTGAACCGGTTCCATGGACTCTGTATTTCGATGGTTCTTCGTGTGGAGCCGGATCAGGAATCGGCATCGTTCTTGTATCGCCACGGGGGGCAAGCTATGATTTCTCTCTGCCGATAGAAGCATCCGCAACCAACAACCAGGTGGAATACCGAGCCATCCTTAAAGGTATTCAATTGTTGAGGGACGTCAAAGTTGATGCAGTCGAGGTTTTTGGGGATTCCATGCTCATCGTAGATCAATTGACGGGGAAATCTGAATCCAAAGATGATATCTTAAGAATTTACTATGAAGATTGTTTCCAGCTGTTAAAGGAATTCAAGTATGCAATAATCGAGCATATTCCCAGAAATTACAATGAAGAGGCCAATAGGCTTGCCCAACACGCATCCGGATATCGGCCGATTCAAGGGGCCATGATTCTGGAACTTGCGACCGATGATTGGCAAAAGGAGATTGCCGATTACTTGAAGGATCCGTCTCAGAAGGTTGATTGGCGAGTGCGTTTTCAGGCCACGAAATATGTGTTACTTGAAGACGATTTGTTTTACCGAACGATTGATGGAGTTCTTCTCAAATGCCTGGGAACGGAAGAAGTTAAAGTCCTGATGGGGGAAATCCACGAAGGCGTCTGCGGAGCCCATCAATTGGCTCACAAGATGAAGTGGATGATCAGAAACAATGGGTATTATTGGCCGATGATTCTTGAAGATTGTTTCAAATATTATAAAGGTTGCCAAGACTATCAGAAGTTTTGCAATGTGCAGCGCGCGCCAGCTTCGGCTATGAACCCGGTGATCAAGCCATGGCCGTTTAGAGGTTGGGGAATAGATCTCATCGGGCAGATTCACCCTCCATCAAGCAAAGGGCATAAGTTTATATTGGTAGCCACTGATTATTTTACTAAATGGGTGGAGGTAGTTCCGTTAAGGACCGTGACATCGGCTGATATGATCGATTTCGTTAAGAATCATATTGTTTATCGGTTTGGTATTCCTCAGACTATCACAACTGATCAAGGAACGATGTTCACCTCAGGGGAATTCGGAGAATTCGCCGCCGATATGGGGATTAAATTGCTGAATTCTTCTCCGTACTATGCTCAAGCCAACGGCTAGGCCGAATCGTCCAATAAGGGGATAATCATGTTAATCAAGAGGAAGATAGAGGAACAACCCAAGAAGTGGCACATGTCTTTGGCTGAATCTCTATGGGCTTATAGGATGGCTTGCCATGGGGCCACTAAGATATCTCCTTATCAGTTGGTATATGGTCACGAGGCAGTCTTGCCTTGGGAATTAAGGACGGGGTCAAGGCGTATATCGCTTCAAGATCAGTTGACGGCCGATGACTATTCGTTCCTCATGAAGGATGAGCTCGATGATTCGGCGGGTCAGTGATTGAGGGCTCTGATTAGCATCGAAGAAAAGAAGAAAAGGGTGGCCAGATGGTATGACAAGAAGGTCAAGGTTAAACAATTCTCCCCAGGAGATTTGGTATGGAAGTTGGTGCTGCCGGTAGGGTCTAAGGATCCCAAATTCGGTAAATGGTCGCCCACTTGGGAAGGGCCGTATAGAATCGGCCGATGTGCTCCGGAAAATGCATATATACTAGAAACTATCGAAGGAGAAGAATTCAGAAGAGCCTTAAACGGAAGATATATGAAGAGGTACTATCCAAGTATATGGGTAGGTGCATAACTTGCAGTAAGATGCATCAAGACAACGTGGCCGACTCCTATCGGCTTTTGTCTATATAGCCGATGTAAAAATGACGTCGCCTTAAGGAGGAAACATTTTGATTTGGTCTGACCGATCCATTATTCGGTGAAAATAACAGAGTACATGGCCGACATGGTACAAGTCGCCCTTAGAATAAAAAGTACTAATATATCTATTGATCACGCTTTTTCTTGAACTCTCTCTCGATCCGGCCTAATTTTATCAGAAGGCGGATGCTCTTCTCCTCCAGATCCTCCATGGCAGTTTCAGCCTCGACTTGATGACGGAGTGGATGGCTCCTGTCGAGAGGTGGTTGGGATGTTCCTGCCGTGGCGTCTTCAAGGGCAACTGAGCGAGGGAGTGGATGACTCCTTTCAGTTGGCGGTCGCTTGGAGCAGTTAGCGTCTATATGGTCCAAGATTTTCTGGATGTCGGCAGGAACATGACCTTTGAGTTCTTCAAAGTGAGCTTTTATCAGATCTATGTCCGCCTGCGACAGTGGTGCGTCTGAATGCATAACTTCAATCGCTCTTTCCAGACTGGGACTAAGGCGTTTTGGCTAAGAAGGGACAAACAATTACCCAGTATCAGAGCGATTGAGAGACGGTCCAAGTTCGAATCGGCGCGTCAACATTAAGAGAGCATTAAATGTTTACAGGATTCTTTACAATTCACCCAAGGAGGGCATCAATGGTCGCAATCGCTCGTTGCCTAATCTGATCGGCCGAGTCTAATACTCTTTGGTCGTCATCAGCCGATCCAGGAATTTCTGGCATATGACGATGAAGTTTTATTGCTTCGCGGGCCAGGTTATGTCTTTCTTGCTTCAGCTCGGCGATGACAGATGGAAGGTCTTGAAGTCTCTTTTCTTCAGCTACTATGTCCTTGGTTACCTGCTCCATCTCTTTGGCTAACTCCCTCCTCCGTTTGAGGCGATCTATGGCGCCGACGATATCTGGACGGGAGTTCTCAAGGAAGTTAATCCGCTGATGCACTTCTTGGGCTCGGTGTTTGTAGGAGTCTTCTTCCTCGTGGACTTGCGCTAGCTTGGCACGATCGGCCATATGGCGCAGGGCTCTGAACACTGAAGTCTGCATCGACTCTATGTATGCAGCAGGATCCAGACTTTCTGTCGCTTCCTCTGGGATTCGGCCTTTGATGTCATTAAGAAGTCGCCGAATCGATGAGGCATCTCCTACTAATCGGCCGATATCGCCTTGGAGGAGGGTCCGAGCTTGGCACAGACATCATCAGAAATTGAGCTCGATGTAACTTGGTGTGAAGCGACCTCTTCATCGTCAGACAGGGGAACCGCGAAAGAGAAAAGATTGTTATTAGGAGTATCTTGTTCCTGCGAAAGAATAAAGACAAGGATTAGGGGACAGTAAAGGGGAATCGGCCGATTTGGGTGATAAGTTTCTTACCTCTTTGAAGCGGATTTCTCTTGCTTGTGCCGCCGGGAGTGCCACCCTCGTCTCAGGAACCGGTGCGATTGGCTCATCAGAAGAGGAGGACTCGACAACTATCAATGCCCTGATCGGGCCAGCTTCCTGAAAAGGTATGGTAAGCAGATCTTATGAGTATACTGTGAATAATTAAGTCTGATGATGTGAGATACCTACCATACCTCTGTGAGTCTTCCGGCCGATGCTTGTTGGGGGCGTACAATCGACGCACCCAGATTGGTCTGCATCAAAGTCGGTTAGTTTTTCTTGAATATCAAGAGATTGAGTTAAGAGACTCTCTACCTTGGTGAGGAGAGTCGCTGGCGTTTCGGCTTCCGCTTGGGATGTAGCCGATTGCTGCGGAGATTGCACTGGAGCGATTTGTGCAGCCTAGCAGAAGGAAGAGGTTAATATTGATAGAATACTTAAAGGTATGTGAAGTATGCGAAGTTACCTGAACAGCTTCTACCAGGAGTGATGCAGTGACCGCTCCAACTCCTGTGGCAGTCTGGCGCAGTAGGGGTTTCAGCCGATGCCGCCGCCGATTGATCAGTTGGTCCTATGCGGGCACGTACTCGGCGGCTTGTCTTCTTTAAAGTAGGCCTTTTCGGCGTTTGCTTCCATCGGCCGCTGGTGATGTCTTTGATGGTCGGAGCGTGATGGCCGATAAGTGGAAATGGTGTGTATGGGCGATTGCTCTCTATCGGCCTACCACTCTAGCTCCGCGTCGGGGGAATTTGACTTTCAGACTGAAAAGAGAAATACAAGTTAGCGATGAGATTGTAGCATGGAAAGGGACAATATTGAAATCGGCTGGGAGAAAGGTAATACCGCTGCACTTGAATCGATGTTGTCTGGGTCCAAACTGTTACAATATGTTGATGGAGACGAACAGAAGAGGTACTGCTTCCATTCTGCCCACCACAGTTTGAATTGTTGGACAGCAAAAGGGGCCACTATCCAGTTGTTTAGGTCGATGGTACTGGAGTCTGGCACTAAGTTGCATAGCCGACTGTAGTCGAGACTCTTGGTCAGTTCATCTCGAAATTTTGCACGGCCGACAAAGTAGACTTGAATCGGCAGCTGACCAAAGCCAAATTACCGTGCTGCGACCGAAGGATTGTAAAATTCATAGGTGGGGAAATCTTTTCCAGAAAAGAAGTTGGCCGGTAAAATCCTTGGCTTGATCAGGATATCCATGAGATCACCGTCAAAAGAATTGGATGATGAATCATAACAGACGGGAAGCTCGAAAATCAGCCCTGTTGTCTGATACGGATACCAGCTGATGGTCTCTTCACTGAAGCTGTTGTAGAAATATCTGAAGTATTCGGCCGTTCGGGTAGCAGTGAATTGACAACCAGGGAAGGCTAATGCTGCTTCTCCAAAAGAGGTACAACATCGTCGTATGGTGGGATTTTCCTCTGACTCGATATTGGAAAATGTTTTGGTCTCTATTTGCTGCTGGGAGACCTTGCTCCTGTATAGGTTGAGCCAGAGGGTGATGAACCACCAAGGACCACCAGGATTACCAATCGGCTCCCCTTTTGATAACTTGACGCCGATTTGGTGCATCATATGGTAGGCCGATCCTAACAGATGCTTCCCAAGGGGGATGGCCAATCCTAGTGACAGAGCTTCTGCCAGAGCTTGTGTATTGGATGAAGGACCAACTGCTCTGCCATAGAAGAAGTGCTTCTCTAGCCACATCATTAAGAACGCTGTATGTTCTCTTTCTGAAATCGTCCCGGTCCTCATATTTTTGCTGATATACCCCTTCCACCCGCCAATTCCTTTTGTCTCTAGCCGATGGGTTGGTTTGATCAGAAAATCAAAGGGTGTATCAGGGGAGGAGATATCAAGGCCGGTCAGCATCAGGACATCGGCCAGGGTTGGAGTCATAGGTCCGTGCCCAAAGAGAAACGCGTTGAGCGCGTCGTACCAGAAATAAGAGGCCGCTATTACTAAGGGTTCATTTTTCTCCATTTGGGACAGAGAAAGATCGATGCACTGGCCGATTTTCAACTCATCCCACGGAACTCTCTTGGATTTGGCTAATCTCTGGTACCATTCTTTCCAGCCAGGGGTTTCATTCGGCCAAGATATAAAAGCACCTGCCCACTGACCCAAATCCATGGATGATTGCTTGAAAGGAATTCTATGGGTCTCTAAGTTGATCAAATCTGTTGGGTCTGGATTCCCCATAGGACCTAAGCAGATGAGACCAGGGGTTTCGGAAAGGGAAGTAAAAGAGGAAAGTTTCGGATGATTACCTCCGGAATGAAACTCATCGTCGCCGATGGAGTCGCCGATGGGACCGCCGTCGCCGAGGAAGTTGCCGGCGGAACCTCCGCGATTGGTGAAGTTGCTGATGGCGCCGCCATTGGAGGGATGAAGCAGGTTGCAGGCACGAGAAAAATCACCGGAGGATGCGGTTGGAGACCGAGAGGGTGCAGGGAGAAGATGAACAGTGATTCACTGGGAGGAAATTACTAGGCTCGTGGGGAAGGAGCGGCGGAGAGCGCCAGTACTTAAGGACGATCCGAGAGAGAAAGGTTAAAGGCGGGATTTTTTCCGCGCCGTTGTCACACCCGGTTTAAGGATAAAACCGAATGCATGACTATATGTATGCCAGGATCAAGTTCCATACATATAGTGACATCATTAGTGAATAACAGCAACAGTATCACGTATAGAAATATAAATAAAGACTTACAAGACTATCAGAGATATGCGCTTATAATGGAAACGAAGGCTCCAAACTTCACAGGTAGACGACTGGGGGTTGCGTACGCCTATAACTCTTCATCATCTTCAGTATACTTCACACCTTTTTCTTCTGAGCAGCAGTTGGCAAGGGTGAGTACACTTATGGTTGGTACTCAGCAAGGCCACAAGAAATAACCAGAGTAACGATTTATATCCATCTTTAAGTTTATTAATCATGTGAGGGTCCAGGCCACTCTTAACCGTGAGCACGGCTGTTATAACAGTTTTACACTCTGCAGAGGTTGTACATTTTCACCACAAGTCGCGTAAAAGTTCAAAGAACTTTGGACCCAACCATGCTGTGCTAGCTAGGCACAATACCACACTTCCGAGGTGTGATTGCATAGGGACGCTACGAGGCCTTTACAAAGGTTCCCTAATAAGAAGTAGTCCGCTAGAGTTTCGGTAGCGGCGTGGTCCATAAACCTCCCTAATGGTCAGCACCTTAGCGAAGGCTGCTACCCCAAGAGGACCGGGCTATGACCCCTATCACCGACCCCCTCCTTGCCCTTTCGGTAAGACCGCTTCAAACTAGAGTCTCTAATTAATTAGCCAAGACCAGAGCCATATGGTCCTCGTGGTTGTACTGTTTTCCTGGGTGGTTCTCCATGTTCCAATTAACACATGGTATTCTTGTAAATAAGCGCAGATAGGAGGATGGTTAGGGTCACTTGCCTTTTTCCCACGAAAAGCTACTCTTACTGCTCTTCAGCTCTTGCTTACTTGGAAACCTTGATCTTCAAGCTTCGTCAGCGATCATTCTACTCGAAGCAAACAACGAGCACAAACATACAAAATAGCAAACAAGTACAGCTAAGAACAATACACCAATCACAAAACAAAAGCTTTTAAAAGAGCGTGCTAAAGGATAGGGCTTGCTGCTACGGTTATGGGAGCGCAAGAAACGCGGGAATCGGAGCTAGGGTTGAAAAGACACGGTTATCGGGGATTGGTACTATAAAAGAAACAAAAGAACTATAAGTTTTATTTATTTTATTTGGAAAACCAATGTAAAAGATATTCAAAACAAAATATCCTTGATTATAGTTAACTAATACTATATTTTTATTTATAAAAAGCGGAGTAGAACTTAGATATATTTTATTTGTGATTGTCTACGTACAAATTACACTAATTAACAATTAATTAGAAAGAAAACTTGTGAGAGCATCTAAACGCATAACTTTATATTTGGTGTTCAACTAAACAAATTATATTTAGAACACATTTGAGTTGGTATTAATTGAATTGACATTAGTTATGAAAAACCGGAGGTAAAGACCTAGGTGGATTTTAATTAGAAAACTAAGTGAGAGAACTTTAATCAAGTTAAATCTATTTTTAATTTAAGAACAAGAACTAAGGCACAACGACACGGCTAAACGGTAGCTTAGGCTTTAGAAGACTTAACGCAACGAGAACGAGTCGAAGCGGAGCTAAAATGACGAAGGTAGGGCTAAAACAAGGCTCCAGGGACTTATCTGCGAAGAAACTGAACTTCTAGGGGTTAAATTGAAGAAGTCAGAGCCTAATACATAATTAAACCTTAAACAGAGGGTCGGGGTGCAAAACTATAGGTCCTGGACGGCGGGTACTAATTCTAGAAAGGTCAGGGGTCGGGACAGAAAAAGAAAGGGCTCTACTCTAATTATTTTCTACTGATCTGGACTGCGGGTTGATTCCTGGAAAACCTAGGGATCTTCCTGCAAAAGTTTCGGGAACGGCTAGGGTCGGGTGAATCTGGTCCGTTGGATCAGAATCGGCGGCGGATCGGACGAATCGGCGGAGTAAGGGTCGGGCGAATCGGCTGAGTAAGGAGAAGGTCGGGTAAATCGGCAGTGTAAAGTAAAGGTTGATTCTGGCCGTTAGATCTAGATCGAGCGGCAGAGGAAGGGTCGGCTCGATGGGACGAAAAGGGTTGGGCGAAGCGGAGCTGCGCTGGGCGTCGGCGGCGAGCGAGTGCGGCGGCGGACGGCCGGAGCTTCACCGAATCCGGTGTTCCGGGGCTTGATTCACACTGGGTTTATGCCGGGGAGTGAGTGGGCGGTACGGTGAAGGTGAGGGTGGTCACGGGATGGCTGTGCGGCGGCTGTAGACTGGCAGCCACGGCGGCGGGTGGAAACAGGGGTCCGGCGAGGAATCTGATTTGCGGCGGAGCAAAAGAGAGAGAGGGGAATCTGGTGCGGCTTGATACTCACCAACTCGTGGAGCTCTGGCGAGAGTTGATGGCGACAGAGAAACTGCAGATCGGCGAATCGACAAAAAATCGGTGACACAGGACGGCGGCGTTCCTCCGATGTGCAACTTCCAGCGGCGTGCGACAATGTTGTGTAGAGGAAAAGATTTGAGCTTGGTTCTGGTTTCAAAGCGGGGCTTTGGCAGGATTTTATAGGGGCAGATCGGCCGGGATTAGGAATGCGGTGCTGTGGAGTCGATCAGGACTCGGGGTACGAAGAAAGAAAGAAGGGCGCGAACGACAGCACGGAGTCGTTCCGGACTCTGGGTAAGGAAAGAAGAAAGAAGAAGAAGGCGCCGACAGGTGGGTCCTAGCTGTCGGTGGAAGAAGGAGTCGGGTGAGGGAATCGGCCGCTGGGTTGGCCGCGGGAAAAGAAAGGAAGGAGAAAAGAAGAATTGGGCTAACGGAAAGAAAGAATAGGAGAAGAAAAGAAATAAAGATGCATGCACAATTTTTAATTTATGATTTTTATGAAAATACTTTTAAAAGTTTCAGCTCCTATATTTTTTGGTGTTACAAAACCTACCCCCCTTAAAGAGAATCTCGTCCTCGAGATTAGGAAGGATTAGGGAACAGCTGAGGGAATTCTGCAATCAGTTCATCTTCTCTTTCCTAAATTGCCTCATCCTCTGAATGGTGACTCCACTATACTCTGCACATTTTGATCACCTTGTTCCGAGCAACCCTCTGAGATGTTTCCAAGATTCTAACCGGATGCTCTACATAAGTCAAATCTTCTTGTACATTGAGTTCCTCCGACGGTAATTGCTCCTCTGGTACTCTCAAACACTTCTTTAACTGTGACACGTGAAACACATCATGGACATCTGACAATCGTGCCGGTAGCTCCAATTGATATGCCACTTCACCTTTCCTTTCCAGAATCTGAAAAGGACTAATAGAACGTGGTGACAACTTTCCTTTCACTTTGAATCTACGTAAACCTCTGATGGATGATACCTTCTCCAACTTTAAATGTCGATTCCCTTCTTCGTGTATCAGCATAACTTTTCTGTTATTGCTTGGTAACTGTTATTGTAGGAGAATTCTGCATATGGCAAACTTTTATCCCATCTACCTCCATGCTTGAGGGCACATGCTCTCAACATATCCTCTAATACTTGATTTGTTCGCTCAGTCTGACCATCTGTTTGCGGATGGTATGCGGGGCTGAAATTAAGCTTTGTATCCATGGATTCATGTAATTTCTGCCAGAAACGCAACGTGAACAGAGTACCTAGACACTATCTTCTTTGGAACACCGTGCAGACACACAATTCGCGACATGTACAGTTCTGCTAACTTGGCTCCAGTTTAGGTTGTTTTGACTGGGATGAAATGTGCGACTTTTGTCAATCTGTCCACAATAACCCATATCGAGTCGTAACCATCACGAGTACGAGGTAACCCTACAATGAAATCCATACCATTCTCTTCCCATTTCCATTCAGGTACTTTCAGTGGCTGGAGTAAACCTGCGGGTCTCTGGTGTTCTGCCTTCACTCTCTGGCACACATCACACAAAGCTACGTGAGTTGCTACGTCTCTTTTCAAACCATACCACCAGTACCTTCCTTTCAAGTCTTGATACATTTTGGTACTTCCAGGATGAATGGAATAAGCGGAATCATGTGCTTCCTTCTAAATAAGTTCACGAAGGTGATCAATTTCAGGTACACAGATCCTTTTTCTGAACCAAACAGTTCCTTGTCCATCTTTGGTGAAGTCCTTAGTTTTGCCTAAACCAATTTGAATCTTGATCTCTTTGATCTTAGCATCTGTCAACTGTCCTTTTCTGATCTCTTGTTCTAAGGTTGGTTCCATCTCCATGATCATGGCTTCCGCCTGAGTGACAATTCCCAAATTCAAATGTGCCATCTCCCAACATAATTCCTGAGGCATCAATCGAGCAATCATCATATTAGCTTGTCCTTTCCGGCTTAGGGCGTCTGCCACAACATTAGCCTTTCCAGGATGATACTGAATATCCAAATCATAGTCCTTGATTAATTCTAGCCATCTGCGCTGTCTTAGGTTAAGACCCTGTTGCGTGAAGATGTACTTCAGACTCTTATGGTCCGTGAAGATCTGACACTTGTTCCCGATCATGTAGTGCCTCCAAATCTTCAATGCGTGCACGACGGCAGCCGATTCCATGTCATGGGTAGGATAGTTTTGTTCATGCTTTCTCAGCTGTCTTGAAGCATAGGCCACAACTTTGCCTTCTTGCATTAACACACATCCAAGACCCATCCGTGAAGCGTCGCAATACACATCAAACCCTTTGTGGATATCTGGCATTATCAACACAGGGGCAGTGGTCAATCTTGTCTTCAGTTCTTTAAAACTCTTCTGGCATGTAGCATTCCACTTAAATTCTTTCCCTTTTTCAAACAGAGAAGTCATAGGTTTCACAATCTTTGAGAAGCCTTTAATAAATCTGTGGTAGTAGCCTGCAAGTCCGAGGAAACTCTTGATTTCAGGCACAGACTTCGGTGGATTCCAATTCAGAACATCTTGAACTTTACTTGGGTCTACTGCAATTCCCCCATTTGTGATAATATGTCCAAGGAAAGAAATTTCTCTCAACCAAAAATCACATTTGCTCAGCTTAGCACATAACTGGTTCTCTCGGAGTTTCTGTAACACTATCCTCAAGTGCTCTTCATGTTTTTACTCGTTCTGTGAATACACCAAGATGTCAACAATGAACACAACCACAAACTTGTCAAGGTATTCCATAAAAACCTTGTTCATCAGGTACATGAGGTATGCTGGTGCGTTGGTCAATCCAAACGATATCACAGTAAACTTGTACAGACCATATCTGGTAGTGAAGGCTGTCTTGGGTATATCCTCCGGTCGGATCCTTAGCTGATGATATCCTGATCTCAGATCAATCTTGGAGAAAACCTTGGCACCTCTCATCTGATCAAACAAATCTTCGATCCTGGGTAGTGGATACTTACATCGTTCATTCTTACAATAGCTCCTCGATCACACTTGTTAATGCTCCACTACCACATAAAATACTTCTTGAATACTTAGTCTAATTCCACTTTTAACTATCCATTCCTTCTTCAGCTTCGTTGGCCCATCTTTTGAAGAACCTTCTTCATATATTGATAAAGTGATTTGAATAGAACTGGATTGATTCCATGATCGCTTTTCCTTGGCTTGACTGTCTTCTTCCAAGATACCCTCAATTCTTCTCAGCCTAACTTTTACTTGCTTTGGTATCTTGGCGACTCGAGGTGGTATGAGAATTGGGCATTGGAGATTGATGGCATTCTTGTCTAGCTGAGGTATCCTGATCATCTATCCTGCTAAGGGGGCAAACTGATGACATCTGACTGAGTGCAAGGCTACTAGAACTTTGGTCCAGGGGTTGATTATCATCCTCTTTTGCACACCAACTGGCAAGATGTCCGTCTTCTCCACACTTGAGGCAATATAATCCAGTATCACATGACCTAGTCACCTTGCGCTTTGTTGGACATTTATTAACATAGTGACCTTTTTCACCACATTTGAAGCACACTTTTTTAACATATCCATTCTGGCTTCCTTTCTGCTCCACCATAGCTCGTGAGGCAATCTGGGCATCAGGATTCTTCTTGATAGAGTTGTCATGCGGTGGTTGAACAACTTTAGGTTGTAGTTGGTTGGAACAGGGTTGAGTACTGCTATGTACCAATGGTTCTGGTAACTCCATCTTCTCTTGGCTTTCTTCGCTTGCTTGTTTCTTGCGTTGCTTGATTCTAGTAGGCTGAAATTCCTTGAAAGAAATACTCCAATCCTCAAGGTTCATAGTCTGAGTACCATCTTGACATTGGGTAACTCCCTCTTGGAAAGTCTCTTGGGTAGATAAATCCTTATTAATATCTAAATAGTAACTTTGTCTGGCTTCTGCTGTCATTAGACTAGCATCCTCTTGAAGGCATGGCTGACCATAATGCTCACAACATTGACATGTTCCTGGGGTCTTGATATCTTTATATTGTCTCTCAATTTCTAGCTCTAGCGCTCCACGACTTTTCTTATTCCTTTGACGGTTCCATGCTTCAGCGACTTGCCTCTTCACTGGCCCGGTAGGAATGTCTAGTTTGGTCAACTTCATGTTATGAGGGGATGATGTATTGGGCTGCATCCTTCCTCGTAAGACTTGAGCCTGCATGGCTAATAGCTTCCTTTTATCTAATGGTGACAGAATTGGTGAAATCTGATGGTTATTACTAAGGAAGTTGTGGTTCATAGGAGCTGAGGCTTGCTCTGTAATATGCTGATGGATATTGGTCATGGTTTGAGCCACTGCTTGTAGACTTTGAGTTTGTGCTGCCATATACTCTAGCATCCTGTGCTCAAATGATGAGGCTATTGGTGGAATGTTGAGGTCACCTTCATTAGCTCTTTCTTCACGATTTCCGTTGGGACTCGCCATCTGGTTGGGTGGTAAGGGTGAGTTTAGAGGAGAAGGAGAATAACTAAAAGAATGATTGGGGAACAAGGTAGAGTCCATGATATCATCTTCATTTGCTATCATCTCAAAAATCAAGCAAATAAATCAAGGTAGAGAGGAGAGTAGCACAGAGGTGACAAAGAGAGGTAGGGAATTATTGGCTTTAGCTTCTTTAATTTGTCGACCACTGCAGATGTTTGTAGGTTTCTACTGATGATGCTGGTGTTGCCTTCAACTTCCTACTGGGTTATTGAGGTCATCATCGAAGTAAGGTAGACTGAAGAATAGCAAGCTGCAAGGTGGTAAAGGAACTAGAGTAGGGTCTTCTTTTCTTTGACTTGCTTCTATCCAGACGATGGTGGTGACATTAACTTCTGCTTGTTGACATTTTTAGCTTCCTTCTCGTCATCCTCTTTTGGAATAGGGAGAAAGAAAGGAAAAAAACAAAGATGTGGGAGATAAGAGAAGAACCCAACTAAGCAACTGATGTCATTGTAGGTTGAAGACCCACAATACACCAATAATCATTACAAAGAAGCGAATCAGGCAAGGTCATAAAGAAAAGCAATCATCACACAAACACAGAACTACACTAGTCAACACACAGTCAAGGAACGATGCTAAACGTTGTTAATAGGGCTTCAAGGGGTACTCCTAGGCATGGGTCGTCTCTTCAGGTTCAACATTCTTGATAGAGGCATTCTTCAGCTTGTGTAGTATGGAATCTTTCTCTTCGGGTGAGGGTGAAATAGGCTTTCGCTGCCGATTTTGTCTTCTTTGGGCGTGAGGTGATCACTCCTTTCTTCAGCTGTCTTGAGCAGGCTTCGGGTCAGGTGGCACGAATGATCTAAACATTTTGAATAAAAGGGAGAGTAGAAGGTCATCTTGGAATGAAAAGGCAACGGAAAGAATCCAAAATGGTCGTGCTTAAGATGCAAGGGGGTCGGAGGTACAATATCGAGGATAGATAAAATCAAGGAGGGGATATGTTTGAAAAGATATATAGGAATAAGAAAATATTAAGGAGTAGGGGTAAACAATATCACCAACTAATCAAAAGGAGGTCAGATGCAGGAGATAGGAAAATCATTCATCAAATGAGATGTATGATTAAGAGCAAGAAGTCGTCCAGGAGAGAGGAAATAGATGATGGCTGAGGATTTAGCAAAAACTAGAAAGTGTAATTGTGAAGGGGGTCGAGTATCAAAGTAAGTTATCAAGGAAAGAGTAAGTCAATAGATAAGGATGGGGGTTTTGCATTTGCAAAACAAGGATGTGCAAATGAAAAAGAAGGTCAGGTGAGAAAGGTGAGTTATCAAGGCGGGTTGAGAAAAGAAAATGGTCAAGGAGCGAGAATATTTATCGGGAAGGTCAAGGGTAAGATAGGAGTAAGTTGTATAATAAAATAGACCTTAAGGAGCGACCATTGCTATCTAGGATTACGTCCTACAGTCGATACGGCTCTGATACCACTTCTGTCACACCCGGTTTAAGGATAAAACCGAATGCATGACTATATGTATGCCAGGATCAAGTTCCATACATATAGTGACATCATTAGTGAATAACAGCAACAGTATCACGTATAGAAATATAAATAAAGACTTACAAGACTATCAGAGATATGCGCTTATAATGGAAACGAAGGCTCCAAACTTCACAGGTAGACGACTGGGGGTTGCGTACGCCTATAACTCTTCATCATCTTCAGTATACTTCACACCTTTTTCTTCTGAGCAGCAGTTGGCAAGGGTGAGTACACTTATGGTTGGTACTCAGCAAGGCCACAAGAAATAACCAGAGTAACGATTTATATCCATCTTTAAGTTTATTAATCATGTGAGGGTCCAGGCCACTCTTAACCGTGAGCACGGCTGTTATAACAGTTTTACACTCTGCAGAGGTTGTACATTTTCACCACAAGTCGCGTAAAAGTTCAAAGAACTTTGGACCCAACCATGCTGTGCTAGCTAGGCACAATACCACACTTCCGAGGTGTGATTGCATAGGGACGCTACGAGGCCTTTACAAAGGTTCCCTAATAAGAAGTAGTCCGCTAGAGTTTCGGTAGCGGCGTGGTCCATAAACCTCCCTAATGGTCAGCACCTTAGCGAAGGCTGCTACCCCAAGAGGACCGGGCTATGACCCCTATCACCGACCCCCTCCTTGCCCTTTCGGTAAGACCGCTTCAAACTAGAGTCTCTAATTAATTAGCCAAGACCAGAGCCATATGGTCCTCGTGGTTGTACTGTTTTCCTGGGTGGTTCTCCATGTTCCAATTAACACATGGTATTCTTGTAAATAAGCGCAGATAGGAGGATGGTTAGGGTCACTTGCCTTTTTCCCACGAAAAGCTACTCTTACTGCTCTTCAGCTCTTGCTTACTTGGAAACCTTGATCTTCAAGCTTCGTCAGCGATCATTCTACTCGAAGCAAACAACGAGCACAAACATACAAAATAGCAAACAAGTACAGCTAAGAACAATACACCAATCACAAAACAAAAGCTTTTAAAAGAGCGTGCTAAAGGATAGGGCTTGCTGCTACGGTTATGGGAGCGCAAGAAACGCGGGAATCGGAGCTAGGGTTGAAAAGACACGGTTATCGGGGATTGGTACTATAAAAGAAACAAAAGAACTATAAGTTTTATTTATTTTATTTGGAAAACCAATGTAAAAGATATTCAAAACAAAATATCCTTGATTATAGTTAACTAATACTATATTTTTATTTATAAAAAGCGGAGTAGAACTTAGACATATTTTATTTGTGATTGTCTACGTACAAATTACACTAATTAACAATTAATTAGAAAGAAAACTTGTGAGAGCATCTAAACGCATAACTTTATATTTGGTGTTCAACTAAACAAATTATATTTAGAACACATTTGAGTTGGTATTAATTGAATTGACATTAGTTATGAAAAACCGGAGGTAAAGACCTAGGTGGATTTTAATTAGAAAACTAAGTGAGAGAACTTTAATCAAGTTAAATCTATTTTTAATTTAAGAACAAGAACTAAGGCACAACGACACGGCTAAACGGTAGCTTAGGCTTTAGAAGACTTAACGCAACGAGAACGAGTCGAAGCGGAGCTAAAATGACGAAGGTAGGGCTAAAACAAGGCTCCAGGGACTTATCTGCGAAGAAACTGAACTTCTAGGGGTTAAATTGAAGAAGTCAGAGCCTAATACATAATTAAACCTTAAACAGAGGGTCGGGGTGCAAAACTATAGGTCCTGGACGGCGGGTACTAATTCTAGAAAGGTCAGGGGTCGGGACAGAAAAAGAAAGGGCTCTACTCTAATTATTTTCTACTGATCTGGACTGCGGGTTGATTCCTGGAAAACCTAGGGATCTTCCTGCAAAAGTTTCGGGAACGGCTAGGGTCGGGTGAATCTGGTCCGTTGGATCAGAATCGGCGGCGGATCGGACGAATCGGCGGAGTAAGGGTCGGGCGAATCGGCTGAGTAAGGAGAAGGTCGGGTAAATCGGCAGTGTAAAGTAAAGGTTGATTCTGGCCGTTAGATCTAGATCGAGCGGCAGAGGAAGGGTCGGCTCGATGGGACGAAAAGGGTTGGGCGAAGCGGAGCTGCGCTGGGCGTCGGCGGCGAGCGAGTGCGGCGGCGGACGGCCGGAGCTTCACCGAATCCGGTGTTCCGGGGCTTGATTCACACTGGGTTTATGCCGGGGAGTGAGTGGGCGGTACGGTGAAGGTGAGGGTGGTCACGGGATGGCTGTGCGGCGGCTGTAGACTGGCAGCCACGGCGGCGGGTGGAAACAGGGGTCCGGCGAGGAATCTGATTTGCGGCGGAGCAAAAGAGAGAGAGGGGAATCTGGTGCGGCTTGATACTCACCAACTCGTGGAGCTCTGGCGAGAGTTGATGGCGACAGAGAAACTGCAGATCGGCGAATCGACAAAAAATCGGTGACACAGGACGGCGGCGTTCCTCCGATGTGCAACTTCCAGCGGCGTGCGACAATGTTGTGTAGAGGAAAAGATTTGAGCTTGGTTCTGGTTTCAAAGCGGGGCTTTGGCAGGATTTTATAGGGGCAGATCGGCCGGGATTAGGAATGCGGTGCTGTGGAGTCGATCAGGACTCGGGGTACGAAGAAAGAAAGAAGGGCGCGAACGACAGCACGGAGTCGTTCCGGACTCTGGGTAAGGAAAGAAGAAAGAAGAAGAAGGCGCCGACAGGTGGGTCCTAGCTGTCGGTGGAAGAAGGAGTCGGGTGAGGGAATCGGCCGCTGGGTTGGCCGCGGGAAAAGAAAGGAAGGAGAAAAGAAGAATTGGGCTAACGGAAAGAAAGAATAGGAGAAGAAAAGAAATAAAGATGCATGCACAATTTTTAATTTATGATTTTTATGAAAATACTTTTAAAAGTTTCAGCTCCTATATTTTTTGGTGTTACAAAACCTACCCCCCTTAAAGAGAATCTCGTCCTCGAGATTAGGAAGGATTAGGGAACAGCTGAGGGAATTCTGCAATCAGTTCATCTTCTCTTTCCTAAATTGCCTCATCCTCTGAATGGTGACTCCACTATACTCTGCACATTTTGATCACCTTGTTCCGAGCAACCCTCTGAGATGTTTCCAAGATTCTAACCGGATGCTCTACATAAGTCAAATCTTCTTGTACATTGAGTTCCTCCGACGGTAATTGCTCCTCTGGTACTCTCAAACACTTCTTTAACTGTGACACGTGAAACACATCATGGACATCTGACAATCGTGCCGGTAGCTCCAATTGATATGCCACTTCACCTTTCCTTTCCAGAATCTGAAAAGGACTAATAGAACGTGGTGACAACTTTCCTTTCACTTTGAATCTACGTAAACCTCTGATGGATGATACCTTCTCCAACTTTAAATGTCGATTCCCTTCTTCGTGTATCAGCATAACTTTTCTGTTATTGCTTGGTAACTGTTATTGTAGGAGAATTCTGCATATGGCAAACTTTTATCCCATCTACCTCCATGCTTGAGGGCACATGCTCTCAACATATCCTCTAATACTTGATTTGTTCGCTCAGTCTGACCATCTGTTTGCGGATGGTATGCGGGGCTGAAATTAAGCTTTGTATCCATGGATTCATGTAATTTCTGCCAGAAACGCAACGTGAACAGAGTACCTAGACACTATCTTCTTTGGAACACCGTGCAGACACACAATTCGCGACATGTACAGTTCTGCTAACTTGGCTCCAGTTTAGGTTGTTTTGACTGGGATGAAATGTGCGACTTTTGTCAATCTGTCCACAATAACCCATATCGAGTCGTAACCATCACGAGTACGAGGTAACCCTACAATGAAATCCATACCATTCTCTTCCCATTTCCATTCAGGTACTTTCAGTGGCTGGAGTAAACCTGCGGGTCTCTGGTGTTCTGCCTTCACTCTCTGGCACACATCACACAAAGCTACGTGAGTTGCTACGTCTCTTTTCAAACCATACCACCAGTACCTTCCTTTCAAGTCTTGATACATTTTGGTACTTCCAGGATGAATGGAATAAGCGGAATCATGTGCTTCCTTCTAAATAAGTTCACGAAGGTGATCAATTTCAGGTACACAGATCCTTTTTCTGAACCAAACAGTTCCTTGTCCATCTTTGGTGAAGTCCTTAGTTTTGCCTAAACCAATTTGAATCTTGATCTCTTTGATCTTAGCATCTGTCAACTGTCCTTTTCTGATCTCTTGTTCTAAGGTTGGTTCCATCTCCATGATCATGGCTTCCGCCTGAGTGACAATTCCCAAATTCAAATGTGCCATCTCCCAACATAATTCCTGAGGCATCAATCGAGCAATCATCATATTAGCTTGTCCTTTCCGGCTTAGGGCGTCTGCCACAACATTAGCCTTTCCAGGATGATACTGAATATCCAAATCATAGTCCTTGATTAATTCTAGCCATCTGCGCTGTCTTAGGTTAAGACCCTGTTGCGTGAAGATGTACTTCAGACTCTTATGGTCCGTGAAGATCTGACACTTGTTCCCGATCATGTAGTGCCTCCAAATCTTCAATGCGTGCACGACGGCAGCCGATTCCATGTCATGGGTAGGATAGTTTTGTTCATGCTTTCTCAGCTGTCTTGAAGCATAGGCCACAACTTTGCCTTCTTGCATTAACACACATCCAAGACCCATCCGTGAAGCGTCGCAATACACATCAAACCCTTTGTGGATATCTGGCATTATCAACACAGGGGCAGTGGTCAATCTTGTCTTCAGTTCTTTAAAACTCTTCTGGCATGTAGCATTCCACTTAAATTCTTTCCCTTTTTCAAACAGAGAAGTCATAGGTTTCACAATCTTTGAGAAGCCTTTAATAAATCTGTGGTAGTAGCCTGCAAGTCCGAGGAAACTCTTGATTTCAGGCACAGACTTCGGTGGATTCCAATTCAGAACATCTTGAACTTTACTTGGGTCTACTGCAATTCCCCCATTTGTGATAATATGTCCAAGGAAAGAAATTTCTCTCAACCAAAAATCACATTTGCTCAGCTTAGCACATAACTGGTTCTCTCGGAGTTTCTGTAACACTATCCTCAAGTGCTCTTCATGTTTTTACTCGTTCTGTGAATACACCAAGATGTCAACAATGAACACAACCACAAACTTGTCAAGGTATTCCATAAAAACCTTGTTCATCAGGTACATGAGGTATGCTGGTGCGTTGGTCAATCCAAACGATATCACAGTAAACTTGTACAGACCATATCTGGTAGTGAAGGCTGTCTTGGGTATATCCTCCGGTCGGATCCTTAGCTGATGATATCCTGATCTCAGATCAATCTTGGAGAAAACCTTGGCACCTCTCATCTGATCAAACAAATCTTCGATCCTGGGTAGTGGATACTTACATCGTTCATTCTTACAATAGCTCCTCGATCACACTTGTTAATGCTCCACTACCACATAAAATACTTCTTGAATACTTAGTCTAATTCCACTTTTAACTATCCATTCCTTCTTCAGCTTCGTTGGCCCATCTTTTGAAGAACCTTCTTCATATATTGATAAAGTGATTTGAATAGAACTGGATTGATTCCATGATCGCTTTTCCTTGGCTTGACTGTCTTCTTCCAAGATACCCTCAATTCTTCTCAGCCTAACTTTTACTTGCTTTGGTATCTTGGCGACTCGAGGTGGTATGAGAATTGGGCATTGGAGATTGATGGCATTCTTGTCTAGCTGAGGTATCCTGATCATCTATCCTGCTAAGGGGGCAAACTGATGACATCTGACTGAGTGCAAGGCTACTAGAACTTTGGTCCAGGGGTTGATTATCATCCTCTTTTGCACACCAACTGGCAAGATGTCCGTCTTCTCCACACTTGAGGCAATATAATCCAGTATCACATGACCTAGTCACCTTGCGCTTTGTTGGACATTTATTAACATAGTGACCTTTTTCACCACATTTGAAGCACACTTTTTTAACATATCCATTCTGGCTTCCTTTCTGCTCCACCATAGCTCGTGAGGCAATCTGGGCATCAGGATTCTTCTTGATAGAGTTGTCATGCGGTGGTTGAACAACTTTAGGTTGTAGTTGGTTGGAACAGGGTTGAGTACTGCTATGTACCAATGGTTCTGGTAACTCCATCTTCTCTTGGCTTTCTTCGCTTGCTTGTTTCTTGCGTTGCTTGATTCTAGTAGGCTGAAATTCCTTGAAAGAAATACTCCAATCCTCAAGGTTCATAGTCTGAGTACCATCTTGACATTGGGTAACTCCCTCTTGGAAAGTCTCTTGGGTAGATAAATCCTTATTAATATCTAAATAGTAACTTTGTCTGGCTTCTGCTGTCATTAGACTAGCATCCTCTTGAAGGCATGGCTGACCATAATGCTCACAACATTGACATGTTCCTGGGGTCTTGATATCTTTATATTGTCTCTCAATTTCTAGCTCTAGCGCTCCACGACTTTTCTTATTCCTTTGACGGTTCCATGCTTCAGCGACTTGCCTCTTCACTGGCCCGGTAGGAATGTCTAGTTTGGTCAACTTCATGTTATGAGGGGATGATGTATTGGGCTGCATCCTTCCTCGTAAGACTTGAGCCTGCATGGCTAATAGCTTCCTTTTATCTAATGGTGACAGAATTGGTGAAATCTGATGGTTATTACTAAGGAAGTTGTGGTTCATAGGAGCTGAGGCTTGCTCTGTAATATGCTGATGGATATTGGTCATGGTTTGAGCCACTGCTTGTAGACTTTGAGTTTGTGCTGCCATATACTCTAGCATCCTGTGCTCAAATGATGAGGCTATTGGTGGAATGTTGAGGTCACCTTCATTAGCTCTTTCTTCACGATTTCCGTTGGGACTCGCCATCTGGTTGGGTGGTAAGGGTGAGTTTAGAGGAGAAGGAGAATAACTAAAAGAATGATTGGGGAACAAGGTAGAGTCCATGATATCATCTTCATTTGCTATCATCTCAAAAATCAAGCAAATAAATCAAGGTAGAGAGGAGAGTAGCACAGAGGTGACAAAGAGAGGTAGGGAATTATTGGCTTTAGCTTCTTTAATTTGTCGACCACTGCAGATGTTTGTAGGTTTCTACTGATGATGCTGGTGTTGCCTTCAACTTCCTACTGGGTTATTGAGGTCATCATCGAAGTAAGGTAGACTGAAGAATAGCAAGCTGCAAGGTGGTAAAGGAACTAGAGTAGGGTCTTCTTTTCTTTGACTTGCTTCTATCCAGACGATGGTGGTGACATTAACTTCTGCTTGTTGACATTTTTAGCTTCCTTCTCGTCATCCTCTTTTGGAATAGGGAGAAAGAAAGGAAAAAAACAAAGATGTGGGAGATAAGAGAAGAACCCAACTAAGCAACTGATGTCATTGTAGGTTGAAGACCCACAATACACCAATAATCATTACAAAGAAGCGAATCAGGCAAGGTCATAAAGAAAAGCAATCATCACACAAACACAGAACTACACTAGTCAACACACAGTCAAGGAACGATGCTAAACGTTGTTAATAGGGCTTCAAGGGGTACTCCTAGGCATGGGTCGTCTCTTCAGGTTCAACATTCTTGATAGAGGCATTCTTCAGCTTGTGTAGTATGGAATCTTTCTCTTCGGGTGAGGGTGAAATAGGCTTTCGCTGCCGATTTTGTCTTCTTTGGGCGTGAGGTGATCACTCCTTTCTTCAGCTGTCTTGAGCAGGCTTCGGGTCAGGTGGCACGAATGATCTAAACATTTTGAATAAAAGGGAGAGTAGAAGGTCATCTTGGAATGAAAAGGCAACGGAAAGAATCCAAAATGGTCGTGCTTAAGATGCAAGGGGGTCGGAGGTACAATATCGAGGATAGATAAAATCAAGGAGGGGATATGTTTGAAAAGATATATAGGAATAAGAAAATATTAAGGAGTAGGGGTAAACAATATCACCAACTAATCAAAAGGAGGTCAGATGCAGGAGATAGGAAAATCATTCATCAAATGAGATGTATGATTAAGAGCAAGAAGTCGTCCAGGAGAGAGGAAATAGATGATGGCTGAGGATTTAGCAAAAACTAGAAAGTGTAATTGTGAAGGGGGTCGAGTATCAAAGTAAGTTATCAAGGAAAGAGTAAGTCAATAGATAAGGATGGGGGTTTTGCATTTGCAAAACAAGGATGTGCAAATGAAAAAGAAGGTCAGGTGAGAAAGGTGAGTTATCAAGGCGGGTTGAGAAAAGAAAATGGTCAAGGAGCGAGAATATTTATCGGGAAGGTCAAGGGTAAGATAGGAGTAAGTTGTATAATAAAATAGACCTTAAGGAGCGACCATTGCTATCTAGGATTACGTCCTACAGTCGATACGGCTCTGATACCACTTCTGTCACACCCGGTTTAAGGATAAAACCGAATGCATGACTATATGTATGCCAGGATCAAGTTCCATACATATAGTGACATCATTAGTGAATAACAGCAACAGTATCACGTATAGAAATATAAATAAAGACTTACAAGACTATCAGAGATATGCGCTTATAATGGAAACGAAGGCTCCAAACTTCACAGGTAGACGACTGGGGGTTGCGTACGCCTATAACTCTTCATCATCTTCAGTATACTTCACACCTTTTTCTTCTGAGCAGCAGTTGGCAAGGGTGAGTACACTTATGGTTGGTACTCAGCAAGGCCACAAGAAATAACCAGAGTAACGATTTATATCCATCTTTAAGTTTATTAATCATGTGAGGGTCCAGGCCACTCTTAACCGTGAGCACGGCTGTTATAACAGTTTTACACTCTGTAGAGGTTGTACACTTTCACCACAAGTCGCGTAAAAGTTCAAAGAACTTTGGACCCAACCATGCTGTGCTAGCTAGGCACAATACCACACTTCCGAGGTGTGATTGCATAGGGACGCTACGAGGCCTTTACAAAGGTTCCCTAATAAGAAGTAGTCCGCTAGAGTTTCGGTAGCGGCGTGGTCCATAAACCTCCCTAATGGTCAGCACCTTAGCGAAGGCTGCTACCCCAAGAGGACCGGGCTATGACCCCTATCACCGACCCCCTCCTTGCCCTTTCGGTAAGACCGCTTCAAACTAGAGTCTCTAATTAATTAGCCAAGACCAGAGCCATATGGTCCTCGTGGTTGTACTGTTTTCCTGGGTGGTTCTCCATGTTCCAATTAACACATGGTATTCTTGTAAATAAGCGCAGATAGGAGGATGGTTAGGGTCACTTGCCTTTTTCCCACGAAAAGCTACTCTTACTGCTCTTCAGCTCTTGCTTACTTGGAAACCTTGATCTTCAAGCTTCGTCAGCGATCATTCTACTCGAAGCAAACAACGAGCACAAACATACAAAATAGCAAACAAGTACAGCTAAGAACAATACACCAATCACAAAACAAAAGCTTTTAAAAGAGCGTGCTAAAGGATAGGGCTTGCTGCTACGGTTATGGGAGCGCAAGAAACGCGGGAATCGGAGCTAGGATTGAAAAGACACGGTTATCGGGGATTGGTACTATAAAAGAAACAAAAGAACTATAAGTTTTATTTATTTTATTTGGAAAACAAATGTAAAAGATATTCAAAACAAAATATCCTTGATTATAGTTAACTAATACTATATTTTTATTTATAAAAAGCGGAGTAGAACTTAGACATATTTTATTTGTGATTGTCTACGTACAAATTACACTAATTAACAATTAATTAGAAAGAAAACTTGTGAGAGCATCTAAACGCATAACTTTATATTTGGTGTTCAACTAAACAAATTATATTTAGAACACATTTGAGTTGGTATTAATTGAATTGACATTAGTTATGAAAAACCGGAGGTAAAGACCTAGGTGGATTTTAATTAGAAAACTAAGTGAGAGAACTTTAATCAAGTTAAATCTATTTTTAATTTAAGAACAAGAACTAAGGCACAACGACACGGCTAAACGGTAGCTTAGGCTTTAGAAGACTTAACGCAACGAGAACGAGTCGAAGCGGAGCTAAAATGACGAAGGTAGGGCTAAAACAAGGCTCCAGGGACTTATCTGCGAAGAAACTGAACTTCTAGGGGTTAAATTGAAGAAGTCAGAGCCTAATACATAATTAAACCTTAAACAGAGGGTCGGGGTGCAAAACTATAGGTCCTGGACGGCGGGTACTAATTCTAGAAAGGTCAGGGGTCGGGACAGAAAAAGAAAGGGCTCTACTCTAATTATTTTCTACTGATCTGGACTGCGGGTTGATTCCTGGAAAACCTAGGGATGTTCCTGCAAAAGTTTCGGGAACGGCTAGGGTCGGGTGAATCTGGTCCGTTGGATCAGAATCGGCGGCGGATCGGACGAATCGGCGGAGTAAGGGTCGGGCGAATCGGCCGAGTAAGGAGAAGGTCGGGTAAATCGGCAGTGTAAAGTAAAGGTTGATTCTGGCCGTTAGATCTAGATCGAGCGGCAGAGGAAGGGTCGGCTCGATGGAACGAAAAGGGTCAGGCGAATTGGAGCTGCGCTGGGCGTCGGCGGCGAGCGAGTGCGGCGGCGGACGACCGGAGCTTCACCGAATCCGGTGTTCCGGGGCTTGATTCACACTGGGTTTATGCCGGGGAGTGAGTGGGCGGTACGGTGAAGGTGAGGGTGGTCACGGGATGGCTGTGCGGCGGCTGTAGACTGGCAGCCACGGCGGCGGGTGGAAACAGGGGTCCGGCGAGGAATCTGATTTGCGGCGGAGCAAAAGAGAGAGAGGGGAATCTGGTGGGGCTTGATACTCACCAACTCGTGGAGCTCTGGCGAGAGTTGATGGTGGCAGAGAAACTGCAGATCGGCGAATCGACGAAAAATCGGCGACACAGGACGGCGGCGTTCCTCCGATGTGCAACTTCCAGCGGCGTGCGACAATGTTGTGTAGAGGAAAAGATTTGAGCTTGGTTCTGGTTGCAAAGCGGGGCTTTGGCAGGATTTTATCGGGGCAGATCGGCCGGGATTAGGAATGCGGTGCTGTGGAGTCGATCAGGACTCGGGGTACGAAGAAAGAAAGAAGGGCGCGAACGACAGCACGGAGTCGTTCCGGACTCTGGGTAAGGAAAGAAGAAAGAAGAAAAGGCGCCGATAGGTGGGTCCTAGCTGTCGGTGGAAGAAGGAGTCGGGTGAGGGAATCGGCCGCTGGGTTGGCCGCGGGAATAGAAAGGAAGGAGAAAAGAAGAATTGGGCTGACGGAAAGAAAGAATAGGAGAAGAAAAGAAATAAAGATGCATGCACAATTTTTAATTTATGATTTTTATGAAAATAATTTTAAAAGTTTCAGCTCCTATATTTTTGGGTGTTACATCCGTCTACACGAATTCCAGGGGAACAGTTGTCTCAGGCGCTCGGTTCGAGAAGATTGCAATCATCATGTAGAAGACCGCGAAACGGAGGGGGATTTTTATTGCGTTTGTTTTAGAGGAAAAATTAAAGAAAAGAGTTTCAAAGTAAAAGTTCTGTTTTACTCCGAAACTGGGGGGCATGTGTTGACGCCAGATTTTGACACATGTTGAATCGGCGTTAGGAAGAGAAGAGACCGGCCGATACGGCAGATTTAAAGGCTACAGTTAGGAATCGGCCGATTGAGGCTACAGTTGGGGATCGGCCGATAGGTAATGCAGTCTGCGCCAACAGTTAGGGAGATGAAGCCATTGGAATCCCAACAGAGGATCCCAATCAAAAGTGGCCTGACGTTGGTCAAAAGACGATGCCGACTCGGTCGTGAAGCAATGGAAAGAGTCCGGATTGGACTAGGAGATGGCGGCAGAAGATTCTGCGGGAGCCTGTTTCCTTTAGGAAAATATTATAGATATAGTAGTTTTATATTTAAATCAAGTTTGTAACAGATCGTAATCGATCAGGAGTCCTAGTCCTAGGGTATAAATAGGAGTCGTCAGGGTTTTGGAAATAAAGACATCAATCAATCAACAAAACAATCTACTTTTTCATCGTACTTTACTTTCAAGTCGGCGACTTCGCCATTACTTCTTTTTCTTTCACGAGTTCGTACGGATTGGCAGGGCTGCATCGACGCGATCTCCGGCCAATTGGTAGGTTCCGCTTATTGAATAACATCTAAGCTTTAACTTCGGGCGCATCGCCGTTGTTTCGTTTAGATTTATTCACTAGTTATCGATATTTACCAGAATTATAGGTTTTTACCTATTGTTCTAGTATTATCACCAGTTATCCAGTTTGAGATTGAAACTATCGGCTTTATCATCGATCTTCCTCGTTCATTATTATACAGCCGATTAGATCTATTTCAAGTGTTGCATCTGTAATAATTGTGTAAGTTGCTCCAGCAGTTTTCTTTGCAATTATTACGTGATTATCGGCTGATCCATAGCCGGTCATCTTCATAGCACATCGGCCGACTCGCCGATACGCTTTCTGGGATAGATCGGAACCTCAGCCGATCGGAGGGCCTGGAATTTAATACGTTTATTTCCTTGTCAATCAACAGGTCAGATTGACTGGCACGCCGCGCGAACCGCACCAGGGCAATAACCCGAACAGGAGCTAAGCAGATTCTCCCAGGTCGTGTGTCCGACGCTGAAGGTCATCGGCCGATTCTTGGCTGATTTTTAGCGCCAACAGCTTTCTATAGCTAGCCCGGTCCTGCTGGAACCCATCCTTGATGGTCAACTTAGAGGACAAGCCTCTGACGCAGCCTCCATGCTCTTTGGACCCAATGGTTGTAGTGAGTATATCCTTGTCCCTCTTGGCTTTGAACTTTCCTTGCTTCTGGAGCTCGGCAAGTTCATAAATATTTTGTGCAACATAAGTTTCGGGTTGGTCAAACTTAGGCTTGCCATCCACTATAGGGTTTCCTTGCTTGAACCCACCACCAGCCACGTTCGTTTAAGCCTTCAAAAGGGTCGGGTTGCCCGGCGGCTATTGCTGCCTCTCTTTCATGCCACCACTGATCGGCCTTCCTTTGGTATCCACCCGGCCCAAGACGAACTCTTTGTATGTTTCTTTGTGCAAGTTCTCTGTTCTTTTGGCTTAGGGCTAGAGCTTCCTCAGAAGTCTTTTGGTGAACAAACTCCTCCCATTGTGCCCGTGTGATTTCCCCATAATCTGCAAATGGCTCTCGACCCTTCTGGACATACTTGGTATTCAGATCACTCTTGCACCGGTGGAAATTTTCACCCAGCATCTTCTTAGCATAATGCTTAACTCTTTCCTGAGTTCCTAGTGGAAAAATAAATGTTTTGCTCAACAGTGCCCACATTGCTTCTTCTTCCCCTCAGGAACCATTAGCCAATCGGGTATCGTTGGATCCAAAACCATCTTTGTTCTAATAATAGAACCGATTGTGTTCCGAAACTTTGCACGCATCTCAGGAGGCCCTATGGGCTCGCGTGCTGCGTTAACTGCATGGACCGTCCAATGGCCGTCGGGGTACTGGTTCCTTCTTCGTTGACCCCATTTCCTCTTGCTTTGGTTGCTAGAGGTCGTATGATGAGGTTCCGGACCAGAGCTATCATTGCATTGAAGATCTTCCTCTGTGGGGCTTGGGAGTCGGCGTCGGTGTTTACTCCTTCCTATCGGAGCCGCCTACACGGATCATATGATTTTGACTAAAATCTAGATGGTAATTAATCGCGGGTAATTACCCGAACTGGATTCGGAATGTAGTCCGGATCATACTCCGACCTCGAACGACGTTCGCTTGGAGCGGTCAGGTGTGGATCCATCGGATCATGCCACACGCTGTCTACCGACCCCCGTGTCCAATCCCAGGTCCTTCATTTTCCAGATCATCGGCATCGTCGGCATCATCGTTGTCCCCAAATTGCATCCCATCATCGGCATCGTCGTTACCGGTTTGCACACCGACGTTGGCCAGGTCGTCCCATGACACCTGCGATGCAATTCGTTCGATTTTGTTGATTTCCGGTGCTGCATGCTCCCTTTGCGGGGATGATGACGACGGTTGATCCATCTTTTTGGTCAGAAGCACAAAACAATACCTTATATTACATCATTAGAGTGTCACAATAATTCATTCATGATACAAAATTAAACTAAGCTCACAACTTTTTCGAAAAATAAAATGCTTGAAATATACACTTTCTCATATTCAGAGTTGAACTAAAATGAATTTCACTAATTCACTAACATTTCACTAAAAAATAAAATTCAAATAAAATTTCATCCAACAGTCCTCATAGACATGAATAATATTCATTTAAAGAAAAAATAAAAAACAAACTTGGTACATTGAAATACACACTTCTCATATTCAAAGTTGAACTAAAATAATGAAAACATAATTCAAACATAACTTTACTAACCATCATTCAAATGAACAACATGCATACTTTCAAATTTGACATCTTTTTTCATTCATAATAGAAAATAACATTCACATTCACTTGCTAATATTACAACGGATGAAAATATTACAATGGATACAAAATAATATTCACATTCACTTGACATCAAATGAAAAATAGCAATAACTACAATAATAAAAAAACATTCACATTTCACATTCAAATTAATAAAACATTAATAAACTACATCAAAATAGAAAATTAAATTTCACTAATTCACATGTATATTATAATAGATATAAATAAATAACTACATTCATATACTCACACTCACTTATCAAATTTCACATTCCAGTTGTATTCATATTCAAATTACTGTTGACGCCAGATTTTGACACGTCTTAAATCGGCGTTGGGAAAAGAAGGTCGGCCGATGCGGCAGATCTAAAGGCTACGGTAAGGAATCGGCCGATTGAGGTAACAGTTGGAAATCAGCCGATTGGTGATATAGCTTGCGCCAACAGGATGGGACTATTTCGGAGGGTCCTGGTCAAAAGTTGGTCAACAGGGCAACGCTAAGTCGGTCAAGGAGCAATTGAAAAGAATCCTGGTTGGATTAGGGGATGGCGGCGGAAGATTCTGTGGGAGTCCGTTTCCTTTAAAAGTTATTATAGATATAGTAGTTTTCCTGTTTTAAATAAGGTTGTAACAAGTCGTGATCGACCAGGAGTCCTAGTTTTAGGGTATAAATAGGAGTCGTTAGGGTCTTGCAAAAAACACACATCAATCAACAACAATACTTCTACTTTTTCAGCAATTTACTTTCAAGTCGGCGACTTCGCCAATACTTTTCTTCTTTCACGAGTTCGTATGGATTGGCAGGGCTGCATCAACTTGATCTCCGGCCAATTAGTTGGTTCCGCTTATCGAGTAATATCCGAGCTTTAACCACGGGCGCATCGTTGTGGTTTCGTTTGGATTTATTCACCAGTTATCGATATTTACTAGAATTGCAAGTTTTAACTGTTACTCTAGTATTATCACTAGTTATCCAGCTTGAGATCAGAGTAATCGGCTTCGTCACCATCCTTCTTCGATTTATCATCTCATAGCCGATTAGATCTATTTCAAGTGTTGCCTCTGTAGTAATTGTTTAGATCTCTCTAGCAGTTTTCTTTACAATTATTACACGATTATCGGCTGATCCATAGCCGATCATCTCTACAGCAAATCGGCCGATTCGCCGCCGACGCGCTCTTCAGGACAGATCGGAACTCCAGCCGATCGGAGCGCCTGGAATTTAATACTTTTATTTCCTTGTCAATCAACAGGTCAGATTGACTGGCACGCCGCGCGAACTGCACCAGGGCGATAACCTGAACAGGAGCTAAGCAGATTCTCCCGGGTCGTGTGTCCGACGCTGAAGACCATCGGCCGATTCCTGTCTGGCCGATTTTAGCGCCAACACACTTTTCGCACGCCCGGTGGGACCAATCCAAGATCTGATATGTCGAAGAACATAGAAATCTCCGATAGCAACATCATTGAGGTCACAGAGGCGGATCTCAAGAACGACCAGAGGGAAGAATTAGCTAAACATCTAGAAGATTACAAAAAGATGTACCTTCAGTCGTTCAGTCGTACCAGAAGCGGGGAGGCTGTCAAGAAGGCTCCTATTCCAGTTCCCCGCCACATCACCATTGCTGAGGACTCGGGTAAGATGTCCGATATGATCCAACAGTCCGTTTATCAGGCATTCATCGATCAATCCTCAGTGATGACCAACACGGTGTATAACGCCGTCATCAGCTCTCTGGCCAGCGGAGCAGTCCAAGGCTATCAGGGACCAGCGTATGCCCCGCCAACCACGCTGCCAGCCAAAAGCATACCGTATACGTCCCAATCGGCTCCTCAGCCGATATTGACGCAACGCGGAGGGTACAACACTCTGTTGCCTCCAGCGTCTCCAATATACAGCTGTGCACCATGTCTCCCATCAAAGACACCGCTTCAACCCGTCCAGATTGCTTCTGTGGAATCGCTGCCCACAAGCTCAATACCCTGGGGAACATCGGCAACAACGGTTTTTCCCGAGCCAACGAACGGATACGGGAGTTACCCAATCCAGGCACCACACCAATCGGCCGTCCGGCCGACGGTCCCTCAGTATCAGCCGATCTCATCAGAAATCGGCATGAGGGCAAGCGCTGTAGAAACATTCAGAAGCACGGCGCCAATGATGACATGCGATGGGGCGGCGGATTCACTTCGCTATCAACTATCGGCTGCTCAGGAAAATTCGCCGATTCATCACCCAGCCGTGCCAGCTCTTCAACACATGCCCGCGCCGTGAACAGTCGTTCATCAGCAGCAGGTGGACTGGACGGCAAGAATAGCAGAAGTGATCCAGGACCAGTTTGGATTAAAGCCAAAAGTGCAAACTTACACCTACAAGACACCATACCCGTCGGCCTATGACTTGCTGCCGTTCCCACACCGCTATAAAGTTCCCAATTTCCCCAAGTTTTCGGGGACGGACGACACGTCCACTGTAGAGCACATCAACCGATTCATCATCCAGTGCGGGGAGGCTGCCACACAAGCTGCTCTGAGGGTGCGTTTGTTTTCATCGTCCCTGTCCGGATCGGCCTTCGAGTGGTTCACCACCTTGCCACCAAATTCTATTGTTACATGGGCCGATTTGGAAAAGCAGTTCCACAAGTACTTCTACACGGGAGTACACGAGATGAAGCTCTCGGATTTGACCAGCCTCAGGCAGAGGAGCGATGAACCGGTAATGGGATATATACAGAGATTCAGAGAAGTCAGGAACAAATGCTACAGTCTGGCTCTGACCGATGCACAGTTGGCCGATATCGCTTTCCAAGGCCTCCTGCCACAAATCAAAGAAAGATATGCTGCGCAAGAGTTTGAAAGCCTGAGCCAGATCGTCCACCGATTGTCAGGACAAGAAGTCCATCCGTTTGAACAGCGGAGGAATTTCCAAAGAGAAGGTGGCATACCTGGAAGGGTCTGAATCCGATGGGGAGGAGGAAATCGGACTGGCAGAATGGGTGAAAGGGAAAAAACCGATATCATGCCCTTTCGGAAAGAAAGAGCCAGAGACATTCGGCTTTGACACATCAAAGGCCGATAAAATTTTCGATTTATTGCTCCAGGAGGGACAGATTAAGCTATCTCAACATCACACTATCCCTTCGGCCGATCAACTCAAGAAGATGAAATACTGCAAGTGGCACAACGCCACGTCTCATGATACGAATGAATGCAAAGTCTTCCGTCAGCAGATACAATCGGCCATCGAACAGGGGAAGCTTAAATTTGAAACCCCAGCTAAATCGGCAAAGCCGATGAAGATAGATCAACATCCCTTTCCCGGCCAACATGGTTGACACTGGAGGAAATTCACGCCAAACCAAGGTGCTGACGTCAGAATTGGCAAGAAGGGGCGGCGCCGTTGATCCCAGGAGGCAGATCACGACGGAAGAAATCAAGAGGAACAGGCGGGGGCCAGAACGATCACGCAAACCCATCACCTCCCAGTTCTTGCTCAGCAAATATCGGCAGCAGCAAGAACAATCGAGATACCACGAAGAAATGATACGCCGGCATGAAGATCACTGGCAATGTCCGTTCTTCATCCATTGCTGGGAGAACGACATTAGATTGCCGTCTGCCGATAACTGTCCGAAGTGTAATGGATTGAGTTGCAACGATCGCCCGAGGCCACACTCTAGGGACAGAGGATCAGAGCCGATCAGCAGAAATCGGCGCGGACGAGAGGAACAGCGCGTTTCGGTGCATGATCGGCTGGGGGGCAGAGTTGACCAGTGCCGCCGGTCAAAAGGCAGGATCGACCAACAAGATGGACTGGGGGGCAGAATCAGCGTGCACGATCGGCTGGAAGAGATGGCTGATCATAGGGTGTCAGATGAAAATCCCCTAGGAGGAGAACCAGATTGGGAACATGCCAGACCATCGGTCAAACCAGTAAATCCCAGGTGGTGTCCCGATGGTCTATCCAGATCCCAGAAGCGAAGGATCCAACGCCTACGCCAGTGGGAGCATCAAGAAGAAGAACAGAGGCAGGTGCCAGAGAAAAGAAATGTCAAGTTTCGGGTGTGGCGCCCAAAGAAAAACGATCAAGAAGCAAACAATCAAGAATCGGCAGCCGAAATCACCATGGTGTTCATATTGCCGATGGAATTCATGGCGCCTGACGATCGAGACAAAGCAGCAAGAATGGAAGAACAAATGGCACAACTGGTGTTAGAGCCGATGACGGCTACTTTTGAGAAACCAGAAGAAGAAAAACGGCAACATCTTAAAGCGTTGTTTCTCAAAGGCTATGTTAACGGACGACCCGTCACCAGATTACTAGTAGATGGAGGTGCCGCAGTTAACATCATGCCGTATGCCATGTTCCACAAGCTAGGCAAGGGCGATGAAGACATCACCTAGACGGACATGATGCTGAAGGATTTCGAAGGCAACGTGTCTCCCGCCCGTGGAGCACTCTGCGTTGATCTCACCATCGACAGTAAGACACTTCGTACAACTTTTTTTGTTATTAATGGCAAGGGATCCTACAACATGCTGCTTGGTCGCGACTGGATACATGCAAACTGCTGTATCCCATCTACAATGCATCAATGCCTCGTGCAATGGGTCGGCGACAGCACAGAGATAGTCACTGCCGATTCCGTCTATAGCGTTGCAGCGGCCGACACGCAACAGTGGAGCTGCGAGCACGTCAAATGTATATCTGGCAGGACTTGGGACACTGACTTCCTGAAAGTGTCCGATTTCGGTCTACAGCCGATCCAAGCAGTCGGCTCTGAAGATTCAGAATAGATGGATCAGCTCGTCCGAAAAGACGGGAAGCTTGGGCATGGATTTACGTCGGCCGATTTATTGGAGATGATAGATTTGGGAGATAGCAGCAAATCAAGGCCGACGTATATTAGTGCTAATTTGGATCCTGAGTATAAGTGTAATCTGATAAATTTATTAAAAGAATTCAAGGATTGCTTTGCTTGGGAATATCATGAGATGCCAGGTCTAGACCGGTCCATTGTTGAACACCGGTTACCTATAAAATCAGGATATCGGCTATATCAGCAACCTGCACGACGGTGTAACCCTAATATTCTACCTGATATAAAGGCCGAAATTACAAAGTTAATTGAAGCAGGATTTATTCGGCAGTGCCGCTACGCCGAATGGATTTCTAATATTGTGCCCGTATACAAGAAGAATGGAAAGTTACGCGTGTGCATCGATTTCAGGAACTTAAATCAGGCTACGCCAATGGATGGATATCCGATGCCAACGGCCGATATCTTGATAGATGCTGCCGCAGGACACAAAGTCATAAGTTTCATGGATGGGAATGCAGGGTACAATCAGATATTAATGGCCGAAGAAGATATCTCGAAAACGGCTTTCAGGTGTCCAGGTCATCTTGGTTTATTCAAATGGGTTGTTATGACTTTTGGGTTGAAGAACGTCGGTGCTACGTATCAGCGGGCCATGAATTACATCTTCCACAAGCTCATTGGTACATCGGTAGAAATTTATATAGATGACGTCGTGGTCAAATCAAAAAGTCACCAAGAACATCTGGCCGATTTACAAGAAGTACTGGAGTGCACAAGGAAGCATGGGTTGAAGATGAACCCAAACAAGTGTGCATTTGGTGTATCGGCTGGGCAATTCTTAGGGTTCATGGTTCATGAGCGCGGGATAGAAGTCAACCGCAAGACTATAGACGCCATCAACAAAGGTGTGGCCCCATAGAATAAAACTGAGGTACAGTCCCTCATCGGCAAGGTCAATTTTATCAGAAGATTCATATCCAACCTGTCAGGACGTATTCAGGCTTTTACCCCTCTGTTGAAATTGAAGCCCGACCAGGAATTCATATGGGGAGAAGAACAACGCAAAGCATTGGAAAATATCAAGCAATATCTAGTTTCACCTCCAGTGTTGGTCCCACCACAGCCTGGTAAGCCATTCAAATTATATTTATCGGCTGATGAATAGGCTATTGGATCGGCGTTGGTACAGGAGTTTGAGGGGAAAGAACGAGTAGTATATTACGTCAGCAGAAGACTCCTAGACGCCGAAACAAGATACTCCCTAGTGGAGCGGTTACGCATGTGTTTATACTTCTCGTGTACCAAGCTCAGGCACTATTTGTTATCGGCAGAATGCATAGTCATATGCAAGGATGATGTGGTGAAGTATATGCTATCATTGCCGATCTTGAAAGGACAGATTGAAAAATGGATCTTGGCTCTGTCAGAATTCGACTTAAGGTACGAATCGGTCAAAGCTGTCAAAGATCAAGTAATGGCCTATTTCGTAGCTCAGCATTGTGGACTAGAAATTGCCACCGTTGAACCGGTTCCATGGACTCTATATTTCGATGGTTCTTCGTGTGGGGTCGGATCAGGAATCAACATTGTTCTTGTGTTGCCTCAGGGGGCAAGTTATAATTTCTCTCTGCCGATAGAAGCTTCCGCAACTAATAATCAGGCGGAATATCGAGCCGTTCTGAGAGGCATACAATTATTAAAGGAAGTCAGAGCTGATGCAGTCGAAATTTTTGGAGATTCCATGCTCATTGTGGATCAATTAACGGGGCGATCTGAGTGCAAGGATGATATCTTGAGGATTTATTATGAAGATTGCCTTCAGCTTTTAAAAGAGTTTAAGTCTGCGATAATCGAGCATATCCTCAGAAATTATAATGAAGAGGCCAACAGGCTGGCCCAACATGCCTCCGGGTATCGGCCGATTCAGGGAGTGATGATGCTAGAACTCGCGGCCGATGACTGGCGAAAGGAAATCGCCGATTACTTGAAAGATCCATCCCAAAAAGTGGATCGGCGAACACATTTTCAAGCTACAAAATATGTGTTGCTTGAGGATGATTTATTTTATCGGACGATTGATGGAGTTCTTCTCAAGTGCCTGGGAACAGAAGAGGCAAAGGTTCTGATGGGAGAGATCCATGAGGGCGTGTGTGGAGCTCATCAATCGGCTCACAAAATGAAATGGATGATCCGGAACAATGGGTATTATTGGCCAACTATTCTTGAAGATTGTTTCAAGTATTACAAAGGATGCCAAGACTGTCAGAAGTTTGGTAATGTACAGCGTGCACCAGCATCGGCTATGAATCCAATAATTAAGCCGTGGCCGTTCAGAGGTTGGGGAATAGATCTCATCGGACAGATTCATCCTCCATCAAGCAAAGGGCATAAGTTCATATTGGTAGCCACAGATTATTTTACTAAGTGGGTGGAGGCAGTTCCTTTAAGGAACGTGACATGGGCCGATATGATTGAACTTGTTAAAAGCCATATTATCTATCGATTTGGCATTCCTCAAACCATCACAACTGACCAAGGAACAATGTTTACTTCTGGAGAATTCGGAGAGTTTGCCGCCGATATGGGGATTAAATTATTAAATTCTTCTCCATACTATGCTCAAGCTAATGGCCAAGCAGAATCATCCAATAAAGGGATAATCAAACTAATCAAGAGGAAGATAGAAGAGCAACCCAAAAAGTGGCATTTGTCTTTGGCTGAATCTTTATGGGCATATAGGATGGCTTGTCATGGAGCCACTAAGATATCCCCTTATCAGTTGGTTTATGGTCATGAGGCGGTCTTGCCTTGGGAGATAAGGACGGGGTCAAGACGTATATCGTTACAAGATCAATTAACGGCCGATGACTATTCCTTTCTCATGAAGGACGAACTTGATGATTCGGCAGGTTTACGGTTGAGAGCCTTGATTAGTATAGAAGAAAACAAGAAAAGGGTGGCCAGATGGTATGACAAAAAGGTCAAAGTTAAACTATTCTCTCAAGGAGATTTGGTGTGGAAGTTGGTGCTGCCGATAGGATCCAAAGATCCCAAATTCGGTAAATGCTCACCCACTTGGGAAGGGCTGTACAGAATCGGCCGATGTGCCCCTGGGAATGCATATATTCTGGAGACAGTAGAAGGGGAGGAATTCCCAAGAGCTTTAAACGGACGATATCTGAAGAGGTACTATCCCAGCATTTGGGTAGATGCATAACTTGCAGTAAAATATATCAAGATAATATGGCCGATTTTTCATCGGTTTTCATCTACACATCTGATGAAGAAAAACATTGGGATTCATTATTGAATGAAAATGACAGAGTACATGGCTGACATGGTACAAGTCGCCCTTAGAATAAAAATACCGATATGTCTACTGATTACGCCTACGCTGGATTTCTCTCTCGATGCGACCCAGTTCTATCATAAGGCTGAGCCTTTTCTCCTTCGGGTCCTCTGCAGTGGCTCCACTTTCAGCTTGGTTGCAAAGTTCTATCAGGAGGCGGGTCTTCTTCTCCTCCAGATCCTCCATGGCAACTTCGGTCTTAGCTTTACAAGGAAGTGGGGGATTTTTTTTAGAAGATGGTCGCTTACGGACCAAAAAGTGAGCATCTATAAGGTCCCAGTATTCTTGGACAACAACGGGGACATGATCTCTGAGTTCCTCAGCATGAGCTCTTATCAGATCTGTGTCTGCCTGTGATAGTGGTTCTTCTGAATGCATGATTTCAATCGCTCGTTCTAGACTAGGGCTGAGACGTTTTGGCTAAACAGAGATAAAAGGGGTTACCCAACATCAGAGCGATTGAGATGCTTAGGGGAAAGGCAGAGGAGAGTTCATACCTGGTTGACAGAGGGAGAAGATGAAGAGGACGAAGAAGACATCTTGCCGTTCAGTTTGGGACAGTAAAGAGGGAAAGAGAAAATAAGTAATGCGTATGCCTCTGGAGATGGTAAAGGGTCTACTTATAAAGGAAAGAGAGGTAGATGGATGGTAAGACACGTCCTATCGGAGTAAACACATACATAAATGCAAAGCTGACTAAAGAAACAGTTCAAGACCAGATCGGCGCAGTAACATTGAAGGAGCAATAAATGTTTACAATGTTCTTTACAACCCAAGGAAAGCATCTATGGCTACAATAGCTTGTCGTCTAATTTGATCGGCCGAGTCTAGTACTCTCTGATCATCATCGGCCGATCCTGGAACTTCTGACACACGGCAACGAAGCCTTATCGTTTCACGGGCCAAGTGCTGTCTTTCTTGCTTCAGCTCACTGATGATGGATGGGAGTTCTTGGAGTTTCTTTTCTTCAGCGGCTATCTCTTTGGTTATCCATCTCCTTGGCCAGCTCTGCTCTTCTCCGTTTCAGCCGATCTATCGCACCGACGATGTCCGGACGGCAGCTTTCGAGGAAGTTGATCTTGTGGTGTACCTCCTGAGTCCGGTGCTAATATGAATCGACCTCTTCCCGAGTTTTTGCCATCTGAGCACGATCGGCCATGTGGCGCAGCGCCCTGGAAACCGGAATATGCATATGGTCTATATAGGCAGCATGAGCCAAGTTTTCTGACACTTCTTCCAGGATTCGACCCTTGATCTCATTGAAAAGTCGTCGAATCGACGAAGCATCTTCTACCAATCGGCCGATGTCGTCTTGAAGGAGAGTGCGCATGCTTTCGAGCTTGGCGCGGACATCATCGGGGGTAGAGCTCGACGAAATTGGGTGTGAAGCAATTTCCTCGTCATCAGGCAAGGAGACGGCAAAGGAGAAGATGCTGTTGTTAGGGGTGTCTTGCTCCTGTGAAGAAATAAAGAAAAGGGTAGGCAAGCAGTAAAAGGGAATCGGCCGGTTCTAATGGTAAGTTCGTTACCTCTTTAAAACGAATTTCTCTTGCCTGCGCCGGTGGAAGCGTCTCCCTTGTCTCAGGGGCTGGTGCAGTTGGTTTGTCGAAAGAAGAGGATTTAACGATTATCAGTGCTCTGCTTGGACCAGCTTCCTAAAAAATACATAAAAGAAGATCCTGTGAGTATGCTATGGGAAATTGAAATAAGGTGGTGTGAGAAATTTCTCATGCCTCTGTTGATCTTCCGGCCGATATTTGTTGTGGGGTTATAGTCAGCATACCCAGATCGACCTGACATCAGGATCGGTTAAGTACTCTGAAAATTAAGAGATCAAGGTAAGAGGTCATTTACCTCGACGAGAGGAGCTGTTGGAGTTTCGACTTCCACTTGAGACGTGGCCGATTGCTGCGGAGACTGCGCTGGAATAACTTGTGCAGCCTGGCAGAGGAAGAGAGTTAATGTCAGTGGAAGATTTGAAGAATATATGGAGTAAGTAAGATTACCAGAACAACTTCTACTAATAACGATGCTGCAGCTGCCCCGACTTCGGCAGTGACTTGAGGATCGGCTATCTCGACAACCGGCAAAGGTGAAGGGATTGGAGTCTCGGCCGATGCCACTGCCATCTGGTCAGCCGATCCGATACGGGGAGTCTCGGCCGATGCCACTGCCATCTGGTCGGCCGATCCGATACGGGGAGTCTCAGCCGATGCTATTGCCGTCTGATCGGCCGATCCGATGCGAGCTCACACTCGACGGCTGGTTATCTTCGAGGTTGGCCTTTTCGGTGCTCGTTTCCATCGGCCAGTAAAGATAACCTTGATAGTTGGAGCATGGAAGCCGATAAGTGGATACGGCGTGTATTGGTGGTGATTATCTATCGGCCTGCCGCTTCGGCTCCGCATCGGCGGTACTTGGCTTTCAGACTGAGAAGGTGAACGTGAGTTAATAACAAGATGACAATATGGAAAGAAATAGTATTGGAATCGGCTGGGAAAAAGGGCATACCGCTGCATTTGGGTCAATATTTTCTGGATCCAGAATGTTGCAATAAATCGATGGAGATTTGCAGAAAAGGTATTGCTTCCATTCTGCCCACCATAATTTAAATTGCTGGGTGGCAAAAGAGGCAACTGACCAATTATTCAGATCAATAGTACTGGAATCTGGTACTAGGTCGCACAGCCGACTGTAATCAAGACTTGAAGTCAGTCCATCTCTGAATTTCGCTTGACCGGTGAAGTAGACCCGAATCGGCAGTTGGCCAAAACCCAGTTGCCTTGCTGCAGCCGGTGGATTGTAGAACTCATAGGTGGGAGAGTCCTTTTCTGAGAAGAAATTGGCTGGCAAAATCCCTAGCTTGATCAAGACATCCATAAGCTCCCTGTCAAAAGTATGGGCGGAGAAGTCGTAGCTTATGGGTAATTCAAAAATCGGCTCCACTGCTTGATATGGATGCCAGCTGATGGTCTCTTCACTAAGGCCATTATAGAAGCATCTGATGTACTCAGCTGTGCGAGTAGCAGTAAACTGGCAGCCGGGGAAGGCCGATGCCGCTTCTCCAAAAGATCTGCATCGTCGTCGGACGGATGGATTCTCCTCTGACTCAATGTTAGGAAAAGTTTTGGTCTCTATCCGTTGCTGAGAGACCTTGCTCATGTGTAAATTGAGCTAGAGGGTGATGAACCACCAGGGACCGCCAGGGTTCCCGATCGGCTCCCCCTTCGACAGCTTGGTGCCGATTTGGTGCATCAGGTAATAGGCCGATCCCAGCAGATGTTTTCCAAGGGGGCTCGCCGATCCTTGTGACAAAGCCTCCGCTAAAGCTTGGGTGTTTGAAGAGGGTCCAACTGCTCTGCCACAGAAAAAGTGCTTTTCTAGCCACATCATCAGAAAAGCAGTATGCTCCCTCTCTGAAACTGTCCCGGTCTTCATATTTTTGCTAATATACCCTTTCAACCCGCCGATTCCTTTGGTCTCTAGCCGATGTGATGGCTTGAACAGATAGTTGAAAGGGGTATCGGCGGAGGAGACATCGAGGCCGGTCAACAACAGAACATCGGCCAGAGTCGGGGTCATGGGTCCATGTCCGAAAAGGAATGCATTGAGTGCATCAGACCAAAAATAAGAAGCTGCCATGACCAGAGGTTCATTTCTTTCCATCTGAGACAAAGATAGGTCTATACACTGGCCGATTTTTTGTTCATCCCATTGAACCCTCCTAGACCTGGCTACCCTCTGGTACCATTCTCTCCAGCCGGGGGTTTCGTTTGGCCAGGATCTAAAAGTGCCTACCCAGTGATCTAGGTCCATGGGCGACTGCTTGAATGGGATTCTATGAGTTTCTAGACTGATCAGGTCTGTTGGATCGAGATTCCCCATAGGGCCCAAGCAGATGAGGTCAGGGGATTCTGAGAGGGGCATGGTGATTCGGTGCCTAAGTGCCTAAAAAAGGAGAAAAAGGGAAGAAACTGAGAAAGGATCCGGAAAGTACTGAAGCAGTAGAAAAGCGAAAAAGGAAAAAATTTCAAGCATTTACCTCAGGGATGGAAATCATCGTCGCCGATGGGACTGCCAGGGAAGCCGCCGATTGGGCCGCCGCCACTGAAGGAGTTGCCGATGGAGCTTCCGTGGATGGAGCGGTCGCCGATGGTGACGCCATTGGAGGGTTGGAGTAGGTCGCGGATGAGATCGCCGGAAGGGGGGAAGCGCTTGGAGATCAAAGAGAGCTTGGAGGAAGACGAACAGTGGTTCGTTGGAAGAGAATGCTAGATTTGTGGGGAAGAGTAGGCGGAGAAGGCATGTACTTAAGAAAAATCGGGACAGCAAGGGCAAAGATGGTATTCCTACCGCACCGTCTACACGAATTCTAGGGAGCAGTCGTTTCGCGCGCTCGGTCTGAGGAAATTGCAATCATTGTGCCGCGGAACGGAAAGAGGTTTTTACTGCACTTGTTTCGGAGGAAAGGATTAAAGAAAGAGTTTCGAAGAAAAAGTTATGTTTTACTCCGAAACTGGGGGGCATGTGTTGATGCCAGATTTTGACACGTGTTAAATCGGCGTCGGGAAAAGAAGGTCGGCCGATGCGGCAGATCTAAAGGCTTCGGTAAAGAATCGGCCGATTGAGGTAACAGTTGGAAATCGGCCGATTGGTGATACAGCTTGCGCCAACAGGATGGGACTATTTCGGAGGGTCCTGGTCAAAAGTTGGTCAACAGGGCAACGCTAAGTTGGTCAAGCAGCAATTGAAAAGAATCCTGGTTGGATTAGGGGACGGCGGCGGAAGATTCTGCGGGAGTCCGTTTCCTTTAAAAGTTATTATAGATATAGTAGTTTTCCTATTTTAAATAAGGTTGTAACAAGTCGTGATCGACCAGGAGTCCTAGTTTTAGGGTATAAATAGGAGTCGTTAGGGTCTTGCAAAAAAAACACACATCAATCAACAACAATACTTCTACTTTTTCAGCAATTTACTTTCAAGTCGGCGACTTCGCCAATACTTTTCTTCTTTCACGAGTTCGTACGGATTGGCAGGGCTACATCAACTTGATCTCCGGCCAATTGGTAGGTTCCGCTTATCGAGTAATATCCGAGCTTTAACCACGGGCGCATCGCTGTGGTTTCGTTTGGATTTATTCACCAGTTATCGATATTTACTAGAATTGCAAGTTTTACCTGTTACTCTAGTATTATCACCAGTTATCCAGCTTGAGATCAGAGTAATCGGCTTCGTCATCGTCCTTCTTCGATTTATCATCTCACAGCCGATTAGATCTATTTCAAGTGTTGCCTCTGTAGTAATTGTTTGGATCTCTCCAGCAGTTTTCTTTACAATTATTACACGATTATCGGCTGATCCATAGCCGATCATCTCTACAGCAAATCGGCCGATTCGCCGCCGACGCGCTCTTCAGGACAGATCGGAACTCCAGCTGATCGGAGCGCCTGGAATTTAATACTTTTATTTCCTTGTCAATCAACAGGTCAGATTGACTGGCACGCCGCGCGAACTGCACCAGGGCGATAACCCGAACAGGAGCTAAGCAGATTCTCCCGGGTCGTGTTTCCGACGCTGAAGACCATCGGCTGATTCCTGTCTAGCCGATTTTAGCGCCAACAATTACGTTCGCATTCACCTGCTAATATTAATTCACAAAATTATTTTCTAACTAAAATACTTGATAAATATATTGTAGAACATTCATATTTAGAGTTCAAATGGGAAAAAAGAATAAAACTAAAATCAAGAAAACAACCGGTCATTACCTCGGATTGGGGAGAAGGGGGAGGAGGAGGAGGCCTCGGCTCGGGGAGAAGGAGGAGGCCGGACCGGGGGCAAGGACGGCGCGGGTAGGAGGAGGACCTAGGGCGGGCGGAGCCGGGCAGCGCAGCGGCCAGAGGCGGTGCTAGCCGCTCGGGCCGGGCGGATCTCGGGAGGCCGCGCCTGATCTTGGGAGGAGGAGCGGAGGAGGCGCCCCGGGCACGTGGCCGGGGGCGAGGGCGGCGCTGGGAGGAGGCGCCGTGGAGCGTGGCAGCCGGCGGCACCGGAGCTCAAACCGGCCGGATCCGGGGAGGCTGCGTCGGATCCGGGTAGGAGGAGCGGGAGAAGGCCGGCCCGGACGCGCGGCCGGGGGCAAGGGCGGCGCGGGGAGGAGGAGGAGCCGGGGATGGAGGAGCGGAGGCGGCACGGGGAGGAGCCGAGGATGGAGGAGCGGCAAAGGCGCCGGACGGGGATGGAGGTGGCAACACGGGGATAAAGGAGGGAGCGGCCACACAGGACAAGCGCTGCGTTGCGGCGGGGAGGAAGAGGAGCGGCAACGCGGATCGGGAGTGTAGAGGAAGAAGAGGAAGGAGCTGCGGCGGTGGCGTGGGGAGGGGACGGAGCTCAGGAGGGGACTCAAAATTTCGGCAGCCTGCCGGCGTCCCGCGTGAAGAGCCGAAATTTTTGCTAACTCCCGGGTATCGCTTATATAGGAGGGGCATTTGTAGGGGCGGGTGATGCACCCACCCGCCCTGTGCATCACCCGCCCCTACAAATGATTTTCCTATTTAATCCAAAAATTCATTTGAATAAAAAATAGAAAAACACATAAAAAAAGTGAAATTTTTACCATAAGCATATTATGATGTGTATAACATAATAAAATTTTCAAAACCACATTTCAATGTATATAAAGCTTAAAGGTATTGAAACCACAATGTATAGGTAACCCACATATTATCTCATGCTACACATGGATAACTTTGAGAACTAATACCCTCTTAATTATTACATGTATTGAAACATGGTTGCCGTATTTTTTCCTAGTTCTATAAGTCACAATATGCTTATGGTCAAATTTCATTTTTTTGGATGTATTTTACTATTTTTTGTATTAAATAATTTTTCAAAATAAACTGAAAAAAACATTTTTAGGGGCGGGTGGGTGCCTCACCTGCCCCTACAAATCTATTTCTAGGGGCGGGTTAGGCACCCACCCGCACCTACAAATGGTTTTCCTATTTATTTAAAAAATTTATTTGATGAAAAAAAATAGCAAAACACATAAAAAACGTGAAAGTTTTACCATAAGCATATTGTGACGTGTACAACATAATAAAATTTTCAAAACCACATTTAAGTGTATATAAAGATTAAAGGTGTTGAAACCACAATGTATAGCTAAGCCACATACTATCTTATGCTACACGTGGATAACTTTGTGTTTTAACACTCTTAATTATTACATGTATTGAAACATGGTTGCCATATTGTTTTCCTAGTTCTATAAGTCACAATATGCTTATGGTACAAATTTTACTTTTTGGATGTATTTTACTATTTTTTTTGTATTAAATGAATTTTCAGAATAAACTAAAAAAATATTTTTAGGGGCGGGTGGCGGCCTCACCTGCCCCCACAAATCTATTTCCTATTTATTTTAAAATTTTATTTGATTCAAAAAAAATAGCAAAACACATCAAAAAATCGTGAAATTTTTACCATAAGAATATTGTGATGTGTACAACATAATAGAATTTTCAAAACCATATTTCAGTGAATATAAAGGTTGAAGGTGCTGAAATTACAATGTATAGCTAACCCACATACTATCTCATGCTACACATGGATAACTTTGTGTTTTTATCACTCTTAATTATTACATGTATTGAAATATGGTTGCCGTATTTTTTCCTAGTTCAATAAGACACAATATGTTTATGGTACAAATTTCACATTTTTGGATATGTTTTAGTATTTCTTTTTGTATTAAATGAATTTTCAGAATAAACTAAAAAACATTTTTAGGGCCGGGTGGGGGCCTCACTCCCCCTACAAATCTATTTCTAGGGGTGGGTTAGGCCCCCACCCACCCCCACAAATTGTTTTCCTATTTATTCCAAAAAATTATTTGATTAAAAAAATAGCAGATTATCAAAAAATCGTGAAAATTTTACCATAAGCATATTGTGACACCTGCGATGCAATTCGCTCGATTTTGTCAATTTTCGGTGCTGCATGCTCCCATTGCGCGGATGATGATGACGGTTGATCCATATTTTTGGTCAGAAGCACAAAACAATACCTTATATTAGATCATTAGAGTGTTACAATAATTCATTCGTGATACAAAATTAAAATAAGCTCACAGCTGTTTCAAAAAATAAAATGCTTTAAATATACACTTTCTCTTATAGAACTTATAAAATAATTACAAGACCATATTTTAATTAAGTGAAAATTTTAACCTAAGCATATTGTGACTTGCAAAACTAGAAAAATTACAAGCATATTTTTTTATATTTAATAAATATATTTAGAATAATTCATTCAGAAGATATGGATGTACTAGCTAGATATTATAGAAACGATTACATCAATCCAAAAACAATTTACTAGCTGCATATATATTTAAGCGGTAGCAATTCTCGATTCTCCTTCCTTGCATGTCCATGGTCTGTCGTCTTTTCTTATGCTTGCTTCTATAATCCTCATCTTCTATGGTAGGTCTGTGAAGAGATTCATTTCATCATATTGATTATATTCGTCAACATCGTCGATACGATCAACTCCTATGATATCTTGTTTTCCAGGGATGACAACATGCTTTGTCTTCTTTGCGCGATCAGCTACGTACATTACTTGTGCGACCTCTGAAGCAAGTATCCATGGGTCATCTTTGTAACTGACATTGTTGAGGTCAACAATCGTGAGCCCATAGCCGTCGACCTCAACACCTCTTGGGTGCTTGACCCAACGACACCGAAATACCAAGACTTGTATATTGGAACCATAGTGCACTTCCCATATATCATCTATGACGCCATAGTATGTGGTACTTTGGCCTGTTCTCTCGTCTCAGGCTTCAATACGAACACCACAATTCTAAGACACGGTCTTCTTGTCCTTTGCGGCAGTATAAAATAGATATCCATTAATCTCATACACTTGCAATGATGTGAACTGGCTAGATGGGCCAGCTGCAAATCTTTTGATAGTTTGTTCTTCCACGGTCTCCCCATCTAGTAGATCCAATTCCTTCAACAAAGCAGTCAATCGACGCTTATGCTCTCTCATGATCCAATCATCCGAGCGGCCATTACTTTCTGCACGAATCAAGCTCAAGTGTTCATTGACTAAAGGTGTCATTATCGTGACGTGCTGCAAGATGATGTCATGTGCTTGTTGCACACCTTTGAAATCCTTGTCGATGAATGTTTTCTTCCCAACTGTGCCAACCCCTTCTAATCTCCCCAAAAAGCATGGAACAGGGAGATCAATACCTACTTTATCCTTTAGGTAACCTAGGCAGCACTCGATGACTTCCTCAGTACTGTATCCCTCTATCATGGACCCCTCCGGGTATGCACGATTCAGTACGTACCGATTTCGAATGGACATGAAACGCTCATACATCCACATTTTGTGTAGGTAAAGTGGACCAAGTGCATGTATCTGGTCGACCATGTGAATCATTAGGTGCTCTGTTATATCAAAATATCCCAGAGGGAAGCACATCTCGAGCTGCGCCATAGTCTCCCCAATAAATTCTTGGAGATCCTGCAATTCATCTTCATAGATCACCTTTTGAGAAATCTTGTTGAAGAAGTGACACAACCGAGTGATTACCATCTTCACGTATACTGGCTTTGTGGCAGAACCACCTGAATTAATCCGGCTCAAGTGTATTAACCATCACCATTAAGGCATCCTCGGTTAACCTTACACTTCAAACGGAGTAATCCACTGGTCTGTCGGGTATAACCTCCCGATACAACCACGGTGAACGGATCGAGCGCCGTACATACAAATGCTCATGCGACGATGAGCCCAGAGAACACCACATTCCAGCAAATATTACAACATTAACATAAGTAAATATTACAGACCAAGTTCTGAGTTTAGAAAACAAGTACTTCAATTAACATAAATAAGTCCTTCAGAGTTAAATTTGCAGCGGAAATAACAACGGAAACTACTCGACGATATAGGATGTCTCGATGAAGCCCGTACGAGACATCACTCGGCCTTATCTCCGTTGGACGGGGGCGCATCCCATTCCACCGACCAACCAGGGGGAAGAGTGCAGGGCCAAGTCAAGCTAGCAATCATATCTTCGAAGGGCTCACCTGAAAACGAGTCACAAGCAAGGCTGAGTATACTAATACTCAGCAAGACTTACCCGAGTAGTGGAATCTACTCCACCGACTCTAGACATGCCAGGCTTTTTGGCTCAGGGGTTTGTTTCGCCGAAAAGCAACTACAAGTGGGTCCTTACTTTCAACTTTTAGCTCAAGATTCTAGTTTCGTTAGCCAGTCTAGGTAAGCAGCTATCTAAAGCATACATGGTGAAGCATTAAATTTTTCCATCCAACCAGTTCATTCATCATCATTGTTCCTCTTCTTACTCTGTGGGTAAAAATGGTTAAGCAGTCTCAATAGCCGTGAGAAACGGACGATTCGAATCGAATTTCTTAACCTTGCAAGGGAAACCCAAACACACGTCACGTGGTTACTCCCTAGAGTCACACGTGCAACTTTTCCCCTTTCTTTCCGGGTCGTGGATCGGGGCTACCCTCCGAGAGTACAAGAGCCCCACGCCACGGTTCGGCGCCGGGTCGTGACCACTCTCTGCACTCGCCATATGCACATGGGACCGAAGTTCAAAGGGTAGGATGCCGTCCCCTTGCCGGGCCAATCAGGTACTTAAGCTTACCGATTCCCATAATCTCGGCATGTGTTTAGTACGTTCAAAGACTTAACCATCACTACCACACCCTGCGGCCTTAGCATTTTTTCACTAGACAGACGGGCCTCAGTCGTAACCATCGTTACATGACCCGTCCGTGTCCTTATGATTGCAGCGTGTAGTAGTCCTTCAACTCCTATTTTCTCGCGAGTGACAGGAAATCACTCGACTTTTACCGGAGTCCTATTAGCACAGCATTCTATCGAACCTTACATCTAGTTTTCAAGCAAGGGTTCCCGACATCATGCAACTAAGTTTTCATCCAACTCCTATAAACTTAATGCACAAGCAAAGAGTAATGAGTTGCATAATTTCGGAAAGAATGGGTTATGCTCCGGGGCTTGCCTTCGCAGTTTGCTTGGGGATCTTCCAAACTTGGGCTCGGGTCTTCAAAAGCTTCAGTTAGATTTGCTTGAGCTTCACGCTGCTCACTCTCGGACGCGGGCACCAGCTCGTAGGTTCCGTCGGCGAGAGTCGTCGATTCTACATGAGTGCACAAGTTTAAGTCGTGGAAATAGCACTTGATTACGATTTGAGAGTCATTACTACAAGGGATAGTTTCTGGTCATGAAATTTTGGATTTAGGCACATCAAGGAAAGATGTGCTTACTGTAAAATTTTCAGCCAATTTTATGTAACAGATTAATTCTGAAAAATATATATCATTGTTGCTGTTAGATACTTGTTCTTTTTGTACAGAACAATTGGTGTAACAAATGAGTCTAAGATTTTTACAGAGCTTTCACTTAAGCATGCAAAAGCTACTGTAATTTTTGTAGGATTTATTATGCAGTATTCAGAGCATAGAAAATATGACATTCTACACCTAGGCTTTTTAAAGATTCATTTTTACAGGACCCTACACAGGGTTTTTGTCCATGGAACTTTTTACACAGCAACCTCTACCATAGTTTATCTCCCAGTAAAAATTTGAGAATTTTCCAAGCTAAGATACTATTTTCTTGATTTAATGTATTCTATTAGCACATAAATCAAATAAGTGGGTTACTGTAAGATAAAAATTCTCCTAGTTTTTCTCTGGCTTCCAGGTACCAATAAATTAGCATAGGAAAAATTTCAATGGGTGACTCACCACCTAACTACAGGGATAAAACATTCCATTTACACATGAATTAAAACTAAGTTTAACAAACAGCAGAGCTAGAGATGGAATTTGGATCTGATCTTTTTACACAGTCCTAACCATCCAGCAAATAATTCACTGCCCAAAATTCAGGGTCAGCATTGTTCTAGAACAGTGGGTATAAAATATGTCCATTAAAGCTTCTATTTAATGTAGAGCAAATTATTTTGAGATTCTGAGAAAATTTTTGTAACAAAAGTGGTAGAGTTTGTTCTGAGGATTCCAGAACAGTTGAGTTTGCATTTTTCTAAATTTTCTACGATTTTATACGAATTTTACAAGTTCACTGAATTTGAATCTAGGTTTGAAATTTTCTTTTACAACTAGGTCCTTGAATCTTGCGCTCAGACCCTTCTAAAGATTTAAATCCTTGCAATTGAGTCCTCGGCGGCTCGGGTGCGGCGGCCGGCCGAAATTCCGGCGAGGGGGCTCGCCGGCGGCGAGGGGCGAGGGTCGGGGAAGGTTCAGGGGTGCGAGGGCAACCTTGTGGGGGTGTTGTTCAGGTGGGGGACGGCCGGGAAGGGCTCGCCGGCGTTGGAGCAGAGGCGGCGGCGGCACGGCTCGCGTCGACGGCGGTGCTCCGGCGGGCTTGGGGCGGCGTGGTCCGGTCGGTGAGCTTCACTGGTGCGTGGGGAAGCTACTCATGGGCTCGGCTTGGACGGAGGGGGTCGGGGTCGTGCTGTCCACGGCGAGCAGGGGCGGCGGCGGCGGCGGCGGCGCGGGCGGCGGCGCTCCGGTGGCTCTGGGTGGCGTTGGGTGGGTCGGCGAGCTGCGGTGAGGTGATGTAGTGGTGGCTGGGTGCTCAGTTTGGGCAGTGGGCGGCGGCAGTGGGCTGTCCACGGACGGGTGGTGCTCGGCGGCGGCGATGGCGACGGCGAGGCGTTCTGGTGGCCGGGGGCTCGCGCGCGTGGCCGGGGTGGCGCTTTTATAGGGACAGGAGGGGCCTGGTTAGCGTGCGGGGCGGGGCACGGCAGCGGCGTGCACTGGGCGCGGCGGGCGGCGGCAGAACGCCGGCGCGTCGTGCGGCGAGCGGGCGCGGGCGACTGGGCGGCCGAGATACTGGCGTGGGCGCGGCGAGATAGTGCCGGGCGCGGAGTGGGAAAGCAGCAGCGGCAGCGGCTCGGGCGGAGGGCGGGCGCGACGACTGGTGGGGCGCGGGGGCCGGGGCGGCACGGCAGCGGCGGCCACTGGGCGAGCGGGCGGCGGCCTGGGCGCGGCAGCGCACGCGCGGGCGGGGACTGGCCGCGCGGCGTCGGGGCGGGGCAAAGCCGGCCGTGGCGGGGTGGTGCAGCGGCCACTGGCCTGGCGCTCCGCGCCGGTCAGGCGACGCCGGCCACCTGGCGCGCGGCGGGCGGGCGAGCGCGCGCGGCGCGGCAGGGGAGGGAGGGAGACGCGAGGGACCGAAATGCAAAAATTCGAAAAAGTTCAGGGGGCTGGGTGCAAACAGAGCATTTTCTCTTCTTTCTGATTTGAATTTCAAAAACTTTTGAACACGAAAGTTGCTCAAAATAAAAAGTTCTACAACTTTGGTTTCAGGCAAAATTTCATTTGGCTTATGGTTTTAAAGTTAATTTAAAAGTTTCAAATGTGTCCAAATGTGCCCAAATTTAATTTGAATTCCAACTGAACCCGTTTTAAATTCTTTCCACCCTCTCATTAGTTGGTTTAACACATGGAGTTTGGCTTATGTCATTGATTTTGGATTTGTAATTACCAGGGTTGTCACAGGCTTGATCGCTCTAATTGCAATAGGGAGGAACACCGTCAGCAACACGTGACAATTGTGATAGTTATAGCCGCATAGCAAGAGGTCTTTCATCAAGACTAATTTTCCTATGTTGGATGAGAAACAACTTGGGACTCTGATCCCCCGTAAGCTCTCGCACATTGCCTTCTTCTCATCATATGTCAAGTTGTAGCTAGCAAGAGGAAGTTCATATTTTCCATTTGCTTTATCCACAGGGTGAAGATCTTCTCTTATCTTCATGGCTACCAGGTCTTGACGTGACTTCAAGGTATCCTTTGTCTTTGCTGATGTCTCCAGAAGGAGCCCAATTGTGTTACCAAATACAATCTTCTTCAGGGGCATACCATCGATTGCATGGCGGATCTCAAGATCCGCGCAATACGGTAAGTACTTGTAGAAGATAGACTGTTTCTTGAATGGTACACCTTCGATAGGTGCCTTATCTCTGTTTCTTTTCTTCCCATCTTTCGTCATCTTCCCACAGGTGACTTGGATGGTCCTGACCATTTCAAAAACATAGTGTCCATCTCGTTTTACTGGTGCAGAATGTAACTCAAGCTTGCCATAAAAAAAGTTATAGAACTTCTTACTTCGGTACCGATGTCCTTTCACCAAGAAGCGCCTGTACCCAAGGTAAACTACCTTTCTAGAACCTTCCAGGAAAGATGATACAGTGTCATCCACGCAGACAGTGCATCCTATCCTACCTTTGACCTGTCCTGAAAGGACAAACAAGCTTGGTAATCATGGATGGTGTTGGGTTCCAAGAATCGGGGCCACTAGTGGGCCCGCTTCATCAAGAAAAGGCCTACGAAACCTCACGCCTAAGCCCAAAGGGAAAAAAGCCTTCATGGGCTGACCAAGACCCACGAGCCTTCGGCTGGGAAATCCCCTAGCCGAGTGACACCTGGAACCCTACGGGGGCAAGTCCGACTGAGCTCCGCTCGGTACGGCGGGCATCGCCTCTCTTCCTCCCCTTGGGCTCCTGACTGACTCATGCTGCCCCAGAAGGGAAGTCCCGCTTGGCCACGAACAGGTAAACTTGACCCTGCAGGGGGTCAAACCTAACCGTACCAAGTAGACGCTGCCTTCCCGAGATCGTACACTCAACAGTGGGCTACTGTGCCTCTACCATGGCAGAGGACTGCCACTGTGGCATCCACTTGGTCCTGTTTGATGATCAAGTCGGACGTCATCATGGCTTGACCTCCGAGAAACCATCATCTGAGATGGGACTTGGCCTATAAATAGTCCCCCTGATGGGACGGCTGCGCCATCCTCTCAGGACTCCTGTACCTTGCGATTGACCAAACCCGGCGCACAGGTTCAAAGACCAGGAGACCTCCAGGATTTCAGGATCACTCAATCTTCCAAGGACATCACCGACTGACGACCTGGATAGACCCGTCAACGATATGAGCCATCCGACTGCCGGAGTCAAAGATATTTTCCCACAAAACCTTCTTCTCGAAGGCACCTATTGTAATATGGTCCTTCTTGAACTATAAAAGAGCGGTTCCATAGATTCAGACAGACAACAGAACACTCTAGCTCTCTAGCACTCGAAAGCTTGTACTCCCCAACTCTCACGAGCTCCTGGGCTCGAGCAATACATCCAATTGACCCCTAACTGGATGTAGGGCGTTCTCGCCTGAACTATAATCCCTCGAGTCATTGTGTGCTAGGTCACCTCCGATCACGACGCGCGACACACACTGTCGATTAGTTTAGCTGTCGCCCATTTCCGGAACCGACAGTTTGGCGCCGTCCGTGGGGAGGACGTAGTTTGCTCCAGCGATCGGATGGCTTCCTTCATCAACCTCGCCGGGGCCGATGGCACGAGCGCTCCACTCTGCTTTGGCTCGTCAGTCTTCCCAGCTCTGACTTGCACCAGGCCATGGTCTCCACCACCCATCGTGCCCTTCCAGGCCTTCCGCTTCGGAAGCTTGGACTTCGTCGCCGACCACCTCAGCACGCTCCACCTCTGGGAGGCCAGCTTCGTCATCAACCCATCGGCCAAACTCAATTCTGGGGCTTTGGCCCAGCGCATCGAGCTCCTACTCGCTGCCAATCCCTCCGCAGGCGACGTGGACCTAGTCCTGTACTCCCCGAGCAACGTCGCCCGCCAGCTTTCTGGTGGGACGCCCCTGGCGCCCCCCACAACACCGCGGGCTGCGTCGCCGTTCAGGCTCCTGAACGCGGCGGCGGCCTTCACCCGGGAGCTCGGCAAGATCATGCCGTTGCCGCCCCTGGTGACTCCGTTTGTGGGCATGACCGGGTATAGCCCCGCGTCGTTGCACGACCTCCTTCCTGACGGGGACGATGTCCTCAGTGACACCTCAAGCGTCGGGCATGCATCAACTCCTGGATGCTACATGTGATCGAGATGCGCCATGGCGGACCTCCCTGGAGGAAACCCGTCCGTGGAAAGCTCAGAGCATACCCACACCGCGATGGATCCACGCGCGCAGGCTTTGGCCAACACACAGGCTCACACCGAAGATCCACGGAAGCCCCAAGACGGCCCACTATTGGCGCCACCACAGCCACTAGCAAACCCTCGCGGCGCGGTGACCGCTGCTCGGGAACGTGCGCAGCATGTTCAGCGCAGCATCATCGCAGGAGGTGACAGACTCCCGCAGTTTGAGTGGGCTGGGCAGAACATCGCGGCTGCTGCTATGCTCCTCCGCAACCTGCCACCTCCCGCCGACCCGCAGCAACAGGAGATCCACTGCAACATCAGGGCATTGGTGTAGCGCGCTGCTCTCCAGCAGGCAGAAAGTTTGTCACTACGTCACCGACGACCGGTTTCTTGCCCTGTCGGGGCTGCGGGTCCTCAACAGCCAAAACCTTCGGTGCTTCAGCCGCAAGGGCCTCAAGCCCCGCGGGCTCGGGGAGCGATCACGGCCCCTCAAGCCAAGCTGGCGCCCGCGCCGTGGCCTGCACTGATCCTGTGCTGGCTAGGCTCCGACTATGACGCACGGAGCTTGAGGCACGCCACGACGCTGACGTCGATCAGATGGCCGCCCGCACACCTGACGTTGCCATTTCGGATGTCGAAAGCGAGGACAAAAACCTGCGGTACATAAGCCGCCCTCGCTACAATGAGCGGCACAGAAGCCGGGCCCGCAAGCCTTTGCGTCGCACATCCGGCAGGCGCCGTTTTTGCAGAGTTTCCGACCGTCGGCAAACGTTGCCAACTACACCGGGGAGACCAACCCCGCTATCTGGCTTGAATACTTCCGACTCACCTATCATGTCGGGGGTGCAACCGACGACAACTTCATCATCCAGTACCTCCCCATCTACGTAGGAGAACACATCTGATCGTGGCTCGAGTTCTTGCCACCCAACAGCATCCGCAACTGGGCCGAACTAAAGCAGGTCCTTGTGGGAAACTTCCAGGGCACGTACATTCGCCCTGGGAACTCCTGGGACCTGAAGAGCTGCAAGCAGAAGCCTGGTGAATCCCTCAGGGATTACATCCGCCAGTTTTTGCAGCAGTGCAACGCACTCCCCGACATCGCCGACGCCGACGTCGTCGGTGCGTTCATCTCTGGGACCACCTGCAAGTCTCTTGTCCACAAGCTTGGCTGCCAGATGCCGTGGACCACCCGCGAGCTCCTGGACATAGCCACGAACCATGCCTCCGGCGAGGAAGCCGTTGGCGCTGTCTTCACCGGCGCGCAGGGCTCCAGCAAGCCCAAAGCCAAAGAGCCAGATGAAGCCCCCACCTCCTCAAAGCAGGGGAACAAGATGAGAGGGAATCGGTGCCGGCCGAACCCCAAACTCGTCGCAGCCGCCGACCGCCGAGCCAAGCGGAAAGGCGGTAACGACCACTTCGAGCAGATGTTGGAGAAGCCATGCACCAATCATGGCTACCCCGTCAAGCACAAGCTCAAGTATTGTGACCTCCTGAGGCACATACTAGTCTCGGCCGGCAAGCGCGAAGGGGGCGATCGCGACAAGAAGGCTCCCAAGGAGTCAGAGGATTCTAACAAGCCTCAGAACATGTTCCCCAACACCTAGGGGAGCCTCATGATTTTTGGAGGAGCCGAGGATGACTGCACCCGGCGCCAACTCAAGCTGCATCGGGAAGCTCTCTCGGCGACGGTCGCGGTCCCCAGGTGGCTCTGCTGGTCCAACACCGCGATCACCGTCAGCCAAGATGATCATCTGCCAAGTGTGCCACGCCCAGGGAGCTATCCGCTCATCGTAGATCCCTTCATTGGCAACAAGCGCCTGGCAAAGGTGCTGATGGATGGAGGCAGCAGCCTCAACATCCTCTACATGGAGACACTCGACGCCATGGGCATATCGAAGGATAAGCTCCACCCTTCCATCTTCCCGTTCTTCGGGATCGTCCCTTGCATGAAAGCCTATCCGCTGGGGAACATAGAACTGCTCATCACTTCCGCACCGTGAAGCTGATCTTTGAGGTGGTGGATTTTGAGGGGTCCTACTACGCCGTGTTTGGCCGCCCATTCTATGCCAAGTTCATGGCAATCCCCAACTACACCTACCTCAAGCTGAAGATGCCGGGTCCAAACGGTGTCACCACCGTCAGCGGATCATTCAACTGCGGCCGCGACCACTTCGAGCTCGCGACTGCCATCGCCAACTCGCTCGAGTTCAAGCAACTCCAAGCAAGGGTGCTGGAGTGCACCCCCGACTACAATGAGTTGAGTCCTGCTAGTGCCTTTCACCCGATGGAGGAAACTAAGGCAGTCGCGATCGATCCGACTGATCCTGCCAAGGTTGTGCAGATCGGGGCCCAACTCCTCGCTAAATAGGAAGACGCGCTCGTCGACTTCCAACGCTCCAATCGGGATGTGTTTGCGTGGAAGCTGTCTGACATGCCTAGCATCCCGAGGGAGGTCACCAAGCAAGAGCTCCGTATCCTACCTGGTTCGAAACCAGTCCGACAACGCCTGCGTCATTTCGATGAGGAAAGGCGCAGGGCTGTTGGTGAAGAGATTGCCAAGCTCCTTGCAGCCGGTTTCATCAAGGAGGTCTACCACTCTGACTTGCTTGCGAATCCTGTTCTTGTAAAGAAAAAGAATGGGAAATGGAGAATGTGCGTTGACTACACTAGCCTAAACAAAGCGTGCCCTAAGGATCCATTCCCTTTGCCTCACATAGACTAGATAGTCGACTCCACCTCTGGGTCTGAGGTCCTTTTGTTTCTTGATGCCTACTTAGGCTATCACCAGATCAACTCGCGACTTCTTTCATCACTCAGTTCAGTTCTTACTACTACATAACGATGCCGTTTGGACTCAAAAACACCGGCGCAACCTACCAGCGCTGTATGCAGAAGTGCTTCGCCGATCAGATCGACCCGTGTCGACAACCCGAGCGGACCGAGCTCCCGAGGTCCACGATTTCTGTCTACGTTGACGACATCGTGGTCAAAGCGCCCCGCGCGGATGATTTGATCACCACCCTCGACGAGACCTTTGCTAACCTCCGTAGATTCAGCATCAGACTGAACCCGGAGAAGTGCACTTTCAGGGTCCCCAAAGGAAAACTACTCGGTTACATTGTCTCTGAGTGCGGCATTGAAGCCAACCCCGAAAAGATCACGGCCATCACCAGGATGGGCCCTGTTCGCAACATCAAGGGCATCCAGCGGCTCATCGGGTGCCTGGCCGCCCTCAGTCGGTTCATAGCCTGACTAGAAGAGCGAGGCATGCCCATCTACAAGCTCCTCAAAAAATTGAACACCTTTGATTGGACGGAGGAGGCCCAGCAAGCGCTTGATAGCCTGAAGGCGCTGCCGACTTCGCCCCCATTTCTTGTTGCTCCCGAGCAGCGGGACCCCTCTTACTCTACCTCGCGGCCACAACACACGTAGTCAGTGCCGCATTAGTGGTTGAGAGGAAGGAGTTGGGCCACACGACAAAGGTCTAGCGACCAGTGTACTTTGTTAGTGAAGTGCTTACCGAAACCAAGGCTCGGTACACCCAGGTGCAGAAGCTTCTTTACGCTGTGCTCATGGCTACTAGGAAGGTCTAGCACTACTTCATGGAACATGAGGTCACCGTCGTCACTTCATTCCCACTCGGGGAAGTCATTCATAGCGGCGACACAACCGGGCGGATATCCAAATGGGCGGTCGAGCTCATGGGCTACGACCTCAAGTATGTCCCCCGCACAGTGATCAAGTCACAGGCACTCGCCGATTTCGTTGCCGAGTGGACTGAAGTACAAACTCCCACGCCTGACATAGCTCACGAGTACTGGATCCTTTACTTCGATGGGTTAGTCATGGGACCAGGTGCGGGGGCCGGAGTCGTGCTAGTCTCACCTGAGGGTAATCGACTCCGGTACGCCATCCGTATCCACTTCCCCGCTTCGAACAACGTCGCTGAGTACGAGGGGCTGATCAACAGGCTCTGCATCGCGGTCGAGCTCGGAGCGACTCGGCTCTACGTTTACAACTACTCCAAGCGCGTTGTGGATAAAACCATGAAGAAGGCAAACTATGAAAGCCCCCTCATGGACGCTTACGGATCGACTGGGCATCAGTCGGACACCCACGCACCAATGGCCAAGTCGAAAGACCAAATGACAAGGTCCACCAAGGACTTAAGCCACGCATCTTTGACCAACTCAACAAGTTCGCTGGCCGTTGGGTGGACGAGCTCCCATCAGTACACTGGAGCCAGAGAACAACCCCCAATCGTTCCACGGGATTCACCCCTTTCTTTCTAACTTACGGATCAGAAGCCGTGCTGCCATCCGACCTGGACTATGGTTCTCCGAGGGTCAAAGCATTTGACCCAGATCAGGCCGCGGAGGCCAAAAGGAAGTTGTTGATCTTTTGGAGGAAGCACGGGAAATAGCTCTATTCCGCTCTGCTTGCTATCAGCAAGCTTTATGCAGGTACCATGAGAGGAAGATACGAGGTAAGACTCTAGAAGTCGGCGACATGGTGCTTCGGAGGTCGCAGTCGATGAAACAAAGCACAAGCTTTCTCCACCATGGGGAGGACCGTACACGATTGTGGAAGTGGTTCGACCAGACACCTACCGACTGAAGGACAACGACGGCAACGTTCTCACCAACACTTGGAACATCGAACAATTATGTCGTTTCTACCCCTAAGCTCCTATTCTTTTACCTGTGCTTTTCATTTCATTTCACTTGGCTCTTCTAGCGTCACGGCCTGAACACTTTTCGCCCAGGACGCTCGGGAGCCCCATTAGGGTACATTACTATATGGTAACTTCCCTTTAACCTCGCACTTTGCCAATGAAAAGCAAAAATCTGTATGCTCCACCTAAGAGGAGCAGTCTTTTTCCTACTTTGTTACCTAAGCAGTCTTCGCAACGCACTAAACTCGGCGAGTCCTCATCACAAGCTATGGTGACTAGCAGCTGATGCCACCCGGGCTAGCCCCAGGCTATACGCTGCAGCCTACGGTTAACGAGCGGCCCGTGGGTAGAAAGTGCAAGCACGGGCTGTTTCACGCGGCAGAAACGGAATAAAGAACCAAAAAACACAAAAATTTCGAAACACAGTTTGAGTTAAAGTTTCCCAGCCTTGAACATTTCAAGGCTGGTGCTCGGGGGCCACCAGGACTCCTCCGGAATATTTGTGCTTACAAAACTTAAACTGATTTCACTACTTCATCCACGCTCTACCCCTCGCTGGTCTCAACTAACGGTGGAGGCGGCGCTCCCTGTGGTATAAGGCGCGGCGAAGCAGCTGCCGGCTCAACATCGACCAAGTCATCCTCGCCCCCGACCATGGAAGAATCCTCCTCGACACGATGTGCCGCCATGATCCAGTCAACCATGATGGACTCTGAGATCGCCGTCGCGATAGGCTCCATGCGTAGGCCCACCTCGCGCACGCGATCGAAGGCACACCCAGCCGCGTATCCGTCGCCGACCACCTAGAAGTTGAGGTCCGGATAATGCGTCGCCGCTGAGGTAAGCACCCCCGATGCGCCGTGGAAGACACCATCGGCGATGAGCCTCGACACCTCACTGGGAACCGCCCGGAGATCAGCGACAAGCGACTCCTCTGCCGGGCGAAGACCCAAGACGTCGACGATGACTCCGCTTGCTGCGTCCTAGAGCGGGCCTAACTCCTCCATCAGAACATTGGCTGCCCTCTCCAGCTGGCCAGCTTCGTCCTCTAGGGCACGCTCCTCTCCTGGGAAAGGACCAGAGCTGCCAAGCTCTTGGCCTCAGCCTGCTCGGAGGCAGCCAAATTCGACTCGGCGGTAAGGCACGCCTCCTCTGACCGTGTCAGCTTCCCCACCAGGAGTGTTGGCATTTTGTAGTGTCATCACTAGGATAGGTGTTCCCAACAATGGCGCCAGAAATGCCATGGGGTATTTCTTACGTTACAGAAGGATCCGGAAGGAATACCGTTGTAGCATTTTACCTGTGAGTACGGGGTTGTATTTATATTTCCGCATGGAAGGCGGCGGTTATTGGAATAGATTAGTGTGTTGATTGGTTCTAGCATGGATATTCTATTGAATAAATAGGGGTAAGATAATATATGGTAGAGAGGTAGTGTGGCACACAAGTTACTCAAGTTCTAACTCTATCCAAAGCTTACGGGAAGGGACAAAGGAAGAAGAAAGCTAATCTAAGGACTTATGTACTCCTAACTAAGCATACAATCTATACTAGGCACTCATACACAAACACATGATTAGGAACGAGCTCTAGGCTCCCAGGCATCACCGGGAGACCGCACAGGATATGGCTAGGTGGCCACTAGATCCTCACGGCAATTTTATGCACCTCCTACATCTACTACACGAACGGGAAGGGTTACGCTGGACGAACAGGGTTGTCACCACCTGCCGCCTACCTCATCTAACCATGGTATAGAGCCGCATCTAGCAACACTGATTAGCCCAGACACCACGTCAACACTAATAAGCGATACTCTAGTGCCCCGCGTGGAGCCCCCACCCTTCGGATGGACAGACATCACACTGGAGCAAATATACGAATACTGGAACCAATGTCGTAGCCTAGATGTCCTACCACGTCTAATCATGCAAGATATAAGACCTAGATATAAACTAAGCATAGTATACACATCTGAATACACAGAACATATACTATATGAGTACACTATACTAGAAGATAACTCTATTAACGAATTCCGAATATTACAAAGGAGAGGAACGGTAAAACCCATACCGAATACTCCTAGGCAAGACTCGGGAACCGAAGAAGAGCTACTTTACCTAAACTCCACTATCCTAAAGACTAAGCAAGAGAGAAACTTGAGAGAGGCTTCAACTTGTGGTGTCTTCTATTGTAGCACCCCCCTCATATTTATAGAGGTGAGTGAGTGGGGTGTGCAGCTGCTCCTCGGCGTCCATTTGCCCGAAGCCTTGCCAAACCGACCTAAGGGACCAATGAGGAGCTTCCATGTCGAAGGAGGTAAGTCAGTTCCTCCTGGCTGGGTCGGTCGACCTACATGGGTCGGCCGACCTGGGCCTGGCTCGGCCCAGGTCCAGCTTCATCTGGGTGGCTGCCCTATGGGCCCTGGTTGCTCCTGTGTGTGAGTGGGGTATGTCCATGGTCGGTTGCACGCTTTGGTTGGCCCTTCAATCCATGGGAGTCCAAATGGCGCACTCTGATTGGTCGACGTCACTTGCTTGGATTGAGGTACTTGTTTAACACTTGAATTCTGCTCAATTTTCCTACATTGAATTTCTCCAAGGGAAATGTGGAAATGATATTATTCTAGATAAATATGCAAGTTAAGTATGCTAGTCATCCTAATTTTCTGATCAAATTGACGCTCGAAATTGGTCCATAGCGAGCGCCAACAAGGAGCGCGCTCCTCTGTCTTGATTCTTCAGAAATTAAGTACCAAAAATCAGCAATCGGCAAAAAAATGCCGGTCATGGCAATCAAACATCTTATCTTCCGCGGTAGCCTCTAGTGTTTGCATCCTTTCCTCCCTCCGAGCTAGCTCCGCCTTCAGGGAAACCATCTCCTCTGCCTGAGCATGGGCACGCTTTGTTAGAAATATGCCCTAGAGGTAATCATAGAGATGGTCATATTTTGTTGTATCCATGATGTATTATATGTGTTCAATGAATATCGATGAAAAAGGCAACTTGTATTGGTTGGCAGTTATTTGATTGTTTGTGAGACTCTTTACTTGTATGGTTATTCTAAAGTTGTTCCTAGTCGGAGTTCATGTATGGACACACATGAATATTAGATTAGCACATGTATTAGTTGATGACTATGCTTCACAAGTCATGGACATGGAGATGTCAAACTAATAATGTGGGCGCATGTATGACATGTGGCTGGACAGACCCAACTCAAGAAATAGTGATTTCTCATTACACAATGTGTACGCTATGTCCTTAGACCAGAGATTGTCGCATGTGCTCAAGATGTAAACCAACCTATTTAGGAGCTATCAAATGCTACTCCGTAACTGGGTAGTAATAAAGGTGGTTCTCGGGATTGTCAAGAAGCATGTTGTGAGACATGGTCAATCAAGATGGAATTTGTCCCTCTCTACTTGAGAGAGATATCTCTGGGCCCCTCGAGTGATCGGATCAAGAAATGCATGGCCATGCTAGGGTTAAGTGTTAACCAAAGGTTCCGGATCATGGCATCGAGAAAGAGAGGTCAGCTTGGAGCTAGACCAAATATCATGAGGCAAAGGGAATAGTATGTATATGAGATTGTGATGGCTCGTCTGATTTGATCTTTGTGCACGCATAGGAGTTGACATGTCTTGCTAGAGGCTGCTATCAATTATTGGTCAAGTAGGAGTACTTGGGCCATGTCTATTCGCGCGTGAGCCCATAGGGTCACACACTTAAGGGGCCGAAAGCCTAACACGCATACATGAGAAGGTCTCGCAACTGCACTGCCGGCTACCAGAAAAACTACACGGACGCGCTACAGAAGTTCCGCACCTGCGCGTCTAGTGGTAATTCCATGATCTATAACAGCAGTAGTTCCTGGTTTATGGGGTAGAAAAATTTTATTTTCTGCTAGCGTAGCCTCCCCGTAACCCTACAGTGGTATCAGAGTCGTGGATGCTTCGTTATAGGTTCGGATGTGTGCATATGGAGATATGCGAGGTGTAGATGAAACCCTAATCCTGTTTTCGTGTCCTCGCTGCAATGGTCGCATAACGAACTACTACTACCGGTCAGGTATCCGCCATCGGAGTTAAGTGATACACGTAAACCCAGTTACAGCAGGAGGAGATCAATGATATTGGTCGAATCGAAACCTAGGATGGGTCGCCAGATGCATATGATGTGTTGTGGCAGATTGGATCTGCTACCGGGTTGAGAAAGTTGCAGAAAACATGGTGTTCGGTAAAACAGCCAAAACTTTTGCATACGAACTCGGATTGAGGTGATTTTTATATGAAAATTCATCTATAGAAAATTTTACACATGAAATCAATTGGACTTGCCGGTTTCACTAAATTTATATTTGCCAAATTCATCCCGGAAGGTGGAGATATCATCAGTTTAAATTTGGCCGACGGTAGTGCGCCTAACTCTATTTTGCAGGATCTTGTGATCGGTATGGCCTATATGTGTATGTGATGCATGTTTGTATCTGATACATGATCTGCGTGTCATGTGTAAGGCAATACGGCAAGAGCCATATGTATTTGCCACATTTGATGTAAAGGCCTGCATGCCAACATGTTATGATGATTCAAATCTGACTATGTAACTAGATTGCGGTAGTTATAGTTCTTGGAGTAATTCATCACTTGGAGGAAGACCAGCATGGTACATGGAACATGGAGCATGGAACAAACAGATGGAGATCAACATGCGATAATGGGTCGTAGCGTGTCTCTATGTGAATGTTTATCCTCATTGTTTTACTTCTACATGCGATAATAGGGTTTTTGCATTCGGTAGAAGTAATTCGATTGATCCCTCGCAATATTTAAGTTTATGTGCCCTCCCAACTAAACCTTGCTTCATCATGGGTCTTGTACAACTTGTGGTGGGTCTATGAAATTAGGGTGCCACTAGTTTTGCTTGACTAGATGAGTTCGTAACCCTACATGCCTCTCTGCGGACTCCCGAGCAACATGCACCACCTCTAGAGCTGACCGAGCCCGTAGCCAGCTCCTGCTCTGTGGCGGCTGTGTGCTCGTGTTCCCGGCCCTCCACTGATCGCGCTGAGTCCAATTCTAGCGCCAGCTCCTCCGCTCTCCAATGGGCCCCGGCTTCACGCTGCTGCCGGGCATGTTCCTCCAGCAGGAACTGCAATTTCTCATGGGAGATCAGCTCCTGACGTTGGGTAAGCTTCTGCAGCTCCCCGAAAGTCGCGCGACGGGTAACCCGAACCCTCTTCAGGGAATCGACGAGCCCCGCTTCCGCCTTGTAAAGCTCATCATGGGTCGATTTCCCAGCCTGGGGGGCCAGCCGCCAGACCTCCACCTCCGCCGAGTCGCGGAGAACGAATTGTGTCCTCCTGGGCTCCTCTGGGTCAGGCCACACCAACTCACGCGACACCTCACATTGAAGCGCTGACGATCCGCACGCACGAACCAGCACAGAACAGACCGCTTCCTCTTGCGTGACTGTAAGCGAGGGAGAGGCGTGCGCACCACCATCATCTTCCACTAGAGCGCGCCCATCCTCCGCGTCCGCCGCGGCTAACGATAGCAGCGTCCGCTCATCGTCGTCCTCATCCTCCAGCACGGCCACAGGCAGAGATTCGGGGCATCCCTTGACCGGCGACGGTGGAGGGGGCGCACTCTGATCTTTTTCCGCGCCGATCGTGGGCGGAAAGGCCTCTGTCACTTCTCGCTCCGGTGAGAGGGAGAGCGCCTCCGGCATGGTGACCAGACGAGCAGCCCCTGCCCCCTCCCATCACGGAGAGAAAGGGTAGGTTGGGAGTCCACTCGACCATCTCCAGGGGATTCCCTAAGGAAATCTCCGACGACCTCCTACACGAGAACGACAAGCTTGAATGGCAAAATTCACTAGATCAAGGGAAACTCAACGTCCCTGAATTTGAGGGGTGGAGGTCCCGCTGTCGAGCAACCACCCCTGGCCGGAACTCTCGCGATGCCAGGCTCTCTACAGAGCACCCGGGGCACCCCTCGCCCTGCCGGCGCCACGAACACGGGTGCAGCACGGCCCGCCGCGGCGAGCCGGCATCTTCTCCCTAACAACCCATGGGATTAGCATCAGGATCATGGTCCGTGCTGGCGATGCGGGGGCGGGTGGAGAGCATCCTCCTCCATCCGATGCGACCTCACGGTTCGTCTGCAACACCGACGCGGGCAATGCTCATGGCGACCCTGAGCACCACTCCGTTCGAGCGCACTTCACCTTCTCATCCTCCTGTGTTGCAATGTCCTCTGTCGCGCGTTTCTTTGTGCCTGGAACGTCGAGGGATGCCCTAGAGTTGCTGGCCTCATGCGGCTCGGTGTCACCATCCCCGACTGTCGCGGCAGAGCACAGTGCCCCCCTCCACGTCTCTTCCGAGTCCACCCCACTGCCGAAACCGAGGCTCAACTCGATCTCAGTGTTGGAGGGGTACTCCTCCTGCACCGCGTCACGGTCCTCCCCTTGACGGGCGCGGCGCGCGATAGCCATCTCCTTCTCCTGACGCTTCGCTGCCCTATCGCCCTTCTTCTTCTTCTTCGCCCGCGTAGTCTCCTCTTGGGCGATCTACTTCGCCCTGCCCTCCGGCCCCTTAGGGAGGTGAGGGTGAGAATGCGGATGACCGAGTCCTTGTAAGAACAGAGCATTCGCAAACCATCGAACAAGCTCTGCATCACAAACCAAAACACAGTCGGCGAGGGAGAAATGCATACCAGGTTTGGTGGATTCTTGTAGTCAAAGGGGGTCAGACCCCCGAGCTCCTCTTGGTCCGCTCCCTTGAGGACCATCAGTAGCCAAGACCACATCTCTTCTTCAGGGAGCTCCTCGGCGAACACCCAGTCCGGGTCGGACGGGCCGGAGTACAGCCACATCGGCCTCCTCCGCTCGGCCAATGGCGTCACGCCCTGCTCGCGCATGGTGTGGAAGAGCCTCATGCCGTTGAGCCCCGCCTTCACAACATGGTCCCGGACAACCTCCTTCAGAGCCCTCACAAGGGTCTTCTCCAGAGTTGGTGTACCCCAAGACCAGCTCGCATCCTTCACCGGTCGTTCCCCGTGGAACTTGGGGAAAGGAGCCTCCGCCGGGTTCCTGATGTAGAACTAATCGCTGTGGCACCCCTTTTTCGTGTCGGCAGGAATGTACTCCGGGTAGACGTTGTCATGATGAGACCTCCTCTGAAGGCCGAAGCCGCCGACGGGCACGGCGGACAACGACTACCCCCTCGCCGGCGAAGTCTTGCCGTAGAAGAATGCTCGAAACAAGCCCGCATGCGGCTCAATTCCGAGGAATGCCTCACACAAGGTCACGAAGCCTGCGATGTGCAGCACCCCATTTGGGTTCAGGTGCTGCAACTCCAGCTTCCACTCGTGGAGGAGCCCGCGCAAGAACCAGTGAGCAGGGTACCCGAGCCCCCGCTCATGGAACATGAAGAAACTGACTACCTCGTGCGGTTCCGGCTGCGGCTACTCGTGCTCCGATGGCGGAGCCCTCCATCCCGCCACCTCCTTCAGCGGAAGGAATCCCTTCGCCGTGAAGTCCTCCAAGTGCAACTCCTCCACGCCCGATTGACGCCAGTGCAACATTGCAACCTCGCGATTTGGTACGGTGGCGGCTGCAGAACTCTCCGGAGCAGGGGAGCAGGAGGCGGCGGCGGCGGAGACGGCTAGAACAAGCGAAAGGGAGAGAGAAAGGTGCGGAAGGTGAGAAAGGTTGTCAATGATCCAAAACCTCCCTCCCACGGCCTCCTTAATGAGACGCGACCTATCAACAAGTGGGCCCGCGAGCCCTGCCGAAGCCGAACCGACGCGACAGGCCATGCGGCCCGGGGGCCCCACCACTGGCACGCCTGCGGACTCCGCACACGAAGCGTCTTTCACAAGCTCCTCCTCGCGAGACCCTATTCACGCTGTTGAACGGGTCCATTCGATAAAACACACAAGTCAACATTAATACAGCCTAAAAAGAAGTTTACACTAGAGAAGTTTTTTTGAAAGGCGATACATATCGGATTAGTAAGCATTGTGCTCACCGATCCGAGTCTTGAGTACATGACACACTCGGGGGACTCGCCCTACCCCCGGTCACTCGGACTACAAAAGCGGCCCACGGCCACCACGGACACCGCCACCACGCCCTCGCAGGGCCTGCCTACACACCCCCCAGGTTCGGCCCGGCGTTGCCGTAGAGGATAGCGTTGATATCCACCTTCGCGGCAGCGCCATCACCCCACTCATGGAAGCCGGCGACGAGCTCCCGCTTCTAATGCAGGACGAAGTGGTGCGGGAACCCAGGTGAGAACATGTGCAGGTCCCACCCGGAGCGTGACTACACGCCCGCCAGGGAGGTGGCTCCTCTTTGGCGCACGCCCTCCGTCACCAGGTCGCGCACGCGGAACAGCAGTGCATGCAAACAATCTGGCAGGAATCGCCCTCCCGTCCCCGTCACCACCATCGCCCTCAACGCAGCGCGCAAGAGGTCGTCGTGCCGCACCTCCACGTCGGCGAGGCGCTGCTACAGGCCCTCCAACTCCGCCCGGGCGGCGGCCACTTCCTCCTCTCGCCCTGGAACACGAGAACAACCAAACGGTGTTCCACCTAGAAAACCAACAAGAATGAGCAAACACAGCCTCGAACATGGACTAACCTGCGATGAGTGCTTGGGCATCCGCCGCCCCGATGCGGGCCGCGGCGGTCTCCAACTCCGCGGCATCCAGAGTGCCCTTGATGTCGATGGCCTTCTTCTCCGTGGCCTCGAGCGTGGTCTTGACGTGATCCAGCTCCCGCGTCACCTCGGAGTACCGCTCCCGCGCCTCAGCGCCCTCCCGCAAAAGCTCACGGATCACGTCGCACGCATTCCTATCGGACTCCGATTATGATGCGGATCCCGAGGGGGACGACGACTGAGGCGGCGAGGAGTCGGAGGAAGGAGCGCCTCTGGGACCGCGTCTCGCAAGGTACATCCTGGCACCAGTCGAAGCAGCCCTGCATCAACCATAACATTAGTCCCCTACAATCTCAATCAAAAACGAACCATGAAAGAGAAAGGCACCACTCACCCTTGAGCGCGGAGCACCGCGCGCAAGCGGCGCGAACCACGGCAGGGGCCTCTCGAACCCTCGCCGGCGGTACGCTTCTTGTCAGCCAACTCAACTTGGGCTGAAGCAGAACGAGAAGAGGAGGAGTGGGGTTTTTCTTTCTTCCTCTCTTCTTGCAGGAAAGGTGCAACTGCCACTCGCTGGTGAAGAGGCCGACGAGGGAGACGGGGTATTTATAGTCGGGAAACGACTCCACGTGTCATGCGACCCTTCGACTCCTGTGAAAAGGCCAAGACGTACAACCCTTCCAGCACTTTCACCTGACCCATGACTGCAACATGAACGGGAACCGGGACAGTTGCCTGACGTAAGCACAGGAGGTACGGCAAGCGAGGCATCTCATCGAGTGCCACAGTGCGACCTAAGGCGTGATGACGCTAGACATCCCCAGGTAAAACCGCACCGCAACCGTCGCCGCGCCGGTGAGATCCAATGCACACCCCTGCACTTCTAATTTGCAAATCTACTTTGCCTATTGTTCTCGAATCTATTTTCAGGTACAAAACATGTCGAGTCCATAGACTCACAGACCGAGGTTCGAAAGCCGGCTCTAGGCGGCCTTGCATCGAACAGAGCCAAGGGAGAAACAGATGGCTGACTCCAGCGGTCGCTACCCGACTCGTCCAGCGCGACTCGGAATGCCACGGTTTTCTCATCTGATCCTGACCTCTAGCCGAACCCACAGAATCCCCACCGGAGGGGAGGACAACGGGCCGCCTGAGTTGATCGAACAACTCGGGAATTTGACTGGGATGGGCGGGTCATGGAGCAGTAATGCACCTCACGCAGGCCCAGCCAACCTCGTCACGAACGACGAAACTGGGCGTCACTCGGATCGCTCGAAGCATTGCGCTCGAGCCCACCCGTTAGGAGCTCACCGAGCATGTCACTCGGTCCACTCGGATAAGTGACACCGACTCAACTCCTCTGACTACGGAGGTCGCGAGGGGAAACTAAGTTGCACACACGAACCAACGAGTTCAAATTTTGCGACACTGCTCGTGATAAAGACCCTGCAGCCGGGGCACGTTCGATTTGGTCCAAAGTCCACTCGGTCAAGTGACGCCGACTCAACCTCTTCAACGGTGAAAGTCGCAGGAAAAATTAAAATCTCATACTTGAATAGAAAAGTTCAAATTTCGCGACACCACTCGCACAAAAGACCATACCAGTCTGGGCACTTTCTGGTCAGCCCAAAGTACTCACGAAAGAAATCATTCCTCCCAACAATCTCAGACATGCAAACAAACAAGCCAATCTGAAAGGGAAAATCATTCCATTTCTAGCGAAACAAACATTACAAAGTACACTCGGCTCAAAGCCATTACAAGGTACAAATCTTGTTACTCCCACTTGGGAAGTAACCCTAGAGTCCTAAGAAACGGTTGCTTCAAGTGCGAGGAGGCGCGGAGGAACATCTACCTCGCAAACCCTCCTCTAACATCGCCGCCCTCACGGACGCCTAGGAAAGGGGACACCACCAGGGAGCCTGCTTCATAACGACGCCGGTCAAGTTCTCCTTCGAAGAAGAAGATGCTTCAAGAGCTCTTCCTCGGCCACCGCCACCTCTGATGAACGTGTCCTCCAAGAGAACGTCGTTCGACCGGGAAGAAGAGGAACTAGATCCCAACTTAGGGACCCACAAGTTCCTGAGAGCACGCTTGGCTCTCGGACGGAACGAGGAGTTCCTCCCGTCTTCCTGATCAGAGCGGTTGAAGCAATGACACATCCGCCGCTGGGCGGCGATGTCAAGCTCGAGATCGCCGCCGACAACCAAAGAGCATCGTCCGGCAGCCGAAGCCCCACTGCGCGCCGCGCCCGCTCCATTGAGCTGTTACGACAAACGCGACGATGGTTGCTCGTAATTGGACGAGGCACACCGGCTGGTTCGACGATTTCGGCAGCGATCCGCCGACTCCCGCAGGTTGTCCCCCACTACTCGCAAACTCTCCTCTAACACTAGATGTTGGAAGGACTACCGCTGCCCTCAGGGGGGCACACACAATACAACCGCGACATGCGAAACATGACTTGAAGTGATTTGTGGAACGCGCACGGCGTGTCCCCTATTTATAGCTCAAGGAAGGCCGGTCGAGAACCCTAGCGGACGCCCGCACACGGGCCACACAGTTCCGCCAAAAAGGAGAGACAACTGGCTTCTGTTACGACACGACGTTATAGCCCAGGCAACCGTCAACTCTCCCAGCGGGACAGGACGAGGAAGATCATGCAGCGCGGAAATAATGACCCAGGGACCCCTCGGAAGAACCGCCGGGCAAAAGGGTAACCCCCCTGCACGCTCGCCACGTAACCCCCCTGCACCGCCGACATGCATTGACTGCCCCAACGAAGACGAAGCGCCCACGCGATTAAACAAATCGCGAGGACGCTTGGGGGCTTCTGTTGGGTTCCAAGAACCGGGGCCACCAGCGGGCCCGCTTCATCAAGAAAAGGCTCATTAAACCCCACGCCTAAGCCCAAAGGGGAAAAAGGCCTTCATGGGCCGACCAAGGCCCACAAGCCTTCGCCTGGGAAATCCCCCAGCCGAGTGACCCCTGCAACCCTGCGGTGGCAAGTCCGACTGAACTCCGCTCGGTACGATGGGCACCGCCTCTCTTCCTCCCCTTGGGCTCCCGACTGACTCATGCTGCCCCAGAAGCGAAGTCCCGCTTGGCCACGAACAGGTAAACATGACCCCGCAGGGGGTCAAACCCAACCGTACCAAGTGGACGCTGCCTTCCCGGGATCGTACACTCAAAAGTGGGCTATTGTGCCTCTGCCATGGCAGAGGACCACCACTGTGGCATCCACTTGGTCCTTTTTGATGATCAAGCTGGGCGTCATCACGGCTTGACCTCCAAGAAACCATCATCTGAGATGGGACTTGGCGTATAAATAGTCCCCCGATGGGACGGCTGCACCATCCCCTCAGGACTCCCGTACATTGCGATTGACCAAACCCGGCGCACAGGTTCAAAGACCATGAGACCTCCAGGATTTCAGGATCACGCAATCTCCCAAGGACATCGCCGACTGACGACCTGGACAGACCCATCAACGATATGAGTTGTCCGACTACCGGAGTCAAAGATATTTTCCCATAAAACCTTCTTGTCCAAGGCACCTATTGTAATATGGCCCCCGTTGAACTATAAAAGAGGGGTCCCTTAGATTCAGACAGACAACAGAACACTCTAGCTCTCTAGCACTCGAAAGCCTGTACTCCCCAACTCTCACGAGCACCTGGGCTCGAGCAATACATCCAACTGACCCCCAACCGGACGTAGGGCATTCTTGCCTGAACCAGTATAATCCCTCGAGTCATTGTGTGCTAGGCCATCTTCGATCATGCTGTTGAGTAATTTAGTTGTCGTCCATTTCAGGAATCGACAGATGGTGACAAAGATAATGGCTCTCAGATTAAAGGGCTGCCGTGTAAAACCATCAACGATATTGATACCCTCCTTCCATAGAGTTTCCATCTCTTGCATCAGAGGCTCAAGAAAAATATCTATATCGATGCCGGGATGCTTGGGGTCTTGTATAAGGATCGATGGCAAAAGATAGTTCCTCTTCTGGCACAACCATCTAGGAAGGATGTGCATCGTCAAGATTACTAGCCAGGTACTGTGAGTGCTAGTTCTATCACCAAACGGATTCATTCCATCAGTACTCAACCCAAACCGAACATTTCTCGGGTCCTTTCCACATTCCATATAATACTGCTCATTGAACTTCTTCCATTGGTGAGCATCAGCTGGATGTCGGAGCTTTCCGTCGCCCTTCTTGCGCTTATCCGAATCCCACAACCGCATCAATTCAGCATCCTTTGGGTTGGAGAAGAAACACCTCAGGCGATCTGCAACAGAAAGGTACCACATAACCATGGCAGGAATTCTTCTCTACTTCTCAGAAATGCCTAAAGTAGTGTCTGCTGGCTCATCAGAGGCAACACTATTCCTTGCACCCTTCCTCTTCCTTTTATCCCCATCCGATGGACCTTGAATGTTGTCACCGCAATAACTGGCATTGTTCTTGTATCGACTTGCAGAACAAACAGGGTATTTCTCCAAGTCTTTGAAAGTATCTCCATGATACAAGATACAATGATTTGGACATGCATGGATTCTTTTCACACCCATCGTGAACGGACTGACAAGCTTCTTTGCTCGATAGGTATTGGCGGGCACTTTATTTAGCTTTGGAAGCAACCAAGCCAACATATGCAGAAGATCATTGAAACTACTGTCTAACCAACTATGCTTAGCTTTAGAGTCAACAACTCAAGTATGAAACGAAGCATGGTCCAGTGTTTCGGACATCCCTTCAATCGCTCGTATATATTTTCCTCCGCTGATTTTTTCACCGTGTCGAAGTTTTCTAACCCCTTTGCAGTACGTACCAATAGCTCTGCTTTGGTGCGGCGCAACAACTAGCTAAGAAAATCACCGTCATCAAATTCATCGTCACTACCATCATCAGTACCACCATCATCACCTGCCCTGCCTTGCCCCTCGCCGACACCATCACAATCGTCATCGACAAAATCCGCACAAAAATCAGCATAAGTATCAAAGAATCTATCAAAGTCAGCGTCTTGTACATTTCATCGAATGTATTCTCCGTCGGAGCCAGTGTTTTCTCGCCATGATACGTCCAGATCATGTAATTCTTAACAAATCCACCCACCAACACATGTGATCTGATTGTAGTTGTGTCAGTAAATACTCTGTTATTATTGCATATTTTGCATGGGCAAGGTATCATCTGTGTCTTCTCATTTCTTGCATGGTTTTCTGCAGCTTCAATAAATTTACTAAGTTCTCCACGAAAATAGGCATCAGTCCTTCGTGCTTTGTACATCCATGTCCTATCCATCTCTAAACATCAACAAATAATTTAACTGGATTAAAAAACTCTTCAATAATTTTGAAAATTTATACCTTTACGTACGCGTAGATATGCACATTGGTAAATCTTCTTCTATTAGTTACTTAGAAATGAGGCTAAAACATAAATATAAATATTAGGTCCAAATGATTATGTAATTTTGATGTTCTATACTAAAATAATATAACTTCATCCAAGTTTGAGGCAAATAGAGACAAAAATGCCTCCATAAATATATACTTTAACATGTAAAAGCTAAAAAAATTCAAAACCCAACCTATTATTGAAATACTAAATCTTGTTGAAAAAACTATCATGCATGTGTGTAAATATAGAAAAAACAAAGCTTCTTCTCTCTCCTCCATAGATCTAGAAATTTGATTACTTATGAATGAGGCTAAAAAATAAAGATTGGGCCCAAATGATTACATAACCTTGTCCTCCCACTAAAATAACCTAACTTCATCCAAAAATTTGAGGCAAATGGAGCCCCAAATTGTAAATCCACACCATGAAGATCTAGATCTAGCTAGAGGTAAAGAGCTCCATTTGAGCCTTAAAACTATTCTAAAAGCTAAGAAATGACATTGGATTAGCATCAACTTACCTCTTAGAGACCCCAACATGAAGGAAATCAAGTTTAAAACCTCCCCTCTCCTTTTTTCTTTTTCTGGATTTTCGGGCAGCACCTCCCCCAAGGAAGCACACTGTGCTGTCGGGAGGAAGAAGAATGAAGTGCCCAGATTTTTATAGGTCTTTTTAGGGGCGGGTGATGGCACCACCTGTCCCTAAAAATGAATTTACAGGGACGGGTTGCGCCATCACGCGCCCTTAACAATGAGCCCATTTTCAGGGGCGGGTGATGGCGCCATCACCCGCCCCTGAAAATGAGCCATTTTAGGGCCGAGTCTGCTGCTACAGTAACCACACTCCTTTTATAGGGACGGGTTACATTTTGACCCGCCCTTGGAAAAAAAAAGAGGGCGTTGCTATAACTCATTTATGTAGTAGTGATCCTACGCGATGCAAAGAATTGACGCAAACTCTTTACCGTTGTCGGATTGGAAAGATATAGTCGGCCACTCGAATTGGGTCTGCACATAAGCATGAAACGAAACAATCATGGGCACAGGGCAGTACTTTAGATTTTCATCACAAAAGGAATGTCCACTCATAATGGCTGCAGTCATCCAAAATCACAAGATAGTATTGACAACCAGAAATGCTTGCAACTGGAGACGTCCAAACATCAAAGTGAAACAATTGAAATGGAAAATATGGAACCGATGAGGAGTTGGAAAAGGGCAATCTAACATGTTTGCCGAGCTTGCAAGCCTCGCATGCATGAGAGGATGCTTTATTACATGAAAAGGAAAGAGAGTTCAGAGCCTTGACAAGGGCAACATTGCCAGGGTGGCCAAGCCGTTCATGCCACAAATCCACGGTGGGAGAGGCGAGATCCACGGTGGGAGAGGCGAGGAGATTCCATGATGATGATGGTTGAAGATGGTAAAGGTGGTCGCCGTGACTGTCACATCGCAGAATCGCTGCCTGAGTGCAAAGATCCTTTATTGTGAAACCGAACGGGTCAAATTCAACGGATACAGAATTGTCGCTTGTCAATGCTCGAGCGGAAATTAAATTCTTGATCAAAGAAGGAGAGACCAAGACATTGTTCAGATGAAGAAGGGAAAGATGTGGTTGGAATGGCAAGATGACCAGTATGGGTGACCGGCAAATAGGGTTCGTGGACGCGACCCAAGAACGCCCGAGCGGGAACGCGGAAGGGCATGCGCCAGGCCTGGACCATGCCCGTCCACGGGTTGAAGCCGGCCTACCACTGGTAGGTGGACAAAGGGCGCTGGTGATGAACGCTGCCGCCAGGAGCACTGGTAGATGCGCCAGGAGAAGCGGCAGAGGCAACACCTCCACCGGGGGATGGATTGGAGCCACCCTTGTTCTTCTTGTGCTTGTACTTGGATCTGAATCCAGAAGAGCCCAAAGAGGAACCCGAGCCGGCAGCGTGCGGTGCGCCAGAGCCATGGCTGGCGTACAGGGCTTCCGTGGCATGTTGCTTGTCTTTCTATGTCTCATGGACTTCCGCCATAAGAAGAGCAGATGGGACACGAAGAAAACATGGAACATTGTCTGTGACAGAAAGAGTAGGGATTGCATGATTGTACTTGTCACTGAGACCACGAAGCAAGTTGATCACCTGAGTGTCTTCTCGCACGGGTTGGCCGACATCCCAGAGCTGATCAGCCAGATTTTTCTTCCGGACACACACAATAATCCGTACTGGACATCTCGCCGTGCTGAAGATTGCAAAACTTGGCTTCCAGATAGACCGCCTGGGTGAGTCAGTTGTCGCAGAAGAGCCCTTGAATCGACGTCCAAACGGAGATGTCCGTGTCATCGGGCTGCATGACCATGCGAAGGATGTCCTTGGTGATTGTGGAGTTGATACAATTGACAATGCAGCGATCCACGCGGATCCACTCAGGATCGAGTGGCGATGAGGGTTGTCGGGGTTGTCGTGGTTGAGGACGCCAAACTTGCCGAGGACATTGTTGAAGAACTGGCACCACTCGGTGTAGTCGGAGTCATCATCGAGGTTAAGAATGACGGGAACATGGGCACGGATCGTCACCATCTGAGCTTGGGCGGTAGAGATGACAAGGGTAGCAGGAGGAGGCGGTGGTCCTTGACTGGCGCGATGAAGCAGATCACCGATCGGATCAACTGAGGAGACCGATGAGGAGGATGGAGAGGAGGGAGGGGAGTTGAAGAACAGATTGGCCATGGCAGCGGAAGCTGGAAAGGATCGGATTGACGAATTTGGGAGCCAAGACCGATCTGACACAATGTAGAGAGTTTGAGAGCCAGCGCAACATTCCATTGATCATCACAAGTATATATATAAATATAAATATAAATATACAGGCACAACAGTGTAGGTCAGCTCGTAACCGACTCCTAACAGAAATCCTAGTCTACCTGTGAATTCCTAAAGACCAGGGCAATGCTAAAGGAAGGAATGGGTCTTGCTAACACTCACCCCCTACTATTTCCACTACCCACATCATCCGGGATTCGGGGTACCTTTTTTCGCTGCCCCCGTTGTCGCGTTGCCATGCCAATACTTCACCCGGCAACAGGCGACCAAGATCGACAGTTGCTGCAGGTCGTCGAGGCTAACTCGGCTGACATCTAGCACACATCAAGACGCAGTACTCCTCCCTCGATGTGCTTTGTGGGCAATATAACCGAAGGGGGAAAACAACTATGACTTGAACAACCATCGAAACACCACAATACCAGGAAACTGAACCAGTGATACGTGCTGCACCTTGACCCTACTCTCCTGGTGCAAAGGTGTCATAGGGAGGATATATAGCTAGAAGGTTGATGATGATCAATACAAACACTGATGAATTGAGAAGAGTGTTTCTCTAGAATAGAGAGCATGTGAACATCATGGACGAAGCTACTTGACTGCACCTGTGCTTCTGCCAAAATATCAAGGAGGGCCAGGTATTGGAGAACTGCACTTACACAACAGGGCCCTCGCATTCGAATTGGATAGAAAAACTGTAATTTAGTTCAGACATCAGAGGAATCCTATTTAGTTCAGCTATGAATATGTACAGAATGGTACACTCAAGTCATACATACTAGCCCATTTCGCTAGTGTTCCCTACCATCTAAATCTTTACAACCAATCAACTATGCACACCGGAGTCTGAATGTATAGGGCAATGGTCAGTCTGGGCTTACTCCTTTTTAAGACAATCGACACTCTCCTGTCTAGTTCGTTAAAAGACAGGGACAAGGCTGGCTTCGTTTCAAAAAAAAAAGGACAAGGCTGGCAAAATATCAAATTGATCTTTTTTTATACTGAAGGCTTCACCCTAGGAAGCCACATTAAAAGTTTAGAACTGTGAATCTCAAATCTTCAACTCCAGCTAAAAATGTAGTTGGTGCCATGCTAAATTTTTTTAAATTTCCTTGAGTAGTTAAGCTCTTCCTAAATTTTGTGTAACCAAACTTGCACTCCGTATTTTCCTGAGCATTTTAAATTTCTGAGAATGATTAATTTTTTCCCTTTTATTTCCATTTACAAGAGCACATCGGGTGCATTTATTCTAACTGAATACTTGATAAAAAATTCAGCATGTTTCCAAAAACAGTAGATAGCATCAGAAGCCTACTATAATTTTACAATTTGTCCTTTGTGCGATTGAGATGCTCCTAAAAACATTAAATGACAAAATGTGATTTCAGATGGAAAAATGACTAGTGCTTATTTCAAACATATCTGAACTTAAGTTAAAAGGAGTCCTAGGCGCCTCCGGGACCACCGTATTGGAACGAATTTCCTTCTGGACCTGTAACTGAAGTCATCACCACATTGTAGATGGCGGGATCAGAGACATCCTTGGTTACCCAATGCTTGCCAATCTTGGCACCCTGCACCCCGACCTCTATGAACTTTGAGGCAAGGGTGTTCTGGCCAGGCACCGGTGCCACGCCGCTGCCCATCGGGGGGCTCTTCTGCCCTGATGGCGAGTAAGTGATCCCTCCCATCTGGACCTCGGTGGCGCCACTCATGCCGTTGATGATCTCCTTAGGGAAGTAGCCGATAATCTGTTCATTGAGGAACACCTGCCAGTTCCCTGTCTGTCCATCCTGGGAAATGGGAACAATTATATTTGAGTGCAGAAACCCTCGTAAGATCCTGCTCGTACTGTGCATGAATGAATCCAGTGGAATGAGATGTGAAGGGTTGGTTGCGTTCAGTGGTTACCTTGGATATCCTGATACCAGCCGTTCCAGTTGTAAGGACCATCCCAGGAGAGGCGGTTTGGCTGACTTGCACAAAGCCGGGACAGAGCATGTTCAAGCAGCCGGTGGTTTTGTGGTCGTCAGCTTGTACCAAAGAGCCTCAAGTGAAATGATCATGGGGGGAGGGGGGGGGGGGGTCTAGTACAAACAATTGCTGTTTGGACCCCGATTCACTTCCTAAAACCCAGTTTGAAAACAAAATGATATGGTCCCTGAAACACATCTTTTACTATAATATTTATGTGATCCGTTTATAATGTACAAAGTACATAATATCATACACATATATAGCTGCGCGTTGAGCACAGAGCGAACTTTGTGTTTTAGTAAAGAAAAGCATAGTATCATAAAGCTACATTTTGAGATAAATTTATCTACATAGTTTTCAAATACCCAAAATCAAACACCTAGTAATGGACCCGAGCACCCGCCCAAGCTCCTACTTTGTAATCCATGTTTATAATACTTCACTTGAGGGAGTATCTAGTATCCATTATGAACAATTCTCACCATCAATTTGCCTTCAAACTGAAAGGGGTACTGAAGGACACCACTCTGTTTTGATTTCAATATTATTACTATTATCATATTAAAATTTGATATCTAAATCTTGCTTCTAAGATTGTGCGAGTATCGAACGAGCTAGTTATGATGTCCTTATGTAGATGCAAATATGTCTTGAAAAAAACGCACCGTCCAGAAAGTCATAAAACGTGTTTGACTGTCAACTTCGTGGGGAGGATCAGCCTAGTAATCAAAATAAACATTATGTGAGACGTCAATTGTTCATCATATGCATCGTCCCAAGCATAGTTACACAAGGTTTAGCGCAGCACTTACACTCCATCCAGATTGTATGGCGCTGATTCTGCTAGAGCTATCGTCGACAAGCAGTATTTGAGCTGATGAAACTTGGCCTGCTGGAACAGCAATTGCGTCCACCTCAAGCACCGCGCCAGCCGCTTGGAACTTGGAGCCTTCCTCGCTGTTTATCAGCAACTGAGCGAACTGCACCAGAGGCATGACAGAGGTAACGTGTCATTTTCAAGTAACATTGCTTCATGAACAGGAAGAATAACTGTGGCATTAGTGATCATTTGATAAATACATCGTGAGAAACTCGTAGTTATATATGCGGAGTTTTAGGGAGGAAAAGTTTGCGATGGTATAGCTCACATGCTGTCCAGGAATTTCACTGTGGTCCTTTTCTTGTCTGAACCTTAGCAAAGACGCTCTTGCCCTTACTAGATCTTGCTTAAGAGTTCGCCGTATCAGAACAGTTCCATCAGGGCAACTTTCTCACAGACCATCACGAATCGCTTCCCCTGCCATCGAGGGACCAGTCCAGGTACTATTCCAAGATGAGCTCAGCGATATCTGGTTTCAATCCAAAACGGTAAGTCCATGTGTTCTTTCTTTTTGAGTGCATCTAAAAAATTTGCACATGCCACCAAAAGTAATTGATGATTCATATATTTATGACCCATGTGTTTTGTCAATGTTAATAAATAAAAGATCCTATCAAAAAGAGGTGTATAATTGAAAGATACAGTATGCATTCTGTAAAAGATATTGTTCGGAGACAAATAGTCCTGCAAAACATTGCAAATATTACATACAATGCGAAATGTTCCCTGATGAGTCCAAATTATAACGTCAGGTACACATCATATAGATCGAGTACAGGAAGATCTCAAGAGACACTCGATCGGTCGCAAAATTTTCAATTTGGGTACGAAATCATACTTGACCATTCTCATAAGAGAGGAACAAACCACAAGCTGTCGAAGAAAAAAAAAGATTGTTGACGCCTGAGTGTAAATGTAACCTGAAGTTTGTGATTCTTGAGCAGGGGATGATCGAATGCAGGCTGCTTGTACATGTCCACGCAGTCAAAAACTACAGCGTATTTGTCCTATCATCCCAAACAAGAAGATGAAATCACACAGCTAATTAATCTAGAAAGGAAAATGCATGGTATGAACAGTTGTCTGTACAATATGTGGGCAGCAAGAGATTACATTGAAGGATTTGACATAGGGTTTGTTGAGCATCTTGAGCTCTGTCTCCAGGGCTATGCCGTCTTCTTCAGGGAGGCCTGATCTTCCTGCCCCAGCACTGCGTAGGAGCAGGCAGGAGAGCGCGATGAAGATGATCAAAGCATAGCGCCTCATTCTGACTGGGTAACTCCCTCACCACCACACCTTGTGACATGATCGCAGCGCTGTACCATACACATATATAGGCCGGCGGATGACTCCTGGTCAATCACGCACGCATATGGGCTGAAACACTTCCATATATAGTTTATGACTGAATCTTTTTAAAGAAAGACTTAACATCATTTACTGGCAAATAATGGAAAAGGAAACTCTGCAAGATTGTGTTACCTTAACTTTCCCGCTTAAACCACTGAATATGATATGGATGGGGGTGTAGGCGTATGGTCAAGTCCAGCTTCTTGATTAAATCTGAACTCACCAATGATGATGCGCGCTCCCTCGGTTGTTGATGATGAAAAAAAGTCTAGAACAAATTATGGCGTTGAAGCTTCTCCGGTTGTTGTGCTTGTGCGCTGAGCACACGCTTCACAAGGATGCTCTTGAAGGCCATCGTGTCCTCGCTACCAAGGACATCGCCGCCTTCAACAACCTCTTCGGCTTCTTCTTCGTCTTCAATGTCAGATGTGCTGATGTAGCCATCTTCAGTTGCAATGTATGCCCGCTGACTCGGACAATCCTTCTGCACATGGCCAAATCCATGGCAGGGGCGGCACGAAATGCCGGTCGAGCATCCCGTCGAGGCTACGGATGAGGCACTCTGGGTGTGAGCTTGCAAAAAAAATTTACCTGAATCTGAAGGTCGTGTAGGAGCTGGTTTGGGTGCTGCAGCAACTCTGGACGCTGTTGGACGCTGGCTCGCTGGTGAGGGCGCCCGAAAAGCCCGCAAATCACGCCCCTGCAACTCCTTTTCTGCAAGCATAGCAAACTGGTTGACAGTTTTAAATACCTTTAATCCACTATGTCCTGAATATCGCGCCTCAATCCCGAGTAAAAATGACAAATAGAATCCTCGGTTTCCTCGACTATGCCACAACGCATCAAACCCTTCTAAAGCTCAGCATAGTAATCCTGTACAGATTTATCTCCCTGGTCTAAGCGCATCAGGTTCTTACGCAGGTCTCCATGATAAGATGGTGGCACAAATCTATCACGCGTAGCGACCTTAAGTTCTTCCCATGTACTTGCTGAAGCACCCACTACAGCTAAACCAGTCCACCAAATGATAGCAAAATCCTTAAATTCACTAGTGGCTTGTCTAACTCTATGTTGCTCAGGCACAAGGTGGGCACTAAATTTCTGCTCTATTGTCATCTCCCAATCCAAGTGTCCCAAAAAAGAAGGTATGGTGAGTGGAACACAATTCAATAATAGATAGCAATGCTTATTAAGTGTCTCAATTACTTGTCCTTAGTTGTTGTCTACTCGAGTCCTTAGAACATTAGTGCAACAAAGAAAAGGAGCAAGAATGAATGTGATGATCAACAACGAAGCAATATCAGCGAGTATCCAGCAGCACACACAATATCAGCAAGTGAATCCTCTCTACGTGCCTCCTGTTTTGGTCTTTTAGCACTAGTAGAAATCATTTTTTCTTTTATTTTTCTGATATGTTTTTCTCAACCAGGTATCAGCTCAAACTGATGTAAGATGTGATCTATACAAAATCAGAATTCGGTCGACCTCGCCAAGAAGGCTAATCATCGCTTGCGAATCGAAGAACACAAGCAAGAACAAGAAAGTTTGCAACCGAATTTGTAAATAACAGATTAATCTCAAAAGTTGGGGTCTCACAAACCGACACGGCAGCTCAACTGTTCTTGACAGAATAATCTAAGCAAAATCCAAAACCTAATGGTGTGGCAGCTGCTTTTTATGAAGACTCTAGGGTTGTGCAAGACCCCCTGGACGCACCCCTAATGGGTTCCAACACGATACAAGACCCAAAGACCAAAGACAGCGTCACTGTGCCGGGACAGATTCTGTATGTCAAATTGTTTGGACGATTTCCTTCTACTCCAGATGAATTTGGGCATCAAACCAGAGCCATTGGAAACGTCTTCTCATTAGCTTTCTGTGCATATCTTAAACGTCTAAATCCGAGCCCGTATGCAACCTGGACGTCCGTTTAAGTGCTGACTGCTCCTGGACTCCGAAACGGACTTGAAGTCGAATCTGTTTGGGCCTCCACCTTGGTCGGGTCGCCCTTGCTGGTCCTCCAGGCCTCCAAATCCCTCTCTAAGCATCTCCTTCTCCCCATTATTTCTAATCACAATATAATCATTAGGTAGCATCATATTCTCAAAATCATACCATACAAAGGAGTGCTTAGGATGCGTAAGCCACCTTGAATGTCCAGCAGAGGATCAATATGTGTATCAGAAGGAATGATGTCCTCATTAGATCCGATGCAGCCCTTCTTTTTGAAAAATTCACCGAGAAAAAATATGCTACTGCTACTCCTACGGTTTTGACAAAGTGCCCAGAAAAGTTGTATTGATTGGTGGTTGCCCTTCTACAAAACCCTCAGGTCTACTATTTATAGCTTGATACTAAGACTCCTAGCTTAACATGATTCTAAGAAACTTGATCGAAAATAAACAACTAAATCTACTATATTCCCATAAAACATCACTCTTGCAAAAGATCTACTGCTCATGTTATCTCCTAGTCTGATTTTGAACCGCCTGGCAGTTCCTTGACAAAGTCTGCGTCACCCTTGACCATTGCTACATCACCTTGACTGGAACTTCTTACAGCTCTGACCTGGATATTCAAACGGCCCCTCCTGGGACTCTCATCGGCTGTATTTTCTTCCCATAAATGTTTCTGCAAACTTTCGGCGTCAACAACAGTACCACTGCCAAAAACCCCTTCCCAAAATAAGAACATTTTGTTGTATAATCACGCGCATGCATCTTTTGGGGAAATATTAAACATTATTTTTTCAGGAAAATAGTAAACATCATTTGGCACCAAACAATCCGCTGAATTGAATATCCACATGGGCATGTTCAAAAAATAATACTATATCTCTACGATAAATTTAATTTCGTACTTCTTGATTTGATACCCCCATTTCCATGCTTCAGCCACTACCAGAATCTGGAAATTTTGTGAGAGCTCAAAACATTAACGAAAATAGTCAAAACCATCATAAAAATGATTGGTGAGGGCCAACTTTCACGAATCAGGCTTCACGGAGACACCATTTTCATGCGAGTCAACCGCCATGATCATTTTTTGTGACGGTAATTCATGAAGGCAACCTTCACGAAATATATTGTGATACAGCCCAAAGGTTTTGTCGATCCGATCCAACCAATGCTGGAAAGATATGCAAACTTCAGAAATCCATTTATGGGTTGAAGCAAACATTTCGGAGTTGGAATATTTGTTTTGATGAAGTAGTCAAAGGGTTTGGTTTTCTTCAGAACAAAGAAGAAACTTGTGTTTACAAGAAGAAAAGTGGGAGCTCTGTCGCATTTCTAATCCTGTATGTGGATAACATACTGCTGATTGGGAATGATATTTTTATGCTGAAATCTGTAAAGACTTCACTGAAAAATAGTTTTTCTATGAAGGACTTAGGGGAAGCCGCATATATTCTAGGCATAAAGATCTATAGAGATAGATCAAGAAAGCTTATAGGATTAAGCCAAGATATTTACATTGACAAGGTGTTAAAACGTTTCAGTATGGAACAATCAAAGAAAGGATTCTTACCTATGTCACATGGTATGCATCCCACCAAGACTCAGTGCCCCTCGATGACTGATGAGCGGGATCACATGAGCAAGGTTCCATACGCTTCGGCAATTGGTTCAATCATGTATGCAATGATAAGTACACGCCTAGATGTCTCATATGGTCTAAGTGCTACAAGCAGGTACCAGTCTGATCCAGGTGAGAGTCACTGGACAGCTGTAAAAAACATCCTTAAGTACTTCAGAAGGATTAAAGATGTGTTCCTAGTCTATGGAGGTGAGGAGGAGCTCACTGTAACGGGTAACACTGATGCTAGCTTCCAAACCGACAAAGATGATTCAAAGTTGCAATCAGATTTTATATTCACATTGAATGGTGGTGCTGTGAGTTGGAAGAGTTCCAAGCAAGATACGGTGGTCGACTCTACGACTGAAGCCGAGTACATTGCATCTTCAGGAAGCTGCGAAGGAAGGTGTTTGGTTGAGGAAGTTCCTCATTGAGCTTGGTGTATTTCCAAATATGTCTAGCCCATTGAACATCTACTGTGACAACAATAGGGCGATAGCGCAGGCTAAGGAGCCAAGGAATCACCAGAAGAACAAACATGTACTGCGGAAATTTCATCTCATATGAGAGTTTGTGAGACGGGGTGAGATCAAGATATGCAAGATACACACGGATTTTAATATTGCTGATCCGTTGACAAAGCCTCTTCCGCAGCCTAAGCATGAGGCGCACACAAGAGCTATGGGTATTAGATATCTTATGGATTAGACTCTAGTGCAAGTGGGAGACTGTTAGAAATATGCCCTAGAGGTAATCATAGAGATGATCATATTTCGTTGTATCCATGATGTATTATATGTGTTCAATGAATATCCATGAAAGGCAACTTGTATTGATTGGCATTTGTGTGAATTGTTTGGTGAAACTCTTTACTTGTATGGTTATTCTAAAGTTGTTCCTAGTCAGAGTTCATGTATGGATACACATAAATATTAGACTAGCACGTGTATTAGTTGATGACTATGTTTCACAAGTCATTGACATGGAGATGTCAAACTAATAATATGGGCGCATGTGTGACATGTGGTTGGACAGACCCAAATCAAGAAATAGTGATTTCTCATTACACAATGTATACACTATGTCCTTAGACTTGAGATTGTCGAATGTGCTCAAGATGTGAACCGACCTACTTAGGAGCTATCAAACGCTACTTCGTAACTGGGTAGTTATAAAGGTGGTTCTCGGGTTTGTCAAGAAGCATGTTGTGAGACACGGTCGGTCAAGATGGGATTTGCCCCTCTCTACATGAGAGAGATATGTCTGGGCCCCTTGAGTGATCGGATCAAGAAATGCATGGCCGTGCTAGGGTTAAGAGTTAACCAAGGATTCCAGATCACAGCATCGAGAAAGAGAGATCAAATTAGAGCTAGACCAAATATCATGAGGCAAAGGGAATGGCATGTATATGAGATTGTGGTGGCTCGTCTGGTATGATATTTGCGCGCGTTTAGGAGTTGTCACGTCTTGCTAGAGGCCGCTGTCAATTATTGGCCCAGTAGGAGTACTTGGGCCATGTCCACTCGCGTGCGAGCCCAAAGGGTCACACACTTAAGGGGCTGGAAGCCTAATGAGTATATGATCCGAATTAGACTAGGTTTAGGTGCACTAATGGGCCTCGGATTGGAAGCTCATTAGTGGACGCCTAAAGGGGTCAATATAAACAGGGGCGGGGCGCACGGAAACCCTAGTTCTCCACGCCTGCTGTTGCCGCCTGTCTCCCACGCCCGCGCCTTCGTCACCCTCGCGGACCTAGTAGTCCGGATCGTGACGCTTCCGCCACCGTACGTGTGGATACCTTGGAAGTGTTACATCTGCTGCACGAGGACGAGCCGCACGGGAGAAGGTCTCGCAACTGCACTGTCGGCTACCATACAAACTACACCGACGCACTACAGAAGTTCCACACCCGCACATCGAGTGGTAATTCCATGATATATAACTGCAGCGTTCCTAGTTTATAGGGTAGAAAATTTTATTTTACACTAGCGTAGCCTCACCGTAACCCTACAAAACGGGCCTAGTTTCATTCCTTTTCTGCTTATCATTTTTTATTTTTCTTTTTTATTTTATTGCACCATTGTGAGGTACACATAAAAATAATATTTATATGTATATCAAAATATTTTTTACATGTAATAGACAACATCTAAGTTGTCATGTGGGAGTTTCAATAATTATTGAATAGATTTGATATTTTTCATCATTTAAATGAATTTATGCATGTTTATCAAAAGTAATTCCATGGTGAACTACATATACCTCCAATAAGATTTAATAAATTAATTTTTATATTTAGGCTCAAATGGTCCATTCTGGCCCATGCTGGAGATAGATGAAAAATTCAATTGTGTTCTAGGGACAATTCAAACATCTATCTCCAAATTGCCACATAATAATTATAATAATATCTAAATTCAGTCAGAAAATTCTACAAATTAATATAATGACATAATTTTTGTTCATAAGCTGCCATAAAAACTTAAATGGTTTTAATAAAGTGGTAGCATACATTTTTCACGGAAAGATACATCTCTCGTATAGTTTCCAATAACTCAAATTAAACTTTAAGATTTAAATACCTGATAACATTTTTGAACTAGTAAGCGTCTCAAATTTGGAGAGAAACTTACCCTCACCTTCCTATTCATAAGTAACTTGTTATGCAAAAAAGTTGTTTTCCTACTTTTTAAATAACTCATTAAGGCACCCTTGTGAAGCAGCTTACAAAATAAATTATTTTAAATATACCAATACATTTTTAAAATGTGATAGACAACATCTATGTTTGTGTAGGAGTTTCAAGAATTTTTTAATAGATTTGATACTTTCTATTATTTAAATAAATTTCTACGTGCTTATCGAAACTAATCCGAAGTTAAATTATATGTACCTCCAATAAGATTTTAAAAATTGGACAAAAATTATATTTAGACTCATATGGTCCATGCTAGCCTATTTATTGGAGATAGATGAAAAATTAAATTGTCTTCTAGGGATAATACAAACTTCTATCTCCAAATGACTATATAATAATTACAGTAGTATTTAAATTTGGTCAGAAAATTCTACAAATTGCCATGGAAGCTGAGAGAGAGGGAGTAGCAGGGTGAGAGGTGCAAGCAACTAAAACGATTAAGCCCACTAAGTGCAAAGATAGCGTTTATCAAACTATCTGATGAGAGCTATTATTCCCTCTCATGAAAATGGCTCGTTATAAGAGTTATGTAATACCTCCACAAAATATACATAATTTTTATGAGAGTGTTGGGATGACCTACATCAAAATAAATGTTTCCATGACGGTTCATATGATACATTCATGAAAATATATTTCCGTGAGAGATTTTTTCCCACCTTCACAAAAATAAATATTTTCATAAGGGTTGCTCGTTCCTCTCACAAAAATGACGCTCCTCTCACGAAATCTCCGTTTGGTGGTAGTGAGCTGCCTTCCCAGCAGTGACGGGATATTTTGGTCTTGATTGTTGACTCTGTGGATAATGTCCCAATTTCTGTCGGATTTAAACTTCTCACCTTTAAGACTGAAAAGAGCGAGTACTAAAATATGTACACTCAAAATGGAATGCATTGACTTCAAATAAAAATAAAACAAGACCCAATGTATCATCTAGTATGTACTTTGGAAATACATATTGTCATTAAGCTAATACTCCTTTCGGCAAGAAATATAGAAGTCATTTTAAGATTTCTAGCTGTTATACTTTTTAACTTTCCATCAATATATTAATAAATATACTCCCGCAAAAATATGTATATGAAGAAATAGGTAATGACAGGTGAGCTCAACGTACTAGATTCATCATAAATAATCATTTTTATGTCGGATATACTATTTATAAAATTGCTAGACAAACTTTCAGTGTCGTCGATATCCAAGAGAATTTTAAATTACATATCCCGTTATCGTACTTATATTAGATGGAGTAACAGGATATTTATAAAATTGCTAGACAAATTTTCAATGTCATCGATATCCAGAGAATTTTAAACTAAATATCCTGTTATCGTACTTCCATCTAATTAAATTGCTAGACAAACTTTCAATGTCGTCGATATTCAAGAGAATTTTAAACTAAATATCCTGTTATCGTCATTTGGGTGAAAGTGATAAATTTTAGCACTAGCTCATCCAAATGGGAGTGCTAATAGGATAGGCTAAATTTTAGCAAGAGTCAAAAACTTTAGCATGTGTATAAATGTTAATATGTGCTAAAATTTAGCATTCAACTTTAGCTCCTCCAAATAGGCCCTAAGCTTATAAAGATCCTGGCCTTAGGTTTCCATAGTATAAACTATAACGGATAGTGAATTGTATGCTCCATGACTACGCCTGGAACCCTAGAAGCCTCATCGCTTTTTCACGGTCAAAGTTCAAGAGATAGGGTTTCTGATCAGCAGAAAGAATGAACTGTAGACCCTCTTCTCTCTTTTAGGTAGTCTTACTTATTTATTCCAATTCCTCAGCTGGAAACAGAACTACCAAAGGGAAGAAGACAGAAGGCAAAAAAGGCGCGTAATCAGCTTCAAGCATATAGAGAACTTGACTTACTCACCTACTTTAATGCCTGCTTTTTACTACTTTAAAGCTGGCTTGCCTCTCGGACCAATTAACTTGACACCTGCTTAGCGCCCTCACTGCTACTTCTCTCGTTAAGGTGCTCTCTCCTTTGCATATTTGATAGGTTAAAAAAAAAACTCGACCAGAAAGAGAAACGTCCACTTTGTAGAACGAAACATCGAGCACTTTCGGGAGGTTCATACATGACCTGCCATCCTGAGTTCGAGCCTGGCAGTCTCTCGGCTTCGGCTGATATCATGTTCATAAATAAAACATAAACATTCTGAAAAAAAATGTCAATAAACATAATAGAAGCTTCCCGCCGAAGTGTACCGTAAGCTAAACCAGGTCGTAATTGAAGATCAGTCATATACCTATTTTTTACAACTAAATTTGGACCAAAAAATATAAAAATTGTACAAATATTAAAAAAAATTGTACCTTAGGCATGCTTTCAGCTTCAGTTAGTAGAGAGTAATTATTAAAAAAAATTGTAATACTCAGAGACTTGAAGCAGAAGATTAAGTGAATCATGCTGCCCATCTGAAGCAGAAGTTGAGTGAATTATTCCCGTAATATGAATAACTTCAAGTTGCAGCAGGTCAATTTCCTCTTATAATTCACTCAGCCCCTCGTTTCACCCAAACTAACCATGCTAACGAATTCCAGAAGAAACAAACCTCTTTACCTGAATAATTCAGTTGCTACCGGCATAGACTCCGAGTACTCCGATGAACCAACTGCCACTGTAAGGTCCCAGTAATCCTGCTTATTGGGGTAAACCTTTTTGCAGGTAGAACACTCGAGACTCGAAGCATCACTAGAAAGGAACAAACCGTCACGCCGGGAAGCCGCGCGATAAACAATTGGCAGGCAAGGTGAGGGCGGACGAAATAAGGAAACCACGCTTACCCTGACTGATCGCTCGCGCTCACGAGGGGGTAGTAGCAGATTGGGCACGCCAGCATGCTCAGCTTCGTCTCCGGCGCCGGTTCCACCAGAGGCTCCTGAAAATATAACCGTATTCAGTTGCCGCGGGGCGTGCGGTCCGAGTGGGATCCTTGTTAGGTCGATTCGCGGATCGCTAGGTGCGGGATCGACTCGGGTAGTCTCTCTGTTACTAGTTCTAAGATCAAACAGTCGTGTGCGTGTGCGTGCGTGTCTGTTACTAGTTCTAAGATCAAACAGTCGTGTGCGTGTGCGTGCGTGTGTATAAGATCAAACCGAGAGGGGTTTAGGGTAGATTACCTTGCTCTGAGGAAGACGACGCCATCATCACTATGTTGGTGGCGTCTGCGCACGGGCAGCGTCGCGCAGTGCAGAGGGTCGGAGCAGATCCGCTCTAGGGCGGCGGTGGCCGGTGCAGTGCAGGTCGGTGGAGCTTCCCGCCGCCGCAGCGCCACCCCTCGGGATCGGGTTAGGGTTTAGGTGTAGGTGGGGAGTCGGGACACGACGATCCTTGGCGTGCGTGCCCCCCGGCCCCCACCTCTCTATTTATGTGGCGCTGGCGACGGGGGCCCACCAACGCGAGTTGGGTTGGGCGCCCCCGATCAGGGCGCGGATCAAGGCTAAGGCCTTTGGGCCTTAGGTTGGAGATCAATCCAACAATCTCCCCCTTGATCTCACATTATCTTTCTCTTTCACTTTTCTATTTTCCTTATCTCATCACAGATTTATGTATAGGGCATATCTCATCGTCACGCGCAACTGCCGATAGAAGCCACAATACACGCCTCTGTTCAGAAATAGATTTTGTATTCCTTTTGGGCCTCTATTATCCAGAGATCATAGGTTGTACCTCATTCCCATGCCGGCTACGTGTTCCATGAACACGCTGGGTGGTAGGCCTTTCGTTAGCGGATCCGCAAGCATATCTTTTGTTCTTATATGCTTGAGACTTATTGTGTGATCCTGGATTCTATCTTTTATCGAATAAAATCTTATCTGTATCGACTTTGTAGCCGTGCTCTTCTTGTTATTATGAGCATAAAACACTGCTGGCTGGTTATCGCAGTACATCTTTAGTGGTCTTTCTATACTATCCACCACTCTTAAGCCAGGTATAAACTTCTTTAACCATTCTACCTGCCCGGAGACCTCGTAGCATGCTATAAACTCAGCATACATCGTCGATGTTGCTGTGACCGATTGTTTAGAGCTTTTCCATGAAATAGCTCCCCCTGCGAGAGTGAAGATGTAACCCGTCGTGGATTTTCTATCATCTTCATCTCCCGCAAAGTCTCAATCTGCGTATCCTTTAATCTCTAAAGAATCGCTTCTTCTGTATGTTAGCATGAGGCCTTTTGTGCCTTTCACATATCGCAAGGCTTTCTTTACAAGTTTCCAGTGTTCTAGACCTGGATCTTTCTGAAATCTGCCAAGCACGTTAGTGACAAAGGCTAAGTCAGGGCGTGTGCACACTTGAGCATATTGCAAACTTCCGACTGCCGAGGCATACGGAACAGTTTTCATCTGTTCTTTTTCATATTTATTTCTGGGACTCTGAAAGTCTCCATATCTGTCACCCTTGACTATCGGAGCAGGAGTAGGTTTACTCGCATGCATACTGTATTTTTCTAGAATCTTTTGTAGGTATGTCTCTTGTGACAGACCTAGCACCCCATTTCTTCTATCTCGGTGAATCTCAATCCCTAGCACAAAAGAGGCTTCACCGAGGTCTTTCATGTCAAAATTTGATGACAAGAATTGTTTTGTTTCTAATAGTAGACTGACATCACTACTCACTAGTAGAATGTCATCCACATATAGTACCAGGAAAATATATTTCCCTTTCTTGAATTTTGAATAAATGCAATTATCTTCAACATTCTCTGTAAACCCAAACTTCTTTATAGTCTCGTTAAACTTCAAGTACCACTGTCTTGAAGCTTACTTTAATCCATAAATGGATTTCTTTAAATGACATCCCAATTTTTCTTTTCCTTTTACGACAAAACCTTTAGGTTGTGCCATGTAGACTTTTTCTTCGAGATCCCCATTTAGGAATGCCGTCTTTACATCCATTTGGTGCAATTCCAGATCGAAATGTGCAACCAAGGCCATAATTATTCTGAAAGAATCTTTACATAAGACCGGAGAAAAAGTCTCATTATAGTCTATTCCTTCCTTCTGTGTAAATCCTTTTGCCACAGGACGAGCCTTGTATCTTTCTATATTCCCTTTGGAGTCACATTTTGTCTTGTAGACCCATTTACAGCCTACTGTTTTGGCTCCTTCAGGAATTTCTTCTAAGTCCCAAACTCGGTTGGTCCTCATCGATTTCATTTCATCTTCCATGGCTTCAAACCATTTAGATGAATGTCTGCTTCTCATGGCTTCTTCGAATGAGATGGGATCATCTTCCATTCGAAACTCTTTTGTGTTATACACTTCATAATCAGCAAGAATAGCTGATCTTCTTTCTCTTTGAGATCTCCTAGGAGCGTCTTCTGTTCGAATGTTGTCTGCTGGAACCTGTGATGGCTCCCCCTGATCTGTGGCAACGTTATTATCTATAGGATCCTGAAGGACAGGTTCCACATTTTCATTCTGCGTCGCCACAGAAGGGATCAATTCGGGAACTGTCATCGCAGTAACTCGTACCGCTGGTGCAGTCTCATCAGTCAGTGAGAAAAACGGTTCCTGAATCATTGGAGTGGGTGCGTATACCTGCTTCTCCTAAAGAACAATCTTTCGAACTGTTATGTTTCCCCGAATCATCTCTTCTTCTAGGAAGGTAGCATGTCTTGTTTCTACAAACTTTGTAAATCTGTCTGGACAGTAGAAACGATATCCTTTTGATCTATCTGGATAACCAATAAAATGGCAACTTACTGTCTTGGGATCCAATTTCCCAATGTTCGGGTTGAATATCTTTGCCTCAGCAGGACTCCCCCACACCCGTAGGTGATTCAGTGAGGGTATCTTTCCTGTCCACAGTTCATACGGTGTTTTAGGCACCGCTTTACTGGGTACTCTGTTGAGAATATAGACAGCGGTTTTCAACGCCTCCATCCATAAACTCACTGGCAGCGTAGAATAGCCGATCATGCTTCGTACCATGTCCATCAAGGTACGATTTCGTCTTTCAGCCACTCCATTCTGCTGAGGATCGCCCGGCATAGAATACAGGGCTACTATTCCTTGTTCTGTTAGGAATCTCGCAAAAGGTCCTGGAACCTGTCCGTATGGGGTATGTCGACCGTAGTATTCCCCTCCACGGTCAGAACGGACAACTTTTATCTTTAAATTGTGCTGATTTTCAACTTCAGCCTTGAATTCTTTAAATTTATCTAATGCCTCTGATTTCTCTTTTATTGGATAGATATATCCATAACGGGAATAATCGTCTGTGAACGTTATGAAAGAGTCATAACCGTCTATGCTTTTAACTGAGAACGGTCCGCAGATATCTGTGTGAATTAATTCTAAAATACCTGCGCTGTGCTCAGTCATTTTCTTTGTTATCTTTACATATTTTTCCTTTAATGCAGTCAATGCATTTGTCTGAATCTGAGAACTCAAGAGGAGGTAGAATTTCATGCTTAACCAGCCTTTCTATTCTCCCCCTCGAAATATGGCCTAAACGACAGTGCCATAATTTCGACGACGTGTCTTGAGTTCTCTTTCGTTTTCCGTTGTTATCTGTGGTTTGAGACACAATCGCATTCACATCACGTACGGAATTCACACTTTCACGTAGCGATAATAAATAAAGATCATTTCTTCTAAATGCAATCGAAGCAACTGTATCATCAAATTCTATTACACACATGCCGTCTCCAAAACGACATGCAAATCCATCATCATCAAGACGAGATACACTAATCAAGTTTCTCTGAATTACGGGAACATAAAATACATCTTTAAGCAATAAATTAAAGCCTGTGTCGAGCTCTAAGAGGAGGTCTCCAACCGCCTGAACATCTGCCTCGACTCCATTTGCGACTTTAATTCTGTTTTCTCCTATTCCCGCAGTTCTCGTTGAACGGAATCCCTGTAAGGAGTTTGCAACATGAATAGTTGCTCCTGAATCAATCCACCAAGTAGATTTCGAATAATCTTTATACAAGGATTCATTTATAAATGAGATAATGTTCTCACCTCGTTTCTCCATGATCATCTTTAGATAGTCGGGACAGTTTGTCTTGTAGTGTCCCTTCTGTTTGCAGTGAAGGCACTGGTCCTTATCCACTAGTGGTTGCACAAACTTGGGCCTGTGCTGTGGCTGTGGCTGAGCCAACTGGGGTCCCTTTCCCTTGGATGAAGAGGGAATATCTTTATTATATCTTTTCTTGTTCACATAGTTTATGGATCCACCATGTGCATTCTTAATTCTCTCTTCTTCTTGTACACACATCGCTATGGTCTTTTCAATATCCCATTTTTCAGGGTTCATGTTATAATTGACAACAAAGTTGTCAAACCCTTTTGGCAACGAGGCAAAAACCAAATGAACTATGTGTTCTAATTTGAACTCCATATCCATTGGCTTAAGCTTGTTGTTAATGTTCACCAAGCGATGGATGTGTTCTCTTATCCGACCTCCCAAGTACCTCTTTGTCACCAGTTGTTTGATCAACTGGGTAGCATAAGTCTTTGAGGAGCCAGTGTACTGACTCTTTATCTTGTCGAGGTACTCAACGACAGTGGGAAGATCTGAGATTGCCCCCAGAATGGCGGGCTCTATGGTGTTCTTGACCACTGCCAAACATTTCTTGTTGGTAGATAGCCACTTGGCATGATCAGCGTCATACCTCTGTTTGCTCGCCTTGTAGGCGAGCTCTGTTTGCTTCCAAGAAGCATCTGTAACATCTTCCCCTCTGACCGGTCTCTCAGGTTCAACTGGAACCGGTGCAGTGAGGACCCAATCTAGCTCAGCCATGGTAAAGAAGAGATCCAACTTCTTATACCATTCATTATAATTGTCGCCTTTCACAATCGGAATATCCTTGATGGAAACCATCATAGGAAAACCAGCTGAAACAGGTTAGCTTCAAGTGAGAACAATATAACAATAATTACGAATGCATGGAAATCATAATGTTGTCATTATCAACTTTGCTCAGAAAATAACAACATTACAATTTAATCTGGAAAAATATTCTGTAAAATCATAATATTGTTATCATCAACTTTGGTCAGAAAATAACAATACAACAATTTAATCTAAAATTAGCTGTGACTCAAATTTTAAATTATCCCTTTGGTTCAAATTTAAATTCAAGTCAAAACAATTATCTATGCAGCGGAAACATGAATGAAATAATTCTATTTTGAAGCAATATCTGTGAAATTCTGTATATCTATTCTCTAAACATTTATCCCTTTGGTTCAAAATGAAAAGAGATCAAATTCTGTGCAAAAATATTCAAATTTTCTTCAAAACAGAATTAAAATTATCAAAAGTTACTGTTCATCTGTGAAAACGGGCCGAAAATCTATTACTGTGCAGCCTGTTACTGTTCAGCCCGTTACTGTGCAGCCCGTTACTGTGCAGCCCAAAACCACGTCCGCGGCCCGGCCCACTTCGCGAAAACGGCCTGCTACTGTGCGGCCCGCAGCTAACGGGCCGCAACCTGGGCCTGGGCCGCGAAAGCGGCCCACCCGCGCGCGCGCCGGCCGCCGCTCCCCCGCGTCGATCTCAGCCGTCCATCCCGATCGGACGGCTGAGCGCGCGTTTCGGGAGGTATAAAAACCTCGCGGCCGGGTGACGATCGCGGAAACCCTAGGTCATTTCTGTCTCTCGCCCGCGACTCTCGCCTGCTTCTCTCTCGCTCTCGCCTCTCCTCTTCCTCCTCGCCTCTGGTCGCCGCCTCCACCGTCGGCTTGAACTCCGGCGCGGCGGACGGCATGGCCGCCGGCCACCTGCTGGCAGCCGGATCTACCTCGCCTCCTTTCCTTCTCCCTCTCTCTCTCTCTAGTTCCCTCGCCCTCTCCCTCACCTTTTCTGTTCTGGCCAGGAGTGCGCCGCCGCGTTCGTCCTTGACGCCGGCGGCCGTGCCATGGCCGGATCTACTTCTCCAGTACCCAAACTCTGTTTTCTTGGCTCGGTGTGCGTCCACACGAAGTGATACTGTGCCCTATGGGCCTCCTCGCCGGAGTCGCGTGCGTCTCGCGCGCGGCTCCGTCGAGGGGATCTCTGGGGTACGGGAAAAGAGGGAGAAAGCGGAGGGAAGAGAAGGAAAGGTGAAGAACAGCAAGAAGGAGCAGAGGATGAAGGGCCAGGTATGTCGGGTGGGGTTAGATCTAGGGTTAGGGTTAGGGTTTCGAGCTTTTCTCGATTTCTTTCTTTCGATTTGCATCTGTTGCTCTATTTGCTCGATCCCTTCCCCTTTTCTTTCCACTACCGAGTCAAAACACAACATAGATAGGCTCTGATACCATTGTTAGGTCGATTCGCGGATCGCTAGGTGCGGGATCGACTCGGGTAGTCTCTCTGTTACTAGTTCTAAGATCAAACAGTCGTGTGCGTGTGCGTGCGTGTGTATAAGATCAAACCGAGAGGGGTTTAGGGTAGATTACCTTGCTCTGAGGAAGACGACGCCATCATCACTATGTTGGTGGCGTCTGCGCACGGGCAGCGTCGCGCAGTGCAGAGGGTCGGAGCAGATCCGCTCTAGGGCGGCGGTGGCCGGTGCAGTGCAGGTCGGTGGAGCTTCCCGCCGCCGCAGCGCCACCCCTCGGGATCGGGTTAGGGTTTAGGTGTAGGTGGGGAGTCGGGACACGACGATCCTTGGGGTGCGTGCCCCCCGGCCCCCACCTCTCTATTTATGTGGCGCTGGCGACGGGGGCCCACCAACGCGAGTTGGGTTGAGCGCCCCCGATCAGGGCGCGGATCAAGGCTAAGGCCTTTGGGCCTTAGGTTGGAGATCAATCCAACAATCCTCGCCTGCTCGATGGAATGCGTCAGCGGGGCGGGGCGGGACGGGGGCACTAACCGCGGTCGCCTCGTCGGGCGCGTCGGCTGTGACGGCGGGTGAGACGCTCGCGCGCAGCTCGAGCCTCCTCGCCGGGGCGGCCCGGATACGACGCGGCGCGACGCGGTGCCGTGGGTGCCGATTGTTGCCGCGCGGCGCCGCGGGAGCTGCTGCGCGGATGGTCGCGCCCAGCGCCGCCATGTGAGGTTCGGAGAGGTGGTGGAGCCCCGGAGACATGGCCGCGTGGGCGTCGAGGGGGGTCGACGGAGGAGGCAAAGTGGAATCCGAACAGCAGCGGGGGAGCGATGGAGCGAGCAGGTGGGTGGCGTGGCCGCGTACGGGGCCCTCGGCCCCCGGGGCCTCCACGACATGAGCTTGCGATTCGGGGTGGGGCCCTTCGCTCAGTGAGATAAACATCAGGTGTCGATCATGGGCCCCTGGGCTGCATCTTCGCACGTAACTGCTGATGGGCCGAGTACTGCGTGCGGCCTTGCTCGCTCGAACGCTCCTTTAATTAATCGATCGGTTCATATCCTATCAAATGGAAAGTCATGGGCCATAAGCCCATAAGACCTTTTGTCATGGTAATTTTTGCCCTGCATTCGGCCGCCTCCGCCTGGCCGCCTGCTCCCCACGGCCACGGCCGCCGCCGTCCCAGCCTCCCGCCTCCAGCGCGCTGCCGCTGTCACTGCTTCCCGCGCCGCCTGAAGGCCGCCCTCCCCGCCCTGCTGCATAACCGCCACGACCGTCGACCCCCGCCACTTTTGTCGCCTACCTCTGACTCCGGGTCGATCGCGTCCGTGTGGCCCGTCTTCGACCTCGGCATCGCGCTGCGGCTCCGTTCCACAAACCTGCTTCGTCCTCATTCCCGGCTCTGCTACCGCGCGGTCTCTGTAGCCGTCTCCTAGCACGGCTGGTTGGATTCTTGATTGTCCCACAGCACAAGAACAGCGACACATTCAGGGTTCAGGTTACATACGGGTTTTTTTCTTCAGTTAGTATTCGGCCGTACACTTAGTACAGTGCAGTCTTCACTTTTGACCACTTCTTGCAAATACTGGGGCTTTGGAATTTGGTTAAGGATTTGCAATGGGTTATCAGAGCTGGATTTGCAAAGACTAGTAGATTAGTAGTTAACCACTTGTTTACTTGGCCTAATGAAATGGTCTCGATGGTAAGAATTATATTGATTTCTCAATCCACTTCAGCCAAATAGTGTAGCCAAAACACTGCACACAACAGTTTTCATCCCACCATGATGTAGCGATGGAGTTGACAAAATAGTGTAACTGAGTTGATGAGGAAGGTTGTCCTCGCCAAAGGATTCTTTCTTTTGTTGCAAAAGAGGTCTTCTTATGTTGCCTGATTAAACTTCGTTTCTTAATGTTATAATTAGCTTACATCATTCAGTGAACTTCATCTGTAATTACTTGCTAGTTGCTATTGGCAAGTTTAATTTCTATATGCGGGTATGTAAATGCATTTCGAAAGGAATCCTGTTGACCCTTATGCGTACTCTAATTGAGTTCTAGTCCTCTAGGGTACATCTACATTCCTTTCATGTTCCTGCTAATGTCTAGTGAACACATAACTGTGACTTATCGATAATTATTTTTTTTTGTTTAAAGCATCTACCCGGGTTCCTCCAGAGATGCATTGCTTGAGGAGGCTTTGCAACAAAAAGTATGCCGAAGCTACCTGACTCTGTCCAAGTCAAAGTCGACATCCCCTGGCAACCTGGCTCTTCAGCGAGACAAAGATGGCTGACCATCCATCTCTTGTACGCCTAACAACAGCCAATGTTCTTCAGTTTCATCATCATTCAGAAAATTCAGAGCAATAATCAATCTGCTTTTCTCTCAGAGCTGTCTTGCTTGCTGGTCGACCTAGTTACAGTTTTGCCAAGTGAAAAAAAAATACACATGCATTGCTTGTGTTAGATCGAACCCAACCGATACGCTGTATTTTGATTTTTGCTTTCTCTGGCTCTGTGCTACTCTCTGAACCGTGTGTCTGCATCATCCAGGGCGAACTGATGCTAAAACTTCAGCTTTTTTTTTTGATGTGATAACAACTGCAGCTTGTTAGGATGACCGCGTCATTTATCAGACTGTATGCAACCAAGCACATTTGTCATGCTGCCTGTCTATGCTCGAGAAGCTGATTATTTGTAAGGGCAATCAGAATCTGCTGCAACTGCAATGTGTGCTATGAGACTGAACGAATCTTTGTTGTTTTGTAACCATCTTAAACTTGCTTAAGTTCGAGGTCGTGTGCGTTCGTTGTAAAACTATTGCTTCTTCTTAATGAAATGCTTGTCCAGGAAAGTTCTCGGAAAAAAGACTGAACGCACGTGTTGTGATTACGAGAAGCACCAAGATTCTTCAGCCAAAGAAATCTAAGAAGCAGAAGTGACCATCCTGAGGTCATCAGGTCCATTTCTAGGCACAGCTGGTGCCTCAGTGGGATATCTGGAGCTGAGCAACGTGAGCACTGTATTCGGAGATTAGCACTCAAAGCAACTGAGCAGCTGACAGAACAATCATTTTCGGCACCAACTTGCACTTAATATTTTGATGTATGATGTCTATCTCCTTCCTAAAGGCCTGTGGAGTGTGGCTTTTGTACTTCTGTAAATACATCATGCATGTAACTTCTTCCAAACAACGAAATGGATTCATGTCTCCGTTGCAATTTCTAGAGCTTATACTTCACTTCATTGCAGCTTTTGCAGCATATCAATGAAATGGAGTACTCAGTACAGCTTATAGCGTGGATCTGAAAATGTATTGCTACATCTATCAGAAAACTCAGATGAAATATGCCTCACATATTAATCTGAAGTACTCAACATTATGATTAGGATGAGTTCAACAAGACAGCAATGATTGATCATAAGGAATTGCACGATTTGTATATGAACTGCCTCAACAAAAACTAAAAGACTTGACAGTCGCAGCAGTCTGAGATCAGTAAGTCCTTGATAGCGATAACCATGCGCCATGATCTGAAAATGGCTATGACAGAAAATAACAGTCTTTTTTTTGCTGTCTTTAATAGAAATTAACAGAAATGACGCGAATTTGCTCTGTTCACTCCTACTTTAGATTCCTATGGATGCTACGTATTTATACCCCATGAATAGGATGATTCTCGCTTGCTCTTCTTGTAGCTGTTGAAAGGCTGCAGAGAAAGGCAATGCCAGTAAACCCCAAGTGCAAACGTTTGCTCCCCCTGCATTCAACAGCTGGAGCTAGTGGGTGTTTGTGTTGAGAAAGGGACCCCCTCCCCTCTCCCGTGATATAGCAAAGAATCCACCCCCTCCGATCCAATTTATTTGACTAACTTGGGAGGATCATGAAAAGATTCTGCAATTCCGCTCGTGAGCTGCGCAAACTTTTTGATAGCAAAGAATCTACTCCGTAATTTGGGAGGGAGAACATTCATGCGGAAAAGTTTGTGTATCGACAGACATAAGTAAAAGCGTCTTCAACAGTTCCTGATAAATTTTTCCCAGAAACCATCTAATGAGGATGTCCTAATAATTCTTTCATGATTATCGGGAGAATTGCTTTTGCAGTTCCCTAATAATCTCATCCCAAAGCAAACTACCACCTCTCCTTCTATTTGTGGAGAGTCGGGGTGGATTATTGATTTATCCCAATAATTATTGGGAAAAAGAATATATAAAGAGGATCTGTTGGAGCATAATTCTGGAGATCCTATGACACCAGCACAATTTATAAATAGGAGGATCATGCAAAGATTGTCAAATACAATTCGACGGAGAAGAAACAAAACAAACAAGAGAAAGTGGATCCCTCTAGCAAAATAGGAAAATTCCCTTTCTAGCATTTTTTTTACCGAGCAGTATCAGCAGTATTCACATGGTCCCATCACACTGCCACTAATTTACCAGTTACCACCCAAGTTAATCCGTGTCACCCATTAAAAAAGAACACCACCGTCGTCCTACCACGCTAGGGGGCGGTAGAGTTTGGCCGCTTGACGGTTTGACGTCTGCCTCCGGGAGGCGGAGAAGCACCACGTGACCTTTGTACCAGCTGTGCCAACCCATCTTCTTCTCCTCCCTCTCCCCCTGCCGCGGCGGTGTGTGCGGTTCGCCTCCCACTCACTTTTTCACACTCTCGCGCACACAGTTCTGCTCGATCTCCGTCCGTATATAAGACGCCGGGGATTCCTTAACCCTCCCTCACGCCTCCGTCCGTCCGGACCCCGCCCGGATCCACCGCCGCCGCCGCACTCTCCAGTCTCCACTCCCAAAGCCCGCCTAGATCTTCCGCGCCGGCCTGCCCAAAATGGCGCCTTGGTCGCCGCGGCCCCTGCTGGCGCTGCTCCTGCTGCTCGCGCTCCTCTGCGCCCACATTGCGCTCTGCGCCTCCGCCGAGCCGGGGAAGCCGAAAGCCAAGCCCAAGGCCACCGGCGGCCGGAAGGCGCTGCTGGCGGCGTCCTCCGCGGGTGACGACGGGGAGGAGGCGCCGGCGGCCAAGCCGGCCAAGAGCGCCGCCGCGGCGGCGGCGGGCAAGATCAAGAAGAAGCTCGCCGGCGACGCCAAGAACCAGACCAAGGTCGCCAAGGCCAAGAAGTCGGAGTCGGCCGCCGCGGCGAAAGGGGCCGCCAAGAAGGCCGCTGGGAAGGCGGCTGCGGGCGGGGACGCCGCCATTGCCAAGGTCCCCAAGGCGGACAAGGCCAAGGTCCCGAAGCCGGACAAGGCGGCGACCGCCAAGGCCAAGGGCGCCGATTCGGCCAAGCCGGCCAAGGTTAAGGGCGACGATTCGGCCAAGCTAGTCAAGGTTAAGGGCGACGATTCGGCCAAGCCTGCCAAGGCTGCGAAGGCGGGGAAGCCGGCGAAGACGGCGAAATCTGAGGCCGCGGCGGGGAAGGCCAAAAAACCGGCCAATTCGACCGCGGACGCCGGTGCCAAGCCGGCCAAATCCAGCAAGAAGGCGCCGGTGGTCGCCGACGCGAAGGCGAACGCGACCGCTGTGAGCAAGGAGGAGGCGGCGGGGGCGGCGGAGGTGGAGGAGGACGTGGTGTTCGCGGAGGAGGCGGAGGGGACGGGCGACCTCATCTCCGAGTTCCGCGGCCTCCCCGCGCGGCTGCAGGAGACGCTCATGCCGGACCTGGCGCGCCTGTCGCACCACTCCAAGGCGTACCTGTCCGCGGCGAACGCCGGGATCGCCGACGGCGTGCGCCCGATCCTGGGCGGCCGGTGGGCGGCGGCCGCCGCCTCCGCGGCGTCGGTGCTGGTGCTCCTGCTGCCGCTCTTCATGCTCACCGCGCTGGTCCGGCGCATGGGCCCGTACCTCCCGCTCCTCCACCGCGCCCTCCTCCTCGCGCAGGCGTACCTCGCCATCTACTTCGCGACGCTGGCGCTCGCCGCGGCCGTCACGGGCCTGGAGCCGCTCCGGTTCTTCCACGCGGCGTCCCCGGCCGCGTACGCCTGGACGCAGGCCGCGCAATCGCTGGGGTTCATGGGCTACCTCGTGCTCCAGATGGTGGACCTCGTGGCCGTCTTCTCCGGCGCGGCGTCCCCCGAGGAGGACGGCGGCGGGGACGCCACCAAGGCGCTGGGCCTCGCGCAGATGGTGGTGGGGCTGGCCGTTGGCCTGCACTACTACGCCGCGGTCTTCCACCGCGCCGCGGCGGGGGAGGCGCCCCGCGCCAACTGGCGCGTGTACGCCGTGTACGCGGCGTGCTTCGTGGTCGTGTGCGCCTGCGCGCGCGCCGAGAGGAGGAAGAAGGCCTACCTCGCCGGCACCGACCGCGGCGCGGAGGAGTGGAAGAAGAGCTGAGCAGAGCGAGGGAGGCACGGTTCGTAACATCAGAGATTCAGAGGACGGGGCCTGTGTGAAAAAAAGGAAAGACAATATGGCGGAAACCAAAGGGCGTGAGTGTAAGAAAGAATGGCCAGAATTTAGGAAAGCGGAAAACGGAGGGTACAAAAAGGAAAAGAACAAGGGTGGAAGCTGTGATTTTCCTTTTTCCACATTTATTGTTTATGCCTCCCTCCTTTTCTTTTTAAATTATTGGTTTGGGTACAGAGGGATAAAACTTGATAACGGGGGCAAAATAAGGATGCTATCACTAGAATCCTTTTACTAGTGTGTAAGGAATTATGTTGCCCGCTGGGAAAAATCCCCCGAGGCGACTGACCGATGTCGAATTTTGTCGAAAAATGGAGGTGTGATTCTTGGCGGTGTTTGTTCATATATACGTGAGATGTTTCTTTGTGTTCGAGCACTCGAATTTCTCGAGAATTTCGCAAGGAAGCATCGATTCCTTGGAGAGATCCATGCAACCCAAAGCAAGGAGAGCCGGATGCGCAATGCTGGCATACCACGTACCGTGCAGCTCTTCCATGGCAATAAAATCTGCGTGATTTCTTCGACAGGGATGGGTGAGCTAGAACGTAGCTCGAACCGGGGAATGGCCGATCGAGATGGGGACGAGTGAGTGAATGATTGCCGGAATTCCTCCCTCCCCGTGAGCTGTTTCCGGAGAGCGAAAGGAGGATGGGATCGTTCCCCTAGGCTGGAGACCGGCTGTCGCGCTCTGCGGTCAGGTCGGTGGTGCATGCGTGATGCCACCACTAAAACTGGCAAAAATGCAGAAAAGCCTAACTCCCCTGTCCCTGTGACATTCGTGGTATCTGTCGAGAATGCATGAAAGCCTAACCACGTTCCGACCCCTTTGACAGTGCTATTCTGCCGAGAAAGATACAGAGATCCCAATTCCCCACACTTTTTTTTTAAAAAAAAACAAGTCCCAACAACACTTGGACAGTTGATTTTTCTCAAGAGAATTCGGTAACTAGACAATGGCGGATCTTGCTTGCGACCTCGACGGGATTCACATTCACACATGGAGAAGAAGCATCAACGCACGCTGGGGCCTCGGCGGCGGGCCGGCGGCGCTGCGCGACCTCGGCTGCTGCTGCATTGCTTGCTTTGCAGGTGCAGACTTTGCAGCAGGCCTGCGGCAATCATTCATTCAGGTTCAGAGGGGTGTCAATGTTTCACCCGCAGTGAGACGTGGGGGGACCAGGGAGTTGGTGGCTCCTGTCCTTCTCTGTTCGCAATAGCAGCAAGCGTGTCGACTGTAGCGTGCGCCAGTGCACTTTGCAGTAACAGTCAATTTGAGCTTAGTTTCAAAAAAAAAATCAGAAAATCTGAACGTTTAGTTTAATCACTAATTAGTAGTATTAAATGTGGATAACTGATAAAACTTATTTCATAACCTTCGGATGAAAAATTACGAGACGAATCTTTTAAGCCTATTTGGACCATAATTAGACAATGTCGTGCTACAATAAACAACCTCTAATAATGAATTAATTAGATTTAGTAGATTTATCTCGCGATTTCCCATCCATCTGTATAATTAGTTTTATAATTAGATCATATTTAGTTCTTTTAATATTTGATTAAAAATTGCTACAGTGAATTTTATAAAAAAAATTCACGATCTACTTTGTCCCGGTAAAATCGCACAGCGCAGCACCAGCACGCGACGCGAGAGAGAGATCTGCTAGAGCAACGGGTCACGGATATGGCCGGGGCGGGAGTGGCGAACTGGCGACTGAGCTGAGCTGAGCGCGCCGTTTCCGTGGTCCGTGCACGCGGCGGTGCCGCCGAACAATCGTTGACCCGCGGCACGGGGGATGGGCCATCATCATGGCGACCGGGGGAGACATGCCAAGCCTCCACGGGCACGGCTCCACTCCCACTCCCGGCTGTCCGTCCGTGCCGGTACGGTGCTTCTCCTGCACTGTACAGCGCTCATAGTTGTGGTTGTGGCTCGCCAGATTCCGTTAGGTACTAAGGTGCGTCGCATTTGCTGCCCACGCCACCGCACGTCGAATTGACCGGCCGGACCCGAACTAACCAATCTCGCCGTACTTTCTTTCTTTCTTTGTACCGCCGGTGAAGCGACGCCGTGAATGGCACAGTCCTATACGGCTATACCAATCAAATTATTGAGCAGAGTGGTGAGACTGACCGCACTGGGATACTGGACTGCATCCTCCAGTACCACTTTGGCGGAGAAAACGCTGCACCTGTCTCCTCTATACCTCCCGTCGCTATCCTAGCGGAAGGCTCGGTGCTCCAAATGTAACGGGATAGCGTTCCTCCCTATGCCCCCGTGTCGGCCCCACGTCGCCTCCGACAGCAACTGTTCGCGCGCGGAGGTCGTCCCCCGCCACGGCAGCTCGTCCACCGCCGCCGCAGGCCTCCTCCCCTGCCGCCGCCGGGCTCCTTCCCTGCCGCCAGAGGAGGAGAGCACCACCACGGCGGCCATGGCCCACGCCGCCGCTCTGCTCTGCTCGGGACTCCGCCGCTGCCCCTTGCAGACCTCCGCCGCCGCCGACGCGGTTGCTTCGAGCTGCCCCGACGCGGCTGCCCCGACGCCCCCAGCCCCTGCTCTGCCGACCGCCGCCAGCCCTCCGCGCGCCGCCGCGAGGCTCGGCACCGGGGGCGGGCCCCTGCTCCGTCGGCCGCCACGAGGCTCGGCGCCGGGGACGGGCCCCTGCTCTGCCGGCCACCGCGAGGCCTCCGTCGCGCCACATGGCTGCCGCCCGTGCGCGGCCGGCGCGGACCTCCAGACGCGGCCCGTAGAGGTCGCCGCTGCTACGGCCCCCGCTCCTCGCGCCGGATCCATGGGGCCCGGCTTGGCGGCGCCTGAGGCCACGGCAAGCAGCGCCTTGGGGGAGCACGGTGGCCGGCGGCGTCCCCCCTCCTCGCGGGCTTCCGATGCGGCGCGCAGATCAGGCCGCCACGGCCATGGCCACCGCGCGAGCCTCCGGTGCGGCGCGCAGATCGGGCCGCCGCCGCCGCTGCAGGGGAGGGAGGGGGCGGCGCTCGGTGGGAGCAGGGGGAGGGGCGGCGTGGGCCCGCGGCTCGCCGGGCAGGGGAGAGGGAGCGGCGGGGAGAGGGAAGGGAGACGGAGCAGCAGGGAGAGAAGAGGGAGGGAGGGAGAGAGAGGGAGAGGGGTAGGAAAAGATAAAAAGAAAACCTGATATGTGGGTTCCAATAGTTGGGATAGAGAATGTAAAATAGAGGATAACAGGTGCGGAAAAATTAAGTATAGAAGAGAGAATCTCAATAATTAAATAGAAATATTTCTTTTTTGGATGGAAATAGAGAATGTGAGTGCGGACAGCGATAACTGCCGATGCGCATGCATGAACAAGCTGGCGCACGGCCGCACCTTTCCGCGCAGTTGCATTCACGACGACATGTGTGTACGCCGGGTACCCACACCCACCTCTCGCGTCGCACCGCCGCACGCGCTCGCTCCGGCGTCCCTCGGCACGGCGTCGCCTTGTTCGGTCTGGTCCCGTCCCCTCTTCGACGCCCTCCCGTATTCGCATGGAGGTGTTGCGGCGGCGGCACGGAGGAAAGCGCTGGAGCCCACTGCTCCGATCAGGAGGGGGAGCCGGCAGGCAGGGAGCATGGCTTCTTTTGTTCTTCGGTTTTCTTTTTCTCGGGAGGACAGGGAACAGGGGCTTGGCTGAGGAATGACCCTTTCATTACTGGCCTGTCCGTGACCAGCTTTTTGCAAAAAATAAAAAAATCTTCACTACTTATAGCCTGCCTGTAACGTGCAAAGTACGCTGGACGGATTATATCACGCCCGGGATTTGTATAAGGACCGAGGTTGATGCTGCCCGCACTAGTACGGGATGACCCCCCTTTTTTTCAAAAAAAAAAGTGAGACGCTCGAGCTCGATGATGGATGGATCATGGATGGAATGTGCTGCTCGGGCCCCGCGAAATCTAATCTCGGTCAACAAATGGTCAGCCGCCGGAGATGCAGCGCTCTGGTCGTTGACGCTCGACGGCCGCGGCGAGCGAGCCCTGCGGCGACCGGCCGGAATTCTGGGCATCCGCCATTAGCAAAAGGACGGCGGCGCAGTGAATACCTACCTACTCCACCACCACCGAGTACGTTGGATTGACAGTGGCGGCCGCGTGGACGAGTGCTTGGTGACCCGCGCCGCGCGCGCTAGCCACCTGGGCCAGGCCAGACGCGGCCGCGGCGCCGGTGCAGCGCCACGCGTGCCGAGGGCGGCGGCTAATGGCATGGCGCCCACCATAATCCCCTGTCACCTCTCTCTGACGGTCTGGCCCTGTAACAAAATCTGATGCCCAAAATCTACCCCCACTCCTCTCCGGCCACGGACTCGATTGTCTCCTTCTGGTGGGGCACATGCCAATGCGCATCGATCGGGGTGGAGGTGGTGGTTAATCCACTCTGAACGCGTGAGAGCAACGTGACGGCGCCCGCCGTGGCTGCGTTAAAGCCTGACGCCGACGCCACGCCAGCGAGCGAGCGACCACGGCCATGCCGGCTGCCGGCTGCCTTCCTCGGCGAGAGAATGTCTTTAATGAGATTCCAGTACGCGGCCGGCCGTCGTGGCGTCGTCACGGCTGGCGGCGCGCAAGGGGACGACCCGGCGACGAGGCGGCGGGGCAGAGCAGGAGCGGGGGCGGCGCCGGGTGCTGGCGCTGTTGGGTCACAGGCACGCGTCGGGATCGATCGGACGCGCACGCGACGGGGCGGCGTCGCCTTCTCCCGCCCGTGGGGTCCGGGCGCTCCCACGCGCTTTCCTGGACGGGCGCGGCGCCGGGATCCGCCACCGACACTCTGCCATTTACTCCGGCCCAACTAACTCGCTGCTCTGGTCGTCGTCTATCTCTCGCCCGCCCCCTGTAGTACCTGACGTAACTGCGTGCTCCCTGCCCCCCTTGCTGGCGCGAGATGCCGCCGCAGTTTCCAACGCCGGGCCAGCGGCTCCCACCCGAGAAAACGCAGCGATCCGACGCGTCACCAACCGGCCAGAGCAGAACTGTGTGAAATGGAAGCAGGAGCCCTGCTATGTTATAAGAGAAGCAAGCGAGTTCGGTACAGGGTTGATATTAAACAGAAACAAAAGGGACTCAAAGCTCCTAGTGAGACCAATAATCATGGTACTAGAGGAATCACAGGCCCGCCACATGCGAGCTTTCTAACGGCGACCTCCATCTTTAAATCTTGCACCACCCGGACTGCAGCAGCACGCTTGTTGTCGAAGATGCGCCGATTCCTCTCCTTCCATATGTTCCACGCCGTGTACACTAAGATCGCTGCCTAAGATCCAATTCATATTGACTCAGAAGACAACTCTCTCCTTTCTTGTCTAACTCATCAGTTCGCCTCAGGAGTTCCTGTTTTTCCTTCTTGTAGGCACCATTCATATTAACTGCCCAACCCTTTAAAATTTGTCTTAGGCTTCTAATCTTGTTTTGCCATTTCTGCAAAGCATTTTTACCTCTCTTTTCTTTGTTCCACACTTCTGAAACAAGGTCAAAAAAACCTTCTCTCAGCAGCCATCCAAGCTCAAACTTGAACATCGGCTGCTTATTTCTTTTCTCATCTTCCCCAGTGTTCAAGAGTAAAGGAGTATGATCTGATATTTCTCTACTCAATGCCACAACAGTAGCTAAAGGAAAATGATGGTCCCATTCAGTGCTAATCAGAACCCTATCCAATCTTTCAAAAGTTGGATTCTTCAAAGAGTTTGCCCATGTGTATTTTCTCCCTGACATTTCTAGTTCCCTCGTATCAAGGCTATCAATGATTGCATTGAAAAGAAAAGGCCATTTACCACTGAACCTGTTGTTATTCTTTTCACTAGGATTTCTGATGATATTAAAATCACCTCCTAGTAAAAGAGGCATCTTTTCTCTGTTACAAGTTGTACTAACTCAACTAAGAACTTATCCTTAAAGCTTGATTGAGCTGCACCATACACGGCCACTAACGCCCATTCGAAGTCATATTTTTTAGTTCTCAGCCTGAATTTTATAAAGAAATCTCCTTCTTCTATACTACCAACATCCAGCACCTCAGGATTGACACCCAATAGAATGCCTCCTGATCTCCCATGGGGCTCAGTCCAATGCCAAATTAAGTCCTTCCCACCACAAAGGCCATTAAGCTCTGTTTGGGAAAAAGTTCTTTTACATGTCTCCATTAGAGCAATAAAGTCTAAACTTTGCTCTTTGGCTGCATCAGCTAGGAATTTTGTTTTAGCCAAGTCACTAAGACCTCTGCTATTCCAAAATATTCCTTTCATTTGGAAACACTACGAGAAGTTTTATTTAGATGAACCTTACAAATCTTTCCCATGAGTGACTTAGCACCTGACTTGTTTTTCTTTTTGCCCCCATCCCCTTTTTTCCTTCTTATAACAACACTATCTTCATCAAAAATTTCTTCTAACATTTCTCCACATAATTCCTTAACTGCTAATTTTTCTAGCTCCTCTACACTCTCTTCCTCATCACTCTCCTCAAACTCCCACTCTGGATATTCAGATCCTATTTCTGGGGGTTTAAACTTAAAGGCATAATTGCAAATATTATTCACCGCAGAAGGTAAAGCTCTTACGCCTAGCTGGACAAAATTTGAAGCCACACAATTATTATCAAAGGAAAACAAAGGGTGGTTTTCAGCATTACCTTCCACGCTTTCCAAGTTTCTTTCAGCCGTTCTCCTTGCCGCCTTTTGCAATACATGCTCATCAGCACTTTTCGCCAGCCTGGGGCTGGCCCTTGTTGGAGAAATTACTGCTTCAGGTATTGCTGCAGCTGCTTGAAATTCAGGTCCCTTCATTGTTGACTCCTTCTCTTGCAGCGGCTGGTCTTGCAACTGGTCTGCTGCAGCAACATTAGTTGACACAACCTCTGTAGTAACTGGCAAGCTGTTCACTTGGTTCTCCCCATCAGCAACAGAGCTACTGCTCTTGTCCAACTCCCCCACCCCATTATTTCCTTCTTCTGTCATAACCACTGTGGCCAACTCATCTAAGGTTCTGTCCACTGCCACTTCAAGAATTTCCTTGGCTTTCTTCTTCAGGAAGTCATTGAATTCTTCCCTTGTCATGTTCTGTATTTTCTTCCTGAAACCACTCAAGTCAAAATTCAGGTTATTCAGTGATCCCTGAATTTCTTGTTGTGAGTTCTGCCCTTTCCCCTCCTTATCTTTGGAAGTACTTCCCTTCTGCCTCTTTGGATCCCTGCCTATTGGTGGTTCAGGATCAGAATTGTCCCCTCCCTTCTTCTTCCCCTTCTCCACCTCCCTCTCCCCCTCTCCAATCAACTTCCACCTCCTCTCCATTTTCATCCACCCCTCTTTTTTCCACCTCAAATTCCAATTCAAAGTAGTGATCCCCAATTACCACATCCAACCGCGCTGGAATTAGCAATGGGTTTAGTACTGCCACCATGACCCTACCAAAATCACTCTTTCTAGTTGTTTCCATATCAACCACTTGGGTTGATCCCAACATGGAACCAACAGCCCAGAGATTCTGGTATTCCCTTAGTGCTTTCCTTATCCCAAAAACTTTTACCCACACCTTCGGTAAAAGAAAACCCTCCTCTTCTCCTACCACTCTTCAAACTGCAAGCTCAGACCCTGAGCACCACTTGCTTCCCGCACATCAGCTCCCCCAAATGCCATAGCTCTCTGCAGTTCAAACCTCGAAGGGAATTTGGTGACAAAACTATTTTCATCTTGTTCAGTCAACTTCCATGTCCATCTGCCAGGAAAAATCCTTTGCAACTGTACCATGATTTGCTCTTTAGACAGTACACCACCAACCATCGAGATCAGTGCCATCTTAGATTCTTTCTTGTTTCTTGGTAAAGGGGGATGCGGAATGTGATAAAATCCAAGACCATGGACTGCATAACCCACCGCATGTGCCACAGGCCTGCTTTGCTTCAGAATCGGGCATTTGTGGTTCACATGATCATGGCCATCACAGATCACGCAGTAGAGTTCAGTATCACACTTACTTGCCGCATGGCCTTTTTTGATGCATCTTGAACACTTTAACCCCAGAACTTGATCTCCTTTATCTCCAGCTCCCTTTCCCTCGGCATCCTCCATCACCACATCAGTACCACCTTCTCTGGCTTCTGCAATCTTCTGTTTGTTAATCGCTTCTGTGCTTTTTGCCTTCTCCGAAGCACTCCACGCGCTCGGGTTAGAATGCTCCCAACGCTCTCTCCACCCCTGCCACTGACCACTGGAATGTACACGATCATCCACACCCCCTCTGCCTCTTCTAGCAGCAATGCCATGCCGTGGCCAGCCACGTCCCCGGTTGTCAAACCTATACCCATATCCTCCTCTCCTCTGCACCCTCTCATATTGGTCAACCATGTCCCTACTCTCTTCCTTTCCTGCTCTCCTTTCACCTCTGTCAACTTCACCCGAGAAGCACTCACCTCTGAAACCACTCTTCTTGTCTTCCCCCTTCTCACGAGTAGCCCCCTTCCTGTGTGCCTCTTCCTTTCTAAACATCTTGCCTCTATTAAAGTTGTGACCTTCCAATTCACGTCTCTTCCCTAGGCTATCAAAGCAGTAATTAGCACTGCCCCCAGAGTAAAGCCTCCACGCTGCACAACCCCTCGGTTTTCCTCCATTCTTGAAAAGCCGCCCCAAACCGCCGGCAAACTTAAACGGGCGCGTAGAACTGAACCATTCCTGGGCCTTCTTGTGGTCCAAAGCGGCCCACCCCGTCGGCCCAAGATGATGCTGCTTGGACTCAGGGCGGGTCTCCTCACCCTGAGCCCCGACCGCCGCCGCCGCCGCCGCCATAGTTGGAGCTGAACCAACTCCGGCGACCACTCGATGCCGTAGGAAGCGCTCCAAGCTCCAAACCGTCCCATCCGCGACCTGTCCCCTCCTGAGATCAGTCACCGGGATATCGCCAATCGATCACCGAGGTGACACCCTCCTTCCGGGTAACGGCCCCTTCCAAGACTTCAACCCCGGCGACCTCCTGTCAGCCACCGCATCCACCACTCGTCTCGCCAGAGTACGTGAGAGGTTAGCACAATTGTTAAGAGAGGAAGAGATCGAATGGTATCAAAGAGGTAAGACCAGGAAACTGCTCCAGGGGGACATGAATACTAAGTATTTTCAGATGGTGGCAAGCGGCAAGAGAAGGAAAACCAGGATATACAGATTGGAACAAGAGGAAGGGGTAATTGAAGGGGAAGAAAAATTACAAAGATACATTACAGATTACTATAAGGATTTGTTTGGGAAAACAGAAAGAAATGATTGTACTCTAGATGAGGCAATAAGAGGGGATATTCCACAGGTTTTGGGGGAAGAAAATAGTATGTTGACAGAGGAGTTCACTGAAAAGGAGATAAGAGAAGCAATTTTTCAATTGAAACACAATAAAGTTCCAGGGCCCGATGGCTTTCTAGGAGAATTCTACCAAGTCTTCTGGAGTCTCATAAAAGATGACCTAATGGCCATGTTCAGAGACTTCCATAGGGGGGAACTTGATCTTTTCAGCTTAAATTTTGGAGTTATAACTTTAATTCCAAAATTACAGGAAGTCAAAATGATCTAGCAATATAGGCCGATATGTATGCTGAACGTTAGTTTTAAAATCTTTACTAAGGTTTTGGCTAACAGACTCATAGAAGTGGCTAATAGAACTAATAGACCTTCTCAGAGTGCTTTCTTGCCAGGGAGATATATCTTGGAAGGGGTAGTAGTACTACATGAGACCATACATGAATTGAAAAGGAAGAAACAAAGTGGGATCCTGCTGAAGCTGGACTTTGAGAAAGCGTACATAAGGTCAGTTGGGATTTTCTACAACAAACCTTGAGGATGAAGGGGTTTGCTCCCCAATGGTGTGATTGGATAAAGAAAATTGTGATGGGGGGAAGTGTTGTGATTAAAATCAATGGTGAAGTGAGTAATTTTTTTCCCGACAAAAAAGGGATTGAGGCTAGGGGATCCGCTATCACCAGTTCTGTTCAATGTAGTGGCAGACATGCTAGCAATACTTGTCTCAAGGGCAAGAGAGAGCAACCAAGTCAATGGAATTATCCCACACTTGGTAGATGGAGGGCTGTCAATACTGCAATATGCAGATGACACCATTCTTTTTTTAGAAGATGACTTGTAGCAAGCCAAGAATCTGAAACTAATCTTGTGTGCCTTTGAGAAACTATCTGGTCTTAAAATAAACTTCCACAAGAGTGAGCTGCTCTGTTTTGGTGAAGCCAAGAGAAGGACAGAGTGCTACATGCAAATTTTTGGGTGCAAGGAAGGCTCACTACCTTTCAAGTACTTGGGTATCCCAATGAGCCATCAAAAATTGGCTAACAAGGATTGGGGGCAGTTGGAAGAAAGATTTCAGAAAAAATTGAGTAGTTGGAAGGGGAAACTTTTGTCAGTAGGAGCAAGGCTAGTGCTTATTAACTCGGTTTTGACCAGCCTTCCTATGTTCATGCTGTCTTTCTTTAGAATTCCTAAAGGAGTTCTCAAGAAACTGGATTACTATTACAGATCCAGATTCTTTTGGCAATGTGATGAGCACAAGAAAAAATACAGACTGGCAAGGTGGGGTGTTTTGTGCACTCCCAAAAGTGTGGGAGGTCTAGGGATTACTAATCTGGATGCTCAAAATGTGTCTCTTCTTTGCAAATGGCTGGTTAAGCTGCTAAATGAGGAGGGTACTGCTTCTTAAAAGGAAGTATCTAGGTGAAAAGACCCTGACACAAACAACTAAACAACTAGGAGACTCTCAGTTTTGGTCTGGCCTGATGGAGATAAAAGAGCTTCTTGTGGCAAGGGGCAGGTTCCTGGTTCAGAATGGTAAACAAACAAGATTCTGGGAAGATTGGTGGATTGGGCAGAAACCTTTGATGCAACAGTATCCTACCCTCTACAATATTGTAAGAAGGAAAAATCAGACTATAGTAGACACTCTGAACTCAACACCTTTGAATGTGTCTTTTAGAAGGGCCCTGACAGGGAATAAGTTGAGATTGTGGTATGAGTTGGTTTCTAAGGTGCTGAATGTGACACTGACAGAGGATAAAGACTCGTTCATATGGTCTCTGAATAAAAGCGTTGTTTTCACTGTAAAGTCTATGTACACAGACTTAATGCAGGCTGATAGGATGCCTACTAGAGGAATTATTTGGAAGCTAAAAGTCCCTCTGAAAATAAAAATTTTCCTTTGGTACTTACAAAAAGGAATTATTTTAACAAAAGACAATCTGGCTAAAAGAAGATGGAAAGGGGGGACCTCCTGCTGCTTTTGCAGTGAAAAGGAAACCATTCAACACCTGTTTTTTGATTGTCATGTGGCAAAATTTGTGTGGAACGCTGTTTTCTTTACTTTTGGAATAAAACCACCTAGTAGCATCCTGGACTTGTTGAGTTCCTGGTTGAGAGTTTACCCTCGGATTCTCAGGAAACAAATGTTAGGGGGAGCTGCAGTATTGTGCTGGGCAATCTGGTTATGTAGAAATGATGCAGTGTTCAATTGGAAACACCCTAACTCATACTTGCAGGTAATATTCAGGGGGACGCACTGGGCAAGATTTTGGTCGCAGCTATCTAAAGAGGAAGAGAAGACTCGCTTGAGAAGCAGCCGTCGACAGCTTGAAGGACTGATGCTGGAGATGTTCTCCATGGGGGGATGGAACTTCAGGAAGAGGGTGGTGCTCTAGGAGTTGCCTGTCGTGTTTTCTGAACTTGTTTTCAGCTGTGCTTTATGGTTTCTGAACTCGTGCTCAACTCTGGTCTATGGTTCGGGTAGCGTTTGGCTAAGCAGTGTGCGTGCTGCATTTGTTTGTTTTGGCTATGGACTCTCGCTTGTGAGACGTCGAGGCCGGATTATCCTTAATCTAAAAAAAAAGATCGCTGCCTCGGTCCTCCGCATCTTCTTAGGCAAGCCGGCCAACTCTTGCTGCCACCACTCGGCGATAGAGATGCTTGGAATCGGTTGCTGAACAAGGTCCTGTGACCAGACTAAAATGAGCTGCCAAACCTCCTTAGCAAAACAGCAATGCAGAATCAGATGGTCCGCAGTTTCCTGTTCTTGGCTGCAAAGGGAACAAACAGGATCACAAGGCCAGCTCCTCTTGTCGAGATTATCTGCAGTCAAAAGCTTGGATTGTACAAGCAACCACGCGAAATACTTGTGCTTCCCCTCTGCCTCAGCCTTCAAGATCGATGAGCCGTCAAAGCAACTATGTGAGCCAAAGAAATGTATGTTGTATGCTGATTTTGCGGTGTAATCACCATGCTCTGTCCACTTCCAACGTATTGCATCCTCTTCACTTGTCAGCTGTACTCCCTGCACCAAGTCCCATAGACTGATGAAGTTGGCCATCTCCTCCACGCTCTCCATGCGCCACAACCCGCGCGTCCAGCTATGATGCTCGAGTTCCTTCTTTGCCGAACGATTTTTCCTCCAGGCTAATTTGAACAGATCAGGAAAAACATCCATTGGAGCAAGCCCATTCAACCAAGAAGACTGCCAGATGGAAGCCTTAGCGCCGTCACCAATGGTGACCACAATACTGGCTCGGAACAGCTGACGGTCCACTGCTGTTACGGGAGGTTCGGTGCCAACCCACTGTCTGTCCGGTTCAGTCCACTGGTACCACAACCAGCGCAGCCGGAGACCCTACTGAATAAATCCAAGTCCAGAATTCCCAAGCCTCCAAACTTCTTTGGTCGCATGACCTTTCCCCAGCTAACAAGGCAGTGCCCACCCTTGGCTTCTTCAGAGCCTTTCCAAAGGAAACCCCGCCTTAGTTTATCTATCTTCCTGATTGCCCACTTCTGAAGCCTGAACACAGTTAGGTGATAGGTGGGTAGTGAAGTTAGTATTGTGTTGATCAGACGCAAACGCCCTGCTCTGTGAGGAACTTTCCCTTCAAAGTTGCCAATCTGGCTCCAACTTTGTCAATAAGGGGTTGAATGTCCACCCGGCGTAGCTGCCTAGTGTGCAGCGGCAAGCCGAGATAGGTGCACGGAAATGATTTGATCGGGCACCGAAAAGGTTCTATAATGTGCTGCAATGATAATCCTTCACATCTGATCGGAAAGACAGCACTCTTCTGGGTATTTGTCAACAGACCAGAGGCTGCTCCAAAGCTGTCAAGAATGGCTTTGATCGTTGAGACTTCCTGCCGAACAGGGTTTAACAGAATGGCTGCATCATCAGCAAATAAACTGGCCCTCAATCGTGCTTTCCTAATGGATCGGCGTTATGCTCAGTTGCTTTGTCAAGCATCATTTGGAGCGGCTCCATTGCAAGGATGAACAACATAGGTGAGAGAGGATCCCCTTGCCGTAAGCATGTTCTATGTTTGAGTAAGCATGTTCTATGTTTGAACTACCGTGGCACCGTCCACGGGCCCCATTTAGCAGCACTGTGGAAGAAGCTGAAGCCAACAGCGCCGGGAAGCTCCAAGTATAAAGTTAGACGGCAAAAAACTCCCCCATAGTATAGGCCCATACCAGTGAAGTGAATGCCCGTTGGCCATTGTAGGCTGTCCACCCACGGGAAGCTCCAAGCCGAGCTGTGTTGAATTCGGAGTGCCTTTGGCCCTGACATCGCCTAGGATCGATCGGCAAGCTTTAGCTTGCATTGGCTTGTGGTGAAGACACCATTCCGGCAACAGCTTAGCCTGCCTAGACGGCGTTTTGATTGACACTGCGTCTCGAGTGCATGGCGCGTGGGGCCACTCCAGAGAAAGTAAGACTTGCGTTGGTGAGAAGCAAATGTTTGCCGGGCTAGGTTAAAACGTGCTTAATCTACCTTTTTGTGGCAAAGGATGCTAAATGTGTTCTTTCTGGGCGATTTCTAATCCGCGCGCGCTCGGCGACAGGAGGCTTCTCAGCGATCGATTTTCAGACAAGCCCCTACATACTATTTTTAGAAACCAAATATTCCGTATCTATCGCCTGTGGATTTTCCCCTTCCGCACATGTGCACAATACATTTTCGTGCGTGAATTTTTTGTACGGAACGTTTTGCCACGCACACAGACCTCTCTTTCACAGGCTTTTCGAGGGTCCATTTTTCTCCTTTGTTGTGTGTTGTGCGATTCATTCGGAACCGTTGGAAAGATGGGATAAAAATGGGTGGGGAATCACGGCAAAAGCTAGTTTTAAACAACACTTTTAAAAAATAACAAAAAAATAAAGTAAAATGTCTCATTTTTCTTGCTTGACCCTGGTATGTATGGTGTAGTTTGTCATTCCAAGTTTGCCCTGAAAATTACAAAAAGGAGAACCGAATCAGTAGTTGTTAGATTTATGTGGGCTTGGCCCATATTTTATTTAATTAAATCAAATAAATTCTAAGGTCCGTATTAAATATTTGGTGCGATGTGAATTGGTTTTGCCGAGCCTGACATGACGTGGTGCATGCATGTATTGGTTTTGCCACTATCTAGTTATGGCCAGAAGTAACGTACGGGGGTTTTGCCCCGAGCGAGGCTGGTTAATGAGCCAATTTTAGAAGTTTCTGCATGGAAACTTATGAGGAAGGTTACGGGAATTGTTTTAACTCCCTAGCGTTGAGACTCTTCCGCTCCCGGCTGGACCTTATGTTTTCTGAGCTACGAGATAAATAGCAAGATGTGCTTACGGTCTTGTTTGCTAAAATACGCGCACTGGTTTCCACATTTCTGCTGCATCCAAGACTTCTCCGTTCCGGTTCTTGCGCGCACGAGTACTGGAAGAGTAGGCCTCCGAAACGCTGCTGTTCGTGAGTTCACCGGCTCGGGTGAAGGCCGGCAATCACGTATTTGGGGAGTGTCCGCAAGCGGCACGACTACTCGCTTCATTCTCTCCTTCCTAGTGGTGCGGCGATCGTCTCAATCCCGGCGTTTCTAGTGATCGACGCTGCTTCCCTTCTGCACTGCGTCAAGCGGGACGATTACACCAACAGGCACTATGTCGACTAGTGCATCCGGCTCTGCCGCAGGGTATGATTCTCCTAGTTTTTAGGTTATTTTCATGATAAGTAGTACCATCTATATTTTCATGATGCTTAGATCACACGTGCACATATCCTATTCACAAATCTGTTGGTAATCCTTTTATGGATTAAATTGCTACTGAAAATGCCTAAATTTCTAACAATCCAAAAACGTGATAGGCATTTTTCGGTTTCCGGCTTTGCATCAATGTTGAAACCGAATGTTTTTGAGGGTGCTCACTACAAGAGGTGGCGTCAAAGGTGTATTCTATGGTTGACTGCTATGCACTGTTGTTTCGTTGTCGAACCTAGGTCGCTTGGACCGCATACTAATGAGGATGAGCAGTGGTTCATAGATGCGGATACTACGTTCAAGGGGGCAATGATCAGCGTGATAGGAGACTCCATAGTGGATACATATGTGTCGATGTCCACTGGTAAAGAGATGTGGGATGCTCTAGAGGCCAAATATGGAGCTTCTGACGTCGGTAGCGAGTTGTACGTTATGGAGCAGTTTCATGACTACAGAATAGTTGAAGGCCGTTCAGCAGTAGAACAAGCTCAAGATATACAAACACTAGTGAAAGAACTCGAGAATTTTGGTTGTGAGCTGCCAGAGAAGTTTGCGGTGGGCTGCATCATTGCTAAGCTGCCACAAATTTGGACTGATTTTGCTACTTCTCTAAAACATAAGAGACAATATTTTGGCATTGCTGATTTGATTGGCTCTTTGGATGTTGAAGAGAAGGTGAGAGCTAAAGATGTCTGTGGCAAGAAAGTTGTTGAAGCAAATTCTAGTGCCCATGTGGTGTAGAAAGGTCCTCAAAATTCCCACAAGAAGAAATTCAAGCAAGAACTCAAACAGAAGAACATTACTCCTTTCAAGAAGAAAGGGCAAGTGATATACTTGTGGTGTCGAGGGACACTACGCTGCAGAATGCGAGAAGAGCATGTATAGTCCCAAGAAATCTGCAAACATGATTGAGGCTGATGGAGGAACATCGGGGTATGATAATTTATGACATACAGTTCTTTTAGTTTGTCATACACCTGATTGGTGGATTGACACTGACGCTAATATTCATGTGTGTGCTAATGTTTCTTTGTTTTCTTCTTATCAGGTCGGGAGGACTTCCTCCTTGTTGATGAGAAATGGAGAGCGCGTGCGGCTGTTCATGGTGGTGGTACGGTCAATCTGAAACTTACTTCGGGAAAGACCGTGCAACTAAAGAACGTGCAGCATGTCCCCTCAATAAGGAACAATTTAATTAATGGTTCTTTGTTATGTCGAGATGGCTATAAACTTATGTTTAAGTCCAATAAATATATACTTTCTAAGTATGGGATATTTGTTGGGAAAGGCTATGAGAGCGGAGGCTTGTTCTGCTTGTCTTTATCGGATGCATGTGTTAATTCTGTGAACCATGTGAGTTTTGATGATGAGACTAATATTTGGCATTCACATTTATGTCATATAAATTTTGGTAGTATGACACGCTTAGCTGGTATGAATTTAATCCCAAAAATTAAATTGGTCAAAGATTCTTAGTGTCATGTATGTGTGCAATCGAAGCAACCTCGCAAGCCTCACAAGGCTGCTACGGCGAGAAACTTGGTACCATTAGAACTAATTCATTCCGATTTGTGCGAAATGAATGGTGAGTTGACCAAAGGTGGCAAAAGATATTTCATAACGTTCATAGATGACTGCACTAGATTTTGTTACATGTATTTGTTAAAATCAAAAGATGAAGCGTTACATTATTTTAAGGTCTATAAAGCCGAGGTTGAAAATCAACTTGAGAGAAAGATAAAACATGTTAGATGGGATCGAGGTGGAGAGTATTTTTCAAATAAGTTCAATTTGTTTTGTGAGAAACATGGTATTTTTCATGAGAGAAGACCATCTTATTCTCCTGAGTCAAATGTAGTGGCTGAAAAGAAGAATCACACTCTAACTGAGATGGTTAACGCCATGTTAGATACAACGGGAATTTCCTGGGAATGGTGGGGTGAGGCTATTTTGATAGCCTGCCATACTCTTAACAGAGTTCCTATAAAAAATAAAGAGAAAACACCATTCGAGGAATGGGAAAATAGACGATTAACACTCATATTTGCGTACTTGGGGTTGTTTAGCAAAGGTGAACGTGTCAATTGCTAAGAAACGCAAACTCGGACCGAAAAAAGTTGATTGCATCTTTATAGGCTATGCTATTCATAGTGTTGGGTATAGATTCTTGATAATAAAATCTGGAGTATCGGACATGCATGTTGGGACAATTATGGAGTTTAGAGATGCTACATTTTTTGAGATAGAGTTTCCTATGAAAGATACATCTAACACTTCTTGTCATGAATCTATTTTACTTCCTGAGACACCTGAACCGGTAAAACACGCTGATGCTGAAACCCATAGGGAAAATCCGAAGGAGGATGGCAATGAAGTTCCTAGGAGGAGCAAGAGACAAAAGACTGCAAAGTCCTTTGGTGATGATTTTATTGTGTACCTTATGAATGATACTCCAAGAACCATTAAAGAGGCATACTCCTCTCTTGACGTTGACTATTGGAAGGAAGCGGTGCGAAGTGAGATGGACTTGATTATGTCTAATGGAACTTGGGAGGTTGTTGATCGTCCTTTCGGATGCAAACCCGTGGGATGTAAATGGGTGTTCAATAAAAAGCTTAGGCCTGATGGTACTATTGAGAAGTACAAGGTAAGGCTTGTGGCCAAGGGTTACACCCAGAAAGAAGGCGAAAATTATTTTGATAGTTATTCAACAATTGCCCGTTTAATGACCATACGAGTGTTACTTTCCTTGGCTGCCTCACACGGTCTTCTCGTTCATCAGATAAACGTTAAGACAACTTTCTTGAATGGAGAGCTTGAGGAAGAAATCTATGTGGATCAGCCATATGGTTTTGTAGCAAATAGTCAAGAGGGAAAAGTGTGCAAGTTATTAGAATCTTTGTATGGGCTGAAGCAAGCACCTAAGCAGTGGCATGAGAAGTTCGATAAGACTTTGACATCAGCTGGCTTTGTTATGAATGAAGCTGATAAATATGTTTATTATCGGTATGATGGGGGAGAAGGTGTGATCTTGTGTTTATATGTGGGTGATATGCTAATCTTTAGAAATAATATTAATGTGATCAAGGAAGTGAAAGACTTTTTGTATAGTAACTTTGAAATGAAAGATATGGGAGAGGCTGATGTTATTCTTAACATAAAGCTATTAAGAGAAGGAAATGGTGGGGTTACTCTTGTGCAAATCCACTATGTGAAAAAGATGTTGAATCGCTTTGGATATGATTGCAAATCTGCTCCAACTCCTTATGATCTGAGCGTGCTATTGAGGAAAAATTGAAAAATAGCACAAGATCAATTGAGATATTCACAAATTATTGTTCTCTTATGTATTTGGCTAGCGCAGCGAGGCCTGACATCTCATTTGCTGTGAGCAAACTCAGTCGGTTTGTGTCAAATCTGGAAGATGATCACTGGCATGCTCTTGAGAGAGTATTGCACTATCGGAATGGGGCTATGAGCTATGGCATTCACTATGCCGGATGCCCGAGGGTACTGGAGGGTTAATGTGATGCAAATTGGATATCTGATGCTGATGAGATTTACGCCACAAGTGGATATGTGTTCTCACTTGGAGGTGGCGTGGTTTCATGGAAGTCTTGCAAGTAGATCATCTTAACGAGGTCAACAATAGAAGCAGAACTCACAGCATTAGATACTGCCACAGTTGAGGCTGAGTTGCTTCGTGAACTCCTTATGGATTTACCGGTAGTTGAGAAACCGATACCGGCTATTTCTATGAACTGTGATAATCAGACGGTGATAATCAAAGTGAACAGTTCTAAGGATAATATGAAGTCTACTAGGCATGTCAAAAGACCGTTAAAATTTGTCAGAAAACTGAGAAACTCCGGAGTAATAGTGTTGGACTATGTCCATACATCTAAGAATTTGGTAGATCAGTTTACAAAGGGTCTGTCACGCAATGTGATAGAAGGTGCATCAAGGGAAATGGGCTTGAGACCCACTTGAAGTCATTCCATAGTGGTAACCTGTCCTATGTGATCGGAGATCCCGTGAAATAGGATGGTGCAACAAGCTAGTGGTTGACTGTGATGGAGAAATCCTTTACAATAAGGTCCAGATCGTTTGGGATGCACATTGCTCCGATACTGTATGGTAGGATGGTTAATTTCTTAATGTGATCTGAGATGGCTTGTTTAAGCAGGGATGTTAGTCCTACAGAACATACTAAAAGGAATACACCTATATGAGTTGGACTGCTAGTCACAATCTATAAGGTGTGGAAAATCTCTAGATACTTGTGAAAGGCCTCGAAGTGTGACTAATTTGCTTCAACCAGAGGGGATGCTTATAGCAGCCTAGTACCAGAAAAGAACTTGGGTGAAACTCATTTCACACAAAACTATCAATTCAAGGCATAGTCCATTATTTAGTTGTGAATGAGCGAAATCCTTTTTCTAGATGGATGTTCAACTTAACAGTCTCCATCGAAATCCTGGTATATCAAAGAACTGTGGGTGTGAGATTATTTAACACGTGTCTTAGAATTTTGTGGGCATTGTTAGATTTAATGTGGGCTTGGCCCATATTTTATTTAATTAAATCAAATAAATTCTAAGGTACGTATTAAATATTTCGTGCGATGTAAATTGGTTTTGCCGAGCCTGACATGACATGGTGCATGCATGTATTGGTTTTGCCACTAGCTAGTTATGGCCAGAAGTAACGTACGGGGGTTTTGCCCCTAACGAGGCTGGTTAATGAGGCAATTAACAAGAGTTTCAGAAGTTTCTGCATGGAAACTTATGAGGAAAGTTATGGGAATTGTTTGAACTCCCTAGCGTTGAGACTCTTCCGCTCCCGGCTGGACCTTCTGTTTTCTGAGCTACGAGATAAATACCAAGATGTGCTTGCGGTCTTGTTTGCTCAAATACGCGCACTGGTTTCCACATTTCTGCTGCATCCAAGACTTCTCCGTTCCGGTTCTTGCGTGCACGAGTACTGGAAGAGTAGGCCCCCGAAACGCTATTGTCTGTGAGTTCACCGGCTCGGGTGAAGGCCGGCAATCACGTATTTGGGGAATGTCCGCAAGCGGCACGACTACTCGCTTCGTCCTCTCCTTCCTAGTGGTGCGGCGATCGTCTCAATCCCGGCGTCTCTGGTGATCGGCGCTGCTTCCCTTCTGCACTGCGTCAAGTGGGACGATTACACCAACAGGCACTATGTCGACTAGTGCATCCGGCTCTACTGCAGGGCATGATTCTCCTAGTTTTTGGGTTATTTTCATGATAAACAGTACCATCCATATTTTCATGATGCTTAGATCACACGTGCACATATCCTATGTCACAAATCTGTTGATAATCCTTTTCTGGATTAAATTGCTACTGAAAATGCCTAAATTTCTAACAATAGTTGCATTTGATAAACGAAAAAGTTTTGTTCTGTAAAGTTATATCCTAAATTTGACATGCCCAATAATTTATGCACATAACTTATGCAGAAAAAATTTATGTAAAATAACCTCTTGGTCTACCTTATTGCCTTATTGGTTATTGAGATGAACAAAATTTATGTTTATAACTTATGCAAAAAAAATACATGCAAAAGAAGCAAATACTATTATGCACAAAATATCGATATAACTTATGCAAAAAGAAGCAAAAAATTATGTAAAAGCTATGTATATAACTTGTGCAAAAAAATAAGCCAAAACTTATGTAGAAAAAGAAAAATTATATACATAACTTCTCCAATAACAAAGTTATGTATCTGTTGCAGCATCTTTTCGGGAGAAAAAAAGAAAAAAGCGAGCACTTTGCCTCCGCCTCCGGCCTGCCGTTCGCCTCGCCGAAAGGGGAACCGGAGCAGGAGCATGCTTCGAGGTGTCAGGCGGAGACCGAGCCAGCCACTATCGGTGAAGGAGAAAGGGAAGGGAGCTTATCTACCGCAGCTACTCTCCGTGGCTCATCCAACCACGGCTCGTCTGCTTGGCGTCGCGCCACCGCAGCCCGCTGGTACATGAGGAGAACATCTAGTGATTCCGACTCGAGCTCGCCGAGCTCCTGCCCTCTCCCCTGGTTCGCCACTCCGCCGAGCTGCTGCGTGCGGGAGCTCCTGGCCGCAATGCACCGGCCAGCCATAGTTAACCTCAGCACCACCTGAAGCGGCGAGCACTACTACAGAAATAGGGGGCGGGTAAAAATGTATTTGTAGAAACAGGTGCGATATCCGTCTTCAGTTTTTACAGCTAAAAATATAATTTTTAGGGACGGATAACGCGTCCGCCTCTAAAAATAATTTCTAGGGGCGGGTTACGCGTCCGCCCTACGAATTAATTTTCAGAAAATAAAAAAAATTAAAAAATCGAAAATATCAAAATAAAAAAGAAAAAAATATCCCGGCTAACCGGTCACTACCACAAGCCCCTGTACTACCGAGTCGCGTGTACCTTCCTTACCCACCACACTACACGGTCAACTTAAGGGGTATGCTATTTTTTTATATTAACTCTGGAATTGATTTGTAGGGGCCGGTGACGCCATCACCCGCCCCTAGAAATGTTTTTTAATTTTATTTTGAAAATTAATTTAAATTTTTACATATAGCAAAACAAATAAAATAAGTGAAACTTCTACACTATGGTTATTGTGAACTATAGGTACAAACCAAAATATGCTAAATATATTTCAGCGTATATAAAGGTAAAGATTGTTAAAATCTCAAAGTATAACTTGAATGGTATGAGATACTATATAGTCATAGCCATATGTAGTTTTATAATAATTTTTTAGACCAATAATGACCTTAAATGAAAAAGTTATCAACTACAAAGTTTTAGATCTCGTCATTCTCTACAATGTTGATATAAAGTTTGACTTCATCCGATACAATATGAAAAAGTTATGAATTTTTTGGTTTGGAACTATTTTTAGAGACGGGTGATGCCATGACCTGCTCCTGAAAATGATGCACATTTGTAGGGGCGGGTGATGGCGTAATGCGCCTCTAAAATTATTTTTCTAGGGACGGATCGAATGCTATAGTACCACCGCTCCATTTGTAAGAGCGGGTTACGTTTTGATCCACTGTAAAAACAGGATGTTACTGCGAATCACTTGCAGTAGTGTGGAGGCCTGCAGTTCGCAGCAGCGCGCAGGCCTCCGTGCCACGGTATGGCAGTGTGGATCTCTTGGCCGCCCGGTCGATGCCGGTCGCCGCGCGCGGGCCGTCCCCCTACCGGATGTGAAGGATAAAGGTGAAAGAAAATATGGTGGGAAAAATATTAGACGCGTCCAGCCAAGAACCGAAGTGAAAGTAAAAACAAGTTGATTCTTGGTAGGACCCACACACGTGGAGGCAGTCGGTAAATCGAGCGCTAGAATGCTTGCTAACGCTCACGTGCAGAAATGTATTTGCGTTCTTTCTGCCTCAAACCAAAGATGTCCTGGATTTTGTAAGTTCTTGCATTGCACCCTCCGAATCTTTATGTGTTCAATAAAGTGAAAAGAGCATATTATAGTTTGCAGTGAGCCAGTGAGCAAATAATAAGAATGGATAAGAAAGAAGAAACGAAATTTAATATATACACCTCTTGGCTGCCTTTGTTTGATGTCTTTAACCGTGTGGCTGCGATCGTTCCATTGGTGGAAATGTGAAATTCGTATTGTGTGGTGGGCTGCTATTTGCCGGCCCGTTTGGTTTTCCATTGGACCGTTAGCCTGCTGGCTGTTCATCCCTTGCGACTCGCGAGCTAGATAGAAATTTAGGATTATCACCTTAGTAAATTTTGAAACTAGCAGTAGAGACTAAAGTTTTAAAGTTTTAGCTCGGTCATAAGTATTGTACTAGCAGCATGCATATCTTACATGTTCTCTTCATCCCTCAACACTCTTGCATCGCGCCCATAGCCATGCCACTCGTTAGCCCAAAGCAAATCTCTTCATTCTCCACTGTAACGTTAGTCACCAACCATTTCTAGCACAACCTTCTTCAGCGGGTTGAACCCTGCCTCCACAAGCGGCATTACTGTTCTACCTGAGTCTACGACGGTGCCACTAGTGCCGCCCGGCTTGATTGCCACCTTGTCCTGAGCAACAATCCGAAAGGGCACATAATAGAAAAATGAATTCAACTCTCATGTTGCGTTATTGAGAATAGACGTGGTTTGAATTTCCCCTGCTCTATTGTACTTCTATCAAGGGCGGATTTAGAGGGAGGGGGGGCTGGTGCCCCCTACTGTCCAAGAATTTCATTGGAAGCAAAGGAACAGCTCCCCTCCCCTACACGCATAGTTTAGTTTCACCTCTATAGGTTTGCCTAGAACCGAAGATGTGGCATGGCTTGTGATTTGCCAATGAAGCACAATAAGAGAAACAAGGCACCACTAGCTGCAATAAAACGGTCACATCCAATCTCTCACCAATACGCTTAAGTGCGGTCGCAATGTGTGGGCACGGACGAAAACTTCATCTTGCAAACATCGAAGAGGATGTGCATGTTCTGTTGCTGCAAATTACCGATGATGGATAGATTATTGATGTTGTTGTTGCCCACCACAAGACACATCAGCCCAATCCTTGGCTTCTGGAAGTAGATGTCGTGAAACAGCACCATCTCTGCACCGCCATCAAAGTGCAGCACCAGCGTTGGAGCCTGCATCACGGCAATCGCCATGCCACTTGGCAGCCCGAAGAAGATCTCTTAATCCTCCACTATACGGTTAGCCACCTGCAGGCCAAAGATATTCCAACACAAGCGTCATTACTGTGCTACCTGAGTCCACAATGGTGCCACTAGTGCCGTCCTTGATTGCTGCCTTGTCCTGAGCGACAATCTGATCAAAGGGACATAATAGAAAAATAAATCCAATTCTAATGTTGGGTTCTTGAGAATGGATGTTGTGTGAATTTCCCTATTCTATTGTACCTCTGTCGAGGGTGAATTTAGGAGGGGGAGGGGGGTAGGGGGGCTCTGGCCTCCCTACTGCCCAAGAACTTCATTGGAAGCAAAGGAGCAAGATGAGGAGAACAAAGGAAAAAGAAGAAGAAAAGATGAATAAGAGGTGGAGATGGATGAGCAATAAGAAACAAACCCTCCTTTGCCGTACCCGTAATTGAACAAGCATCTGGTATTGTTGGAGCATTTCTTGGTGCCAGGGTACCCCTCCTTGCACAGCCTGTTGCTGTAGGGGAGGAAGGCAAAGGAGGAGGACTCACCAGTGTTGTAGAGTAGCTTGTGCTACCTTACTGTGCCACGGAACAGCTTGCATTGCGTCGACATGAGGTCGCTGCCTGTGTCGATGATGAGGGTCTGCGGCTGTGACAGTGTGCCAACGCCAAAGATCACCGTGTACCCCTGGTCGTTGAGTGAGGTGATGGGCACGTCAACTGTGGAGATGTTGCCGAGGAGGCGCTCAAGAGCCCAAGTTGCGAGTCCATCTTCGTCTTGTATCAAGGAAAAAAGATAAAACACTAGGAATATAAACAAATAAATAAGATCCAAATAACTTCAAATAGAGCACCGGCAGATATGTTATATTTTTCTTTAAAAAATAGTATTGGTATTTCTCTAACATAAAAAGAATTTGTTATGATTTTTTTGATCAAACCAAATTTTTTATTTTTAAAATAAAAACCACGTTTAAACCATTTAAAGGACCAAATTTATCCTATTTAAATAGTTGCATGGTGTCTGGTGTTTGGTTTTATAGTTTGGGTTTGAAAATCATATTATCATGGTATAGGAAGGTGTACAGTGGCGGAGCTAGCCACAAAACTAAGAGGAGGCTCATTTTCTCCTCTCCTTCCTTTTTTTATTCTTCCTCTCCCTTTCTTTCTTCTTCCTTCTTTCTCCTCAAAAATGAGGGGGACTCAAGAGGGGGCTCCATTGTTTGTGTAGGTCTCCCCTAAAGTGTAAATTGGACTTTTCTATGAAAAATCCCTCCTGTTCAATTCTTTGACAACACTATAGATGATACACGAGAAAAGGTCTTTATGGTTGACTATGATGAGAGGAAATTCATGCTCTAGAAGGCCCTGGTCAAGGCTAATTTAGACTTGCATTAATTTTTAATATGTATCAGGTCATAATAGCCGCTGAATTTTATTAGATGATCTACTTGCTTCTGGATTTAAAATGAGTGGCCTGCAAAAAATAAAATCAGAGTCATTTAATGATAGCTACGTTATATAACAGTAGTTGTTTAAATTAAAACTATCATAGTGGACTTTGTCAATTCTTCCTTTGTTTGGTCCACATTCGATGGGCTTAATGAGACAATATATAGATTCATTTTGACCACGATGCAGTGTAATTTACGCAAAAAAGTATAGCTTTCTTGTTTTATCTGTGAGATATTTCTGCTTCGGTCCATTTTTCTATTTCAGCTGTCCGCATCAAATTGTCATGGTGATTTTGAACTTTTCATTCGCTGATGCACTTGCTTCTAGACGAGTCATTAATTAGTCAAACGTGCATGCTACAGAACTGTTGTATATATCGTCACTTAAATTCTAATTTGACTATGACACGGTAAGAGTGGTACGGTACGTGTTATAGGACTTATAGTTGTACAATGAGGATTTAAACATCTAACCTTATTAGGAATATGACTCCTACTTGCATGATTAGTACACGACTGAGAGCTAATGAGGGTGTAGTACTTATTACATATGTGCCCTTTGTAGACCTGAATATTTCTACACATAATTTTAGGGGGTATATCATGGCACTACTACAAAAAGTGGCGGCCCGCCTCCGTTTTTCGCTGCTAAAAATAGCTGTTTCCCGTGAGCCACATTCTTTTTTTGGGGCCGGTCGGGGGTGACCCGCCCCTGAAAATTGATTTCCAATGGCAGGTTAAGGCATGACCCTCCACTGAAAATGGCCTTCCCGCCTAAAATTTGACTTATTTGAATTTAATTTTTTCTAATTTGTTTCTAGCTACCTTTTGAAATTTGTTTCCCGCCAATTTTAACCTATCAAGCTAGTGCGCGATTGAATGTCATTGTGATTGACATGAAATATGTTTCATGAATATAAATAATTGCACATATAAAATTAAATCATATAGAAATAAAGCATATATATATATATGCATATATCATTGTAGTACATCATTAATTAGAGTACAACGCTAAAAGTGCTGCTTGAATATATGCTTTTCTCCTATTTTCCAACGCTACTTGAGGAGGTACGGTGCTGCCTGTTCTCCCACTCACGAAGAAAAATATATTTTGCATCCTTTGCTAATTTGTGATATTTTTGAAAAAATATACCCCTTGGGCGGATCACTTGATGCATAATGAACCAACATAGCTAGAGGTAAGAGAGCTCCATTTAAGTCTCTAAACTATCCAAAAGCTTAGAAAAGATATGGAATTATCATCAACTTATCTCCTATAGCCGCCAACGTGAAGAAAATCAAGTTTAAAACCTTCCGTACCTTCTTTTTGCTGTCTTTGGATTTTTGGGCAGCACCTCCCCAGAGAAAATACTGTGCTGTCAGGGGGAGGAAGAAGGTTGGCATCCAGAGTTTTATGGGCATTTTTAGGGGCAGGTGATGACTTCACCTGCCCCTAAAGATGCATTTTCAAGGGCATCACCCGCCCTGTGAAAATGAGCCCCATTTTCAGAGGCGGATGGTGGCGCCACCCGTCCTTAAAGATGAATTTTCAGGGACGGGTCAGTTGCTACAGTAATCATGCTCCTTTTGTAGGAACGGGTTACATTTTAATCTATCCTAAAAAACGGGGCGTTTCTACGAAACATTTTGTAATAGTGTCGTGTTCTTACAACCTGTGGCTTTGATGGGTTGTTACGTGACCGTGTCGCGTGCCTCAGCGTCGATGGCAAGGATCAGAGCGGGGAAAGAGAATATGCTACTTTCTTTGAGATAATTGAATGGATGTGTACAGAGCAACTCCAGCAGACCCTCTAAACAGGCCTCTATATCAAGTTTAGAGGGTTAAACAAAAAAAGATGCACTCGAGTAGACCCTCTACTATGTCCTCTAATTTGGGGAGGTATCCAAATTTCCTCCTCCATCCTCCATTCGTAGGAAGTCTCTAAGGAGCTCTCTATTATATTAGAATTGATGACTATTAATTGCTGGAGTTGAAGCAGATTTGGAAGTTCTTAAAAAATAGATGCAGCTCCATTTAAGATTTAGAGGATATGATTTAAGGGCTATTGCTGGAGTTGCTCTAGGGATGCGTACACTGAAAACATAGTAGGCAGGAATTCAAACCCTAGGTCCGGGCCGGGGTAGTGCACGACTCAGTATAGTACTCCACCCTGCAGGCAGGTCTGCACAGTGGAGGTGCGTGCTGCCTGCTCCAAGATAATGTTATAAATAATTAAGGTCACATGGACCATGCATGTCCGTGGAGAGCACCATCAGATCAGATCCAACAATTAAGCTCTTTCGGCCAAAGAGTAGTTAGATCATAGAGCTAGGCAACACAGAGTCCATGCCGCCCTTTCCCCAGGCCAGCAATGGAGAGCAGCTGCAGCAGCAGCTGGTGTGCGTGACCGGATCAGGCAGCTTCATTGGGTCGTGGGTGGTGAAGGAGCTTCTCCGGCGCGGCTACCGCGTCAGAGGAACCGCAAGGGATCCTGGTGAGTCGTAGTGCCGCAGACGCATGGATACATGCGATCTTCTTCTCGATCTGCAGCTACTATTACTACCACCACTATAAGTTTGCTAAGTAGTATCCCTTCATGCGTGCGTGCACCTACTATAACATGACGATGAAGCGGACAGCAAGAACGCGCACCTGCTCGCGCTGGAGGGCGCCGACGAGAGGCTGTCCCTGTGCCGCGCCGACGTCCTGGACCCCGACTCCCTCCGCGCCGCCTTCAGCGGCTGCCGCGGCGTCTTCCACGTCGCCTCCCCGGTGTCAAACGACCCTGTCTGTACATGCCGCCTGCCCCCAGCAGCCCCGGTGTCCAACGACCATGGCATATATGTGTGCTGAATTGCTGACGCTCGCTGCCCGATCATGAACTTGCAGGAGCTCGTGCCGGTGGCCGTGGAAGGCACCCGGAACGTGATCACCGCCGCCGCGGACGAGGGCGTGCGCCGCGTGGTGCTCACCTCGTCCTACGGCGCGGTGCACATGGACCCCAACCGGAGCCCCGACGCCGTCCTCGACGAGACATGCTGGAGCGACTACGACTTCTGCAGACGAACAGATGTATGTCAGACTCCCCCTCCCCTCCCCTTTCTCTTGTCTGATGGACTCCATTTCGAGTGCTGCAAGCATCCACCTTGTGAATGCTGAGGCCGGAACTTTTCTTAATCTAAAAAAAATAATTTGATCATCGGTATGCTCATCACCATCGGAAGTAAACTAAAGTAAACGTACGTGCAGAACTGGTACTGCTGCGCGAAGATGATGGCCGAGATGGCGGCGACGGAGGCGGCGGCGAAGCTGGGGATGGAGCTGGCGGTGGTGGTGCCGTGCAACACCGTGGGCCCGATGCTGCAGGGGACCCTCAACTTCAGCAACCACCACGTCAGGCGCTACCTCACGGGCGCGAGGAGAGCCTACCCGAACGCCGTCGGCGCGTACGTCGACGTCCGCGACGTCGCCCGCGCGCACGTGCTGGCCTACGAGCACGAGGGCCCCGGCGCCGGCGGCCGCTACCTCTGCGTCGGTGCCGTGCTGCACCGCGCCGGGCTCGTCGGCATGCTCAGGGAGCTCTTCCCCCAGTACCCTGTCACGGCGAAGTATATAAATTCCCTCGGATCGTGTGGAATCTCTTGCGATCTTATTCGATCAAGCTAGCAACTTATTCGATCTGCTTGCTGGTTTCAGCTCGTCACGTCGTGTGTTCTTGTTCTTCCCAGGTGTGAAGATGACGGAAAGCCAAGGGCGAGGCCGTACGGGTTCTCCAACCAGAGGCTCAGGGACTTGGGCTTGGAGTTCACTCCCATGGAGAAAAGTTTGTACGAAGCAGTGATATCCATGCAAAAGATGGGGCACCTGCCTATCATCGCAAAGCAGCCCCGTGCAAACATGTAAATCAATAATATACAAAACCTGTAGTGATTTTTTTTACCTCATATTGTTACCTGTCTGAAGTATCTACCTAGATTCCTAGACATTTGTCTCTAAATAATTTGTAATAACACAGAAACTATTGCATTTTCATAAATTCATACTAATATGTTGATATATTCTTTATCTCTCCGTTCTAAATTATAGACCGTTTTGATATTTCATAGTGCATAGGCTTTATTATATATCTAGATATAGTATATATATCTAGATGCATAGTAAAAATTATACACCTACAAATATCAGAATGACATATAATTTGGAACGAAGGGAGTATATAAGTTAAAAGGTTTGGTAGACGTACTACCTCCTCCATCCTAAATTATTATTCATTTTGTTTTTTTTTAAAAATATATAGATTTTGCTATGCACCTAGACACAACATATATCTAGAAGCATACCAAAAACTACGCACCTAAAAATATCAAAATGACTAATAAATTATAACGGAGAGAGTATATTGTAGAGAATAAGTTGTTACATGTCCATGCATAAATATTGTTGAATATGTGTCGAATATGTGTACGGTCCGGTTACGATTGGACTTGAGTTGTAATTGGTACGTTAGGGATAGAGTTTGAGTCTGACTTCGTATCCATGAGCCTAATATATATGAGGGCACTACCGTTATAACCATGAGATGACAAGGCGGTTGGTGTGGGCGGCGGCGAGGCCGCGAGTGGCCGGATGCCGGTATAGCCGTTGTTGATGGGAGGAGCGCCCGTAGTCATGCCTCGGTGTCGTTCTCGTTTTGTGTGGTCTTGTGATTTGATTTTGCGTTCTTAGGTTATTGCTTCCGCGCAATTATTCTAACAAATATGAAATACATACACGATTTCTATACAAGTTACTACTATACATATATGCATACGATGCACACGATTTCTATACAAGTTACTACTATACATATATACATACCATGCAATCCTGTTTCGAGTTTTGAACATATCAAATATAACGTTTTCATCGACAGCGAGACGCTTGTGGTGACTTTGTTGATCTCGAAGATTTACCGGCTCAGTCTCTCGGAGGTGCTCATAGGGTAGAGTTGCGTACGTGTATTCATATGGGTGAGTGTACGTGCGTGTTTGTGAGCATCTTGCGTATGTACTGTATTTTAAAAAAAATACATATTTTATTTTATAGATCTTAATAAAACGGTTCAAGCGGTAAGAAAAATGAATTTCCTCACGCATCTCACGTGGAGCAGGCCCAGGGCTATGGGAGTCGTGCTCCGTTGCGGGCCGTCGTCGTAGCTTACACTTCACCATTTAAAAATAACCGTGTAAAAAAAATCCAAAAACCGGTGCCTGTCTTGCTAGGTCGTGGTTAAGCCTGGGCTCTTTGTGTTGAGGCCCAACCAGGAGGAATATTTCAGGGCCCAAAATCTCTAGTTTTAGTTTCTTGGACTAGCCCAAGCATGGAACAAGGAGGGCCCATCCAGTCCACCGGGGGGTAGGCAGCAGCGTCTCGGCGAGGCGGCGACGGCTGAGGCCGAGGCAGAGCGCGGCGGAGGCGTGGAGGCGAAAATCCACTCCGCGTGGGGGCTCAACGAGTCAACGGCGCGAGAAAAGCGAGGCTCCGGCCCCTGCTGTTTGGACGTCGTCGGCAGAGGAAGCGCAGAGGAGGCGAACCCCGCAGCGGTCAGGCCGGTAAAGGCCATCGCGGGCAGTCAACAGTGAGTGCTACTCTTCTGAACTTTTCCTTTTTGATTGAATTACCCTTCTGAGTTGTGAAATCTGAACTTGAGCGCCTGAAAGTGAAAATGAAACCAAATTTATTGCTGTTTGTTGCGGATTTGTTACTCATTCTGCGGTGAATTTATGATATATTATGCCATGATGTTGCATCCTGTAAATTATCACTGTCCCTTTGTTTCTCTCATTCGGCAAGGAGCGAGAGAACTGAATTCGATTAATTGGCACAGTTATTCATAAACAGAGGGAAGTTGTAATTCGAATAAATGAGGGTAATCTCAATCTATGCAATAAAAGAAAATTAGATAAGTATTACTTCCAATTGCAAAGGAACAAATAAAGGCTCATTTCAGATCCAGGAACTGCAAACCAAATGGTGAGGCTACCCTTCTGCTTTTATATGTAATGTGACTATAACTCAGTATATATATCTGTGGCCAACCCATGTGCCCGCCACTGCCTGAATCTCTACAAAGTTGCACTCTCTAGTCTGAACCATGGCCTCCGTCATTCCTTTGAAGCTCATCTAATTTCTCGAATCCTAATTGTTCACATCTTGTCCTGAAGGTACCCACACATCTTTGGTTTCCAGAACCAGACAAACCAGAAATGTGACAGTTGAACACCTTTTACATTTTCACAAGACAGTGAAATGCTCCGTGAGCTATGGTTTTAAGATAGCTTTGTGGCCCATATATTACACAGATGCTCCTATGCTTCATGACCTAGAATTGCTGTCTTTCTAAAATGATGAGTCACAGTGCCTAAAAGATTCCCTTGTTTACTGTTGAAACTTTGCTTTATTTTCTATCAATATAAATATAAAAGAGGAAATATTTCCTAGTGCGGAGTAATATCTAATTGTGGCATAAATTTCCTTGTATGGCTTCTTCTCTTTATGCTGAAAAAATGCTGGAACTTGTATTCCACATGATATTTTCCCATTTGTAAGAAGTCCTAGCAACCTAGAATGTCAGACTTACGTCTTCTGACTCCAACATTAAAAATCTTAAAAGCTAGCATTGTAATTCTCTGTTTGTAGTTTACAATGCTAGCTTTTAAGATTCACAATGCTAGCTTTTAAGATTTACAATGCTAGCTTATAATTGTCTGCAATGGCAGAGAAGCTTGCCATTTGAAATCATTGGAAAGATGGAAGTTAAATATATGAAAAAGAGTAAGTCGCCACATACAATTGTTGAAACTAAACACTTAGTCCCACCAGGCTAGTTCCAGATGTCATTCATTCCTTGTGTGGTGAACTGGTGATGGTATGGTCATGGTAAGGGGAAAATTTTTAGCCATGCATAGTGTGGTGTTTCCATCTGAAACTAGTATCACTTGGACATTTGGCAGTCATAGGGACATATTTATACCTTCATGTAGATGTGAACAAATATTCAAACATAGATCTGATTATTTGGATAGAGTTACTATAATATACAATGCTAATAAGATACTAATTAAAATGGTAATATCCTAAGGGGGCATGATCCCTAATGGTATTTAGGTTGTTTATACTAGCCTAACTTTTTAACTGCAAAAAAGAATTTATCGTCTTATGGACGCTTTGCCGATTTAGATTTTCTGCCTTACTGCTCAGGAACAGAATTTGATAACATAATCCTTACCAAAAAACATATGATGCACTACTTTTGAAAACTCGTACTCTCTTTCTTTTTACAGTGATCAAGACAATCAAGAAATGAATGCTGGCTGAACCTTGAGACAAAACTACTGTAGAGTGTCCCTATAATGTAGGGTTAATTTGATCTAGGCTCCTGCAATTTTGCCGGCTTTGAAATATGCTGCTATAATGTATGATTGGAGCACTCTGCAGAGAGCATGCTATTTTCCATGATGGTTGCTTTTTGTCCACCAAGACAACACTGATGACACCGTGAGACGGCAAAGGCATCACCCTGTTTTAGTCATAACCCGAACCTGCTGCATAAGAAAAGAGAATAAATATCAGTGCAGCAAGCTGTGTTTGAAACACAACTTCAAAAGAAGAAAAAGGAAATACTGAAAACCTGAAGAATCTTACTCTGTCATGTGGGGGCATCATCTAGTTGGTCTGCAGTACCACTATCCTCTGTCTACTTCTCGTCCTCTACCATACCCTCTTCCCCAAATATATGGATTTCATGCCTTGGATGGTTGGGAAGGAGAGCTGCTGCCTTTGTAATGGTGGCCTTGGCAGCTTCCACCTCGCAAACCATTGCACCCCGACAATTTATACTGACCCAGAGATATTTGAGGGAGGAAAGGAGGCTAATGCCGAAATCAAAGTCAGTTCCATATGTGGATACTGTATCATGTACAACGAATCTAAACCAAAGCCGGTTGAGCCTTGGCATTGCACCTGCTTCAAATATCAGGCTCATCATTCTCTTCTTCTTTTTCAAGTACATAGAAGGGCGAAAATGGAAATCCTTGAGACACTGGAATCCATTGGGTCTGATCATGAGCGGTTCTTGTGGGTATTCTGTTGTGAAAATTTGGAGACAACGTAGAGCAGGCAAGTCTTTGAGCACATCAACATCTCCATATCCCACTTCTTCTATAAAAATAACTAAGTTGGTGTTGGCGCTAAAAATCGGCCAGGAATCGGTCGATAACCTTCAGCGTCGGACACACGACCCGGGAGAATCTGCTTAGCTCCTGTTCGGGTTATCGCCCTGGTGCGGTTCGCGCGGCGTGCCAGTCAATCTGACCTGTTGATTGACAAGGAAATAAGAGTATTAAATTCCGGACGTTCCGATCGGCTGAGGTTCCGATCTGTCCCGAAAGAGCGTGTCGGCGAATCGGCCGATTTGCTGTGAAGATGACCGGCTATGGATCAGCCGATGATCACGTAATAATTGCAAAGAAAACTGCCGGAGCAACTTAAACAATTATTACAGATGCAACACTTGAAATAGATCTAATCGGCTGTATGACAATGAACGAGGAAAAGCGATGATAAAGCTGATAGTTTCAATCTCAAGCTGGATAACTGGTGATAATACTAGAACAACAGGTAAAACCTATAGTTCTAATAAATATCGATAACTGGTGAATAAATCCAAACGAAATCACAGCGATGCGCCCGAGGTTAAAACTCAGATGTTATTCGATAAGCGGAACCTACCAATTGGCCGGAGATCGAGTCGATGCAGCCCTGCCAATCCGTACGAACTCGTGAAAGAAGAAAAAGTATTGGCGAAGTCGCCGACTTGAAAGTAAAGTGATATGAAAAAGTAGATTGTATTGTTGATTGATTCATTCTTTTTTTACAAAGCCCTGACGACTCCTATTTATACCCTAGGACCAGGACTCCTGATCGATTACGACTTGTTACAAACTTGATTTAAACAGAAAACTACTATATCTATAATATTTTATAAAGGAAACGGACTCCCGCAGAATCTTCTGCCGCCATCTCCTAATCCAATCAGGATTCTTTCCATTACTTCTCGACCGAGTCGGCATCGTTCCGTTGACCAACATCAGGCCACTTTTGACCGGGATCCTCTGTTGTGGTTCCAATGGTTTCACTCTCCCTATCTGTTTGGCGCAATCGCCAATCGGCCGATTCCCAACTGTAGCCTCAATCGGCCGATTCCTCACTGTAGCCTTTAGATCTGCCGCATCGGCCAATCTCTTCCTCTTCTGACGCCGATTCAACACGTGTCAAAATCTGGCGTCAACAGTTGGTGAGTACTGAAAGGTAGGATATCCACTTTGGGAGCCTAGGGAAAATAGGACTGTTGCTAGATGTCTGTATATGACATGGATGAGGGCACAATGAATCAAACAAGAAATCCATTGAACAACGTTCCGTTGTCTCAATCCTCAGGGAGTTGAGGTTTCTTTCTCCAAGATTAGAGAAAGATGAGATCAGAGATTTCTTAAAGCTTCCTTCACCATTAATTGCATTACCACCACACCACTTAATACCAAGAACCTTCAGTTTGGTTAGGCTTCCTAACTCCTGCACAACTTCTGGGGAGTTTTTGCTGGCATCCAACATTGAAAGTTCCTCTAGGGCTGTCATATCACCAATCCCATTTGGCAATCCTACACCATTAGGGACACATAGGCGCACTAATTGGTGTAGTTGAACAATAGTTGCTGGCAGCTCTTTTATTCTGGTAGCTCTGAGATCAAGTGTTTCCAAATGTTGTAACCTTCCAATTTGAATTGGGATCTTACTGATATTGCTGTTATAGAGACTTATATACCTCAAGTGGCTCAAACTTCCAATATTCTCAATGTCTCTGTCCTCTAGACTAGGACAATTTTGTATATCTAGGACCCGTAAAATATGAAAGTTCAAGAGAGATGGTATCTTCCCAACATCACCAAATACAGTAAATGATTGAACTTGAGACAAGCTATTCGCTCCTAACCAGAGAGTTTGTGCTTCACAGTTTCCCTGGAGTGAGAGACGCTGAATTTTGTTAGTCGAAGGTGTCAACTTCTGATCAGCCATTATAGTAACAAAATTTTCTTTAGCTGCTAATGATATAATAAGATCAAACATTATATCATGTACCCGGCAAGCTCTTGGTCTTCCACTATAGTCAGTGCCTACTGGTTCGATCATGTTTCTATTGATGAACTCGCTGAAGTAGTTTTCCACAGTATCCACTAAGTTTTGTCCTTGTTGTTCTGCAATAAATCCTTCGGCTATCCATTTCCTTACTAAACACAACCGGCCTATCACATGATCTTCTGGAAATATACTTAGATCCAAGAAACATATCTTCAAATAGTGGGGTAGATCACAATAGCTAAGAAACAATATCCTTTTAACAAGTTCCAGCTCATGATCTTGTTCAAGTGCAGATCCAAGAGAATTTCGCACCCTCTCCCACTCGATTTTAGAGATTTGTTTAGATGCTAATAGGCTAGCAATATTAACTATAGCTAGTGGCAAACCATGACATTTCCTTAGTATGTCATCAGTAACTTCTTTCAATTCAAGAGGGCAATCATCTTTGTGGTAGAAGATCCTTTTCAAGAACAAGCTTCTTGAGTCGTCACTGTCAAGGGGCATCATATGGTAAACATATTCTTTGTGTGGAAAGCTGCAATAATTAGCAACATCTTCAATTCGTGTAGTTGTGATTATTTTACTTGCATTATTGTTTTGGGGGAAAGCACATTGGACTTCTTTCCAAGCTTGTTTGCTCCATAGATCATCAATTATGACAAGGTACCTATCGGACAATTTGGTGAAGATGAAGCATTGCATTAGTAGAAATCCAAGGAGTGTGTCCACTCACCATTGACTAAATAAAGAAAACTTGATGTAAGGGTATATAAGGAACTATGGATTCGATAAATAGCATATTGCCATACAGGCATACATGAGCATCCTTCGACAGACTTCAGAAATCTACATGTTACTGCTACAATTCTAAAGACACAGATTCTAATGCCCAAACATATGCTGCCACTTAGCCAACATGGCATCCTCGCAATAGTGTGCATATTATTGGGAAGGTACTTTGTTGAGCAGTGCCAAATCCATTACTTGAAGAGTGTTTCCTAAAATCTGAATGATGTTTCCTGTTTTTCTAAAAAAGTAGTTTGATCTAGTAAATGTTGGGTGTTCTGCAGTAAACTAAGGCAAATTCAGTTGAACCTGAATATATGTCTTGTTTTAAGCACCATTTGTACCTTTCTTTATTTTTATCTCCAAATGGTTTCTATGTAGGGAAAAAAAATCTATATATCTGTTTCATTTTTTTCAACTTTGATTGTGCAATGTGCATACGCACATAAGTGAACTGATTACACAAAGAGAATGGGGCGGAGCTAGAAACTCGAATTTTTTCTTGAGGGGGGACCTCCGTCCCTGCAAATATACTATAATATAAAACACATGTTTCTTTCATGTATTATCGCATAACTTTTATTCCGAAGATAGTCCCTATTCATTTTCACAAGCTGTGGATATTCACATGTTTTGAGATAATGATTTTCCTGCACCCTTGCAATGTCTTGATTTTGATCTTCTGTAATCTGGCTACTCTTAAGAAACTGCAATAGTGTGTCACTGAGAATCTTATTGACATTAGGGCTCCGGGTCACGGAGACAAAGGCGGTGCAGTCGAATTGACTTCGAACCTTCTGGAAGACCTGATTAGCAAGTGTTGTCTTGCCTAATCCCCCAAATCCAACAATTGAAACAACCTTACACTGTGTGTGCGAACTAATGCCATCGGTGAGCCATTGGATAAGTTTGTCCATTTGGCCATCTATACCCACAAGTCTTATACCTTTTTCGCCGATCACTAACCTCCATCACACGTTCCTTCAGCTCATTAATCTGAATACTGATATGATAATGTGCTTTCAGAGTGATGACCTTGCTTATGATCTTCTGGATGAACCCATTGCAGGTTGCAGCACGGCCAAGGTGGTGCATGAAGATGTCAATGCAATCCTCGACATCATAGGACAGCTCCCTCAACTGACCCATCCACTCCTTTACTTGCAAGTTTGCTTCCTCCGACTCCGACACCATCTCCAGGGCGGTGCTCATGCTGCTTAGTTCATCCCGCAGAAAGAGGATCTGCCGATGCACACCTTGGAGGTTGGCATCTTCCCTCTTCAACAGGCTGCCGAGCCTGCCGAGGAGGGGGTTCATCACCCCTATCAGAGCACTTGCTGTCACCCCAACCATCTCTCACTGTGCACTCTACAGAAGTTCGCAAGAGATTTGATGTAATGGATCGTACTGGAATGACGCTTGGATCTCTTATATTTCAGCACTCGTCTGAGCAGGAAGTTTCGCCCATGCCACCAACGCGTGGACTGTAAAAAAAATAGAGGCTTGCCAGGTCAAGTTTTGTCAGAGTGGTCGTGTAGGACTTCAGAAAACCACTAGAAGTTACCTTACTCATGGAGGCATTTAAAAAGTACAGCACAGCTTGTTCTACGCGATCGCTACACCAGATCTGCTATCAAAACTACTCCAACAAAACTACTCCCTCCGTATTTGTCCATATGCATTTTTAGAATTCGAGTAGTCAGTCTTTCTTGACTTGACCTTTGATGACTACAGAAGGCAGTAAACTATCTAGATCACTCATATGTGTGCAAATACTATTAGATTTGTAATGACATTTAGCATACAATGTTTTATACCTTGAGCTAACTTTATTGTAATATAGGGAAATTTTTGTTCGAATTTTCTTTAGCAAAAACCTTGTCTTGTGGCAACTCGAAAACATCATATTTGAACAGGCAACCTGTTGAGGTGACTCCAATCCACTTGTCTTAAGGTCTTCGAGAAAGAATTGCCTAATCTACTGGTCTTAAGGTCAGCTATTCAAAATGATGAACCGCCCCTTTCAGTGCTCCTGCTTGTGTCTTGGGCTGTAAAATTGGGCCACTTGATGGGAAGGACACCAACCCAACAAAGACTCCATAAGTCAATGGAACCATTTAGGTGATCCCTGTCCTGAAAACCAAAGCGGAGTATGGTATTGGCAAGGAGTAGCAATTGAATAGTCCGAAACAACATCATCAACTTGGTGATTAATTGTCGTTGTCCAGCGAAGTATTCATACCTCGGCAGTTGAAATTGAAATATGTATAGAGTCATCACATGCAGACGAGCACAGGTATAGACTAATATTTTATACTAACAGAACTAATAAAACATGAAAGCTTAAATTTCTTTCACCAGCTTCTTATCATTGAAGTAAGATAACAAATAAGTAAAATTCAAATGTGTGATTTCTTCAAGTTCAACCTAAGAACCGTTATCTGAAGATTTCAAATATGACACCAGCTGAACAAACCACACACACGCATTTGAATTAGGAAAAAGTTCAATTTACTCCCTTCAAGTATAGACAAAGTCTGAATAACCCCCTAAACTATAACTTGGTTCAATTTGCCCCCTAAACTATGCCATTTAGTTCATTTTATCCCTAATACAATCTGTCTTTTTTATTTCTCCATACACAAGTTGAATTTTAATTTTAAATTTTGCAGGGTAGTAGTGGACATCACAATGCATATTAAAATAAATTTTATAATTTTTTCATTGCTATTTTTATATAATTTTGAACTCCAATGATTAATTTATTATTAAATATTCTAACCTATCAAAATAACAGTAAAAAATTATATTGTATTTTTTTCTAATATGTGTTATGATGTGTACTATATCTTGTAAAATTTCAACTTGACGGTACAAATGTGACGTCTATCAGTGGTCTTGCCAGTTAAGCCCCGGCATGCATGTTTGGCCGGCCAATCCTTGGGCCCAAGTTGGCTTGGGTTACTCCATAGGTTTTCTTTCATCACAATTTTGGGCATTACAGATTACACCATGCACGGACACATTTGTAACCAAGCCGTGGTTTGCTCACTCTACCACGTGTAATACCTTTGCATGAATCAACGGTGAACATATGCATTTGTAGGCTTTACCTGATAAGCAACTCTTTTTTTCTAGTGTCGGTGAACCGAGTTTCATTAGTCGTAAGCAACAAAACTACAAAGCTTTGTCCCTCCGTTCTATAATCTTATTAATATGGAAACTGAGGCTAGAAGTTATTGAAACCATGGCTTGTCGAAACTTGAAACCATCACGCATTTGTTGTTAACAGAGAAGAATTATGACATTATTTATCATTTGTGTGTCATTAACGGAACAGAAAACTGAAACAAAAATGCGCCGCCTCATCATGAATTGCGTGTCTGTTGGATTGGTGTGAAAACTGCACACCAATCCTCCAAAGACTGAAATAGTCAATGTCACTTTTAGGTGTTAGCCCCAGTAGAAAACCAAAGTCTCAAAGGACTTCTAGACCTTTGCCCAATCTACTGGTCTCAAGATCAGCTATCTGGAATCATGCACTGCCCCTTTCAACGTTCTTAAATAAATTGGATCACTTCCTTCCACATACCTGACTCTGCCTCTTGGTACCACCAGGCCAAGGATCGATGAGTACGCACCGTGGGTACAATTTTTTATATCCAGAACAGCAGAGGATTATGTTTTGCAAACTAGCAGACATAAGCTCGTGGTTGTCGTGATGTGTTACATTGTCCAGCAACATTTTATTGTTACCACTCTCCAAAAGAAGTTATTACCATGACTATTTGCATCGCTCTCCTTCATATGTTTCCAATGTTACAGCAAAAAGTTGTAACGAACAGAGTATACAAAATTTGGAGGTTTTTTTTTATAATATAGTAATTTCCACACGCAGGCTCTACAGTAGCAATTAAATCTATAGCAAATACTTGAGCGCTTCGGCAACTATTGCCTGCTAATTCCGGAAAGTAGTATAACTTTATTATACTGGTTTAAATTTGAAAATACATTGGATTTAAAAAATAGTACAAATAATAATATATAAATGAGGAAAATAGAAACAATGTTGTTCAAGATATAAAAAGCACAGACGAGTACATACATCTAAATGAATAATAAAATGAGAAACAACGTGGTATCCATAAATAGAGTACAGAACTAATTGCATGTCATTTTGATTGTTTGAAACGACAATCAAATCCATCCAGAGGGAATTCTTGTTAACAGAGGATCATGTTTTTCCGGGGCAGGCTGATTTACGGTTGCCCGTATGGGAGCTTCCTCACGGTCGATTTCGGACCACATTAGAAATCCTGTCTCTTTCTGATTTCTGTCGTGTATTAGTCCACCACGTGGCCATGTACGAGAGTCCCCACCCAAACAAACCAAAAAATCACACTGGAACGAACAAGAAAAAAATAGCATTTGGGAACAGATTTATTTTTTTAAAAAAAATCGGGAAACTTAAATTAGATACAAGATTTTGACATTCGCAAACAATTTTTGAAACAAAATTGAACAAAATCAGGGGAAAAATTTTTTTGAAGCAAAAAATAGGAAAAAAAGTTATATGAAAAAAATGAAAATCCGCAGAGCAAAGGTTTTCAATTTTTTGCAAAAAATATTGAAACAAAAATTCGAACACAAATATTTGAAGAAAACTTAGGAAAAAAACTTCAGACAAAGTTCTGCACAAAAGAAATGTTAAAGAAAAGTTTTGAAGAAATTTTTTTGCATTGATAAGTTTATACAAGTTTTGCCTAGAAATATAAAAAAGAAAAAAAGAGAAAGAAAACTTGCTTGCCGGCCCACCGAAGGGAACCGCGCGCCGCCGGAGGCTGCTTGCCGCTACTGTCGGGGGCTGTTCCCGTCGGATCCCGCGGAAGGAGAACGCGGCCGCCGTTGATGGCGGCCTCCCCGGCGGAGGGAAGCCCCACTGCCGCTGCTCTCCGCATGCTTGTAGGTGATGCTCGCCGGATACAGCAGAGGTCAACCGTGGCCGCCATCTTCGCAGCTCATCGACGGAAGGAGAGCTGCACCAGCGCCACCGCTTCGCGCTTTGCCCAACGAAGGGCTAGCTGCGTCGCCTCGAGAATCCCAGCGGAGGTCCCCTGTTTGCTATTGGAGTAGGAGAGGAGAGTAGAAAGAGAGGAGAGACCGAGAGAGAGCAGAGAGGTGAAAAGAAAATCGAGAGAGAGGAGATGTGGAGGAATAGGCGACCAAAATGCGAATGTGCTGCTTCAGACACTGCACTGCGTGTCTGCTGACTTGGACTGATGGAAATTGCATACCAATCCGGCAAAGACTCATGCAGTCAATGGCTACTTTTTAGCCTTCTAGGTGATTCCGTCCTGAAAACCAAAGCAGATCGAGTACGAGTCTAAACATTTAATAGCGGACTAGAAAACCTGAAAGCTCAAATTTCTTCCAGTAGATTCGTATAGAAGGGTAGGGAGCTAGGGGGAGGGGAGGAGAGATGCTTCGGTGTAGCAAAGTTAGCTGATTAGACGAGTGCCTAGACAAATTCAAATAAGATTGCAGCTAAACCTGAAGAGATCAGGAGCGAACATATTTGAAGTGTCGGCACCGGTGAAGCTCTCTAGAAGAATGGAGATGCTCCACCTTGTAAATGTGGTGCCTAGTTAAGCTTGCTACGCTGCTAACATTCGTATAATTCAACAACAAAACCGAGTAGTAGTGCCTCTGCGGCTCTGCCTCTCTCAACATCGTACCGTTGTTGCCGGGCGGCGCGCTAAGATTGGCAGACCTGTACTGAATGTGGTCGTGACCAAATGAGCTTTACTGAATGTTCTGAATGCTAAATTGAAATTGTAAATTGAGATAGACTTTCTACAGTTTTAGGGGTGGATGGACCCCCAGTCTGAAGCATTGCCAAAGACAACACAATACGGCATCCAAATGGACAGGCCATTCATTAGTTAAACTCTCCAACTCACCCTCTCTTACATGGCGGAGCCCCAAGAACAATGTCTTTTGACTGAAAACGAACTCCCTAAACCGGTTGCTTTGGCAAATACTGGCAAATTTCTGCTTCAAGGATTGTTAACAATTTCATATAAATTCCAGAACTGAATAGCTTGTAACACTTCTAGTGTTAGGCTTGCAAATTAGGTGCTAATCATGTACATGGCATGTCATTAGCATAACTCATGCATGCATAAATGTATTCTATACTTTCTGCTAGCATTTTTACACGAGCTGTTAGTTTATTTTTGTAAATGCATTTTATGAAGTGTTTTTTGCCTTTTTAATAATTAAATATTAATATGAAGCAAATAAATGGAAATTATAGAAATTATGCCGAAATGTTGTTATCATGTTAATTGATTCAATTCAGAACCTTGAACAAGTTTATATGAAGAAACAAACTCAAATTCTGAAGTTAAACCATGTTTGTTATTGTGCTGAAATCTGTCCTTGTTTGAGTACTTAATTAAATTAATTTTGCTTAAACACTTCACTTTTGTCCATGTAATAAATTCTATACACTTTAATCTAGTTGTGGCCAGGAGGTGTAAAAACTCGGCTTGCTTATTCAAAAATGCAGTCAAACTTTGGTCAAACAACTGATTTACAGTCTGAACCATTGTATTAACTACATTTTTTCTCACAAGTCTAAATGTAAATGTTCCAAAGTTTCTTCTAAAGTTGATAGCCTTATATGTATACTTGACATGCATAGGATGATTTACCACATTTAAACATCCGTTGTATTTCAAAAAGCACGCCAAAGTCGGTTAAATTAAATAAAATTGCAACTCCGATGAAGCTTAGAAAACTCTATTTTAGCCGAATTTGGAGGCTTCCAATCTCTTCGAATCTGTCCAGTTTTGAACCTTATGTCTTTAATGAAACTTGTAGATGTATACTTCATGAATCTTAGAGCATTTCTAATAGATTACCCATCTCTCTTTCCAATATAAAAAAACTATCTTTTTTGTAATAGGAGGTGCTCGAGCAGATTACTAAAACACACCTCCCTCTTACTCTAATGTAGGGGATTTCTTCCTCCACCATATCCATTGAGTAATATACTACAGCACCGGCTAACAAAAATTTTTGGTAGACCATAGGCCTACTCGTCAGCAGCTGTAATTGGGGTGCGTAGGATTTGGGCGGGTACAGATGGGTTTTAGTGCAGATTATTGTTTGGTGTGTTTTTTGGTAAATGATTTTATTGGCGGAAACTTTTGATAATACATATAAATTCGTGCAAAACTGATACAATTTGAAAACAACTTTGTTGGCTCTGTTGAGAATAGATCTACACACAAAAAATATTAGATCTGGTGAAATGACTAATGTGCCCAACTAAAAATCACATGTATATGTGTTTAGATGTTTCTGTGCATCCAAAAACTATGTAAAATATATAGTACAATACTTTGATGATTCGTTAGCTACAGTAAAAATTTTCATGTCCAGAAAACATTGTTTATTATGAAAATCAGTTTATCCATATGCTAGTACATTTCTGAGTTTCTTTTTTCGAAAAGTTTTAGTAAATACAAGTTGAACACTTTACCAGTAGCTCTATCATACTAGTTCTTGTTCATACAAGAAAGTATTCATAATGCTTGTTGAGTTTATTTAGTTTCTAGCTTTTGTAACTCATTTTTTATATAATTTGTAAATAGTTTTCCGTTATATAAATTCCCAAGGCTATGCTTTACAAAATATTAAAATTATTAACTTGTTTTAAGAAGATAATTCAGGTTAAAATTAAAACTAAATCTGATCATCATCATCTTACACCATGTTTTCTTTTCTATTTTTTGTTTCATTTATCGGTAAATGATTGCCCAATCGTATTTTCATTTCATCATGCTTACATACTTATCCTGCATTACATTCTAGTATTCATGTAGAATATATTGCTACAAATGCCGTGTACAAGCTGATCGCGAAACCCCCGGAGCAATAGAAAATCGGTACTACTCGAGCGTCACCTCCCTTTTTCCTTCACTGACGAGTTTCGTCGTTGGGCCCCATTACGCTGCTCCAGCTTTGGTTGGCGGCCGCCACCGCCTTGCAAACTGATCTGATGGAAGCAAGCAGCTGGTCAATATTGGTCAAAATGATCTACAATGATATTTTGCTAAAAGGCCCTCAGCTTTTGGTAATATCAACCTGCAGTCCTATTATTGTATATAAAACTATTTGCTTTCAACCTCATCTTTGTTGTTTAGGCCCTTGAGCTTCGTTAATTTAGAACGCAGTCCTTTTCCAGCCTTTCTATTTGTTTGCCCTCATAGTTTTATACATAATTATGTTTAGGCCCTTAGTTTGTTTCTTTCTATCCCTGTTTAATAGTTTTCATCGCATTTCCCTACAGACTCATTTTAAGCGTATCTTATTCATTTTAGCTCTATTTTAATTGATTTTTATTTTGTTGCAACCATTGTAATGCATAGGACTAGTTTAAATGCTTTATTTCACCTTATCACCTTGTTTGGTGCACTGTCCTTGTTTGTACTTATTTGTTTCTATGCTTTTGCGTGATGATTGTCGCGAGTAGAAGGTACACAGTTTGAGAGCTTTGAAGATTAAGAGTTGAAAACTTTGAATAGCTATTTTTTGGAAGAAAAGCAAGTGTTACTTATCATATTTGTCCAATAATCTTTATTAATCAATTATCTTTGTATGCTGTGTCCTTAATATGGTTGGCCCTATTTAAGGTTGTACCCAGCTTTCATGATAACTCTTTGTTAATCTGGGTCTTATCTTTCATATCGAGTTAGCTTATACTTAGCTGCTAGTTCTGGTTTGTGAATAATGATAACCCTGATGACAACAGTATGATGCTACACCTGTTTCTAGTTTATACTTTGTTAATTACAAGATGATCTTGGGTTAATTGGAACATGAAGTGACCATCTAGGAAAACAGTGCAACCACAATAACTAAATAAGTTCTGATCTTAGCTAATTAATTAGATTTCTCTAACTTGTTAGTTACTAAAAGGGCGGAAGAAGGGACTAGGTTTGAGAGGGGGTACTCGGCCTGTAAATAGGGTTGGTATGTCTATAGGATATACTCAACTAGATGTTGAACCCTCGCAGGCTATTACTTGTTAGAGAGTCTTTCTAAGGCCTCCTAGTGTATAGCGTAGCACACAAACCTCATTAATTTATGGGGAAAATGGCTATCCCCAGCGAATGGAGTCTCAACTTGTGGGTAAAGGTGTGCAACCTCTACAGAATATCTAAAACTGATATATCAGCCATGGTCACGATTAAGAGCGACTGACCTGGATCCTCACGTGATTAATGAACTTGTGTTGTGGTTCATGCTTTTGTTATATGTTTATGATGCCTTTTTCTTTTAATGTGGGTTGATATATATACTTATACCTTCTCAATCAATAATAAGATGCTAATAAAAATTGGCCTACTAAAATTAATTATCGTAGTGAACCCGTCAGCCTTTCCTTGTTAATTGGTCTTTCATGTTATTTTATTTATGTACACTTGCTTATTACCAACCATAAATATACTCATTCTTGCTAACCGCTACTTAGAAAGTGAAGATGTTGTGAAGTCTTCTAAAGAAGTTGCTGAGTTTCAAGTGTACACAACCCCAATCTATCGATTGCCTGTGAAATTTGGAGCTTTCGTTTCCAAGATGAGCTATATATCTCTGATTAACTTTAAGTTACTGTAGTTCTCTTTTTTCATGAAACTGTTATTGGTTATTTAACTATGACGTATGGAATTTGATTTTGGAGTACATATAATTAGCATTTGATTTGTCTTCAAAATGGTGTGAAATAATTAAACCATGTCAGCGCTTGGCTGTTTCTCCTGCGGGAAGTGGCTAAGCTAGCTCAAACGTACAAGGATAAACAGCAAAACAGAATAGAATAGCAGGAACGCAAGGGCTATCAGCTGCAAAGGTTAAGCACAATTTGAATGGTAAAAGGATTATGCAGATAAGTGATAAAAATTTACAGATAAGTATGTTTGAAACAGTAACAACATAGCATCTGACAAATAATTAATACAGTCCGAAGAGCCTATATTGCATCCAGAAGTTGTTTTCTCTTAACTGAAACGGGGACGCTGCAGCATACTATTTGACACGATAAATAATGTATAACCTTTTTTTACCGGTAATTCATCAACAGGGTAGTGTGCGTGTAGCATCTACTAGTCCTGTAACTCCCAATTACTTGTAGTTGCAGCAATCAACATTTTGTAGACATTGAAGGCATATCAAAGCTCTTCTACTCCAGCAAAATGACACACGTCCTCAAACTGAAATTTCAACAACAAAATTTCAAGTTAACAGAGCACAAAGAAGGAATAAGAGAATTCCATCTAATGTTAAGAACCTTCAATTTCTCCAACTTTTCAAGTTCTTGCAGAACGTCTGGAGAGGTTTTGATGACATGAAATACTGATAGCTCCTCCTGAGCTACCAATTTACCAATGCCTTTTGGCAATTTGGCAGGGGGAGGCACAAATAGCTGCACCAGTTGATTTAGTTGAGTAACTTCTGTTGACAACTGTTCTATTAGGGTATGTTGAAGGTCCAATGTTCTTAAAAACCTTAACCTCCCTACATCTCCCTCAAACCTGTTAATGCTGGTATCAACGATTCTTAAATACCTCAGGTGTACAGTGTACTAAAGTTCCAATACCCTCAATGTAACCACTGTCCTGAGCAGAACAACCCTCTATGTCTAGGACACGCAAAACTTTAAACTCCGATTGAGGGGGCAATTTCTTGGCAGGTTCAAATACGGTTAAGGATCTAATACTCGAAATGTTGCGCCCCCCCCCCCCCCCCCCCCCCCCCCCCCCCGGCAGAAGTTCCCTTGAAGGGAGAGACGCCGGATTTTGTGGGGCAAAGGTGTTGCCTTGGCACCATTCATTACAGTAGAAAATTTTTCTTGCGCTGCTAGTGATATAATAAGATCAAGCATAATGTCATGTACTCGGCAGGCTTCTGGCATACCATTGCAATCATATTTCTATTGATGAGCTCATTAAAGTAATGTTGCGCGACCTCGTCCAAACACAGTCCTCGTACAGAAATAACCCCTTCTGCCACCCATCTCCTTATCAACAGGGATCGATCAATCTTGTAATCTTCTGGAAATTGACTTAGGTACAAGAAACATGGCTTCAACTGATGAGGCATAGTAGCTCATGAATAATATTTTTTCAATCATTTCAAGCTCATGATTTTGTTGAATAGATGAAGTAATGGAGTCTCTCACCCTTTCCCACTCCTGCCTTAACGTTGGCTTGGTTTCTAAAATGTTGGCTATAGTAAATATAGCCAGGGGCAAGCCATCACATTTCCTGAGTATCTCTGTAGTAGCTTGTTTCAGGTTTTGAGGCCACTCACCTTCATTCTTAAAAATTCTTCTCAAGAATAATTTATGTGAGTTATTAGCATCAAGTTTCTTCATAGAATAAACAAACTCATGGTTTGGGAAGCTACAATATGTGGCGACATCATCCTTCCTTGTAGTCGTCATCACTATACTTGCTAATCTGTTTTGCGGAAAGGCGCACTTGATGTCCCTCCACGCTTGTTTATCCCATATGTCATCAAGAACGACTAGGTACCTAATAAACAATTTATGGACATTATAAAGCATTGAGTTAGTGACATTCCAGAGAGATATTTCAAATAACATTTGATAAAGAACAATGATTTTGATTGTCTGAGACTCCCAGTGTCACATTGCTACAGCCGGCTAAGGGGACTCTTTGTCCATCATCATTGGAGTCAAAAGATTAGAAATCTAATTCTAGGTGGGGATAAGTGAATCGAATCTGAACATTTACCCTGTACTGGTGCAGATTCTCTGTTTTAATGGATTTTGACAAAATACAGGTCTGAAAATTGAAAACATAAATTAAGATCTGCATTATTTCTATAGGCATCCTGCATTTTATGTTTAACTGATAAAATATATGTATAAGTAAGCTAGGCTTAATTATTTAGACCCTCTACAGTGCATTGACCTCTGCGATGAAGATCAGATCATAGGGAGAATGAGATAAACTGGCATAATCATGATCGATTGTTTGTTTATGGATTTAATATATACTAAGATCTGATCATAGTTGAAACTTGCACCTATGTATAAATGTATTGCCTGGAAAATTTTTATTGTACATCCCACAATCACATTCTCACTCTTTCAAAATGATCATAAGAAAATTCTATTGCAAAAGTTTGTACCGGACCTTCAACAAAAGGTCAATCTTAGTGACATCATTGCATACCTTTATTTTCAAGATGATCTCTTGTCATTTGCACAAGGTCGGTATAATCTAATTGTCCCATACGAAAAGCTTCATGCATCCTTCCAGTCTCTTCATTTTGATCTTGTGTAAAGAAGCTATCACTTATAGAAAATTGGAAGACTACATCCGTGAGAATCTTCTTGACATTATAATTTTGGGAGATAGAGACAAAGGCTGTGCAGTCAAATTAATTTTTGATTTTGTCGAAAACCTACTTAGCAAGAGTTGTCTTGCCTAATCCTCCGGAGCCAACAATCTACAGAACCTTCTGTGGGTACCAGTGGCGAATCCAGCTAGAATGTGAAGAAGGGGCTCATCTCCCTTCTCTTCTTCTTCCTCCCCCCTTCTTCTTTATTCTTTCTTCCCAAAACTGAAGTGAGGGCTTAAGAGAGTATCCATTGATCTTGGGGAGGTAGGGGGTGCTTGAGCCCCCATAGCCCCCCTTTAGATCCGCCCCTGGTGGGTACACATTGGTGCCATTAGTGAGCAGCTTCACAATCTCGTCCCTTTAGATATTGATGCCCACAAGTTTCTCAGCCTCTTCAAACAGCCCCGGCAACCTGGGATCAATTACAACAGACTTTGCAGAGGAGGCAGAGGTATCCATCTTATACCATTTTTGACGTTCGCTGACCTCCAGTGCACGTTCCTTGAGTTCTTTAAGCTGATCACCAATGTTTATGAATTTCTTGATGAACCCATCACTGGTGCTATCTTGGCTGAGGAGCATGAAGTTCTCTTCGATACGATCCTCAATGTCATAACATAGCTCTCTCAACTGATTCATCCAAATTTGTGTTTGAGGGCTTTGTTCTTCAGACTTAGACATGGTTTGGAGGGTGGTGCACATGCTGCTAAGCTCATCTCGCAGAAACTCAATATGACTATACACATTTTTTATCTTGTCAAACTCGGGCAACAACATAGAAGAGAGGTTGCTGAGGAGGGGCTCGAGAACCCCATCAAAGAGCTCGTCGTGACCCCAACCATCCTTCTGGCGGCTGATTGAATCGGAGTCAATGCGATGTGATGATCTCTGCTGGTGGCTGGATACAGACTGAGATGTCTGGGTCTGGAGATGGGACAAGTTCCAATCATGTTGGAATCGGGAACAATTAAGAGCTAAAAGCTAGTGATTGCACTTGAAATTGAGGTGTGTAGATGGAGTTGTCTCAGAATCATGCAAAGGTACCTGAGGTTTGTTGGGAGAATTTCCTGAGAGCTCACAGCGCTAACTTCTCAGTCAGGAGCTCCTTGTATGAATGTGGGGAAGTTTGTTTCCATGCTGTGGAACTGCGTGAATGTATAGTTCGTGTGTGTTATCAGATAAAGGAAAACAACTAGAGTATATTTCAAGGAATATGTAACCACACGTTTTGGCTATCTTTGCACTAAGCCACATGCATTTCATGAATTTGACACAAAACCACAGGTACTTCATGAGTTTAACATAAGTCCATGGGTTTTGGCATATGCTATTCGTATGGACAAACATGCACACTAGCATACTAATCACTAATTCAATGATCATGAGGAAACCAACTAATTTTCTTGTATGTACTATTGCTGCAATAAGATATAAGAGTAGAAATTTGTTTCTGGCAATAATGATCTCATAACTTGTATACAATTTTCTGTCTGATATTGATCATGTTGTAACTAGCATATCCTGGAGTGATGCTAATTTTTAGTCCAAAGGGGTGGAGCTACACAGAAGACTATTAACTTTTAGGTTTAACAAGCTATGATGTGTAACAACTCTTTGGATAAATCGTCCATCAAAAGCCTTGTGGTTCTGTGTTACAGTCACCAAGCACCTGTTGATTAGAGCAAAAGTTTCCAGAACCTATGGCTTTGAGTTACCAATGCTCCAGCCTCCAGTACATGTGATTTCCTGAAACTTGTTGAAAGAATTAACCAGACATTGGTAGAGGAACATAGGAGAGCTTACCGGTAAGAGTAGCTGCTCAAACTCTGGCCTTCGACACACCGCCTGACAGCTAGCGGGCCGCAGTCGCTCTGCTCTTGCTTAGGCGGGCTGCTGGCTGATCAGACTCAATGCGGTGTTATGTCTGCAGACGGTTGGGCGCAGACTGTTGAATTTTTTAGAGCAAAGGTTTCCCCCATTTTACTCAAGAGAATAAAACGTTTCAGATAGTGCATGCGTATTCGAAGCGCGTCCGCTTAGTGTTCAGTCAAGGGAATGAAAAATGGTGCATCACATAACATGAGCATCAACACTAGACAGATGAACGCCAAGCATTGCCGCAGAACCCGCTTGCGTCTCCTCGCTTGTTATCTGACCTGGGACAGCCGCGTGCTGCCAGGTGAGCCTCGGGGGTTCTTGAGCTTTTCTTTCCATGGCGTCCACGACCTCCTCCAAGCGAGCACCTTCTAAGTCCTTGCACAGTACCTTCCATCACCTTAGCATTCCAAACGCTTTGATTAATACCACCGTCACATCTGACAAACGAGCCCCTGAAAAAAAAGAGCATTTCTTAGTTTCCATAAGCTCCACAGAATAGCCGAGGTGCACATATTAGTAATGAGATGTGCTAATACTTCTCACTCCTTTGCTTAACCGCCAATCCAGAGATTTTTATAAAGGTTTTTCAAAAAAAATTTAAAAGTTCCTCGAATGATCTCTTGGATCGCTCATTGTGTATGATTCCTCACCAAGACTTTTTATTTTGCCTTTCTTCCTCGACCTATCTCCGAAGGTTTGATTTTAGTGGAGCTATAGGAACGGAGGATTTGAAGGCACACTTGTTACTCGCATTTTGCAACCGAATTCGAAGGAGAGACAAGTCATAAACCTTAATCAAGATGTGCAAGTGTGTGGATATTTTTGATGGATAGTGGAGGGTGGATGAACTCCTTTTTATGAACCATCCCTCCATTCCTTTTCTTCTTTTCTTTTGGACATAGGTTATCTCTCTTTCTTCCTCTTTTTTTTTGACATGCCTTGTGAGAATGTGGCATACCTTCTTTGGGTATGCATCTTTTCTCTCTTTGTTTTTTTTGACATGCCTTGTGAGCATGTGGCATACCTTCTTTGTGTATGCATCTTTTTTCTCTTTTCTTCTTTTGTATAGCCCATATCTCTTTTCTTATGGAACTTTGGAGAGAGTGGTCATGCCTGGAGTTTTATTTGTGGTCGGATGGATAGAGTGCTTGCTAACTTCTTGTGTAGAAGCTGGGCATACGGTGGATTGTGTACATGATCTTGATCATGAGAGTATGAAATGTATCTCACAAAGGGTCACAACAATTTGGCAAAGCTCAATGAGATAACAAGTTTTATATGTGGAAGGTTTTCAATAGGATCAACATATGGCTTTGGATAGGAATGTTCATATCATTGAGGAACTTTGTTTGTTTTTGTATTTTCAAAAACAAATACTCCGGAAATCAAGCATCACTTTAGAAGAAGATCATAGCAGTTGTATTCAACCATATCATAACTCATAACAACTTAGATTCGGATCATTCTTTTTGCTACCCACAAGTTTCAAGCTTCAGGTTTGAATATTTTAGCCAACAAACTCAAAACTTAGGAAGAGCACTAAGTTGTAACTAGGCATATGATGAAAATTAATAGAGCAACTATTCATCATCTCAACAAGAAAAACTACACCATGCTTACTAAATATAAGAAAGCAAGTAAATATTTTCGGTCTTTTCTTGGTTTTGCAAATTTTTATTTGTTTTTAGTTTTGCGGATTTTTATTTTGTTTCATGCATAAGGTTCTGAAAGCAGTAAAGAAATTAAGATACAAGGTACAAGATACCTCTTGGTGGGGGTCCTCCCCCAAGCTAGCTTCAAACTTACTGCTGCTGGTCGGGTTGTACCCCATCCAACGGTAGTAGGCCCTCCGCTCCTCCTCCCGCTGTTGCTTCCTCTACTCCATGGCGTGGATCCTATTGCCGGTGTACCGTTGCCATGCTTGGTTGGTTTTGATGTGTTGGTGCAGCGTATCTGTTAGAAATATGCCCTAGAGGTAATCATAGAGATGATCATATTTCGTTGTATCCATGATGTATTATATATGTGTTCATTGAATATCCATGAAAAAGGCAACTTGTATTGATTGACAGTTATGTGAATTGTTTGTGAGACTCTTTACTTGTATGGTTATTCTAAAGCTGTTCCTCATCGGAGTTTATGTATGGACACACATGAATATTAGACTAGCACATGTATTAGTTGATGACTATGTTTCACAAGTCATAGACATGGAGATGTTAAACTAATAATATGGGTGCATGTATGACATGTGGCTGCACAGACCCAACTCGAGAAATAGTGATTTCTCATTACTCAATATGTACGCTATGTCCTTAGACCTGAGATTGTCGCATGTGCTCAAGATGTGAACCGACCTACTTAGGAGCTATCAAACGCTACTCCATAACTAGGTAGTTATAAAGGTGGTTCTCGGGTTTGTCAAGAAGCATGCTGTGAGACATGGTCAGTCAAGATGGGATTTGCCCTCTCTACTTGAGAGAGATATCTCTGGTCGAGTGATTGGATCAAGAAATGCATGGCCGTGCTAAGGTTAAGTGTTAACCAAGGATTCTGAATCACGACATCGAGAAAGAGAGGTCAGCTTGGAGCTAGACCAAATATCGTGAGGCAAAGGGAATAGCAAGTATATGAGATTGTGATGGCTCGTCTGATTTGATCTTTGTGCACCCATAGGAGTTGACATGTCTTGCTGGAGATTGCTATCAATTATTGTTCGAGTAGGAGTACTCGGGCCATGTCTATTCACGCGTGAGCACATAGGGTCACACACTTAAGGGGCTGGAAGCCTAATGCGGATTTGATCCAAATTAGTCTGAGCTTAGGTGCACTAATTGGCCTCGGTTGAGTCCATTAGTGGGAGCCTAAAGGGGGTCTATATAAATAGGGGCGGGGCGCATGGAAACCCTAACTTTCTACGTCTGTTGCTGCCGCCTGTGCCCGCACCTTCGTCGCTCTCGCAGACCTAGCAGTCTGGATCGTGACGCTTCCGCCGCCGTACGTGTGGATACCTTGGAGGTGCTGCATCTGCTGCACGAGGACGAGCCGCACGTGAGAAGGTCTCGCAACTGCACTGCCGGCTACTGTACAAACTACACTGACGCGCTACAGAAGTTCCGCACCTGCGCGTTTAGTGGTAATTCTTTAATCTATAATAGCAGTAGTTCCTGGTTTACCTCCCCGTAACCTTACAATATCCTCGATGTTGTTGGCCTGGACCCACAAATCGCCTAGCTGCTAGGTGACGGAGCCGAAATCGGGGCTGGAGGCCGTATGTCGTGTAAGGCTCAGGACCCCGCTGGAGCTAGAGCTGGTGGATCAGTGGCCTGGGGCCTTCCGTGCTGACTCATCGGTGCTTGAGCTGTGCCAGGACGAACCACCCGCCTCATGGTGATATGAAGGCTGGGGCTGCTTCGGTGGTGGTGCTGGCTCGATTCCTCTTCCGGTCCTGCTTCGTGTCATCCTGCTAGGTAGACCAAAAACACTATGCCTGCGGACCTCCTCTTGCAGGACAAGAGGGATGGTTAGTGATTGGCAATTATACAAATGGAACCCCGCATTGGGTAATGGAATCTCATTTGCATAGCCAAGAGAAAAGAAAATCAAAGAGTCATTCGGGCCTTTCTTGAGCGTGTGACCGTAAATCAAATAAGCTTCATCGATAAGAGCACGAGGATCCTCAATGAAAGGAATGACATTCCCATCTAAGACCCCGAGGCTCGAAGCGATGCGTGTAACAAAAGAAGCGCACTCAATAGGTCATGTCATCTTGAAGTTCATAAGCCATTGCTTAACGATTGCCTTTTCGGGGGAGACTTTAATCTTGTTGACCATGGCATATAGAATGAGTAACTCATCATTGCGCACGGGCCAAACATCATCCCTTGGGAAGAGAGTTGTGACAACCCTGGTAAAATTACATTTCTAAAATCAATGTCATTAGCCTAACCCTATGCTTAAACCAACTAATGAAAGGGTGGAAAGAATTAGAACGAGTTCAGTTGGAATTCAAAATTAAATGAGCACACCAGTATTAGCATGACCAATAAAAGTTTAGTTGAAGCCGAGGGAAGAAAATGAAATTTGAAATAAAATGACGCGCCCTCCGAATAGAGTTTTCTTTAAATTTTTAAAAATAACTTTGGAACTAAAGCTCAAATGAACTTTGGCCTGAAACGAAACTTGTAGAACTTTTTATTTTGAACAACTTTCATGTTCAAAAGATTTTGAAATTCAAATTAGAAAGTGGAGAAAACGTCCTGTTTGCAGCCAGCCCCCTGGAAATTTTTGAATTCTCGCACTTAGGCCCTTGCCCCTCCTCTGCTGCACCGCACCCTCGCCCGACCGCCGCCGGCCACCTGGCCCTCGACGCCTGCGCGGCACCAGGCGCCGAGCCAACCACCGGCGCCCTGCCTGCTGCCCGCCCCCGCTCGCCCAACCGCGGCCGCGCTTTCTTCTCCCTCCCGCACGGCATGCCCCTGCCCAACCCGCTGCCCCCTGCACCACCGCACTGCCTCCCAGTCTCTGGCTGCCGCCCCCTCCACCCAGTGCCCCGTCGTGCCGCCCCAGCTCGCCAGTAGCACGCCCGCGTCGCCCGCACGCGACATCGCGCCCCGGTGCACGCCCAGCGCACGCACGCCACGCGCATGGCGCGCCTCTGGCCACTGGTCACCGCCGGCCGCCCCCAATGGCGCCCAGCCTCGCCGCCCCCCTCCACCCAGCGCCTCGGCCGTGCCACGCCCGCCCCATGAGCTCCACCAGCTATAAAGCCGGCGCAGCGCCCCTCCCTCCTCTCCTTTCTTCTTCCCCGCCAGAACAGAGCAGAGCAGCGCTCCATTGCCGCCGGTGTCCCCCCCACCTCGCCGTGGAACCCCCTGCTCCGCCCCTCCTCGACCCGAGACAAGCGCTGAAACGGATCCTCCTCAGTGCGCTGAAGCTTCCCAGCCCGAGCCCCGCCGCCCTCATCGCCGAAGTGCCGCCGTCCGCGCCGCCCCACCGCCGCCGCCCCTGCTCTCCGCGGCCAGCCCGCCACCGGCCACCCCGAGCCACTCCAAGACCACCAATAGGTGCGCCCTGGTTCCCTCTCCGTGCTCCCCCACCTTGCCCTCGCCGCCGGCGACCCAGCTCGCCGGAATTTGGCCGGACAGGATGATCCCGCCGTGAAATTGCGACCAGGGACTACATTGCAAACGCCCAAATCTTTCTAGGGGGTTTTCTGCTAGTTTTCAGGGACCCCTCTGTAAAGAAAGTTTTAACCAAATCAGTGAACTTGTAAAATTCGTATAAAATCGTAGAAAATTCAGAAAAATGCAAACTCAGCTGTTCTGGAATCCATAGAAGAAACTCTACAACTTTTGTTACATAAAGTTTCTCAGATTCTCAATATATTTTGCTCTAGATTAAATGGAAGGTTTAGTGGACTTCTTTTGTACCCACTGTTGTAGATCATTTCTGACCCTAAATTTTGGGCAGTGAGTTACTTGCTTGATGTTTAGGACTGTGTAAAAAGATCAGGACCAAAATCCATCTCTAGTGCACCTTTTGTCCAACCTTGTTTTATGCCATAAAGTGTTAGAACTAATTTTTCCTGCTGTTCTGTGATGTTTAATGTCATGAAACTTTTTCTGTTTTGTTGTAGTGATACCTAGAGGCCACAGAAAAATTTAGAAACATTTTTACTATATTTAACTTGTTCATATGAATTTGTGGTAGGAAAACTTCACTAATTCAAAATAATTAGTAAAGCACTTAGAAAATGTTCATCTTTTTACTATGAAACAAATTAGAGTAGCTGAAGCTATACAAAAAGTTTCATACATAGAAACCATGTATAACATCCTGTAGAAAATAATCTTTAATAACATGAGTGTAGCTTGTCCCATTTATTATGCTCTATATCATGTACAATAAAATCTGAAAAATTTACAGTAACACAAAAATGGTTATAGCAACACCCTGTAAAATTGTTAGCATCAATACTTGCATGGTTTGTTCTGTATAAAAATAACTAGATTCTAGCAGTGGCTGTGTATTACATTTTTCATATTTAACATGCTACACAAAAATGTCTGAAATTTTTACACTGATCTTATCTCTGCATAATGTACTTTGAATAAAAATTTTATTACCAGAAGATAACTAGATTAGTAATTGTGTTCAACTCATGTTTGTGTTTAAAAAGAAACTAAGTTTTCAATATAACACAACCCCTTCTTCTTTAATGAAGTTAAATAGATTAAGATAAACTCTATTAACGATTGCCCAGGAAATGTTAAAGTAAATAACTTCACAGCAAAACTTATGTCTTATGAACTGCAACCTTATCGTGAAGGAAATCATGTCGTTTACCATCTCCACTACTTAAACTTGTGCATTCATGTAGAAACGACGACTCTCGCCGACGGAACGTACGAGTTGGTGCCCGCGTCCGAGAGTGAGCAGCGTGAAGCTCAAGTGAATCTAACTGAAGTTGCCGAAGACCCGAGCCCAAGTTCGGAAGAGCCCCGGACTAACTTTTCGCGAGAAGGCAAGCCCCGGAGCATGAACCCTATTTCCTAAACTTATGCAACTTATTACTCTACTTTACTTGTGCATTAAGTTTATAGGAGTTGGATGAAAACTTAGTTGCATGATCCTAGGTACCCATGCTCTGAACACTAGATGCAAGGTTCGATAGAATGCTATGCTAATAGGACTCGGTAAAAGTCGAGTGATTTCCTGTCACTCGCGAGAAATTAGGAGTTGATTGTTTACTACACGCTGCAATCATAAGGACGACGGACGGGCTATGGTACGATGTTTATGTTGATGATTGAGGCCCGTCTGTCTAGTGAAAAATGCTAAGGCCGCAGTGTGTGGTAAGTGATGGTTAAGTCTTTGAACGTACTAACCACATGCCGAGAATATGGTAATCGGTAAGCTTAAGTACCGGATTGAACCGAGGCCGGAATATACTCCCCACTGTCTTGAATTCGTTCACATCTAGCTAATGGCGGGTGCATGTGCCGCCATGGCCCGGCTGCGTCCGTGGTCCATGGGGACGTGTAGTCGAGGGCGGTGGGCCTGTTCCGTGAAGCGGGAATTGAAGGGAAAAGTTGCACGTGTGACTCTAGGGAGTAACCACGTGACGTGTGTTTAGGTTTCCCTTGCAAGGTTAAGAAATTCGATTCGAATCGTCCGTTTCTCACGGCTATTGAGACTGCTTAACCACTTTTACCCACAGAGTAAGAAAAGGAACAGTGATGATGAATAAACTTGTTGGATGAAAATTTAATGCTTCACCATGTATGATATTGGATAGTTGCTTACCTAGAATGGTTAAAGAAAGCTAGAACTTGGAGCTAAAATCTGAAAGTAAGGACCTACTATATATGCTTTTTGGCAAAACAAACCCCTCAAGCCAAAAGCCTCGCATGCCTAGGAGTCGGCTAAGTATACCCCAACAGTCGGGTAAGCCTTGCTGAGTATTAGTATACTCAGCCTTACTTGTGGCTCATTTTCAGGTGAGACTGTCGAAGACATGATTGCTAGCTTGACTTGGCCCTGCACTCTTCCCCCTGGTTGGTCGGTGGAATGGGATACGCCCTGACCAACGGAGATAATGTCGAGTGATGTCTCGTACGGGCTTCATCGAGATATCCTGTATCGTCGAGTAGCTTCCGTTGTTTATTTCCGCTGCAACTTAAACTCTGAAGAACTTATTTATGATAATTGAAGTACTTGGTTTCTAAATTTAAAACTTGGTCTGTAATATTTACTTATGATAATGTTGTAATATTTGCTGGAATGTGGTATTCTCTGGGCTCATCGTCGCGTGAGCATTTGTATGTATGGCGCTCGATCCGATTACCGTGGTTGTATCGGGAGGTTATACCCGACAGACCAGTGGATTACTCCGTTTGAAGTGTAAGGTTAACCGAAATTGCCCTAATGGTGATGGTTAATACACTTGAGCCGGATTAATTCAGGTGGTTCTGCCACAAGAGTGATGGCCAACCACTTGTGCATCAAATGAAGAGTTGGATTATGAATGTCATTGCACCTAGGTGCAAACTTGCCATGGACAACTTGACCCCTAGGCTAGGATAAAAAAATAATGGGATAGCTTTACAGGTAAGGAAGGCAAAGTGCTTTCTTTTAAAGAAGCATCTGGTTCCATCTTTCTTTCATTAGTTAAGTCAGCTTTTTCTAAGAAGGATGGGTCGTTCCAGCTCGGCAAGAGGATTCTGAAACATCCAAGTCCTAGCTATAACACAGACAGGAAAGTTTTTTCTTTCATTGCAATGTTTGGCATCATTTCAAATAGGCTCGCTACATAGTTGCAGGCTCGCTCGCTCCATTCTTACGGTCGCTGGTTGGTGAGGCAGAGTTGGTATGGCACAGGCTGGCTGTTAATGGTCACTCAGGATCTACTATGCTCGATACGCCGGCGACATTTTGTTTGGGATTCCCCGGGCCAAAGAGATATACCTGTTCCATTCCAAGTGAAAGACCAGCAGCAGCTGTCAGACCCACGGCTACGGGACTGCACACGTGGCATAGAACATTCTAGACTAAGGGGTGGGGCATATCCCATACCTTATCTGTACTGTAAAAGTACTCGGACATGAGTACAACTAGTCGGTACAGAAGGTAACTACCCGAAAAGTACTCAGGTAGGACTCCTAAGCTCATACAGGACTAGGACTTCCACGTAACCCTATCCCCCCAGGATATATAAGGGCGGGCAGGGACCCCTCCAGAACATAACTCATAACCTCAAGGAAATACAAACCATACAGGACATAGGGTATTACGCATACTGCGGCCCGAACCTGTCTAAACCCTTGTGTTCCTTGCACCATCGAGTTCCTGATCTCGGCGACACCCTAACCACAAGTGAACTACCTTAGGGTATCCCTAGGTAGGCTTGCCGGTAAAACACCGTCAGCTGGCGCGCTAGGTAGGGGTGTTCATCGAAGATCCACCGACGAATTTGATGGCAACATTCAGCTTCACCAGCGTCGTGCCCCCCCACGGGCACAACTTTCATCTTCGGCTCCTGGGTCTGTGTCTCTGACGGCACATGCGATTTCTGTCCGCACCTCGTTGGCAACAAGCCAGAGGCCCCTGCAGAAACACCAAGCAGCGATCTCGGCGAGTTTGTCGACAACCTCAGCGAGATGCTACTCCCTAACCTCGTCAGGGAGATCGAGAAGCTGTCCGTTTTCGACGTGACTCCGACTTGTGCTGCATCAAGCTTCCCCAGATTGGACTCTATGCCATCTGGGGGATCACGTAACCATTTCTTGTTCGGTTTATGCAACGCGGCCACTGTCTACCAGGAGGCCATACAATCCAAATTCCACTCCGCATTGGAGGAGGATTTGGATAAACTACTCGAGCTCGGAGAGAAGGACGCCACCGCATGCTAGGAGGCTCCTATCTTCGACGACTACGACTCGGACTCCGATCCCGAGGCTGAACCCTACTTGGGTGGCCGGGGCCTGGTTATAACCTCCTCCCCGGAGGGTCGCTTCGTGTACTGGAAGGGCATGAAACCCTCCGAACTACTCGAAGACGACGCAAGACTAGTCGCCTACCTCGACTCTCTGCCTTTTCAAGAGGGCATACCACTAGGAGAAACCACCCCCGGTGGAACTGTACTCCTTGACTACAGCTCCGACGGCCTCTCCTCACACCACCACCTTTTCATGGCGGAATCCAACGAGATCAACAGCAGGCATCGCAATGAAAGGCCCGAGCAGATCTCAGAGGACGAGCACACCGCAGATGCTGCCAACGAGACTCCTAAAGCTCGTGAGGCCCGCAGGCTGCGCAACAGGAAGCGTGCTAAGCACAGAAGGGATGCCAATGAACAGTGTGCGCGCATACAATGCGACCTCGATGCTGAGTTCGTAGTAGCGCAGGACGCCGGGTTCAACACTCCTGTCGTTAACATCACCGGTATAACCGCGGTGCTCGCAGGCAAACCTGACCTAGCCATCCAAACCGCTTTTCGCATGGCTCAACGGGCATTACTCTATATTAATGAGCAAAACCCGCTGCCTTCACTTTCGCGTGGAAGACGCGAGGGAGAAGGCGAAAGCCAAGTCGGCAGAACACCTGGGGGGCATCCCAGGCGACAAGCTGCTCCGTCCAACAACCAGCAAGGAAGCCACCCCGCAGGCCCACAAGGAAGTCATCCCGCGGCTCAGGCACCGCGGGCTCAGCAGGAACAATCTATTGGCAACAACCGCCATGAAGCACTCGAGTAGTTGCCAATAGGCGACCTTCGCGACAAGATCAATGTTGGGCGTGATGCCCGCTCCATAATCAGGAAACGGAGGAGAGAACGCGCCGGAGCCGAGGGAAATGCTGTGCGGGACGACAACGATCTCTTCCCCGCGTTTTCCTCCCACTTCGACAACTACAAGTACCCAAAGGGCTTCAAACCGCTCGGCATCACCAAATATGATGGTAAGTAGTCCCCTCAGCAATGGGTCTGATGCTACTCCACCGCCATTGAAGTCGCAGGCGACACCAACACCACAAAGGTCGTCTACTTCCCGATGGCCCTGGAAACTGCCCCACTCACATGGCTGGAGAGCTTCGTGAAGAACTCCATCGACTCCTGGGAGTAGCTACGGAACGTCTTCATCGACAACTTCCCGGGAGCGATCGCCAGGGCAGGTACTCACCATGACCTGTCCCAGTGCAAGCAGGAAAGAAACAAGCTTCTGCGCTCGTATACCTGTCGCTTCTTCGACACTCGTGCCATGATCGCCAACATATCGGAGAGCGACGTCATCGACTGCTTCCACAACGGCCTCACCGACCAGGCTCTCTTCCGTGACTTCGGCCGCAACCGCCCGAATACTGTTGTTGCCCTCCACGACATGAGCAAGAGGTGCAGGAGTGCGATTGCTTCTCGAAGCGCGACAACGACTACAACAACAGCAAGCGGAGCAACGACCACCGCAACGACAGAAGCCAGCGGGGCTACTCGGGACCCTCCTAAAAGCGCAAGCCAGACGATTTCGTCGCGGCTATTGACCATGCCCCGCGCGGCAAGAAGGCGGCCACTTTGCAAGAGCAGTTTGAGAAGCTCTTGCAGAAGCAATGCCCGTGGCACCCACACTCCAAGCACTCGGCTTTCGAGTGCTACCAACTCCGGAGGTCCCTCAATGCCCCACCCTTGGAGAAGGGCGACAAGAAGAAGAAGGACAAGGATGATGAAGATCCAAAGGACAAGACAAACGCCACCGAGTTCTCGAATGTGTCCAAAGTTGCCAATGTCCTCTTTGGCGGCGAATCAGGATTCGCCTCCAAAAGGACTCAGACGCTCCATCGCCGCGAGATCATGTCTGTTGAACCGGCGGTACCACAACCCCTTCGGTGGTCGGAGGTCCCCATCAAGTTCTCCAGGGCCGATCAGTGGACAAGCTTTTCTGAGCTAGGAAAACTCCCACTCGTCCTGGACTCAGTGATCGCGAACGTCAGGCTTACCAAAGTACTCATTGATGGGGGCAGGGGCCTCAACCTCATCTTTGCGAGTACTTTGAGGAAGATGGGGGCGAACTTTATCGACATGCTCACCCCTAGCAAGGTTCCCTTCTACAGCATCGTACCTGGGAACATAGCTACACCCCTTGGCATGGTAGTACTCCCCGTCACCTTCGGCACGAGGGAAAACTACCGCACCGAGTACATCAAGTTCGAAGTGGCTGACTTCAAATCGTCATACCGCGCCATTCTGGGAAGACCCATACCGCACCATTCTGGGAAGACCCGCATTGTCCAAGTTCATGGTCGTGCCACAGTACGTCTACTTGCTCCTGAAGATGCCAGGAAAGAGTGGGGTTCTCACCTTCTGCGGCGACCTGGAGAAGTCCTACGACTGCGACCAAAAGGCTATCGAGTACGCCTCAACTTCGTGTGTACCAGATACTTTAGGAGAAGTACTCGCGGTTGCGCAACAACTCTCCGAGGCAGGGCTGGAAATTCCTTCGAAGAAGGCGAACCACACCAAGCTCCAGCCCACTGGAGAACTCGCACTGAAGACCATCCAGCTGCAGGAAGGAGATTAGTCCAAAATAGCTCTGATCGGGTCACAGCTCGACCCCAAATAGGAAAGCGCGCTCATCAGTTTCCTTAGGGCCAACCGAGATATATTCGCGTGGAAACCAACGGATATGCCAGCAGATAACCGTCGCCTTCCCTGCGGAAATATAAATACGACCCCATACTCATGGGTAAAATGCTACAACGGTATTCCGTGCGCTTGCGGATACTTCTGTAATGTAAGAAATAACCCATGGCATTTCTAGCACCGTTGCTGGGAAACACCTATCCTAGTGATGACGCTACAAAATGCCAACAGAGGGTAGCCTAGGAGAAGATCAAAATCGATGGCACTATAGATGTGGAAGTCTAAACGCACCTCGATTTTGTCTATGGTGATTAGCACGTCCCTTGCAATCCCCCAACATTCAAAGAAGAGTCCTGAGGGACTTCTGAGGTATTTGTTAGTCGGGGTTAGACGCTTGTTACCCACAAGAGTGTCAACTTGATATTCGGATAGGATGCAAGCCTCGGCAAAAGGGTCATGAAGGGCTTCTATGACATTTTCCTTTAATAGAACAAGGGATGGTTGTGGAAGTTGAGCTAATCTGAATTGCTTCGGAAGTACGCTTTACCTCTCTTGACCAATCCATTGTGGTTGCATGGTGGAAAGCTTCATCGAGGGTCTCATAGAGACACAACGATGCCATAGGCTTCTCCTGCCTAAGCTGATTCGAGGTGTTTCCAAGATCTTCAACAAGATTCTCCTCGAATCGATGCATGAATTCTGAAGGTAGAAGATCTTCTACCTCAGGTATTTTGAATTCCGGTTCAGGAGAGGATGCGGGGGTCGAATATGGATAATGGGCTTCTAAGGGCTCGGATTCGACTACCATGGCTTCCTCGTGTGGTACCTCTTGTTCTTCCTGAGGTGGGTCTCGGATGGAGACGAAGGATGTCCTTTCTAGGATTTTGTTGAGAATCTCTATTCCTTCAGCTGGGGTCTTGTGAGAGAATGAACCTCCGGCTTTGTTGTCGAGGTACTGTGCATCATCCTTGTTTAGTCCCGTGTACAAATATTGAAGCAACAGATGGTCGGGTAAAGACAAGTCAGGACCGGATTGAGCTAAAAGCGTCAATCTGGCCCAAGCTGCACCAAGGGATTCTTTCTCCTTCTGATGGAAAGTCAGAATCTCTGCTCGTAAGGTGCAGATACGAGAGAGCGGAAAGAATGTGAGACATAAATGATCTCGCAAATTCTTTCAGTCTCCGTTCGCAAGTCTTAAGTTAGATGCGTACCATTGCCTTGCCTTCTCTATAAGAGAGAAGGGAAACAACTTCCACTTAAGAGTTTCATGTGTCATGTCTAAGATCTTCAGACACGAACACACTAGCTCAAATTCGTGCAGATGGTGATAAGGATTTTTATTACACCATCCAGAGAAGGTGCTTTCCTGAACCTTGTCTATGAATCCAGAGGGAATTTCAAATCCAGATGAAAGAATTGGGTCAGAAGATAATGCTGGTTCGCAAAATTCACGCTTGGGTGCGGAGAGCTGATAAATGGATGGTTGCTCCATGGATAGCAGGGGTAAAGGTAGAATCAAAGAAATGAAAAAGGTACGAGGGCGAACTAGGTTCGAAGGGAATATAGCAACCGTTCCCCGGCAACGGCGCCAGAAAGCTTGTTGACATTTCCTAGCGTCACGAAATAAATCCGTAAGCGTATGGATACTGTTGTAGCTTTCACCCAGGAGTATTCCAAGGGTATCATATCCACTGAGGAACGTGTGTATATTCTCCAAGGTTCAGGTTCGTCCAAGGACACTGCACCAGTAAGAGGCAAGGGCTAGAGAGGATTCCTAAGGCTAAGAATCAAAGATAAGATAGAACTATCCTAGTGGTTCGCGTCGGGCTACTGGCTTCCCCCAAGATAAAACTGGTGAGCACCCGAACGGGGAGGGTTCCACTAGATAGATAGGGCTATCACCACCTGCTACCTACCTCATCTAACTATGGGATATACGACAACCAACAGGTAAGTCTAGTCTAGACACCATGTCTACACTATCGTTACTAACTCTAGCCTTTGCTACAAACTAGAGTTACCCACAAAACTAGTGAACTATTGATCCGGCAAGCAACTAGGAGAATCTAGCTCTAAACTTAACTAAGAAACTAAAGCACAAAAGAAGTCACGAACATTTACTATGATTGATAAGCATCCGTCAAGGTACAAGCTGGAGAAGAACGCTAGGGGCCGACAACCCCGGCGCCTCCCCGGCTCCCCCCTCACTCTCTCCCTAACTCCTAAGCACAAACTAAGCAACACTAAGCCTCTAAGGAGAGCTCCAACTCAAAAAGTGAGAGAGCAGAGAATGAAATGGTGTGTCTCATTTAGTAGCCCCTCCCCTTGTATTTATAGGGGTGAACAGGGGTGCTCTCGGCCGGCAAACCCGCGAACTCAGGCAGAATCGACAATGGGAAGCAATCAGGAGGCACCACGTGGAAGCTGTAAGGCGGTGGCACTGGGCCCGGTTCGGCCGAACCACCTGGGTTGGCCGACCCAAACCTGGCCCCAACCGGGTTCAGCTTCGCCTGAGTGACTGGTAAGTGGGCCCTGTGGTCCCTGGTTGATGAGTTGGCATGGTCCTATGTCGTTTGCATGCTCTGGTGGGCCCTTTGATCCGTGTGACTCTGAACGGTGCGTTCTGATTAGTCGGAGTGGTGTTGCCTTGGATTGAGAGTGTTTGGGCTGCCAAGTGGGCCCTGCAATAATCCAGGTGGTTGCTCATGATTGGTCAGTGTTTTGTGGCTTGGATCCTGGAGCTTGTTTTACCTGCATTTCGTGCCAAAATTCCTACATTGCAAAATCTCCAAGGGAAATGTGAAAATGATAGTATTCGGGTTAGATATGCAGGTTAAGTATGTATGTCATCCCCATTTACGGGTCAAATCGACGCTCAAAATTGGTCCGTAGCGAGCGTCATCAGTCGTTAAGACCAGAAATCCCGAGGACCTAATTGCAGACCTAGAGAAAACATTCAATAGCCTCCGAAAGTTCCAATGGAAGCTCAACCCGACTAAGTGCATCTTCGTCGTACCGTTAGGGCAACTACTCGGGTTCATCATCAGTGACAGAGGGATCAAAGCTAATCCAGAGAAGATCACCGCCATCACCGACATGAAGGCTCCAGCAACAGTCAAGGACGTTCAAAAGCTCACGGGGTGCTTGGCGGCACTGAACAGATTCATCTCGCGACTTGGAGAATGGGGTCTTCCCTTCTTCAAGCTCCTGAAGCAGAAGGACAAGTTTACAGGACCTCAAGCTACACCTACAGTCGCCTCCCATACTCACTGCACCACGTCCAGGCAAGAACTTGCTGATGTACATTGCCGCAACTACTCACGTGATCAGCACAGCAATTGTTGTAGAGCGCAACAAGGAGGGTCATGCATTTGGAGTACTCTCTGAGTCAAAGGCCCGCTATCCCTCAATCCAGAAACTACTCTACGCAATACTCATCACGTCCTAGAAGCTCCGCCACTATTTCAACGAGTACAAGATCTTAGTTGTTACTGATTTCCCGTTGGCGGAGATTCTCCACAACCGGGATGCCACTGGTCGTATCTCCAAGTGGGCAGTAGAACTGGGGCTCTCTCTATCGACTTCAAGCCAAAAATAGCTATCAAATCCCAAGCATTGGTTGATTTCATGGATAAGTGGCGAGAAAATCAAGTACCAGCACCAGCCAGCTAGCCAGCCAGAGCATTGGACGATGTATTTCGATGGATTGCTCAAGCTCGAGGGCAGCGGGGCAGGAGTACTTTTCATCTCTCCAAAGGGCGAACAACTCAAATATGTCTTGCAAATCCTTTGGAAAGTTTCAACAACAAAGCCGAGTATGAAGCACTATTACACGGGTTCCACTTAGCAATCTCCCTAGGCATCAAACGACTACTTGTGTATGGTGACTCTCTGCTAGTCGTGCAACAAGTCAACAAAGGGTGGGACTGCAACAAGGAGGCCATGGATGCATATGTCATGGAAGTGCGCAAGCTGGAGAACAAATTTGCAGGCCTGGAGATTAGTCATATCGTCCGAGACAACAACGTTGGAGCAGACGTACTCTCCAAGCTTGGATCTACTCGAGCCCAAGTCCCAGCGGGAGTTTTTGTCCAAGAACTCAAGGAACCATCGATCAAGACCACGCCTCAGGTAACCACCAGTTCGGGACACCCGAATTCAAGTCGGGAGGTCATGATCGCGAAGGTCGATTGGCGGGGGACTTACATTAACTTCATCAAGGAAAAGAAACTACCTCCTGGGGTGACAAAGAAAAGTGCAGAAGCAATCCGCATCATGAGGCGCAGCAAAGGGCTTGTTCTGGTCGCTGATAAGCTCTACAAGCGCGAAGCAAGCTCTGGAGTACTTATGAAGTGTGTCCCGAGTGCTTGGGGCCGCAACATTCTACTCGAGATCCATGAAGGAACCTGTGGGAATCATGCAGCATCCAAGACACTAGTCAGAAAGGCCTACAGGGTAGGTTTTTGGTGGGCAATAGCAGTTTCTGATGTCGAAGATCTCATACGCAAGTGCCAGAACTGTCAATTCTTCGGCAAGCAGTCTCATGTCCTGGCGCACAACCTCGTCACCATACCGCCCTCCTGGCCCTTCGCATGCTAGAGCCTCGACATGATCGGGCCTCTAACAACGGCGCCGGGAAGTTTTACACATGTGTTGGCAGCCATCGATAAGTTTACAAAGTGGATTGAGTATAATCCGATTACCAAGCTCACTCTAGACAGGGCAGTCGACTTCATCTCAGACATCCTACACCGATTTGGCTTTCCCAACACCATCATCACAGATCTGGGCTCAAATTTCACTGCAAACCAGTTTTGGGAGTTCTGTGAGAACGCCGCGATAAAAGTTAAGTACGTGTCAGTCACACACCCAAGGGCCAATGGGCAAGTCAAGAGAGCAAACGCCTTGATCTTGGATGGCCTCAAAAAGAGACTCTATGACGAGAACAACAAGTGGATACATGAATTGCCTCATGTCGTCTAGGGGCTTTGAACTCAACCATCCAAACCCACAGGGCATACCCCCTTCTTTCTTGTCTACGGGTCAGAGGCTATACTCCCAGCATGTGGCGCTCTCCCAGAGTTGAAATGTACGATGAAGGGGAGCCGGATGAAGCTAGGCAATTGGAACTGGATTCAGTCGACGAAGCCTAATGCAGTGCCCTTGTTCAATCAGCCCGTTATCTATAGGGAATTCGACGATACCATGATCACAACGTACGGGAGCAGTCCTTCAGCATTGCTGATCTGGTCCTCCGCCACATCCAGGATGAAACTGGACTCCATAAGCTTAATTCTCGGTGGGAAGGTCCTATCATCGTATCTGAAGTCACAAGACCAGGGTCATATCGCCTGCACTACCCTGATGGCCAGGAAGTCCCTAACTCCTGGAATATAGAGCATCTCGAGAAATTCTATGCTTAGTAGAAGTTGTAAATAATTTGCCAGCTGCATGCCAGCATTATTATAAATAAAGAGTTGATTTCATTCCAAATTGACTACTTCACTGTGTACTAACACAGGGGCTTCGCCGCGAGTTCTTACATTTTTTCTCCCACATTAAACTCAGGGGCTCCGCCACGACTTCTTACGATCTTTCGACTACTTTTACTCGGGGGCTTCGCCACGAGTACTTATACTCAGCTCGTCTACACTCGGGGGCTCCGCCACGTGTTCCTGCGACTAGTATAGCCCACGAGGCTAAGCATTTGAGTACTTCTCGTGCTCCTATAATTCCGGTTACTGCTATGACTACTCGATAGAGAGCGTTAAGGCACGAACCGAATGGGTCACCAAGCCCATTGCATGGTTAAGTTAATCCCTGCTACACGTAGGATGTCGACAACTAAACCATTCAGGCTTCTAAGCCTAAAGGCTAGCCTAACGTACCACTTGATCGGGTAAATCCAGGCTAAGTCCTCTTGCTCTACGAGCACCTTTTTGGAACATCAAGTTATCGACTACATTCAAGCCGATGCTCTTGGAGTAGCTTAACCCACACATCTCCAAGCACACTAAGTCCTATGATCAAACTGACAAACATCAAACAATGATATCCGCTGAAAATGATCAAACAGACAAATTTATGTACATATCAACAAACAGCATAAGTGTTTCTCATAACATACTATTTTTATACATCTAACCCTCCTTCTCCAGGCTCTCAGCTATCTTGTCAGCGATGGGCTCAAATTCTTCACGTGCTCCATGAATTGCTCAACAGAGCAGTCGGCCGCCATGCCTTCTCTGAGTGGTCCTAGCTGTGCCTTTGGCCAGAAGGACTTCACCAATGCGAGCACCTGGGCAATGTAGGTTCTAGTGGCCTCCGAGATATAGCTGCGACCTTCTGCGGAGTTGCGCGAAGCTTCTCCAGCAGCGTCTGCTCATCAGCTTCACCTTCAGCGGGGAGTTCCACCATCTCCACGACAACTTGAGCAGCGGCCTTGAAATCTTTAAGTTTTTTCTGCACACTCACCTTATCTTCATCCATGGACTTAATTCACTGCATGGCACGTGGAATTGCACATCAGTGTCCTGGAGGATCTTCTGAAGGCGCTCGACATCATCTACGCCACGGTAAACAAGGTTCTTTAAATCAATAATCATATTCTCTTTCTTTTTCAAAGTAGATTTGAGTTTTGCGAACACAAGACAAGGGAAAGTACTCGAGAAGTTTCAGAAAACTACTCAAACAACCACCAATTAAGGAAAGCATGACAAAGCAGTAAGATACCTTTGTGGGCCTTGCAGGTTGCCTTGTTTTTCTCAAGCAGCTCGGCCTTCTCTTTCTCTAGATTCTTGATGTCATTCTTGAGGAGCTAGGTCTCCCGAGTGCACTCACTCTTTAGCTTCTCGAGCTGATTCCGCAGTTCAACGTTTTTGTAAATCCCTTGCGAGATTCTACGGTCTTTCTCTTCAAGCTGGCGATGGCCATCCTCAATGAACTTCAGCTTGTCAGACTTCTCCTGGGACTGGTCCATCAGATTCTGCAAGACAAAAACATGGCAGTTAGTACTGATCATGCAAAAACAGAATTGGTAGAGAAGTACTCGAGGATTATGAATACTTATAGTGGTGAAATCATACAAGTCTTTAAAAACGCCTTGGAGATGTTTCCTTTTCTCTTTGGTCAGATATGGATCATCGATCAAATCAAGCTTGATGGCATGCTGCCAACCGTAAGACGTCACGATCAAATCCTCCTTCTCCGCAGCGGTTGAGCCAGGGTCTGATGTGCCCATGGCGCCAGCATCTCCCGCGCCAGGGCTTGATGTGCTCGCGGCACCGGTTGTGTCAGCACCAGGGCCTGAGGTACCCGCGGCATTTGTGTCTCCCACGACTGATTCCTGGGGCAGCTAGCCTGCCACTTCACTCACAGTCACTAGCCTAACTTCGGGCAGATTAGTGCTGGGTGGTGGAGGAATCTCGATGGGCTCACCTATGGGTAGTTTAGGCGAAGGAGTCTCAACTTCTACTCGCTCCGGCTCGATTGGCTCCGGAACGGTTTCTTTCTCCGCCTCTACGTTGGTGGCCGGAGGAGGAGCACCCGCCTCCAATGCTGCAACATCCAAGCTCTTTTCATGCTCGGGGGCTTGGACAGTCGAGGCCCCACCAGGCTTATCCAGGCTCAGAGTAGAGGAAGGCCTGGATAACAAGCGACTAAATCAATTACTAGACAAGGGAACTACAAAAAGTATGAGTTAAAGCACTCAAAAACTTACTTGGAAGACCTCTTGGTCACCACCTTCTTCAGTTGGATTAGCCGAGACCCTCGAGCACTCGACTTCCCTGAGTCGCCAACAGGTTCCTTTGGTGAAGCCTCCGAGGCGCTCGGCGGGATAGGGTTGCTCGGACTTGGTGCAACGTTTTCAGCTGAAGGGTCCGCCGCACCAAGCTGAACGTTGATCTCTGGCGCGACATCATCCTCGATGGAGCTTGACTTTCCCCCATCCTTGGAGCGTTTGGGAGGGGGGAGGGGGGAGGCGGGATGACTGAGGATAGAACAAGAAAACTCAGAAAAAAAACTCCAAACATCAATAAAGAAAGTACTCAAGAGTAGTGCTTACCTTGGATTATCGTCGTCAGATTCTTTCAATTCCTCATCAGTTAATGGATCACGATCTAGTCGACTGATCTTGGGAATCTGGAACGCACTTGGCTTAAGATGGTCTACTCAAGGAATGTCAGGGTTTGGAGCGAGACACCGGTACAGATCAGTATGTCCCTGCAAAATAATAGAAATAGTCAACAGTCAGTAACGGTTTGCATCTACAAGTACTCACAAGTACTCGACAGGCTTAATAAACATACCGGATTTGTTGATTTCCCACACTGAAAAGTTTCGGGACATATTGCACCGCGTTGACATCGAGTAGTACTCATCGAACATGGTCAATAGCCGTCTGGGCAGGAAGGATCTCTGTAGAAATGCGAGATGAATCATTACTGCCTAAATACTCGAATCCAAATCTGCACCTTTTCTGCAACGGCTGTATGCGCCATTTGAACATGGAGCCCAGGACGGATGCGCCGGTCATGCCCATTTCCTTCAGCGCACCAATCAGATCAAGCAGTTCATTGACCAGCATCATCTAGTTATTTTTCAACTTCTCATTCCATTCAGACCTCCACACTGCCTTCCCTGGGGTCCTCTCTGGCAACGCAGGCTGGTGATTTCCAACATAAGACCACAATGCTCTCCAGCACGAGTGGCTTGTGGGAAGTGTGTACTGGATGTACTTCTTCCCTGTACTTGCTTGAACTGAAGGCCTGCCCCACCAACTAGGAACTGCTTTTCCTTGGAAGGGTGTTGGCGCAGATGGAAGAAGTAGTAGAAAAGATCAAAATGTGGCTCGATGCCAAGAAAAGCTTCGCAAAGATGAACAAAGATGGAGATGTGGACAATGAAGTTAGGGTTCAGATGGTGAAGCTGAATACCCCAAAAAAAAAGAAGGCCGCAGAAGAAATCAAAAGCGGGGAGGGCCAATCCCCTTTCGACAAAGTGTTCAAACATCACTATCTGATCTACATCCTCTTGTGGATAAAATTGGCGGAAGGACGGTTTCCACTGAATAACCTCCTCCCCCTAAAGAAGGCCCTGAGCAACCAAACTAATGATGTTCTCGTGGGTGCACTTACTGTGTTCCCAGTCGCCGCTTGTGGACTCCTCCTTCTTCTCCTTGGCTGCCTGCCTCTTGTTGCCCATCTCCTTGAAAGTCATGAACCGCTTCACTCGCATGCGCTCGAGGGCTTCGAGAGAGGGGCGCGAGCACTCACTAATGAAGAAGACAAATTCTTCGACTAGTTTAGCTAAGGGAGGAAGGCGGGTTAGACGGGGTTCTCAAACCCTAGATCTAAATGGCTGACGGCGTAGGAGCAAGGGAAGGTGAAATGGCTAAGGCAGTAGGTGAAAGGGTAAAAAACCTAAAAGCCACCGCGTGGTTAAATAACCAGTGGGTAGGGCCAGATCTACTATTAAGAAGCCGAAGAGTTTTCCCTTAAAAGTGTGATTTGTTTTGGGCGGTTATTTGGGAAAATTTTGGGGAGTTTATTTGATTAACCATTTTTTCAGGGACCTTATCCCGAAAGAAGGGGTATTTTGAATTTTGAACCAATTAATTCCTAAAAACTACCATCAATGCAACTCACACGTTTGACACATATTTTGTACATAACACTGTTGAATATACCACGTTCTTTTGGATCCTTTTTTCCAAACCTTGGGATTCGGATTCAAGGCTCAGGGGCCGCGGGACACGTGTCATCAATGGCTTATTTTTCAAAAACGTTTAGAAGATAAGGAAAGAAGATTCAAGACTAGTAAGACCCTAAGCCTGATTCTTCCATTCAACCTAAGGCTCGGGGGCTATTCCATAAGGAGTGCGATTTGCATCGCACCCCATAGAACAGAAGACTTGAAAGTACTCGGGGCTAGAGCACCTCACAACCTCGAGCAGCCAAGAAAAGTACTCGGAAGACACCTTCAAGATGGAGTTTCAGCAGAAACTGAAGGATGGCATCCAGAAGTACTCGAAGCCTGCAGTACTCGGCTATGAAGAGCTCGGGGGCTTGTTAGACCCGAGGCTACGGGACTGCACACATGGCGTAGAACATTCTAGACTAAGGTGTGGGGCATGTCCCATACCTTATTCGTACTGTAAAAGTACTCGGACACGAGTACAACTAGTCAGTACAGAAGGTAACTACCCGAAAAGTACTCGGGTAGGACTCCTAAGCTTGTACAGGACTAGGACTTCCATGTAACCCTGTCCCCCCGAGATATATAAGGGCGGGCAGAGAGCCCTCCAGAACATAACTCATAACTAGGGATGAAAATGGATCGGATACGAACGGATATGATAAGGACATCATCACGCTGGACATGCACGAGCCGGCGTCATCTCCAAGCTACAAGTCGTCGCCAACATGGACTGCGAGTTCGGTTCGAATTCAGCCGACCACCCAGCACCAAAACGGCGATATCTCCGTCATCCGGCGTCCAAATGAGGTGTTCTCCAATGCGTTGGATTCATGACGATGAGATGCTTCATTTGATTCTGGTAATAGCTCCAGAAGGTTCATGGATCATTCTGTGTGACCACGACAAGGTGTTGTGTCACCTGTTTTGGGCCTTTCAGGCCTTGTATCGTGTCGGGCCTTCAGCCCAAGTTGTGGGCGCCCCCCTGGATGTCGCCCCCAACCCTAGGTCGTGAGTCTCTTCATAAACTCAGTAGCCACCGCCATTAGACTTGGGTTTTGTTTAGTTCTTGTGTTTTCTTTCGAGAAACAGAGATTGCATCATTGTATCTGTGGCGACAAGTCCTTATACATTGATCCAAGGCCCCTATTCTTGCTCTCCTCGACTGTGTCGATTAGTCCTTTTGAACTGAGTGCTTGAACCTCTCTTTGTGATTCGCTTCACTCATAGTTGCAATTTTCAAATTGCGCGCTTATACTTTCTTGTTTGCCTTCTCGATTCGTCTGCAGGAAAAGCCTTCTCGCCGAGGTCAATCAAGTTGTCGCTTGGGTGATAACCAACGGAGCAATGGTGTAGCAGTTGCAGGGTTCAAATCATGTTGATTTGAAGCCGGATCGTCAACGTCGAGGCCTCCACCTATCGAGTTTATCTTCTATCTCTCAGAAGATTGGGCCTAGTCTACATCAGGATCACTGATATTGTATTTGTTTTCATATTTTCTATCGGATTCGGATTTGAACACGGATAGATTCGGATACATATACGAATGCGGATTGCTTAGGTTATGAATATGAATAGATATGTCTTGAATACGGAGCAAACCGGATGCGATTACTATCAGATACGGATATCGAGTAAAGGTAACATTTATTTATGTCACACATGTTGTAAAATCGAACACCCTACACGTTCAATTTTAACTGGATTATGCTTAACAAAAAAAATTAGCAAATAATTGCATGACATTTCTAACTTATTACATAGATGAGATAGATTGGACTACATGACATTCTAACTTGCAATATAGCTTAGATTGGAGACATTTAATTAACAATATTATCACTTATAACATTGATGAAGCTTCATAAGCACTCGAATCAATTCATTTGTCCAAAGAAGCCACATTAAAACTAAAATTGTATTTGATTAACCAAATGAACAAAAGATGATATCCATTTTGGGCACTAATTACACAATATTGAAATTCTAAATTATTAGATGCATAAATATGTAAAAGCAGACAAATTATTGCTAGAGTCCCAACAAATATACAATATTCAGTTTTTTTAAAAAAGTCTATTTATTATTGTTGAATTATTGGCAGAGTTCGAGTTTAATTCTCGAACTAGGAATAAATAAGATTTAACTCCAACATAATACCAATAGATAGATTATAGTTTTAGAAAAAAAAATTGGTACTAATTTTATATTTTTAATTAGAAATGAATTAGTTATATATTTTTAGAGATTAAATCAGATTTTTATTAATATATATATATATATATATTTTGAATAATACAACTATCAACCAACCAATAGATAGATTATATTTTTAGAAAAATTTTGGTGCTAATTTTATATTTTTCTAACTAGAAATGAATTAGTTATAAATTTTAGAGATTAAATTTGTTTTGTATTAATGTATATTTGGAATGATACAACTATCCGATTTTAGTATCCGAGTTCACTATCCGGATTATCCGACCGGATATCCGATATCCGCCGGATATTGGTTATATCGTTGTATCCGAATCCGATATCCGATTTAAGTATCCGATATGCGATCCGATATCCAAAAAAACTATCCAAATTGATATCCGACCCTCTCGATCGGACAATCGGTCGGAAAATATCTGTACCATTTACATCCCTACTCATAATCTCAAGGCAATATAAACCATACAGGATGTAGGGTATTACACATACTGCAGCCCGAACCTGTCTAAACCCTTGTGTTCCTTGCACCATCGAGTTCCCGATCTCGGAGACACCCTAACCACAAGTAAACTACCTTAGGGTATCCCTAGGTAGGCTTGTCGGTAAAACACCGACAACAGCGCATACTATTGAATGCGTGCGGCAGGTTTCAATTAGCCCTCAGCCCCACGCATGTAACCAGCTCACGTGGTTCACCGGTTCCACCGATGGCCCGAAATGAAACCCCAAAACTCATGTCGATTAAAATCGCGGCAAGCTTTTTTGAGAGAACCGGCAAGCGTTTGCTGAAACCGAGGTGGTGACTTAAATCTTACCAAGAGATGTAAAATTCATGCCCAAAAAGTCAAACAAAACACCATCATCCACCTCTCGAAGAGTGCAAAGAAACTAGATGGTGAGGAGATGAGAACCATTCTCCTCAACGGGCACAAAATCATCCCATCCAACCGCATGCCAAACGTTAGCAAAGTCTATGTCCATACCTGTCTTCGTGAGGAGATCCGGGTCGAAGGCTTTGGTGTGACCAAAGCTTCGATGCTTGAGGATGTTGTAGTCTTGTCGTTCGCGGTCGTCTCGCAAGTCGAGGTAGGGTGCATCGTCGTCGTCCACCTCCATGTCCTCGGCTTGTGGTTCGGCCTGCGCTTCTTGTTGTTGTTGTTCTTGCTCTTCTTCTTCGTAGTCCATCATGCTCGGGCTTGGCGTAGGTTTGGGAGTGTGGCGGAAGCTTGAGCCAACCCGAGAACGGGATGAGCTTCCTCCCGTCATCTTCTTCAATGCACTGGAAACTTTCCGTCCAATGCCTTTCATGCTTGAAAGCAACAACGAACAAGAACAACTCAAATCGGGTTATGTTAGTTAAATTGAAATGGAAGCTCTTACCCGAACGTTGTTCCTCCAAGTATGTGGGCTTTCTTGCAGCAAAGAAATGATAGAGAGAGAGAGAGAGAGAGAGTTCTTGCACTAGAACTTGAGCACAATATCAAAGAAATCCTGAGAGCAAAGTTTGCAAGAGTGTGAGAGGGAGTGAGTGAATGAGAGTTGAGTGTAAGGTAAAACACTCCCCCTCTCCGGCTCTATTTAAAGAGTTCAGGCTGCAAACGGTCGTGGGAAGCTAGGCAACAACGGCTAGTAGCCTTTGGAGCTGGTGGGGCCCAGGAGCCATTGCCCCTGGCTCAACTGACCTATGGGGTCGGCCAACCCTACAGTGGGCCCTATGGTGCCCCCCTTCGGGTCACAGCTCCCCAACGGCTACTTGAAGTTCATGCCTGGGTGCTAGGCCAAAGTTTGCTCCGCGAAGATGTTCAAAAATTATTTTTCAAAGGATTTGATGCTCAGAAATATTTTTGGATTTCTGTAAAACTGAAAAAATAAGCTAGAAAAAATTCCAGCAAGCAGAAAAATTTTGGGAAACTCAAATATGCAGTGGGAAAATTCAAATAAAGTGAAGAATCAAATTTTGGAAAATCAAATATGAGATAAATGCCATTTTACCTTTGGCAAGGGCTCGTCATTTTGAATCCGGCGGGCAGGACTTTTCTCCGGCATTACTTACCATTTGTCGCCTCATCTTGGAGAAGTCTAGGACGAGCTTTCTACCTTCTACCATGCCTTCTTTGGTTTCTTCCCTTTTGGTTGTGCGGTCGGTGGAGCTTCTGGTTCAGGAAGTGGTTCTCCCCAGATACCACTCCCATTGTATCCTTGGTGGATTACGAATCGCTGCTCTTTCCTGTATAGAAATTTGAAAAATATATTGTCACCCCCGATGCGGAATTGGATTTCTCTGGTCCCGACATCGATCCTCGCCCTGACATCCCTCAAGAAGGGTCGTCCAAGAATCAGCTCTATGCCCAGATCGCCCTCCATGTCGAGGACAACGAAGTCGGCTAGGACGAAGGAGTTCTTGACTCGTACAAGCATGTTTTGAACTATCCCTTCGGGATGTTGAATTGTGGAATCTGCGAGCTGTACAAGCATACGGGTCTGGGAAAGAGCAAGATATAGTAGTTGCTTAAAAATTACCTTGGGCATAATATTTATGCTTCCCCCAAGGTCATAGAGGGCCCGGTTGTAGAAGCGATCGAAGATGGAACACCTGATCATGGGCACCCCTGGATCTCCATGTAATTTTGCTGTCATCCCTCCCCATGCGCCCATTCTGTGATGCGTGGATCTTCTTGCATGGTTATTGCGTGGTGCCCGCTGGAACGAGTTGCCCCATCTGGTAGACACCATGCTTACATTTTTAATGGGAGCCTCGGGTTGCCCCGGGATCTTCGCAGAATCAACAACAGGAACAGCGGCAGATATTTGAGCAAGTTGAGATTCGAAAAGCTTAGTTTATTTTTAAGAGTAGAAGAAAGAGTTTCAATTTTTAAATTTATGCTCTCAAGAATTTAGTCATTTGCAGCAAGCTTTTTAGTTATAGATTCATAAGTTTTAATTTGGCCAAGGACAAGATCTTTTATGGAGAGTTGGTTTGAATTGAAATTCGAATTATAATTTGAATTGTAATTGTTACCTCCTCCTTGGTATGGTGGACATTATTGGCCCCACCCTTGGCCTCCTTGTGGATGGTACCCATTGCTATTGTTGATGCAAGCAGCGTATTCTCGGGTTTTGGGGCAATCGTTCCCCGGGTGTCCACCATTGCCGCAGACCTCGCACATTGGGTGCGAGTCTACGGCTTGAGTGTAGTTGTTTATACGCTCCTTGTACTGCGCCCGTTCATCTAGGCCCCTTCAGTAGGAGGTCCATCTTTGCGGCGAGCATATCCGTCTCCTTGACGGTTGTGCATTCCGCCTTTGGTTTTGGGTTGGAGTCATTCTTCGCTCCACCCTTGGTTGGAGACCATCTTCTCGACCAATGTGTTAGCTTTGGTGATGGTGAGGTCGAGGAAGGCTCCTCCAGCAGCAGCGTCAATGTGGGCTCTTGAAGTCGGAGTCACCCTATTGTAGAAGCTTTGGAGCATGAGCCACTCATCCATCCCATGATGAGGATAGGCGAGTATGTACTCTTGGAGTCTCTCCCAAACTTCCGGGATGGACTCCATCCCTGTCTGCTGGAAACATGATATTTTCCCGCGCAGGGCATTTGTTTTGCCCAGCGGGAAGAACTTCGCGAGGAACACCGCGGACCATTTGTCCCACGTGCTGACGGCTTCTTTATTCTTGTAGAACCAATATTTCGCCTTTCCTAGGAGGGAGAAGGGAAACAGACGGAGCCTGATAGCGTCAACCATGACGCTCCGTATGGTTACTGTCTTGCAAAGCTCCAGGAAGTTCTAGAGGTGGGCGTTGGCGTCCTCGTTAGGCTTGCCACAAAAAGAGCTAGCCTACACCATATTTATGAGGCTGGACTTCAGCTCAAAGTTCACATCCCCAACATCAACGTTGGGTCCAGTCGCCACATTAGCGACGGAGGAGACGGAAAAGTCGCAAAGAGTCTTGTCAGCCATAGGTTCGGTTGTCGTTGATGGTGCTTGAAAAGCTAGTTCGCTTGTCGACAGCATGATCTGAGGAGGGATGACATGAGGTCGGACCCTTCTCACGAGTTTCTCGGGGTTTTCAATGAAGTTTGTTGGCAAGGAGAAAACAGTCGTACACTATCCTGTTTTCATCCAATAAGGAGAAAACCAAAGCAACATTAGCTTGTATAAGTTATAGTTATTTCTTCAACATGTTATCATGATCATGTACTAGTAAATCTTTTTCATCAATGCCACACCCCGGCAACGGCACCAGAAATGCTTGTTGGCATTTCTTAGCGTCACCACTAGGAACGGGAGTGTTAGTCCCATCCCTAGCGATGGCGCCAGGAAACACCATGTGGTATGTCTTAACAATTACAGAATGAATCCGCAAGCGCACGAATATACTGTTGTAGCGTTTCACCCGGAGAGTATTCGGGGATCGTTATTTATATTTTCCCAAAGGAGGGCATGATGTGAAAGAGTTAACTTGGTATATAGTCAAGATGACATGAATAAACCATAGACTATAGCGCATACAGGGGTAAGTTATGACAAAAGATATTGGTAAGGGTAATGTGACACACACATTCGGGCCAATCTCGAGATAAAGAATAAACAAATAAACCTACAGGTTATTGGGAGCATAGGCATACAACAAGGTCCTAATAGCATCTATTCAAGCAAGCAAGGGTTATGCAACATACATATGGTTAGGACTGCAAGTGCCGAGAAATTAGGGATACCAAGGAGAATGTCCCGTCTCGAAGTACATTCGGGTCGTTACATCTTTCAGAACTTCTACACCATCCCCGAACGTCGGGGAGTACACTAACCATGAAGCAGCTTCATAGCGGACGGAGAGGGTTGTCACCACCTGTCGTCTACCCCAGTCACACCAGGGAGCACAGTCATATTCGAAGGATCCCGCATACCCGAGCACCACGCTCGTGTATGAGGTCACTACCCTAGCGCGCCCGAGTCTCCTACCCTTCGGATGGACAAGTAAGACGTTAAGGCAAGCCCGAAAGCACAACGAACCGATCCTTACCCAGATCATCTGGCCTAAGCATATATAAAACATATCTAGTGAAGTACCAAACCATGATATGATAAACCATCAAGATAGTATAACAGGCCAAGGCATGATAGACCATCAAGATAGTAAAGCAATCGAGGCTTAGCTCTGCATTATGAATAGAATATAGACGAGTCGCATACAAAGCCATTACCCAAGGTCGAGGACTACTCTCCGGCCCGAAGGAAGACTTGCTTCGCTAAGAGAAGAGTACTAGCCTAGCTCCACTACCCTAAGGAATACAAGTCTCAAGTCAGAGTGAGAGAGAGGCACCAATTGTGGTGTGTGTGGAATGAGGGGGTGAGGGGCCCCTTTTGTAGCTCCAAGTGTCGGTTCCTGCCATCTCTTCATATGGAAACATTAGCCAGGAGAATTAGGAGACTTTGCGGCGACTCCTCCTCAAAGGGCACCTGGACTGGAATCAGTCCAGGTTCGGCCGACCCTGGGGTTCGGCCGACCCCAAGGTGAGCCTTCCCCAACTATGCCTTCTCTGGTACGCTGAGCAGTGGGCCCTTGTGATGTTTCCATATATTTGCTTGCTTGGCGTGCCCGTTTGGTATGTCTGGTGGGTCCCTCTTGTAAGTGTGATGCAGCGGTTGATCTTCTGTGCATGGTTTGTTGCGTATCCTTCATGTTTTCTTCTTATTTTAGACTTGTATTTCTGAAAAGGTTAGATATACAAATACATCTGTGGAACTAGATTAGTGATACAATTATGTGAGTAAGAGGCTTGGTTTTTCTTTGTTTGCGAGTATAGTTGATGGTCGGATTTTGCACTCAAGGACCGTCAACAATGACCAGAAATTTGAGCTACTCTTCATGGGGTCGAGCTTGGCAACGATAACTGGTTGCGGCTTCTTGCTTTGGAACCGTCGGTGTGTGGTTCGTGGGTGATCTGCCATAGGAAGTCAGAGCTGTTGGTGGCTTTGCTTTCATGCTCGGCAACGATGACCTATGGCAGTGTATCGTGTTTGTGCTCAACTAGGTCGTGTGGGTTAGTTAGCTCCTTGGAAATCTTTTGACATCTCATTGGTCTAACCCTTCTTGTACATAATTTCTTTCGTCTTAATTGAGCGGTAGAGCTCCTGCCTTTTGTTTTAGAAAAAAGAGTAAAATACACCCGAGGTCCATCAACTTGTAAGAGAGTGTCACTTAGGTCCATCAACATCAAAATTGCATTTCTAGGTCCATAAATTTGTAATTTATGTCATTTAGGTCCATAAACTCTGAAAGTCCATTACTAGGTCCATAAACTTGTAATTTGCGTCACCTAGGTCCATACCCCTCCACCTAGCATTCATGCACTGATACCGCACCAACATGAAGCTACACGGTGCCCGGAAGCTGCTGGAGTTTCGTGAGAAGGGTCAATTTTGAGCACTGATTTTGAATCAAGTGCATAAGGAGAGGAGAGAGGAGGGATGAAAAACTTGCCTTGAAGGTTATTGACATGTATTAGGATTAAAGGGGGTTTACGAACAGCCATTGGTGAGTTCTGGAGCTTAGATCTAGATATGACCTTGTAATATGTGCGTAGATGAGAGGGTGATGGCTTGGGAAAGGTGGAGGATGTCACAGAGGGACTCAATAACATGTGTACCTTGGTAGGAGATATTATGTCCTCTGTGGCACGAGTGGCCGGATATGGTGGCACCAGGTGTTGTGGCGAAAAACCTTGTGACAACGTTAGACTTGGGTCAACCCAGAGTGGTTCTCGATGAGGGGCTGAAAGATATTCATGGACAACGATATCGGGAAGACCTTTGTGGGCACTTCTGTAGCCACACGACTGCTCATGGATGAAGTTCATGGACCTAAAAATGCACTTTCAAAGTTTATGGACCTAAGTGACACAAATTACAAGTTTGTGATCCAAAAATGCACTTTCAGAGTTTATGGACCTAATGCTCTCTTCACAATCCAACTTGATCCTTATATATATTTAGTTCAAAATTGAATAAGATTAGAGCCCGACCCTTTTAGGATCTTACCTTTAGATTATCTAGGCTAAAATTTACGGCCCTTTACCACCCCTAGGCACAGGTGAAGATCTCTAGAAGAATGGAAATGCTCCACCTTGTAATTTACACAAGGTGTAAATGTGGGTCTAGTTACGCTTTTCTTTTTGAAACAAACCATCCAGACGGGCAATTACAAACCAAAAAGGCGTAAAAAACTGTACAGAAATATACACAAACAACACAGTTTTTAACTCCGTGAAACAAGCAACGCAAGGTTCTTGGCGCCCGCCATAATTCATAAGTGTTGGCCTCGTCTCTTATCTTCACCTAAACACTGTTGTTTGTGGACTCCTTACGGTCAAAATTGCTCGAGTTCCGCTAGCCACGGTGCTGAAACATTGGTATATTTCACCAACAAAAGCGTGTAGTGCCATGCCAATTGCCACTCTGTGAGCATTCCGTAATCTGTAGGTACCGAACGACGCGTTGGCAGACCTGTACTGAATGTGGTTGTGGCTAAATGAGCTTTACTGAATGCTCTGATCGTTATATTGAAATTGTAAATTGAGATGGATTCTATATGCTCAAATAAATGCCTGAATGTTTATTGGATAGATTCTGAATGCCTAAATGTTTATCGGATGGATTCTGAACGCTCAAATGAAAAATCAAAATCTGCTGGACAGTAAATACTGAATATTAGAACGTGCTGCTGCTACATTGAGCAGAATTCTGAGATATGCATAGCTATCCAAAATAAAGCTGAAAAGGGACTTGCAAAATGTGTGGCCATGCTCCCAGAATATTTGCTTGCAGAATAGCAAAAGAAAGCTAAACATATATACATCACTAGGTGCTACCAATTTGAGGTTAGGACACTGAATGTTGTCAATTTGGTAATACAATTCAGGTGGCAAAGGAGAATGAGGTGTGGCAAAATTCAGTGTCACCAGATGACCATGGTCCTGGAACTGAACATGCATTCAGACATGGCATACATGCATACAGACTTGCATACTGCTTGCTTGCAAAATGAGATCTTGCTTGCTTCACCAGAAAACAAGCTCTCCAGTAAAAACATCATCGGTGCGAACTGTACAGGGATCAGTGCTTGTGCATCCATTGACTTTGTCTTCAATTTGCTTACCAAGGATGTCAAGTGCGCTATCTACTAACACAGTGCATTCTGGAAAGTTGGCTGCTGGATGTGCCAAATTGAGAAATTTGCGAGACATAAATTTGTAGCGAAGCATAGCATCCATTGGATTTTCAGCTATATTTCTTCCCTGGTTGTCTTGTACAGTTCCAAACCATGCTTCCCATGTCCATCTCTTTAACACATATTGTGGTGGTAGTAATTTGATATTCATCAAATCAAGAACTTTAAGAGCATGGGCACATAATATCCCAGTTCTATCGAATTGACCGCAGCTGCATACAACTGTTTGCTTCGAAGGATCACCGACAACTTTGTACTCCTCCTTAAAGGTAAAATCTCCCACTAGATATTCATTACTACCCTCCAATGCCTTGGTGCAAGCTGCCAAGGATTTTTCATATTCACCTTGAAAAGCTTCAAATATAATAGGTGTATACAGCTTGCTAGCCTGCACCAAAATAGGTGGTGGTCTCCTCATACAGATTTTAGGCAAATTTCTCCTTGAATCAAACTCTAAGTTCAGTTCATTATCCCTTTTTCCTTGCACCACCCTTTCAAAATGAATGAAGAACTCAATGATATCAAAATCAGATTTGAAATGGATTTTCAAGTCATTGTTCAGACTCTCATTTGATTGTGTTCTTCTCATTCCTAATGTGAAGACATCCTTCATATAACATTCAGCCCATTTTTCTTTCAACTTGTATATACTATCCAACCAAGTTTGCTTGCTCACCTTTTTCCTCATGATGTCAAATTTGTGTTCAAATTCTGCCATGTCCACATACTCAAACATGCAAGCGCTAAAATCTGATAGAATATTAGTGTCTTCATTCTTCTCTTCACATAGATGTTTGACGGCATTCTGCATAATGTGGAAGGTGCATAATCCATGCCATGCTTCTACAAACACTTCTGCAACTGCCTTTCCCATTGCAGAATCTTGATCTGTATAGATTGTTTTAGGTTGCTTCCCATTATGAGCTTTTAGAAAGGTCTCAAACAGCCACTTGAAAGACTCAAATGTTTCATCATACATAAGAGCAGCACCAAAAACTACAGTTTCTCTAAAATGATTGAGTCCAACAAAAACACCAAAAGGCCTGCTCTTCTTGTCTGTTCCAAAAGTAGTGTCAAGACTAACAACATCACCAAAATGTGCATAGTCCATTATCATTTTAGCATCAACCCAGAATATGTTAGCTATTTGTTCTTCACAGTCCATTTGCAATGCATATTGGAATGATGGGTTCTCAGCAATTTTGTCTTGAAAATACTTGAGCATGCTACCTGCTTGGCCATATGCCATCCCCCGTTGACGCTTGGTCGGCAAATAGTGCGTGTGATCTTGAAGGGTGCAGCTAAGATTGAGTGATCCGCCAACTTGGTGACTAGCCAACTCATGTGCAGCTTTCGGCTCAATTCCTGCATCATCTGCTGTTTCAATTTCAAAGGCCGGTAAATCTGAAATTTTCTTTGGTGACACCATTGAGTGTAAGGTTTCTGGCAGGTATACTATGTGATTGTGCTCCAAAACCAGCTCAGACACTTCAAAATTGCCCTTCTTTCGATCCATTTTAAGACTCATGTGGACTTGACAACCGGTTCTAGTTTCAGCCCGACGACGCTTTGTTAAATGATCCCTTTTGTCTTGCCGTCTATGACCCTCGTGTGCACAAACAAATCTACATGATGTAACCTTGCCATCAGATTGCCTTTTGTTTGTGTACCTTTTTCTCACCTCAAAGCCTTTTTGTGCACCATAGCTAATCCAAAAAGACCAAGCCTCATCTGAATTTCTAAATTCCATGCCAACAAAAGGTGCCAAACTAGGCATCAAGGTCTTACTGTATCAGAAAAGCACCAAGTGTGAGAGTAGTGCATAGACATGCTGACTGAAAAAATTATGTAACCTCTTACTAAAATTTGTGAGGTCCCATGACAAAAGGAACATGCAAGGAGTAGCAGTACTTAGGGACAACTAAAATTCATCGGATGTCACTTAAGAAATAACAGGATGGAGTTGTATTACTTACGTATTGGAATCCTGGTGCGCTACATTAGCCTCTTCTTCCATCCCGGTAGTACAGAAGCAAATGTTATAGCAGCCGGGAACAGATCTTCAATCAATCACTTCTTCTTTGCCTTTGGAATTGCAAAAGAAAGCTAAAGGAACAGGGATGTTGTTATCTTTTTGGCGTGAAAGTCTGCAGCAATTCACGCTATTTTGTCCTCCCGCCATCAGCTACACGAGTGCTGTGGTGCCAGACAGCGCCAAATCATGGCAGACAACTGACTGGGCACTTGCTGTTTCCGTGGGCGATTGCTTCCTGCCGTTGCATGTGGAATGAACAGTGACGTGGCATCAGACATCCCACTGACATAAAATGCCCATCATCTAGGATATGCCTATCGAAAAACTGCAATATAGAATACGGTATAATCAATACACAATTTGGTAACACAAACTACAAAACTCTCCGACAATTCTGTATAGAAGAAGTATGAAGTGATCAAAGGTACGATGATAACTTCAAAAGGTCCCATAGTACCTTAAACCAACAAATTGAAATACGGAATCACATTCGTATGTTAACCTACACACCAATTTCAGGCTAGGCTAAGCAAATCTGCACTTGGAATTGCCGAATTGGAGTAAACAATAAAGTGCTAGAGTAGTTTGTAGTCCACTCACCAGTCACCAGTTACGCAGAGCAGAGCGAGGCGCTGGACGGCAACGCGGGGCCGCCGGTCGGGGACCAGGCAGCCGACGCGGCCGCGACGGCGACACGTCGGGGTCGGGGCGTCGGGCGGCGGTGGCCCGGCGCTCGGGCACCGCTGGATCCCTGGAGGAGTGGAGAACGGCTCCGTGGAGGCTGCCGGCCTGACGGCGCAGCTGCGAGGGTGGGTCGGGCGGGCGGCGCCGTCGCGCGGAGCGGGGTCGAGGAATCGGGGGACGGGGCAGCTGTCGAGACGGCGAGACGCGTCTCACGCGAGTCGGCGAGTTGGGGGACGGGTGAACGGCATGGGCTGACGGGACGGGAGGATGTGCTAGGTTAGCTTGAGCAGGCCGCTGTCGGGCCTATTCTGCCGTGAGGGCCTTCGAAATGAAAGCAGTAACGAAAGAAGGGATACTCAAAAAAATTCCAGGGGCTTGGAGCCCGTAAACGTAAAGCAATGAAACAATCAGGCCCAAGTCACCTAATGACAGGGCTTCATTGTTAGGAAGGCCCAAAGACAGCGCTTATATTTTATTAACATTTGTAAATAACTGCTTCTTCAATCTGCTTAAATCCGCGATGACCTAGGAAACTAGGGAACGGCGACTCTGACGGTGACAAGCCGGCGGAGGTCTTTCTGCCCCGACGCATGCTGCTCTCCCTCTCGGTTCCTCTGCTCGGGTGAATCTAGGGGCCGACTAGCTCGGCCACCTGGCCTTGGCGGAGATCGGAGATTCTGGCGTGTGTAGATTGGTCGGCGGAGATCGGAGATTCTGGCGTGTGTAGATTGGTCTTTTCGGCAATGGCGGTTAAGGCACCGAACAGAATGAATCCGAAACAATGAGTTGCCTCAGTTGGAACTATTGTGGGTTGGGCAATGCCACGACGAGTTTCGCGAGCTCGCGAAGAAGTTTGCCCCGACGGTACTTTGTGTTCTAGAAACTCAGATTCATAAAGCACAGGTGGAGTCGTTGAAAAATACTCTAGGTTATGATCAATCTTTTGCTGTTAGTAGCTCGGGTCACTGTGGCGGACTTGGTCATTTTTGGAATAATAATACTAGAGTGGAGATTTTACCCTACTTGCAGTATCATATTGATGCAATTGTCACCGAGAACGGGAGGGAGCCGTGGAGATTGACATGTGTTTATGGAGAAGCTCAAACTGCTGAGCGCCATAAAATATGGGACATGCTGAAATTTATCAAGGGATCATCGCACCTTCCATGGGTGTGTATAGGCGATTTTAATGAAGTCCTTCACAGAGATGAGCACATGGGGGTGCAAGACAGGAGCTATGCTCAAATCGCAGGCTTTCGTGAAGCGGTGGATGTGTGGTTTGTACGACCTTGGTTATGAGGGACGGAAGTGGACTTTTGAAAAGAAAGTAGCTGGCGGTTCGTTCTGTCGTGTTCAACTAAATCGTGCGCTGGCCATGGCTGATTAGTGCTCGCGGTTTCCGCTAGCGCGGGTATCACACCTTACTGCAGCGGCTTCGGACCATGAACCCATTCTTCTCAGATGGGATCAGAGAGAGCGGGGAAGGAGAAATAAAAAGAAGTTGTTTAGGTACGAAATGATGTGGGAGTCTCATGATGATTTTATGACTATGTTGGCTCAAACCTGGCAGGAAGCAGGGAAGGCACATACTCTACAGGAGTTGCATGACAAATTGACGTCGGTCGCTGGCGGCCTGAGCGAGTGGGGGATCCACACATTTGGGCATGTCCGTCGGGAGCTAAAATCATTAAATGAAGAACTTGACCGCCTTAGGTCAGACACCACACGAGTTGGGGGCCCTTCACATGCTGAGCTCAAAGTGGTGGAAAGGATCATGGAGCTGAACCACCGGGAGGAAATCATGTGGAAGCAGCGCTCACGCAAGAGATAAGAATACATGCTTCTTTCATCTTAGAGCAAGCCAGCGCAAGAACAAGAACCGTATCTCCAGGTTGAAAAAACTAGATGGTCAATTCACAGAGAATGAGTAGGAGATGGGGGCCATGGCGACGGAATTTTACAAGACGTTGTATAATTCTGAAGGAACATTTGGAATGGATCGTGTCATTGACATGGTCCCGGCAAAAGTGACGGTGGCAATGAATGAGAATCTGATGGCGCCTTTTGAACAGGAGGAAATAAAGAGGGCTTTATTTCATATGTTTCCAACAAATGCACCGGGGCCGGATGGCCTGTCGGCGTATTTTTTCCTGCGCCACTGGGAGCTATGTGATGAGGAGGTAACTGAAGTGGTCCTACGAGTTCTCAGAGGAGAGGATGATCCATCAGTGATTAATAACACTTGTATTGTACTAATACCAAAAGTGGAGAAGTCAGAGGAGCTAGGCCAGTTTAGACCATAAGCTTGTGTAATGTCATTTATAAAATCACATCCAAGGTGATGGCGAACAGGCTGAAAATTGTGTTGCCGGAGATGATTTCAGAGGAGCAGTCGGCCTTCGTTCCAGTGCGGCTGATCACAGACAATATTATTACAGCTTATGAATGCATGCATTTCATGAAGAAGAAAAGAACTCGTGGGAACAGATTCTGTGCACTTAAGCTGGATATGAGGAAAGCTTATGACCGGGTGGAATGGGAGTATTTAAAAGCTATTATGCTCCGGTTGGGTTTCCACCGTTTATGGGTGGATATGATTATGAAATTGGTAACTACGGTTTCTTTCTCAGATTTATTTAATGGAGACCGTTTGGACACTTTTACTCCATCAAGGGGATCCGCCAGAGGGATCCGATCTCACCTTATTTGTTCTTGTTAGAAGCGGAGGGCCTTTCATGCCTCCTAAAATCTAGATCTCAGTCATCGAACCTCAGTGGTATCAGTGTGGTGGCATCGGCTCCGATGGTTAGCCACCTTTTGTTTGCAGGTGACAGCCTATTGTTTTTCAAGGCAAATAGGGAGAGCGCGAATAAGGTGATGGATGTACTAAATATCTATTGCCAGGCCTCTGGGCAAAGGATCAATATAGATAAATCATCTATACATTTTGCGAAAGGGGTGAGTGGAGATATCCGGGAGGCAATCACGAAGTCTCTGGGAGTGCATAATGAAGCGTTGGGTGAAAAATACCTGGGCATGCCCACGGATGTGGGCTCTTCGACCACTGGAGATTTCAAGTACTTAAAAGATAGGGTGCGGAAGAAAGTTCAAGGCTGGATGGAACAATCTCTGTCGTCTGCTGGTAAAGAGGTGCTGATCAAGGCAGTGGCGCAAGATGTGCCAACCTTCTCTATATCTTGCTTCAGGTTGCCACGAGGTTTATGCCAGCATATTGACGGTTTACTCCGAGGCTTTTGGTGGGGAAGCAAGGAGGGCAAGAGGAAGACGTGTTGGGTTGCATGAGAAGAGATGACGAAGCCAAAACACATGGGAGGACTCGGTTTCAGAGAGATTGGGCTCTTTAATCTGGCTTTGCTTGCTACACAGGCCTGGAGAATTTTGGAAGAGCCAACTTCTCTAAGCGCACGGATCTTGAAAGCGGTTTACTTCCCTGATTCTGAGTTCTTGAACGCGGAAATCAGCTCCTCGTCGTCCAGAATATGGCGAGCTATTGTCGATGGTAAAGATGTGCTCAAGCAAGGTCTGATACGAAGGATTGGGACTAGCGAAGATACAGATGTCTGGGGCATGAATTGGCTGCTGAGGGATGGGTTGATGAGGCCGGTAAGCTGCATCAGCACCACGCCGCCAGGGAAAGTATGCGAGCTGATTGACCTAGTACTGAAGACATGGAATGTGCAGGCTCTGAAGACACATTTTATACCGATGGACTGGGAATTAGTATACCACTGATCACCCGGAGATAGCAGGACTTCTGGGCATGGCACTATAAGAAATCTAGGGTGTTCTCGGTTAGATCGGCGTACCGGATGTTAGTCAATAACCGGTGTTGGCGCTAAAATCGGTCAAACAGGAATCGGCCGATGGTCTTCAACGTCGGACACACGACCCGGAAGAATCTGCTTAGCTCCTGTTCGGGTTATTTTCCCTGGTGCGGTTCGCGCGGCGTGCCAGTCAATCTGACCTGTTGATTGACAAGGAAATAAGAGTATTAAATTTAGGGCGCTCCGATCGGCTGGGGTTCCGACCTGTCCCTAAGAGCGTATCGGCGAATCGGCCGATTTGCTATGAAGATGATCGGCTATGGATCAGCCGGTAATCGCGTAATAATTGCAAAGAAACTGCTGGAGCAACTTAAACAATTATTACAGATGCAACACTTGAAAATAGATCTAATCGGCTATGTGATGATGAACGAAGAAGGGCGACGATAAAGCCGATAACTCTAATTTCAAGCTGGATAACTGGTGATAATACTAGAACAACAGGTAAAACCTATAATTCCAGTAAATATCGATAACTGGTGAATAAATCCAAACGAAACCACAGCGATGCGCCCGTAGTTAAAGCTCGGATATTACTCGATAAACGGAACCTACCAATTGGCCGGAGATCAAGTTGATGCAGCCCTGCCAATCCGTACGAACTCGTGAAAGAAGAAAAAGTATTGGCGAAGTCGCCGACTTGAAAGTAAAGTGCTGGAAAAAAGTAGAAGTATTTTGTTGATTGATGTGTTCATCTTACAACGCCCTGGCGACTCCTATTTATACCCTAAGACCAGGACTCCTGATCGATTACGACTTGTTACAAACTTGCTTTAAACAGAAAACTACTATATCTATAATATCTTTATAAAGGAAATGGACTCTCGCAGAATCTTCCGCCGCCATCTCCTAATCCAATCAGGATTCTTTCCATTGCTTCTAGACCGAATCGGCATCGTTCCGTTGACCAACATCAGGCCACTTTTGACCGGGATCCTCTGTTGTGGTCCCAATGGCTTTCACCCTCCCTGTTGGCGCAAGTTGCATTGCCAATCGGCCGATTCCCAACTGTAGCCTCAATCGGCCGATTCCTCACTGTAGCCTTTAGATCTGCCGCATCGGCCAATCTCTTCCTTTCCTGACGCCGATTCAACACGTGTCAAAATCTGGCGTCAACAACCGGGAAAGAAGAAACGACTAGATAGAGCACAATGCTGGCCGGTCGGACGTGAGAGCGGAGCTGAAGGAATGGACAGACCTTTGGAATGTTAAAGTCCCATCTAAGGTTCATGTCTTCCTGTGGAGGCTCGCGAAGCAGTCTATACCAACTGGAGATGTCCGTCATCATAGAAACATGGCACAAAATAGTAGTTGTTCCATATGTGGCAAACAGGATTCATGAAGGCACTCTTTGTTGGAATGTAATATGGCTAAGTGTGTGTGGGTTCTGCAAGGAGAGGAGTTATTGGAGTTTATCAGTCAAGCGCGAAATCATGATGCTCGTGGCTGGCTGCATGAAGCTATGGGAACTCTTCGGCATGGGGACCTTGTGCGGCTATTGGTCACTATGTGGTCGATCTGGTATGCAAGATGGAAGGCGATACATGAAGACATATTTCAGAGTCCACTTTGGACTCACAGTTTTATAGAAGTGTTCCTTGCGGACTAGGAAGGAGCAACATCGCAGATAGAAAGGAGGGATGGTGTGCAAGCTAGTGCCCCTTGCTGGATTCCACCACCGCGGGGAATGATGAAGGTGAATGTAGATTAGCGCTTGCTAATGACCTTGCATTGCAAAAGGTCCGGATTGCCACTGATTGCGCGAATGTGGTAAGGAGTATACAAGGCCCTGGGATGGGCCCCTATAGCCACATTATCAGGGAGATAAAGGCTAGGATGGTAAGTTTCACGGAAGTGGAAGTCGTCCGTAAGAGCAGGAAGTCAAACAGAAAAGCTCATAGTTTGGCTAAGAGTTCAGTTTATAATTCAATTGGTCGTCAAGTTTATTCATTATCTCCTCATAGAGTTTGTACCAGTCAACCTGATATATGAATAAAGACGGTACCATTCTAAAAAAATATTTTATTAATAATTTTTCAAACATTTTTATGATCTCAAAAAACAAACATGCGCAGATAACTTCACTTTGAAGCTCCCCATCCACGTATCCGAAATAAAAGCTCCGGTCTGGACAGCCATTGAAGGGACAACGGCCGAAAAAATTAAGGTCGTGTTCTTTTAGACAAAAAAAAATCAAGTATTACTGGGACACAGCACAATGAACAGTTAAACATTATAGCCAAGACATGCATGAGACTTGATGAGCGGTTAGCACTCGGCAATCATTAATCATTATTCCGGAACACGAAATCCATGCCAGTCAGGCCTTCAGGGTCTCAGGGATGCTCCCAATCGGAAGGCGAGCACGGTCCTATACTTGTCACCCACGACCAAGCCGTGCAGCGACGTCTGGCCGAGGGAGTCCAGCTTCGCGACGCAGTGGTCGATCGCCACCACGGCTTCGCTGTACCCCTGGCGGAGATGCCCGAACAAGCATCGGCGCAGCTGGCCCTCCACGGCGGCGACGGCCTGGTGCGCCCGGCGGATGTCGCCGTGGCAGCCGGACAGCATCGTCCGCTGCCGGTTGGTCAGCGACCCGCCCTGCAGCAGGACGCTGATGGCCCTCGCGGTTGGTCAGCGAGGCCTTGCCGTCGGGCGGCGAGGCGGTGCGCAGCGTCCGCAAGCAGAGGGCGTGCATGCGCGCGTCCGAGCTCGCCGCGGCGTGGCACGCGTCTTCGATGGACATTGATGGAACGCCCTCGCAGCCGTCGCCGGTGGCGAAGAGCGAGGCGGCGGCGAGGGTCACCGCAAGGACAAGGATGATGGCCGCTTTGTAGTTCATGGTTCGTTTGTGATTTTTTTGTTATTTTTTTCTTTCTGTGGAATGGAAACTGTGCAAGTCACACGAATGGGACATGGCTTTTGTAGGACATCTTCAATTTATAAGAAGTGCATAAATGCGATGCATCTCTCCTTTGGATATATCTTACTCCATACATACATTAGTTTTCTATGGATGTGATTTTAATTACATCACCATGAACATATTATGAATCGGACACGCTTTCTGGCGTTCGAACTTCTATGGATTCCATTCCATATGGTTCTTAAAAATAGAGATTTGATTTTAAATTGATGCTTCTCTCCTTTGGATTCATATATCTTGCTTCATGCATTAGTTCTATATGGATGTGATTCTATTAATTACTTCTTCATGTGGATATTATGACTCGGACACACTTTTCTAGATTTGAACATCTATGGATTGCATGTGGTATATATTGTCAACATGCAAGAGCATCAAAATATAAGAGCATAAATGCTCGAAAATCCATGTCCCCCTTGTTTGGTCGTGGCCGGCACCATCACTGCAAGCATCAATGCATCAGGTCCTTGTCATCCTTGTTTGCAGTCGAGGTCCCATAGTTGCTTGTGGCCATCGGTAGGATACAATGGCAAGAGGAGAGGGAAGGTCTTCTAAGGGCAATGGATACCGTTACATTGCCCAGCCAAAGAAAGTACGTATTCGGCTTAAATGATTCTTTGCGTTACCGTCGCATTTCCATTTCCATTACCATTTACGTTACCGTAACTGAACCAAACATCACTAGTGTGGTGCTGGTATATGATCATGGTCAAGGAAGGAACATTTGTAGCCATACGTAATGTGTTTGCATCATGATGCAGTAGCAACATGGAGATTTTCTACTGTCTTACTAGCTGACTCATACTTCCATATAAATGCGGAGAAACTATCCAACTTGATGGGATCTAATTAAGATCTTGTTCGGTTACACATAGATTTATTCCGGGCTGCAACAGAATAGACTCCTAATAAGCACAACAAGAGACCAGGATTGGTTCCACACCTCACGACTCGTGGATTGATTCCCGGTCTCTTGTTGTACCTATCATGACTCTATTTTTTTCAATTAATTCCCGACCCGAAATAAATCTCTATCTCTTGTTGTACCTATCATAAATCTCTTGTTGTACCTACCATAATAAATCTCTTGTTGTACCTATCATTTCCGGCTCGGAATAAATCCATATGTAACCGAACAAGGTGTCAGATACTGAAATCAACCTTCCGACACAGTTCGAACCATAAGCCACACAAACAAATATAATAATCGAAATTGGTAGTAGCAGGTGTCAGCTTTGGCATTGAGTGGCTAGGAAAGAAGCGCTTGACATAGTTTCGCATTTGTTTAGCGGAGTATGGCCCAATAAATGGATACCCACACTGTGGCTTCTAATTTTCTGACACCCGACAGGTTTTGCACAGTAAAATCAATTTGTACACTGGGGATGCCCTAACTGGGTGAAGTGACCAGGATACACACACAAGGTTACTGGATGGATCCGTTGCCAGAATGCCAAAATAAGTGTATTCACAAGGGAGACACGAACTTATTATATTAGCTAGCTAGCTTACCACCCAACTATTCAGCTACCCCCGAGTCAAAAAAAAAAACTATTCAGCTACCACAGATTCGCGCGCGCGTAGTCGTGAGTAGTCAGGCTTTCTGACATAATGTTCAGGAACATTTGTACTGCAAAAAATCAATATGTATGAACGAGCATATGAGTATTTGACGTACTACTACTACTCAATTTGGTTTTCTCTAATATATGCAGATCAGACCTTTTCTCTAGAATTAGTCTACAGTCAGTTTATTACACGTAGTAGGCAAACCCTACGTGATCTCAAGCAAATGTTTATAAGAGAAAAATTCAGGAGGGAAACCCATCGGAAACAACACAGTAGGAAGAGAATTCCGGGCTGTTCAGCCCATGTGTTGGAACTTCGAAGCTAGCATTCTCAAAAGGAACAGATATAGATTTCGGTAATCGTATTACCTTGACGCATGCTTAAAGTAAGTTCCAAGCTCTCAAACGACTGCTGAGAAGAATTTTCTTCTATTTGGTGTTGGTTCCATCTAGTAGTTCGGCGACATGGTCCTCTTCGTCGCCACCAGAGTCAGAGTCCACCCACTCCTCGTCATCCCTAAGCATCATGTCTCCGGAAAAGTCTAAGATTTCAAGAATTGGGCGGTTGGGAAGGACAGCAGCTGCATTTCTGATTGGGGCCTGCAAAGCCTCTACCTCCCAAGCCTTTGCACCCCAACAATAAATCCAGATTTCGAGATGCTTGAGGGAGGAGAGGTGGCTGATCCCAAAGTCGAAGCCAACAGCGTATGCAGACAGGGTACCATGTGCGGCGAATCCAAGATGAAGCCGCTCGAGCTTCGGCAATGCTCCTGCCTCAAACACCAAGTTCAGTCTGTTCTTTTTATTTTTCATATACATCAATCCCAGCTCATGACGTGGGGGATTAAACCACAACTCCTTTAGAAGCTTGAATCCAGCAGAGCTGATGGTGAGTGTTTCCTGAGGATGTTCCTTTAGGTGAATATGGAGACAGAGCAAGGCAGGCTGGCCTTCAAGCATCTGCAAATCTCCAGCTCCAACTTGTTTTACATGAATTTTCAAGCAGGTGAGTTCACGGAGGGAGGATGTCCACTTTGGAAGGCTAGAGAAATGGTTGAATCCAGTATTGTTAAATATCTGGAGATGAAGTGGAGGGGGACACCATAAATCAATCAAGAAATCCATAGAAGGACCACTAGTCCCAGTCCAGAGCTTTATGCATCGGAGGTTTCTTTCTCCTAGTTTACAGAGGGTAATTGCAGATGAAGCATGGGAGTGAATGGCAAGGACTTTCAGTTTTGTTAGGCTCCCCAGCTCTAGCACTACTTCTTTGGAATTTCTGCTGACATCCAAAGTAGATAGCTCCTCTAGAGCTCCCATAGTACCAATACCAACTGACAATTGTACCCCAAGAGGCAGCAATAGGCGCACTAATTGGCGGAGTTGAACCACTGTCCCTGGCAATTCTCTTATTCCTGTTCCTTCAAGGTCGAGGGTCTGTAAATGTTTGAGCCTAGAAATATGTCTCGGGATCTTGCAAATATTTCTACTGTGAAGGCTTAGATACCTCAGATGGATTAAACTTCCAATATCCCCAATGTCTCCATCATGTAGATTAGAACAATCATGTAAATCTAAGACTCGCAAGACTTGAAAGTCCATGAGAGGGGCCATCTTAGCATCACCGAAGGTACTAAGTGACCGCACATGAGACAAGCTATCAGTCCCTTGCCAGACCTTCCGTTTCTCCAAGCAGCCTTGAAGGGACAGACGCCGAATCTTGTTAGCAAAAGGTGTCATCTTTTGATCATACATTATGGTGACAAAATTTTCTCTAGTTGATAATGATATAATAAGATCATGCATTATATCATGTACCCTGCAAGCTCTTGGCCTACCACTGTAATCAATGTCCACTGCTTCAATCATGTTTCTGTTGATGAGCTCACTAATGTAATTTTCTCCAGTATCCTCCAAGCATTGCCCTCGTTGTTCTACAATAAATCCTTCAGCCATCCATCTCATAATCCTCTGGAAATATGCTTATGTCCAATAAACAAATTTTCAAAGAGTAAGGTAGATCATAATAGCTGAGAAGCAATATCCTTTTTACTACTTCCATCTCATGATCTTGTTCAAGTGATGAGGAAAGAGAATTCCGCACCCTCTCCCACTCTTGCTTTGAGGTTGGTTTAGTTGCTAATAAGCTAGCAATGTTGACTATAGCTAGTGGCAGGCCTTCACATTTCCTTAGTATATCATCAGTAACTTGTTGCAATTCAACTGGACAGACATCTTGGTGGTCAAAAATCCTTTCTAAGAATAATCTTCTCGAGTCACCACTGTCAAGGGGCTTCATAGGATAAACATATTTTTTGTATGGAAAGCAACAGCAATTAGCAACATCTTGAATTCGTGTAGTTGTCATTATTCTACTTGCATTGCTATTGGGAAAGGCACACTGGATTTCTCTCCAAGCTTCTTTGCTCCAGATATCATCAATTACGACAAAATACCTATTGGACAGTTTGGTGAAGATAAAGCACTGCATTAGCAATACAAAACATCGCAATGAAAATACGCACTATTATACGCCCAAGGAATAATATATATTTTTCACATTATTAACACAGTGATGCTTATCTCGGATATAAAACAAACACTGGTGCATGAACCTTAATTAAGTATCTCATGCCTATCGCTTGTAAAGCTACCAACTACTACTCTCACATAAATGCATACTTAATGCCTGTCGACCAAACTCTTCATACATTTAGACAGTGGAAAGCATAAATGTTAATGTTAAACCTCAAAACACACATGCATAACCACAAGTCAGATCCTAACACCCAAATGTCGCATCACATGCAACTTCTGTATGCAAAATTTACGCTTTTAGATACCTTTTATTTTGAAGATACTCTCTGATCATGTTCACCAGCTGTGTATAGTCTAATGTCCTGAAATAGAGATCTTCCTGCATCCTCGAGATGTCTCGATTTTTATCAGCAGCAAACTGGCCACTGCTCTTATGAAGTTGCAAGATAGTGTCCGCAAGAATCTTGTTGACATTAGGACCTCGGGATACGGACACAAAAGCTGTGCAGCTGAACTGACTTTTAATTTTCTGAAAGACCTGATTAGCAAGTGTTGTTTTGCCCGATCCTCCAAATCCAACAATTGATACAACCTTACGTGGCAGGTGCATATCTATGTCATCAGTGAGCCACTTGACAAGCGTGTCCATTTCGCGATCAATGCCCACGAGCCTATCTGCCTCTTCGTAAAGGGCTGGCAACCTTGGGTCATTGACCACAGACTTTGAACAAGAGGCGGGCAGATTGAACTCATACCTCTAACGCCGTTCACTAACCTCCACCACACATCCCTTTAACTTATCAATCTGATTGCCGAGACGATGGCGAGATTTCATAGCGGTGATCTTGCTCATGATCCTATGGATGAACCCATCGCTGGTGTCATCACGACTGAGATGGTGCGTGAAGATCTCGATGCAATCCTCAATGTCGTAGGAGAGCTCCCTCAGCTAGGACATCCACTCCACTACGTGGGGGTTTGCTTCCTCCGACTCCGACACCATCTCTAAGGCAGTGCTCATGCTGCTTAGTTCATCTCGCAAAAAGGTGATCTGGCGACGCACGCCTTTGAGCTTGGTGTACTCCCTCTCCTGCAGGGTGGAGAGCTTGCCGAGAAGGGGTTTCATCACCCCTATCAATGCGCTGGCCGTCACTCCAACCATCTCGTCCTCTCGATGACACGTGTTCGATCTCCTCACTCAATAACCCTGTAGAATCTCTGGTGACGTAGAAACATGCGATTGAATAAAGTTAGTAATTAGCTAATAATACACATGTGCTATTCGAGACTCTAGGTGTAACTACATTTAACTAATTAATGAACAAATTTTGAGCGAGTAATAACTACAACGCAGGATTATCGGCGGTCTTTTAATGAACATGATTCAGTAATATGCCAATTCGGTTTAGGATTTTCTAATCAGTTTGGTCAGTAATTTGAAAGTTATGTGTAGAATAATTTCTACATCTAAGGTACACAATAGTGTTGCTGCCGGCTCCATTGAGGTATATAAACTACGGTAATGCTAATGCACGAGCGGGATTCATTATTTTTGAGGAAATGTTAAGAGGGAGAAGCTTACGCAAGTGGACGAATAGTAGTGGCTCGCGCTCCCGCGCGCCGCCAATCCCCGCGGCCGCACGCTCCTGCTCCTGATTCCTACGCCTTGCGACGACGGCAGCCCTCTGCAAACCCGACCAGACGTTGGGGGTGGATGGGATGGAGACGACCGGGACTTGGGATGCGGAGGGCTCTCCGGCGGCGAGTTGAGGAGAGAGACGGGCTGTGGTTGCCAAGATTAGACTGGCATGTTTCATCTCGTAGGTAGAGAATCAAATGCTTGATGACTGAAGTGCTTTCGGCGCACTGTCAGCTGTTGCGATTCGCCAAAAGATTGACTAGTTAAATAAAAAACCATCGTGAGTCTACTTTAGGTTAGACCTCTCTCTTTTCAGCGGGATGGTAGGAAGCAATAGTGTCGGCTATTCAGATTTCTCCCTCGTGGCTGCCTTTTCTAATCAATGAAACAAAGCTTCATTGTGAAGGATCTTTCATTCGCCAAAAGCCTCCGTTCAAAGATGCATCACATAAAAAAACTGAAAATAAAACGTGCTTCATAATTACATTAGGAACACTCTTGTAATTTTTCTTGAAGCTCCACTCCCGTCACAGAAACGTTTCAGTGAATTTTGAATAGTGCAGTCTCACATAGACTACTATTTTCTATTAGAATAAGTCTACAAAGTCCAGCAAATTTCATGTTTTCAAGCTACAAGCATTAAAGAAATTGCCAGTCTAAGTTTTAGTGTAAAGATAAAAGTAACTATGACGAGAGATATATTTCTGAGCATGTATGGCCGTCTGTCAGCACAAATTTCACCTTCGCATAGTACCAATTGCAAAGTAATTTGTGCAGTAGCTTGCTTGCTAACAATCAGCACCCACCCACCCCAACAGTAAAAATATCCTATGTATGCAATGATTTAAAAAATTTAAAGGAATTTGGAGTGGTGAAAGCCAACTCTTGTCTTTCTGCCAAAGCATTCCTCCTTCAACAAAAGTTTCTCAAAAAAATATCCTCCTTCAACGCACTCACTGTTCTGGGTTCATTTACATGTTCATTCAAATATCCGCCCCTGAGCTACATGTTCAGTTAACCACCGTTCCAACCAATGGTACACGTACACCTACTGACTCCCAACAGTTGTATTTATTCAAGGGCAAACCATGAGCGTTCATAATTTGCCACATCATTGCTTGTTAGAATTCGGATCAAAATTTGAAGTGTGTATTTCACTTACCATGAATTTAGCACCTATGACACGATTTGAAAGATCAGGACGATGCAACAGAAGTACTTGTTTTTTCTCATGGCACCTTCATACTTTATCATTTGGGTCAATCATACAGCACTGAATACTGGTAGGTAACAAAACAAGGGAAATTGTTGCCAGCTGCCATCCCCTTGGCGCAAAAACAAGCCAGTCGTCTTAACTACCATCTTATAGAGGATCCTTCTGCGACTCTGTAAAATACTAGTTCTCATCAAACTTGATTTTCTTGGCTGAAGGCTGAATGACCCCTATCTGTAAAATCAATAACATGGTAGCCGATTAGTACCCAGGATAAACTAGCAGTCTACTAGGTACAGGAGAAAAGATGGTACATAGTTTTGGCTGAAATAAGCAATAATTGCAAGAAAATTTGCATGTAGCATAACAGCAACAGCCAACAGATGAGTGCCACTGCATTATAACATCTCTACTAAATACATTCGAGTTGGTAATGGTGTGCCTGCAGTAATTACCATTACACCCCTATGCTTTAATTTATTTACCTACCTCTGCAACTGAACATAAACCGAGCCCAAGCACACAACAGAAATTGTATATTTGCACTATTTGCATCATGTATTTATTTGTTCAGCATCATAGCAACGCTCAGGCATTTGACCAGTCATAGAAATTAATGGCTACATTATAATCCCATCTTAGCATTGTTTCATCACCTTTTCTCATCTACTCAGTGTGAGTAAATTCTAAATACCCTAATCCACAACTTATTCTCCATATCACATTTCTGTTACCCAGAATAGCCTATTAAATTAAAGAATTTTTTCTCTCCCGAATTCTACCTCAAAAACCATTACGCAAGGACCCTGTATCGAAACAAATTTGTGACATACTCCTTCCATTCAAATTTAAAAGGACCCTGTATCGAAACAAATTTGTGACATACTCCTTCCATTCAAATTTAAAAGGTTTATTTGATTTTGTTAGGACAAGCCCTTGACCAAACAATTACTCTACTGATACATAATTTCATGAAAAAATTCATGTAATTAGATTCATAATAAAAAATACATCATTATGATTATATACAGTAATAGAATTGTCGGTCAAAACTTTGTCCTAACAAAATGAAATACCCCTTGTAAAAAAGAGGAAGTAGTTAACAACCATGTGACAGATTGCCCACACCATCAAGATTCAAATGACTTCAGTTTACTCTACTCTAGGGAGCAACAAGAAAACAGTAAACATATGGCACTATAGTTGTCAGAATTTTTTACAAACAATTCAGGAACATGCAGGTTTGTGCATCTGGTAAAGAGAAGATACTGCAGAATACTAAATAATTGACCAGCAGTAGATTACTACTTACAAGGGCTGGACACTCATAGTCAATTCCAGCAGCCTGGATTCTTTTGCGTCTCTTCTCATCTCGTTTTACAATTCCTTCAACCATCTTTTTGTGTTCTTCTACTGACTTATCCTGGTAATGACAGATATTTAGTCAGCAGTATGGCATTTTTATTGCAATTTTAGTTAGCAAGTAGCAACAGATTACCTTGTTGTGCATCTTCCGTTCGATTGCTACCCAATCAATTGGTATAAATCCCCGCCGCACTCCTTTCCATCTGAACAAAGTTGATATAATGCATGGAAATTGCATATGGCAAGAATTTCATTGCCAGTACAATCATGACATAAGAAATCAGCCACTCTACAGCTACTGAAAGTCTGAACCAAATCACTACATCATAGGTCACAAATATAAGTTGAATATTAAAATGCTAAATTCCATGCCAAGTAAGCACATAAGAGAACAAGTATGCAAGAACATTGTTTCTAAGTCAGATTATTTCTGCCCAGGTTTTGGATTTATATTTAAGTTGCAGCTCCCTGGACCCCAAATACATTAATCCCATCGGATATAAATGCATCACCAAATCCTTACAAACTCCATTACCTTAGTGGATCAATGTGCTAACCGTAAAGGCATATGAGCAAAGCTGAACAAATCTATAAGGCTATAACCACATTTAAAGTTAAGTAAACCTATGTTAGTGATCATTATCATCTCAATCAATTATAAGTTACACATGTTCTACTCTTATTTCAGCAAATACATGTGCTTATTGAAAAGGTACAAGTATTTCTATACCAATGGCGCATCAGTGCATTTCTGTTCATAGACAAATTTTCACATCGGATGCATATGTGCTTATTTAATTCCAGACTTCTTGAAATATCAATGATACTTTCTTTTCTTCTAAAATAAGTGAAAGTAAAAATAATCAGGAATACTTAAAATCCAATAGGCAGCATGTTTGGAGAGACTTACAATTTTGGATGAACTTTCTCTGGTGGGACAAGTGAAACTCGCAAAGTGTGCTCAAACAAGAGATAGTTATTCATCTCATCAGCTACAATTTTCGCCACCTGATACACCAAAGCACATCCCAAAATTGTAAGCAACAGGTAAGCAACATATATTGCTGCAGTGGTATCTCAAAGAAAGCACTTACAACAGGGCTCTCAAACTCTATAAATCCATAGTGCTTGGACTTTCCTGTCTGAAAATATCACCAAACCACAAGTTAGAGGCTTACACACAATGCACATAAATCATGACATGCGCAGTAGAATTATTACAGGATACCTTGCGGTTCCGAGCAATCCTAAGCCGCTTAATATCCCCAAACTGCTTAAAGAACCCTGCAACAACAAAAGAACATTAACACAATGGTCTTTATCCAGTGCACTTTCGTGTCCCTAAATTCAATCCATGCCTCATCATCGTCACATGGAAACACACCTTTCATCTCGTCCTCGTAAAAGCCATGGGGGATGTGCCCGATGTAGACAACGGTGGCAATGTTCTCCGGCTCCTCGGGCTGCTGCAGCTGCTTCCGGGTCCTCTTCCCCGACCCATCTTCCAACGGCTGCACCAAACCGCAACACAACAAAGAAACACCAGGTTTAGCCGGGCTCTCGACTCCCACGGGATGCCGGATGCACGAAAATCAGGCAGAGCGTAGCCACGCACCAGGAAGTCCTTGCCCTCGCCGGAGCGGGGAGCCGCCGTGCGCCGCGCGAGGACCCGCTTCTGGTTCCGCTTCTTATCCCGCATCCCCATCTCGCTCGACCCTCCTCCTCTCTACCTACTCTTACCTGGACGGTACTGCGGGACGCCGCCGTTCCGGAGAGTGCGAGAAATATATAATCAGAGCAACGCAAAGGGAACCTCGAGGAGGATTGAATGGAGAGGAGGGCAATGGTGCGCGTTCCGTACCTGGATACGGCGTTCGACGGGCGCGGCGGAGGCAGGAGGCACCGGCGTCGGGGACGGGAGGCGAGGCGGTGGGAGAGGAGAGGCGGGGAGCCGTCGCGGGGAGGGGAGAAAGAGGGGTTAGGGTTTGCCGGTGGGGGATGTTTTGATGGAGCTGCCCGGAGATTTTGGGCCTTCGCCCAATATTAGAAAGGTGGACTTCTTTTCGATTTACTGGGATAGATAGATAAGAAGGTGTGCTAAGGCAGACGAAAGGGCCGAATGGACTTCAAAACACGATAAGAAAATGCCCATTTCGAAAACAAAAAAGCCCATTTGCTGCTTGGAGGTCGTTGGTAGGTGGTCATATTTACCTCCAACTAGCTTTATGCGGAGTCGAAAAATTTTCAACACGTTAGAAGTTGATTGAAAAAACACGGTATGCGAGTCGATTAAATTCATATCACACAACGGGCTTTATGTAGATAATACAATAAGTCCAAATTCCCTCGTGAGACAAAGAAGATGTAGAATCATATCATTGGATTTGCAAGAACGAGAATTTAACTCAAGCACGGGGCAAGCATTGCTCTATTTCCCAAGCATCACATATCTCAATTAATTTTTTTTTGATGAAATAGGAGGGGGAATTCCCTACCGGGGAAATTCCCTCCTAGTTATATATCACAATTAAGTTATTTTTGCCATGCAATGGAGGGCTGAATACTGAAGTCATGCAACTATTTTATGATAAAACTGGCACACAAACAAATACTATCCTGGGTTCAAATATCCTATCCATAAAGAAAAGAAAAAAACATAACTTAGCAAGGTGGAACTACAAAAATTGATTTATTTAACATAAATTCATCTCTCTTTTATTAAAAAAATACTCCCAGCTGCAACAGCATCAGAGCTGCCAAGGCTGCCGCTATGGCCTATGGGCTATGGCCCCTCTTGCCTCCCTGATGACACAATATGAATATCTCTCACTTCAACACATTCGAGCAAAGCTCTTGCTTCTATATACAGAGAAAAAAAGAAGATGAGGAGGATGCTCAAAATCTAACCATAATATGCCAATCATATATATACTTCACACAAAATGCCCTAAATGGCTGAATCAAGCATGTTGTATAGAACAAAACTAATGGAGTGAGTAATCCACCAGCAGGAGGAAATGCTGTTGGCTAATTCATCTTCCCCTTCTTCAGCACATCTGCAAATGTTACACAACAAATCAATCATAATCTAAACTGAACCTAAAATGCAATTATTAATCTGCAGTTTATTTCTGACCGATTACACTTGGTGCCAAATTTTGAAAAGAAAGACACCTCCATAGGCATCTGGTTTCATCCAGGGTCTGATAGACTGACACATCCAAACATGCATTTAGTAAACTTTTGCATATTCGATGGCATAATATAGAGACTTCTTTGATAACAGTGTAGAAACCTGAAATACAAGGATAGGAAAATAATCCATGTAAACTATTTGGAGAACTAAAATATGCACGGTCAAATATTTAGTTAGCTTGACACCATCATTTGATTGCATGCCTGCAGTGCCTGGTTTGCATAGTATCTTACATCCGCATCAGGATCCTTGCTGAGCTCAACAAGGCATGGCCTCACGGTCTTCTCCACAACCTGCAGTGTAAGCATTGATGATATTCCCCAATAACAGGAAATTCAAGTGTTGTACTTAAATTAGAATAGGATAAAAACCATAGGAACTCACGGATTGATTGAGGATCGGTATAAGCGACCGTAGTATTTTTGCAACATTGAACTTGATGTTAGGAACCCTCAAAGAACCCTCAAAATTTAGACCATGTTAGTGAGACATTGAAAAGATGTGATCTCTCTCAGAATGCTCTGGTCACTCACCTGTCCTTTGAAAAATTAATGACGATTGGAAGCAACTTTTGACTGGTGATTTCTGCACCCATTACAGGGGCCAGCAATGAGATAGCTTGCAAAATTGTCATGTGATACAGGTAGTGCAGGTTGTTGATGTTTTCCAGCACCTGAAATATCAAACAAATAAGTTTTTATGACGTAGCAACGCACCTGAAACAAACTCATATTTAAGACAACTGGTTGAACTGGTCCATGGAGCGGTTCGGGCAAAGCAATGTCCAATTCACTCAGCAAGGAATTGAATACCAAAACTCTGACGAGCGCATCCTAGTGCACCCATCCCATATATCCGAAACTTTCTGGTCCAGGCTAATTTATTTCTTCTAATCCTTTTAAAAATTCTGCACAAATAAAATACAGAAAACCATCAATCCTTTTATTTACTTCTCAAGTAATGTAATTTCAAACACAACCCAGTGGCATGTAGATGCTTTCATCTTTTTTGAAAAGGAAGATGCTTTCAAATTTCAACTGATCGATTCAACTAATCAAGAGAAAACATTTAACTGGACAATTAGCTTGTGTTGTATAGGAAATACCAGGGAAAACTAATCTGCATTGGCAGACTGCTGACCGGATATTAATGTTGTTTGCCTAATTCTTTTAAGAAGACAGAGTAAGTTGACAAGTGCAAACAGACGCCTAGAGTGCAGCAAATCAGTCGGCTCTTTTCTGGCCACAAACTGACATTTTCAGTTTTCGTGCAGACAGTCAAACAGTATAGCAAATGTGAGTTCTAAGAGTATGCCAATCTCCAATTCTAAAGTCTGAACCATAGCCTGCACTAATATTAAGAATGTTAGCACAGACCTAGTCCAAGTAACATTCGATCCTAACTATGATCAGGCTGCTAGGGGTTCGAGTTTGACACTGACTTGATCACAAGATAAGAAAACAAACACACCTGACCATGTCCAAGTGCTTCCTCTACAAAACAAGTCATCATTTACAAGTTAGCACAGTCACAGAAACTCCTAGCATCATTTACAAGTTATGACCTTAGAAGCTCCTAGCAACTCCACCTTGCAACGAAAGCATAGAAAACAAGGACGAGAATCATAGAAAAATCCAATCCCACCGTGTGAAGGGAACATAAACTGAAAAGAAGCTGAAAATCCAATCCCACTGCTAATGTCATAAATTAAATTTCCTAGCCAGTGGAAAACGGAAAGAAATGGAAAGAGAAGCATCACCTTTTCATGTATAATGAAGATTGCAGTATATTACACAAGTACACAACATATATGCAACCAAAGCCATCACAAACTGGGTACAATCTTCAGGGACCTTATTGCAGGCATTTGCCACTGGTAACATCGCAGCCCTCTGAAACATAGAATAAAGCATAAATTTTTAGCTGTACTAATTTCTCAGCACCAAAAATGACTTCTTAAAGTATATAATCTGAATGCATATATAATCAATATATGCTAGCACAGTGGTGTTCATATCTGCCTGCAAGCAATGCATAGGCGGCCTCGTGATATCTTCTCAAGTGCTTATAAGCATTGAATATGCGCAATCATTATTAGATAAAGTAAGCAATTCAGGTCATTGCCCGATCAGGTTGTAAGAGCTTTTGGTTACCTGCTCAGCAACATATCGAGCAAAGCACTGGTCGGCATCCTCTGTGCAGAACGAGAGCAGCTCACAGAGTCCGTCAGCAACGCCATCAGCAGAGCCTCCCCGTGCTCTTTGTGATTTGTGAATACAACTTTACCATCTGATGGAACCTATCTCCATCACCATCACCGTCTACATGTGAGCCAATTGAAACCATTCATGCGAGCGTGTTACGCAGGTCATCTCACCTTGAGATCCATCGACAGAGACGGAACCCCTCGAGGTAGGCGGCAGCAGCAACAGCGAGGGCTGGCAGAGGGATTAGCTGCAAGGTTGGGGGTTTGGAGCTTTGGGCTCGGGGCGCTCAGAAGCGCAAGCGAAGCCAATGGCTGCACGAGGGCTAGCATACGCGGGGAGGAGGCCTGGTGGCCGGCGGGGCACAAGGACGTACGACAGCTACGCGGCGATGACGATGGAGGGGAGGGGGAGCACTAACCGGGCATGGCGCGGTTTCTTCCCGCCGCCATTGATTCCTCGCGACCGGAGGGCGACGGTTCCGCGAGCGGCTGGCCGGGGCGGAGAGAGATTGGAGAGCAGCTGCGCGGCGGCCCGTCGACCCGCGCGACTGGATGTCGCCGGATCCGGGTGTGCGGCGCGACATCGTTGGGTGGCCGGCTGGGGGGCGGCGTACACAGAGAGCGGTCGTAGATCTGTGCGTGGAGAGCGGCAGTTCGCCGGCCAGTCGATCCGGGTGCGCGGGGCGACGCTCGATGTTGACCTGAGGAAGGACGCGACGGGGATGGTGTTGTCGACCTGAGGCGGCGCAGCGGCGCGGCGAGGACGGTGGCGTCGCGAGGCGGAGGAGGCGGCGGACCGGCACAGTACTCGACAGTGGGCCGTCACGAGGCAGGGGCGCGGAGGCGGCGGAGGAGTGGCGTGGGGGTGGAGGAGGAGTAATGCGGCAGCGGGGGAGGCAGTGGCGCGATGGCAGAGGAGTGGCGCGGCGGCGGGGAGGCAGGGGCGCGTGGGCGGAGGAGTGAGGCGGCGGCGGCGGCTGGGAGGCAGGGGCAGGCGGGGTTGCGTGTGAGCGGGGGCAGGGAGCCGACGTTGTGCGATGGACGCGTGGGATTGGAAGCGTTCGATCGGAGGGTGGACGTTCGTCCGAGGACGGACAAAGCAAGGGGGGCGATGATGGATCACACTAGGGTAGACGAACGGAAAAAAAAGTCACCCTTACTGGCTTTTTAGTAGTACTAGATACGTGCCCGTGCGTTGCAACGGGAAAAATAATAAATTCATAAGCAACGGCACCATTTTTCTTTCTTTAAATAGTATCTCTAAATTGCTCTGCAAGAAGTGCATGAAAATACGAAATAAGTGTGCAAAACATCAACAAACAAAGCATGTATCTTTTATTGTCTTAATTTTTCCATAAATATGAATACTTTGTAAAACAAGTATTTCAGATAGCAGCATTCAATGTATTGCTCGGCATTTTAATTTCTAGCTTCCTATACGGCATGTAACAGTAGCATTCAGTGGTTTGGTGCAAAACTGTTTACCCATCAGATCGCACAAGAAAGCTATGTACTTTATGTATAAAAAAATAAATGTACCATGAGATTAAATCCACAGAGATGGTCTGGCCTATGAAACTATTAACACGGAAAGCAATGTTTAAAAGGTGTCGCCTTACGCATTTGAAGGAGCTGGTGGTTGTCATGTACTCATGATTATACTTCAAAAAGATTTTTCTGAACTCTTATTTGGAGGTCATATTCATGGTCCAGTACACCAAGTCTGCAAGCAACTCAAAGAGAAAGAAATTACTGCAATTTAATTCAGATTATATATATTAGGTTGAGCAAAGGTAAAATGCAAATTAAGCACATTGGCCTTACCTGTAGGGAAGCAACCACATATGGTTGTCTGAGATTAACCTCTGCGGATCCGAAACCTGAACTCATTACCAAAGAATAAATAAAATATTCCATATTTCCAGTTCTCCAAGGTAGAAATACTTACATGCTATCTAGATAACAAAAAGTTCTTGCTGTAGCTCTCCAGGTTTTTGAGGTTGGAAGCCACTGCAATCCAAAAAATCCAGTCACTTTTGAAAAAATTCATGCAAACTTAAATGGAAGCTAGAAAGCCCCTCCGCGTCCAGCCAGGTTTGAAGAAAGAAGGATACATACATACAGTTACTAAAAGCTTGAATCAAGTAGTACAAACTCAGCAGCATGTATCATCATTTACTTGGGATACTACGAATGCAGCAACCTTGTAAGGTCACAGCAGACCAGCGCACTAACACCATAGCTCCTGCCTTCTGGAAACAGTGCAGGGCAAGGGTATTAAATTGCACACCTAAAGAACTCAAAACAGTATAGGCATAGAGTATCAAATTGGAAACTAACAAACAGAAAATACATCCTTCCCCTATCAACATGAAATTGCTGGTTCATAAGCATGAATTTGCTGGTTAATAAGCATGTCACAGACAGCAAATTAACTCTATCGGGAGGCAAACATCCTTCCCCTATTAACAAAAACCCACAAGGAAATCACCAGAATTATGTGAGGACAGCAATTCGAGCACCAAAACAATGTTACCAGTTGTACAGCACCTAAGGTATGGTTGCATACATCACACTACCATCATAACCAATGGATGCAACTGAAAGAAAAAAATTGCAGAGCACCTAAGACTATAATGTGCCACAAGAAACAATATAGAGTGGCTACGAGATATAGTTGTTACCAGTTTTATACAATGTTTTGGACAAGAGCACAAAACTGAACCAAGAGCACAAGGGTGTACCTGCAGGCGTTGAGACGAACACTGAAACCCTCGCAAGTGTAGCTCTTGTCCTTGTGTCTGCTGTGTTATGTATCTACAAAGGATTAGAGATAACCATTGAGCTTTTCTTTACAAACATATATAGGCCTCCTGTATCACCTACCAAGATAATGTATCTCGAGAATTAAAATTCAAAACCACTCTTGCACTTTGAATACTAAGAACTCCAATAACCATATATAACTCAGGTGAATAGAAAAAAATTGTTGACAAGACACTATTGAGCTCACCTACTGAGATTAGAGTTTTTTGCAAGCTCATACTACCGTAGATAAGTTGTTTGTTCTACTTTCCAAAATTCTGCACTAATTAGAAAATGAATTTAAAGAAACTTAGCATATTTGTCTCATACATACGACAACAAACAACCAGAATCTTGCAATGATATTGGAGGACATAAAAAAGGTTTGTCCAAAAGAACCAGGGAATAAGTTACAATAATAGACCCTCCAATATTTGCTTGTGATGTGCTTTCTTAAACCTTGCCAAGTGATGCAAATGCCATACACTTATCATTTGAAGCATGGAAACATGAAACAAATAAACCATCTTTCATTAAAAAAGAATGATAAGTGACTGACCGTGTAAAGCAGAAATATGAAGCCTCTGAATCGGCACAAATTAGTAGGCTGCTGCTTTCTGATCTACAAACTGAAACCTGACAAATAGATCAAATCGGCACAAATCAGTGGGTTGCTGCTTTTTGATCTACAAACTGAAACCTGACAAATAGATTAGGAATTTGCTGCTGAGCCCAAAACCTGGTAAGGAAACTAACAAACGTACCTGAGGGGGGATGGAGCTGATCTGATTGGAGGCGGTGCAGGGCATGCAGACCAAATAGCAAAACTGAGAAACTAAATTGCAGGTAAACACGTTTCAATCTAAAATTGAACAACTATATGTACTATGGACACAAGCCAAACATGCATACAGGATGGCAAGATAAATAAACAGATGCCAGATAAATGAAATAATTTTAGCTCAAATTCAGAAGGAAGCGTTCAATTTTCTGAAACTCAAATATATCAATTTCTTGATCTAAACCAACAGGTGGATGTCATTCGTCAATCATGAGTCGCTCTTCCATGCAAGCTGTTTCTGGAAATTCTTCGGACCAAATACGACAAGATTAACAGATTATTCACCCTTTTCAGAACTAGTGATCTCTTGCTTCCTCCACTCAATTTTGAATGCGATTTTTTAGACCAGCACTAAAGTTAACTACAAAACCAAATGTTAGCCATTTAAATACACATGGACACTCGTTGGATCTCCATGTAAGCAGCTCGGTCTGACTCTAAATAAACATAAAACACTTAGCTTACTCAATGCAATTAGAAAGATTTCATCAAGACCTCCCAAATCTGGGTAGTGCTTGCAGCTCGCCAAACCTTAGGCACGTGAACAGCTCTAGTCCGTTCCATCAGATTCTCCCACCATGCCTCCTTTCCTCCAGTTTGCTTGCTATCTTAAGGTCAATACTCCATTTGAATTAGAAAGGAGGTTAGTTTTATGTGCTATAAATAAAAATCAAACAAAACCATGTACATCAAATCTGCAATGTCTATTCTGAACAGACCATGGCCTGACTCATGGTTACCTACCATTGTAATGCCCTCCCTTCCCTGAATATATGTTTTAACAATTCAATAAAGTAAGACTAACTCAGCTATATATTGAGTTTCTATTTTCTAACCAATTGAAAAATATTTCAGATCAGATTAGCCTACTAAGTCCAGAGACGTTAACTGGCCTTGCCATTGCATGGCACAAAGATCAAATTTCTATTGTATCGTGCCCATGTCCACCTCGCTGTCACCCGTAGCCTCTAAAACCTGCGATTAGATATGCTCAACTGAAATACCTCAAGATCCAAAACTAACAAGATTTCTCTAAATCTCAGTGCACAAAGAAATGCCAGCTCTGAAGAGGCAGATCGTACGAGGAAGGGGAGACGGTGCGGCGACCTCCACGCAGTCGTCGCAGCAGCTTGCGCGGTGGTCGGCCCTCACCCCCAATGCAGCAGCTCCGACTCGTCGCCCAGGGCCTCCGTTGGTGTCTTCCTCGCCATCGATGGGGCTTGGATAGCAGCTCGCCTCCCGATGCAGCAGGTCCTCGTAAGCATCGCCGCCCGCAGTCCCCGGCGGCGGGGGGGGGGGGGGGGGGAGGGGAGGAAGGATCTGCGCGGAGGAGGAAGGGGTCTCCGCCGGCTCGATCCGCCTGCAGCTCGGGCCCCGGCGGCGGAGGGGGGAGGAGGATCTGCCCGTAGGAGGGGGTTCTCCGCCGGCTCGATCCGCCCGCAGCTTGTGCCCCGGCGGCGGAGGAGGAGGGGGTCGTGGGATAGGCAGATCGTCAGTCAGGGACGGCGGAGCTCGTGGTGCGGCAGCCTGGGCGCATCGAGGACGGCTGCGGAGGACCGAGCTCGTGGTGCAGCGGCCTGGGCGCAGCGAGGACGGCAGCGGAGGACGGAGCTCGGGATGCGGCGGCGAGGACGGCGGCGGAGAACGGACGCTCGGGGTGCGGGGATGCGGGTGCGAGGTGCGGGTGCGGCGGCGGAGAACGGACGATATGCCGAGCGGGCGGGCGCTGGGCAGGCGGCAGGATTCAAACTGAGGAGGATCGCAGGTGGCAAATTCAAATTAGTGAATCGCGGCCGTTGCACGACGGACGAAACGAAGCGCGGGGGCGACGGTCGCACGGGCTAATCACTACTTAAAAAAATCTCATCCTTAGCCCCTTTTTAGTAGTAGAGATATAGTATAGTAGAAGTAGATAGTACATAGTAGATATTGATGTTACTAAAAAAACTCCAATATTGATTTGTGCTTTATGTCAATGTAAGCCATGCTTCGCAATGCCCATTCGCTGCTTCTAATAATTTCTCATCGATGGATAGTCTCCAATTTTAAGACTACATTATTAATTCAGTCCTATCACTTTTCTCTGTACGTATAAAAATAGTAGAAATAAAAAAATTGCATGTCAAGGAAAAGGCTAGCGTCCTCGCAAAAAAAAAAGAAAAGGCTAGCGAGGAAAAAGCAGCTCATCAGAAGCATCGTTTACATTGGCTCGACTACATAGGTAGTACAAATTCTACTTTTAAAATTTCCGTTGTGTTTCATTAATCTTTTTAGAATAATGGTGAAGAAGAAGCTAACAATTATATAGCTAATTCCGTTTTAATGTGATATGTTATCTGCTTACACGGCTATGAGCATTCATTCTGCAACCGTGCCACATTAGTTGTTAGTCAATAGTTTCACGCTATATATATGATATGGTTGTTTTAGTTGAACCACCTATTAGCTGTTGTACATATAGGACTCCTTTACTTTTTAAGGAATAGAATTTGGGTTTTCAGAATTGTATAGCATGGGTTGGTACTTTAACCTTGCGCCTACAGGCTGTGAGGCTGATTAGATTAGTTGGAATAACATTGTCCTTTAATTCCATTTCCAGTGTACTATTTTTTAGTAGGATGCAGTTTCTTATCAAAAATCTTATTTGGCGAAAATTCGCTGCTACTGGTGCCAACGAACGACGTCCTCATCAGGCTGCACAGAGCCGAGAGTCCAAGGGAGAGGAGGGAGCGGGGATGAAGGCGGGCGCAGTGGCTGGCGGGCCAGTGATGGAGGCCGGCAGGGGCGGCGGTAGCGGAGGGGTTAGGGTTAGGGATTTGGGGTTTGGGGGTTCCATGATCGGCGGGGTTAGAAGGGATGGTCAGGGCGGTGGCAAGCCCAGTAGCAGTTGCGGGTTGTGGACGGTGATGGCGCCATTGGTCAGGTGGTGGAGGTGCCCCGGTGGGTGGTGCCGACAGCGGGGATAAGCGCCGACAGCGATGCGAACCGCCCGCCCGCCGCCGACCGCGGGTGGCGGTGGAGGCCGGCGGTGGGGGGTGGTCGATCGATGCCTGTTGGAAGGAAGAAAGAGGAAAGAAGGAAGAAGAACATTAAGCCAATCCACCCTTTAATGACCCCGAAGAAAGAAGAAAGAGAAAAGATGGAAGAAGAACATTAAGCCAACCCACTTTCTTGCTGATTTTTCATATACCACGGGATCTTCCTCCAAAACTAGCTATTAGAAGTATTTGACTTTTCTTGAGTATACACTCAGCCTCCATTGGATTTTCTTCACGAACAGCATGACCGCGAGAGAGAGAGAAGAGAGGCAAAGATAGCGACAGACAAAAAAGGAAAAGAAACGGCAACACGGGAAGAGCGAGAAACGGGGGCTACCTTCCCAGCTCCCAACAGCAGCGAGCGACCCCACCCAGGCGCCCGCTCGCCGCCGCTTCCGCTCCTTTCCCTCCTCCTCCCCACCCGAGGGCGGCTGGTCGGCCTCGCCGGCGACCCCACGCCTCTCTACCCCTCCTGGAGCCAGAGACCGCGCGCGCGCGCGTGCTCGCTCGCGATCTGCTAGGGTTCCCTCCGGCGGGGCCCACCACCCATGCCGTCGGCGGCGGCGGCCTCCGCGGCGGCGCTCCTCCTCCTCCCCCTCCTCGCCGCCGCGGGCGAGGGGGCGGTCTGCCCGAGGCTGCCCGCCGCCTCAGCCGTCCTGCGCCAGCGCCACGCGCCCGCCTCCTGCTCGGCGGCGGACGCCCCGGGGCCCCGGCGTCGCCACGCCGCCGTCGTGGAGGTTAGCTTGGCTTTCCCGTCCGATTACACCATAACTCTGCCAGAAATTGGCTTTGCCTTCCCATTGCTTTCGCTGCTGGGCTGCCGTTTGGAGCGTGGGAATTTTAATGCCGCTTTGCTTCTATCTACCTTTGTGACTTCGCTTTTGAAAGAGTGAATCGCGTGCTAGCGCTCGATCTAGGCTGTGCCCAAGATGAATTCGTAACGTGCTGCAGATTTAAAAGTTGTCCTGCCGGTGACGATGTTTGGTAGTTCAATCTGATGGCAGAATTGACTGAAGTTCACGACAGTGTCCTTGACCGTTGGATTAATTTTCCCCCATTATTTCAATTCGAGGGGAGACCACAAACAAGGACCCGTTAATTCAAACACTTAATCACTTGTGTCTCTCCAACTGCTTCCCAGGATGTGATGGAAATCTTAGGTGTTCATGGTTGTGGTATAGGAAGTAAGTCGTGGACAGCAGGGATGAGTTGCAGCTGCTTGACTGTGTATCAGAGGTTGTTCATGTTACCTATGAGTATGCTCGATCATTTAGACTGCCCGCACTGGGTACTGCATCCCGAACGGTAAAGGATATGCAGTTCCAGTTTACAGTAAAAAATGCTGCAGCGGGCTACGGTAAGCGACTCTCTAAAATAGAGAGCGGCCTCCGACACGCCAAATCTGGCGGCTTCCCAGGGGAACGGCATGCAGCGAACGTGGCGGGGGGCCTGCGGCTTCCTAGGAGAGAGAGGAAGCGCAGCCACAGGGAGAGAGAGGAAGGGCCGCCGCTCGGCCAGTCCGCCACCGGGGCCGCGCGTGGGAGCTCCGCCGGCCGACGTCTCGAGCGCATCGCGGGCTCCGCCCATGGCCCGAGCAGGGGAGCTCCTCCACTGGGCGCCCCTCCTCGATTCCTCCGCCACCGGGGCCGTGCGGGCGACCGCCGTTGCCAGGGCCGCCGGGCGTGGGGAGGAGAAGGGGGTGAAGAGTCGGGGAAGGCCGCGGGGAGGAAGAGAGGGCGTTGCGCCGGCCAGAAAAGGAGGAGCAGGTGATCCCCTCGCCGCCGCGGTGACACCCGGCCGAGATCCCCGTGCCGCTCGCCTGGCCTCGCCGCGCGGAGAGGACGAGCGCCGCTGTCGAGGCCGCCGCGCGCCGCGCGGGCGGGCGCCTCCGCCGGGGCCATGCGGAGAGGGCGAGCTCTGCGCGGGAGAGCTCCGCCGCCGGGAACTCCACCGGATGCGGGGAGTAGACGCACAGAGCGGGGAGGACGGCCGGCATGGGGAGGAGGGAGCGCCGGTGGCAAATAAGAGGGAGGAGGGGGTGGCCGGGTGGGGGTGGGTGGGTGGGAGGAGATAAGGTTGAGCCGTGTGGGTCCCACTCGTCAGCCTATGTAGGTGGGTTGGGTAGAGTAGACCTGAGTAAAAAATGTTGATGACTAGGATATAGAGTATGAGAAATAGAGTATGACGAGTGCGGGATAAATGAGTATAGAGGAAAGAATCTTGATGACTAGGACAGAATATTCCTTTTAGAGGATGGAAATAGAGTATGACGAGTGCGGACAGCCTTAGTGCATGTTGGTTCAGCTGGACTCTTGTAGGGGATATGTGCTGGGCTGATTGTTGTAGATGTTGGTCAATTGGCCGGAAGTTACTGTTAGCAGTTTAAAAGGAATAGCATTTCTTCCATTTCTGTATATTACACACATAAGCTAGTCTGAATGGGGATTCTCTTTTCTACAGTGTGCACACACCATCCTGATAAATATGCCGAATAGTTTAAAGTGCTTGTTTGCTTCTGTGTTAAACGTTTATAATTTCAATTGCCATCTGCTGTGAAAAAGTGAAATTAAGTTACACAGTTTGAATTGTCTCAAGGACTCATTTTGATTATCTGCTGCATAAAGGAGTGCATGATACTTTTCAGAGAGTACCACTATTCATTGGGTTTGGCATCCATTTTATACCAATACCTGGCAGTACATCAAAATATTCCTACTTTGCTCCTTGTTAGTTCAGATATATGTGCCCAAGTTGATTGGCCAAACTACACTGCTATCTATCTTCTCAGGCTTTTGGATTTTGTTCTTAAATCTTGGATGAGTACTCTTCTTGTCTCTTACCTCATGCTCCACTTTTATGCGTCAGGGTGATGATTGGGCTCTGCAAAAGGCAGTAGCACTTGTGCTGCAGAACAGGGAAGATTTTGTCGCTATTCTTTTTTATGCTTCGTGGTGTCCTTTTTCTAAAATTTTCAGGACAGATTTTCAAAAGCTACCGTCCTTTTTTCCGACTATTGCTCATTTTTCTTTCGAAGAATCTCATATCAAACCAAGGTGCGTCTTTCTAAAAGAAATAAACATAGCATAGGTTTAACTAAATTTTGGCACACAACTCACTTGATATATAAATTGCAGAATATTGTCAAGATACGGAGTCCGTGCCTTCCCAACTCTTTTCCTTGTGAACTCTACAGTGCGTGTGCGCTATCATGGGTCTCGGACCATGAATTCCCTTGCTATGTTCTATAAAGATGTTACAGGTATTATTCCTCAATGTTCTGAATTTGTGAAAGTAATGGTGCACAACTTAAATTTACTGTTTTTGACTAAGTTCAACAGAAAGGCTGATTATTTCCTGCTGCACCTTAACCATTCAGATTGTATGTGCTGATTTAGCATATATTTTGTCTATAAATGTAGATATGGTGGTATTTTAGTAGGATTCAGTTCCCTGTTATTCATTTTTCCATAATGTTTTCCTATATTTCACCTTCTTCTTCTTTTTTGAAATTATTATCAAGGTATGAATTCTGTGTCATTGGACACAATATCCCTGGAGACAGTGGAGAATACAGTAATTATAATCAATGATGACAAAAAGAGCAAAAAGGAGGATTCTCTGTTATTATGGGCAAGATCACCAGACAGGTTACTTCATCAAGATACATGTCTTGCATTGGCTAGTTCTTTTGTGCTCTTGAGGTTGCTTCATTTCCTTCTTCCCAAGATCAATGCATGCATGAAGCAAGCATGGAGGATGCGACTTTATGAATTGAATAGGTTGTTTCCTAGCTTGTCTTGAGGAAACCAATGTGGACATGGAAACTTGAATTGATTGTCTAAACAAGGCAGCATACACATAAACGATGCATGCAGCAAACCAGATCATGAGGGAGTTGGGGGTTCTGTCAATGTCTGCTCACAAGTTAATCAACATTGTTGGCTCATGGCTGACTAGTGGAAAAGATAGTTCTAGCAGCTCAGTATATCCCCAAGGTCTCATCAGTGGATGTATCATATTCCCTCGGTCTTAACTCTTTCTGTGTTGACTATCTGTGGTCTTTCCTTGGAAATGTCTTTACAAGCTTAAGTGGCATTCTTGGAAATGCTGGCGTGAATGGTGATCATCTATACCATCGGCCATCTCTGTACAACTTCAAATTTGTGTCTTTGTCTTATTCAGGGTAAACAAAAAGACATGTATTCTAAGAAAGATGGTTCTTCTAGGTTAGTCATACATGATTGATATGTTTGTGATTGACAAACTCGAGGGGGTTCGTACTGTTTGTGTATAGTTAACAATCCTGTTGGCCGGTTGACCAACTGGCTGTTCTAGTAAAGTTTACTGGATGTAAATGAATTGCCGGATCACACAGACATAAGTTAAATTTCATTTTTTTTCTGGCATGTGATTTAATCTTGTCTGATGCATGTTCATAACCGATATGTTTTTTTTTTCAACCAACGCATGCCTCTGTGTTTGTACAATGTTCTACCATAAGAAAGGTTGCAGCTTGGATTGGTCAGTTTGCGAGGGAGGTGACGCCAGAAGCGAATCACACCGTGCACAGAAAACTCTTTTGGTTAGGCATTTGATTAAGTTTTCTTAGACCAGTCTCAATGGAAGTTTCATTAAGAGTTCTATAAAAATTAAATAATATACCACATAAGTAATTTTGCTGACTTGGCAACATCACAATGAGAAGAAATGAGAGTTTTATAAAATAGGAGAGGAGTTTCATCACCTATAAAATTTAGCCATGAAAACTTGGTAACTATGCACTAAGACTGACCTTACAAGTTACAAAACTAAACAGCCCATACTTAGATCGGCCCAGAACCGGACCGGAAGCCTTCTTTCTCATGTGTCCCAAGGCCGCTAGGTGCCTCGTAGGATGGCTTGCAAGGGAAGCGGGCTCTCCACGAAGACATCGGCGGTCACGCCGCTCAGCTGCTGCTTCCGCCGCCGCCTGCCCTTGTGCTCGTACACCACCTCCTCCCCGGCCGCTGCTCCTTCGCCGCCGGTACCATCCATGTAGTAGCAGAGCGAGCCGTCCGCGCGCTTCATCAGGATCCTTCCCCCGCACCGGAGCAGCGGCCGGGGCACGCACCGCGCGGCAACGTCGAGGTCGACCCTGCACTCCTGGAATCAAGCTTTGCCGCCACCGTCCGTGTCCTCGCCGCGCACGTACATATCCATGGTCGCTCCGGTGGCGCCGCGGCGGGCCTCCGCGCCGCTGCGCACCAGCGAGAGCCAGAGCCGGCCGTCCAGCTCCGACAGCGACGCGACCGCACCACCCGCCTCGGTCGCCGCCGCCGGGAGGTCGATCTCGCCGACATCGTGCGTGTTGAGGTCGAAGCTGACGACCATGACGACGCCGGCCACGCACCAGGCGAGGTAGTACACCACACCGGCGACGTGCACGCCGCGGTCGGCGGGGCAGTAGTTCACGTGCCAGAGGCCCATCTTCTTCCACTCCGGGGCGAAGCGCCCCGTCGACGAGTCCCAGCTTTCCCGGCCCAGCGGGAGCACCTCGCACGTCACCTGCGGCCGCATGGAACTCGGCAGCCGGACGTCGAGGCGCACGACCTTGTACTCGCCGGTGCCGGCGCAGCGGCCGAGGCAGTATCAGGGGAGGTGATGATCGGCGGCGTGCGTCCACGTGGTGCCCTGGCCGCGCCGGAAGAAGTGGCCGAGGCCGAGGCTCTCGCCAGTGGCCGGGTTGAGGAGCTCGGCGTCGCGCTGGCCGCTGCGGAGGCATGCCAGGGCGCCGCAGCAGTTCTGCACGGTGAACCCGTGCCTCGGCTTCCCGCGGCACGGGTGCAGTGCCGCCAGTCGCGCCGCCCCGGCCTCGTCGACCACCGTGACGGGGCACGGCGCGTCCCCGTCGTAGAGGAGGACGCTGCGGACGGGAGCGGCGACGGCGAGGTGGTTCCGCGCGTAGGAGTCGTCGGCGATCATGGAGTGCCAGCTCTTGCAGACGACCTTGAACCTCGTCGCCGATGACGGTGGAACGCGGGCCAGGATGTTGCGGATCGGGAGGTCCGGGATCCACAAGGCGGCGGCGGAGACTGGCTCGTCCTCGGCGTCGCCCACCGGCAGCATGGGCTCTTCTTCGCAAGGGGCGGCGACATTGTCGTCGATTTGGTCCTCTTCGTTGTCCACCGGCATCATGAACTCGTCTTCGCAACGGCTGGTTTCGCCACCGTTGTCCGCCGGCAGCATGGACTCGTCTACGCAAGGGGTGGTGCCATTGCCGTCATGGAAGGAGACGGAGGTTGAAGCCATGGCGGCGACACGCTAGGGTTTCCGCACGGCTTATGTTCGTTCGAAGGAACTCGAAACTGCGGGAGGATTTGATCACCTCCTCTGAAGTCGGTTTTGTTGGGGGCAGCAAACAGGGCCGGCCATAGAATCCCCTTCCAGCTTCGAACCGTGAAAACGGAACCGACATGGATGGCTCTTGATTAAAACGCGAATACTGATCCGTTGCCAGATCAAATCATAATCATCAACAAGCTTTTGTACTGAAAGGATTAGGTTTGGTTCCTGGCTAAATAGACTATCAATCTGCAGTTTATAGAAGTTTAACTTTTTATCAGGGTCTAAATAAAGACCAAACTTTGACGATGCAGTATATTGCAATGAAGCATATATTGGCCAGTTAAGCCGAATAGTGTCAAATAATAAAAAGTTATCAATAGACTGCAATCCCGCATTGAAAAAGGTCAGGCCTTCCTACAGATGTGCAGCAAAGTAAAACAAATGAAAACTTCTTGTAAATTGTAATGAAGCAAAACAGGTATCAATGAAATTTCCAAGGTATGTTGTGCAGCATGCAGAAACTTCATGGTCACAGAATGAACAATATCTACACTGCTTCACAAACAAAATTTCCTTATTGATGCTTTTCAAAAAAAATTCCTTATTGAACAAGTGACTGCAGCATTCCATTCCATCTTTACTGCTGGGCCTCCGGCTCTTTCTTCCCCAGGTACCTGCAAAATTCAAGTTTCAGCATTAAAGCTTTTTCTGCGCTAGCTTCATTGTTATCACTGCATCACATAGGAACAAGTACAAAAACTGTTGTTGAAGGAAACACAATCATGGCTGACTTTTGGTAGTGATTAATATAGTGAAGGAACAAATTCACTGCACAAGCCTTACCCCTGAACCCTAGCCCAACGAGATAACTGATACAGCTGAACACTTTCATTAGAAGCATGGCATGCCAGAAGCAAGTAATTTCGCGGTTGTACCATCCATGCAAACCTCATAAAGAGTCCAGAATACACACACATTGCTGCATAAAGACATAAGCATCAATGATGGTTCAATACTTTGATGTGACCTATCGAATAGGAACTGCGAAACCAATGACCAATTGTTACACCTACCTCCTGTCATATTGCCCGATATCATTTCAGCAGGCTTGTTCATGTCAACCAAACCCTGGAAGTCAAAAAAACAATTCAAGAGTTTGAATTACAAGGTACAATTTAGCTGGTAGCGAAAAATATAAGTTCAAAATGAAGGTGCAACTTGAGAGGTAATGGCAGCTAAATGCAAACCTTTAACCATATACTATGTGCATATAATAAATGGTTTATACATTTCTGGCAGAAATTTAACCAGAAACGTAATAATTTTTGCAGGTCGAGGTAAATTACACAAAGTTTGAATTGAAAGAACCTGATGTTAGATCATCAGTCAGTCCAAAAAAATAAGAAGGTCCAACTTTAGTTACATAGCATCCATGAAAAAAAACAACTTGATGTTATATCATTACTAAATATCTCAGAATGATAGCTGGCTTTGCAATTTTATGCCAGGCTTGCCACTTGGCAGCTACACACGCCCACTCCTCCCAAGAGACATCTAATTTACAGCAATCGTTCAGAAGTTCAGATAGAGATCAGCCAATAAAAAGGTATCAATGCACAAAAGCAAGATCTTTCTTTAGAATATTGACAGCCGGAACAGATTGCATTATACAACTGGATGCTATTAACTTGCAGGTTTAGCTCCATAAATTTTTTTAAGCAAATCGAAGATTCCATTCCTCAATGAAGATGTAATAACACTCAAGCGTAGATATATTACAAAAGGTTGTTGATCCAATGATTCAAATCAGTCTCTAATCTGTTTTGTCAAAACCCAGTCCAATTATTCAAATCAGTTTCTAATCTGTTTTATCAAAACCCAGCAGCAGTCTGACCCAAATGATCTGAGAATTATTTACTTTGAAACAGGTTCATCAATATACATGAATACTGAAATCTACAGTTCATTTCCCAAAAAACAAAATCCCTGTGGGGCACTTGGAAACTCCCTGCAAGCTTTAACTCCAAGTCTGCAATACTAACTCTAACTTGCTGTACCTGTGTTTCTCACCAGACATGAATTACACAGGTGAGAAATGAGGAAACAGGTAACATTTTTACAGGTTAAACAGATACAGCAGGTATTTGTCCTTGCTTCTAAACTAATGATTTACTTGTGTCTAGTTAACTAAGCCCAAAGCAAGAACCTTCTGCTTTAGAATCCAGACTTCCTGAATTAAAGTACCCGACCAGATGTTCCTCACACAGAAATATTTTCCAACCCGAACTCTGTCAAGAGCAGCATGCTCGACTACTTAAAACTAGGACACCAGTACCATCAATATCACGTATAGGCGCGTTGTTACAATCGACCAGATCACACAGATTTATATGGGGGGAGAAAACAAAGCTTGCTGCAGCTATATCTGCAGGCGCGTACCGCGATGACGAAGCCCCAGTTGGCGACGGGACCCCAGAAGTGGCTGGTCTTGGGGCCGACGGGGCTGTTCAGGAACGACTTGAGCGCCGTCGCCATGGCGGAATCCGCTCCCCGCGGCAGCTGAAATCGCCTGCCCACGCCACGCACACATTCATAATCACCGCATCGAATTCGAGAAAACCAGCGCGAAACCGTGGGCGGCGATCTCGACAAGACGGAGAGGGAGGGATACCTGGTGCAGCTTTCGCCTACGGCGGCTGCGGGCGAGGCCGACGAGTCGACGAGCGAGGGAGAGGAATTCGGTGGAGAACGGGGGACAGCAGAGGATTTGGTGGAGTCGACGAGTGGTTGGAGAATGGGGGAGTACTGGGTATTCTCTGGATGTGTGGGGCCCCGACGCTATCTTCGCGTCCTACGGTCGAGATTTCTTCATTCTTCTCACCCAATCTCAACACGCTTTAGAAACTGCGCTCCACAGTCCATAATATCTTGGTGTACATTTCTATTAAACTCCATCTCTCTTCTCCACCTATCATATTTCTTCTCCACTTATTATAAAAACATCACCTCACTCCAAATGCACAACTGATAGTGTCTAGTGCATAGGTTCTCATATAGATACTGGGTCTTGCATGAGATCCAGTTTCTTCCTCTTTTTACTCTCTCTCATTTATTATGGTGCCACATAAGTTAAAAATCCTACTCCCTCATTCCAAAAAACAAGTCGTTCTAGGATTCAAAATTTGTCCCAAAAAATAAGTCATCTTACCCTATTTAGAAAATGCATGTGTATGCAAGAATCAATTAGTGCCAAATATAGGTAACAAATAGGGGCAAACATGGTCATTTTAACTTCTTATTAATTTTTCCTAGGATGACTTGTTTTTTGGGACGGAGGGAGTATGTGGTAATGTAATTAATACTATGAAAACCATCCTATATGGAGGGTTGGAGGGTTGGGGATGTCCTTAGATAAATTGTAATTTAAAAGTTTGAATTAAATTTCAGAAACTCTTGCACTATTCTTCGAAGCACGCACATACAGAGGAAAGATGTTTTCTGGAAACAGGAAGGTAAGCTTTAGATAGTAATAAATACATACATAGTGCACCTTAACTTCGGATCGTGATCGAGCAATCAGAATTCAGAACTGTGAAAATGACATGAGTTAGGATAAATGCGTGGTGCAACAACATGGATGAAAGCTTGTAAATAAACCTACAAACATGTATGACAAGCAGTGTTTCCCATGTACGTCACATTGTTACATTGTTCAGTCTGTGGTGGTACATAAATTGCATGATCGAAGCATGGTTGAGCTCCAGAGCTTCCTTTCCTCGGTGTTACAAAGCGGCTACAGGTTCAGTGCCATCTTCACTACTCTTGGGCCTCCGGCTCTTTCTTCTTCCCCAGGAACCTGCAAAAAAAAAAATCCAAACTCTGGCATAAGCTTTCTATTTCCCGTTCAACTTCCAGGACTAGTATGCTTGTGCTAGGTTCACTGCTACGAACTATGAAAAACAAAGCAGAGTGTTTTTACTTTTTAGTGAAATGCTAATGGAATATGTGGCATGTGATGTTCGTCACTATACAGAACTTGTTACTACTAGTAGTTAGGGAAGTTGTGAGCTTGAACAAATAAATTCAGTGCAGATGCCTCTTACCCCTGAGCCCTGGCCCAGCGAGACAGCTGGTAGAGCTGGACGCACTCGTTGCAGCTGTGGGTTACCATGAGGAAGTAGTTCCGGGGCCGCACCATCCATGCGAACCTGACGAAGAGAGCAGAATACACGCACAAAACTGCAGAAGAACACAAGCATTAGCAATTCTGTCGGACGCGTCGAAACCGCAGCTGTCCCCAAAGTAGTGTTTCGCCTACCTCCCGTCATGTTGCCGGATATCATCTCAGGAGGCTTCTTGGTGTCCGCCACACTCTGTAAAGCAAAACGAAAAGTTCAGAGGGCTATCAGCTGCGGTGCTGCAGTTTACATGCAATTTGTAGTGTGAAAAAGGTACAAAAAACTATAGCTTTACATGAGTAGCAATATGTAGCAATATGGATTGAAGCATCGTGTTGTTTTTTTTTGGTGCGGTTGGATGGTACTTATCTTATTTCAGAATTCAGATCTGATGTATAATAGTACAATATGAGAAATTGACGGGCGATTCTTGTGTATTTCCATGAGATGATTTAGCCGCATCCGGGCGAGAAGGGCTCGATGCAAAGGAAAACGGACGGAGGGTGGCCTGAACACCACCAGAATCGATCGGCCTGTAGACTGTAAGGCACGATTCAAATTCATATCTGGGGAACAGCAGCCGTTCAAATTCAAACTGCTTTAAAAAAAATTCAAACTGCTTGATTCACAATAGTCCAGCAGTGCGACTCGGACAGATTGACTCACCAAATGACGTACGAAAGTGACTCGGTCAGTCATTCAGACACACCGAAGTCAAACTACCCATCAGGCGTGTTGTGTTACTGCTCGTGCGTGGAGGAGAGCGACTCTTGCTTCGAGCTCGAAATCTCTCGACGCGACGGAGATCGCCACAACCGGCTACGGAAATGAAACCACGCGCGGAGGAGTGATGGGGCGATGCGTACCGCGAGGATGATGCCCCAGTTGGAGACGGGGCCCCAGAAGTGGGTTGTCTTGGGGCCCACGGGGCTGTTCAGGAACGCCTTGAACGCCGCCGACATGGCGGGGGGGTCGAGGCCGGCCGGCGAGCCGGCGACGAGGGAGAGGAGAGGATCGCGCCGGGAGCTGCTGGGGGAAGGAGACTGCCCGAGTACGATCCTGCCCTGCGGAGTAGTTGGAGTGGGAGGAGAGTGATGGATGGGATGATGGCAAGTTGGCTACCGTAGACCCATACTATATTATCGCGCCGTCCGGCGGCTTTGGAAGCAATAGGTTAGCATACAGTCCACATCGTGCTGACTGTACTGGATTATGAGTGATCATTATAATTGGCGAAGCGCAGAGGCTGCAATCTCACGTGTATTATACGATGCTGCTACGTAGGCAGGCTGCCAATTGAGAGGAGAATCATATTCCCGATAATAAAGAATAAGAAAAAGAAAAGTCAAGGAATCATCTCCCCTAGAAAAGAAGCTGGGACACTCTTAACCGAGGATCGTGTGATAATTTGCGCTGATTGGATTGTGTGGGAGGAGAGGACTATGGTATTTTTTTTGTTATTTAAGTCGGGCTCAGTAGACAGGAGAAGATGTAGAGATTAGGATCATGGACTTTGTGGACTCAGTGGTTACGTGGTTGTTTAGGAATTATGTTCTAGCACGTTTCCTTTCATTTCTGCCTGATCAATAAACTGACAAGAGAGACCAAGACTTTATTGATAATAATCCATATGTAGACACTGGTAGCACGTATTGATAAATGACACATTCTCACAGAGAAAGCATCGAAACATCACTCTACTGTATCCATCCATAATAATCCATATGTATGTGCACTTGTCCAGAGCTGAAAGCAACATCAGGAGCCCCGCTGCACCCCCATAGTTAAGAGGAGCAGTTATACCTCTTCCGTTTATGAAAGCACTGTAATAGTAACTAATAAACAGAGTAACAAGGGGACGAACGAATGAAGGCCATTCTTTCTGCACAATGTACATACAAGTTACAACAAGGTATCGTGCCTGTCATTTTTTGTCAGCGGTTAAGTTAGATATGACGCGGCTACCGACCCTGCTCATCGTCTTCGATATGAGGGCTTGATGCCTCTTGATACTTGAAGTCTCACTGCTGCCCTCCGGTCCCTTCTGATATTCCTTCTGAAGCTCTTCAAGACGACTGGACACCTGAAAATAAAGAGACAACCATGGATTGCTTTATGATAATCTAACAGGGCTGGCTCATTTCCATAACTGGCGAATGAAACAATTCATTCTAAATTTGATCACTGACTCGTCCAGATACAATGGATGGACCTTGCTAGATTTTCTTTCACGAATGTACAAAAGTGAGAGAGTGAACATGCAGTCATAATTATCTATGTTTGGAAGTTCAGTGCTCTGTCTGAACAGAACTGAGACAAGAAATAAAAAAGATAACAATGACAACATGCTACAATGCAAACTAATCAAGCACAGTATAGCTAGCAACAGAAGCATCAAATTACAGCTATATAAATAAGGTTACTGAAACTCATAGGCTAAAAGAATCATTTTGTAACAAAGAGAATTCATATAATACCTATCATTTATACCATACTGATGGGTTCTATACTTCTATTACTATACAGACGAGACAGATTGTTGTGACAAAGCAGAAAGCAACAAATGGAAAATAGTTTCAGGAAATGGCACATAGCAACTTTAGTTTTTTCCATGATAGGGAAATTCAAAGGAAGAAATGAAGCAACTCGCACAAAAAAAAGTCACAAACAATATGATATGCACAATAGGAGTTTATTACCTTAAATGTGAAGGCAATTGGCAATAATACGTCCGGATCAGTTGCCTCCTCAGGGAAATTTCTCAAGGCATGTAGGAGCTTCTCGAAAGGTAATTTGACCTGACAGTAGGATAGCAACCCAATTCAATATTTCAATATTTGTATTAAATATGCCTTCAAGCAAAAAACATCAGAAGACAAAAAAAATAACTCACCAAATCATCATGACAAAATCGCAATAGAGCTAATCCAACTTGGAAAACAACCTTAATACCCTGCAAGTATCAACCAGCAATCAGAAATAGCCACTAGATCAAAAAGTGTCAAAGTGAACAGCATAATCAGTATATTTTTTAGTCTTACTTGCCCTACAGATTGGTAGCAGTAATTAAAAATTAAATGAATAATAGTATAACACAACGAAAAGTAATCCGATCTTATGGAAGAAATAGAAATTCATGTAAAAATTATGATTGGACTTGAAAAGTGTATCAAAAAAGGAACCATAAGCAGTTGCATCATAGATGACCATCTAAGAGTGGGAATCCATATCATTCAAATAAATCTTAAATCAAAATACATTATGTAAACTAGTAGAAAATTTCCCAATGAAAAGAGCCTCACAGATATAAAAAGTTATACTCCCTCCGTTCCAAATTGTAGGTCGTTTTGGCAAATCTAGATACATAGATTTTGATATGCGTCTAGATATACACTATGTCTAAATACATAGCAAAAATTATGTATCTAGATTTGCCAAAACGAACTATAATTTGGAACGGAGGGAGTACTAATTATCAAGCAAGAAAAGGTCAACCAACCCAAAATACACTTTGAACCGAAATACATAAATGGCGGAACGCCGGAATCAGATTCTAACCTCATAAAGAAAGACGTCCCAAACTCTAAGAGTAAGATGAAACGGGAAGGAATATGAGAAAACTGTGATAAACCATTGGCTTGCATACATGCTTGGGTTTATCATTTCTTCAACAAAGTGTTGTCCCAATTTTGGCATGTGCTCCATAACTAATTTCTCAAACTGAGACAGATATTGCTGCACAAGTGGCAAACCAGCCTGTTGCAAGGGTATAAACAGTATCACTAGAAGATTACAGTATGCAAGTTTACTCAGCAAAAAAGATGTAGTTGGAGACTGCTTGGAGAAGAACATGTAGCCATGAACATAAGGAGTACATTTTATATAGTAATTTACCATTTAGATACATTAGATAAGACATAAAATTCGTATTCAAGAAGACAAGGTATAAATTAAGGCAGCCACAAAACATACATTACAAATCCTTAAAACCGTATCTACTCAAACCCAAATCTAATTCCTTAACTTCATTTCAATTACCTGATACAAGCCTTCCATTGGCGCATGGACAGCTCCCTTCAGCAAGGCAACTAATAACCAGAATGCATCCTCTTCACTCATATAAAGAAGCAGCAGCCCAGCTAAAAATCCCATTCCCTGTGAAATGGTTGTGTAAATAACAGATATTGTTCCACAGAGATTTGTTTACCCAGAATTTAGGCTTGCGGAGTTAACACAAACCTGCACGTATCCAACATCCCTATCATAAACAGAGTATGCTTTCAAAATGTTATACAAGGATCTTTGACCCGGACCATGTCTTTGTTGGAAGAAAATATGAGATGGAAATGTACGTGATATGTCACGGATAATTTCCAATTCAGAGGCCGAAGTCTCATATATCACCAGTGTCTGTCCAAAGGATAGAACAATGATGCAAATAAGATTGATAAAGTAAGAATAAGAAAAGTACTCTACATGGTACTCTGATCATTAAAAAATAAAAAGGTAAACTATAATAGACACCAAAAATGAAAATTAGGCTAATAATTCCTTCAAAACTGCCACGCCTTAAAAATGTCAGGATTGTGTGTGATGGAATGTACAAATTTCAGATCAAAATGGGTTTCAATAGGATCCAGTATTCATTTGAGTAATGGTCTTATTATATATAATCTCCATAAAGTTTAGATATTTTTCTTTCCTAACAACAGTAGCAGGATTCGATGAGCTCTCCCTAATGCATTCTGTGCAGTTTCCCTGTTTCTGAATCTAGTGCAACTAGGAAAACCACAATTGTACAAAATGCCAAAAGAAGTAAGAAGAAATTATCATAATGGGTACCTCATAAACCCCAGGGTTCATTAGCAAGAGGTCACGGCTGCCTGAAATCAACTGCCAAACAAGCCCTCTAAGACAATCAGGAATTCCTTTCCTTATTCGCCTTTTGACCACATGAGGGTTCCTTCTAACATAATGCTTCCAGTCACTACCACCAACGCCTATCATCTTCCTCCATTTTCTTATCCTTCTTTCCTCCCTGTGGTAACAGCAAAAGAAAAATAAAATAAAAGCACCTGTGTAAAGTAGGTTGTTTTAGAGAATACAAAAAGATAAGGTGCAGTAACTGATCTACGCAAGGAAATTCGTATGACAAAGAATGGTAATATAGTGTTGGAAGCATGGAAAAAGATAGTAGTAAAAAGTGTGCTTGATCAGCGAAGCAGTGGAATGTATTGGAAGTACCACAATCTTGTTACGTGCTGAAACAGCTAAGAGCCAAGCTTAAGAACACAAATCTACAAGTAACAGCCACTACAAAGAAGAAAATAATATCCGGAATGATTTTATTAGAACATACAGGAACTGGTTAACATATTATATTGGCAGAAAGTAATTAATCAAGGAATGTACGATGATCCAATGTATCGTATGGTCAAATGTGTCCATAATAACAGTTAAGACCTGTATGGCATTTCATACCTTTCACGTTCATGTATGGATCTGCCTTTTGGAAGTCCATCAGGCGAGCCACTTTGCTCTGGTTTTATAAAACCAAATCTGTCCACGGCACGAGAAGGAGCCGGTCCTGGTTCAGTGTCGTCAATTGCTTTCTTCTTATCCATTTCAGTGAGTATGTTCGAACATGCTGCCCATATATCGAAAATGGTATCCTGCCAATTATTTGAAGAAAACGTTCGTTAACATAAGCCTCTCATCACATGAAGCAAAGCAGAATCTGCATACTAGAAGACTAAGCAAGTGGAAAAAGGTACAGAACAAAAGGTGGATACATGATTTCACGTGGCTAATACTACCATGATAGCAAAGCACATCATCGTCTTTCTTTTAGTGCCATCACTAGATACACTGAGCATGAATTGAGGTGAATGAACATTCATCTCTACAGCAATGCGGACCCGGTTGATGAAGACCAGAAGGCTCAGCTAAACGAGCACGGAACCCAAGGGGGAAAAAGCTTGAAATCTCGGTCTCTCCACACTGCATAATCCCATCGCGGCGCTAATCCCAGACCCTAGTGGCAAGCTGACAATCCAGAAATATTCAATTCTCTCCCGCGATAGTCCATCTCATCAATTCCACAATGCAGGTGACGGCCCACCTACCGCCCACACCCGAATCCCCGCAATCCTAGAAATCCGTAACCACACGAAATCCCCCCGGAGGTCGACGCGCGGGCGGCCAGTCCTGATGAAACCGCCACCGGCGCCATCCGAATCGGGCGCCCCGGCCGCTCCGAGCCCCCCATTCCCGCCGGCCGCAGCCCCGAGCAGCCGAAGGAGGCCCGAGCAGGGCATTCGCGATTTCAGCGGGTGGGTGAGGAGGAAGCTAGGAAGGAGGGATCAGGGACCGGACCTGCTTCTGGCGGGACGCGCGCGACCGGAGCTCGGGGAGGAGGAGACGCCGCGGGAGGCGGAGGTGGTGCGCGGCGATTTCGTCTTCGGTTCCGCGCGTGGGTTCTTCGGGGACCGCGATCTGGACGTGGAAGGGACTCGGGATTTTTTTCTCTCTCTTTCTCCTTTCGTTTTCTTTCCCTCTCTTTTCCTCCCTTTCTCTCTTTTAATTTTTCTGCAAATCTGCTGTTTTCTTCTCTGAATGAACGGGTTTAGCTATAACTAATTAAATGACGGGGCGGCAAATGGACGGCCAGCTCCGGGGAGTTCCGGAAAGGCACGGCAGGTTTGTGTTTGGCTCGGGAATTTTGTCCCCTCCGTGAAAGTGAAACAGGGGAATCAATGAATCATCAGGCACGAGATTCCTTTTGCTTATAGCAACAAATCCACAAGAAAATTCTTTTTTTTTAAATAAACCAAGAAGAAGAGTTGCCAATTATATTAATAAATAAAAAGATCCAGATAAGTAACACTATAATACGGGTTTACAACTGAAAACAACATCTACCAATAACTATGCCAACTCTACCAACAACATCTAGCCAACAACACAAACAAACCACATCAAAGACCACCTAACAACGATGCGAAGCAATCTCCGCCACGAGGTTCTAGAAGGCACGACAATTTAAACTCATCAATAGCTTGCGGAGGTCTGATGGCAACAACTCCTTTAGACAATCTGCATAGTCTTACATTGCATCCTCGTTGAGCTTCCCATCAGTACCAACAATTTCTAAATTTTTCAGCACACTTCCTAAATTTTTCAGCACACCACGATTCGCAAGACGCGCGCTTCGACGAAGTGACGATCTATCGTAGGACTTACGCTGACGTCTTGTTTTTGTGGTCGGTGGTGAAGGGGGAAGTGTCGGAGTACAGGCAAGGTCCTCACCCTTCATAGCTATGGCACCCGGAGAAGACACTTCTTCTATCAATGGATCCTCTAATAATCGGAGCTCTTCAACCATGACCTCAACCGTAGATTGCGCAGAGCTATCTTCAATGGTGACGAGAAGGATAGGTTCCTTAGTTGTCACCTGTGCATCTAAGATGGCTTCCTCATCATCAGATGCGTCCTCCACCAGAACAACATCCTCAATAGAGGTGATGGTCTGTAGCAACGACGGTTCTAACATCTGGACAATGGAGGTCCCATAGGGCACCTCGAAGGCCTGCTCAGTGGGCAACGTTTGGTGAATCTATGTGTCCAATGTCCTTTTGTCCACCTCTGTGGTCATCTCGTCGATGACAGATTCTGCATTATCTGCACATGTATCCTCGTGCATAACGGAGTCGGCATGTGTGCAAGCAGCCGCAAGAGAAGCGAGAATCAATGGTGTCGGAGAGCGCCGAACTGGAGAACAAGGGCCGAAGAGATCAGCCAAGTCGGAAACGGGAGCATGCTCTTCACATGACTCCACACGCTCCAAACGGCTAGCCACACGTGCTAGCCACAACTTTATAGTAGAAGCTTCCTCCCTGAGGGGACGCAAAACTTCCTCCAAACGATCTACAATCAAGTGTTTAATCTCGGATAGCAAAGATTCCAACAGAGGTGCCAACATAGACTGGACATCCAAAGGAGTCGAAGCAGGAGCAGCACAACAGCAACTGTGGCAAATTAGGATCGGCGTTCTTCACAAGTGAATCAGTCGGTTGTGAAGCTGATGAGGCGTAGCGGTGTCCTTGGGACAAAGACCCAACCATGGTGTTTGCTGACAAAGTAGAGCGACATTCACTCAACCTAGGCATGGCTGCTGCCTACTATGTCAGCCCAACCTTTTGTTTGCTGGGAGGAAGAGTGGATTCGTGGAGCAGGAGAGATGGACCGAAGGCGACAATGCCGCTCCCGATGTCCTGGGTGTCGACAACGAATGCATCGGAAAGAATCCTTGCATGAGCTTACTTGGTGGTCACGTGCGAAGCAACGATAACATCTACCCTGAGCCCAATTCTTAAAGGCGATGCTCCGCTCTGACTGTGAAGAACGTGATGGCGGTGATGATTGATTTGCTTGGTGACGATGGAAGCGACACTTCTGATCCATGGCAGCCAGGGCGGAGCTTCACGAGGGATGACGGCCGTGACGGCAGCTGCGACCAAGCAGAACCCCTAAATTCAGCAGGCGTCAGAGTAGTGTCGACCCCGAGCTTCTCTACATATCCTTGCCTCTTCCTGGTCCAGACGAGCTGCAATGCGACGAGCGGCGAATCTTGCTTGGATGGAGGCCGTCGGTCACAACTGGAAGGGAGGCTGGCAGCAGCTATTGGACAGAAGGGTGGCGACTGCAGTGGATGGGCCTCACAGCTTGTGCGGACGGACGATGGGGCTCCTGAGGGGTGTGGCAGCGTCGCACGGCGCTTCTGGCGGACGAGTTGTGCAGCTCCAGCAGATGGACGGCGCAACGACGAAGAGGTGTAGCCCTAGCTGCCGGCGGAGTGGCGACGAGAGATGGTGCTTGCTTGAAGGTGTGAGGGGTGGAGGGATGATGCGTGGAGCCGGAGACTGCCGCCAGCCGATGGCCGGCGGTCGCGGCGAGCCCGCCCCTGAAGATCTCCTCGCCTCACATGAAGCCTGCAGAAGTGCTCCCTGATCTCCCTGCACGGGTGGCGTGGGAAACTGTGACTAGGATGGATGGAGAGTGTACGTGGAGAGGAGCTTGGATCTTTTTTTATTTTGAAATTAAAGGCAGGAGTGCTGCCAGATCATGTAAAAAGGAGAAGAAAGCAGGTTTGTACAATAGTTGTGATTACATAAATAACTGAAGAACTCAAACTCTTAAAAACCGGATACATAAAAGAACTAAGTAGCCACCTGGCCCTCACACGCGAACCTTCTGACCTCCATTTCTTCCTTGATCAAGCCTAGAACTCTTGTTGCAGATTGCAATGCACCTTGGAAAATCCTTCTATTCCGCTCAAGCCAGATATTCCAGACCGTATATATTAAAAGCGCGGCTACTTGCCTTTTGTTCTCAGCGCTTGCTGCTTGCAACGATCCATTCCACCAATCTTCCAGCTCTATTTCTGTTGTTGGAACACTGATCAGACCATTAGACCAATCTCGCACCAACTGCCAGACTTCCCGGGCGAAGTAGCAATTCAGATAGAGATGTTTAGCCGTTTGTAATTCCTGATCACACAAGCAGCACATCGGGTCACAAGCTATTCCTTTCAACAGCAAATTATCTGTTGTCTGTATCCTCTCGTGAACCAAAAGCCAAGCAAAGAGCCGGTGCTTGCCCTCCGCCTTTGCCCTCCAAATTGTTTTGCAGTCAAACGAGCAATAGGAGCCACTGAATTGTATGTTATAGGCTGACTTTGAAGTATAAAGCCTAGTTGTTGTCCACTTCCACCGAATCTCATCCTGTCTTTCTGAAAACTGCACTGCTTGGACATGCTCCCATAGAAGCACCAATTCAGCCATTTCTGTTGCAGTTGACATCCTCCACAAGCCCCTGGTCCATGTCTGATTATCCACTTCCTCCCTTAGCGTTAGTTTTTTCCTCCATGCCTGTTTGTATAAGTTCGGAGCAATGTCCCTAGGGGCATGCCCATCCGTCCAAGTAGACTCCCAGAAGCTGGCTTTCCTACCATCTCCTACCGTCACAATGGTGCTACATCTGAATAGCTGTTTGTCAACTTCAGAGCACGGGACCTCAGCACCTACCCAGGGCCGATCGGGATTAGTCCATTGAAACTAGAGCCAGCGAAGGCGCAGAGCCTGGCTGAATTTGTCTAGGTCAAGCACTCCCAGTCCCCCAGAGATTTGGGTCTTTTAAGTTTATCCCAAGCCACCAGGCATTGTCCACCGGAAGCAGCCGAGCTGCCCTTCCACAAGAACCCCCTCCTGATCTTGTCGATTTTTTGGAGCATCCATTTCTTCGATTGAAAAGCTGTTAGAAAGTACACTCGCATGGATGATAGCATCGTGTTCAGTAACTTGAGCCGACCAGCCCTGTTCATGAACCTTCCTTTCCATGCAAGCAGACGGTTTGCCACCTTGTCGATCAGTGGCTGGATGTCAACACGTCGCAGCTCCTGTGTGTGTAGAGGCAGGCCCAAGTAAGTACAAGGAAATTCTTTAATCGAGCAAGAGAAGCCCTACATTACTTCCTCCACATTGATGTTATCACATCTTATCGGAAAAACTGCACATTTGCTATGATTTATGTTGAGTCCTGACGCCTGCCCAAAAATGCGCAAGATGTCGGCAACTGCTTGCACTTCTTCCTTGGTAGGGTTCAGAAACACTGCAGCATCATCAGCGTATAGACTTGCCCTTAAACTGGAGACACGACCTCCTAAAGGTAGCAGCAAACCATCCCGAGATGCAATATCGAACATTCTTTGTAGGGGCTCCATGGCAATGATGAGCAACATTGGTGACAAAGGGTCACCTTGCCGTAGCCCAGTGAAATGTCTTAACCACCTGCCTTTTGTTCCATTCAGCAACACTACCGTAGAACTTGTTGCCAATAAGGCAGAAACCCAGTATCTCCACTTTGCCTGAAAACCGAGCTGCTCCAGTACCTCCATCAAAAAAATCCCAACGTACAAAATTAAATGCTTTTGCTATATCCAACTTTAAAAAAAGAGCCGGTTGGTTCCTTCTTTGCAAGTCTCTAATTAAGTTTTGCGTGTATAGGAAATTATCTTGTATGCTTTGTATGCTTCTTCTCTTAATGAAGGCGCTCTGTGATCTTGAGATCAGCGCATTGAGTTCACCCGATAATATTGTCGCTAATAGTTTGGATATCAGCTTAGCAATAAAGTGAGTCAAGCTGATCGGTCGAAAGTCCCCTATTGTCTGTGCATCATGCTTCTTAGGTAGCAACACCATATGCGCCTTGTTCAGATGAACCAACTGCTGATCATGCTGTTGATGAAAGAAATGCAATGCCTCCATGACATCCTCTCTGATTACTGACCAGCTTCTTTTCAAAAACACCCCAATGTACCCATCCGGACCTGGCGCTTTGTCTGCCGCTATATCACTAATAACATTTTTTACTTCCTCTTCGGTGAACTCTTCCTTTAGGTGAGAGAGATCATGCCGCTGCAGTCCTAATTCCTCCCAATTCAATGTGGAAACACGGCCAGTAGGCTGCCCAAAATGCGAGCTGAAGTGATCGAAAATCGCTGCAGCTTTGTCCTCGTGAGAAAAGAGAGTTGCATTGCCAGATTGTAGTGAGTGAATTAAATTTTTGCGTCGTCTCCCGTTTGCATGCAAATAGAACAGCTTTGAACTGGTCTCAGCTGCATTGATTGCTGAATGTCTGGCCGATTGTTTTGCTCTTAGTTTTTCTAGGGCTGTCATGCCAAGGAACTTCACTTTCAGATCTCATTTCAATCTGATCTCCTGAGCGCTGAGTTGCCTAAAGTCTTGAACAACATCCAGGATCCCGATGAGCATTTTTGCCGCATGTAGTAACAGCTTGTTATTTCCAATCCTCGATCTAGCCCACTTTGACAGTGCCTTGCTGGTTCGCTGTAGCTTCGTATGTAACCGCAGATACGGATTGACAATGCGAACATCTTTTTGTCAGATCTCAGCAACCACCTCATCATAGCCCTGCAACCTCGGCCAAAAGGATTCAAACCTGAATCCCCTAAATTTTATTACTGCTTCATGCCCGGCAATGGACAGCGGACAGTGGTCTGACACCCTGGAAGACAAGGCCTGCAAATAAACGTTTGGCTTCATCAAATCCCATTCTGCAGTGCAAAAAGCCCATTCAATCCTCGTTTGAGTTCTGTCATTTGACCAAGTAAATTTTCGCCGTCTCAGATTCAGCTCCTTTAACTGCAGGTCAAGAACCAGGTCTCTAAATGCCCCCATCAATCTTCTATTCAGATTATCATTGCTTTTATCACTAGCTTGTAAAATCAGGTTGAAGTCACCAATGAGGAGCCATTTATCTAGCACATCATGACTGATCCACCTCAGTTCACCCAGGAACTGCAGCTTCTCTTGGTCTTCTTGGGGGCCATAAACAACTGTAATGCTCCACGTTTCTTCCACTGAAATGGCTGATACTGTGGCCGTCACAGTATGGATCCCAATATTTGTTCTAGTGATCTTATAATGGTCCTCATCAACTGCCATCAGAATCCCCCCTCTTGTGCCAGCTATTGGGAGCACTGCAAAGTTGTTTACGAAGGGCTGACCCAAAATTTCCATGACCAGATTTGCATCCACCACTCTAGCTTGGTTTCTTGCAGCATCACAATTGTGGTTCTCATCTCTGACACCAAATCTTTCACAACCTTCCTCCTAGCCTGATTATTCAGTCCCCGGACGTTCCAATTTAGAATATTACAAGAGTGTTCTAACATGACCAGATGAGCGACCTCCACATCCCACCATACTTAAACAGACAAACCTCCAGACTCACACAACACGAGACAAGGCCAACGGCCTCAATTTGAACTGCTAACAGACACCTAGGACTACAAAGAAAGGTGCTAGAACCACTAAAACTACTGATAAAATAAGGAGCCCCACACTGAAGACACACACAACACTAAACTGGACACAAGATTGAAAGCAAAGACAACAAAACAAACTCAAGTGTGGGATCCTCCCACCATGACCCCTGCCTTCCTTTACGCCTCTGCATCGATAAGAAGGGGACTCAGGAAGTCGGACGCACCTCCTTCCGGCAGTCCAAAAGCTTCGCGCATTCCTTCCACAACCTTGTCCTCCAGCTTATCCACAAATTGGGAATGGAGCCTCTGTTTGTTTGCTTCACTGGGAGGTCCTGCTTCCTCAGAAATGCCACTCTTCCTGATCAGTAGTGCAGTCACTTTCTCATCCAGAGTCAGACTGGCAGGGAGCTTGTTTGCAGCCCTGGTGCTTTTCTTTTACGTTTTCCCTTCACCCGCTACCTTCAGCTGAGAGTTCCCTGCCTTCCTTGCGCTGGCCGCTTTGAGCTTCATCACTAGATTTTGTAGCAGTGATTTCCTTATGGGAACAACAAGTCGCGCCAAGTTTTTTGTGTGTTTCCCAACCACATTGGCCCCTTGGCTAGCTGCAGACACAACCTCCAGCCTACCCGAGTCTTCCTGCCTCTCCGGATCCGTGTTGGTCCCATGATCCAGGCCTTCACTTTCTTTGTCACCGCACATGTTAGGTTCTGCCATCTTCTCCCCAGCACCACTGATAGAGATGCACTGCCGCTGCTCACTAGCAAAAGATTGCACCCACTCTGCTATCAGGTTGCCATTCGGGTCCACCCCCAGTGCTTGGTCCACCAAACTTACGGCCGGTTGGGTCGACCACGTGCAGCCCACAGCCAAGTCGTTACCTGGCCCATCCATGAAGACATCCGAAAACACCATTTCCATGCCCCCAGGCCCAACTTTACCCATTGCTTCCATGTCAACAACTTCCAGCCCCCCATCATTTGTCGTTGCCAGGCCTAATGGCTCCAGGCCCACACTTGCTTCTTGTCCTACTTGCCCCTCAATGGTTCCTCCATTGTCCAGCGTGTCCCCCTCAAGCATTTGACCTTAGTCCTCCCTCTCTGCCCCTTGATCAGCTCATTGTTCAGTCCCGTGGTCTTCAACCACTCCCTGTTGGTTCAGATCCGGCAACACCAGTTGTCCTCGGATTGGCTGCTCGAGCACCGAAAGTATCTGGTTGGCCTCCTCCCTCATTGGGTCCAAAGCACCCAGACCTGCTACAAGACTTTCACGCGAATGGCAAGGCAGGTCTGGCATCCAAGAAAACACCTTATCATCTTACTTCTTCTGAAGGACAGCAGGCTCCTCCCTGATGAAACTGTCTCTCTCCACGGTGAAGTTACCGCCCTTCTTCTTCCTCGCTTCCGGCTCTTCCCCAGGATCAGATGCCATGAAACAGCGGTGGCCACCATAAGAACCATCATGCCTCCTGCTGCTAGCCGCCTGCTAACCAATGCCACCACTGCTAAAGCCATATCTGCTCGGCGACAGGACTTGCCGCAGCTGCAGTCCGCCTCCACCATTCCCACCGCTCGACGGGGACCGATCACGTCTCTGCTCGCCTAGGCGCTCATGCACCGGCACCCTCTGCTGAACCGGGTAACCATCCGACACACCCAGGCGCCAGTCGAAACAATGCTGAACTGGCCACTCCACCTCTGGCTCATCGTTCGGAATCCCACTGACTCCGCTGTCATAGCTGTGGTAAGGGCTGGGTGGGGGCGCTGTGTAGTCCACGACCCGATCGACATGAATGATCACCTTGTAGTTCAACATCAGCGCTGGACCCTCTTGCTCCACCGCATCACCCAAACCACCATTGTACTCCTCCGAAAGCTGCGGTGGCTCCTCCATCTTGATGGTCCCAGTGTGGGGATGGTGTCTGGATCACCAGTGTGAATCCAGACACAAAAACATGCTCTTTCATCTTCCGACAGCTTCTCATGATCATTGCTCTCGACAAAGGTGTTACCATCAAATAATTGACACAACGCCTCCGCCTGCTCAGCATGGGATGGCACACCTTCAATGCAAACTCAAACACGATAGAACAACTTCCTTGCTGTAGCCCCAAACTGCCTGGTCCAGGGCATGAGATGCAGGCGGGAGCGCCCAGTGACGAGCACCTCCTGCCCCTGAGCGGCATTGCGCTGCGCCTGTGCCTCGAACCGCAGCAGGAACGTTGCCGGCCTGAGCTTGGAGATCCGAAGAAGCTGCGCTGCGATGCGCAGCTGGGAGGACGCCCCCCGCAACACCTCATCGCAGGATGGTCTCACTGAGGCGTCCATCTGGACCGCCACCAACAAGTGGATCATGATGTCCCGCTCTGCCTCACGCACGGCGGCCGAACGCCGCACGCAGGCCACCGCCCCATCCGGGCGACGTTCCGGCTCACCAGGGATGAAGTGCTCCATCCTCACCTTCCTTGCAGATGAACCAGAGCCCGCACAGCTTCCAGCGGCAGCCCTGCTCCCCCCATTTCCGCCAGGCTCCGCACAGCCCCCCAGACTCCTCCTTGCGCTCCACTCCTCTTGACTCCGCCGCCCACGCCATGCAGTGGCGAGCCTTATGCCCCGAGCGGGAACACAGGATGCACCGCGGCAGATCTCGGCACTGCGCGATGCGGTGGTCACGGCCAAAGCAGTTGAAACACTTCCCAGCTGCTCTCGACCTTAGTAGTAGAAGTAAATCGCTCTCCACCGGTAGACGGGGTCCGAGACGGTCCTTGATGGAGGCCACCTGCCCTGTAGCACGGCCATGAATGCCGCCCGGCCGGGCCCCAAGACGTGACCAGACAGTCCCAGGTCCCCCCGGCCCTACCTCTACCAGAATGCCACCGACCATCCTCTTCCATTGTCCTCGCATTGAATCTTGGCTTGAATGTCTTAGGTCTCAGTAGGGCATCTTTGTAGGATACATGATGTGTCGCTTGACAACAACCGAGCAAAGTGCCTAGCAGCAGAGGTCGCGTCACGTCGGTGTTTTGCCGGAGAATCCAGCTTCGAGGGAGATGCTGCAATGGGAGAGCCCTCCTCCTCAGAAGAGGAGCAGTAGTGCAGATCCACTAGCTCCCCGTCCATAGCACGAGGGACCTCTCCGGGTTGGGTAGCATCCGACGAGACGAGGGTGGTGCGCGCCGGTGGGTCACCGGACGACTGGTGAGTTGGGGTAGGGGCCGGCGGTGGGTCACCGCCAGACGGAGGAGGTGGTGGTGGTGGTAGCATGGAGTCCCTCTTTTGGAGCTTGGATCTGAGACTGGTAGAGGCGGAGGAGGCAGGAGTCCGGAGATCCCAGCGGCGGTGGCGCTGTGTTTTCCTCATCGGAGAGAGAGAGAGAGAGAGAGAGAGAGAGAGAGAGAGCCCTGAGGTATTATCATCATCCACAAGGAAATTCTCGAGAAGGAAAAGAAAATTATTGGTTAGGCAAACAACCGGCCTGTTTGGGAGCTCGGTAACTTTATTCGGCTGTGATCGCTTAACACGGAAATAAAGATAGAGATAGATGAGGTCGTCTTCTACTTCCAGCCCTGCATTCTTCATCCATGATGTTTAAAAATTGCTAGTTCTTATTTGGTGTCCAGCTTATGCTACAGTAACATTATCCCTGCAATAAAAAACTAGCAATCTTGCAACCGTTCCTCATGGTGGTGGCGGCGGCGTGAGTGGAGAGCAGTATTGGAGACGGATATGATAAAAATATAGATTAAATAATTTTTTTCACTTGCTAGGCATCTTAAGCTTGAGGTGCACCTGAAGAAATTCTTTCTTAAGATGTTTCTGCACAGTGGTTATGATCTATTCTTGTAGCAGCATTGATTGCATAATGCCATCCTTTTACACATATTGTAGCTGCCCTATACATTGGAACAAAACTTTGGTAGGGCTTATTCCACCTTCGTCTTCACTTGTATTGCGCAAATCAAGGCACTATAGTGTGAAAGCTTTTTTCTAAAATCTGGGTTAAATGAACTATGAAATTCCAAATTCTTTTTTAGTTCATTTATCTAATGTGGAATTCCAATTAATCATTGAATAAATGCAAAAGAGATTAAAGAGAATAAAAATCGAAGCCTCAAATGAAAGGATCCGATTGGAATTATAAACATATATTTTCTTAAGAAATGTAGATTCTTTCTATTATATTTTATTACTAGCATAGACGGTCGCACGTGATTTAATTAAAAATTCTAACTCGATTTTAATTCAAAAGTGTATTGAATTAAGTATTAATTAAATTAATGTTCGAAATAAATTCCAAAACCATATAACTAGTGAAAAAATATTCACTTTTTAGTAGAAACATACTTATCTTAATCAAACTCAAGTTCATTGACAAATTTTTTCATCCACAATAGCTCTTTGCTTGCCTCTATCACTGTAATCAATTCAGCTTCAGTTGTGGACAATGCAACAAATTTTTGCAACTCGCTTTGCCTTGACACTGGTCCCCCTACATAGGTATTCGAATACCCTGCAGTAGATTTTCTGTTATCAACATCACCGGCCATATCCGCATGTGTGTATGCAACTAACACATGCTCACTTCTTCAAAAACAAAGTTTCAGATTAGTTCTGCCATGGAGGTACCTCTAAATCCACTTCACAACTTCGCAATGTGGTCTTCCTAGATTAGACATAAATCTTCTCATAGTACTAACCGCATGAGCAATGACAGGCCTTGTACACATGATAGCATACATCAAACTTTCAACTACTGATGCATAAAGAACATGTTGCATTTCGTTCTTCTTTTCATCAGTAGAAGGGCACTGCTTAGTGCTTAACTTGAAATGGGCTGCAAGTGGACAGCTCACAACTTTTGCATTGTCCATTTTAAACTTGCAAAGTACTTTCTCAATATACTTCTCTTGAGACAAATACAATTTGTTGGTACTTCTGTCTCTCTCATTGCTTTGCTAGACCCAAGTCTTTCATGACAAAAGACTTGTGAAAGAAAGCAGTGCTCGTAGCCTAAGAGGGGGAGGGGGTGAATTAGGCCTACTTAAAACCTTAACCTATGGCACATTCTAGTTTGCACAAAATATAAACTAAAGCATAGTATTTAGATGTTCAACTAGGGTTCTTCTACTGTGAAAACCTCATCCCAAAGAGTTTTGCAACCTATAGCCAATCCTAACAAGATGCTACACTAAGAATATAAAGGCACATAAGTTCCAAGTAAGAAATGCGGAAGCTTAAAGGAAGGAGATGAGGAGAAGAAAACTCTTGACGCGCAGATTTATTCCGTGGAAGCGAATTGGACCATCTTGTATATGGATTGGACTCCATCCATGGAACCTAGAAATTCTACATGTGTGATCTTACAAACTTGTTAGTCCCATTGATTACGTTGTCACATAATCACAATATGGCCTAATAGGGCTATTTTCCTTACAACTTGCTCAACTGTTTCGTCAGCGTTGCAACCTTCAAGGCATTTTTGCCAACATTCAAGATATCATCAACATAGAGCAACAACAATATGATAAAATCATCACCTGAGAACCTCTGAAAGTATACGCAATGGTCTAAGCTACTCCTCTTGTAGCCTTGCTCCCCCATAACTAAATCAAATTTCAAATATCACTGTCTTGGTGCATGCTTCAGGTCATAACGACTCTTTTTCAGCTTACACACATAGTCTTCTTTGCCTTTCACAAGAAACCCCTCGGGCTGCTCCATGTAAATCTCTTCCTCCAAATGACCATGCATGAAAGCTATCTTCACATCCATTTGCTCAACCTCCAAGTTGAGTCTAGCTGCCAAGCCAAGGATCACTCTAATTGATATCATTTTCACAACAAGAGAAAAGATTTCATCAAAATCAACACCTTTCTTTTGGCTGAATCCTTTCACAACAAGCCTAGCCTTGTACCTTGGATTTGGCTTCTGCTCTTTTTGCTTGATTCTGTAGACCCACTTATTTTTCGAAGCCTTCTTGCCCTTGGGCAACTTCACTAACTCATATGCATGATTCTTTTGCAAGGAATCCATTTCTTCTCGCATAGCGCTCATCCACTCCTTTTTATGCTTATCTTCCATTGCATCTGCAAAGCACTTGATCTCTGAACCGTTAGATAGTAACACCACATACTGATATGAAGGATACCCGGTGGAAGAAACTCGATCTCTGTTGAGTGGAACTGTTGGTGGATCTTCTGGTACTTGTGGCTGCTGATCTAGATCATCAATTTTAGCATCAAACTCATGTTGCTAAAGAGCATTTTCATCACCTATACCATGCACATCTTCTTGTGAATCATTTGCAACATCACTTTCAGCTTGTTGTGGAGCTGGAGCTACATGAAGTGGGTCTAAATCAACTAATGGCTCTTGCTAAGGAAAATGCACCTTTGTCTTCACAATATGCTCAATTGTTTGGTTTTCAACAAGCACAACATCACGGCTTCTCACAATCTTCTTTGTAATCGGATCAAACAGTTTATATCCAAACTCATCCAATCCATATCCAAGGAATATACACTGCCGTGTCTTAGCATCAAGTTTCAACCTTTCATCTTGAGGAATATGAACAAATACCTTGCACCCAAATACTTTATCAAGAGACCAGTGACCCGTCGCAGATGGCTAAAGAGGTGCCATCAAATGAGGAGATCATGCGGCGAGTAACCCGCCTGTGTACCCAAGTGTACTCGGAGCCGTACATCTTGAAGCTTTTTAGGTAAGTTTAAACCCGAGTACTTTGTCTATGTAAATCTTCTGATTTATCCTTTCGCTAACTCCACATGTTGTACACAGGGTTATCTGGAGCAGTTCAGATCTGACCCGCCTCTCCCAGCGAACGAGGAGCCGATGGAGGACCAGCCCGCAGATTCCTCTGCGGAGGAGGCAGCGCTGAGCCCGCCACACCGTAGGCGTGTGGCAGCGCGCAAGCGTAAAGCCACTGCCGTTGTTGATGAGCCGACTGCCGGTGTGCAACTATAGACCAAGTAAGTAGACTTGTCACTTTGACTTATTGAATATCTTTCTTTAGCGAGTACCAATTGTGCATTACTCGCAGTGTTGCTGATGAGAACCTCGAGCCCCCGAGGCAGGGGGAGCCAGGAGAAGATGGTGGGAGGAGCTCTGCACTAGGGTAGTCATAGCCTGTGACTACAGAAGTGACTCCTCCAGCCCAAGAACTTTTGTCACGCCCAAGGGGCTAGCAGTGCCGAAGGTGCTCCACATAAAGAAAGCATCCAGGTTCATCTCCGAGCTGTAATCTTATGAATCCGTTGCTAGTATCAACTACTAACACAATTCTGCAGGAAGAAAGACACCACCGTGCCAGTAGTCTCTGCCTCTGCTCAGGCTGGCACGAGTACCGACTCGTTGCCAAAGGAGTCTGCTACCGTGAGTACTGCTGCGCCCATGGTGCAAGAGAATACTCCAGAGATGGCTGGAGGAAAAGATCTCGACTAGTCTGGGATGATGCCAGCATCAGAATCCCTTGGAACAATCCCGAGCTGCACGAAACTAAAGCTGCATCGACTACCCAGGTGGCAGAAGCAACGACCGTCCCCCAAAGCCTAGACGCCTCAAAGAGCTCTCAGGCGCATGCGCCGCCGGAAGCTACTCAGGGACAAGTGCCAAGGCCTAATGAAGATCTGCTGGATGATCCATTCCTACACCCCGAGAAGGTGGGCATCATGATGGAGTTCGGACGGCGTTTCTTTGGTTATACCAAGGTACATAGTCGTCAACTATCGTAGACTATTGTCGCTTGATGATTTATGCTGAATTGACTCATTTGTTGTTGAATCAGGATCTGATTGGCCGATCTAGAGAGAAATCTGACTTGGTGAATACCCATGATGATGTGCTGCCGTGCTGTAACAAGATGGAGGATGAGCTGAAGGCTGAGAAGGCAAGGAATTCGCAACTCCAGTAGCAGCTCGACTCTTTGAAGACCGCACATCATAATGAAATCATGGATATCCAGAAGAGGTATGATGCATCTTGTTGACGGTGCTTAAGTTCTAAAATCAACCGTCAACTCCTGCATCTTTCTCGTCAAAACAAACAAAAAACTAGAGATAGGAGTTTAATACTAATCATTTCCACAAGTTTTGATGAATCACCGTTGACAGGAGACCGTGTCTGCATACGGAAGAAAACTGTGCTCAAACAAGAGGAAAAGTACATTTCAGAGCATGATGTACAAGCACGAGGATCGGAGGGGCCCACATCTCTAAAAAAATCAACCCAAGAGGCCAAGAAACACACCTCCGACCAATCAGGGGCTGGCACACAGATTCAAGGGCCCACCAACACAAGGAAACCGCCTTTGCTTGCCGCCAACCACCATGGACCCACTTGGGGACCCACTTGGCAGTGTCCTAGATGAAAGGTGGTGCGATAGGCGACATCCAGGGGTCGGCCGCACCTGGACTAGCTCCCGTCCAGGTGCACTTTGGCTGGAGATTCGCTCTTATCCTTCTAAAGGTGGTGCCCATATGTTTCCTTATTAATTCCTACGGGAACCGACCTCTCAAGGCTATAAAAGGAGCCCCTCAACCCCCTCACGACACAACACAATTTGGAGAAGAAGTTGTAGAGGAGCCCTAGCCACTTGTATCTTAGAATAGGGAGTGTGTGAGGAAAAAGTGAGAAGAAGAGCCGGACTTGTCGGTCTCCCTCCGTCCTTGTACCTCGGCGGATACGATTCGTTTGAGTAAGTATTCAGGTTCGTCTATTGGTAAGAGCTTGGTAAGGTTATTCCTTCGTTTATTGTTCGTTTGCGGGTTCATCGTCCGTTCTAGTAGTGGATACTCTGCAGAGGGCGCCTGATAAAGATGGGATAACCCTGCGCAACTGTAGAGTAGTAGTCAACGGCTTAAACATGGTGTTTTGTCCCTGGATTACCTTTATTTGCGAGTCCCACGGTATTGCATGGATAGACCACAGGTGGTGATAGCCCTGTTGGTCCGCTACGAAGCCACTTCATGGTTAGTAAAGTCCCCCACGTTCGGGCTCGGAGTAGAGCTAATAGTAGGAGGTCCTTGGCAGACCAGGTTCAGACCGGTGCCTAAAGTAAACGAGCAATATCGTAAGTATATCCTTCCTTGACCCCTTTGCTTTGGATAAACCGCACTATCCAAGGGTAAGCTAGCTAGAAGGCCTTTGCACATCTGTTCCCTGAGAATTTACGATACTCTGAATACTCTCCGGGTGAAGTTCTACAACGGGATCTTCCGTGCGCTTGTGGATTTATCTGTGATCGTTAAAAAATACCAACAAGCATTTTTGGCGCCGTTGCTGGGGAACGATTGCTGTAGTTGTCTTCGAACCTAGTTTGCCCGTGTATCATTTTTTTACCTTTCTCTTCTTTTATCCTTTCGTTACCATGGAGCACATCTCTATCCAGAACCTTTCTGCTCCCGAGGGCGAGTTCTTGAAGCCACCATCCTCCTCTTCATCTAGCTTTGAACTCCGCCCTAGCTTTATAGCCATGGTTCGGAATAGACCCTTCTCCGGATTTGAAAATGAAGATCCTTGCCGTCATTTGCAAGAGTTCAAGGAACTGTGTTCGTGCTCGATAACTCCTAGCATGACACAGAAAACCTTGAGGTGGAAGTTGTTCCCTTTCTCTCTTATGGGGAAGGCGGAACAATGGTACACTCACAATGTGGGGAATGTGAATGGTGATTGGGAGGAGCTCCGAGATGACTTTTGTCACTCGTTCTCTTCTTTGTCCAACATTGCTTCTCTCCGAAGTGGCATCCTTGCATTTGAACAATTAGAGAAGGAGTCCATAGGTGCAGCATGGGCTAGATTCTGAAACATTTTAGCGTCAAGCCCAGACTGGTTTATACCCAATGATATAACGTTGCACATCTTTTACACGGGTTTAGACATGGACTCTGCTAAAGATCTCGACATTGTCGCTGGAGGTTCGTTTGCACATAAAACTCCAACAGAAGGAAAGAAGATCCTAGATCACATCTTAGGAAACTCTTCTTTTCTCACCTATCCCTGCGAACCCCAGCTGGAGTCCAAGTCGCACCATGAGAGCCCCTCATCAGCCGAACCCAACCCCTTACCTTCCACATCCCAAGATTCGTCTGTTGAGCCCTCTCCCGAACCACTAACATCGAAGGAAGAAGAAATTCAACCTTCAAAGTTCCCTTTCCCATTCAAGGATGATCCTTATGAAAACTTTACAAACACCTTTAATCTCCTGTGTGAGAGATCTAAGGCAGCCCCTTCTTTTCCTAGTAAAGCTTATCTCAAAAAGACCACAAAGAAGGAATGGTTGGAGGAAATGAGACGCGCCTCCAAGGCAATTAGAATTAGTTCATCTTCCGCAACCATCTGTTGTTCCATGAGAGGAACTACCGTAGAAGCTCTTTACAACCCCACTACCAATCGCTGCTTCATGTCCGAATTCCTTACGGACATGTTCATAGGAAGCATGCCTCTAGTCACTACCGATAAACTCTTCAAAAGTCCCTCGGAACTTATCTTTGAATGTCGAGGGTTCGCAAGGGTAGTGCCGATCGAGATAGACAAAATCAAGGTTCAGCTAGACTTTCACATCTTTCCCATCCTTGATTTTGATCTTCTCATAGGTTTCCCTTTAGAATAACTTTTCATACATCTCGAGGGAGTCTAGATGTTAACATTAGGGAACCCGCTTCCGCCACTGCTACCTTTTACTTAGAAAATCCCATAGCAAAGCCTTTCCCTAAGCAAAACCCTCTCGAGACGATGGTGCATGTATCACCGTTCACATCATCCGAGCCAACTTTATTTGCGGGTGCAGAACTTCTTGCCCCCAAAGAGGACGACTCGGAAGACCTTCACCTTTGTAAAGAAGAACGGCCATCATCGCCTTCGATTGAGTTTAAGCCTCTTCCTACTGGTCAATACTATGTTGTTCTTGACCATGGTTGAGATCAATCATTTGTCATCCACGACAACTCTCTCAAGAGGGAGAATTTATGGGCCACGAAATTCTGTGAGGCACCGACTCTAGAGCCCGAGAGATAACATTCCACAAACGAGCATGAAAGCTTCTCCTTCGAATCTCCTTATGATTCATGCTTGTATAAAGGATCTCTAGAGTCTTTCTCACCTAGCACCACGAATCACAACCACCTTTTGGTCCTTGCTTCTAAAATTTTCAGAAGGTTGGTGGTGGATGCTTTTGTCTATCGTAAGCATTGCAGATTTCATAGGTGTACTATGGCACTAACCTTGCAGCTTGACCTACGATGGTAAATCAACAAATGGTGATGAAGCCAGGAAATACATCGCTATCACTAGCTGCAGGATGAACCCCCCATGGTCGAGCTTGCGACCATAAATAAAGCACTGTTGGGAGATGGCCCAGACTTTCTTTCCCCTCTCCAATAAAGTACTTCTTTATTCCATAAAAGCAAGAACATGTTTCTAGGATAAGTAGGCACCTTCAGATATTTTTGGTCGCTAACCATTTCAGGTTGGGATTTGAAGAACGAGGGCCATGCGATACCTAAGAGCCGCACCAACTACACACTTGGTGATGGAACACTCTCAGAAGGAGACGCCGATATCACACACTTGGCTTTTGTGTCGTGAGACACAAAAGTCCAATTGTGGGGGAGGTTGGTGAGCACCTCGATTCATCCGCACCAAGGATGGTGTTGGTTCCGTCTTGCCAAAGAAAAGAGAGCAATGAAAAAAAGAGAAGAAAAGAAAACAAGAGAGAAAAATGAGAAGAGGGAAGAAGATAAAAAAAATGAGAGACAAAAAAATGATGAGAAGAGGGAAGAAGATAAAAAAAATGAGAGACAAAAAAAATGATGAGAAGAGGGAAGAAGATGAAAAAATGATGATGATGATGAGAAAAAGAATGAGAAAAAAGTGGAAAGAGAGAAGAGTGAGAGTGAGCCAACGTGCCCCACATGGATTAAAGGCTGCATTACGCATTCCTCCAAGCCATGGCATTACATCTTGATTTTTGCCGCCTGGCTCCAGCTAGCCTTGCTCTCTCTTACGCTAGCAAAGCTTTAGCATAAAAGCTCTTTCGCTCTTGGCTTTTGCGCAGCCTCGCTCTAGCAGCTTCTGCACGCATAAAGCAAGAGGAATGCTCCTCTTTCTTTCCAGGCCTATGCTGCTCTACTCCGTTTAGCTCTTGCTCGTATGCATGAAAGAAGATGTACTTTGCGCCTCCAATCCTAAAAGCATTGCGCCAATAGGATAGGGCCACTATGGACCATGGTTCCTACACACCAGAAAAACCCGTCATCCCAGCACCAACAATCATCATGGGCGACAAGACTCTTCGTGATTTCTCCATCCCATCCACCGCCAACGTGGCCATCAAACCCAACATCGACGTCGGGGTTGTGAACTTTGAACTCAAGACGAGTCTCATAAACATGGTGTAGGGAATCCCATTTTGTGGCAAGTCAAATGAGGACGCCAACACCCACAATCCAAAACTTCCTGAAGCTATGCGAGACCATAATCATATGGGGCATCACAGCTGATGCCATCAGGCTCCGCCTGTTTCCCTTCTCCCTCCCGAGGAAGGAGAAACAGTGGTTTTACAAGAATAAAGAAGCTGTCAGGACATGGGATAAATATTCCACGATGTTCCACACAAAAATTCTTCCAGCTAGGCAAACCAACGCTCTGCGCGGGAGAATATCTTGTTTCCAGCAAATAAGGTTGGAATCCATTTGGAAGCTTGGGAAAGGCTACAAGAAGACATCCTAGCCTATCCTCATCATGGGATGGACGAATGGCTCATCCTCCAAAGCTTCTACAATGGGCAGACTCTTATATCAGGAGTCCACATCGATATTGCTGCAGGAGGAGCCTTCCTCGACCTCACCATCGCCAAAGCTACAACATTGATCGAGAAGATGGTCTTCGTGCTGCTGGTAAGAATACGTTTGTGTGCTCTGGTTTGGATGTTTTCTAGCTAGATGCATCCATATGTCTTTTAAATTAAGCATGGTGCTTAGGTTAAGATTGCCTTCCTTAATCAAAAGAAACTTTGTGTTGAGTTTTGATTAATGAACCAATAAGTTAATACTTTCATAAAGTTTGGATGTATATCTTTTCGGACTAACCCTTGCAAAAAGATTTAAAATAAGATGGGTAAGTCCTCAGGCTAAATTCATACTAGAGATAAATCAAGGCTCGGGGCGCGCTTCAACAGAGATTGCACGACATGCAAGGGAGGCACATATCACCTTTCGAAGTTCACTATGAGTATTTTACAAAATGGCCCCTGTTTTTGTTCTTACAGTTTTATCTGAGCCTTGTTTGAGTTATGCTAAAAATATAAAAAGATGGTGAACAATAAAAGAATAAAAAATTGCAAAATCAAAGAATCTCTTAAAAATAAATAAATAAATAAATAAGTGGTTGGCAAGCATTTTGGGATCCATGCTAATCGAACCTTTGAATCTGATTTGCCTTAAGCATAGATGTGAATAACTAATCTCAAGGCAATAATGAAATTTTTTCAAAACTCTTCAATATTCCTCGAGTGTTTGTTGTCTACTAACCTTTTGCAGGGAATAAAATAAAAACCAAGGGGCAGTGTACAAAAACTCCAACACTCATACAACACTCCTTGGCCTCATGGAAGGCCGATGCACGAGGAACCGAGCAAGACCAAATGCAAAGCTTTGCTCCATACCTGTGAATCTTAACTTTTGCATTTGTGTCCAATTCTTGGGAAGCCCGGTCAGGTAAGTATCCCACACACTTCGTGCATCTTTACCCTGCTAAGTTACCCATCATGCCCAGTTTGCCATAATAAAAAGAAAATAATAAAAAATATATTTATATGAGTGAAAAAGAGAAATCTAGGCATTTCAAATACCCATTCAATAAAAATTTAGACTCCCCGGTGATTCAAAAACCGGCAGAGTCCTTGCTTGTTTCCATCTTTATTTCTCTTTTGAATAAAAATAAGTACAAGAATAAATGTGGGGGTGATCTCTCAAGCTCATCAAATGCACACTCATTCGAGATCCTCCCCCAACATGTTTTACAACATCGGGCAATCCAGCATACTGAAGAATGGGACAAATGGGATCCAAAGAGGAATGATCAAACCTCTTGTTCAACGAAACCACCTCTGACTTCCTTCAGTTTCCTCTTCTTCCTCTTCAACGATGGTTTGTGCAACTCAACCCTCTAACTTCCGAAGTTCTTGAGTTTAAACGAATCTTATGTTGATCACTAAAACTAAACTCTTTGAACCTTGCCAAACTCCTCAAAATAGAAGTCCCTTTTGCACTCCATGCGCTTCCATGAATAAATTTGCATACTCTTTATTCCTAGTCTTTTGCCTTGTTCTTGTGATCAAAAACTTTATAGAGAACCCATGCTATCTAATGATTGACTTTTGCGACATGGCTGGATGAATGAAACCAAACTCTTCCTTACAAAGTACTTGGTTTATTTATGAAAAGGTTTTCAAAATTCTCTAGCTCGGCTCCTCAATTGTTAAATTCCTACCAAAGCCAAAGAATGATCACCTTGCAAAAATCTTATGATCATGCTACTTGTCTTTGATTTTGAGCTTTGTCAAACTCTGTGACCCTTGCTAGAAACCTTTCATGCTTTCATGATCAGGATCACGTACACTCCACTGATTTATATATGCCGACTTCTACACTAGAAGTTGCACTAAAACATGCCATCCATCCATCAGTTCCACAAAATAAAACTCCACTTTGTTCTATGACCACTCTCTCAAAAGATTTTGCTATTAAAAAGACATTTAAAAATAAGAGAAAAGATGCATACCCAAAAGAAGGTATGCCACATGCTCACAAGGCTTGTCAGAGAGAGAGAGAGAGAGAGAGAGAGAGAGATGCATACCCAAAGAAGGTATGCCACATGCTCAAAAGACATGTCAAAAAAGAGAAGAAAAAAGAAAAGAAGAAAGAGAATAGAAATATAGCCCATGTCCCCAAAGAAAAAAGGAGAGATAGTTGGTTCACACAAAGGAGTTTATCCACCATCCAACAAAAAAAAATTTCCACACACTTGCACATCCTGATCAGATCGCTTGACTTGTTTCTTCTCGGATCCAGCTTTTGACTTAGCAACATATGAAAAAGCAAGTATGCCTCTTATCCCTACCCTGAACTCCACATAAGCCTGATTAGAGGTAGGTGAAAAAAAAGGGGGGCATCACTTTGCCTTAGTAAGGATGTTGAAACAAAAGAGAGATTCGAGAGAACAATCTGAGGAGCAAAGCTATCTCTTGTTTTCAAAACTAAAATTCAAGTTTCTAAGCAAGGAAGGTTAAGGAACCTGAAGTCTGCACCTTTCCAAACTTCAATCACCAAGATAAGCGTGGTAGACACTTAAAAAGTTCACAATTTCAGGAGGAAGCTCGGAATAACTTTTATGCAGGTTACAGTCAAAGAAGTTGCATCCACCTTATACTCCTAGGCAACCTCGGGAACCCGAAGAAGTGCTACTTCACCTAAACTCCACTATCCTAAAGACTAAGTAAGAGGGAAACTTGAGAGAGAGCAACTTGAGGAGTTTATTCATTAGTAGTACCCCTTGTATTGATAGGGGTGAATGAGGGGGGTGCCTAGAGTCACTTCAGCTCCTTGTAGCTAGAACCGACATGGAGGACCAAAGAGGAGCCTTCACATGCAGCAGGTAAGGCGGTGGTGTCCAGTCTGGTTCGGTCGAACCAGGATCGGCCCCAACCCGGTCCAGGCTTCTCTGGTCCACTGCCAGGTGAGTCCTTAGGTCGGTGGTGCGTGGCACGGTGCAGTCCTAAGTCGATTACACCTGTTGGTGGGCCCTTTGATCCATGGGAGGCGAAATGGCATGCTCTGATTGGTCGACGCCATTTTCCTTGGATTGAAGTGCTTGTTTACACTTCATTTCTGCTCAATTTTCCTATAATGCAAAATCTCCAAGGGGAATGTGGAAACGATATTATTTTGGGTAAATATGCAAGTTAAGTATGCTAGTCATCCCAATTTTCTGGTCAAATTGACGCTCAAATTTGTACCATTCAATGAGATCATTCTGCTGGTATTTGCTTCCATCTTCAACACAAAGCAAATCATCAAGTAATCAAGTTGAACACAAGCTGAAATCAATCTGAACTAAAAGCTCTTGATACCACTCTAAACTAAATCAATGATTTGAATGTACTAATTAATGCCTCGTATTGTGATCAACATTGAGGACATCTACCAACAGATATGCAGCGGAATAATAACAATGACATGCACAAAAGACATAGCCATTTACGTGGGAGAACCTCCTCAAGGTGAGGAGTAAAAACCCACGAGACCAACCGGTCCACTCCAAGCTTCCACTATATAATCAAAAAATGGTTACAAGTTGTCTTCTCTAGGACCTCTCGAGGATTACATCAGGAGCAACATATTCACCATGATTCAACTTGGCATCAATCAACAACAACCACAACTAACTAGTAAGAGGTATGATAACTGTCAAACTGAGAAGTCACAGATTCTGCTCCCTCTGGTAATCAGTTCATATCTCACAAACCACAGGTCCACTATGCACAAGTTTTGGTAGGCAAGTAGATCTATGAGTCCCCTGACTACTGACGAAATTGCAGCTCAATTGGACACCGTTTCACCTCCCAAACAAATCATCTATCAAAACTGCTCTGTGCTGAAACTGCAGTCACATGAACTGATAAAACCCCCCTCGAATCTGATGCTCTGCTCAACCAATCCTCAAACCATCTGACCAGATCGAAGTACTCTGAGTGTAGAATGAGATCACCAAGTTTGGCACAAATCCAAGCATGTGTGAACCTCCAAGAAGCAAATCGGTTGAGAGCCACCAAATCTAGGCACACCTCCTTCTCCTTCTTCCTCTCTTCTCTCAAGTTGTGTTGTGTGTTCTGCTCTCCCCCCTCTCTCAAGTGACATCCAGGGATGGGCTTGAGAGGAGTTAGGGTTTTTCTTGTGCTTTATACTTCCTTTGAAGTGACCTCAATTGTTGGATCAGACACCAAATAATCAACGGTGCACAAGCACTGGGGTTCTGGGTTGTTTTCTGAATTCGCTGAGCTTCATATCATCCTCCATGTGGAGGGATAACCTATTAGGACAGAGGTGGTTGGCACGGAGGCGACCTCTGGACCACGGTGGCAGACTCTTGTTGACGGTCCTTTAGTGTAAAATCCGACCGTCAACTATACTCACAAATAACGGAAAACTATACCTCTTACTCGCATAACTTTATCACTAACATAGTTCCACAGTTGTTTTGTCACTTTAAACATTTCATGGACACAATTCTGAAATAAGAAGAAAACACGAAGGATATGCAATAAAGTATGCACAAAAGATCATCCGCTGCATCACACTTACAAGAGGGACCCACCTGATAGACCAAACAGGCGCACCAAGGAAGCAAACATGCAGAATATCCACCTGGGTCCACATGTCAGCGTGCCAGAGGAAGGGGCACCTGGGGGAGTGCCACCAGGGGTCGGCCGACCCCTGGGGTCGGCCGAACCTGGCCTTACTCCCGTCCAGTTGCATCTTGGGGAGGAGTAGCATCCACGTCTCCTGATCTCAGATGATAAGGTTTCCATATATTTGGATGGCAGGAACCGACCCTTGGAGATATAAAAGGGGCCCCTCACCCCCCTCATTCCACACACACAACACACTTGAGCCTCTCTCCCTCTCTCACACTTGAGACTTGTACTCCTTAGGGTAATGGAGCTAGGCTAGTACTTCTCTCTTAGCGAAGCAAGTCGTCCTCAGGGCCGGAGAGCAGTCCTCGGCCTTGGTAATGGCTTTGTATTCGTATAGTCAGCACTCTATTCTTAATGTAGAGCTGAGCCTTGGTTGTTTTGCTATCTGCCAAGGGTAGCCCCAAGCAGTATATTTGTAGACGGGGTGGATCGGAGAGAGCCCGTGAACTTGATGGTAACACAAAGACGCAGAGATTTAGACAGGTTCGGGCCACACGGAGCGTAACACCCTACGTCCTCTGTTCGGGGGTTTGTATTAGGGTTTGTGGTATGAGCTGAATGAGATGCATTCCCTATGGGTCCCCCCATGGCCCCCTTATATATCCGAGTAGCTGTGGGTTACAAGTTAGGGTAAATCTACTTAGGTTTGTTACAAGGAATCCGATCGGTTGAGATACACAAGATCATGCCTATCCAGTTTGACCTAGATCCTGACCCCGGGGGATCCTACCCATCGTCCAGCCGAGTGTCTGTACACCGGGTCATTTATGCGGAGTCGTTCAGCCGAGTAGCCATCTCCACTCGGCAGGGAGGTACATGGGTCTATCTCCGTCAAACCTCCAAGCGCCGAGTCGCCGAATCGAGCCTTGACCGAGCAATGAGGTCAGTCGGTGATCAGATAATGATCCCTACATCCTCAGGCTCTTGCTGCAACTTGACTTCAATAGACTCCTGCCTTTATGTTCCTTCTTCAACAGGATGCGCCCCTGGGCGCAACCGTTGGGTGTAGCCCCCGAGCCTCGGAAGGTTTCGTAGAAGCGTTTCGAGGGTCAAAAAGGAAACGACCTCTTAAGCCCTTCATTCCTAGTCGTCTTCCGGTGCCCAGCTTTTCAATCAGAACAACCAGTGGAGTCACGGAGACACGCCGTGTCGAATAGCGGCGCCCAGCCCCCGAGCAGGGTTACTAGCGAAACAGAGACACGCAGAGTCAAATAATGGTGCCCAGCCCCCGAGCAGGGTCACTGGCGGATTCACGGAAACACGCTGAGTCAAATAGCGGTGCCCAGCCCCCGAGCAGGGTCACTAGTGAAATCACGGAGACACGACGAGTCAAATGGCGGCGCCCAGCCTTCGAGCAGGGTCACTGGCAAAGTCATGGAGACACGCCGAGTCAGATAACGATGCCCAGCCCTCGAGCAGAGTCATTGGCGGAGTCACGGAGACACACCGAGTCAAATAGTAGCGCCCAGACTCCGAGCGGGGTCACTAGCGGAGTCACGGAGACACGCCGAGTCAAACGGCGGCGCCCAGCCCCTGAGTAGGGTCACTGGTGGAGTACGAAGACACGCTGTGTCCTTTGGCACCGCCTGGTAGAAAAGAATATTCTGATCCAACGGTCAGATCTAATCCAATCCGAAAATCCTGGGATCTGTTTCGATGTTTTGATCAACTGCACAGCCGATCCTTCGGGGCCTGCCTTCCCTTTTACTGCCGCTATCAAATCATTTGTTACCATTTCCCCCTCTGCCTCGGGGAGAGGAAGGGACGCTCTCGGAGCCTATTCAAATTTCAAAAAGAAGGGAGAAGCCGAACGACCCGTTAGGGTTGCGGCCAATATAAAAGCAATCGGCTCGGCGCGACCTTATCTCTTTGTGCCCTTTCGCCTCTGCCGCCATCGACTCTTCCAGATCTCTCCAGCCTCCTCTCAAGCACTCGCCTCCAGAGCATTCCACCGCCCCTTCGCCCGTCGCCACTCGCCTTGCACAGGAATGGTCGGCGAAGTCCCAGCAGCAGCCGCCGCTGCCGCGCCGCTAGCCCCGGAGCTGGCTTGGTCCTCGAGCACCATGACCGACACCGACATAGAGGCGCTCGTGGCACAGGGCCTGCTGCCGGAGAAGGCAATCTCCAGGTGGCAAAGCTTCTTCGTGGAGGCGTTCCTCTCGGAGGACCGGTCGGAGACGGTCGTCTTCCGGTCCTTCTATGTGAAAGAGTTCGGTCTGCCGTCGGGGGCGTTCTTCCAGGAGCTGCTTCACTACTACCGGTTGGAGACGACGCACCTCAAGCCCATCTCCATCGCGCAGATTGCGACCTTCATCCATCTGTGCGAGGGGTTCTTGGGGATCGCGCCCCACTTCAATCTGTGGAGGGCCCTCTATCATCTGCGGGCATATCCGAACAAGGATACGCCAGATGTGGTCGGCGGTGCCACCTTCTCGCTCTACCAAGGCGGGAAGTACTCGGAGGCCTCCTTCAAGGACAGCAACAAGAGGTGGGTGGTGGAGTGGTTCGTGGTGGCGAGCCCTGCTCCTGGCCTTCCTCCTCGCAATGGCGTCTCGCCGGTGCTGAACGCGAGGTGGGAGGACAAGCCCACCGACGAGGAGATGGTGGAGGTGGAGGTGCTGCTGGCTGAGCTGCATATGCTCAAGGCCGAGAAGCTGACCGGCGCCACGGTGGCGCTGTCATTCGCGAAGTGGCTGACCCAGCCGATCCAGGAGCGGGTCCACCTCGGGTATGAGTACTCGGGTCGTGATAACCCAACTCGCATGCAGAACCGCAAGGTTTCGTGCAGCGAGGCTCACAGGTGGGTCACACTCATCGTGAGCGGGGAGGTTCGCGACAAGGGCTGCCCGAAGGCATAGTGCCTGAAGCGGCCCACCACCGAGGTATGCAATCTGCTTGTAGAGTCGTTTTGCTTCTTGCTGAGTGGTTTTGGTCTGAGTAGTTTTCCACCAAGTCATTTTTGTCGTCGAGTCATTTTTGTCATCGAGTGGATCACAAATTGGGTTGTAACACCACTTGGCTTTTTGCCAGAAAAAAATGTGTCGTTCTGGTGCTCTGCGCCTCTATCGGAGGGGCAGCAGGGCAAGGCTGTTGATCCACCCACCGGGCTTGCATTGCCGGCGGCGGATGTTGGAAGTTTCTTGTCCGACTCCTCCATTGGGAGCGAGTCGGACGATGTTGTAGAAGTATCGGGGCCAACGGCTGGTGCCGGCTCCACCATGAAGAAGTGGCGCCCCACCCGTAAGGTTGCCGCGTCAAAGGCCCAGCGGGGCGGAGTGACGCTGCGGGGTAGGAGCTCGACCCCTCGGGGCGCGAGCAGGGTGGGGACAGAGGCCGCGGCGGAGAAGGCCGGCGTCACCACCCCCAAGCGGGAGGAGGAGAACCCGGGGGGGGCGGGGGAGCGGGGGCGGCCAGCGAGGTCGCCTGCGAGGGTGGCGCAATCATTACCCTCCGCTGTGCCACTGAAGCCGAGCTTCAGCGTGCAGCGGGCTGGGAGGTGATTCTTCCAACCTCTTGCACTTCTCAATTTGACTCCTTTTCATGCTGGGTTCCGATACTGAGTCGATGAGTCTAATTGTAGGAGGGTGTCGCTTAGCGGCACCAAGCACATTGCGGAGGAGTCCACCAGTGAGGCCGTTTCGGCTGAGGTGGCCAAGGGGGAGGCGTCCCTATCGGAGCGACTGCTAGCTCGCCCTTGACTGATTGAGGGGGCGGCTGTCGGGGGCCAATGGAGAGGTGGCGGCATTAGAGGCACCATAGGGGGACGACGTCGTGCCCCTGGAGGTCACGCCGGGGGATGGTGCCAAGAGAGGGGTCGTGGAGGATTCTGCCGACCCGAACGCAGGGTCCCGAGCCATTGCCCCCGCGCTTGCTGCTGCCCAGGAGCCGCCTGAGGAGAAGGCACCTGGGGAGGAGGCAGTGGTGAACAAGGAGGCGCCGATCGAGGCCGCCCGGCGCGGCCGAGGCTACCGAGGTGAGTCTTTGTAGTCTGCGTTTTAGCTGCCTGGGCATGTTGCTTGATACGCTTTGTTTGTGCAGGCTTTGGCCGACCTGAGTCGGCGAGCTGCCAGTCAGCTCGAGGTGGGAGATGGGTCGGCGGGCCGAGTCCTCTAGCTGGAGGAGGAGCTGGAGGCGCTGAAGCGTCACCACTCCGAGGCCTCAAAGAAGCGGTCGGTGAAGCTGAAAGGTTTGGCTTTTTAGTCGTCTTCGTGTTTGGCTGCCCGACTTGCCACAAGGGGCTGACACTTGGGGCTGTGCAGGGCTGAAAGAGGCCAACGAGACGATCGCCTGGGAGCTCAAGGTCGTTGTGACGGCGAATGAGGAGCTGCACCGGTTGCGGGAGGGCGCTGAAAGCCGGGAGTCTCTCACGGAGCAGAAACTCCAGCTGGAGAAGTAGCGCTGCCAAGGTAACTGCTCTTGTTTGTTGAAGATTACCTATTCTGCCGAGTCGCTCGTACTGATACGGGTATCTTTTGCAGAGGTGTAGTCCCATTTGGCCAACGCCTGGGCGGACCTCGACCATCTGATGGCCAAGATCGACGCCGTGCTGATCGCGTTCGAGCCGGAGGGGGTGGCCTTGGCGGAAGAGGCGGCGCAGCACCTCGACGGTGCGCGGGAGTGCCTCAAGGCCTTCGTCAGGAAGACGGCCAAGGACTCGGTGCAGTTCGCGATGGCCCTCGTGAAGTCCCACAACCCTAAAGCGGACCTCCCGTGGGTTAGGGCGTCGCGGAGGACTACACCGATGCTGAATGGGATGCGCACCTCACCGCTGTTGGCCCCCTCGCCGAGCGCATCATTGGCCAAGTGAACATGTGAGAAATCGTTAGTAGGGCAGAAACATTATGGGGCCGAGTGCTGGCCAAAAAAAAACAATGTTTATTTTGCATGTAATTAATTGTTACTTTCGTTAAGTCCCGTAGCCGAGTAGTTTTCTGATTTGGCCGAGTGGTTAGGATGCTGACCCTGCGATGTGTCCTTGCCCATAGTGTAGAGAGCTGGTCATCAGACACGTGATAGGCATTGGTGACGCATAGCGGTTTCAGGACGCATCGGTTTGAGATCAATTCACCACCCAGCTAGGTTAGTTTTTAACGCGAACGATACTGGTGCGAATTGGCATGGCTGAGTCGCTGCCCCCGAGCGTGTTGGACGAGTTGGAAGGGGCTATACCAGGTCATTTTTCAGTCGCGAAGAAGTAGTATATAGAAAGACAAAAAAGCGATGTAATGCTCTTATTATTATTTAGAAAGGTTGGGGTACATAGCTGCAAGCTCATCTCAAGGGTAGAAGCGCTGAAGGTGTTTGATGTTCCATGGACTGCCTACGTCCGTGCCATCTTCTCTCTGCAGGCGATAGGTGCCAGGGGTGATTACTGCGCTTACGATGAGGGACCTTCCCATGGGGAAGACAACTTGTGTGCGCCAATAGTAGACTGGATGCGACGCAGGACCATGTCACCTATGTTAAAATCTCGCTCTTGCACGTTTCGATCGTGGTAGCGCCTGAGCTGCTGTTTGTAACATGCGTGCTGCAAGGCAGTTGAGACGCAGTGTTCCTCGACTAGGTCGATGTCGTGGCGCTGAGGCGTTTCTGCTTCGCCTTCCTCGTAGTTTTGGATGCACGGGGCACCAAAGGTTATATCAGTCGGGAGGCGACCTCCGAGCCATACACTAGGAAGAAGGGAGAGTAGCTGGTGGCCCGGCTCTTTTGGGTGCGTAGGCCCCAAACAACCTGTGGTAGTTCTTGGATCCACTTGGGACCGAAGTTCTCGAGTGGGTCGAAGATGCGCGCCTTGAGCCCCTAGAGGATCATACTGTTGGCGCGTTCCACCTGGCCGTTGCACCTTGGGTGAGCCACGGAGGCGTAGCAGACGTCGATGCAATTTTCTAGGCAGTGGTCCTAGAACGTGCTTCCGGTGAATGATGTGCCCAAGTCAGAGATGATCCTGTTGGGCACACCGAACCTGTGGGAGATTTCTTGGATGAATTCAACCGCCTTGAGTGCCGTGGTCGCCGCGACTTGTTTGACTTCAATCCACTTGGTAAACTTGTCGATGGCCACAAATATGTGGTTGTAGCCACCTACAGCCATCTTGAGAGGTCCGACCGAATCGAGCCCGCAGCAGGCGAAGGTCCAGGAAGGAGGAATCGTTCGCAGGGCCTGAGCTAGAACGTGCTGCTGCTTGGCGAAGAATTGGCACCCTGGGCACCTTTTAACGATGTAGTGGGCGTCAGCGAGTGCCGTAGGCCAGTACAAACCGGACCTGAATGCCTTGCCCACCATAGTAGAGGCGCCTGCGTGGTTGCTGCAGATGCTTGAGTGGATGTCGTGGAGTAGAGCAACTCCTTCGCTCTGAGCGATGCACTTGGACAGCGCCCCTGAGGAGGCCGAGTGCTTGAATAAGTCGGTGCCAATGACCACGTAGCTGGTAGCTCATCGTGAGAGCTTCTCGTGTTCTTTTCTGATGGGGGAGGACTTGTTGTTTATGAGGAAGTCGATGATGGGAGAGCGCCAGTCGGAGTCGATCACCAACACCTCTTGGTCCTGAGCAGGCACCAAGTCTGGCTTGGTGGGGGGGTGGTTCCTCAACTTCGACCGTGGGTTGTCTTAGGGCTTGGACAAAGACTTCAGCCAATACAACGGCACGAATAGAGCCGAGCTTGGCAAGGACATCGACCGCGACGTTGTAGTCTCTGATGACGTAGTGGAACTCCAACCCGTAGAAGCTGGCTTCTAAATTTCATATCTCCTTGCAGTAGGCGTCCATCTTCTCCTTTGTACAGTCCCAGACTTTGTTGACTTGCTGGATAATGACTTTGGAGACGCCGTAGGCGAGGAGGCGCTTGATGCCAAGCGAAGCGGCGATTCGGAGACCGTGGATAAGGGCTTCATACTCAGCAACATTGTTAGTTGCTTTGAAAAGTAACTGGAGGACATACTTGAGTTGTTCGCCTTTCGGGGAAATGAGTAGAACTCCAGCGCCGGCTCTATCGAGGTTGAGGGCACCGTCGAAGTACATCTTCCAGTGCTCGGGTCGTTCCTCGGGTGGTGGGTCTTGTATGTCTGTCCACTCGGCCATGAAGTCAGCCAAGGCTTGAGACCTGATCGTGGACCGAGGGGAGAACTGCAGGTTGAGCGCACCCAGCTCGACGGACCACTTGACGACTCGGCCGTTGGCATCGCGGTTGTGGAGGATGTCGCCGAGTGGGAATGAGGAAACGACTCTAAGGTTGTGTGCTTGGAAGTAATGCCGCAGCTTCCTGGACGTGATGAGGACCGTGTACAGGAGCTTTTGGACCTGAGGGTAGCGCACCTTGGACTCTCCGAGTACCTCGCTGCCGAAGTAAACGCGTCGCTGCACCTTGTAAACGTGACCTGGCTCGTCTCGCTTAACGACCAGGACGGTACTCACCACATGAGTGGTTGCCTCTATGTAGAGGAGGAGCTCATCGTCGGGCTCTTGAGCCGTGAGGACTGATGGGTTAGTAAGAAATTCCTTGAGCTCCTGGAAGGCTCTAGTAGCATCGTCGTTCCATACAAACTTGTCTGCTTTGCGAAGCAGCTTGAAGAAGGGGAGTCCCTTGTCGCCGAGTCGACTGATGAATCGACTCAAGGCCGCCATGCACCCGGTCAGTTCCATCACATCCTTCTTGCACCGAGGGGGCTTCATTCTCCTGATGGCGTTGGCGTTGGTGGGGTTGGCTTCGATGCCTCGGTTGCTGACTATGAAGCTGAGTAACTTTCTTGAGGGGACCCCGAAAACACACTTGTGTGGGTTCAGCTTCCATTTGAATTTCCTGAGATTTTCAAATGTTTCGACTAGATCTGCTATGAACTGATCATAGGGCCTAGTTTTAACCACTACATCGTTGACATATGCTTCCATGTTGCGGCCGATATGCACCTGGAGGCATCTCTGGATGGCTTTCTGATACGTAGCAGCCACATTTTTAAGGCCAAACATCATGGTGTTGTAGCAGTATGCCCCAAAGGGTGTGATGAACGAGGTCTTCTCTTGATCCGACTCCTTGAGGGCGATTTGATGGTACCCGGAGTAGCAATCAAGGAACGAGAGGAGGATGCACCCGGCCATAGTGTCAACGACCTGGTCGATGCGAGGAAGAGGGAAGGGATCCTTAGAACAATGCTTGTTGAGATCTGTATAGTCAACACACATTCTCCATTCACCATTTTGCTTTTTTACAAGGACTGGGTTTGCCAGCCATTCGGGGTGTGTGACTTCACGAATGAATCCTGCGGCTAAGAGTCGAGTAACTTCTACCCTAATAGTCTCCTTCCGATCTTGAGTGAAGCGCCGGAGTTGTTGCTTGACGGGTCGCGCCTTTTCATCGAGATCTAAGGAGTGCTCAGCCTCCTCCCTCGGAACGCCTGGCATGTCAGAGGGCTTCCATGTGAAGATGTCCCAATTGGCATGGAGGAAGGAGGTGAGCGCGTCTTCCTATGCCTTGTCGAGGTCCGTCCCGATGAGGGCAGTCTTATCTGGGTCGTTCTCCCAAAGGAGGATGGTCTTTGTCACGCAGCCGGGCTGCAGCTGTGACTTGGTTACCGAAGCGTTTGATGGGATGGGGATGTCCTCTGGAGGCATCACCTCTGCCGACTTGGCAATTATGATGGCGTTCTTGGTCCTCTCAAGTGCCTCCGAGATGTTTATGTTCTCAGTCACATAGGAGTGGGAGGTTTGCAGGTCGCCGTAGATGGAGAGCACACCGTTGGGAGCAGGCATCTTGAGGACAAGATACGTGTGGTGTGGAATGGCCATGAACCTGGCGAGGGCGGGCCTCCCCAGGATGGCATGGTAGTACGTCTCGAAGGAAGCCACCTCGAAGTGGATGTGCTCCATCCTGTAGTTCTCCCGGGTGCCAAAGGTGACTGGGAGAGTGACTTGGCCGACCGGAGTCGAGCCTAAGCCGGGGATGATGCCGTAGAAGGCCTCCTGGGTCGGGACCAAGGAGGCCATGTCGTACCCCATGCTCTCCAGCGTCTTGTAGAAGATGATGTTGAGGCCGCTGCCTCCGTCGACGAGCACCTTGGAGAGACGCACCTGGCTGACCACCGGGCTGACCACGAGTGGGTAGGAGCCAGGGCTGGGTATGTGTATCCAGTGGTCGCGCCGATCAAAGGTGATTGCGACTCGGACCAGCGCAAGGGTTCGACAGGGTGATGGAACACAGAGTTCACCTCGCGCTGATCAAGCTTGTGGTGACGTCGGCACCTTGGGGCCCTGGAGCTACCATAGATGAAGTTGACCGTCCTGTTTGCTTCCTGGAAGTCCGCTGGTGACTTGTCGCCATGGTTGTCCCGGTCTCGCCTGGGCGAGTCGTTCCGACGTCCTCGACCCCTGGAGGTTTTGGAGCTGCTGGGTTTGTCACGGTCGTCATAGCGAGGACGCTTGGTCACATCCTGCTCCACACTATTATGGAGTGCGTGACACTGCCGTGTGGTTGGAGTCCTTATGCCAGGGGCACTTGCCGTCGAGGAGTCAATCCAGCTCCTCCTGGTTACGGGAGGTGCACTGTCGAGGTCAATCTGCGACTACGACAGTGTTGTCGGGGCCGCGCTTGCGCTCCTGCTGTTTGGATGACTCGGGTCGATCATTGTGCTTGCCGAAGTTGTGGCGAGACGGTCGACAGTCAGGTCATTGGCGATCATCGTGTCGCTGCTTAGGCTGGTCGTCGGAGTGACGCCGGTCCTTGTGGTGACGGTGCGCCTTCTCCACGTCCTCCATGTCGGCGTGCCTGTTGACAACGACCATCATCTCAGAGACGGTTTTGGGGTTGCTCTCGAACATCTTGCGCCAGAGCTCGATGTTGTGCAGCCCTTGGTGGAAGTAGTAGATGACGTCCCTGTCATCAACATCCGTAATCATGTTACGGTTGGTGAAGCACCTTTTAGTGTAGTTGCGCACGGACTCGCTGGGTTGCTGAGTGACGCTGCCTAGATCCCATTTGGTTTTGGGACCCGGGCATGAAGCCTGGAAGTGGTTGACGAAGGCGGTGCAGAGGTCCTGCCAGCTGTTGATGGAGTCGGGACGGAGTCCCTCGAGCCAGTTGAGGGCCTGGCGACTCATCATAACTGGGAAGTAGGCCGCCATGATGTCGTTGCTGCCGCTCGCTGCCCAGACGATGATGGTGTAGGTGCGCAGCCACGTCTTGGGGTCGGAGTCGCCGTCGAACTTGTCGATGCCGACTGGCTTGAACGTAGAGGGCCACGAGACTCCACGGAATCGGTTGGAGAAGGCAGAGAAGCCATCTAGATCCCCGGTGACATCATCGTCGAGGTTGATCGGAGCGTGCTGGGGTTGATGTCGACGTTGGTTGGCGTTACCGTGGCGAGCCCGACCTCCGCGATTAGTACCGGGTGGGCTGTACTCCTCGTCGTATCGTCGGCGGCGCTCCCGCTCGGCCTCGTCGCGCTCGTGGTGTCGTTCATTGATGACGGGTTGAACATCACGGTTGCAGAGGTTGGAGTGGTGATATGGCTGGTTGACTTTGTTGCCGTTGTGGTGGTAAGTTGTGGAGTGGCGAGAGCTATTAGACAGGTTCAGGCCGCCCGGAGCGTAACACTCTACGTCCTGTGTTCGGCGGTTTGTATTAGGGTTTGTGGTATGAGCTGAATGAGATGCATTCCCTATGGGTCCCCCCACAGCCCCCTTATATATCCGAGTAACCGTGGGTTACAGGTTAGGGTAAATCTCCTCGGGTTTGTTACAAGGAATCCGATCGGTTAAGATACACAAGATCATGCCTATCCAGTTCGACCTAGATCTTGACCCCGGGGGATCCTGCCCATCGTCCAGCCGAGCGCCTGTACGCCGGGTCGTTTATGCGGAGTCGTTTAGCCGGGTAGCCGTCTTTGTGTAGTCGTCTTGATTTGCTTTGTTCTGATTGCTTTGCTTGAATGAAGGCCAACTTGGAGCGGTTCAGGTCTGACCCACCTGAGCTGGTCTTCGAGAAGCCAGCCCAAGATCCGCCTGTCAAGAAGGCCGTGGAAGACGCTACAGCAGACCCGTTGCGGAGGGCTGCTGTAGTTGTAGATACTGCAACCAGTCGCTAGACACCGTAAGTAGTCTCGATGGCTAAGCTGCTTTAGCATACTTTATGTTTACAAGTACTTAGTCGCTCCATCCTTGTAGTGGGACTGAGGAGAACCCCGAGCCCCCGAGGCAAGGGGTAGTCGGAGAGACCGGGGAGAGGAGTCCGGCGTTGGGGCAATCGCCGCCCACGACTATCAGGCCAGCCTCCCCTTGCTCCGGGAACAAGACCGCACCGTGAGGGCTAGTAGTACCCAAGGTACTCCCCCTCTGGAAGCCCGCAAGGTTGGTAACCAGGAGTATCATGTCATCAATTTTGTGTTAGCGTCGAGTACTAACACAATTTTGTAGGAAGTCAGAGACTCCCGGGCCAGCAACCTCAAGCTCCACCCAGGCTGGCACGCGTGAAGGCTCGTTGCCAAAAGAGCCTATGGCTGCGAGTACTGCCACGCCTCCAGTCGTCGAGGATGCACCGACAACGGACGGAGGAAGAGATCTCGAGCCCCCGGCGAATTTGGAGGTGGAGCCGGGTACCCGAGCCCCCGGGACTACTCCCGGGCTGGCCCCCGAAGGAGTTCCTCAGACTGTCCAGTAGACAGTCACGAGTACCTTGGACCAACATGAGGCCCTAGAAGGTTCTCGAGCACAGCAGCAATAGGAGGTCCCAGAGGGCTCCCGGGTACCAGAACAACAAGAGGTCGAGAGAGGAGAAGTCCCCCGGCCGAACGCCGAGCTATTCGTGGACCCGCTGCTGGAGCCAGAGAGGGTATCCCTTATGCTCAAGCTCAGCTGCCGCTGCCTGGAGTACACCAAGGTATGTAGTCTAGTAGTCCTCTAGGCTTGATATCCTATTAGAGAAACATACTGACTTGTTGAATGCCTTTATGTAGAGCCTCATCGAGCATTCCCGGGAGAAGTCAGCGCTACTAACCCAGATCGGCGATGTGCTGCCGTGGACCCACAAGGCGGAGGATGACCTGGAGGCCAAGAAGGCTAAGAACACCAAGCTCGTGGAAGAACTCGCGGCCTTGAGGGCTTCTCATTGGGACGCGATGATCGACTAGCAATGCAAGCATGATCTGGCGATCCGGAAGGTCAAGGATCTGACCGCCCAGAAAGAAAGTGAGTAATCTGCTCCTTAAGCCTAAGTAGTGTTATTCTAGCTGCCTTTCTTCTGAATTGCGTACGTGTACTTTTCCCAGAGTATGCTCAATTGAGAGAGTTTTAACTGACTGGAAGTGTGATGTATACGAACTTACAAAAGAGAAGGAACAACTAAAGAAGGCTCTGGAAGAGCTCCAACTCAAGTACTCGGACCTGGACAAAGAGCACAAGACTATGACCCGCCAACCGAAAGATGCTGACAAGCAGCTTGTGAAAGATATGCAGACAATCCAGTCGCTCAACCGCGACAAGGAGCGCAAGCAAGCAGAACTAGACCAGCTCGGGACCGCGGCGTACCAGCTGTGCGAGTTTGTCCACCCTTCTATGGACGGACGCTCACTGGTGCAGCGCCTGGTCGATGCTCCTGCTTGTATTACGGGTTATGCATCAGGCACTACTAAGGTGGTACTCACCCATGCACTGGCTGTTGTAAAGTCATATTTTCCAGGCATGGATGTACAACCGTTCGTAGAAGGCATAGCCGAGGACTGCACTGAGGATTAATTCGCTGAGTACCATGGGGAGGTACAAGACATTGCCCATCAGATAGTCGATAGCCCTGAGCTGTTCTAGTCTTAAACTGTGAATGTTTTGTCAGAAAACAATAGTTGTTATGTAATATATTAATGCTTGTTCGATTGTTGTTTGCTATGCTCGACTCGTGGAGTGGCATGTTGAAACTTAATCGTTTAAGCTTTTGAGTACGTTAGTTCTAGTGTAGAGTTACCCTGAAAGCAATGTTTCAGCTGGTAAACTGAGTACTAGACAATACTTTTTATACAGAGTCGTGTTCATAAAACCTCTGTTTGTAGGTGTGAGAATCTCTTTGACTTTACCCTAAAAGACCTTGCCCCATAGCTTGACTGAGCTGTATGGGGAGGTAGTCAGAAGGAACGCTTAATGCGTTCAAGAGGGTAGCCTGGGAGGCTTTTGATCCATTAATCGTGACGGAAAGTACTCATGGCGTGGCCCTCGTGTGTTTTCTGAGGATTAGTGTAAGTTAGCGTATTGATATAACTCGTGGCGACAGCCCCCGAGTTTGCTCAATGTTGCAAAGGAAAAAAAAATAGACAATAGTCGTTTGATGGAACCGAATCAACCATGTACTATTAAATTGTGCTGCGCTGTAGCTGACAAGTTTTGTACAAGTTTTTTATGCATAGAAATGGCGTAGGTTTTCGATGTTCCAAGAGTTTGGAACTTCTTGGCCGTCAGAGTACTGTAGTCGATACAACCCTGGCCTTGTGACCTTCGTGATGATGAAGGGTCCTTCCCATCTAAAGTTGAGCTTATGGAGCCCCGTCTCATCTTGGATGCGGCGTAGGACTAGATCACCGACATTGAAGGATCTTTCTTGGATGTTGCGGTCATGGTACCATCGAACGCCTTGTAGATATCTTGCTGAGCGAAGTAAGGCATTGCATCTAACTTCTTCAGCGCAGTCGAGTTCCAGATGCCTTGCCTCGTCAGCTTCTCCTTCCTCATACATCTCCAGTCTGGGTGACTCCCACATGATATCAGCTAGAAGAATTGCTTCTGACCCATAGATAAGAAAGAAAGGTGACTATCCTGTGGCTTTACTCGGTTGAGTACGAAGCCCCCAGACGACTGTGCGTAACTCATGGATCCACTTGCCTCCCTTTTTGCTGTTCTCATCATAGAGTCTTTTCTTGAGTCCATCAAGGATCAAGCCGTTAGCGCACTCCACCTGGCCATTGGCCCTCGGGTGAGCCACCGAAACGTACTTGACCTCAATGCCACTTCGTTGGTAGAACTCCCAGAACTCGTGTGATGTGAAGTTTGATCCCAGATCAGTAATGATTGTATGAGGGAATCCAAAGCGGTGGAGTATGTCACATATGAAAGTGACAACTCTATCCACCATCAGTGTTGTAATTGGCTTGTACTCGATCCACTTTGTGAACTTGTCAATTGCCACCAACACGTGAGTAAAACTTCCTGGCGCTGTTGCCAGTGGACCGATCATGTCAAGGCCCTAACAGGCAAACGGCCAAGAAGGTGGTATGGTGATCAGCCTGTGGGCGGGGACATGAGCTTGTTTACCGAAGAATTGGCAGTTGGTGCATCGGCGAACAAAATCTTCGGCATCTGCCAAAGCCGTAGGCCAATAGAACCCTGACCTGAAAGCCTTCCCGACTAGTGTATGGGATGTTGCATGATTACCGCATGCGCCCTCATGAATTTCCTCCAGGATTTCCCGCCTTTCTGCAGCAGTCACGCACTTCATGAGTACCCCTGATGCTGAACCACGTTTGTAGAGCTTATCTCCCACTAAAATGTAACCCTTGTTTCTCCTGACTAGTCGGATGGCCTCGGCACTCTTAGGGTCAACGTTGGGGGGTAGCTTCTTGTCCTTGATCAAATCGATGAACTGTAGATGCCAGTCTACATCAATCATCAAGACCTCTCGACTAGGCTCCGTAGTGCCCTGGTCGATGGTGCAAGGCTCTATTCTAGGAATAGAGGGATGGTGGAGCTCATGGACAAAGACTCCAGCCGGAACTTTGGCTAGCTCGGAGACCAATTTCGAGAGCACGTCGGCCCAGTTGTCGCGGAGCACGTGACGAATCTCGAGTCCTGAGAACTTGTTCTCGAGTTTGCGAATTTCCACGACGTAGGCGTCCATGCTTTCCTGGTGTCCCACTCTTTGTTGCATTGTTGGACCACCAGCAGGGAGTCGCCAAAGACGAGTAGTCGTTTGATGTCAAGGAAGACCGCCAGGCGTAGCCCGTGCAGTAATGCCTTGTACTCAGCTTCATTGTTGGAGACCTTAAATAGTATCTGGAATACATATTTAAGTTGCTCGCCAGTTGGACTAATGAAGAGTACTCCTGCGCCACCGCCTTCGAGCTTGAGGGATCCGTCGAGGTACATAACCCAATGCTCTGGCTGGTTATCTGGAGGTTGTACTTGGTTTTCTTGCCACTCTGCCAAAAAATCGACTAGAGCTTGTGACTTGATGGCGGTTTGTGGCTTGAAATCAATGCTGAGAGCCCCCAGTTCCACTGCCCACTTGGAGATATGTCCAGTGGCATCCCGATTGTGGAGTATATCCGCCAATGGAAAGTCAGTGACAACTGAGATCTTATACTCATCGAAGTAGTGGCGAAGCTTCCTAGAGGTGATGAGTATGGCGTAGAGAAGTTTCTGTTCGACGGGTAACGAACCTTGGACTCAGAAAGGACTTCGCTAACGAAATACACCGGCCGCTGCATGCCAAATGCATGGCCTTCCTCATTTCGCTCCACCACTATAGTCGTGCTGACTATGTGAGTAGTCGCAGCAATGTAGAGTAGCAGGTTCTCGCCTAGGTTTGGGGCCGTGAGGATTGGGGGCGATTGGAGGTGAACCTCGAGGTCCTCCAATGCGTGCGCCGCTTCCTCGGTCCAAACGAAGTTATCCTATCGCTTGAGGAGCATGAATAAGGGTAGATCCCGTTCTCCAAGTCGAGAGATGAATCTGTTTAACGCTGCCATGTAGCCGGTGAGCTTCTGCACATCTTTGATCTTCTGTGGAGCCCCCATGCTTGTGATGGCGGTGATCTTTTCAGGGTTAGCCTCAATTCCTCGGTGGCTAACGATGAAACCAAGGAGTTTCCCCTAAGGTACGCCGAAGACACACTTAGTCGGGTTGAGCTTCCACTGAAATTTTCATAGGCTGCTGAAGGTTTCCTCGAGGTCACATATGAAACTCGTCGGGATTTCGGGTCTTAACGACCACGTCATCCACGTATGCTTCAACATTGCCATGTAACTGGTCAGCGAGGCATAGCTATATGTCCCGCTGGTATGTTGCACCCGCGTTCTTTAGCCCAAACGACATAGTCATGTATGCGTAGGCACCGAATGGGGTGATAAACGCTGTCTTGATCTGGTCTTCTTCCTTGAGGGAGATTTGATGGTAACCCGAGTAGCAATCAAGGAAGGAGAGCGGAACACATCCAGCGGTTGAGTCGATAACCTGATCGATGCGGGGGAGCACAAAAGGATCTTTCGGGCAATGCTTATTGGGATTGGTATAGTCGAAACACATCCTCCATTCATTATTATTCTTTTTAAGAACAAGTACAGGGTTGGCTAGCCACTCTGGGTGGTACACCTCTTTGATGAAACCAGCCGCGAGTAGTTTAGTTAGCTCTTTTTTTATGGCATGCCTTTTTTCTAGAGAGAAACGATGTAGTCGTTGCTTCCTCGGAGTGGACTTGGGATCGTCTTTTAGTGTATGCTCGAAAAACTCCTTGGGCACACGTGGCATATCCGCTGGTTTCCACGCGAAGATGTCTCAGTTGGCCCTAAGGAAGTTGACGAGCGTGAGTTCCTATTTGTTGTCCAGGTGTCTGCCGATCAGGGCGGTCTTGGACGAGTCACCCTCCTGGAGCTGGATGGTCTTGATGCCGACGTTGGAGTTTTGCTTAACCGTCGACTGGCTTGGTCTCTTGTTTGCCACCTCCAGCTCTGTTTCAGAGAGTTGTTGCGTGGTCGCGAGTACTTTGGATGAAGGTTTTGGCACGCGTGCAGAAGTAGCCTACTCGATTGTCTCCTGATCGCAGCCATAGGACTTCTCGACATCACCGCGGAGGGAGAGTACACCGTTGTTACCTGGCATTTTAAGAACCAAGTAAATGTAATGGGGTACCGCCATGAACTTGGCCAAGGATGGCATGGTACGAGGATTTGAAGTTCGCGACTTCGAACTTTATGTACTCCGTGCGGAAATTGTCAGCCGTCCCGAAGGTAACTGAGAGTGTGACCGAGCCGATCGGTGTAGCCGTGTTACCCGGGACGATCCCGTAGAACGGAGCCTTGTTGGGGATGAGCATCTTGCCGATGTCCATCCTCATATTCTTTAGAGTACTCGGGAAGAGCAGGTTTAACCCGCTTCCGCCATCGATGAGTACTCAGGTCAGCGTAGAGCCCGCGACTACCAGGTCCACAACGAGCAAAAGTTTTCCCAGCTCGGAGAAGCTGGTCCATTGATCCTCTCTGGAGAAAGAGATTGGGACCTCGTTGTGTCTTAGAGGACGTGGCACAGCTGGCTCGACTGACAGGATCTCGCGCCGAAATAGCTTCTGCGCGCGTTTGGTAAGGATTCCGTTGTCGCCTTCGAAGATGACATTGACAGTATTAGTCGGGTGTTGGAAACCTGGAGGACCCGACTTGTCGTTGCCTTCATCCCCCTTGTCCTTGTCCTTCTCCTCGTCATCGGGAGGAGGTGGTGTGTTGAGACTCTTGCGGAGGACGGTCCACTGAAACATCGTGTGTTTGGCCTTTGGGTGCATCGGGCATTGCTTGTGGAGGATCCTCTCATGCTAGTCCTGAAGCTTGCCCGATTTCTTGCCGCGAGGGTTCCGCTCGACGTTGGCCACCTGGTCCTCCTGCTTGCGCTTGCGGGAGGAGTTCGAGTTGTTGTTGTTGCCCTTGTCGATCTTGCGCTTTGGGAAACGCTCGTTCTTGTAACACCTCAGGTGTTTAAATTACGAAATAAGCCTCTTTAGCTTAACACGGTGCATAAATAATTAAGAGAAGTTTCAACGAAATGAGTTTTTTTTTAAAAAAAATAACTTCTAAACTAGAACTCAAATGAACTTTGGCTTGAAACAAAACTTGTGTAACTTTTCATTTTGAACAACTTTCGTGTTGAAGGATTTTCGAGTTGCAACACAAAAATTTGAGAAACCCTTGGATTTGCAAACCAATCCCTGCCTTTTCTTCTATTTCGCTCCATACCCTTCTTCTCCGCCTCGCCCGACCCTCCGACGTGAAGCCGCTCGCCGACCCTCGCGTCGCCCGACCCTTCCGTGTCACCCGACCCTTCCGTGTCGCCCGACCCTTTCACTCGCCCGACCCTACGTTCGCCCGACCCTCGGTTTCGCTACCGTCCTCGCTTCGCCCGACCCTCGCCCGCCGCGCAGTCGCCGCAGGCCACTTGGCCGGCGATGCCTGACAGCGCTAGGCGCCAAGCCAATGCCTGGCCGCGCCCGCACGCCGTGTTCCTCCCCAGTCCGCGCACGCCACGCGCGCGGCAGCAACCCGCGCCCCTGCCCGCCGCCCGCCGTGCCCAATGGACGAGCCGCGCCGTGCCCGTGTCTCCGCCGCGTCCTGCCAGTCGCCGCGCTCGCCGTCCGGCAAGACAGCTGCTGCAGCTCCTCGCCCAACCCGCGCGCCGCGTGATCTCCAGCTCCACACGACAAATCCTCAGCGCCCAGTCCCCTGCCCGCGCCTGCCGCACGCCGCGCCGGCTCTGTTCGCCGCCCACCGCGGCCAGTCACGCGCCCCCGTCGTGCCGCCCGCGCCTGCATCTCACAGTCCAAGTTCCGCCCCTGCTCCCGCCTCTTTGCTGCCTTCAAAAGGCCGCACTGAGTCCCCCTCGCACGCCCAGACACCACAACGCCGCCGCCCACGCCGCCGCCGCTCCTTGCTGCTCCGTGGACAGCCCACGCCGAAGCTCCTCCATCCAAGCCAAGCTTGAAAATGGGTTCCCCTCGACGCCGCGAAGCTCATTAACCAGCCCACGCTCTCCCCTCCTCGCCGGAGCACCGTCGCCGACGCTCCGCCCCGCCGCCGCCCTTCTGCTCCATGCCGACGAGCCACCTCCGGCCACTCCCAACCCCGACCAAGGCCACCCCAAGGTAGCTCTAACCTCCCTAGATCTCCCCGACCCTTTTCCCCTCGCCGCCGACGAGCCCCCTCGCCGGAATCTGGACGGCCGCCGTGCCAGCGCCGCCCAGAGACCCAATTGCAATAATTGAAATCTTTAAAAGAGTCTGACGCAAGTTTCCAGGGGCATATCTGTAAACCTATGTTTAAACTTTGATTTCAAAAACAACAAACTTGTAAAATTCGTATAAAATCATAGAAAAATCGGAAAAATACAAACTCAACTGTTCTGGAATCTTTAGATGAAAATCTACAAATTTTGTTCCATGCATTTCTTCAGTTGCTTGCTTAAACTTACTATAAATGGAAGGTTTAATAGACTTTAAATGTACCCCCTGTTGTAGACAAAGTCTAAACCTGAAAATTTAACAATAGATTGGTTGCTTCATTTGTAGGCCAGTATAAAAATATTAGGGCCAGAACCCATCTCTAGCTAAACTTCTTAATAAAACTTTTTTATAGCATGAAGTAATAAAACTAATTTGTAACTGCTGTTATGTTGTGATTCATGTGGTAAAACTTTTTCAGAGCTGTTGTTTTAATGCCTAAGTACCACAGAAAAAGTTTAGAACCTTTTTTCCTTTCTATAAACTATTTCTATAATTTTGTGGTAGGAAAGATGCACTAATTCAAATAATTAGTTTCTGTGCTTGGAAAATGTTCAACATTTTACTGTAGCACACCTTAGAGTAGCTCTTGCTATATAAAAAGTTCCATACACAGAAATCCTGTAAAACATCCTATAGAAACTAATCTTTATTAAACTAGGTGTATGTTGTCCTATTTATTATGCTTTGTATCTTGCTCAATAAAATCTGAAAAATTTAAAGTAACAAATTTATGGATAGATTAACACCGTGTAAAAGTTTTAGCTTCAATACATGAATGGTTTGTTCTGTATGAAAATAACTAGGTTTGCCGCCACGGCCCGACGTACCGTGGTCTGTGGGGATGTGTAGTCGCGGTGGGCCTGTTCCGTGAAGCGGGAATTGAAGGGAAAAGTTGCACGTGTGACTCTTGCAGTAACCACGTGACATGTGTTTAGGTTTCCCTTGCAAGGTTAAGAAATTCGATTCGAATCATCCGTTTCTCGCTGTTATTGAGACTGCTTGACCCTTTTACCACATAGAGTAAGAAGAGGAACAATGATGATGATTAAACTTGTTGGATGAAAAATTAATTCTTCCATCATGTATGATTTTGGATAGTTGCTTACCTAGAATGGTTAAAGAAAGCTAGAACTTGGAGCTAAAATCTGAAAGTAAGGACCTACTTATATATGCTTTTCGGCAAAACAAACCCCTCAAGCCAAGAGCCTTGCATGTCTAGGAGTCGGCTAAGTATATTCCACTAGTCGGGTAAGCCTTGCTGAGTATTAGTATACTCAGCCTTGCTTGTGGCTTGTTTTCAGGTGAAACTTTCGAGGACATGATTGCTAGTTTGACTTGGCCTTGTACGCTTCCTCCTGGTTGGTCGGTGGAATGGGATACGCCCCCGGCCAACGGTGGTAATGCCGAGTGATGTCTCGTACGGACTTCATCAAAACATTCTGTATCGTCGAGTAGTTATCGTTATTTTTCCGCTGCTTTGAACTCTGAAGAACTCATTTATTTTGAACTCTGAAGTACTTTATTTTATGAATTTGAACTCCTTTGTAATAATAATTTGTGATGAACCCTGTGGTATAAAATTTGTGGAATGTTGTATCCTCTGGGCTCACCTTCGTGTGAGTACATGTATGTGTGGTTCCGATCGGCAAAAACCATGGTTGTATCGGGAGGTTACCCGACAGACCAGTGGATTATTCCATTTGAAGTGCGAGTTAGCCCTGATTGCCCTTGTGGTGATGGTTAGCGCGCTTGAGCCGGATTAATTTAGGTGGTTCTACCATAGCTGGTATCAGAGCCGAAATGCATACGCCAGAGAATGCAACAAGCCTTAAAAACTTGTTTTCCTAAAACTTGACCACAAAAATTGTGTTGGAAAATGCGTTGGTTCGTTAAGGATGGTGCCTAGTTCGTAAAGCCCTAAGGGATTATGGGAAAGTTACTAGGTGGCTATCTAACTTGAATATTACCAACTAACTTCCAGCACATTACTTTCTGTCAAAACTTACTTTTATGCACAACCGACCCTTAAATTATGTAACGACGCACTCATCGCTAAGGTAAGAAGGTAAGAATCCTCAGCCAACTGAGAGAGCTTGGCCTTCCTGTCAGTGATGCGAGCCGAACGCTGCCCTCAAGCAGTGGCTTACTTGAGGTGCTGCCAATATACCAACTACTAGTTGATTATATTGGGAGTAGAAGGTTTGCCGCAGGATATGGCGATCGTTGTTCATACCCCCGTCTCAAGACGGTACCCCCCGTTAATACGCTATCTTGATAGCGTATGTTAACATCATCTGTACGGCGGGAATTGTACGGATGCCGTTTCTATAGTGAACGGTAATGAATACGGACGCTTTCATGAGTGCTGGCATGAAAGGTTCATTGGATAGAAACGTGTGTGTGTCTATATATATATATATATGCTATATCAATCATCTGCAGGTACACTAACCGCGATTACGATAAGTTTAAGAACGGCTAGAGATTTCTCGACTAGCTATTATAGTGAGAACCGTATTGTGTATGCCACCGAAACTAACTTCGTAAGACCAAAGCTATTTGGCCATTATGACTATATAAATCTGAAATTATTTTATTTGGTTAGGACGAATAGGACGTGCATGCATCATGACTATATAAATCTGAAATTGAAAATGCGATGCGTGAGAGGGGTAAGGTTCATGCGCCACACATTTGTCTTTGCATAAGGATTATCTAGCAAATCTGTCACATTCTGTCTTATTTGAAAAGATAGATTTATTAAGCTTAGAAAATGATCCTTTCTGGAGAAGTTCATGTTGAAAGTTTTGCTCCAAAATTTGTATTCTACCTCCTGTCTAAATATGAAAAATTCTGAACATATGGATAATGAGAAACAACAAAGACCTTGAGATGTCAGTTTTCTGTCCAAAATGAGCAGTTCTGCCACATAAACTTTTATGCCCCCTTACTACAGTTTTCTGCAAAAGTGTTCAACCCAAAACTTGTTGTAAATTTACTCAGGCAGCTACTGTTAAAATTTGGTAATTTTTGGCTGGGTAGATTTTCCCTGGTGCACGAAACATTGGCCCACTGTTCACTGAAATTTCTGGGTAGACAGTAAAGTAAAACCGACCATCTTAGAGCCTGATCTAGCTATAGAGTTGACTAGCAAAGTTATTCACAAATATCTTAGGAATGTTCTGGTAAAAGTTGAGAATTTGTGGACAAGAACTGTTGAAGTTATGACTATTTTAGCGCACTGTCCAGAACCTGTTCACTATACTGTTCATGGTTTTTTGCTATCTCACCCATTTGATCGTTTGTTCAGATGGCCAAGCCTGTTGCCATGATGGTGGATGAGGATGGACGCGTTCACTCGCAGTGTCTCCACTGGGAGGGCTTTCCCTCTATCTTGTGGGATGTTCTGCACACCGCGGGCTATTCAATTCCCCCACGTTACACCGGACTGGAGTTTGCAGAGAATGGAGTTACCTAGTGCCGTGTCCACGTGACCATGTTCCCGCACCCGCTACACCCGGAGTGGCCCGCCTTAGAGATTGAGGCTGTTGGTCGCCGTTTGGCCGATACTTGGGAGCTTGCTGCCATGAGGGCGCTCACCACTTTCTGTGCGCAGTGCCCCGAGGCCGTCACGCTCACTCCTATTGGTTTGTTTCCTGCTGCCCAGGACAACGACCCCTTTTGGCTCAACAGGGTGCAACACTCACAGTACTTGGTGGACTTTCATGCCCAGGAGACCATCGAGACCTCCGTGCGGTGCATGAATGCACTCTACCGACTTCAGACTCTCCAGAGTCAGGCGCTTGTGCAGCTCACTGATCTAGCACAGGCCTACCACATGATGGCAGATACCAGGGATGAGCAGATTAAGGAACTCAGTGAGGAACTCGAGGACAGAGACACCCGGATTGGCCAACTTGAGGGCCAAGTACAGGAGCACGACACTCTCATGGGTGAGAGAGATGACATGATAGCACACTTGGAGGAGCAGCTCCATGATCTGAACCTTGAGTTGGAGGATGCTAATGAGCACATTCAGTGGCACCATGATCAGAATGCCCCTCCCGACGTGGTGGCTATGGAGGAACATGAGGAGGAGCCATAGGAGATTGATGGTGTCTTAGTAATGGACTTTGAGGGTGAGACACTGCAGCCACCTCCGATGGGAGGTCACTCTCCTACTCACAGCGAGTCATCCGTCAACAACCTCGACGACTTCTAGCCGATGACCTAGGAGGACTTTTGCATATACTTCTCGATAGTGTAGCCTAACTTTTGGATAGTGTTGTAATAGGCTAACTAAGAGTTGAGTACCACTTTTGTGATGAATACAACTGGACCATTGGAAACTCTAATCATGTAGGCCATGGCTATATAAACTTGGTGGTTTGATGGTGATATTGGAAAGCAGTTGAATCTGCGATTGCAGAAACTTGTCGGAATTTTTACCCATGCCTATTTCCATTTATGGGCTGAGTGTTCAATACCAAACTTGTCCTAAATTTTGTGATCTAGGTTCTCAAAAAATTTCAACACTATTGGATCTTGCTAGTTTGAGTTATAGAAAAGATACTATAACTCATTCTGCTGAAAAACAGCCAAACCAGCGAAGCAAAGAGTGAATCATTTGGCCATCTTAGCAATCGATTTAGCATCTTGGCTGAATACCAAAGTTGTACATCTCTAAATTCCCTACCCACTGCCAAAATATGATAAATTTTGGATGAACCTACCAGGAGTTATAAGTTTCTTATGGCAGACAGTATTCTGTCCACGATTCTATCCATGATCTTTCAGAAGTCTACTTTTCCGCGCTAATCCTTTTGAATCATGGAAGCAATATGGATCTCGTTGCTAAAGATAAACATTCACATTTCAGATGGTTGGAGCAACCTGTGGTAACCCGGATGGTTTCGGTGCTAATGCTAGTGGATCCCAACCACAGCCACCACCACCACCCAGTTTAGTGGAAGTACTGGCCACTCAAACTGAGTTGCTTCGTCAGCTCGTGCAGGGGCAGCAAGCGATTTTTCAATACCTGCAGCAACAACACCATCAAGGGGGTGGGTGTAATGTCCACCATCCTCAGGTTGCAGTCTATCAAGAGCTCAATAACAAGATGATGGACACAAGAGACATTTACTCAGACTCCTTATTACCCCCATCACAACTTCTGATGAAACTTAAGGATCACCAAGTAAAGTGTCGGACTCTCAAGCATGACCCATGCGGCATAGACTTGACTAGATGGGAAATTACCTGCATAGAATTCATCCCGCGAGGTCGACGTCAAGTTAGCAGAACTGCTGACGCCGGCACAGTCCTACGAACACAAACTCGCTCACCTATTCAGGAAAAGATAGACCATGCCAAATTCATCACACCCAAGAAAGGTTCATTAGGTATGCCAGTAGCGATACCTTTAGATAACAAACAGCCCGGTCGTCCAAGTGACAAAAATCGTTGTTTCAATTGTGGAAGTTCCAGTCATTTTACTCGAGAATGCCCTCAGCCTAGGCAGTCAAGGAAGGGCCAAGGTTCTAGCCAAACCCATCAGAACAAGCGTAAAAGACAGATGGATCAGCTTGAAGCGCTCCCTAAAGGTGCACCAATAATGACACGTACATTCTCTGTTTACCAACAAGCCTATAGTTATATTGTTTTGATTCTGGTGCATCACATAGTTTCATTAGTGCAAAGTTTGGTGCAAAAGTAGGCTTGGATGTTTGTCACAAAAAAGGGTCGTATATGATATCAACACCGGGTGGTAAAATTGCTTCAAATCAAATGATAAGGCAAGTACCAATCAAGTTGGGTAGTAAAACCATCAACACGGACCTTGTTCATTTACCTCTTGACGGCATGGACGTTATTTTGGGTATGCATTGGATGGCTCTACACGGAGTCACACTGGACCTTTCTTCCCGAGCTGTTGAAATAAATTCACCTAGTCACGGAGCCACTACCCTTTACCTACCATTCCGGGAGTGCACGAATTCTTGTGCTTTCGTGATGGAAGGAATCAAGCTAGATGATATTCCAGTGGTATGCGAGTATGCCAATGTTTTTCCGGATGACTTACCAGGAATGCCACCAGATAGGGATATTGAGTTCGTTATTGAACTGCAGTCAGGCACTGCACCTATCTCCAAAAGACCCTATAGGATGCCACCTAAGGAATTGGCCGAACTGAAAACACAACTCCAAGAACTACTGGACAAAGGTTTCATTTGTCCTAGTGCATCACCTTGGGGATGTCCAGCCCTTTTTGTAAAGAAAAAGGATGACAGTTTAAGATTATGTGTGGACTGCCGACCTCTCAATGCGGTAACTGTTAAGAATAAATACCCACTTCCCCGCATCGACATTCTCTTTGATCAATTATCTGGAACTAGAGTTTTCTCAAAGATTGATCTTCAATCTGGATATCATCAGATAAACATTTGTCCATGCGATATTCCTAAGACCGCCTTTTCCACACGATATGGACTATATGAATTCTTGGTCATGTCCTTTGGTCTCACCAATGCCCCTGCCTACTTCATGTATCTCATGAATTCGGTATTCATGCCCGAGCTCGACAAATTTGTCGTAGTTTTCATTGACGACATCCTGATCTATTCCAAGATTGAGGAAGAGCACGCTAAGAACCTGCACATTGTTCTTCAGCGTCTCAGAGACCATCAGCTCTATGCTAAATTTTCTAAGTGCGAATTCTGGTTGGATAGTGTGAAATTCTTAGGTCACACTATTTCCAGCAAAGGCATAGCCGTTGACCCTAGTAAGGTACAAGAAGTGATGAATTGGAAACCTCCCACCTCTGTTCATCAGATTCGCAGTTTTCTTGGCTTAGCCGGTTACTATCGCCGTTTCATTCCGGATTTCTCCAGGATTGCTAAGCCTATGACCGAACTATTGAAAAAGGGAGTAAAGTTTGTATGGGATGAGAAGTGTGAAGAAGCTTTCCACACTCTCAGAGAACGTTTGACTACAGCCCCTGTGTTAGCTCAACCCGATAACACCAAGCCGTTCGATGTTTACTGTGACGCATCTGGCACTGGTCTTGGTTGTGTGCTTATGCAAGAAAATCGAGTTATCGCCTATGCTTCACAAGCCCTTCGGCCCCATGAGCAGAATTATCCGACCCATGATCTCGAGTTAGCAGCAGTCATTCATGCTCTAAAAATATGGAGACATTATCTCATGGGCACTCGTTGTAATATCTACACCGATCACAAGAGTCTCAAATATATCTTCACCCAAGCCGATCTGAATATGAGACAAAGAAGATGGCTAGAATTAATCAAGGATTATGATCTCGAGGTGCACTATCACCCCGGCAAGGCCAATGTAGTCGCGGATGCACTCAGCCGCAAGGCCCATTGCCATTGCCTATCAGTGGAACTCTATAATGAGACATTATGTGCGGAAATGAGGAAGCTTAATTTGGAAATGATTTTCCAAGGCACTCTGAATCACATCTCAGTCGAGCCCACTCTTCACGACCAGATCATCATGGCACAACTACACGATGAAGGAGTTAAGATCATCAAAAAAAACTCTCTCTAGGAGAAGAGAAATACAAATGTTTCCGTCAGGACCATAAGGGAGTTCTATGGTTCGAAAGTCGCATAGTCGTTCCGAAGAATCATGAACTCCGTAAGAAAATTCTGGATGAGGCACACCTTTCCAAATTTTCCATTCACCCCGGCAGTAACAAAATGTATCAAGACCTTAGGCAAAATTTCTGGTGGACCCGCAGAGGAGTCAAGGTCGTCATCTAAATCCGAGTAGGCGTCGAAAACGGGAGCCTCCCGGCTACTGGTGGCATCCTCGTCTCCGAGCATGAGTAGAAGATCCAAATCCGCCTCCAAGTCGGAGAGGGGCTTAGACCGTAGGGCCTCTGCATAGGTGGAAGCCGCGTTGCGTAGTCCGAAGCAAAATCGGGTACGCTCTTTCCCAGATTGGGTCGGACCCGAGCTGGAGAGTCGTGTTGGGACATGAGTCGAAAAAGCGTCGGTGACGGAATTCTCCTCGGTCCGCGGGGTGAGAGGCAGATGCATCTCGTCGAGGCTGTCGATGAACTCGTCAAGTCTGCTCGAATAGCTCGATGCCTCGGGCTCCATGATGTTGGCCAGGTGTCTGTTGAAGCCGCCCGAGCCGTTGGTGAAGCAGATCCAGGAGCTGAAGACGAAAGTTTTTCCCTTGTCGAGCACTGCGCTGGTGAAGTTGAAGGATGCCATCAAATTTTCCGGTGGATGCTCGACGAACCCTCCTACCTGGTGCGCCAGCTATCGGTGTTTTACTGCCAAGCCCACTGAGGGATACCCCTGAGGTGGTAGATTGTAGGTAGAGTGTCGCCGAGATCAGGAACTCGAAGGTGCAAGGAGCACAAAGTTTAGATAGGTTCGGACCGCTGAGAGCGTAATACCCTATGTCCTGTGTGGTTTGTATTGCCTTAGAGGTTATGAGATATTTTGGAGGGGTCCCTGCCCGCCCTTATATAGTCCGGGGGGATAGGGTTACATGGAAGTCCTAGTCGGGGACGGTCTGAGGAGTCCTGCCCAAGTACATTGTCGAGTAGTTTCCTTACGTCCGACTAGTTCTAGCCCTATACAACTAGCTACAATGAGGATAAGGTATGACCCATGCGCCATCCCCTACTACAAGAATATGTACGCCAAGTGTGCAGTCCCGCTGCCCCGGGTCTGACATATTCATATTTTTATTAGTAGAGATTAACTTCCATATATTCTATATACTTGATACTTTTTTATTTAAAGTTAATAAAAAAGATATTATTCAATTTTCAAAATAAATAAAGTAACCATAAAATATATTTATTTATCCAGGGGCATTAATGTTGTGACACATCTGTTATGTTTATCAAAACTTTAATACTATGAGCAGCACAAACTTTACCGAAGGTACAATAGACATTAGATTATGGAAAAAGGGTAAACATTCCTAAATTACTTCAAATGCAAATAGAATATCATGGCTAAGTAACTATATTTAATGCTTAATGATAAAAGAAAGATTAACAAATGTTATTTATACAAAACAAACCATCATGCCCTTCTATTATGTTTATGTGAAAGGCACTATTTCTATATAAGATGAAATATTTATGATGCAAGTATAAGCTAGAGAGAAGTGCTCAACTCCACAGATAAAAATATCATGATCACTAAGCTAACATATGCAACATGTAAGTTGGTTTGTTGAAAAATAAGTGTCAGTTTGCAAGTTTATAGTGAGATACAAGGAAATTAAAAAAATTATACGACTTCTTGGATGAGAAAAAATGTTTATATCAAAGTTTTAGGTCTCGACAAGATCTACAACGTTGCAGTTTAAAATTATTTCATTTGAAGTCATTTAGGTTGTCCAAATATTTATCATCAATTTTGTAAAGAATAGTTAAAAGAAAAACCTATATTGCTTTTGACAAGAAACACATTGTGGTGGGATGGTAAGAGAGGCAATGTGCTAAAAGGAGGTTGCAAGTTTGAATCCTAGGTATGGCAAGTGGGTAAAAATTTTTATGTTATTATAGTTGTGTACTATATAGAGTAGTAACACTTTTTTGGATGTAAAGTAACACATGTATTATGTTACAATAGATAAGTAGTTACACTTTTTTGGATGTAAAGTAACACATGTATTATGTTACAATAGATAAGTAGTTACACTTTTTTGGATATAAAGTTACACATGTCTTGTGTTTTGATAGATCAAATAGTAACATTTTTTTGGATGTAAAGGAACGCATGTCTTATGTTATAATAGATCAGACAGTAGTAACATCAACAATAGGAACACTAACAAACATATGTTACTAGGAAACCTAGTAACACATTTATTAAGCTACAATAACACAAGTTGATGTTACTAAAGCTATGTTCTCTAGTAGTGAAATCACAAGCACCCAGGACGCTGGAGTGTGAGCCGGCCACGTAGCGGGGGGGCGCTTGCGGCCTGACTGGGAGGCCGGCGCCGACAACATCCTCTATGGCATGGGTGACCGTGGCCCCACTTGACGCCGTCGAAGAGGGCCAAGCAGTCCGCCCACCTGGGAAGCCGGAGGAGGAGTGCGACTCCGCGCAATGCCAGCCACCTGGGAGGCCCGCGGCCAACACGGCGGCCGCCCGCTTCCGGTGAGGCTAGATAGAGGGGGCAAAGTGGCGGCGGCGGCAGGGGGGGGAGGGGTGGGGCGAGAGAAGCGTGAGGGGAAGGCCGGAGCGGTGGCGGCGGCAGCGAGAGGGGGAGGCGAGAGCGGCGCGAGGGGGACCCCGGAGCGGCGTCTTCGGTGAGCGCGAGGGGGACGCCGGAGTTGCCTTGAGCTGCAAACTGCCGCTCACGAGGGGGAGTGCAAGAGGTGGGGAGACACATGTGTTTTTTGCGGTGGGCAGAACCACGGCGAGGCAGACCCACAATAGTAGAGGTAAAATTCTTTTTAGTAGTAGAGATAATATCTATATCTATTTAGGAAATACAAAAAAAATACTAGAATGATTGACTTGTACTCACATTCAAGGAGAAAAAAGATACCATTAGCTTTATGGGCATTTCAGACATTTCACCATTGATCATAGAGAACGGATTGAAAGTAATCAGGATTGCCAAACACTCAATTTATTTAGGCAGTCGATTCTCCAGAAAGCTAAATTATCAGAGAATCTTACTTCATAGATGAGCGAGGTCCAGATAGGAATCAAACTGAGGAGCCACGTAAAAAGAGGTGTACAACAAATTATGATCCAATTATTCGGTACACTACGCATAATATATAGAGACAATTTACGAAATAAAAAGGGCCAAACTAACTATATATATTTCAGAGAATGAAACAAGAGTCCATATATATAATTTTTGCGCGTAAACCAACTTCTACTTAAAATATATACTACGGACGTCGATAATAGGAAGAGCAAGTAACAATTTACGAAATGAAAAGGGATCAGATCAGGACCATGCAAACTACTCGCAGCAAAGAATTCAATTCCATTATTCCTTTCCTGCTGTAAAAGAAAATTCAGGCTTAGTTGATCGATATACATGATGGTTTTGCTTTATTTATGCCTTCTTAGTATTTGCGATGGATCTTGCTGCCTTGAGGTTCAAAAATACCGCCCTGTATAGTAGTGGTAGATTTCAAACACAAAAAAAAGTTAGGCGGCGTCAATTCTCACAAGGCAAAACGTACGGCCGAACGTACAATATGCTAGCTGGCTAATTTCTTTATATATATATATATATATATATATATCAATTAACTAGGATCGATGCGACGAAAAGTTAGGCCTCACCAGCAGGATGCGACGAAGCTATGGAAAAGAACTCGGAGTTGGAGTGGCATGTACTCATAGTTGATCCAACTTACAATTGGCCAGAACTGCAGATATATATTAACCAAAAACATATATATGTCACCGGAAATTAATTGATCAAACATATATTTTCCCAACAAAAAACAGGACGAAATTAATTAAATACCTACCTTCCAAGCTGTCAGTTGAACAGATGCATGGTCCTTCTTCACCTTGCTCTTTACTTGTCCGAATGGTCTCCCTGCAAGTTATGAAAATTGCAAAGACTGACTGATTATTTCCCATGATAAACAGTGGTACGCACATGCATGTGATCTGTAGGTGCTAATTAGTTTCTCGAAAAGAATGTTTAGTTTTTTCCTGTTAATAGTAATCAGAAGGGTCCTTCCATTTGCTATAACAAAAAAGAGGACGTATTGGCTTTCTCAAGGAGAAAAAGAATTCTCTCTCTCTGTGTGCATAGGATGAGTTTTATCTACCCTCGCGTGTAGCTACTCTCATCATCAGTATACCACCGCGCGTATATCCACGTACTCATTTATCACTTTGAGTATGTTCATATACTAATACTAAGATACTTCAAAGGGATATATACGAAAAATTTTAAAAGCATTCCTATTTTTTAAAATATATTATGATTATACCTTAGTATTAGTATATAAAAATAACTATGTCCATATACTCTATGTATGGTTGCATGCTCAACGTATATACCATCATAGATGGTCTAGTATGATCACATATTTTATGTACATAATCTTTGTTTGATCAGATACGTCCTACATCATGAGATACACACATGGGAGTAGCTACAAGCGCGTGTAGAATGAAATTTTCATATATATATATATATATAATATATATATATATATATATATATATATATATATATAATGTGTGTCTCAGAACGTGCGTGCAGTTGTCTCTCTGTGGAAATTCTTCCTTTAATTTGGTAGTAGCTGGAATATATATGCTGGATCTGGTTTGGACGGAGGAAGAAAACTTGACAGAATCTCAACTTATTTTATGGGAATATACAATGAACAAACTTCCCAGTGGAAACTATATATACATACCTTCAACGACCAGACCATAATACATCATAAACATCATGTTGTTCCATGGAGATGCGGTCAGCTGTTCTACTAAAACCTACAACACATGGTAGATGGGCAAAACAGAGCTACCTTGATCAGTTTAGGACTTTGGAACTAATAAAAAGACATACAAGTACTAGTTGCACATGAGAAAATATGCCCGGAAAGGCTAACAACTACATGCCTTCTTGGCTGTCGTTTCTTTTCCTTTCTTGCCCTTGAAAAACCTATCCATGAGCTTGTGGAGGAAATGTCCAAACGGCCCCGCGTATGCAAATCCATATAGCTGTTATACATCGCCCAGCAAATGAAAAATAAGAACCATACATGAGTCACGCAGGAAATTTTGTGTGTGCCATTTGGGCTATATATGAGCATTCCAGGTTAAACTTAATGCATGCTTTGATGTCGAACAAGGTCTGTCATCGAGTGAAAATGGCAGTCCAGTGGTGATCTGTCGCTCTATGCAGTAGCAGTTGTTATAAATCAGCCTATCTTTTGCAATTCGCACATAATACTTCTCTTTTTTTTTTGTTCTCTGTTTGTAGTACACATTATATCAATTATGCGGCCGGATTCGTTTGTTCTTTACTAGTCCTGGGAGTCCTAGAGCGAGGCAACAGCAACAAATTAAGGAAAAAAAACTCTGGGATCCGAAGCGGCAGCCATTCTGAATGGATGTGTTAGATTCAGAGGAAAAGCCGCCCTGAAATTAAAGGGGGGAAAAACAGACCGCGATGAGGAGGAGCCTCCTGAGTTGGAGCTTGGGGACGCCGGAGATCTTCTGGGCGACGGCGTCGCTGCAGCCGGCCAGGACGCCGGAGGTGATGGCCTTGGTGCGCAGCGGGTGGGCCAGCAGCTGCCTCATGTACGCCTGCCCCGCCATCGCCACCACCTCAGACATCTCTAGTCGTGGAGAGGCGATGGAAAAGCAAGTCAACTGGAGAAGGGAGCCAAGCAAGACGAGGAACAGATGATGAAGAAAGAAAGATGGGTGGTGGAACTTTTAAAAAGAAAGAGGGGAGGATGCTGCGAATCATTCAGATCTTGACTAATAATCTAATGACATTCTGACCGGGCAGCTGCTGAGATGCTACCTGCTGGGTAGGTAAACTCAGCTGCCGAGTGCTTGCTAATCAAGACCCAGACATTCCTGGAAACGTGGTAAATGTTCAGGAGCTGCTTGCCTCACCCTGCTTTTGATCCGAACAGGGTACATGGTGCTATCAGCTTTGACCTGTTTTTGGCTAAGGGTGTGTTGAGACCCCGTGTCAAAAAAAAGTTTAAAGGAATCTTATTATTTAGGAGTATTAAATAAAATCTATTTATAAAACTTTTTGCATAAATGGGTTGTAAATCGCGAGACGAATTTAATGATGGTAATTAATCCATGATTACCGGATGGTTATTGTAGCATCAATATTGCAAATTATGGATTAAGTAGACTCATTAGATTCGTCTCGCGATTTACAACCTAACTGTACAAAAAATTTTATAAATAAATTTTATTTAATACTACTAAATAGCAAGATTCCCTTTCAAATTTTTTTTGACATGAGATCTAAACGCACCTTAAATTCAGAATGTGGGTCAGGCGTGAACTTCCATGCGAAAGATGGCTCCTGGGTACAAGATCCCTCAGGCTGACAAGTTCTCATATTATCTCGGTTGTGTACACTTTTGATGCAATGTTGGATCTGCAATTAGGTGGCTTCCCGCATGGTACAGCGTTTAGTTTGGGGGCCTTTGTCAAGGGCATGAATTGAATATGGCAGTGGGTAGCCTTGGACGGTTATAAGCGTGCGTAACTGTAATGAACATCTCCATCTATTCGCATGACGCCAAGTGAAGTACCAGTAATAAACAGGCCTGCTTTTGAATGAATGAAGTTTCACGAACTGGCACCTTGGTTGGTCAGGTATGCAGGATTTGCTCCCTTGCAATTATTCCGTTGTTCTTATGCTTCTCATACTCCAGCATGATGTTTTTGCCCGAACCAGATTTTTTTTTAAAAAATCAGTTAGCCAATTAGCCATGACATGCATAAATTTGAGGGCAGAGCTAATTCATCACATCACCAATATGAGAAACCAAATATAGTATGGAAAGGGCTTATTACGCGTATGATGGGTTGGGTCTTGGGTGGCCTCAACTGTTTTTTTTTCGTTGTGTTGCGTGCAGACGTGGCTGCTACAGGACAGTAAGAGATATGCTTGGTTTCGTTGCTACACCAAAGCAATCTTCAGTTAAGAGAAACCAAGATGGGCGAGCAAACTTCCCTCCTTTGTTTCTTCGATCGAGCCACTAAATGGCCAGGCAGCTAGCATTAGTAAGTACGTCAGCCCACCTCACCTCTAATTACAACAACACTCCCACATTCGGCTAACGTGTTCTGTGTTCATTGTACACACGTTAGCTTTTCTGAACACAGCAGTGGCGAATCTAGGATTTGAGGTTAGGTGGTCCAACAAGAAAAAAAATTGAAGTACCTTATAAATGTCTTCAAATCCACAATTAAATATAAATTTGCATAAAATGAAGCATACACACCATGTTTGGCAAATTCTACAGTACGATGATGCAAGAAGCAACAGACTGCAATATAAAATCTGCCATTGTTAGAGCTAGAACTGCCTACAATATGGCGCCTTTCGGTTCTTCCTGGTGGCCCGCACGCTGCTGGGGGGCAAGTGCGCCGCGCCGCGCCGCGCAGGCCCAGCTCGCAGACCCGCACGCCGGCCGAGCCGCAGAGGGTACCACCGCGTATCACAGCGGCTCGCTCGCGCACGCCGCCGCGTCGGAACCAATCCGACGCCGCCGAAGCTCGCTGCAGCGCCTACGGTCTCCCTCCCTAGCTAGCGCGCCGTTGCTGCCTTGCCGGACTCGGCTTGCGTTGATTGGCGCTGGGTGCTCGGGCTACTTCGTTAGGGGGGCTGCTCGGGGTCACACGCATGACCCCGAGCCGGCAGGTCGGTCACACTAAGCGTTTTCCTCCCGGAATTTCATGTTTTGGGTCTAGATCAGCCCAACAAACCGGTCCATATATATTTTATTGCTGGAACAGTCTTTTTTTGTTGCGGAACAAATTCTTCTTGTTGCGGAACAATAGTTTATTGTTATGCGTAATAAAAAAATTATTCCGTAACAAAAAAGTATTAGACCAATGTTGGGTCTTGTGTGATGTTTTGACTGCCAGTCATGGCTCCTAACATTTGTCTTTGTTAGGGGCCAAATCGTAGAGGGGCCAAATCGTAGAGATGAGTTGCTTCATGGGTCAAATCTTAGGGTGGGCCGCCTTTAGATCCGCCTCTGGAGCACAGTACACATATATATGCTCATGAAGTAGGTGTACAATGACTGTATTATCCCTGTCTGTCTGGACTGTTTGTAATAGTTTTCTATATTTTTTTAGAATAATGGTAACACTTGGAGAGATTTTTCTCAATACAATTATAGTAAAATGAAGGAGCCATTATGCACTAATTAAGATGTTTACATTAATTTTAAATGTAATTAGGCCATCTCTTGAGTACAAACAATAACCCTACTATCCCATGTTCATCAAAGCATCGGCAATACTATCACGAAAAGCATTCATGTCGGTCTTCTCTTGTCCATGTACTTGGGGCTGAGATGATGCTTCACCAGCACTTGGAACGAAGTCTTCATTTTGTCCACACATGTCAAAGAGCTCATCACTCAAATCACTTTCTCTAATGAAGTTGTGTAGGGCCATACATACAATTATAACCCTTTGCATTCATTATACATAGAGGTCTATTGCAACACACTACTATAGATTAAGTTATTACAAACACTTCATCACCGTCAGTTTGAAATGAACTGGCGGTGATAGACTATCACCGTCAGTTCATATTACGAATCGATGGTGATGTCTACATCACCACCGGATCGTGTTATGATCCGACGGAGGACGGTGATACCCGTACCACTCTCTAGATATTTTTCTCGCTCTCCTCTCGGTACTTCTCTGCGTCTCGTCCCCCTTCCGTCCTTATCTCCACCGCCTCCCCATCCTCTCCCTCCTCTCTCTCTCCCCTACCGCCCCTCACCTCTCCTCGCATCCTTCCCCTCCTGTCTCCCCGCCGCCCTTCCACTCCCCTCCCCCTGCAGCCCCTCCATTCCTCGCTGCCCTCCCCTGCCAGCGTGAGGCAGCGACACCGGCGGCGCTCGCCGCCCTTCCCCTCCCGACCCCTGGCACGCGGCGATGCGGGCCGCAGGGCAGCGACGCGGCCAGCGCCGCCTTTCCCCTCCCCTCCCCCAGCAGCCCCTCCCCCACCGCCCTTCCCTGCAGCGCAGCCAGCGGGGCAGCGGCGCGGGCGGCGGCGGGCAGGGCGGTAGTGGGGTGGTGTGGCGGGACAGCCAACGCGGAGTGGGGCAGCGCTGCGGGACGGCTAGCGTGGCAGCGTGGTAGCAGGGACGGTGCAGCACGGCGTGTCACGGAGCAGCAACACCGACGGAGCAGCAGGAGTCACGGCGGCGTGGCGCGGAGCAGTAGGAGCACCGGAGAGCCGCGAGGCGTCCGCGCAGCAGCGGCACGTGGAGCAGCGCACGGAGCTGCGACAGCATGGAGCACGGTGACGACGGTGCAGAGCAGCAGCAATGGCGCACGGAGCTTTTTTTTTCAATTTTTTTTGTTCTATGACGAGGGCAATCATGCCGGTTATGGAACCGTGGTGATGGTTTGTTTCGATGCAAAAGGCCGGCGATCGTCCTTAAATGTCAGCAAACGCGAGGATCCGGGAGCTCTTGCCTCCCTCTTGCGCGGGGTCTAATTACGCTGCGTGGTGGTGCAGGGCGTGCCAATTAATTTGACCTACAATTGATAAAGAATAGGAAAATATTAAATTACCGGAATGTATCAGCTTCCGAATTATTCTATCAAGAGCATCGGCCGAGAGTCCGATACAATAGTAGATCAATCGGTCTACGCTTTGGCCGATTATGCAGATAAGGAAACGCCAAATGAGTTAGCGAGGCCTCGGTAGACAACACCTAGATCCGAACCCGATCGGCCTAGCGACGTGCAACAGACAAGTTGTGCGTTGGCCGATAGTATCTAGATCTAGGCTGGATAAATTGTGGCGATCAGCCTAGCGACGTGCAACAGGCAAGCTGTGCGTTGGCTAATGGTATTTAGATCTAGGCTGAATAAATTATGGTAAAAACTAAATAAAAATATAATTAAATGAATCTAACCCTATCCAATCTAGCAAATACCGATAACTGATGATAACAGCAAGAAACAAGGTAGACTAAGCATATTAATCTAACAGGAACAAACTGATATCGATAAATTGGTGAACAGACCAGATCGAAATCCAATCTACTCGATAACTTGAATTAATACAGGATAGAGAAAGAACCGATGCACCGTCAATGTTGAGCCTATCTGCCTCGTTCGACATGGAACTTACCAGTAAGCCGGAGATCGAAGTCGATGCAGCCCCACGTGTAGGAAAGAACTCGTAAAAGAAAAATGTACTGCAACCAAGGCGAACCCGCCGGAAAGAGAAAAAGGAAAAAAAGGATTTGTGTATTGATCATTGGATATTTTTGGTACATGACTGAGGGCAGCTATTTATAGCCTGAGCTACAAAGCCTAGGTCGATCACGACTTACATTACTTAACGATAAAGAAAACAAAACTTCCTAAATAACAAAACCTCTATCTCTAAGATAACTTGCTGACATCACCGATCAGCGCCTTTCAGCTTCATCGGCTTTCCATACTCCCTCGGCCGATTCTCTTTTATCGCCTTCTTCTTCTGCACCGGCTAGACACGCGTCCAAAAAACGGTATCAACATATGCCCCCCAATTTCGGAATAAAAGCATTATGTTCCAAAATTCTAATGACCCCATACACATCAGCCATCGCCATCCAACTCTCCGAGGGCAAAACCGCGAATTCCCAATCGTCTCTATCGTTTCTTCCGAAGCTGCCGAAGAACAGATCCGCCCCTCTAACGGAGATTCATCCGCACACTTAATATCAGCATCCCCAACTGCAGCAGATTTTCCCTTCTTGTTATTACCTCTTCATCATCGATGGCCTCATCTTTAGATGTTCCTACAGTAAGTTTGGCCTTTCATCTTTAATCCGCGAATTTTATCCCCCCTTTCTAAGATGTGCTTTCCTTCCACGCTCTCAGATCCAGGATCACCATTCATTTAGAAAACCATCCAGGCCACATCTGTTTAGGCCCTATGGGAGATCCAGATCCTGCAGAACTAATTAATCTAGAGACTCGCCGCATTCCCTTCAAGCGTTCTTTCCAGGATCTATCAGACTGGGCACACACCTTCAGATCTTGGCCAAGCGTCACCCCAGGATGGAGGAATTGGTACGTGAGAATGTCAACTTCCAAGCGAACTTTCTAGGATGAGGATGACATCGATCAATGTATCGAGCTTTCTCTCTCTAATATGCCCAGAAACGAATCCATGCTTATCGCAGCTTCTCACTTTTGGTCGGATGCTCTGAATGCATTTCTTTTCGGCCACGGTCCAATGTCGCCAACTCTAGCTGATGTCCACATGCTTACTGTCTTGAACATTTCAGCACCGGATTCCGCATACAGTTTACTGACAAAGCCATCTCACAAATTAGAAACCAAAAATGCTAGCGGTTGGAAGGGTTATATTGAGCATCATGCTAGAACAGGCACAATTGTTGACAGGGAGCACACCACTTTCCTCACCATGTGGTTGGAAAAATTTGTCTTCTATGGAAAATCTGTCGGCCCAACTTCCAATTTCCAAAGCATCGCTGAATCCTTAGTTTCAAGATGCAAAATTCCCTTGGGGAAACATCTTCTCGGATCAGTTTACTTTTTGCTCCATCAGGTTTCTGTCAAACTATTATGTGGTGAACCAATTGGCAATCTCAGAGGCCCTTGGTGGTTCATCAACCTGTGGCTGAATCTGTATATGCATAAAATTCTGGCCCAAAATCTTGAGAAAATGAGCTTCCCATGGAACCACGCCGAAGAGGATGAACCCAAGACACACCGATGTTCATCATATGGTGAAGCCGCATCAGCTTTTCCCAGCATTAGGTTGACTCAATCAGAAGCAGCATCATTCTTCCAATGCTTCTACAATGGCCCCACTGAAGATAAAATCATATGGTTTGCTTATGGGGACGAAAAAGATTCATTTGAAAATCTTGTCAAATTTGACTTCAACTTTTCTGCTGATGATGAAGAAGCCAAGGCTAGCCTTAAAGAAGCAATCACTCCAGGCATTCTTCCCGTCAATCTTTTCTTTGGCTGAAGTCATCAGTTGTCATATGAATTCTATTACCCAGCCATAACAGCACGTCATCTTGGCTTCGGCCAACTACCTCCGCAACTATTCTTCAGTAACTTGGTAAAACCTCGAGAAATAGTGGACAGTAGTCTTGAGTACAATCGGTTGAAGAATCTGGCACCTGACGCTGAAACCATCAGTCTGGAAAACTGGATCATGGCTACCTTCTCCACAAAAGTTTTTAGGCAATGGTGGTCAGAGTGGAGTCTGCATCTTTTCTGCCGATCGGTTAAGACATACTGCCAGCAATTCAATCCGTCCTTTGTAACTACGAATGATGAGGTATGTGCCCCCCTTCTTCTTATCAATACCCATTACGATCTTTGTTCCCAACACCGGCAAGTCAGGATCTAGAGGCTTCTCCTCCACAAGTCAGCAACTCCGGCAAGCCTATCAATTACGCTCCTCCTTCAGAAATTCCTCATACGAGTCACAGAGCTCCTTCTCTAAAGGATGTAGCCGCCGGACGCTCAAAGCGAAAAATAGTTTACACCAAGAAGACCTCCAGCAAAAAGATAGACCGAAAGAAGTCTCCCTCAGCTCGGACTACTGACTCGCAAACATCAGCTCAAGTTCTATCATCGTCTTTTCAGGTGCTATATCCAGATTAATTCCAACTTCAATCAAAACAATGCTTAAATTTCTCCTATTACTACAGCCACCGACTTCGACTCAAGCCAATCTTGAAAGTGCTGATAAATCTCCTGCCGCACCAACGACATCAACTGCAACAAATTCTCCGCTGGAGGATCTTGCCGAATCTGCATCGGCTGAACTCCAACTCTCGGTGATTTCAAAACAACCTGTTCCTCAGGTGAATTAAGCCAATCCTCAGAATGTTTTGATTTCTGACTTATCTCGTTCACCATTGTTGTCTTCTAGGATAATCTTCAGGGCACTACCCCGTCGGCTTGCTTCATCCCACCCAGTGAAGATGTCAATTTGCCAGCCGATGGTGACAATGCTATCAACCCATAAATCATAGAGCAACCTCTTCAGCTTCCTTCCCAGTTTGATGAAATCCATCTGAAACAGGTACCTTCTCAGCAAATTAATTAACTCCCCTTTCATTAGCCGCAATTATCTGACTCATCTTCCCTGACCAGGCATAGGATACTCTAGACAACAGCATCTTCTCATATTAGATTGATGACCTTTTAGAAGGAGAAGAAATTACTTCAACGGCCATAACAAGCGAAGTCTCCGATGACGTAAAGACCAAGCTTCGTGACATTCTCCAGCTGCTGGATCAAGATATCGGTGTGCTAATCCAGGACGCATAAGGGATAAGAAGAACACTCGATCTTCTAAAAGGCCAACTGCACACAGATGTGGAATCCGCTATCATACCAGCAGCTTTCATAGAGGGTCGCCAATGTGAAGTTCTTGATGCTCAGCAACATTTAGCAGACCGTGCCCTTCAAGCTCAATTTTCCCAGCAAAAGGAAATCAACCGATCCAAAGCAAACCACATCAGGGCCAAGGTAGAACTTCTTGAGAACTCCCGCCTGGCAATTGTCGAAGAAATTGACCGGCTCAAAATTTAGAAAGAGAAAATGTTGAAGGAACTAGATATCATCAACACAACACTAACTGCGGAAGAGAACAAATTGGAGAACCTCCCCGTCACCATCGAGAAAATGAAGGCAGACATGAAGACCCCAGTCCGTGAAGCTGTTCGCTTTCATAAACTGATCAAGCCGATCCCAGGATCTGCCGACGAAGACCGGTGGAAAATCAATGAAGTCGATCAGATCCATCTTTGTGCCGTCAACGCAATCCAAAAATGTCTTGGCTCGACATAAATCTTCATTTTCACCATGAATCACCGCAAACAATTCCTTGGTTTGTAATATTTTGCACTTAGGGCGACATATGTAGTGTCGGCCATCCCCATCTTTGCTTAAGTACAATCGGCCACATTCTGTGATCAACGAATAAATTTCGGAACTTCTTGAAGAATTCTCTTAGGCCGATGTCTAATACATTCTTGTCACTCGTAGCTTGAAGACTTCTGTCTTGACACAGGCACATCAATTTCCTTCCTAGTCGTGACGCGTCCTTCGATCATAGCTTGTTCAGGCACTCGTGGACCTAGCCGATCATGGACAGAGACATGATTCTCAATGTGTTCATCTCTGAAAATCAGCTGCTGATACCTGTCTTCATGGCGCTACCTTTTGAAGTTGCATCGGCCTTTATGCACCCCATTGCATTCAGAAAAGTCATCGGCCGATGGCAAGCGCAGGCCCTCATTCCAGCAAAAAATAAAGAACGGGCATTGCCAGTGTTCTGCATCACGCCTGTCCTTCTCTTCTTGATGGCGTCTCTCCCTTTCTTGCTGACGCTAGTACTTGTTCAGGAGCATCTGGGATGTGTCAACTCTGCGCGGCCTTCTGAAACTCCCCCCTTGCTCATATCGGCCTTGGTTCCCCCTACCATTGGCCGATACATGAGTCTTCGGGTTTTCGGTATCATGATCAGATGATCAGAAGCTGATACCTTTGCATTTTCGTCGACTTCCTGGGCTCCCACATCAACCGTGCCAGCTGGGAAAGGATGCTCGTCAATCTTCATTGGCCTGTCGAATTTGATCTTTCCCTGCTTGATGGCCGTCTGTATCTCCTTCCTGAAGGTCTTGCAGTCGTTAGTATTATGAGTGACCGAGTGATGCCACTTACAATACCTGCGGCCCTTTAATTCATTGGCCGATGGGATCACATGATTGGAGGGCAACTTAAGTTGTCCCTCTTGCAGTAGTAGATCAAAGATAGTATCGGCCTTTGTGACGTCGAACGCGTAGCTTTCTACTTCTTTCTTCGCGAACGGGCATGAGATTGGCTTTTTGGTTTTGATCCATTCAGCCACGCCGATCTCAGCCTCATTCTCTGAGTCAGAAGAATCCCCAACATAGTTGATCTTCTTCTAGAACATGTTCTTCCTGGTGTCGTGGGCTTGAACTTTAACATTAGCAAGACTGGAGGCTAGATGACTGAGGCTCTCGAACACTTGGGACTAAAACTTCTCCCTGATGTGTGGCAGGAGTCCTTGAAAGGCCAATTCAGCTAATTGGACATCGCTAAGAGACAGACTGAAGCAGCGGCTTCTGACATCCCTGAACCTCTGAATGTAGTCCGGGACAAGCTCATTGTTTCTCTGTTGAACCGCGGTCAAATCTGTGATCTTCGTCTCCTGCACTCCAGTGAAGAAGTACTTGTGGAACTGCTTCAAAAGATCGGTGTTGACGGCCGTTATTCGACCATCGTCCGTCAATATCTCGGGAATAACTCGGAGTTTTGCATTATGTTCCATACATATTTTATTAAAACTAATAAAATTTTACAAGTTTTGGATGAGTTGTCTATGCAGGAGCAAGTGTACCAAATTTGGGCCGAACTGGGAGAAATCCCCCCTCATCTGGCCACATCATCGATCCAAGAGTCGAGAAACACACCTAGGAGGATCTTGCATCTTGCACTTGAAGTCAGTTTGACCCGAGGATCCGAAAGGCTACACACACGAATTCAAGGGCCCACCTGCATGTCTGAAATGGTTGCTTAACTAAAAAGCAACTGTTACCGACCTCAGGAGGCAATCAGGAGCGTTCACCCAGAAGGCGGTGCCACTTTGCACCAACCCTAGGCCGGCCGGCCTGGGGAAGGCCGGCCGGCCCCACCTAGCGGCCTCAGGTGTCCAGCCTTCTTGTGGAAGTTAAGCAACCACCAAGGTCGCGTGGTGTTGATGCCTTTCACCGGTTACCGACCTCCAACAACTATAAGTAGGCTCCCCATCCTCACTTGTAAACACACACTCAAAAGGAGTTCTCTCTTCACTTCAGTTCTAGAGTTAGGTTTAGTAGTCTGGGAGTTAGAGTCGAGTTAAGCTTGTCTCGGGATTCCGGAGTCGTCCTCGGAAGTCTGGTATAAGCTCTTGTATCCTTCCTTTGACATTATCAATATAAGTTATCTTCTTTATCTTTTCGAGTGAGCTTTACTTTCCGCATTTATTTATTTAATTTCAAGCTCTTGCTTGTGTGCGAAAGTTCTGTCCTTTAGCTTAAGCTTTGTTCTAGTCTTAGTTTGTCGGAACCTTATCTTACGGGTTTTCTCGCCCGGACTAGGGAGCTCAAGTTAGTTCCCTAGGTTGATGGGGATTTCTCTTGAAGGCCTCAAGAGAAATCCTAACACCGAGTGCAGACGTGGTGTCTGGCTTAGTGTTAGCTAGGAAGTGTGTTCCACCCCATGGAACTGATGTGGTAGGCGGCAGGTGGTGACAGCCCTGTCCGTCCCTTGTAGTCCACAACGTTTGGGTGTTTTCATAGTAGTAGATCGTTGGCCGAGTTGGACCCCCCATTTCTCCCTCAGTCTGTGGTCCTTCCGCCCCAGCCGCCGAAGCAATCTCTGTTCTCCCGACAGCTAGGTTAGTCAAGGTTTAGTCTAGAGAGGCTAGCTCGTTAGTTTAGAAGTGTTTTAGGAGTCTTTCTCGCTCGTTGTCCTCCCAGCTATTTACCGCTCTAAGGTAGAGTCTGTTGTGTGCCACTCGGTCATTGTCTGGCCACTTATCCTATCTATTATCTGGCTTACCCTTGCTATCTAGGTGGTGATTATCGTCAGTAAAGTTTACCATCCATTCAATCGATACTCTTTAGACCATAGTGCTTCCCCGTGGAAATTCGATACCCTGGAATACTCCAAGGTGAAGTGCTACAACGGTGTATTCTGTGCGCTTGAGGAATCTCTATTCTATTGGGCATAAGAAATGCCAACAAGCATTTCTAGCGCCATTGCCGGGGAAGCAATTTTGTGCTAAGATATCATTGAATCGTTTGGTAAATTTTGCTGTTTTATTCACCGCTAGCTTTAGCGGGCTTACCATTGCTCTTTTTTGTCTTTTTGATATATGCAGAGCAGTGCATGACCTGTTTCGACCTACCAAGCAACTTCACTCTGGATCCAGAAAGAATTGGGTGTATTGTCTGGCAAAGAACTGTCCCATCTCAGAAAAGTTTTACCTTGGGAGGAAGTTCATCAACGTCTATCTCACTAATGGCTCAGAAGACACTCCGTTAGTACTCGGCCCCATCCAGCAGCCATATCTCTACTGGTTTGGACAACACCCAAGGCACTGACGGCTTCGAGCTGAAGACTGGACTTGTCAACATGGTCCAAGCTAGCCCCTTCTGTGGGAAGGCAAGCGAAGATGCCAACGCTCACCTCCAGAACTTCATGGAAGTGAGTAGCACAATCAACCCCAAAGGCACTACACTGGATAACGTTCGCCTTCGTTTGTTCCCATTCTCTTTGGTGGGCAAAGCAAAGACGTGGTTCTAGACCAACAAGGCAGACTTCACCACCTAGAATGCTTGCTCTAATGCATTCCTGGCCAAGTATTTCCTAGTGGGCTAAACCAATGCCCTCAGGAACAGGATCTCAAGTTTCCAACAACTCCAGAATGAAACCATACCGGAAGCCGGGGAAAGACTCCAGGATTACATAGCAGCATGTCCACACAATGGCATAAAAGAGTGGTTGATCATTCAGAACTTCTTCCATGGCTTGAGTTAGAGAGCGCAAGACCACATCGATGCAGCAGGAGGAGGAGCATTCCTCTCTCTGGATGTTGCACGGACCAAGTCGCTCATAGCCAAGATCGCGTCTAACCAGAGTTGGAAGGGAGATAGGCATCCAGCCGGCCCAAAAGGAGTACACCAGATCGACGGTGTAGATATGCTGGCTGCCAAGATGGATCTCCTTATGAAGAAGCTAGAATCTCTGAACCAAGGGGTCAATCAGATCATGGACTCTAGGATCACATGTGAAACATGTGGTGACACTGGGCATTCGGGCAACAGCTGCCCACTAACACAGAAGGATGTGAATTTCGTTGGGAACAACTTTCCCAACAATTCAGGATATCGTCCTCAACAGCAAGGGTGGAACTCCAAGCCCACCCTCCCCTTCGGTCAACAGCAAGGTAATGGTTTTAATAAAAATTTTCAACCATCTCTAAAAGACCTAGTATACGACCAGAAACAAATTAATAATAACATTAGCAAGAAGTTTCAAGCTATTGATAAAATTTTGGAGTCTCTGGCCGCACAACTAGAGAGTTTTAATTCTGTTATTAAAAACCAGTTGAGCTTTCATAAAATGATAGAAACTCAAGTAGATCAATTAGCCTCATCCTATCCTAACCCTAACATGGGGAAGCTGCCCAGGCAACCGGTATTTAACCCAAAAGAGAAGGTTAATGTGGTGACTACGCGGGCTGGAAAGTCCACGCAGGATCCACCCCTTCCGCAGGATGCAGGTTCACGGCGGGAGACCGTAATCGCTAGGGATACCATTGCTGAGGATGAGGTGCAGGAGGAGGCACACGGAAGCACCTCTACTACCCACGGAGAAGCTGAGGAAGCCCCAAGGGCTCCTCAAGAGTACTACGAACAATTCGGCAAGTTCGTCAAGGTAATCAAGAAGTTGTATGTCAATATACCACTGCTTGATGCTATGCAGGTACCTACGTATGCCAAGTATATCACGAATATTCTTGGAAACAAGAAGAACCTACCACCCACCGAGGTAGTACAACTCACAGAAGAGTGTAGCGTAGCTATACTCGATCCTCTCCCGGAGAAGAAGAAAGACCCAGGATGTCCCACCATCACATGCTCAATCGGGATTCAACACTTCAAGCACGCACTCTGCGACTTGGGAACAAGCGTCAGCGTCATGCCTAAGGTAGTCTATGACAAACTTAATCATCATTCGCTTGCTCCTACTGCCATGTGGTTGCAGCTACCAGACCAATCAATTCGCTACCCCGCGGGGGTCGCCGAAAATATTCCGGTGAAAATCCGTAACTTTTTCGTCCTAGTAGACTTTGTCATCCTAGACATGGAAGTCGACACCAAGACTCCTCTCATCCTGGGGAGGCTGTTCTTGAGCACAACAAATGCACATATCGATGTGGGAGCTGGAGAAATCAAGCTCAACACAATGGGCAAAAAGAGAAGTTCTCCTTCAGACCGAAGGTGGAACAATGTTCCCAAGTCAAGACGGTTAATCGGAAGAAACAATCCGAGAAAAAGCTGGACAAAGTGCCCGAGAAAAGATCCAAGAAGAAACCAGAGAGTCTAGTCATTCCTGCCATTGAGACCCTCATCGAACTCGTAGAAAGCATACGAATTCGGGAGAAGGAGATCAAGGTGCACAACCAACGGAACACGAAGCGACGGATCCAGCGTAAGAAATTCCTGGAAATGGAGAAGAAAGAGGTTGAAGCAGTTACGCCCACAAAGAAAGTGTGGCGTGAGAAAGTGTCACACCAACAGCAACTCCAGCAGGTGATGACAACCAAACTCAAGGTATGGAGAGTCCCGCTCCGGACTCAAAACCCGAGCTCTCGCCATGCGGTAACATGGTAGTTATCCATTTCTTGCATTGCATATAGGATAGTTCATTTTCCTTCATTTTCATTTAAATCATGGCATGTTTCAATTTTTGCAAAATGCATCATTATTTTTTGAACTTTACATTCAATCTGCATTGCATAAAAAAATGAAAATGTTTCCGGCAGAGTGCAGGCTGGCCGGCCCCACCTGTCATCCTCTGGCCAGGGTGCAACTTATGGAGAGTCCACTAACATGCAGGGACAGGAATCATGGTGCACCGCAACCATTTCTCGTGCTCCTCCTTTGCACCGTTCACGTCCCATAGTGCAGAAATTCGACGAAAGGCAGCAGCATTAGTGGAGCATGGTCAGAGGGCAGCATGCATGCGAAGGACGAGCACGAGGGAGCATGGGCACAGGCCGTTCGGCCCCATACAGGCCGGCCGGCCTCTCACCACCGTCCCTATCTCATCAGCACCGACGAGAGGTGCTCTCACCTAACACTCTACGCATAGAGTGGTGAGTTGGAGCCCCAGGCTCCGTTCATGGAGCCGACCTGGCCTGGTCCAGGCCGGCCAGCCTGCCTCTGCCGCGCGCCTATAAAATCCAGCGCTCCCGACGTCCCTCGGCACACCAGCAGCTCAGGTTCTCCTGCCCTTTCCCGAGCTTGAAATCCCTTCTCCCTCTCTAAGCATCTTTAGCTAATTAAGCCCTTGGGCTAAGTAAGTAAAGTGCTTAAGTGCTTGAACCCACCAAAAATAAAAATAAAATCAGTACTAAACCTTCACTTTAGCCATAGAAAAATATCAAAAATATTTCCCTCTTCATTTAAATAAAACTCTTTGCGCTTGAATGAGAACGTTTGTGGAGGTTAATCCCCCATAAGGACGACTAATGAGTAACCCCTTTTGTTTAGTCCTTTGGGTATATTTTCTTGTGTGTGCGCTAACCTTTTGCAGGCAGTATGTGGATGGTCACGAAGAACAAGCTCAAGAAGCTCAGCCCCTCCAGCTCTTGGCGCTCGCGCGGGACGGCATTCTCCAGGGATGATATGTCGGTTGACTCAAGTCACCAGGATACTCACTCCCATGAGGACACTACCCCCACAGTGCCAAGGAGCCACGTTCATACTTGTATTCGCGTCCTCACTTCTGTCAAACAGCTCGTGCTATGGAATGACTATGAATGGGAGGCACTGGACCTGCTGAAGAATCAGACGTACCACCACGTCAGGATCTTTGAACCCCTCTTTTTCATAAAGACGGGTTTGAAGGCGGACATGACCCGAGCATTCAGCTACGTGGGGTGGTACAACTTTGCCAACATGACGGAACCAGGTTCAAAATTTCTCACTATGGAATTCCTCATGTCCCTCAGTTTTGAAGAAATCGGTAACACAACTGAAATCTACTTCCGTTTCTTTGATGAACAATATAAATTAACAACAAAAGAACTTAGTGTTGCTCCAGGCTTTTATAAAAAGTGCTTGCTAGATCCAAGTGTTTTGGCAAAAACTTATAAATATGATCGGACCACGTGGTGGAACGAAATCTCTGAGGAGCCTATGAGTAACAAAAATAGCATAGTTTCTATCCATAACCCTACTCTCAGGATGTTAGCAAAGTGGATTTGTATGGTGGTACACCCGCACTCTGACCTGTGCCTTTGCAGTCTCCCCGAGCTGCAGTATCTCTTTGCAATGGCAAAGAAGATAAAGCTCTCCCCAGTCATGAGCATGCTTGCTCACTAGCAGAAGATGATTGCCAGCAGAAGTCCCATTGATATAACCACCTTGGTCACGCGTATTGCTACGCATGTCAAGGCGCTGGACAATGCCCAGGTCACCTACTTGCCATGGAAGGAAGAGTACCAGCTCAAGGTAGGCATGGAGCATTTTGTGCAGGGGCACATGATGCGCGAGGGGCTAGGTAACTCGCTGTTTATGACTTACCCCGGGTATGATAGATAGGTCGAGCTCCCATGCCCGAGACTCTCTCTCTACTCGATGAAGAGTTATCTCTTGCAGATGCAGAAGAAGGAGCCAGCTCACCAAAGCGTCGCCGGTACAACAACTCGGCGACAAACATGATCGAGCACTCAGCAACAAGAACAAGCAGGACCCTCTCATCACGCTGGAACCTCTCACTTGAGCTTCGAAGAAACATATGAGTATTTTACTCAGGGAGGTACGAGCACTGCTGGAAGAACATCCGAACTAGGTGCAGCCCAAGAACCCTACTACCCCCCAGGTATGCAGGGTTCTTATGATCCGCAGGTTGGTCCGTCGAGCTCAGCACACTACGGGTACGAAAACCCGATCATGTGTGGGATCACCGATCTCACGACTCGGGACAACACCATGGGGCAGCAGCAAGACCAACTCAGCATCGACCTTGCACACAACACCAAGCTCACCCAGCAGAATGGGAGTATGAACACCTCTCTACTCCATGACACCACCGGCATCTTTACCCACTTAGGCCTCGGCTAGCATTTGCATCTACCGCAGTGTTGGCGTTTCGTAGCGTCATCACTAGGATAGGTGTTTCCCAGCAACGGCGCCAGAAATGTCGTGGGGGTATTTCTTACATTACAGAAGGATCCGCAAGCACACATAATACCGTTGTAGCATTTTACCCATGAGTACGGGGTCATATTTATATTTCCGCAGGGAAGGCGGCGGTTATTGGAATAGATTAGTATGGTGATTAGTTCTAGCATGGATATTCAGTTGAATAAATAGGGGTAAAATAATTATGGTACAGGGTACTGTGACACACAAGTTACTCAAGTTCTATCTCTATGCAAAGCTTACATGAAGGGAGAAAGGAAGAAGAAAGCTAATCTAAGGACTTATGTACTCCTAACTAAGCATACAGTCTATACTAAGCACTCATACACATACACATGATTAGGAACAGGCTCTAGGCTCCCAAGCATCACCGGGAGACCGCACAAGATATGGCTAGGTGGCCACTAGATCTTCACGACTATTTTATGCACCTCCTACAGCTACTACACGAACGAGGAGGGTTACGCTGGACGGACAGGGCTGTCACCACCTGCCGCCTACCTCATCTAACGGTATATAGCCGCATCCAGCAACACTGATTAGCCCAGACACCACGTCTACGCTAATAAGCGATACTCTAATGCCCCGCGCGGAGCCCCCACCCTTCGGATGGACAGACATCACACTAGAGCAAACATACGTATACTGGAACCAATGTCGTAGCCTAGATATCTTTCCACGTCTAATCATGCAAGATATAAGTCCTAGATATAAACTAAGCATAGCACACACATCTGAATACACAGAACATATACTATACGAGTACGCTAAACTAGAAGATAACTCTATTAATAATTCCAAATATTACAAAGGAGAGGAAGAGTAAAACCCATACTGAACACTCCTAGGCAAGACTCGGGAATCGAAGAAGAGCTACTTCACCTAAACTCCACTATCCTAAAGACTAAGCAAGAGAGGAACTTGAGGGGTTGCAACTTGTGGTGTGTCTTCATTAGTAGCACCCCCTCATATTTATAGAGGTGAGTGTGGGAGTGTGCAGCAGCTCCTCGGCGTGCAAAATGCTGAAGCCTTGCCAAACCGACATAAGGGACCAATGGGGAGCCGCCACGTGCAGCAGGTAAGGCAGTGGCACCTCTGCTGGGTCGGCCGACCTAGGCCTTGCTCGGCCTAGGTCCAGGTTGCTCTGGGTGGCTGCCATGTGGGCCCTGGTTGCTCCTGTGCATGAGTGGGCGCCATCCTAAGTCGGTTGCATGCCTGGTGGGACCTTCAATCCATGGGAATCCAAATGGCGCGCTCTGATTGGTTGACGTCGCTTGCCTTGGATTGAGGTGCTTGTTTAACACTTGAATTTTGCTCAATTTTCCTACATTGCAATTTCTCTAAGGGGAATGTGGAAACGATATTATTCTACATAAATATGCAAGTTAAGTATGTTAGTCATTCCAATTTTCTGGTCAAATTGGCGCTTGAAATTGGTCCGTAGCGAGCGTCAACACGCAGCAGCCTCAACATCCACCACAACAACATTACCCATATCCTTCTTACCCGTATCCATCGCAGCAGCAACATGACCCTCAGCAGCAGCCACATCCACAGCAGTACTATCCGTACTTGCCGCAGTACTATCCATATCCGCCGCCGCCATACCCGTACTAGCAGCCACCACAGGACCCAAGCCAGCAGAACTGAGCTTCATTGAAGCTTGGGGGAGCACCCAGGACTATGCTTCATCGAAGCTTGGGGGAGTATCTAGGTAAGTCGGCCAACTTAACCTTTTCGTTCTGAAGTCGCCATGCTAAATAAATAAATAAATAAAATGAACTCACAACTTATATGTATGGAAATCCATGCAAACTGTACCTTCGGAAATGATGAATAGTTGCTCTGTTCATGTTCTGCAAGTGCCTCGTCTATAGCTTGTTACTCGCTTAGTGCTTGATCTTGCTGGTAAACCTTGTTATGGATTTGTGGGAGCATGAACATGATTTCCATGCCTAAGTTGTTGAGAAAATTGAGATAGTGAAACTGGAATAAAACTGCATGCTTCAGTAGGGAACCTCTCAAAATTTCTTTAAAAAAATGAAAACATGGTAAATAGTTCCCCTTTTGTTTAAATGTCCTATCTAGAGCCATAAACATTTACTTCCATTTTAAGCCACATACGCTATCTTGAGTTGCTTTGAGCCTTGTCGAACAGTGAGTTAGTCCGAGGAAAGGTACCTGTCATCTACCGATCTTTCTCCTTTGCGTACCCATTGTTCTGCTAGCCTCAAAAGTCATCTGGCCTGTCGATCACCTACTCCAGGTATTGACATCCACTATCGCCAGATATCACATCCATATCACAACCCAAAATCTCCACCGTGAACCCATCCATAAAAGGTCTATACAATCCATCACTCCGCTCGTGTATCCATCTGCATCATGAGAGTATGGGCTATCCTGAAAAAAAATGCGTATGAGAAAAGAAGAAAGAAGAAAGAGATAGAACCCATACTCTCCAAAAACTCAAAAGAGTTCAGGAGTATGAATAAAAGACCAAAAATATACCAAGTGTGAGTCTGTTCTCTCCCTCTCCCCTGAAATTATATCTTCGACAAGATCAGAATTTGATCGGGTACTTACCTCCTTCGAACCAATCTTCAGCTCGGCAATAAAGGTAACCAAGGTATGCGACACTCCTCCTACCCATGAGCTCCACATATCAGCCTTAGAAGTAGGAAGAAGATGGTCAAGTTCCGACCATGGTGAGGATTATACTCCTTGAGCGACCTTGAGAGTGCCACTGGGGATTCTCAAAACCATTCTTTTAAAAAACTATCAAAATTTCGAGAAGGAACCTGAATAGGTAGCAGGAAAACTCAGATGGAAACTGATTCAGTTTCTCAACCGCTCAAGGCGAGGGAAGAAATTTGACTAAGCCCCACACACCAAACCATGGTACGATCAGCATCCTCAGTTACATACGAGTATGAGTAATTTGCTATGCACAACGTACCTGCAGGGGATGGACATTGATGAAACTCCTAATCCGCCGAGCCTATGTTTTAAGCCTAGGTCGAGGACGAGCAAGAGTTTAAGCTTGGGGGCGTGTTGACGGCCGTTATTTGACCATCGTCCATCAACATCTCGGGAATAACTCGGAGTTTTGCATTATGTTCCATACATTTATTTAAACTAATAAAATTCCACAAGTTTTGGATGAGTTGTCTATGCAGGAGCAAATGTACCAAATTTGGGCCGAACTGGGAGAAATCCCAGGCCGGCCGGTGTCAGACCCAGGGCAACGGGACTACACGCGTGGCGTAGAACATTCTAGAGTAAGGGGTGGGGCTTGTCCCATACCTTATCCATACTGTAAAGTACTCGTACGCAAGTACAACTAGTCGGTACAGAAGGAAACTACCCGAGAGTACTCGGTTGGGACTCCTAAGCTCGTACTAGACTGGGATTTCCATGTAACCCTGTCCCCCCGGGATATATAAGGGCGGATAGGGACCCCCTCCAAATAATCTCATAACCTCAAGACAATACAAACCATACAGGACGTAGGGTATTACGTATACTGCGGCCCGAACCTGTCTAAACCCTTGTGTTCCTTGCACCATCGAGTTCCTGATCTCAGCGACACCCTGACCACAAGTCTACTACCTTAGGGTATCCCTAGGTAGGCTTGCCGGTAAAACACCGATAGCCGGCCTCTCCTAGGCCGGCCAGCCTGGTCCCCCCTCATCTAGCCACATCATCGATCCAGGAGTCAAGAAACACACCTAGGAGGATCATGCATCATGCACTTAAAGTCGGTTTGATCCGAGGACCCGAAAGGCTTCACACACGGATTCAAGGGCCCACCTGCATGTCTGAAATGGTTGCTTAACTAAAAAGCAACTATTACCAGGAGGCAATCAGGAGCGTTCACCCAGAAGGCGGTGCCACTTGGCACCAACCCCAGGCTGGCCGGCCTGGGGGAGGCCGGCCGGCCCCACTTGGCGGCCTCAGGTGCCCAGCCTTCGCATGGAAGTTAAGCAACCGCCAAGGTCGCGTGGTCTTGACGCCTTTCACCGGTTACCGACCTCCAACAGCTATAAATAGGCTCCCCATCCTCACTTGTAAACACACACTCAAAAGGAGTTCTCTCTTCACTTCAGTTCAAGAGTTAGGTTTAGTAGTCTGGTAGTTAGAGTCGAGTCGAGCTTGTCTCGGGATTCCGAAGTCATCCTCCGAAGTCTGGATAAGCTCCTGTATCCTTCCTTTGACATTATCAATATAAGTTATCTTCTTTATCTTTTCGAGTGAGCTTTACTTTTCGTATTTATTTATTTAATTCCAAGCTCTTGCTTGTGTGCGGAAGTTCTGTCCTTTAGCTTAAGCTTTGCTCTAGTTTTAGTTTGTCGGGACCTTATCTTACGGGTTTTCTCAACCGGACTAGGGAGCTCAAGTTAGTTCCCTAGGTTGAGGGGGATTTCTCGTGAAGGCCTCAAGAGAAATCCTAACACCGAGTGCATACGTGGAGTCTGGCTTAGTGTTAGCTAGGAAGTGTGTTCCACCCCACGAAACTGATGTGGTAGGCGGCAGGTGGTGACAGCCCTGTCCGTCCCTTGTAGTCCACCACGTTCGGGTGTTTTCATAGCAGTAGATCGTTGGCCGAGTTGGACCCCCCATTTCTCCCTCAGTCTGTGGTCCTTCCGCCCCAGCCGCCGAAGCAAGCTCTATTCTCCCGACAGCTAGGTTAGTCAAGGTTTAGTCTAGAGAGGCTCGCTCGTTGTCCTCCCAGCTACTTACCGCTCTAAGGTAGAGTCTCTTGTGTGTCACTCGGTCATTGCCTGACCACTTATCCTATCTATTATCTATCTTACCCCTGCTATCTTAGCTGGTGATTATCCCTAGTAAAGTTTACCATCCATTCAATCAATACTCTTTAGACCATAGTGCTTCCCCGTGGAAATTCGATACCCTAGAATACTCCAAGGTGAAGTGCTACAGCGGTGTATTCTGTGCGCTTGCGGAATCTCTATTCTATTGGGCATAAGAAATGCCAACAATCTGCCCAAGTAATTATGGAATTGGCTGACAGTGAAGCAAACCAGGCAAAGGCCGATGCAGAGAGGGATAGCGGGAACAAGCGGATCTTCAAGGCATCTGTCGCTGTAGCTTCCCCGCATTGCACCAGAAACCTGCTGATGTGCTCAACGGTTGACATGTTGTCCTGCCTGGAGAACTTGGTGAAATTCGGCAGTCTGTACCGATGAGGCAACGGGATCTGATCGTAGGCTTCTAGGTTGGGCTTCCTGTACATAATGCAGGTTCCTTTGGCTTCAAGCCGAACTGATTTTTCATTACATCAACTATCTTGCGGCCCAATCAACTTTAGGCTGCTGCACCATGAGGTTCAACATCTGAAAGCTTGTATCTTGAGAGACCCTCTAGATTTGGGGACTCGTCGGCTGTCCCGCAGTATCGTCCATTGCCTGAAAAGCCGATGCATCTATGTGATGCCCCCCAGCCTGGGCCGGTGCCGGTGGAGTCTGCGGTAGATGTTGAATCATCGGACCAGACGGCACCATCGGCAATGTAGTGGTGGGAGTGTTCATCACGTTGCTGTTTTGTCCGAACATCCATGGATAGATGTACGGCTAGAATTCCATCGGCATGCCCAATGTAGAAGGTACAAATCCAGTTGGGGTGTTGAACATGCCTCTGCTTGGCGTTGACGCATTTACTGCAGGATTTGTAGCAAATGTAACTGCCGGTGGTGACGAGGTATGTGCCGCTGAAGATCCCGGGCGCTTCAACATGTACGGTGATGAGCTCGTTCCCGCGCCGGTCATCGGCACAATTCTTTGCTTGGGCAGCACTCCATCTGCCATTGATGCGGGTACTCTGGCACCAGCTGCGGCCAATGTTTCTGGATTGGAGTAGCATGGTTCTGCGTTGCTCCCCTGGACGCCTTCAGACAGAACATTCTTGACGGCGTCCTTGATAGTTTCGATCAAAACCCCTGACTGGTTGACCAGTGCGTGGCTTATGGATTGATCGAACATCTCCTTGAACTTGGGCGAGTCCTCCGTGATGGAGATGCCCCCCGGCCCTGGTAGCGGCTGCTTCTATATCGCCTGTCCCCTCCTAGTCATAGTGAACGACCTGAGGCAGGCGTCTTGAGTCCGCTTCACAGTTTCTTCAACTAGCCGCTTCTGATCTTCATTGAGATCGTCCATTGTAGGCACCAAGATCTTGTTACCGTCCATCCTGTTGTTCTTAGTCATCGTGGTGTTGCTGTCGTGTCCCACCGGGCGTGCCAAAAGCGTGTTGACGTAAAAAGCCGGCGAATGTCCTTAAATGTCGGCACACAAGAGGACCCAGGAGCTCTTGCCTCGCTCCTGCGTGGCGTCCAATTTAGCTGTGTGGTGGTGCGGGCGTGCCAGTCAATTTGACCTACAATTGACAAGGGATAGGGAAAATGTTAAATTACCGGAACATATCAGCTAGGGTTCCGAATCGTTCCGCCAAGGGCATCGGCCAAGAGTCCGATATAGCAGTAGATCAATCGGCCTACGCTCTGGCCGATTGTGCAGATAAGGCAACGCCAAATGGGTTAGCGAGGCCTCGGTAGACAACACCTAGATCCAAACCCGATCGGCCTAGCGATGTGCAACAGGCAAGCTGTGCGTTGGATGATGGTATTTAGATCTAGTCTGGATAAATTATGGTAAAAACTAAATAAAAACAAGATTAAACGAATCTAACCCTATCCAATCTAGCAAATACCGATAACTGATGATAACAGCAAGAAACAAGCTAGACTAAGCAGATTAATCAAACAGAAACAAGCTGATATCGATAAATTGGTGAACAGATCAGACCGAGATCCAATCCGCCAAATAACTTGAACTAATATAGGATAGAGGAAGAAGCGATGCGCCATCAACCTTGAGCCTATCTGCCTCGTTCGACACAGAACTTACCAGCAAGCCGGAGATCGAAGTCGATGCAACCCCACGTGCAGGAAAGAACTCATAAAAGAAAAATCTACTGCAACTAAGGCAAAGCCACCGGAAAGAGAAAAAGGAAAAAAGGGGTTTGTGTATTGATCATTGGATGTTTCTGTTACATGCCCGACTTACATTACTTGACGATAAAGAAAACAAAACTTCCTAAATAACGAAACCTCTATCTCTAAGATCACTTGCTGACGACACCCATCAGCGCCTTTCAGCTCCATCGGCTTTCCATACTCCATCGGCCGATTCCCTTTTATTGCCTTCTTCTTCTGCACCGGCTAGACACGCGTCCAAAAGACGGTGTCAACAGTTTGGACTATCACTGACGGGTTTGGAACCGGCGGTGATTGTGACAACCCTGGTAAAAATTTCATTCCAAAAATCAGTATCATTAGCCTAACCCTATGCTTAAACCAACCAATAAAAGGGTGGAAAGAATTAGAACGAGTTCAGTTGGAATTCAAATTTAATTGGAGCACATTTGGTCACTTTTGAACTTTTAAATTTAACTTTCAAACCATAAGCCAAATGAGATTTTGCCTGAAACCAAAGTTGTAGAACTTTTTATTCTGAACAACTTTCGTGTTCAAAAGTTTTTGAAATTCAAATCAGAAAGAGGAGAAAACGCCCTGTTTGCACCCAGCCCCCTGAAGTTTTCTAAATTCTTGCATTCAGGGCCCCCCCTCTCTCCTCCCCGCCCGACCGCCGCGCGCCAGGTGGCCGGCGACGCCTGACCGGCGCGAGGCGCCAGGCCAGTGGCCGCCGCACCACCCCGCACGGCCGGCTTTGCCCCCTCCCCACGCCGCGCGGCCCAGTGAGCGCCCGCGCGTGCACGCGACGCTGCCGCGCCCAGTCCCGCCGCCCGTCGCACCCAGTCGCCGCGCCCCGCCGTGCCGCCCCGGCTCCCGCGCCCTGCCAGTCGCCGCGCCCGCCCTCCGCCCGAGCCGCTGCAGCTGCTGCTCCCCCACTCCGCGCGCCACGCTATCTCTCGCACCCACGCCATATCCCGGCCGCCCAGTCACCACGCCCGCTCGCCGCACGCCGCGCCGGCGTTCTGCCGCCGCCCGCCGCGCCCAGTGCGCGCCGTGCCGTGCCCCCGCCCCGCGCGCTGCCCAGGCCCCTCCGCACTCCCTCCTGCCCCTATAAAAGCCGAGCCCCGGCCGCCCGCGCGAGCCACGCACCAGAACGCACTCGCCGTCGCCATTGCCGCCGCCGAGCGCCGCCCGCCCGTGGACAGCCCTCCGCCGCCGCCCACCGCTCAAATTGAGCCTCCAGCCAGCACTACATCATCCCCTTGAAGCTCGCTGACCCGCCCAACGCCGCCCAGAACCACCGAAGCGCCGCCGCCCGCGCTGCCGCCGCCGCCGCCGCCCCTGCTCGCCGTGGACAGTGCGGCCCCGACCTCCTCCGTCCAAGCCAAGCCCCTGAGCAGCTTCCCCATGCGCCGCTGAAGCTTGCTGACCGGACCAAGCCGCCCCAAGCCCGCCGGAGCACCGCCGTCGACGCGTACCGCGCCGCCGCCGCCTCTGCTCCAACGCCGGCGAGCCCTTCCCGGCCGTCCCCCACCTGAACAACACCCCCACAAGGTAACCCTCGCACCCCTGAACCTTCCCCGACCCTCACCCCTCGCCGGAATTTCGGCCGGCCGCCGTACCCGAGCCGCCCGAGGACCCAATTGCAAGAATTTAAATCTTTAGAAGGGTCTGCGCGTAAGATTCAAGGACCTAGTTGTAAAAGAAAGTTTCAATTCTAGATTCAAATTCAGTGAACTTGTAAAATTCGAATAAAATCGTAGAAAATTCGGAAAAATGCAAACTCAACTGTTCTGGAATCCTTAGAGCAAACTCTACCACTTTTGTTACAAAACTTTTCTCAGAATCTCTACATATTTTGCTCTACATTAAATGGAAGCTTTAATGGACTTATTTTGTACCCACTGTTTTAGAACAATGCTGACCCTACATTTTGGGCAGTGAGTTAGTTACTTGATGTTTAGGATTGTGTAAAAAGACCAGGCCCAAATTCCATCTCTAGCTTTACTGTTTATTAAACTTAGTTTCATACCGTGTTTAAGTAAAATATTTTATCCCTGCAGTTAGGTGATGAATCACCCAATGAAACTTTTTCTATGCTGGTGTATTGGTACCTAGAAGCCAGAGAGAAATTAGAAGACTTTTTATCTCACAGTAACCTATTTATTTGATTTATGTGCTAATAACATACATTAAATCAAGAAAATAGTATCTTAGCTTGAAAAATTCTCAAATTTTTACTAAGAGACTCACTGTGGTAGAGGTTGCTGTGTAAAAAGTTCCATGGACAAAAACCCTGTGTAGGGTCCTGTAAAAATGAATCCTTGAATAGCCTAGGTGTGGAATGTCATACTTTCTATGCTCTGAATACTGCATGATAAATCCTACAAAAATTACAGTAGCTTCTGCATACATAAGTGAAAGCTCTGTAAAAATCTTAGACTCAGTTGTTGCACCAATTGTTCTATACAAAAAGAACAAGGATCTAACAGCGACTATGTAATATATTTTTTATAATTAATCTGTTACATAAAATTGGCTGAAAATTTTACAGTAAGCACATCCTTCCCTGATGTGCCTAAATCCAAAAGTTCATGACCAGAAACTATCCATTGTAGTAATTACTCTTAAATTGTATCGAGTACCATTAACACGACTTAAACTTGTGCATTCATGTAGAATCGACGACTCTAGCCGACGGAACTTACGAGCTGGTGCCCACGTCCGAGAGTGAGCAGCGTGAAGCTCAAGCGAATCTAACTGAAGCTCTTGAAGACCCGAGCCCAAGTTCGGAAGAGCCCCAAGCGAACTGCGAAGGCAAGCCCCGGAGCATAGCCCATCTCTTTCCTAAATTATGCAACTCACTACTCTTTTGCTTGTGCATTAAGTTTATAGGAGTTGAATGAAAACTTAGTTGCATGACGTTAGGAACCCTTGCTTGAAAACTAGACGTAAGGTTCGCTAGAATGCTGTGCTAATAGGACTCCGGTAAAAGTCGAGTGATTTCCTGTCACTCGCGAGAAAATAGGAGTTGAATGTCTACTACACGCTGCAATCATAAGGACACGGACGGGCTATGAAACGATGGTTACGATTGAGGCCCGTCTGTCTAGTGAAAAATGCTAAGGCCGCAAGGTGTGGTAGTGATGGTTAAGTCTTTGAACGTACTAAACACATGCCGAGATTATGGGAATCGGTAAGCTTAAGTACCTGATTGGCCCGGCAAGTGGACAGCAACCTACCCTTTGAACTTCGGTCCCATGTGCATATGGCGAGTGCAGAGAGTGGTCACGACCCGTCGCCGAACCGTGGCGTGGGGCTCTTGTACTCTCGGAGGGTAGCCTCGATCCACAACCCGGAAAGAAAGGGGAAAAGTTGCACGTGTGACTCTGGGAGTAACCACGTGACGTGTGTTTAGGTTTCCCTTGCAAGGTTAAGAAATTCGATTCGAATCGTCCGTTTCTCACGGCTATTGAGACTGCTTAACCATCTTTACCCACAGAGTAAGAAGAGGAACAATGAAGATGGATGAACTGGTTGGATGATAATTTAATGCTTCACCATGTATGCTTTTGGATAGCTGCTTACCTAGAATGGTTAACGAAACTAGAACCTTGAGCTAAAAGTTGAAAGTAAGGACCCACTTGTAGATGCTTTTCGGCAAAACAAACCCCTGAGCCAAAAAGCCGTGCATGTCTAGAGTCGGTGGAGTAGATTCCACTACACGGGTAAGTCTTGCTGAGTATTAGTATACTCAGCCTTGCTTGTGGCTCGTTTTCAGGTGAGACCTTCGAAGATATGATTGCTAGCTTGACTTGGCCCTGCACTCTTCCCCCTGGTTGGTCGGTGGAATGGGATGCGCCCCCGTCCAATGGAGATAAGGCCGAGTGATGTCTCGTACGGGCTTCATCGAGACATTCTGTATCGTCGAGTAGTTTCCGTCGTTTATTTCCGCTGCAACTTAAACTCTGAAAAACTTATTTATGATCATTGGAGTATTTGGTTTCTAAACTCAGAACTTGGTCTGTAATATTTACTTATGATAATATTGTAATATTTACTGGAATGTGGTATTCTCTGGGCTCATCGTCGCGTGAGCATTTGTATGTATGGCGCTCGATCCGATTACCGTGGTTGTATCGGGAGGTTATACCCGACAGACCAGTGGATTACTCCATTTGAAGTGTAAGGTTAACCGAGATTGCCTTAATGGTGATGGTTAATACACTTGAGCCGGATTAATTCAGGTGGTTCTGCCACAGCTGGTATCAGAGCCGTAGCTGGTGCCACAGCTGGCAACAGCTGGCGCCAGAGCCAAAATACATACGCCAGAGAATGCGACAAGCCGTAAAAACTTATTTTCATAAAACTTGACTAGAAGGTGTGTTGCGAAATGCGTTGGTACGTTAAGGATGGTGCCTAGTTCGTAAAGCCCTAAGGGATTATGGAAAAATTTCTAGGTGGCTATCTGACTTATGAAATATTATCAACTGACTTCCAGCACATTACTTTCTGTCAAAACTTACTTTCATGTACAACCGACCTTAAATTCTGTAACGACGCACTCATCGCTAAGGTAAGAAGGTAAGGATCCTCAGCCAACTGAGAGAGCTTGGCCTTCCTGTCGGTGATGCGAACCGAACGCTGCCCTCAAGCAGTGGCTTACTTGAGGTGCTGCCAATATGCCAACTGTTAGTTGAACATATTGGGAGTAGAAGGTTTGCCGTAGGGTATGGCGATCGCTGTTCATACCCCCGTCTCATGACGGTACCCCCGTGAATACGCTATTTCGATAGCGTATGTTAACGTCGTCTGTACGGCGGAAATTGTACAGATATCGTTTCTATAAGTAAACGGTAATGAATACAGACGCTTTCATGAGTGCTGGCATGAAAGGTTCATGAAATATATATGCTTTGTCAATCTTCTGCAGGAACACTAACCGCGATTACGATAAGTTAAGGAACGATTAGAAAGACTCGACTAGCTATTATAGTGAGAACCGTATTGTGTATGCCACCGAAAACTATCTTCGTAAGACCAAAAGTATTTGGCGATTATTTTATTTTGGGAGGATGAATAGGACGTGCATGCATCATGAACATGTATATCAGAAATTGAAAATGCGTTGTATGAGAGTGGTAAGGTTCTTGCGTATCTAAGCGCGGTTTGCATAAGGACCATCTAGCGAAACTGTCCGAAATCTGCCGTGACCGAAAAGAGCGATTTATTGGCCAAAGAAAATGACCTTTTCTAATAAAGTTCATGTTGAAGAAATTGTTCCAAATTTTGTGTTCTATCTTCTGATCAAAAATGAAAAATTCTGAACTTATGGATAGTGAGAAATAACAGCAACCTTGGAATGTCAGAATTCTGTCCAGAATAAGCCCTTCTGCCTCTTAAATTTTTAGGCCCCCTTCCTGTGGTTTTCTGCAAAAGAGCACAACACGAAACTTGTTCCAAATTTACCCAGGTAGCTGCTGTTAAAACTTGGTAAATTTTGGCTGGGTAGAACTTCCCTGGTGCACGAAACTCTGGCCCTCTGTTCACTGAAAATTCTGGGTAGACAGTAAGGTAAAACCTGAAAAGAAAGACCATCTTAGAGACCTATCTAGCTCTGGAGTTGACTAGCAAAGTTGTTCACAAATACCTTAGGAGTGATCTGGTGAAATTTGAGAATTTTTGGATGGGAACTGTGGGAGTTATGGTTATTTTTGCACACTATACAGAATCTGTCCTTATGCTGTTCACAGTTTTTCACTATCTCACTCCATTTGATCTTTTGTTCAGATGGCCGAGCCTGTTGATATGATGGTGGATGAGGATGGACGCGTACACTCGCAGTGTCTCCACTGGGAGGGCTTTCCCTCTATTTTGTGGGATGTTCTGCGTACCGCGGGCTATCTAATTCCCCCACGATATGCCGGACTGGAGTTTGCAGAAAATGGTGTTACCCAGTGCCGTGTCAACGTGACTATCTTTCCGCACCCGCTACACCCGGAGTGGCCTGCCTTGGAGCTTGAGGCTGTTGGTCGCCGTTTGGCCGATACTTGGGAGCTTGCAGCCATGAGGGCGCTCACCACTTTTTGTGCGCAGCATCCCGAGGTTGTCACACTCGCTCCCATTGGATTGTTTCCTGCTGCCCAGGACAACGACCCCTTTTGGCTCAACAGGGTGCAGCACGCACAGTACTTGGTAGACTTTCACGCCCAAGAAACTATTCATACCTCCGTGCAGTGCATGAGTGCACTCTACCGGCTTCAGACTCTCCAGAGTCAGGCACTTGAGCAGCTCACTGATCTTGCTCAGGCCTACCACATGATGGCAGATACCAGGGATGAGCAGATTAAGGAGCTCAGTCAGGATCTTGAGGACAGAGATGCTCAGATTGGCCAACTTGAGGGCCAAATTCAGGAGCAGGACACTCTCATGGGTGAGAGAGATGCCACGATAGCACAGTTGGAGGAGCAGCTCCATGATCTGAGCCTTGAGTTGGAGGATGCTAATGAGCACATTCAGTGGCACCATGATCAGAATGACCATCCCCATGAGGAGGACATGGAGGAGGATGAGGAAGAGCCACAGGAGATTGATGGTATCTCCGGTATGGATTTCGAGGGTGAGGTACCACAGGCACCTCAGATGGGAGCTCACTCTCCTGCTCACAGCGAGTCGTCCGTCAACGACTTGGATGATTTCTAGATGACGACCTAGGAGGACTTTTGCACATACTCCTCGATAGGGTAGCCTAACTTTTGGCAAGTGTTGTAGTAGGATAACTAGGAGTTGAGTAACTCTTTTGTGTTGGGTACACCTGAACCATGTGGATACCCTCAGCATGTAAGGAACGGCGATAAACTTGGGTGATTTCGTTGTAATTTGGTAAACGATGAAATCCACAATCGCTGAGACTTGTCGGAATTTTTACCCATGTCTCCTTGCATTTCTTGGCTGAGTGTTGAATACCAAACATGTGCTAAATTTTGTGATCATGGTTCTCACAAAATTTCAGCATCATTGGACCTCGCTAGTTTAAGATATAGGCGAGACAGTACCGATCAATCTGCTGAAAAACAGCTAAGACAGTAAGGCAAAGGACGAGCTTTTCGACCACCTTAGCTATAGTTCTAGCGCCGAAGTTAAATACCAAAGTGGTGCATTCCTAAATTCTCTGACTACTGCCAAAGTATGAGATATTTTGGATGGACCCACAGCAAGCTATGATTTTTCTCGTAGCAAACAGAGATTCTGTCCATACTCCTAGCTGTGATTTCGGAAGTCTTTGACTACACCAATTATTTATGAATCAAGGAAGTAATATGGATCGCGTTGCTAATGGTAACCTTTCACGTTTCAGATGGTTGGATCAACCCGTGGCAACCCCGAGGGTTTTGGTGCCGGTGGTAGCCGCTCGCGACAATCGCCACCACCCCCGCCCAGTTTGGTGGAAGTGATGGCCGCTCAAACCGAACTGCTGCGTCAGATCGTGCAAGGACAGCACCAGCAGAGGGGTGGGCACAATGCTCACCAACCCCAAGCTGCAGGATACACGGATTTCCTAGGGACCCAGCCGCCCTTGTTCCATAAGACCGAGGAACCCCTGGACGCAGATGCATGGATTCGCACCATCGAATCCAAGTTCACCTTACTTGTGGCCCCATGCTCAGAGGCCAACAAAGCTCGTTTTGCTGCGCAACAGCTTCGCGGTACCGCTCGTCTGTGGTGGGATCACTACTTTGCGATGCTCCCGGCTGATCATGTGGTCGACTGGGATGAATTCAAGACCGCATTCCGGGCACATCATATTCCCGAGGGCCTCATGGAGAGGAAGTTGAATGAGTTTCTAGCACTTACCCAGGGCACCCGCACCGTGCTGCAGTACGCCCAAGCTTTCAACAACCTATGCCAGTATGCGGGCTATCACGCTGATACGGATGCCAAAAAGCGTGATCGTTTCCGCCGAGGTCTGAACACCAAGCTTAAGGAACATCTGAACCTAGCCAGGGCTGACACCTACAACGAATTGGTCAATATGGCCATTACCCAGGAAGACTGTATCATGGCACACCGGGCAGAGAAGAAGAGAAAGGCACCCGTTGGACCAGCAAGTGCCCAACCACCAAGGTATCGCATCGTGCAAAATGCCGCACCCACCGCTCCACCAAGGGCCCCTCAACCAGGGAGATGGATTGCCAGACCCCCACAGCAGCCAGGCATGGTACGACCCCCGATGCCTCCACAGAATGGTCCAAGGCCCATTCTTCAGCAGTCTCTTCGACCTAGCCCCGCGAATCGCTGTTTCAAATGCGGGAGTTCTAACCACTTCGCACGAGAATGCCCTCAGTCGGGACAGCCCAACCAAGGTCAGGGATCCAACCCGAACGCCAAGAACAGGGGCAAGAGACAGACCCTGCAAGTCAAGCAAGGACGGATTAACTTCACCACGCTTGCAGAGCTTCCTGAAGGAGCCCCAGTGATGTCGGGTACATTCTCTATCCATAACAAGCCTGCGGTTATATTATTTGATTCCGGTGCATCGCATAGTTTCATAAGTGCAAAATTCGGTGCAAAAGTAGGCTTGGATGTTAGTCACACAAAAGGGTCTTATACGATATCAACACCGGGTGGTAAAATTGCCTCGAATCAAATGATCAGACAAGTACCAGTCAAGTTGGGTAGTAAAACTATCAACACAAACTTGATTCTTTTACCCCTTGACGGCATGGATCTTATTTTGGGCATGAATTGGATGGTTTTGCACAAAGTCACCCTAGATCCCTCATCCCGAGTTGTGGAGATAAATTCACCTAGTCACGGAGCCACTACCCTTTACCTACCATTCCTGGATTGCACGAATTCCTGTGCTTACAAGATGGAAGGACTCAAGCTAGAGGATATTCCTGTGGTAAATGAGTATGCCGACGTTTTTCCGGATGACTTACCAGGAATGCCACCAGATAGGGATATTGAGTTCATTATTGAACTACAGCCAGGCACTGCACCTATATCCAAGAGACCATATAGGATGCCCCCTAAAGAATTGGCAGAGCTGAAAATTCAACTCCAAGAACTACTAGACAAAGGTTTTATTCGCCCTAGCGCGTCACCTTGGGGATGTCCAGCCCTATTCGTAAAGAAAAAGGATGACAGTTTAAGACTATGTGTGGATTACCGACCTCTCAATGCGGTAACTGTTAAGAATAAATACCCACTTCCTCGTATTGATGTACTTTTCGATCAATTAGCTGGAGCCAGAGTCTTCTCAAAGATTGACCTTCGTTCGGGATATCATCAGATCAAGATTCGCCCATGCGATATTCCTAAGACTGCCTTCTCCACACGATATGGACTATATGAATTCTTGGTCATGTCCTTTGGACTCACCAATGCCCCTGCCTACTTCATGTATCTCATGAATTCGGTATTCATGCCCGAACTGGACAAATTTGTCGTAGTGTTCATCGATGACATCCTTATCTATTCCAAGGATGAGGAGGAGCATGCCAAGCACCTTCATATTGTTCTTAAACGACTCAGAGACCATCAGCTCTATGCTAAGTTTTCTAAGTGTGAGTTTTGGTTGGATATTGTAAAGTTCTTAGGTCACACGATCTCCAGCGAAGGCATAGCCGTTGACCCCAGCAAGGTACAAGAGGTGATGGATTGGAAACCCCCTACCTCCGTTCATCAGATTCGCAGTTTCCTCGGCCTAGCCGGTTACTACCGTCGCTTCATCCCAGATTTCTCTCGAATTGCTAAGCCCATGGCTGAACTGTTAAAGAAGGAAGTCAAGTTTGTATGGAATGAGAAATGTGAAGAAGCTTTCCACACTCTCAGAGAGCATCTGACTACTGCACCTGTGTTAGTTCAACCCGATAATACCAAGTCATTCGATGTGTATTGTGACGCCTCAGGTACTGGTCTAGGATGTGTGCTTATGCAAGAGAATCAAGTGATTGCATATGCCTCACGAGCCCTTCGGCCCCACGAACAGAATTATCCCACTCATGATCTTGAGCTTGCAGCTGTCATTCACGCTCTGAAAATATGGAGGCACTATCTCATGGGTACACAGTGCAATATCTACACGGATCATAAGAGTCTCAAGTACATCTTCACACAAGCCGATCTGAATATGAGACAACGGAGATGGCTAGAATTAATCAAGGATTATGACCTTGAAGTGCACTATCACCCCGGCAAGGCTAATGTAGTCGCGGATGCACTAAGCCGCAAGTCTCATTGCCATTGCTTATCCATGGAGTCCTACCATGAGACATTGTGTGCAGAGATGAGGAAGCTTAACTTGGAAATGGTTTCCCAAGGCACTCTAAATCATATTTCAGTTGAGCCCACTCTTCACGACCAAATCGTCATGGCACAGCTACATGATGAAGGAATTAAGATCATCAAACAAAATCTCTCTCTAGGTGAGGAGAAGTATAAATGTTTCCGTCAGGACCATAAGGGAGTTCTATGGTTCGAAAGTCGTATAGTCGTTCCAAAGAATCGTGAACTCCGCAAGCAAATTCTCGATGAGGCACACCTTTCCAAATTCTCTATCCACCCCGGCAGTAGCAAAATGTATCAGTCGCTAAGGAAAAACTTCTGGTGGACTAGAATGAAAAGGGAAATTGCTACGTATGTCTCGGAATGTGACACGTGCCAGAGAGTAAAAGCTAGCCACTTAAAGGTAGCAGGTACACTACAACCGTTACCTATACCATCATGGAAATGGGAAGATATAAGTATGGACTTCATCGTTGGACTACCAAACACTTCCCAGAAACATGATTCCATATGGGTTATCGTGGACAGACTCACGAAGACGGCACATTTTCTTCCGGTACACACCACCTATTCTACCAAGAAATATGCCGAGATTTACCTCGATCGTATTGTTTGCCTGCATGGAATACCTAAGACAATTATTTCCGATCGTGGTCCTCAGTTTGTAGCACGCTTTTGGGAACAACTGCAAATGTCTCTTGGCACTAAACTGATTCGCAGCTCAGCATACCATCCTCAGACTGACGGACAAACGGAAAGAGTAAACCAAATTCTTGAAGACATGCTGAGAGCTTGCGTCATTCACTATGACAAGAATTGGGACAAATGCCTACCCCTAGCGGAGTTCTCATACAACAACAGCTATCAAGCGAGTTTGAAAATGGCACCATTTGAGGCCCTGTATGGACGAAGGTGTCGAACTCCTTTGAGCTGGTCACAAACCGGAGAACGTAAAATAATTGGACCCGACCTGGTAATCGAGGCAGAGGAGAAAGTAAAGGTAATACAAGCAAATCTTAAAGCCGCACAAGCCCGACAAAAGAGCTATTCTGACAAAAGGAGAAAGCCCCTACAATTCGAAATTGGCGATCATGTCTATCTTCGAGTTTCACCGACCAAGGGAGTGCGAAGATTTGGAATCAAAGGCAAACTAGCTCCCCATTATGTTGGTCCTTACGAAATCATTGAGAGCTGCGGACCCGTAGCCTACAGATTACGACTGCCCCCTCAGCTCACGGCCACCCATGATGTCTTCCACGTATCTCAACTCAAGAAGTGTATTCGAGTCCCTACTGAGATTGTGGAACAACAAGAAATATCGTTAGAGCCCGACCTCTCGTATGTCGAACACCCAGTTAAGATTTTGGATCGAAAAGAAAGAGAGACCAGGAAGAATGTAATTAGAATGTATAAAGTACAATGGAATCACCACACGGAAGAAGAAGCCACCTGGGAAACTGAGAGCTACCTGAACCAACATTTCCCTGGGTTTCTTATCTCAACCACTGGTATGTGCACCCACGCCCACACTAAGAATTACCGAATCTCGGGGCGAGATTCTTGTTAAGGGGGGAAGGCTGTGACAACCCTGGTAAAAATTTCATTCCAAAAATCAGTATCATTAGCCTAACCCTATGCTTAAACGAACCAATAAAAGGGTGGAAAGAATTAGAACGAGTTCAGTCGGAATTCAAATTTAATTGGAGCACATTTGGTCACTTTTGAACTTTTAAATTTAACTTTCAAACCATAAGCCAAATGAGATTTTGCCTGAAACCAAAGTTGTAGAACTTTTTATTCTGAACAACTTTTGTGTTCAAAAGTTTTTGAAATTCAAATCAGAAAGAGGAGAAAACGCCCTGTTTGCACCCAGCCCCCTGAAGTTTTCTAAATTCTCGCATTCAGGCCCCCCCCTCTCTCTCTCCTCCCCGCCCGACCGCGGCGCGCCAGGTGGCCGGCGACGCCTAACCGGCGCGAGGCGCCAGGCCAGTGGCCGCCGCACCACCCCGCCACGGCCGGCTTTGCCCCCTCCCCACGCCGCGCGGCCCAGTGAGCGCCCGCGCGTGCACGCGACGCTGCCGCGCCCAGTCCCGCCGCCCGTCGCACCCAGTCGCCGCGCCCCGCCGTGCCGCCCCGGCTCCCGCGCCCCGCCAGTCGCCGCGCCCGCCCTCCGCCCGAGCCGCTGCAGCTGCTGCTCCCCCACTCCGCGCGCCACGCTATCACTCGCACCCACGCCATATCCCGGCCGCCCAGTCACCACGCCCGCTCGCCGCACGCCGCGCCGGCGTTCTGCCGCCGCCCGCCGCGCCCAGTGCGCGCCGTGCCGTGCCCCCGCCCCGCGCGCTGCCCAGGCCCCTCCGCACTCCCTCCTGCCCCTATAAAAGCCGAGCCCCGGCCGCCCGCGCGAGCCACGCACCAGAACGCACTCGCCGTCGCCATTGCCGCCGCCGAGCGCCGCCCGCCCATGGACAGCCCTCCGCCGCCGCCCACCGCTCAAATTGAGCCTCCAGCCAGCACTACATCATCCCCCTGACGCTCGCCGACCCGCCCAACGCCGCCCAGAACCACCGGAGCGCCGCCGCCCGCTGCCGCCGCCCCTGCTCGCCGTGGACAGCGCGGCCCTGACCTCCTCCGTCCAAGCCAAGCCCCTGAGCAGCTTCCCCACGCGCCGCTGAAGCTTGCTGACCGGATCAAGCCGCCCCAAGCCCGCCGGAGCACCGCCGTCGACGCGTACCGCGCCGCCGCCGCCTCTGCTCCAACGCCGGCGAGCCCTTCCTGGCCGTCCCCCACCTGAACAACACCCCCACAAGGTAGCCCTCGCACCCCTGAACCTTCCCCGACCCTCACCCCTCGCCGCCGGCGAGCCCCTCGCCGGAATTTCGGCCGGCCGCCGTACCCGAGCCGCCCGAGGACCCAATTGCAAGAATTTAAATCTTTAGAAGGGTCTGCGCGTAAGATTCAAGGACCTAGTTGTAAAAGAAAGTTTCAATTCTAGATTCAAATTCAGTGAACTTGTAAAATTCGAATAAAATTGTAGATAATTCAGAAAAATGCAAACTCAACTGTTCTGGAATCCTTAGAATCAACTCTACCACTTTTGTTAGAAAAAGTTTCTCAGAATCTCTACATATTTTGCTCTACATTAAATGGAAGCTTTAATGGACTTATTTTGTACCCACTGTTGTAGAACAATGCTGACCCTAAATTTTGGGCAGTGAGTTAGTTACTTGATGTTTAGGATTGTGTAAAAAGACCAGGCCCAAATTCCATCTCTAGCTTTACTGTTTATTAAACTTAGTTTCATACCGTGTTTAAGTAAAATATTTTATCCCTGCAGTTAGGTGATGAATCACCCAATGAAACTTTTTCTATGCTGGTGTATTGGTACCTAGAAGCCAGAGAGAAATTAGGAGACTTTTTATCTCACAGTAACCTATTTATTTGATTTATGTGCTAATAACATACATTAAATCAAGAAAATAGTATCTTAGCTTGCAAAATTCTCAAATTTTTACTAAGAGACTCACTGTGGTAGAGGTTGCTGTGTAAAAAGTTCCATGGACAAAAACCCTGTGTAGGGTCCTGTAAAAATGAATCCTTGAATAGCCTAGGTGTGGAATGTCATATTTTCTATGCTCTGAATACTGCATGATAAATCCTACAAAAATTACAGTAGCTTCTGCATACATAAGTGAAAGCTCTGTAAAAATCTTAGACTCATTTGTTGCACCAATTGTTCTATACAAAAAGAACAAGGATCTAACAGCGACTATGTAATATATTTTTCATAATTAATCTGTTACATAAAATTGGCTGAAAATTTTACAGTAAGCACATCCTTCCCTGATGTGCCTAAATCCAAAAGTTCATGACCAGAAACTATCCATTGTAGTAATTACTCTTAAATTGTATCGAGTACCATTAACACGACTTAAACTTGTGCATTCATGTAGAATCGACGACTCTCGCCGACGAAACTTACGAGCTGGTGCCCACGTCCGAGAGTGAGCAGCGTGAAGCTCAAGCGAATCTAACTGAAGCTCTTGAAGACCCGAGCCCAAGTTCGGAAGAGCCCCAAGCGAACTGCGAAGGCAAGCCCCGGAGCATAGCCCATCTCTTTCCTAAATTATGCAACTCACTACTCTTTTGCTTGTGCATTAAGTTTATAGGAGTTGAATGAAAACTTAGTTGCATGACGTTAGGAACCCTTGCTTGAAAACTAGACGTAAGGTTTGCTAGAATGCTGTGCTAATAGGACTCCGGTAAAAGTCGAGTGATTTCCTGTCACTCGCGAGAAAATAGGAGTTGAATGTCTACTACACGCTGCAATCATAAGGACACGGACGGGCTATGAAACGATGGTTACGATTGAGGCCCGTCTGTCTAGTGAAAAATGCTAAGGCCGCAGGGTGTGGTAGTGATGGTTAAGTCTTTGAACGTACTAAACACATGCCGAGATTATGGGAATTGGTAAGCTTAAGTACCTGATTGGCCCGGCAAGTGGACACCAACCTACCCTTTGAACTTCGGTCCCATGTGCATATGGCGAGTGCAGAGAGTGGTCACGACCCGGCGCCGAACCGTGGCGTGGGGCTCTTGTACTCTCGGAGGGTAGCCTCGATTCACAACCCGGAAAGAAAGGGGAAAAGTTGCACGTGTGACTCTGGGAGTAACCACGTGACGTGTGTTTAGGTTTCCCTTGCAAGGTTAAGAAATTCGATTCGAATCGTCCGTTTCTCACGGCTATTGAGACTGCTTAACCATCTTTACCCATAGAGTAAGAAGAGGAACAATGAAGATGGATGAACTGGTTGGATGATAATTTAATGCTTCACCATGTATGCTTTTGGATAGCTGCTTACCTAGAATGGTTAACGAAACTAGAACCTTGAGCTAAAAGTTGAAAGTAAGGACCCACTTGTAGATGCTTTTCGGCAAAACAAACCCCTGAGCCAAAAAGCCATGCATGTCTAGAGTCGGTGGAGTAGATTCCACTACACGGGTAAGTCTTGCTGAGTATTAGTATACTCAGCCTTGCTTGTGGCTCGTTTTCAGGTGAGACCTTCGAAGATATGATTGCTAGCTTGACTTGGCCCTGCACTCTTCCCCCTGGTTGGTCGGTGGAATGGGATGCGCCCCCGTCCAATGGAGATAAGGCCGAGTGATGTCTCGTACGGGCTTCATCGAGACATTCTGTATCGTCGAGTAGTTTCCGTCGTTTATTTCCGCTGCAACTTAAACTCTGAAAAACTTATTTATGATCATTGGAGTATTTGGTTTCTAAACTCAGAACTTGGTCTGTAATATTTACTTATGATAATGTTGTAATATTTGCTGGAATATGGTATTCTCTGGGCTCATCGTCGCGTGAGCATTTGTATGTATGGCGCTCGATCCGATTACCGTGGTTGTATCGGGAGGTTATACCCGACAGACCAGTGGATTACTCCGTTTGAAGTGTAAGGTTAACCGAGATTGCCTTAATGGTGATGGTTAATACACTTGAGCCGGATTAATTCAGGTGGTTCTGCCACAGTGATGGCCCCTCCATCACCAACGAGTTAAATTCAATGCCCCCAGAACTGGCGGTGATGGCTATTTTGAATCGGCGGTGATGAGGGGTGCTGGAGTAGTGGCATGTATCTCCTCAACAACAATTTTACAAAAGATTGTGGTCATCTCTGGATTATCCCAATCTGCTTTGCATACAATCTTATCTTTTTCCTTGCCCTTTTCCTTCCAATTTCCTTGCCTGGATCAGGGGCAGATTTCGGCCTGGAGTGGGCGGATCTGGGCCTGAAGCAGGAGTAGGAGCAGGAGCTGGTGGAGGAGCAGGCGCGCCAAGCCTGGGCGTCGCGGCGGTGGAGCCAAGCGCCTACTAGCCAAGCAGGGGCAGCACACCGGCGGGCAGTGGGGGGAAGCGGACGACAGCAGGGGGCGGTAGGTGGATGGAAAGGATAGGGTTCTGTGCGAGATGTGCCAAGAAAGAAAAAATGATTTGCAAATTTAGGTGGTGGCAGGTGGGTAATTTTGGTGAAGTTTGTACGGGAATCCCGCATTCGATCGCTTTGGAGCTTCCCATGTTTCCCATACCTTCGGTGGTCTTTCTTGCTTTCGAGAAAGCTAGCCCCAGAAGCTGGCTGTTTGTTTGGGCTTCCACCTTTTGGAGTCGAAAAGCTCTCAGGAAGCCCAAACAAACAGGGCTTTACGCCCTTACCTGGCTCCCTTCTAACTTGCATTAGGAGCCGCCGCCACAGCCACTACCTCGGAGTCCCGTCTTGCCCTGTCCCGTAAGTTGCTCATCGTCGCTAGGTTGGTTTTGTACTCACTGCCACCTCTTCTCCATGTCGGTACCTCCCTCCTCCACCCTCGAGCTTTTGGGAACAGCTTTGATTTTGGGTTGGAGGTTTCTAGCCATTAGGTTTCGACCATTGGTGTTTGTGCAGGGGGCTGCTCGAGGTCACATGCATGACCCCGAGCCGACCGGTCACAACAAGCGTCCACCCCCCCCCCCCCCCTCCCCCCAAAAAAAAATTCATGTTTTGGACCTAAATCAGTCTAATAAACCGGTCCACGCATGTTTTATTGTCGGAACAATTTTTATTATGGAGAACAAAAAAAAATTCTGCGCAACAAAAAAAATTGTTCCGCTACAAAATAATTTTTTGGGGCAATGTTGGGGCTTGTGTGATGGTTTGACTGTCAGTCACACGTGTAACTCCTAACATTTGCCTTTGTGAGGAGGACGGGCCGGATGGTGAGGGAGCTCCACTCTTCTCCTACAACAGTATCGGTGAAGGACGACAAGGCCCCGCCGCGGGATGTTGTCCTGCCCCAGGGAACCAGCGGACACAGTGTAGGTGCATGGATGTACAAATACACCGAATAATTTTTAAAGAATATTTCAGTTAGTATTTATAAATAATTAAATATGTAGATTGTGTATAGTTAAGTTAAAGTAAAGTAAATAGTCTCATCACGATCTAATTGGTCTAGTTTGTTGTGTTGGCTGATTTCTTGGCGCTGGCTCAAGTTAAAACGAATGACAAGCACAGTAAACGCCAAAATCAAATTCATCTTCCATTCTTGTTCCTTCTCTCTATCTTTGATTTCTTAATTTTCTCATGTTGTACCGCGTTGAAAAGCACAGAAATACCGTGACTAACAAAAGGCATACGAAAGAGAAGGGCAAGTTCAATTATTTGAGCATTCTAACATTTTGAGATTGTGCACAGATGAAACATAAGTGCAAGCACTAGTGAGATGCGTCTGTGGGCCCATTTGGTAGCCTAAACGGGGTCGGACTGACCCGTACTATAGAGACAAGCCAGTTGAGCCAGGCTAACAACGTGCAACATGTTTTAATGTGATCTTATTTGATAGTTTGGACAATGTATCAGGGCTCTACCTATAGCATGTTTGCTAGACTACACATAGACCATGCGCTTACCTTGCACATAGACATGGTAGCTTTATCACCACCTTTTTCATATAGGTTGCCCAATCTAAATTCTTCTTGAATTGGCGAAAAAATTAATACAGTTTGATAATAGCAAGAAGCAATGATGGCACACCCAACTTAAACCATTGTAGACACAATTGCTCATGCACTTTGATTTAAATGGTAAAAACTATTCTACTTGAGTGAAGATAATTGCTCCGAATTAGAAAATAAGCAAAGCATATATTTGGATTCGGTGCACCCCTTCAGTGGAAACGATGAAGCGTCACTGCCTTAACATAACGTACTAATTATGCTCCTAAAAATCTTTACACTGCTAAGAAATTATAGATATATATAATTCTTACAAGATAATATAGAATATAAAGCTTGCTACTTTTATAGGTGCTTCTAGGTAAAAGATTTTATACACATGATATTGTTATTTCTACATGACAATGAGATAGTATATATCTTATGACTATGGTTATTTGGTAGCCCTAGTAATTTCTGATACTTTGGTTATGAAAACTACAATGTGATTGATTATTAAATTTTGTTAGAATCAGCTGGTGAATGAGTTCCTTATGGCTAAAGGTTGTTAGTGGTCGAGTGATCATGACACTATTGAGATAGACATGCGAAGAGAGAACAGAGTCAGAAAACTCAAAATGAAGAGAATGTATGCTCCTATGTGTTAAGGATCACAAAGTTTTCATTGAGTAGTTGACAACAATTATTTTCACTTAAAACAATTAGTCAGTTGGTTAAAATTCATATATTGGAATGATAAATAATATGTACATCCATTTATAAAATCATGCGTTCGCCACTACCGACAGCCCACCGACCTCCCCTCGTCCCCATTCAGATGCTCAGTAAGGTAATAAATTTTTGGTCATTGCTCAATGGTGAACGGAATCTTATAAAGTATCCAAATATATCCTTTCTATGTGTTGAAATAGTTATGCTAGTGAAACACTCAGTACACTGAAGTTAGCTCAGAATGCAAGGTTCATTCAGAATAAGGCAAGTGTATGTCTCAGAATCAACATTTAGTTTTTCTTCTTCCATAATATAAAAAGTTACTCATGACCTGCAATTCTTACCTCTTGAAATTTTAAGCCTGTCATGAATGAAGACACTGCAAGAGATGTGCTATTCGAAAATTATTCTTGTTTTCTAGAAAATGTGTTAAACCTGCAGTTGGAATTGGAAATATATAGAACAATGCTTGTGGAAGAGATAACAGCCCATGGAGAATAGGGACAAGGAAATCTATGAGTTACTGAAAGGTACCGACAAAATCGGGTATCTGAAATTTCTTCTGAACAACTTGTAAAGCTCAGATCTTTAAAGTACTATATTTGATTTGGAAAATAAGATGAATTGCGACACTTCTTCTATTTTTTATTGTTGTTAATCAATCATCTATCGTTTCTTGATAATGAATTGAATTTCGCTATTGGTTATTTCTCCTAAGTTGGACATCCTCAAGGAGGAAGTTGAGTAGCAAAGGTTGCAACGAGAAGAACTAGATGAGGAGCTGCAGAACTCAAGGTGAGGAGGGTGAGGAGTTTCAAGGAAGATGGAATACCATCAAGTTTTCTATTTGTTAAGTTATTTGATCAGTTACTTAATTTTACAGCAGTAAGAGCAAACAGTCTAACACGCACCTTAGACTCACTTGCAGGTAGCCTTCTATTCCAAAGAACAGCATAGAGAAATTTGTTAGATCAAAGACAACAAAGGTTTAGTATGCTTTAAAATTGTTATAGACTTCCGCAGGTGTTCATAAACCAATACATACTCTGCACGTCTTTACATGTAGCATGCTGATAATAACTATGATGCTGAGCAACTAGCTGAAGAAAAGAAGAAACAGAGACAGGCAAGGAAGTGGAGCTCTTGAGAAGAAGAAGCATTAATAAAGGGGGTTCAAGAGTATGCTATCTTTCTTGCTGATGGAATTCCTATTTAAATTTCGTTCTAAATTTTTACTATTTTACTATATAGTGCTCACCACTTTCTTAGTTTTGTTTCTGCGAAGATATGGCCAGGTCAATGGAAGTACATTTTGACTAATAATCCTGATTGTTTCAGTGGGAGAACAACGTTGAGTTCTAGAGATAAAATTGAGGATTTTTGTTTGTTAACATTTCTGTGTCCAATGACCGGTTGTATATTCTTGGTGGATTTAAAGGACAAATGGAGAAATATGATGAAGACTGGCAAAAGCTCTTAGGTGTAATTGAAGAGCCTTGTTTGACTGACAAATGTAAAGTATGAGCACTGTGCTTTCAAGCAAAAAAGAGGTTTACATCAAACAAATATGGGCCTGTTTGGTTGGGTGGCTAACTCTTAGCCAGGTTCCCAAGGGCCACCCAGTTCACATTTGGTTACCTAGTTAGTGCCTTTAGCTAGGCTGCAGCAATGCAACTCCCTGCCCTTAGAATGGCTTCAGAAAAATGTTGTGAAATCCGCGTACTAGCGGAGCCATGCTCGCACAGGTCGCTTGACTGAAATCTCCTCACCTCTTCGTCACCTACCGCAGGGGGTTTTACATTTTTGCCATTATAACAAATGGCACTCACCCTAAAACCACTCCTAGGATTGCTCCTACATATTTGCAACAAGAGAGAAGTTTTACATTTCGATTTTCCATTTTTGCCTAGTTGGCACGCCACGGCAGCCGGACATGCTGGCACCCAGTCAGTGTGGGCACAAGAAATATCCTCCCTACCCCTGGCCCTTTCGCTCTATACGCCGACCCCGGCCCGCCCTTGCCTTCTCCCTCCCTCATTTCCTTCTTTTTCTCTGCCACCACCACATAATCCCCCAGCTCGCCGCCGCCTCCTGCTAGCCCACGCCAAGCCGCGATCCCGGCGCCACGGTGGCCTTGTTGCTCGGCAGATCTACCTGCCGCGATGGATTCAAGGTATGTGGCACCCCCGTACTTCCCTCATTTTGGCCCCGATCCCATCGGTTACGGTTAGGGTTCATGTCCGCTAACTTTGACTTCCACAGATGTTTGCTTCGTAGATTGGTGATGTAGAAGTTGGTGTCACAATGGCCAGCGGTGATTGCCCTCCTTGGTATGTACTTTTCCTCATTTGTTTGACTTAGTATAGATGTCACAGTAGGCTTGTGATTTAACTGTGGAGTTGGATATTGTATAATGATTTGTTTCTTTGATTGTTTACCATTATGCTAGGATCAATCATGGCAGCGCACTTAGACTAGTTGTTAAGGTTGCTAGTTACGTGGCTGATGGTGAGTATGGGCTAGTCGAATGGCAGAGCAACAACATGATTTATGGTTGGATAGAAATTGTTCGTACTCTCTGGCTGAATTCCATGAAGATTTAGCCGCAAAGATGATATGGGGTCCATCTCAAACACTTGCAGTGTGGGTACTGGACCAAGAAACTGGGTATGAGTGGAAGATTAGGAGGGATGATCATTTCCAGCAAATAATGAGGGACAGATGGGATGAGAGGTTCGCTATTATTGCAGTTGATGTTGTGAGGAAATATGGAGGCACTGACAATGCCAGCTCTGGTGCTTCTAAGGTTGTATGTGTCTCTGGTGTTACCAGTGGCTCAAACAGTGGACCAAATACCCTTCCTGATGATGTTGAAGGTTGTGGTGATACCTGCAGCTCCCCACCCCCTACTGAACAGCCTATGCCTATAGCAGTTGATTGGTCAACTCTGACAATATTAGAGGAACCTGAGGATGATGGCTTAGCAAAACAACTTGCTGATGAGGACAAGGTATATGAGGCTATGGGTTTCATGGAAGAAGAGGCAACAGAAGCAAATAGAGAAGATGTACCTATTCCTACTATGTCAGCAGAGATGCAAGCAGATATGGCTGAAGCAACCGTCAATGTTGATGACATTGTTGATGAAGAGCCAATGTATGAATGGGACAGAGACAACCTAGATATACCTGTTGGCATTTGCTATCCTAGCATGGCTGAGTTTAGGCTAGTTGTTAGACAGCATGCTATAGTTCATGAGTTTGAGTATAACACTGAGAAATCAGAAAAAAAAGGTTCAGGGGTAACTGTGCTGCTCTAGGCTGCCCATGGCATATTAGAGCTAGAACCCAACACGATGGTGGTGCCAGGGTATAAAATTTGTTTCATTATAGATATACTTTCTTATGTGTTGGTGTTTTCACTATATATATACTTTCATTGCCTAATTATAGCTTTTGTTTTTGAATATACAGATACAAATTAATGATGGGGAGCATAATTGTGCATCTACATAGAGGGTTGTAAGCAAGATGGCATATATAAATTGGGTGCTGAGAGAGCAATCCCACTACTGAAGAGGAAGCCATCAATGGGTCCTAAAGAAGCAAAAGATGAGCTGCAGTACAAGTACAACATTTAGATCCCTTACCAAACAGTGTACATTAACACCCATTTGATTGGTTGTATAGATTCAAGGCTGAGATAGAATTAAGATCACCTGGGAGTGTTGTGGGGATTGACACTGTCACTAATGATGATGGGAACATTAGATTTAGCAGATTTTTTGTGTATTCAAAGCTAGTATAGATGGATTTTTGAATGGTTGCAGGCCTTACATCAGTGTGGACTCCACAACCCTGAATGGAATGTGGAATGGCCACATGCCTGCAGCCTTAGCTCTAGATGGCCACAATTGGATGTTTCCTTTATCCTATGGATTGTTTAACTCTGAGACAAAGGAAAACTGGTTCTGGTTTATGGAACAACTAAGGAGATGCATTGAACCCTTGGAAAAGCTAGCTATCTGTACTGATGCATGTAAGGGGTTAGAGTCAGCAGTCAAACTTGTGTTTCCACAAGCAGAGATGAGAGAATGCTTCATGTCAGTGTTTTACCGCCAAGCCCACTGAGGGATACCCCCGAGGTGGTAGGCTGTAGGTAGGGTGTCGCCGAGATCAGGAACTCGAAGGTGCAAGGAACACAAAGGTTTGGATAGGTTCGGGCCACCGAGAGCGTAGTACCCTATGTCCTGTGTGGTTTGTATTGCCTTAGGGGTTATGCGTATGCACGATGTGCTTTGGAGGGGTCCTTGCCCTCCCTTATGTAGTCTGGGGGGACAGGGTTACATGGAAGTCCTAGTCGGGGACGGTCTGAGGAGTCCTACCCGAGTACGTTGTCGGGTAGTTTCCTTACGTCCGACTAGTCCTAGTTCTATACGACTAGTTACAATGAGGATAAGGTATGGCTCATGCGCCATCCCCTAATACAAAAATATGTACGCCAAGTATGCAGTCCCGCTGCCTCCGAGTCTGACAAGCCCCTGAGCTCTTCGTATCCGAGTACTGCAGGCTCCCGAGTACTTCTGGAAGGTGTCTTCAGGTCCCTGCTGAGTCCCCTTGAGAAGGTATCTTCCGAGTACTTCCTTGGCTGCATCGAGGTTGTGAGGTGCTCAAGCCCCGAGTAGTTTTCAAGTCTTCTTTTATATGGGGTGCGATGAACTCGCACTCCATATGGAGTAGCCCCCGAGCCTTAGGTGGAATCGAAGAGTCAGGCTGAGGGTCAAATTAGTCTTGAATCTTTCGTCTGTATCTTCCAAGAATTTTTAAAAAACAAGCCGTTGATGACACGTATCCCGCAGCCCCCGAGCCTTTAATCCAAATTCCACTATTTGGAAAAAAGGATCTAAAGAGTCGTGGTATGGAATGTATGTTTTTGAACTCAATTTGATGATTCTTAGGGTTAATTTGCTCTTGAAGTTGAAAGGTCCGAATTCTCGGGAGCTATCCCTGAGAAACGGCTAGTTTCCATTATCCGTTGCATAGAACCCGTAAAAACCGCTCGAAATCAAATTGTTATCCCGAGAAAGTCTCTTCGACTTCCAACGGAAAAATGGGGAGCCGCATGTTATAAATAACCATGCGTTACCCCTTTTGGTTTTTACCCGCATCCATTCAAACCATAGTGAAAATAGATCTACAGCCAAGAAACCTAGCCACCGCCGCCGTGCTCAAATCGACCACCACTCCGCGAAAATCCCAGCCAAGAAAAGCCGGACTCCGTGCGCCCCATCCTCATCCACCTCCACGTGAATTCCCAGGGCATGCGCACGAAGTGCTGTGTGACATTTTGTCCCACAATGCCGAGGAAATCCACCACCGGTCGGGGGAAGAAGAGGGGAAGTGAAGGCGAAGATGAGTCGTCGCCGCCGGCCAAAGTCGCCAGCACAGCAGCGGAAGGCGAGTGGAGGGCCTCGACCATCCGGGAGAGGCACCTACTTCGGCTCGTCGCCGAGCGAGTGCTGCAAGAGGAGGGGGTGGTGGAGTGGCGGACCGTGGGGTCTGACTCGTCGCCATGGGAGAACACGGGTGAGACTGTGATGTTTGCCCCTTTTGCTGATCGCGGTCTCGCTCTGCCATCTTCTGATTTTTTCCGCGGTTTGCTTGGTTTTTACAAAATCAAGCATTACCATCTTCCCCCAAACTCTATTCTGCACATTTCTATTTTTGTGCATCTTTGCAAGGCATTCCTTGGAATTCGCTCGCATTTCAATTTGTTCTGCCACCTCTTCCGCCTCAAACCCAAACCAGACGAGAATAATCCCGTGCTAGTCGGGGGTGCCGGGGTACAGCTGCGCGACATGGTGTTGTACCTCGAGTACACAACCCCAAGTAGCCTGTCCGGGTGGCACGCTCAGTGGTTCTACATTGGGAACCACCAGCCCAGCCTCCCCGGACGGGACAACTCCCCACCCCAGCGCCAGGAATGCTGGCTAAAGAAGCTGACGGAGGAAGAATGCCGCGACATCCCCGAGTTGATGAAGCGGATCAAGGCCCTGAAGGACAAGGGCGTCACTGGGGAGTCTGTGGCGTACTCGTTTATCACTGTTGTGTTCGGGGAGCTCCTTCTTGCTAAGAGTGCCAGTGGATTCTCCTCCTATTCCTCGACTCTTTATTAAGGAGACAGACCAGTAATCTCGCTATGGACGGGACGAAATCCGGCAGCCAGTTGCTGGCTCTGAATAACCAGCCCAGCAAGAAGCAAAATTCTTCCATAACATAACGAGGGAACAGGGTAGGTTACGTTTGATGAGTCAAGACTATTTGCCAAACCAGGTTACAAGGTGTTGAGAGCGAGCATGCATGAAGTAAACCCAAGTGAAACGAGAGAAATCATCAATCAAAATTATGACGCATACTTTATTTCTTCTTTCACTACTTCCTTTCGTCTCTCTTCTTCGGGCCCTGTATTGGGAACCATTCTTTTCCCGGTTCCCATTAGAATAGCATTCCTTCCATTCTGCCAACCAACCATATCTCTTATCCAGCGGCGCATCCAGCCCCTCCAGCAACGCATGCACCTTGGTTTCGAATACCAAGGCCTTTAGGACCCATCACGGATGGCCAGGGATCTGCCATTCGTTGAGGAGATCATGTGCCGGGTTACCCCCCTGTCACAGGGGTAAACTCGAAGCCATACATCCCGCGGCTCTTCGGTGCGGGCAATCCACCAGACTCGGTAAGTGGTTACTCGAGTACCTTCTTGGTGTAGTCGTCTTGTTTTGCTTGGTACTGAAAGTTTTTCTTGAGTGTAGGCCGACTTGGAGCGGTTCAGGTCTGACCCGCCTAAACCAATCTTCAAGGAGCCAGCTCGAGATCCGCCCGCCGAGAAGGCAGTGGAAGATGTTGCAGTGGACCCACCACTCCAACAACGAGTGGCGACGCGGAAGCGAAGGGCCGCTGCAGCTGCCAACACAGCGACCAGTCACCAGGCAACGTAAGTAGTCTGTACTCCTTAGCTATCTGATCTTGTTGTATATCCACGAGTACTTAGTTAATGTACTCCTATAGTGGGACTGAGGATAACCCCGAGCCCCCGAGGCAAGGGGTAATCGATGAGACCAGGGAGAGGAGTCCGGCAGCGGGGCGATCACCACACGCGACTAGCCCGCCGGCCTCCACCCGTTCTGGGAATAAGATCGCGCCGCGAGGGCAGGTCGTACCTACGGTACTCCCCCTCAAAAAGCCCGCAAGGTTGGTAACCAGAAGTATTGTGCTATAGATTTTGTGTTAATGTTGAATACTAACACGGTTGTACAGGAAGTCAGAGACTCCCAAGCCGGCAACCTCCAGCACCGCCCAGGTTGGCACGAGTGAACACTCGTTGCCGAAAGAGCCTGTGGCCGATAGTACCGCCGAGCCTCTGATCGTCGAGGATGTGCCGGCGGTCAACGAAGGAAAAGATCTCGAGCCTCCGGCAAGTCTGAAGGTGGAACCAGAGATGGAAGCCCCCGGGACTACTCCCGGGCCAACTACTGAAGAAGGTACTCAGACCTACACCAGCAGGGGATTGCAAGTACCCCGGGCCAGCAGGATGCCCCTGGGACTTCCCGGGCGCAAGAAGGAAACGAAGTTCCGCAGAACTCCCGGGTACCGGAGCATCAGAAGGGAGAGGTCCCTCGCCCAAAAGCTGAGCTCCTCGAGGACGCGCTGCTAGAGCCGGAGAGGGTCTCGCAAATGCTCGAGCTGAGCTGCCGCTTCACCGAGTATACCAAGGTATGTAGTCGAGTACTTCCTCTAGTATTGATATCCTGTTGTAGAAACTTACTGACTTGTTGAATGTCTTTATGTAGAGCCTCATTGACTGCTCAAGGGAGAAGTCAGCCTGTTGTACCAGATTGGAGACGTGCCGCCTCTTACCCATGAAGCAGAGGACAACCTGGAGGCTGAAAGAGCTAAGAATGCCAAGCTCCAGGAAGAACTCGCGGCCCTGAAGGCCTCTCATCGGGACTCGATTATTGATGAGCAGTGGAAATGCGATCTGGCGATCAGGAAAGTCAAAGACTTAACTACCCAGAAAGAGAGTAAGTAGTCTGTTCCTCACACCCGAGTAGTCTTGTCCATCTACTTTTCTTCTGAGTTGCGTACGTGTACTTTTTCCCAGAGTACGCTCGAATTGAAAGAGCCTTAACTGATTGGAAATGTGACATATACGAACTTACAGAGGAGAAAGAGCGGCTGAAGAAGGCACTGGAAGACCTCCAACTCAAGTACTCAGACCTGGACGAGGAGTACAAGACTGTAGTCTGCCAACTAAAGGATGCTGACAAGCAACTCAGGACAGATATGCGGTGGATCCAGTCCATGGCCCCGGGACAAGGAGCGCTAGGAGAAGGAAATGAACCAACTCGCGACGGCTGCTCACCAGCCGTGTGAGTTTGTCGACCCGACGCCGGATGGTCGCTCGCTAGTGCAGCGCCTTGTTGATGCTGCCATGAGCATTGCAGGGTACGCATCCGGCACCGCCAAAGCTCGTGCTTACTCATGCTTTAGCTGTGGTGCAATTGTACTTCCCGGGCATGGATGTTCGCCCATTTGCAGAAGGCATCTCCAGAGAGTGCACTGAAGAGCAGTTCATCGAGTACCGTAACGAGGTACAAGACGTTGCTCACCAGATTGTTGATGACCTTCCGCTCTTTTGAGCTTTTTAGAACTGTGTATGTTTTGAAGAAAACAACAGTTGTTTATGTAATATATTAATTCTTGTTTGATTGTTGTTTGCTACGCTCGACTCGTGGAGTGGCGTGTTGAAACTTAATCATTTAAGCGTTTGAGTACATTAGTTCTAGTGTGGAGTTACCCTGAAGGCAACGCTTCAGTTGGTGAACTGTGTACCAGATTGTACTTTTATATAGAGTTGTGTTCGTAGAACCTCTGTTAGTAGGCGTGAGAACCTCTTCGACTTTACCCTGTAAGACCTTGCCCCGTAGCTTGACTAAGCTGTGAAGGGAGGTAGTCGGAAAGAACGTCTAACACGCTCAAAGGGGTAGCCTGAGAGGCTGTTGCTTAATCGTGATGGAAAGGTACTCGTGGAGCAGCCCCCAAGTATTTTCCGAAGATTAGAGTAAGGTAGCGTATTGACATAACTCGTGGCGATAGCCCCCAAGTTTACTCAATGTTGCTAAGGGAAAAATAATGACATAGTAGTCATTTTTGAGAACCGAAACAACCATGTATTATTATACTGTGCTACATTGCAGCTGATAGGTTTTGTACAAGTTTCTTAAGCGAAGAAATGGCGTAGGTGCTCGATGTTCCAAGAGTTTGGAACTTCCTGGCCATCAAGGTACTATAGTCGATACGACCCTGGCCTTGTGACCTTCGTGACGATGAAGGGTCCCTCCCATCTAGAGTTGAGCTTATGAAACCCAGTCTCGTCTTAGATGCAGCGTAGGACTAAGTCTCCAACATTGAAGGATCTTTCCTGGATGTTGTGGTCATGGTATCGGCGAATGCCTTGTAGATATCGGGCTAATCGAAGCAAGGCGTTGCATCTGACTTCTTCAGCACAGTCGAGTTCCAGATACCTTAACTAGTCAGCTTCTCCTTCCTCATACATCTCCAGTCTGGGCGATTCCCACATGATATCGGCTGGAAGAGTTGCCTCTGACCCATAGACAAGAAAGAAAGGTGACTGTCCTGTAGCTTTACTCGGTTGAGTACGAAGCCCCCAGACAACAGTGGGTAACTCGTGAATCCACTTGCCTCCCTTTTTGCTATTCTCGTCATAGAGTCTTTTCTTGAGTCCGTCGAGGATCAAGCCGTGGCACGCTACACCTGGCCATTGGCCCTCGGGTGAGCGACCAACACATACTTGACCTCGATGCCGCTTCTTTCGCAGAACTCCCAGAACTCGTGTGATGTGAAATTGGAACCCAGATCAATGATGATTGTATGAGGAAAACCAAAGCAATGGAGGATGTCACAGATGAAAGTGACTACTCGATCCACCGTCAGTGTTGTGATTGGCTCTTACTCGATCCACTTTGTGAATTTGTCGATTGCCACCAACACATGAGTAAAACTTCCTGGCGCTGTTGTCAATGAACCGATCATGTCGAGGCCCCAGCAAGAGAACGACCAAGAAGGTGGTATGGTGATCAGCTTGTGAGCAAGGAGGTGAGCTTGTTTACCGAAGAATTAGCAGTTCGTGCGTCGGCGAACAACATCTTCGGCGTCAGCCAAAGCCGTAGGCCAATAGAACCCGGACCTGAAAGCCTTCCCGACTAGTGTGCGGGAGGCTGCATGATTGCCACAAGCGCCCTCATGAATTTCTTCCAAGATTTCTCGCCCTTCTGTGGTAGTCACGCACTTCATGAGTATCCCTTTTGCTAATCCACGCTTATAGAGCTTATCTCCCACCAGGACGTAGCCCTTGCTTCGCCTGACTAGTCGGATAACCTCGGCGCTCTTGGGGTCGATGATAGGAGGTAGCTTCTTTTCTTTGATCAAGTCGATGAATTGGAAACGCCAGTCCACATCAGTCATCAGGACCTCTCGACTAGGCTCCGCAGGGCCTTGGTCGATGGTGCCTGGCTCTATCCTTGGAATAGAGGGATGGTGGAGTTCGTGGATGAAAACTCCAGCCGGGACTTTAGCTCGTTCAGAGCCTAGCTTTGAGAGCACGTCTGCCCCAACGTAGTTGTCGCGGAGCACGTGACGAATCTCGAGCCCTGAGAACTTGTTCTCGAGTGTGAGGATTAGTGCGACCTAGGCGTCCATGGTTTCCTTGTTGGTATCCCACTCTTTGTTGCATTGTTGGATCACCAGTAAGGAGTCGCAAAAAATGAGTAGTTGCTTGATGCCAAGGAACACATCCAGGCGTAGCCCATGGAGTAGTGCCTCGTACTCGGCTTCATTGTTGAAGACCTTAAACAGTATTTGGAATACGTATTTAAGTTGCTCACCAGTCGGGCTGATGAAGAGTTCTCCTGCGCCACCACCTTTGAGCTTGAGGGACCCATCGAAGTACATGACCCAATGCTCTGGCTGGTCAGCTGGAGTTGGTACTTGGTTTTCTTGCCACTCTGCCAAGAAATCGACTAGAGGTTGCAACTTGATGGCGGCGCGTGACTTGAAGTCGATGTTAAGAGCTCCAAGTTCCACTGCCCACTTGGAGATGCGTCCAGTGATATCCCGATTGTGGAGTATGTCCGCCAATGGGAAATTAATGACAACTAAGATCTTGTACTCGTTGAAGTAGTGGCGAAGCTTCCTGGAGGTGATGAGTATAGTGTAGAGAAGTTTCTGAATCGAAGGATAACAAACCTTTGACTCAGAAAGGACTTCGCTAACGAAATACACTGGCCGCTGCACGCCAAATGCATGGCCCTCCTCATTCCGCTCCACCACGATAGCCGTGTTGACTACATGAGTAGTTGCAGCAATGTAAAGTAGCAGGTTCTTGCCTGGGTTCTGAGCTGTGAGGATGGGGGGGCGATTGGAGGTGAGTCTTAAGATCCTCCAATGCCTGCGCCGCTTCCTTGGTCCAAACAAAGTTGTCCTGCCGCTTGAGGAGCTTGAAGAAAGGTAGGCCCCATTCTCCAAGTCAGGAGATGAATCTGTTTAATGCCGTCATACAGCCGGTGAGCTTCTGCACATCTTTGATCTTCTGTGGAGGCCCCATGCTTGTGATGGCGGTAATCTTTTCAGGGTTAGCCTCAATTCCTCGGTGACTGACGATGAAACCGAGGAGTTTCCCTTAGGGTACGCCGAAGATGCAGTTAGTCGGGTTGAGCTTCCACTGAAATCTTCGCAGACTGTTGAAAGTTTCCTCGAGATCAGAGATGAACTCATCGAGATTTCTGGTTTTGACAACCACACATCATCCACGTAGGCCTCAACATTGCGATGTAGCTAGTCAGCGAGGCATAACTGTATGGCTCGCTGGTAAGTTGCACCCGCGTTCTTTAGCCCAAATGACATAGTCGTGTATGCGTAGGCACCGAACGGGGTAATAAACGCAGTCTTGATCTGGTCTTCTTCCTTGAGGGAAATCTGATAATAACCCGAGTAGCAATCAAGGAAGGAGAGCAGGACGCAACCGGCGGTGGAGTCGATAACTTGATCGATACGGAAGCGCGAAAGGATCTTTTGGGAAGTGCCTATTGAGATCGGTGTAATTGACACACATCCTCCATTCATTATTATTCTTTTTGAGAACAAGTACAGGGTTGGCTAGCCACTCTGGGTGGTACACCTCTTTGATGAAACTAGCCGCGAGTAGTTTGGCTAGCTCTTTTTTGATGCTCTGCTTCTTTTCTGGAGAGAAACGACATAGTCGTTGCTTCCTCGGAGTGGCCTTGGGGTCGAATTTCAAAGCATGCTCGATCAGCTCCTTGGGCACACCTGGCATATCCGCTGGTTTCCATGCAAAAATGTCTCGGTTGGCTCTAAGAAAGCTGACGAGCGCGAGTTCCTATTTGCTGTCCAGGTGGCCGCCGATCAGGGCGGTCTTGGACGAGTCACCCTCCTGGAGCTGGATGGTCTTGATGCCGACGTCGGAGTTAGGCTTTACCCTCGACTGGCTTGGCCTCTTGTTTGCCACCTCCAGCTCTGTCTCGGAGAGTTGTTGTGCGGCCGCGAGTACTTCGGATGAAGGCTCTAGCACGCATGCTGATGCAGCGTACTTGATCGCCTCCTGGACGCAGTCGTAGGACTTCTCGACGTCACCGCGGAGGGAGAGTACACCGTTGTTACCTAGCATTTTCAAGACCAAGTAGATGTAATGGGGTACCGCCATGAATTTGGCCAGGGCGCGCCTGCCAAGGATGGTGTGGTACGAAGATTCGAAGTTCGCGACTTTGAATTTTATGTACTCCGTACGGAAGTTGTCAGCTGTCCTGAAGGTAACTGGCAGTGTGACCGAGCCAATCGGCGTAGTCGCGTTACCCAGGACAATCCCGTAGAACAGAGCCTTGCTGGGGGTGAGCATCTTGCCGATGTCCAGCCTTATTTTCTTTAGAGTACTCGGGAAGAGCAGGTTTAACCCGCTTCCCCCGTCGATGAGTACTCGGGTCAGGGTAGAGCTCGCGACTACCTGGTCCAGTACGAGCAGAAGTTTTCCCGGCTTGGAGAAGCTGGTCCATTGATCCTCCCAAGAGAAGGAGATTGGGACCTCGTTGTGTCTCGGGGGACGCGGCACGGCTGGCTCGACTGACATGATCTCGCGCCAAAACAGCTTCTGCGCGCGCTTGGTGAGGGTACCGTCTTCACCTCCGAAGATGACGTTGATAGTGTTAGTCGAGTGCTGGAAGCCCGGAGGGCCTGACTTGTCATTGTCCTCATCCGCCTTGTCCTTGTCCTTCTCCTCGTCGTTAGGAGGAGGGGGTGCGTTGAGGCTTTTGCGGAGGACGGTGCACTAGAACATTGTGTGCTTGGCCTTCGGGTGCATCGGGCATTGCTTGTGGAGGATCTTCTCATACTGATCCTGTAGCTTGCCCGACTTCTTGCTGCGTGGATTGCCCTCGATGTTGGCCACTTGATATTCAGGCTTCCGCTTGCGGGCGGCGCACGAGTACTGGCCTTTGTCGGGGCAGTTGTTGTTGTAGCCCTTGTCGTTCTTGCTCTTGGGGAAGCGTTCGTCTTCTTGGTCCGCCCATCGCTGCATCATGTCTCGGAGCTCGAGTATGGTAGTCGGAAGGTTCCTCCCGAATTCCCTGTATGTTTGCTTCGTGGCCAGTCCGTTGCAGAAGCAGCGGATGACCTCCTCGTCGGCGATGTTGGTGATGGTTGCGCGGCTGTCAAAGAAACGGCGCGTGTACGACCTCAGTGTTTCATTCTCCTCCTGCTTGACTTGCAACAAGTCATGACGAGTACCTGCTGGGATCATGGATCCCTGGAAGTTGTCGACGAAGACCTGCTTTAGGGTCTCCCAGGAGTCGATGAAGTTTGGCCGGAGGGTTTCCAGCCATGTGAGTGGTGCTGGTTCCAGGGCCATCGGGAAGTAGAGGGCTTTAGTCGAATTAGAGCCCCGCACACCTCAATGGCCACGGAGTAGCATCGCAGCCACTGCCGCGGATCCTGTTTCCCATGGTATTTCGGGATGTTAGTGGGCTTGAAGTCCCTCGGGTACTCGCGACTAGTGAAGTTTTCCGTGAAGGCTGGGAAACGATCACTGTCATCGCGAGCAGCGTTCTCAAACCGCTCGCGTTGCCGATTGGTGATGACGGTGCGTGCACCGCGGTTGCTATTGATGTGCTACCTTAGTTCACCGGGAAGTGGGAGTAGCTGGTTACCCTGGTGGCCTTGGCCTCCCGCGGGTTGTCCCCCTCCCCTGGGTCTAGGGCCTTGCTGCTGTACCTCCTACTCGACTTGTCGATTATTGTGGGGGTTGGGATGACCTCCGGCAGTACGGCTGCCCTGGGGTACAGAGCTGCCATGGCGTTTCGATTTGGAACGTGTGTTTTGGATGGATTTCAGCGGGTCCAGCTTATCGAGTTAGACTGCGGCTTGTTTGACAAGTCGCATGATCCGCTGGGTTGCGTCCGTTTGTGGGATTTGCTGCAGGAGTAGGGATGCCTCGTAGATGTTACCCATGGGAGTAACAAATTCTTCATCCGTTGCTGCGTCAAAATCCCCTTGTAGGTTTCTTCGCCAATTCGGGTTGCGGGCGCGTTCCTGAGCATTACGCCTACGCTTGTTCCTCCGGGCGTTCTTCCACCTTCGTGCCGCCTCTGCTCCTCAGTTTCGTCCTAGGGGGCGTCAGTGGTGTCTTGGTTAGTGGAGATCTCGTCTTCGAGCTCGTTGTCAAACTCGATGTCCGGCTCATCGTCTCCGAGGTCGTGGATTGAAGCCCTGTAGACTTCGCGCTCTGGCGAGTAGTCGCCAGAGTAGTCGGTGGCCAGGACCGTCAAGGTGGTAGTCCTAGATGTCTCTTCCTGGATAGGAGAGAGAGGTCTGCCCCTTTGAAAAGCCAGTTCCTGGATAGTGGCTACCAGACGGGCGTCATCATTGAGTAGTTCGGAGGGCTCCATGCCCTTCCAGTACACGAATCTGCCATGCGTGGTAGTCGTAATACTCAAACCCAGATGACTGACCGCGAAGGAGTCGGGATCATCCTCTGAATCCGAGTAGGCGTCAAAAACGGGAGCCTCCCGGCTAGCGGTGGCATCTTCGTCTCCGAGCTCGAGTAGGAGATCTAAATCCGCTTCCTGGTCGGAGAGGGACTTAGATTGTAGGGCCTCCCCGAAGGTGGAAGCCGCGTTGCGTAGCCCGAAGTAGAATCGGGTACGCTCTTCCCCAGATGGGATCAAATCCGAGCCAGACGATCATGTCGGAACACGAGTCAAAATCGCGTCGGTGACGGAATTCTCCTCGGTCCCCAGGGTGAGAAGCGGGTGCATCTCGTCGAGACTGTCGATGAACTCATTGAGTCCACTCGAGCAGCTTGATGGTTCGGGCTCCATGGCGTTGGCTAGGTGGCTATCAAAGCTGCCCGAGCCGTTGGCGACGCAGATCCAAGAGCCGAAGATGAAAGTCGTGCCCTTGTCGAGCACGGCGTTGGTGAAGTTGAATGACGCCATCAAGTTCTCCGGTGGATGCTCGATCAACACCCCTACCTGGCGCGCCAGCTGTCGGTGTTTTACCGCCAAGCCCACCGAGGGATACCCCCGAGGTGGTAGGTTGTAGGTAGGATGTCACCGAGATCAGAAACTCAAAGGTGCTAGGAACACAAAGATTTAGACAGGTTTGGGTCGCCGAGAGCGTCATACCCTACGTCATGTGTGGTTTGTATTGCCTTAGGGGTTATGCATATGCACGATGTGCTTTGGAGGGGTCCCTGGCCGCCCTTATATAGTCTGGGGGGACTGGGTTTCATGGAAGTCCTAGTAGGGGACGGTCTGAGGAGTCCTACCCGAGTACGTTGTCGGATAGTTTCCTTATGTCCGACTAGTCCTAGTTCTATACGACTAGTTACAATGAGGATAAGGTATGGCCCATGCGCCATCCCCTACTACAAGAATATGTACGGCAAGTGTGCAGTCCTGCTGCCCTGGGTCTGACACTTCAGGCACCTTATGGTGATGTTTATGGGAAGAACATGTGGCCTGCAGCTAGATCTGTTGACGCCAGATTTTGACACGTCTTGGTTTATTTGAATGGGTGGTTATGACTTTTGGCTTGAAAAACGCCGGTGCTACATATCAACGGGCCATGAACTACATCTTCCACAAACTCATTGGTTCATCAGTGGAAATTTATATAGATGACGTCGTGGTCAAGTCAAAAGGTCACCAGGATCATCTGGCCAATTTACAGGAAGTACTGGAATGCACAAGGAAGCATGGGCTGAAGATGAACCCAAACAAGTGTGCGTTTGGTGTATCGGCCGGACAATTCTTGGGATTTATGGTCCATGAGCGTGGGATAGAAGTCAGCTGCAAGACTATAGACGCCATCAATAAAGTAGTGGCCCCACAAAATAAAACTGAACTGCAGTCCCTCATCGGCAAGGTCAATTTCATCAGAAGATTCATATCCAATCTATCGGGACGTATTCAGGATTTTACTCCTCTGTTGAAATTAAAGCCCGACCAAGAGTTCACATGGGGAGAAGAACAACGCAAGGCACTGGAGAATATCAAGCAGTATCTGGATTCACCTCCGGTGTTAGCCCCGCCACAGCCTGGTAAGCCGTTCAAGTTATATTTATCGGCTGACGAGCAGGCTATTGGATCGGCGTTGGTACAGGAGTTTGAAGGGAAATAACGAGTGGTGTACTACGTCAGCAGAAGACTTTTAGACGCCGAAACAAGATATTCTTCGGTGGAGCGATTATGCTTGTGCTTGTACTTTTCATGTACTAAGCTCAGGCACTATTTGCTATCGGCAGAATGCATAGTCGTATGCAAGGATGATGTGGTGAAGTATATGCTATCATTGCCGATTTTGAAGGGGCGGATTGGAAAATGGATCCTGGCTTTGTCAGAATTTGATTTGAGGTACGAATCGGCCAAAGCCGTCAAAGGTCAAGTGATGGCCGATTTCGTAGTTCAACATTGTGGACCAGAAATTGCCACCGTTGAACCAGTTCCATGGACTCTATATTTTGATGGTTCTTCGTGTGGGGTCGGATCAGGAATCGGCATCGTTCTTGTGTCGCCTCGGGGGGCAACTTATGATTTCTCTCTGCCGATAGAAGCTTCTGCAACCAACAACCAGGCGGAGTATCGAGCTGTTCTGAAAGGCATCCAATTGTTAAGGGAAGTCAGGGCGGACGCAGTCGAGATCTTTGGGGACTCCATGCTCATTGTAGATCAGTTAACAGGACGATCCGAATGCAAGGACGACATCTTGAGGATTTATTATGAAGATTGTCTTCAACTTTTGAAAGGCTTCAAATCTGCAACAATTGAGCACATCCCCAGAGATTATAATGAAAAAGCCAACAGACTGGCTCAACATGCTTCTGGGTACCGGCCGATTCAGGGAGCGATGGCGCTAGAACTCGCGGCCGATGACTGGTGGAAGGAGATCGCCGATTATTTGAAAAATCCATCCCAAAAGGTGGATCGGCGAACACGTTTTCAGGCTACAAAGTATGTGTTGCTTGAGGATGACTTATTTTTTCGGACGATTGATGGAGTTCTTCTCAAATGCCTGGGAACAGAAGAGGCAAAGATTCTAATGGGAGAGATCCATGAAGGCGTGTGTGGAGCTCATCAATCGGCTCACAAAATGAAGTGGATGATCAGGAACAATGGATATTACTGGCCGACCATCCTTGAAGATTGTTTCAAGTATTACAGAGGATGCCAAGACTGTCAGAGGTTTGGCAATGTGCAGCGCGCACCAGCGTCGGCTATGAATCCAATAATTAAGCCGTGGCCGTTCAGAGGTTGGGGAATAGATCTCATCGGGCAGATTCATCCTCCATCTAGCAAAGGGCATAAGTTCATATTGGTGGCTACAGATTATTTTACCAAATGGGTGGAGGCAGTTCCTTTGAGGAACGTGACATCAGCCGATATGATTGAGTTTGTTAAAAGCCATATTATATATCGATTTGGTATTCCTCAAACCATCACAACTGATCAAGGGACAATGTTCACTTCTGGAGAATTCGAAGAGTTCGCCGCCGATATGGGAATTAAATTATTAAATTCTTCTCCGTACTATGCTCAAGCCAATGGCCAAGCAGAGTCGTCTAACAAGGGGATAATCAAGCTAATCAAGAGGAAGGTAGAGGAGCAGCCCAAGAAGTGGCATATGTCTTTGGCTGAATCTTTATGGGCGTACAGGATGGCTTGTCATGGGGCCACTAAAATATCCCATTATCGTTTGGTTTATGGCCATGAGGCGGTCTTACCATGGGAGATAAGAACAGGGTCAAGACGCATATCGCTACAGGATCAGTTAACGGCCGATGATTATTCCTTTCTCATGAAAGATGAACTTGACGATTCGGCGGGTTTGCGGTTAAGAGCTCTGATCAGCATAGAGGAGAACAAGAAAAGGGTGGCCAGATGGTATGACAAGAAGGTCAAAGTCAAACAGTTCTCTCAGGGAGATCTGGTATGGAAGCTGGTGCTGCCGATAGGATCTAAGGATCCCAAATTCGGTAAGTGGTCACCCACTTGGGAAGGGCCGTATAGAATCGGCCGATGTGCTCCCGGAAATGCGTACATTTTGGAGACAATAGAAGGGGAGGAATTCCCAAGAGCTCTGAATGGACGATATTTGAAAAGGTACTATCCAAGCATTTGGGTAGATGCATAACTTACAGCAAGATATATCAAGGTAACGTGGCCGATTTCTCGTTGGTTTTCTGGTCATACATCTGGTGAAGGAAACATTGGGATTCATTATCGAATGGAAATCACAGATTATATGGCCGACATGGTGTAAGTCGCCCTTAGAGTAAAAACACTACTGGTTACGCCTGCGTTGGATTTCTCTTTCGACGCGACCTAATCTTATCATGAGGGAGAGCCTTTCGTCTTTCAAGTCCTTTGCAGTGGCTCCAGCTTCAGCTTGGTTGCAGAGTTCTTTCAGTAGGCGGGCCTTCTCCTCTTCCAAATCTTTCATGGTGACTTCAGTCTTAGCTTCAGCAAGTCGATGTGAAGATGAAGAACTCTCGTCAGAGGATGGCATTTGTTCAAAGCAGACGAGATCCATATAATCCAAGATTGGTCGGACATTGGCAGGAACATGATCTTTGAGTTCTTCAGAATGAACTTTTATCAGATCTATATCAGCTTGCGACAATGGCTTGCCTGAATGCATGATTTCGATCGCTCTTTCCAAACTAGGGCTGAGACGGTTCGGCTGAAAGAAGGAATAGACAAATATGTTGGAACAAAGTAAGATATCCCAGGAAAGGATGGAGAGAAAATTGATACCTGGTTAACGGAAGAGGAGGATCGAGAAGACATTTTAATGCTTGACCAAAGACGGCGAGGGGCGGGTTTCAGAAGGAAAAGAAGACGAGCCAGATGAGCATTTTTGGAAATAATACGAAGAGTCGTATTTATAGAAAGGAAGAGACAAAGGGTTGGCAAGACGTGTACCGTCGGAGTAAAGGCATCAGTAAATGAAAAGCTGCCAGGGGAGATGGTCAAAGTCTGAGTCTACACGCCAACATAATGTTTATCTTGTTACCAGATTCCATGTCATAGAGCTGATTCTAGAGAAAGGATCAGATGCAGAGGAAAAGATAACGCAACTGATTCCGAGGTTTACTCCTGTCACAATGGGGAAGCTTAGAAAGAAGGATTGAAGAAAGAGTTTCGAAGAAAAAGTTATATTTTACTCCGAAACTGGGGGGCATGTGTTGACGCCAGATTTTGACACGTATTGAATCGGCGTCAGGAGGAGAAGGTTGGCCGATGAAGCGGATCTGAAAGCTACAGTAAGGAATCGGCCGATCGGGGTAACAGTTGAAAATCGGCCGATTGGTGGCGCAGCCTATGCCAACAGGATAAGATTATTCCAGAAGATCCTAGTCAAAAGCTGGTCAACACGGCATGCCAAGTCGACCCGAAAGCAATTGAAGAGGTCCTGATTGGATTAGGAAACGGCGGCGGAAGATTCTGCGGGAGTCCGTTTCCTTTTTAAAGTTATTATAGATATAGTAGTTTTCCTATTTTAAATAAGGTTGTAACAAGTCGTAATCGACCAGGAGTCCTAGTTTCAGGGTATAAATAGGAGTCGCTAGGGCTTTGCAAAAACCAATCAAATCAATCAACAAAACACTTCTACTTTTTACCAGTACTTTACTTTTCAAGTTGGCGACTTCGCCAATATTTTCTTCTTCTACGAGTTCGTACGGATTGGCAGGGCTGCATCAACCTGATCTCCGGCCAATTGGTAGGTTACGCTTATCGAGTAATATCCGAGCTTTAACTACGGGCGCATCGCTGTGGTTTCGTTTGGATTTATTCACAAGTTATCGATATTTACTAGAATTGCAAGTTTTACCTGTTATTCTAGTATTATCACCAGTTATCCAGCTTGAGATCAGGGTAATCGGCTTCGTCATTATTCTCCCTCGATTCATCGCCATATAGCCGATTAAATCTGTTTCAAGTGTTGCTTCTACAGTAATTGTTTAGATTGCTCCAGCAGTCCTCTTTACAATTACTATACGATCATCGGCCGACCCATAGCCGATCATCTCTACAGCAAATCGGCCGATTTACCACCGACGCGCTCCTCAGGACAGATCGGAAATCCAGCCGATCGACGTGCCTGGAGTTTAATACTCTATTTCCTTGTCAATCAACAGGTCAGATTGACTGGCACGCCGCGCGAACCGCACCAGGGCGATAACCCGAACAGGAGCTAAGCAGATTCTCCCGGGTCGTGTGTCCGACGCTGAAGACCCATCGGCCGATTCCTACCCGGCCGATTTTAGCGCCAACAAGATCTTACTCAGCACACAAGTTCAAATTCTTCTTTGACAAGGTGTTGGAAGCTAGCCCAGATGTGCAGAAATGGCTAACAGAGCACCATCCATTCCTGTGGGCAAGAAGTAAGTTTTGTGATGACATAAAGTGTGACTACATCAACAACAATTTAGCAGAATATTCGAATTCTTAGATCAAAGGGCACAAAGACCTTCCTGTCCATTGCATGGTAAATGCAATTAGAGAGAAGATAATGACCTTGTTTGCCAAAAGGAGAGCTCTATCAGGTGCTATCTTGCCTGTTGTTATCCATCAATTGAATGCAGCATCAAGGGGACTAGGACACTTGAAGGTTACCAAGGGCCACCCTAATCAAGCTGAGGTCACAAAGATATACAAGGATACAAGGATGAAGAGGTTAGAAGGCATGTTGTGTACCTAACTCAGAAAGTGTGCACATAAAGGCAGTGGCAGATAACTGGTAAGCCATGTCCACAAGCCTTGGCTATCATTACTAGCACCAGGCAACCTAACATGGCACAATTTGTGGACCAGTATTACTCACTGAGAAAATTTCAAGCTGCATACGAGGGCATCATTCCTAACATAACTGATAGGAACCAGTGGCCTGAGGTGGAAAAGGGCTTCAAATTATACCCTCCTTGCCAGAAGAAGAGAGAACCACGAAGGTTGAGGAAAAATAGGCTAAAACCAGCAAGGGAGACAGATGGTAAACCAACTAGGCATGTCAGGTGTCCTAACTGCCGTGAGTATGGTCATAGGGCTGGTAGCTGGAAATGTGCACTCGCTGGCACCAAAAAAGGTGACTTATCAATCCTTTGTACTCACTGAAAATGTCCTAACAGAAAGTCTTTGCTAAGATTAACTGATGCTTGTCGCCATGTCTATTTTCAGGAAGAGAACAAAGAAGACCAATGTCAAGGTTGGGAGGAAACAGGCCAAGCAAGATACTCCTGTTGCAGAAGCAGCAACTCCAAGGACCAGAGCTGTTGTGGCAAGGAAAGCAGCAGCAAAAGAAAAGAGGGGGGCTGAAGAAGCAGAACTGAAGGCAGCAACAGCCAGGGAAGCAGCAGAAGCAGCAGCAAGGGAAGAAGCAGATGCTAGGAGAAATGTATTGTCATCAACTCAGTTGACAACAACTATAAGGTATTGTTCCTCACATAGCACACTTTCACGTAATGCTAGTGTAAACAAACAGTCCTCAAATCTAGTTATTTCCACAGACCCTATTTGTTGAGGATGCACTGCCAAATGAACTTCAAGGACCAATTGATGCACTGCCAAATGAAGTCCTAGGAAGAAGCAGTTGGCAACTAAAGTCAAGAGCAAGAGCAAAGGAGGAAAATGATTGCACTAGGAAGTCCTGTTTTGCTAAGACCATGAACTCTTGAAATTGGCCAGAAATTGTATTTTGTATGGCCTATTTATGTAATTTAATGGGCCACAAACCAACATGTGCCCCTATTTGGTATTGTTCTATATGCTGTTTGTGACAAACATTTAATGCAATGCAATGGACACAATTTATTGTTCTATATGTTGTTTGTGGCAAAATCTGCCTATGAGATGTTTCTGTTTAAGTTGTAATGCATGGCCACAATGGACACACTGATTCATTCAAACCATGACAATTTCATTGCAAAAGCTTCATCCATCAGGTTTAGTGCAACCTCAAACACACTCTTACTTCAGGTCATTACAACATATCTCACAGCAATTGTAAACACAAGAATTGCAAAACAAAGGATGAACAAGTTCATTTTCCACATCAAATTCTCCAACTTCAAATCCAAGTCCTTCCTCCCCTCATCTTTCCCAATGTCACTGACCTCTGTTCCTTCTTCCAGTTCCTCAAGCTGCTCACACATCACCCTGACGATCTTTAGTTCAATCAACTTATCCAAATACTCCCTCTGGACTTCATAGAAGCCACAATATTTCGGATTCTGCAAAGAATGTTTGAGCACTGTTAAAGCAAAGAAACAAACTAAGGGGAAGCAACTCAAACAACAAAAATTGACCCCATTCCTGGGACACTTGAAAAAAAAACCCGGCCCTTGTTCGGGGTCTCCTTGACGATGTGAAGCTCGATCACACGGGCCAGATTGCAATGGGGACATGGAATCAAAGGAAGTCCCGTTTCTTTACCGACCGGAAAAGGCACAGAATCCACGCACACTGAGTTTCCACCTCGTCCTGGCCTCCTCGTCACAATACTCCCACTGGAAGACTCCACCCTCTACGACATAGCGGCCACCGTGGTGCCAGGATCTCGTCTTGGCGTGGTCTAGCAGGAAACGGTGGCAAGCTAGGGGAGAATGCGGCGGCGGAGGAGGAAAGGAAGGAAATGAGGGAGGGAGAAGGCGAGGGTGGGCTCGGGGCAGGAAGGACATTTCACGTGCCCGCGCAGACTAGGCGCCAGCGTGTCCTACTGCCGTGGCATGCCAACTAGGCAAAAATGGGCAAATCGAAGTGTAAAACCTCTCTCGTATGGTAAATATGTAGGAGCACTTCTAAGAGTGGTTTTCGGTGAGCGTCATTCGATATAATGGCAAATATGTAAAAAATCCCCCTGCCGCCCTACCTCATCGTCTGCACAGCGCCGTTGCCTCCCCCACACCCGAGTCCGATCCGTCGCCGCTCTTGGACCCCAGTTAGCAGGTCCACAGGTCGTTGCCCCTCCGGTGTCGTCGAGGCGACTCCTTCCCCGCTTCCCGTGGCCATTGGGTACGCCGCCCATTGCCTCATCATCATGCTGCTGCTGTGATGAGTGGTGATTGGCTGCGTGTGAGTTCGATTCTGCCCCTGGAGATCAAATTGCGGTGGTGGAGTACGATTTAATCGCCCTAGAGCTTAATTTGCTGAACCAGAGCTTGATTTGGCGGTGCGGAACCTCGATTTGGCAGTAGTGGATCTCGATTTGCCGTGGGGGAAGGCCGGGAAGGGGCAGGCAGCCAGGCACGCAATTTCGGGGAGCTCGATTTGCTGCCGGCGAGCTTGTTCCAGCAGCCGCGCACGTGGAGCTCGGGCTGACCGCGCGGCCAAGGGATGCTCATGTTGACTGGGGAAGAAGCTAGCTGATCTTCCTGGAGGAAGAGGGGCCGGAGGAGAAAAGGCACAATGGCCATGGGAGGGTGGTGATGCGAGTGCGGGCTGTGCTCTGATTTGAGGCGTTGAGAAGAACGAAGTTAGAAACACAACCAAATATGGCTTGTTGCATCTCCCAACCCAGGCTAAGGGTGGCCAGGCTTAGAATTCTAACCAGGCTAGAGTTGTTCAACAAACCAAACATACCATACTATAGTTCCTTGGGACTATGCAAGAGTTAGGTTTTAAGAGAGACAAGAGACTGTATGTGTATATACGTTGGTGTTGGCTCAGTACAACGCATAGGGCTTCGGGAAGTGCAACTAGAGAATGTAGCAGTATGCTGTTGCCCTGTTCATATAATCATACATGATATGCTCCCTCTAGTCATGTAAATTGATTCCTATGACTGACGCGAGGATTCCTTTTTATTTTGAGACCTTATCTGTGTCATCAATGGTATGTTGAATGTCTGGTGTGAATGCTTACTGAACATTTGAACTATGCACACCAACATGCCTGACTCGACATGTCACTCCTCACTTTATGTTTTTTTTTGCATTTAAACATTTGGATGCTGACTGTGACACAAACGATCTATGGTATGGCAGCTTCTTCCGCTTCAGGCCTTGTCCATTTAGTTCTTTCTGTTAAGGCCTTGACTATGATTTAAACATTTCTAGATTCGGAAGGTAGTTTCGCCACGATGCAATTCAAAACATGACATATCAAAATGGCGACGCCGAACTGGAACCACAAGTGAAAACCGATGTGACCTAGACTAAACTTTAGTTCAAGGATCCAAACACGGAAACACCCCTTTAGGCTTTAGTCATCATCAAAGAGAGGGTGAAAATATTTTCGTGTTATCGACGCCCTTCATTTGAATCGTCATCTCGCCAAAATGAAATGCGCACCGACCCGTTCTCCTCCGCTTCACAGCTGCCTCTGGTTCTCATCCGCGTCAGGGACCCCAGCCGCCGCCTCTTGGTTGCTTCCCGACGCGACGCTTTGCTGCACGCTTGTCCTCACGCTGAGTGTTGACGGATGCATGCATATACTCTTGGTGGTACCCTCTCTAAATCCTATTCCCTTGGTTCCAAATTATTAATTATTTTAATTTATTTTAATTTATAGATTTTGCTATGCACCTAGATATAATGTATATGTAGATGCATTTTACTCCACTTTCTTTCACTTTGTATTTTTACCCTTACTGTTTGGAAACGAAGCCTCATTTCACCCCTACTCCATGAACAACACATAACAGTGTCAAAGAAGATAATTTTGCCCTTGCAAATATACCCTTATTTTTTTAGAACTTTGTGAATATACTCTTATTTGCCATTATATTTCAGCAGCGTTCCATATGCTTTGTTTTCGTTTTCTCCGCAAAGTTTCCATATGCGCTCAATGTTTTTGTTAACTGGTGTTGCACAAAATAATATGGTTACCGACAAATGGGAGCTAGATGCCTATTTTAACCCCTACTTTTTCCACTATATATCTTTCTGATCACAAACCGATGGCACCACACTGCAGCTTTGCTTTTTTTTTTGGACACTGCAGCTTTGCTTGCTAGCAGTATTCAACTGTCAATATGTGAAATAAGGTAGAAATACGGAATCAGACATGATTTTTTTCCTTCAGAAAATGGTGACAACTCCAGCCTCTGCAAGTGCATACAGCCGTTCTCCTACTACAAAATTTTCAGTTTCGAGCTGACTGAAGGGTACAAAACATGAGATGAACAAAAGAAAAAAAATAACCAGCATTCTCCTGAAGTCCATTTTTTTGGGTTGCAAAACTAGGACATTGAATTGCTCAGAATTTGACAAGCTTCAAAATTCCTTCGTTCCCCCCTGCTGTCACTTATGTGTGTTATGATTGGCTATAGCCTAGTGTTGGATGCATCTGCTGGAATTTTAGCGTGCACCGGCGAACGGGAGAGCAGATCTCCGAAACCCTTCGCCTTTGGGATCCTGCACCGGGAGAGGGCGAATAAGGTTTTTGGGAAGCGCTGCGCGCGACTGCTCAAGATTGTCACGACGGCTCGTCCATCGTCCAAGTCAGGAGTTGCGGCGTGCCGTTGTCTACTACGTCGTCTGCTGCACTCCGTCCGCAGAACCGTCTTCGTCCCGACTGCGCCGTTCCGCTTCCCGACGGCTCCTGCTCCTGCTCAGTACGTATGCTGTGATTTACTCCAGTTCTTAATTATGTTTTCAGAGATCATGGTTATGCTGTTCGTACTGCTTTGTATGCTAGAGAATTGCATGCTAGGATTTGTTCTTGTCGTGTTTAAATTTGTTCGGAATTTAATACTGCAATTGCTTATATTCTCAACAATGCAAAAACCTTATTATAGGCAATTTGTTGATTTTACTATGGCTGGATTTGCTGATGCATTGAAGCCAGAAAAGTTTGTTGGTGTGCACTTTAAGAGATGGCAAGTCAAGGTCCGTCTCTTGCTGACTGTAATGCATGCATGGGAAGCGAGAACTGGCATACCAGAAGGTGAACTTTCTCCTGAGGAGAGGAAGAAGTTCACGGATGCCAATAATCTCTTTATGGGCTGTGTTATCAGTGTTCTTGCTGATCGTCTGGTTGATGTGTACATGCATATAACAGATGCGAAAGAGCTGTGGGATGCATTGGTTGCAAAGTATGATGCGACTGATGCGGGCAGTGAACTGTATACCGTGGAAACCTTTCATAACTACAGGATGCAAAGTATGATGCGACCGATGCGGGCAGTGACTGTATACCATGAAAAGCTTTCATGACTACGGGATGGTGAACAATCATTCTATGGTAGAGCAGGCTCATGAGATACAGGTCCTTGTGAAGGAACTTGAACTGCTAAAGTGTCCTTTACCCGACAAGTTTGTGGTTGGGTGCATGATTGCAAAGTTACCCTCTTCATGGAGGAACTTCGCCACTACTCTAAAACACAAGAGACAGGAAATATCAGCTGAAAACCTGATAGCATCTCTTGATGTCGAGGAGAAGGCTCGGGCTAAGGATGCTTCTGAGAAAGAAGGTAAGGCTCACTCCAGCGCCAACATGGTGCAGAAGAACAAAGGCAAGAACAAAGGGAAGGCTGTCACTAAGCCTAACAAGACAACTACCTTCAAGAAGAAGAAAACTACAAATGCCAAAGGGGCTTGCTTCATGTGCGGTGATGGGGGACACTTCGCAAGGGACTGTCCAAACCGTGTAGATCGCAAGGAGAAGGCTAGCAAAGACAAGGATGTCAACATGGTGACCGTGAGTAACACTGGAGACGGGCATGGTAATTTACCTACTGTTTTTTCAGTATTTCAATCTACTAGTTGGTGGCTTGATACGGGTGTTAATGTTCATGTGTGTGCTGACATCTCCATGTATTCTTCTTACCAGGTCACTCGGGGTTCTTTCATCCTGATGGGGAATGGGTCACATGCTTCTGTTCATGGTGTTGGCACGGTAGATCTGAAGTTTACTTCGGGAAAGATCGTGCAGATGAACAACATGCATCATATCCCTTCTATCAACAAGAATCTCGTGAGCGGCTCCCTTCTGTGTAGGGATGGTTTTAAGGTAGTGTTAGAGTCCAATAAATTAGTTGTGTCTAAGCATGGACAATTTGTTGGTAAAGGCTATGATAGCGGAGGCTTGTTCCGCTTTTCCCTTTCAGATTTTTGTGATAAGTCGGTGAACCATATTTGCGATAGCGTTAATGATGGTGCGAGTGTTTGGCATTCTCGTTTATGTCACGTTAATTTTGGTTTAATGTCTCCGCTTTCCAGCATGTGTTTAATTCTGAATTTCACCATTGCCAAAGGTTCTAAGTGCCATAGTTGTGTGCAATCGAAGCAACCTCGAAAACCTCACAAGTCGGCTAAGGAGAGGAATTTGGCACCTCTAGAACTCATACATTCTGATATCTATGAGATGAATGGTGTGTTGACAAAAGGTGGAAAAAAATATTTCATGACGTTGATTGATGATGCGACTAGATTCTGCTATGTTTATTTGTTGCAAACTAAGGATGAAGTGTTAGATTACTTTAAAATCTATAAAGCTGAAGTTGAAACTCAACTAGAGAGAAAGATCAAACGTCTAAGGTCTGATCGTGGTGGCGAGTATTTTTCCAATGTCTTTGATGAATTCTATGAGGAACATGGTGTTATTCATGAGAGGACGCCTCCCTATTCACCCGAATCAAAGGGGGTTGCTGAGAGGAAAAACCGCACGCTGACTGACTTGGTTAATGCCATGTTGGACACTGCTGGTTTATCTAAGGCATGGTGGGGGGAGGCCCTGTTGACTTTGTGCCATGTCCTGAATAGAGTTCCAAACAAGAATAAAGATTAGACACCATATGAGATGTGGATTGGAAGAAAACCATCGCTTTCTTATCTGCGCACTTGGAGATGCTTGGCAAAAGTCAATGTGCCCATTCCAAAGAAACGCAAGGTTGGGCATAAAACAGTGGATTGTGTCTTTCTGGGTATGCTCAGTGGAGCATTTCTTATAGATTTTTGGTAGTTAAATCTGAGGTACCTGATATGCATGTTGATACTATTATGGAATCTCGTGATGCAATATTTTTTGAGAATATATTTCCTATGAAAGATTTGCATAGCATTTCTAGATTTTCTACTAAGATAACTCCTGAATCTATTGCACCAATTGAGTCTTCTGAACAACCTGTTGAGAATGACAAAATCTTTGACAAGGATGACAGTGAAGCTCCTAGGAGGAGTAAGAGACAGAGGGTTGCAAAATCCTTTGGTGAAGATTTCACTGTGTACCTTGTGGATGATACTCCCACGTCCATTGCAGAGGTATATGCATCTCTTGATGCAGATGATTGGAAAGAAGCTGTTCATAACGAGATGGACTCGATTCTATCCAATGGGACTTGGGAATTAACTGAACGATCCTATGGTTGCAAATCAGTTGGTTGTAAATGGGTGTTTAAGAAGAAACTTAGGCCTGATGGTACTATTGAGAAGTACAAGGCTCGACTTGTGGCCAAAGGTTACACTCAAAAAGAAGAAGAAGACTTCTTTGACACTTACTCACCTGTTGCTAGACGGACCACTATTCGAGCACTAGTTTCCTTGGCTGCCTCATATGGTCTTATCGTTCATCAGATGGACGTAAAGATAGCTTTCCTGAATGGAGAGTTGGATAAGGAGATTTACATGGATCAGCCAGATGGATTTGTAGCAAAAGGTCAAGAAAGCAAGGTGTGCAAGTTGTTAAAATCCTTGTATGGTCTGAAACAAGCACCTAAGCAATGGCATGAGAAGTTTGACAGAACCTTGACTTCTGCGGGCTTTGTCATTAAAGAGGTTGATAGATGTGTGTACTATCGCTATGGTGGGGGTCAGGAAGTTATGTTATGTCTGTATGTGGATGACATACTGATTTTTGGGACAAATACTGATGTGATCAATGATGTCAAGTCTTTCTTGTCAAAGAGCTTTGATATGAAAGATCTGGGAGAAGCTGATGTGATCCTCGACATCAAGCTTATCAAGGGTGAGAATGGGATTACTCTTTTATAATCCCATTATGTGGAGAAGATCTTGAGCAGATTCGGCTACTTGGAAAGCAAGCTATCTCCAACACCTTATGATCCCAGTGTGATACTACGCAAGAACAAGAAGATTTCTAAGGATCAATTGAGGTACTCTCAGATTATTGGTTCACTCATGTACTTAGCTAGTGCAACGAGGCCCGAAATACCTTTTGTTGTGAACAAATTGAGCAAGTTAATGTCAAACCCGGATTCAGATCATTGGCATGCACTTATCGGGTTATGCGCTATCTGATAGGTACTATGAGCTATGGGATTCATTATTCTGGGCACCCCGTTGTGCTAGAGGGATATAGTGATTCAAACTGGATTTCTGATGCGGATGAGCAATATGCCACGAGTGGGTACGTGTTTACCCTTGGAGGTGGTGCGATATCATGGAGGTCTTGCAAATAGACCATTTTGACGAGGTCAACCATGGAAGCAGAACTTACTGCTCTAGATACAGCCATTGTTGAGGCAGAGTGGCTGCGTGAGCTCTTGATGGATTTGTCGGTGGTCGAAAAAAACAATGCCGGCTATCCTTATGAACTGTGACAATCAAACAGTGATAGTCAAAGTCAACAGTGCTAAGGATAATGCGAAGTCATCAAGACATGTCAAGAGATGACTGAAGTCTGTCAAGAAGTTGAGAAACTCCGGAGTAATAAGTGTGACTTATATTTCAACCCAGAAAAACCTGGCAGATCCCTTTACAAAAGGGCTTTCACGGAATGTGATTGAAAATGCATCGAGGGAGATGGGTACGAGACCCATATAAGTTGCCACAGTAGTAACCCAACCTATGCGATCGGAGATTCCGTGAATTAGGACCTGGGAAGAACAAGCTGTTGGTTGACTGAGGAGAGTAAATTTTTAACCCTCTCTAAGTGAAGATGCAATACTCTCAAATGCTGTAAGGCAGGTTGGCTAAACGCCTTAATGTGTTTCTATTAGCTTTGATAAGTAAATATGCTGTCCTATAGAGTATTCTTGAAAGAACACACCTATATGAGCCCGACTATTAAACGTCGCAGTTTATGAGACTCGGGTGATCTCTAGCAAGCTCATGAAGAGATCAGGAAGTACGACGTATATGCTCCACCCGCGGGGTAGGCTACTAGCAGCCATATACTGGTTTTGACTTTGAGTGAAACTTATTCACAGAAAACTAGCAATTCAAGGCATAGTCCATTGTCAAGTTGTGAGTGAGCGTAGCTTGAAGCTCCAGGCGGAAGTTCAACTTAACAGTATCTGCTGAAATGCTAGTATATCAAACAGTAGTAAGAAACAGGCAAAACTCTAAAAAGGCATTTGAGATCTGGTGGGGGATTGCTAGAATTTTAGTGGGCTTGGCCCATTTGCAAATTTAGAAATTCTAATAAATCTCAAAGGCCCATGTGTGCAAGAGGAAGTGGTGCAAGTTTAGTCCCACCTCGCTAGTGGAGGAGTGGGTTGGCCAACATAAATATGGAGGTTTTCTCCACCCCTCCAAGCTATGTGATGGGAGAGAGAAGAGAAACACCATACGCGCGCGCACGCCACGTCTCGCCTCGCCGGGCCGGGCCGGGCGAAGGGCGCGGGCGCATGACGTACGCGTGAATGGTCCGCCGAAATCCGGCCCCTCGCCTTGCGGGGGCGCGACTTCCTTTTGTAGTTTTTATTTTTGGTGACTTGGGCTCTAGGTCTGCGAGATATGGAAACCTAAACCCTAAACCTAATTGGTTTAGATCGCTAACGCGACGCGAGGTCGGTTTGGCTTCCCTATATATATGGCCATCGTCCTCTACCAGAATCATATATCAAAACCTAGGGTTTTCGCCTTTTCTCGCTGCTGCGCCGCCACCGTAGCCTTCTCCATCCCGAGCGCCGACGTGCACCGATGAACGGGAGAGAAGGTCTCCGGAACCCTTCGCCTTTGGGATCCTGCACCGGGAGAGGGCGAATAAGGTTTTTGGGAAGCGTTGCGCGCGACTGCTCAAGATTGTCATGACGGCTCGTCCATCATCTAAGTCAGGAGCTGCGGCATGCCGTCGTCTACTACGTGTCTGCTGCACTCCATCCGCAGAACCGTCTTCGTCCCGACTGCGCCGTTCCGCTTCCCGACGGCTCCTGCTCTTGCTCAGTACGTACGTTGTGATTTACTCCAGTTCTTAATTATATTTTCAGAGATCATGATTATGCTGTTCGTACTGCTTTGTATGCTAGAGAATTGCAGGCTCCATTTGTTCTTGTCGTGTTTAAATTTGTTCGGAATTTAATACTGCGATTGTTTATATTCTCCACAGCATCGAGGCCCCTGCTAAATAAACCTATCTCAAAAATACTGCTCTAATCCCCACTGTCACTGGAAGATACCACACATCTAGCTCTCACATACGAGGACAATTTTGATGAGATTACCAAAGACAAACATTAAAATGGACGCGAGAAGCTAAGGACCACGCTGCGGAACCCGGCGACCTCCATGCGCAGAGCCCACTGCTGCAGCCGGTCGTGCCGCTCCCAGCGGCAGGCGCCCTCCCGCAGGAGCACGTCCCTGATCTCCTCGCCCAGCATCGTATGCTCCACCTGCGCCCGCTCGGCGGCGGGCCTCCGGTACGCCGCCGCCGTCGCGTCCAGGCTGTCGTAGGCCGCGGCGTAGACGCGTAGTAGCTTAGCGCCTCGGCGAAGCGCTTCCGGACACCGTTGTGGCCGGCGTCCTGCTCCGCGAGCACCACGATCTTGGGCGACGCCGCGGACAGGGAACCCGCCAGCACCGGAGGCATCTGGAACGGAGGGATCTACTTTTTTCAGGCTGGTGGGGCTGCGTAGGGGTCGTCGTCGTCGTCCTCGCACGCGGCGCCGCGGATGCTCGGCGGGCACGAGCTGGACGCCATCTGCTGCAGCCGTGCGATGGCCCGCCCCCGAGCAGGGACCTGGGCGCTCAAGCCCCCCTCCCGCCGCCGCGCTCCTCCAGGCCGCGTCCTCAGGCCCGTCGCCGCCGCCTCCAGACGCGAGAGAAAATGAGAGGAAGAAAGAGGTCTGTCACGACCTGGTTCGGGGAGAAGAGATAAGGGGTAAGGGGTATGTTTGTCTTTTCACCTGGTTTTTTTTTATTTTTCTAATTATTTTATTGGGGATGCACCTAATAGGAACAAGGGTAAATGGAGGTTTCATTTGTAAACAGGGTAAAAATGCAAAGCAGATAAAATGGCGGTACAATTACGATTGAGGTTTAAAGTAGGGGCAAGAACGTAATATATAATCCCATCTACAAAAGTTAAAATTACTAATAATTTAGGATGGCGGGAGTACTAGATATCCCGGCTTCCGCCCAGCCCCGCATCACTCCAATTTGGTTTAATTTGTTTGGTTTGCATGAGCCTGGGGCTTTGAATTTTTTTTGTTTGTGGGATGATTTTGATGAAGTGCCTCTCCTGTTACGTAGATGCAGTTTTGAGTATCAGTCGATTCCTACAGTCTTCATTGTGGCTATCCTTAATATGTGACCGTAGAAGAATAAAAAATTGTTGAATCTCTTTCTTCTCTCACATGTTCCTTCTCGCTTTGTTGCATGTGGTGATGTGCACTGTCCTTTCTGTTGCTCATTCGTTGTGGCAATAGAAATAATTACTACCTGCTGACCTCTTGTCAGACCTTGAGATCAGTATGCAGCACCACATTGGCCTTTGCCGGAGGGCAGCCACAATGTTGAGAAAAAGTAACTTTAAGCAATTAATACTGCACAATAAAATTGTGGAAGGAGAATATAGGGAAAATTTTCTTGTGGTAAACCTTTAGCTTACTGTCACCTTAAGAAATAAACAAGTAATTTCTCTCCCTGCCTATCTTTTCTAGATCCCTCCGTCGGTCACGGAAGAGGTTGAGAATAATTGATGTTTTTTTTATTCACTAGGTTCTTGCCCATACGTTTCTAGGGCAAAACAAAAAATTTAAAAATCTATCATAGCTTCAAATCGCAATTATATACAACAAACGGCAAAGCATTGAACTTAACACTATCCATGCTGAGCAACTGATATTGGTTTGCTGTAGTTGGCTAAGCATTGGCTTAGCACATTGTCAGCCATACACTACACCGAATCGGAATTACCTTGGTGGGTGAATTGGAACTGCCAAGAAATATTAATGTATATTACTTGGCGGTTCGAGAAAACCGCCAAGAAAACATGCATTTTTTTTTGGCAGTTCAGCTACGCCGCCAAGTAAACGTGCAATTTCATTGATCATTTGGCTAAGCCGCCAAGTAAACATTCCTTGGCCGTTCGGCTAAACCGCCAAGTAAACATGCAATTTTCTTGGCAGTTCGGCTAATCCGCCAAGTAATATGTAATTTTCTTGGCTGTTTTGCTGACCCGCCAAGAAAATTGCACATTTCCTTGGCGGTTTGGTGGCCAAGAAAATATTTGTTAATAATTATTTTCGCTTATTAACCTATATGATACATGCTTGTTATATAATTTTTCACTTGTTGAGTACCTATATTGACTTAACATATATGATATGCTTATTTTAACTTAAACATATGTGACATATAGTCTTGATGTTTTGTTAAGTTCACTAGCACACATATGGTATGTCTTGTTAAGTTCACTGACTCATGTGGCACAAATTATTTAGTTCACTTATGCGCATATGACACTTAAACTTGTTAAGTTCTCTCAAACTATTATAATATCTAAACTTGTTCACTTAAACATGTGTGAAACTCAAATATTTGCATACTTCAAATTTGACTAAAGTTGTGTGAAACAATGTGAGAGATCTATTCATTTTATGAACAATGTATACTTCATTTTTTATAAAATCTTATGAAACTTTTATGTAAAGTTTATACATCCATAAATTGATTCTATGATAATTTATAAAAAAATTGAGAAGTTTTAGGTATTTTAATATTATTATTTTGTAACAAGTTGCAAGTAGAAGTTTGAATTATCCCTAGAAAATATTTAAAATTTTCATTTATTTTCATGATATGATATATAATAGAACATAGATACTTAAATATATTTTTGAGTAACTTTTTAGATGTTATTTGAGATACATGTAGTTCAATCTGTTATTACTTTCAATAAACTTGCAGTAATTTATTTAAACTATCAAAAATAGTAAATAAGTTATAAAATTATTGAAACCTATACAAGAAAACTTATATGAAGTCTACTATATATAAAAATATATTGGTGTACATAAGATAATTACTTTTGCATGTTACTTTACAATGGTGCAATAAAAATGAAAAAAGAAAAAAAAATCGTTTGGCGGAGAAAGAATGAGAAGGCCTGTTTCAGCCCAAAAGGCCCAACAATTTCTGGTCGTCCATATCTTATCCAATGGCTGTCATCGCTTCCTCATGGTATATGATGTGTTGCCTCGGCCTCGATTCCTAGCTCTGCTCCTCTTCCTCCATTCACTGCAACGAACGTCCTCTGCCTCCATCCACCTCTAGACGCGCCCCCTTCTCCGGCCGCACCCTTCCCCGACGGGCCTATGGCGTAGCGTCCATGCGCAGGGGGCTGGCCGGTGCCAGATCCGGTCGCGGCGGGCCTAGGTCCGGCCGCCGCGAACCAGATCCAGCGGCACGGGCACACGGCCAGGTAGCTCCCTCCCCCCTATGCCGTCGTTCCTCCGCCTTCGCACCACCTGCCGCCGCTTCTACAGCCTCCTCCTCGACCCCACCAGGTAGGCACCCTCCGCCTCCCACTGCCGCGGCAGGTGTTGCGTCGGGGTCCACCTCCGACGTGTGCGGGCAGGGGAGCTTGAGCTTGGGCAGATCGGCGGAGAGCGCGAGCGAGCCGTGGGCGTGCAGAGCTCAGGCCGCCTCCAGCGCAGCAGGTGGGTCCCGCGCTCCCCCCCTTCTATCTCCTCCCGAACCAAGTATTAATGCTGCCGTTGTTGACATACTTCCTCTGCATCTTATGCTTTGAATATCTCTGTTAAGTGGTTGATCTAGCGACATCGGGAGGCTAGCACGTCCCCATCTCCAGCTCCGGCAGCAGGCAGAAACTCCTCTTCCGGCCGCAGGTGGACCTTCTCTTTCACCGGCCATCTCCAGTGCTACACGCCTGCCATGGCTCCTGTTGACTTGCGGGCTACTGCAACACCATCGCCTGCAACCTGTTCGACCAAATACCATAAAGGTATGATGCCTACTGAGACAGCCTATTAAGTTGTGCCTGTTTGTTCCGGTCATAGTTCATGCATTGGTTACTTCTTTATTGCACAATCTTGATGAACGCAAATGTAAAATAGTGAGGAAATCAAATGTAAAATAGAAGCTCCAGCTCACTTCATATCTTTTTTGAGTTACTGTGAACCGGTTGCTTGAGTAGCTATGTTTATTTTGTGTCTGTGTGTGTGATGATCGATGATTAGATTATCCTGGCTAAAGTTAATCATTATTGCACTTCAGAAACCAATCAATGTGCATGCAAGTTTATAGCTAATGTTTTCTTTTGAGCTGCCGTCAGCCCCTTGGTTAATTCGGTTAGCTTATGTTACTTGTGTCGGACTACAATAAGCAATCATTGTTTTGTGTGATTTGGACCAATTTTTGCTTCCTATAATGGATAGGAATGATGGTTCCCTATACGTTATACATAACTCATGTACAATTGCCATATCTCGATCTATAACTTGATGAGCTCCTTGTTATGTATGCAGCTCTATCTTTTCAAGTACAATATCTGCTCTAGTTTCTTTTACAATGTTATCTTTTCTAGTTTTATATCAGCAAATATTATATTCACGGCCAAATAGAAAGTAGGAATCCAAAATGCTTTTCAATTATGAAGATTGATTCTTGGTTGAGAAAAGTAATGCAGCAGTTTTACTCACATGTGCTATATCATGTGCAGGTATGCAATTAAAAGCTGAGAAGGATGCAAAAACTTGAGCTCGTGCTTGAAGCATGGGTTTGCTTGAAGCTACTTATTTTTTGCAGTATTGTGAGATTTTGTGCTAGATTAACTAGAGTTAGATTTATTTCATGCTGAATCCAAAAACTTTGTAGGATAAATGAATTTGTAATGACCTTGGAGATAAGCCATTTTATTGCTTATGAAAATGAGATGTTGCTTTTCATGTATGTGTTAAGATGTGTTGGCAAAATGCATGGTTAATTAACTATATGTGTGTAATTAAAAATCTATTGATATTTTTTTTTGTTGATGGAATGCGTTTTCTTGGCGGTTGGCAGCCAAGAAAAGGGTTGCCAAGGAAACAACTAAATACCTTGGCCATTTAGGGCTGCCAAGGTAACCCCTTTACTTGGCGGTTCTCCGCTGCCAAGAAAATCTATTAACTTGGCGGTTCTCCGCTGCCAAGAAAAGCGGTTCTCAGCTGCCAGGGAAAGCTATTAACTTGGCGGTGCAGTAGAACCGCCAAGAAAGTGATTCTTGGCAGCCAAGGATTATTTTCTTGGCGGTTTTAGTATATTCCTTGGCAGTTTTTGGTCACCAAGGCAATTCCGGATTCTGGTAGTGATAGATCAAGATTTGCCAAGCTGCACAAACACACCATGGATGCAATCAATACTTGTCGAGTTTAACCACAAAATCAAACAGAATGATGTAATTCTTCATTCTTGTGGTTCATGGTTGTGATAACAAAATGAAAAGGCAGGGATGTTAACATTCAAGCTGCTGATAGTTTGGATGGAAACCGGTTGAAGTAGTTTGGATTTTGCATTAGTCCTACTTCAATTTGGTGAAAATTGGTTGCTCTATCAATCAATCCGATTTGGTTTGGTTTCACAAGAGAAACAATTTGATTTGGTTTGGGATACTAATAGCGTCAAGCAGCTGCAGTGCACGTTAAAAGTTGGACCCTAGAAATAAAACAGCGTGTTCACACCATAAAATTTTATCAAAATTGACTGAAATTTGTTGAAGATGACTCAGTATAACTGGTGACTGGTGCAAAGCAGAGTGACTAGACCTACATATGGGCCCCATGTCAGGAGTCGGGCCTGGAAATAAATTTCATGTTCACACTATAAAATTTTATTAAAGTTGATTGAAATTCGCTGAAGATGACTCAGCATAACTGGCAGCTATTCTCTACAAAGAAGCATGGTGGTACACCTAGACGTATGGTGAACCAAGAAGTATGTTCTGCTTGACTTTTTTCGGCTTCTTTCGGCTTTTTTTTGGTTTATTCCCTTTCACAGAATACTATTGAACCAGCTAAAATCTAGTCTGCCGAACAGAGTGGTTGAAACGAACCGGGTCTTCGAAACGAGGACCTGACTCCCTGTATCGTCGTGATAGTCCCTGGATCAGTAGCTATCACATACAAAACTCATTTCAATCACATATGACAGTCATACAACACGATATACCATTATATGGGTTTAATAGTTACATAATCCAGTGGATTGTGATACGAATTCTCTGTACAAGCCCCTAGGGCTAAAAGGGAAAACAGAAAGCGGAAACGATAACTAGTCTTCAGGGCCGTCCTTTATCTTGGGGGGATGTCATCTCCCCACAGGCATGACTTGAGCGTAGCACGAACCGTCCTTAGTCCATCACTTCATCTTGTCTGAATCACCGTTTCTTATCCTGCATCTACCAACTATCCCCAAGGAGTGGGATAGGTTCACGTCACCATCCGTATGCAAGCTTTAAGTGGAATGCATAAGGTATTTAAGCAAGTCAAGGATAAGGCTGAGGTTTTTCCTATGCATGTAGCAAGCAAGTATATAATCATCCAACACACCTCAACTCGGGCCATCCTGGCTCTCCAGGTTCCCGAGGTACTCACACCTTCCAACCCACCAAGTCGGTGCGAGGACTCCCTCTCCTCGCACCTCAACTGCCCCAGGCAGGAAACAAGACTAGAGGGAGGTAGAATACAAGTAACACTAACTATGAAAGCGAAGCCGGATCAAGAGTTGTACATGACCGATTACGCGGCTATACGTATAGTTTTCACCCTGCAGGGGTTGTACACCTGGACCCACTCGAGTCGTAGGCAGCGAGGGATCAGCCCACTAACATACGAAACCACGGTCAACGAAACTAGCTGCAACGGCCCCCATCCTGCCTTTTCGGGTTTGGGGTGCTTCCTCCTGCAAGAGGTTGCCCCGGGACTGTGATGCCTTCTACATCGGGTCTCGCAAGACCCTGCAATTCGGGGGACGTGAGGTCAGCACCTCCTCCCCTTACACTGATACTTTATCCTCCTACAGGCATGGTGCCGCGCGTCACTAGCTAGGACCGGATCTGCCCTCGTAACAGATAAGTGGTGTGCACGTTTGACATAGTTCCATCTCCAGGTCCACTATCTCGGGCCTTAATTGCCGAGGCGAGATTCTCCCACAATGACGTGTCCGTCGCAACGGTCCATCAATGGCACCCATCATAGGTATAGCCCAACATCTCCTCCACCATCATCCACAAAGGACCCCACGTCCGCAAAGGACTAACTTGTCCATCTAGGACATGTGCCCGCCACAGGCACTCCGTAGGATGTGCCCAACGTACACCCCAAGCCCTTGATCAGAAGATCAAGTTAAGTTTGTCTCACCCAAGCTAGATTCCTATTCCCCAACTCCTCAAGGATCTTCACACACGCCAAGACTATCACACAATTCCCACACATGCTCATACACAAGCAGCCAAAGCATCTTTTATTATCATTCAAGGAATACATGGGAGTACAAGGAATCTAGGGAAAAAACAGGCTATGCAGGTTCACAACAAAGTATCACACGTAGGAGCAATAGCATATCTAGCATATATGCCTACTGGGTATTCAATCGTAGATGGCGTGAACCTGATGGTTCTTCGTAGTTTCTTCTAAGTCTTCTGGTTGTCGGGGTAGTTCTCCTGGCTTCTGGGCATCCGCGAAGTCCTCTGAGGCTTCTGGATGTCCGGTACGTCAGTCCTTTCCTCCTTGCAGGGGCCTAATCGTAAATATGCGCAAGCTCAGGGACTAAAGTGCAAAAGTGCATAGAACAGCTCCAAAAAGATCCAAATCACAACAAAACCTACTCTAACGGGTAGATCATGATTTCAGATGAATTATGAAATTAGTTTCATAATTTTCAGAGGTCCGGTTAATTTATTATGATTTTTCTAAGTTTAAATCATTTTCTGATATTAATAAATGTTTAATGAAAAAGGAAAAACAAAAAGTGTGACATGTGGCATGCTGACGTCAGCATGATGTCATCATCCAGGGTCAGGCCAGCTGACGTCAAGAGTGGGCCCTACTGGCGTCAGCGTTGACCGGTCAATGGTCAGAGGTCAGCGGGTCAATAGGTCAATAGTCAGTGGGGCCCGCTGGTCAGCCTCAACTAGAGGCTGACAGCTAGGTGCCACAGGTCAGTCTAAAACAAAAAGAAAAAGGTCAAAGGGGCATCTAGGGTTTCTGGGCTAAAAACTATTGGGCCGGCTCGGTGGCCCAATAGCTCGGCTTGGTTAAAAGGGTCAGACCCGGCCTGCGGCTTGCAGGCCGGCTCGGGTCCATGGCTCGGCTAGATCGGGTTCGGCTTAGTCATGAGTAGGCCGGCTAACCGACCAGCTCGGCCTGCGGCTTGCAGGCCGGCTTGGGTTGGAGCCACATGGCGGGCTGGCTCGAGCGTTGGTATGGGCCGTGGCCCACACACGGCTCCTTCTCTCTCTCTCTCTCTCTCTCTCTCCTTCCTTTTCTCTCTCTCTTACTGGTCAGTGGGTCCCGCCCGTCGGCGTCTCCTCTCCCACTGCAGCTGGGTCCCACGTGAAGATGCCTTCTTCTTCTCGCGGACAGGCGGGGTCCACTGGTCGGCGTCGCCTCCTCTCGCTGGCAAGCGGGGCCCATTCGTCGGTGACTCTCCCATCTCTCCTTCTCTCTCTCAGCGCGGTGGGAGCCGCGGGTCAGGGTTGACCCGGCTCAACGGTCAAGGGGGTGTCACTTGTCAGTCGCTTCCCGAATCCAGTGTGGCGCGGTCCGGATCCGATGCGGGAGTGTGCCCGCGTGCGGCTGGTGTGTGACGGTCACGCACGGGGTGCTCGGCGAAATGCCGTAGCGGCATGCCCGTGCGCCACGGCGTGCGGCCGGGGGTGTCCGTGCGTGGTCGCCATGGCCGTGTCGTGGCCACGGCGTTCGGCGGTGCGGCGAGGTCAGCTGGGGTTGACTGTCGGGGCTGGACGGTGCACGCGGAGCCTGGCAGTCTAGACCTGCGGCGGCTTGGCGAGGAGGGGTGCGTCGGCGGCGAGGTCGCGGCGCAGGGTTTGGTGGCGCATGGTCAGGACGAGGGCGACAGGCTCAGCGTGGTTTGGTGCACGCAAACCGGCGGGTCCTCGGCGTTCCAGGACCCCGGGGTGGCCACCGTCGGCTAGGCGATGGTGCGCTGTGGGCTCAAAACGCGCGGGCACCCGGCGTTTCGGGGCCGCGACGAGGTGTGAACGCGGTGGCGAGGCCACGGCGAACACGGGGAAGGGCGGACAAGGCTGGGTTGCACACACGCGCGCGAGCCCCCGTCGTTCCATGCGGCGTGGCCATGGCGGGTGCGGGATTTTGGCATTCCGGGGCCGCAGCACCACACAGCGGCGAGGCTCAGGGTGGACGGAGCTAGGGCGATGGCGGTCAACGGGTACACGAGCGGCGTGTCGGGTTCCTGCACAAGACCAGAGGGACGGGGTCCTAGGGCTTTCTAGAGAGGGCTCATCGGCGGCGAGGCACACCGGCAGCACGGGGATGGGCTAGGCGGGGTGAAGGGGCACCTACCGGCGGCTCGCAGGTGACGTACGTGGTGCGGTGGCGAGGTGGTGCAGTGCCGTGCTGAGCTGGTTCGGCGATGTAGTCGATCGGGGTGTCGGCGTGGTGAAGGACCCCGGCGGCGTCCTCTCCTCGTCTTCCTCCTCGAAGTGACGTCGATGTACGGGCGACGGTCCTCCTCCTCCTGCTCCCGGTCCTCCTTCCCCTTCTTGGCCCCTCCTCCCTTTGGCCCTCCCTCTCTCGGATGCTCCGGCGGCGGCGTCGAGGGAAACCCTAGGGGCTAGGGTTTGCGGCGGCGGCTGGGGTCTTATAGGCGCGGCGGGCCCGGACGTCGAGGGTGAGGATGGGACGACCGTGGATTGGGGGTGTGTGGCACGCATTCGTGCGGCCGCGGCTAGGGTTTCGCGGGCGCGAGGTGGTTCGGGCGCGGCGCGGCTAACGGTGGTGGCCGACAAGGGGAGGCGAGCTGCAGGCGTGACGCGAGCGGTGATTTCGCTGCCCTGTCGCGGAGCGGGGCAGGGCGCGGCAAAAAGCGGAGCAGAGCAGCGCGAGGTGCGGCGCGAGGCGCGGGCAAAGGCGGGGTGCAGGCGACGCGCTGGAGGAAGAAGGGAAAGCTGACGAGTGGGACCCACTCATTAGTTTCCCCAGGCGGCGGAAGGGATAGGGTCGCGGGGGAGCGCGTGGTGGCTGACGTGTGGGCTAGGGGTGGCAGTGAGAGGTGAGGCGGCAGCGCTGCTGGGTTGGGCTGTCCCCGGTGGGAGTAGGCTGGTTGGTTAGCCAGGTTGCGAGATGGGTCAAGGTGGCCGGTGTGCTGGCGAGCCGGGGGAGTAGGCTGGCCGGTTTGACCATCAGGCCAAATGCATGCTTGTGGACCGGTTTTGGCCCGTGAACTAGATAGGTCGGGTTAGGGTTTGGTTCTACGCCGGATCAGGGTAGGATTAGGGTTTGGGTTAGGGTTGGATCTTGGGCTGGGGTTTTAGGGCATGGGTAGTTAGGGTTAGTTGGTCTAGGGTTTAGATAGGGCCCACCTAGGGTAATTAGCTAGGTTAGTAGATGATTTCAATTTGAGGTTCCACTCAATTTGAAATCCACACAATTTCACACAATAAAAATGTTTTCAAACCAATTATTTTAAACAAGGCAGATGCAAAAATCCAGATAAAATCCAAAGAGCTCACACTAGTTCTCATGTCCTTATGATCGATTAGGTTTTATTTTCCTAGGGTTTTTAGAAGGAGAAAGCATTAACCTTAAGTTGTGCTAGATAAAAACACTCCCATACAAAAAAAGTTTTTGAAATTTCACATTTTTTCATTCTAATATTCCAGAAGAAAATTCCGGGATGTTGCACTGGTGAACCGCAGTAGTGCCCCCATTAGCTGCCGGATTGGCAGACTGCTTGTGCCAGGTTCATTAGTGTTCGCTCCCTTTGGGCCCTGACCTGCCATCAGAAGCAATTGATCAGGAAAGAACCATGTTTACACAAGAAATCAAGAAAAAATATTGGGAAACAAAGTAGATCAACATAAAGCCTGAAAAATACAGCATTAGGTGTATTACTTTGAACACTTTACAACTATATCCATACCCGTGCGATTGCTACGTGTGGTTAAAAAATAAAATTCACTTGTACAAGCGTAGTCTAAAATTGATACAAGTAACAAATAAAAAAAGGGACAAAGTCTAGCTCTTATACAGAAGTTTTAGATTTTTAAGATAGGGCCATGTATTTGTTGTTGATGAGCTGCAAACTGAAGTTATAAAATATATGAATCACACTGATAGAAATTCTTTTACATCTTTCTTTTAAGAAATGACGTATACGAGGGATCAAAGTATTTGCAAGATATTTTGGGGTAGCAAAATTATTAAGAACACAACCAAACACTCCCTTAGAGTGAAACAATCCTTCAGAGCACAGCACAGCACTTGGCTTCAATCCCCATAGAAGTATGCTGCGGAAAGAATAATCCTGCATGCTTCAGGGTGCTTTGGTATGCCAAGTAGTTAACCAGCTAAACCAATTGCTTAGATGAGACCGACAAATCCATGTATAATGCAAATATTCTGTAAGTTCCTTTGGCAACAAGGCATCGCCGTGTAGATAGTAGAAGGTAATAATGAACTTCCAAAATAATTGTATAGCACATTTTACGTTAAAGTAACAATAGATAACTCATAGAGAATATTTGAATGAATTGGCAAGCCATATTATCAAGCTTTTCCATCAAAAAAAATGAATTAATATTGGCCTTCCATAAGCATATAGCACAAAATTTCATGTTCGTATACATAAAAGAAGCGTTAGTAACTTGCATGTCTTGTTGCACGGAAGTTTTGCTACATAATCAGAATAATACCAGATGGCAAACATAAGGACAATTGATTCGTATGAAACAAAACCTCCCCATAAAGACTTAACATTTAACAGCTTGTAATTTCTGTCTTTTAGTCCTTTTTATTTTTGATGATCTACTAAGTGTGCACACCTCAGAATCCCAAGCTGACCATGGACCTTTCAATGTGCAGGACATACCTGGAGGTGTGTACCATGGCGTTTCGTTGATGAAAAACTGCCGCCGTGGTAACTTCTCTCCTTTATTTTTCTTATGAAGCATGATGTGAGAACCAACATCATCTCCAAACCAAGATAGGATTTGCCATGAAAAGGAACTTACTTGGGATCTCACATACCTCCCCCACACTTGAAGTTTGCATTGATGAGCAGCATAACTCAAGTCTGTGGAATTCGAGCTTCCCTTCTTAATCATTCCCCCGCCAAAAATTACCATGGTGTTGTAGTTGGTGTAGCTCTCATGCTCGTAGGTGTCACCTATCCGTCGTTCTCTTTGATCTCCACCTGAAATGGCTAGCGACCAAGAATACCCGAAGCAAAACTATATCCTAGAACATGCTCTTGCTTTTTATTGAAGGGAAATAAAATGATAATCCGGGTTATCTCCCGACAGTGCTTTGTTTATGGTCAGAAGCTCGACCATGGGAACTTCCTCTTGCAGCTATCATTGGTGATGTCGTTCCCTTCTCACCACCAATTGTTGATGTTTCATGAAGCTTTAGCTGCAAGGTTAGTGCCACAGAGCATCCATGAAATTTGCAATGCTTATGATAAACATATGCATCGACCTTTTGAAGATTTTGCAAAAGAGGACCTCAAGGTGGTTGTAGTCCTTGTGAGTGCTCGGGGCACTAAGCATGCCTGACTCTGGAGAGGCATTGAACGAGCATGGTCCTTGGGGTATTTCAAGAATAAAGCTCCCATGCTCATCTATGGAATCCTTCTTTTCGGACTCCAGAATTGGCGCCTCACAACATTCCATGGCCCATGAGATCTCCATCTCAAGAGATACATCATGAAATATTGTAGTTGTATCTCAATTGTGGTCGAGAACAACGTACTCTGGGCCACGGGAAAAGGCTCAAACTCGATCAAGGTTGATGATAATCGTTCGTCTTCACAAAGGTGAAGAATTCTTCCGAGTTGTACTCTTCGCAAGTCGCAGATTTTGCAACCTCAAAGAGGATAGGCTCTGATGATACGAACGAAGATGTATGCACTATCTACTCAAGCGGGTTTTTCTTGGGATGAAACTTCACCATTGGATTTTCTAAATAAGAGGTAGCGGTGGCAGAAGCAATTTCCCTAAGCAATTCATCTAGGCTCCATTGATGAGATGTGAGAAATTCTTCAAGTGGGTAGCCTAGGAGAAGATCAAAATCGACGATGTCGAAGATATGGAAGTCTAGCTTGACCTTGATTTTGTCTGTTTTAAGCAACACGGCACTTGCGACCCCCCGACATTCTAGGATGTGTCCAAAGGGACAACTCTTGATGAGCTTGTCGTATGGTCTTAGCGTAACATCGCCCAAAAGTGTATACGCTAAGTGCCATGGCATGATATTAACCTCCATGAGGGGGTTAAGATGGGCTTCTATGGTAATTCCCCTTATAAAGCAAGGAATGATTGTTGAGGGTGAACTATTTCAAATTGCTTCGAAAAAGTGTCTCACATCACCCAACAATTCCTCCTTCATGACCTCCTTGAGATTTGCTTTGTTTGGAGGATCAAGAGGTAAAGGAGGTATCGTAGGCTCGAGGGAAGGTTCTGTCAAGGGATGTTGAGATTGATCTGTACGGACAGAAGAAGGTTCCTCCCCTAAGAGATTCGAGGTGTTTCTGTGATTTCTAGGCGGATCATCCTCGAATTAAGAAGAGAACTCCGAAGGTTGAATTTCTTCCTCCTTCGATGTTCGTGGTTCGGGAGAGGGCTCAATAGACGAATCTTGGGATGTCAGAGAGAAAGCTTGGATTTGGCTGTTGATAGACTCTCATGTCTTGGCTCGGATTCCTCTCGATGGGGTTCGTTATGATCAGTAGGGAAGGAAGAATTTTCTGATAGGTGATCTAGGATCTCTCTTCCTTCCATTGGAGTTTTGTGTGCAAACGAACCTCCAGCGGCAACGTCAAGGTCTAGGGCAGATTTCATGTCTAAACCCGAGCAAAAGAAGTCTAATGATACATCTTTAGTTGTAGACAAGTCTGGGCTAGATGCCAAAAGGCATGAGAATCCAGCTCACGCTGCACTTATGGACTCCTTCTCTAATTTCTTGAAGTTGAGGATGTCCATTGGTAGAGAGTCTATGCATTCTGAGAGGGAGAATGAGTAACAAAAGTCAACTTGAAGTTCTCCCCAATCACCGCTCCTACTCCCTATCGTGTGGGTGTACCATTGCTCCGCCTTTTCTGTGAGAGAGAAAGGAAATAACTTCCACCGCAATGTTTCCTGTGTCATATATGGGATTGCCAAGCATGAACATAGTTCCGCAAACTTTTGCAGATGATCGTCGGGATCTTCGTTAATTGCTCTAGAGAAGGGTCTATTCCGAAACATGGCTATAATCAAAGGATGGAGTCCGTAGCCAGATGAAGGGATTGGTCTTGAAGTTTGTAAGTGCTTATAGAACTCACCCTTTGGGATAGAGAGCTGTTCAATGGATAGCTTCTCCATGGATAGTGGGGGTAAAGGTACAATCAAAGGAATGAAAAAGGTACGAGGGTGAACTAGGTCCAAAGAGAATATAGCAACTATTTCCCGGCAACAGCACCAGAAAGCTTGTTGACGTTTCTTAGTGTCATGAATAAATCCGCAAGCGCATAGATGACGTTGTAGCTTCCACCCAGGAGTATTCCAAGGGTATCGTATCCACTGAGGAACGTGTGTATATTCTCTAAGGTTCAGGTTCGTCCAAGGACACCACACCAATTAGAGGCAAGGGGTAGAGAGGATTCCTAAGGCTAAGAATCAAAGGTAAGATAGAACTATCCTAGTTGCTCGCGTCGGGCTACTGGCTTCTCACAGAATAAGATTGGTGAGTTCCAGCAATACGACACTAGGATATACCCGAACGGGGAGGGTTTCGCTAGATAGACAGGGCTGTCACCACCTGCTACCTACCTCATCTAACCATGGGATATACCACAACCAACATGTAAAGACTAATCTAGACACCACGTCTACACCGTTCTTTACTAACTCTAGGAACGATCCTATTCTAGAGGCATCCACTACACCAGTGAACTATTGATCCGACAAATAACTAGGGGGAACTAGCTCTAAGCTTAACTAAGAAAGTAGAGCACAAAGTAAGTCATGAACACTTACTATGATTGATAAGCATCCGTCGAGGTACAAGCTAGAGAAGAGCACCGGTGGGCCGACCGGCACCTCCTCGACTTCCCCTCACTCTCCCCCTAACTCCTAAGCACTACCTAGGCAGCACTACACCTCTAAAGAGGAGCTCCAAACTCCAAAAGTGAGAGAGGAGGTGAAGGTGAGTTGTGTTTCGTTTAGAAGCCCCTCCCCTCATATTTATAGGGGTGAACCAGGGTGCTTCGGCCGGGAAAACAGGTGGGCGCAGGCTGAACCAACTTCTAGAGTGCACCAGAGATTGCCACGTAGAAGCTGGAGGCGAGGGGGCCCAGTGGCAGTTCGGCTGAACCACTGGTTAGGCCGACACCTGGCCACCGCCTTTGGCCAGGAGACTGGTAAGTGGGCCCTTAAGGCGGTTCTGGGTGACTTGGCGCAATACTACGTCGGTTGCATGCTCTTATGGGCCCTTCAATCCATGTGATGCTGAATGCTTGCACCTGATTGCTCGAAAGGGTGTTGCCTTGGATTGAGAGTGTGTTGCCTTGCTCTTAAAGTGTGTTTCCCCCTTTGCTTGAGCTGCAGACACATATTCACCAACACACATGGAGTTTGGTAATTAAACACCTGCTCTTTGTTGGTTGCCACGCTCCGATTAGTCAGCATTTGGAGGCTTGAATCCTGGAGCGTGTTTTACCTGCATTTCTTGCCCAATTTCCTACAATGTAAAAATCTCCAAGGGTAATGTGGAAATTATAGTATTTGGGGTAAATATGCAGGTAAAGTATGCTAGTCATTACGACTTCTGGATCAAATTGACGCTCAAAATTGGTCTTTAGCGAGCGTCAACAGCATCCTGTGCAAAGTCTGGGTAAGTTCTATCTATTTTTCTCCACTAGAACCATCAGCTGGGTGTCTCAACATATTGTCTTGCTTGGTTCTTCTTTGTACCATCGCATCAACTTAGCATGATTGTTGTTCCTAAACAAACGTTTCAAACGTGGTATTATTAGAGAGTACCACATGACCTTGGTAGGAACTCTCTTCCTAGGATGATGCTCCCCCTTGACTTCTCCAGGGTCATCTCTACTGATCTTATACCTCAATGCACCGCATATGGGGCATGCATCCAAATTCTCGTACTCATCACCGCGTTATAGGATGCAGTCATTGGGACGTGCATGTATCTTCTGTGCCTCCAAACCTAGAGGGCAGACAAGTGTTTTGCTTCGTTTGTTGTGCTAGGCAACTCGTTATCCTTAGGAAGCATTTTTTTAAAGTTTCAGTAAATCACCAAATCCCTTGTCGGATACACCATGCGTTGCCTTCCATTGTAGCAACTCCAGAGTGCTGCCAAGCTTCTTCAAGCCATCTTCGCAACCTGGATACAACAACTTGCGGTGGTCCTTTAACATCTGTTTGGAACTTCATCCTCTCCATCTCACTTTCACAATCTTCACGCGCATTGCGCAACGCCCACCCAAGATCGTTGGTGGGATCATCATCTGACGCCTCTCCTTCTGGCTCTTCTATTGCAGTATCCTCATCGAAGGCACCAAATCCAACGGGGCCAGGATAGTTGCTGTCACAATCTTCTTCATTGTCCTCCATTATAACCCCTCTTTCTTCATGACTAGTCCAACAAATGTAATTGGACATGAAACCATGAGCAAAAATATGGCTGTGAAGGGTACATGAAGAGAGTAATCCTTCTTGTTCTGGCAAGCATTGCACGGGCAGCACATGAAACTATTTTTCTTGTTTGCCTCGGCCACATCCAAAATATAATGCAGACCATCACTGAACTCCTTGGAACGTCGGTCAGCATACATCCATCGCCGATCCATCTGCATTGATTTAAAAAAATTAATTTCACCACTAAAATTATCATATTTAGAGTTGAAATTGATACATTTTCATGATACAATATGAATAATAAATTGAGAAGTCCAGAATTAAAAGGTCCAAATATCCATCATACACCATGATTAATTAAAAGAACTACATGATCCATTACACAACATGGTTAATTAACAGGTCCAAAATTCTGATGAATCTGCATGCAAATACAAACTACTCGTGAGACCTATTGACCGATGCCTTGTGAATCACCGCGCGAAACCTTGTCACCGAACGGTCAACTTCTGCCATCCCGGACGCTTCGCACCTTGCATTACGTCGAGCCATCAACTCGCGATCATCATCCGTACCATGCAACTCGACATCAAATTCACGCTCAAATTTGTGACTTGCATTTCCAAGCGTGAGGCAATGAAATGCTTTCTTAATCCACCGACGAATACAACCACTAACAAGTTCAAGGCGCTCTTCAGGGCGGAACTCAAGGTTATGACCGGTGGATTCAAATGATTGCATACTGATGCACGAGCAGACGCACGGCGCTCCAACTTATCATGTTGCAGAGGTATTTCTACGGATTAAACATTAATTACTCATCAATTAATTACTCATAATATTGAAGTGCTAAACTACAGTATTACATCGAGCCATCAATGGGAGTCTAAATAAATACATCATTAGAGTGTCAAAATAATTCCTACATATACAAAATAAATACCAAGTATACACCTTGTTTTCACTTTCAATAATTATTCAATTTGAAAATTCACATCCAAACATTCACATTTCACATTCATATCCACATATATACATACTCTCATTCTAAAAATAAAAATAGTGTTCCACTCTCTCTATATATACTCCCATTCAAAAATAAATTCTACTCAATATACTCATTTTGATCAACTAATACAAGTAAATCACATCTACACATGCAAATAAAAATAGTTATTTCTAAACCTTAATTATTTTGACACTCTTCAGTTTGAGGAGAACACTCGTCGTCCCACGCCATATGGGATGCAATTATGGTTCAGAACATTTATTCAGGTTCTATATGCAAAAACCATCGAGAAGAAAAAAATTATTGTTTAGATATGTATATATCATTAACCTTGATCCTGCGGTGGTGACACTATCATTCGGGGCCAACATTCATATTGGCGACACGGTGCGGTTCAAGGACGTGATGAAGCAATATGGCCTTGGTCCTACTGGTGGCATCCTCACCTCGCATAACAGGTGAGGATTTCTTCATTGGGACCAAGACCATACTGCTTCATCACATCGCTATACCGCACCGTATCACGGACATCAATGTTGGCCCCGAATGCCGGTACCAACACCGCGTGGTCAAGGTTAACGACATATACATATCCGAAATAAAGATTTTTTTAACTTCTCAACATCATTAGAGTGTCAAAACAATTCCTTCATAATATAAAATAAATACAAAGTATATAGCTTTTTTTCACTTTCAATAATTATTCAATTTAAAAATTCACATTTAAACATTCACATTTCACATATAAATCCACATATATACATACTCTCATTCTAAAAATAAAAATTCTACTATACTCATTTTTGTATCCATATTTATTTTGCTAAATATCCATATTCATATCCATTCAGAAAATAATATTTAACTCAATATACTTATTTTGATCAACTAATGCAAGTAAATCACATCTAACATGCAAATCTTAGTTAAATTTAAGCTCAAATGGTGTATGAATCGAAAAAACTCCAATATTTTCTCTATCAAAATAACTTAAATATCTCTACTTCTAAGCCATGAAATGAGCTCCACTAGCAATGGAAGTTGAGAGGATGAAGTTCCTCGCCTTTGGATGGAGGGAAAATCAAAAGCTTCACTAATCTTGGAGAAAATAGGCATGAACTCCCCTCACCCGAGAGCCAAGAGGAAGAACATGAAAGGAAAGAATGGCTCGGGAAGGAGGAGAAATAAGGGGATAAAAAGGCCTGGGGAAGTTAGTCTCGCTTGATGGCTTCAACCAGGACTAAAGGCCCCCTCTTTCGTCCTAGTTGGGCCACCAACCGGGGCTAAATGTGTCGCATGCCATTTGTCCCGGTTGGAGCCACCAACCTGGACTAATGACTAATGATGGACCTTTAGTCCCGGTTGGTGACTAAAGGTCCCACCTGCTCCTCCGATGTCCCTAGCCGTTGCACCCGGGACTAATGTCTCTATTAGTCCCGGGCCCAACTCTGGCCGGGACTAAGGAGGTGGATCTATTTGAGGTTCTGTAGCATTGTTGGGCTTGGCCTCATGGTTGAGATATGGTTGGATGTAAAGGTTGGGCATGTGGTGGCCCCATATGAATACAAAGGGTCTTGAAATGGATAGAGAGACTAATTGTAGGTTATCTTTTAGTTGATGCGGCTGGCTTATTGCACTTGCTCTAACCAATAGTCAAACCATATAAGCGTTTCCATGGTCTTGTAATCAAGCTTGTACTTTTTTTCTATTTCTCTGATCTCATTATGTCACTGGACAATATCTGAGGACATTCCATATACTTTTTTTAAAGCCACATTTTATATAATCTTTCGTCAACGGTTTCGTGGTACTTGTACATTCCCATGGGCATGAAACGGATCAGCTAGGGAAACAACAGGCAAGTCAGTCTAATCACAGCATCATGTACACGACCAAGTCGCTTTCCGTGCTCATGAGCCAGCCGGAGGCCGGCTCCTGGCCACCGCCGGAGGGCCGGAGCGTCCGCGGCTACCTCGTCGCGTGAAGGGCGCCGCCGCAGGCGAGGACAACGACAAGACGTGCTGCTGGGGCACGTGCCCCTGCACCAGCAGGCGCGTGTGGGAGCTCCCGTTCCCGCAGGACCGCGTCCTCACGGTGCGGTACCAGGAGGGCGGCAGGGACGGCAGCAATTCCCAAGAGTCCGTCGTGTTCGTGCCCGTCGCCGGCCAGCCGCTCGCGTCCAACCGCTACTACGCCGTCGTCGCCAAGGGCAGGCGCAAGGGGCTTGTCAGGGCGTGCTTCTGCCGGTGCGTCAAGGACGCGGAGCCGCGGCCGTTCGACCCGGCCGACGTCTACCAGCAGATCGAGGTCGTCCCCGCGCGCGCAAGCCGGGGTGGTTCACGGCGAGGGCCGTCACCGCCGACGGCTTCCCGTCGACCCTCTACCGGAGCAAGTACTGGGAAGTGTACGAGTTCGAGCAGCCCGAGAACTTCGACCTCGGCGAGGCGCTGGGGCTCGACGCCGCCGCGCTCCGGTCGTGCCAGCTCGCAGCCTCGCACGCCCCTTCACGGCGGCGGCGGCGACGACAGCCGCCACCGTCGGGAAATGGTACTGCCCGTTCTTCCTCATCAAAGAACAGGGCGTCGCACCACGGGAGCAGATCGGGTGCAGCGCGTTCTACAAGGTGGTGCTGGAGCAGCGCTGGGAGCCGGTATCTGGAGACGCCGTCGGGTGCGCGCATGATTACTCGAAGCTGGCCAGCAAGACGGCGCTCATCGGCGGGAGCGTCGAAGCCAAGGTGGAGGGGCGTAGCTCGCGGCATGTCCACGCGTACGTGTGGTTCGTAGCTGCGACCGGGAGAGTGGGTGTGTGCACGACCGTGTGGGAGAGGATGCTGTGGGAGGAGACCAATGGCGGGTGGGTGGACGAGGAGGTGGAGGCCGGGAGCGTGGCTGACGGATCGGTGCTGGTGGCCTGGAGAGGTTCGTGGTTAAGAGGATGGATAGCAGCGTGGCTGTAGCCTTCGACTTCGTGCATCACAACAAGGTGTCAAGGTGAAAGCAGAGATGGTCTGATAGCGAGACTGGAACCAGTACCATGTACCAAGCACGCGTGTTTTCAGGGTTCGTGTTCTTGCAGTTCATCGCCATGTTTTGGGATGTGTGGAGGGACTGGAGAACTTTTGTTTTCAGCTGGTTCACTCTGAGTCTGCTAGTGTGATTTAAGATTTTGGGCGTTCTTCTAACAACCACTCACATGCAACGCTGGCGGTACCAGCTCCCGTGTGGCCGGAAGCAAAGACTTGGCCTGCTTGTCAATGCGTTGGATGAAATTCTGCTGGTGTGCGAATTTGTGTTCTTAAGGGTCAGTACCGACCATCTATGAGTTAATGAATACTTCATCTGTTTCATAAATAGTGCAAGTTGTTTTACAAACAGATTAGTGGTGGCGTAAAAAGACTCTCATACCTCCAGTTATTGGCTACATGCAGTTAGTTTTAGCATGCGAATTAAATCTGATCACTTAATTAGGCATTTAAGCAGGTATAGTTGAGATCCAATTCCTAGCATTGCATTTTTTTATGAGATTCTATTTTTTTCAAATATTAGGATTGCACTTTTTATGAAATGGAGGAGGTAGAACTGTTTTCTCAATTATACTTCCTAAATTAATTGAATTCTGACATTGTTCTAAGTTTCACATATCTGAAAAACAAAAGTAGATTATAAAATTATATTTCATAAGGATCTATTGTGTCATTTGATATCATTTGATACCGTAAATATTATTATTCTTTTCTACAAATTTGATTGAACTTATAATAATGTGACTTATCTAATATGTAGAAATTTGCCACTATATGAAAGGGATGAATGTGAGGGGTTAATTTCACCGCCCCTCAAATAGTGGCAAAAAATTAAATGCAGGCGTGACATATATCTATGTTTGGTGACAAATGTGGAACGAACGGAACTGCGGAACCTTCTGAATGAAACTCTAACCAATCCATGTTGCTAGGTTTGCAAAGGAGGCCATCCAAAAATTGTTATCGCCAAGCTGTTCTGGTTTTGTGGAACACAGATTAGTTGGATTTCTTTGCTTTTTTTCTTTGTTTCTCCTACCTACTAGATGTTTTTATCGTCCTAGCTGTTTTTTGTTTTTTCCCCTGTTGCTCCTTCCCGACGCACTGTTGTGACAAGCATACATACACGAGGTCCTCGCCATTCTTTCCTGTTCATTTCTTTTCTCTTGGAGGGTTCGGGTTCCAGCCATGGTTTCCTTTTGGATTGCGACAAAGTTGGCTGCCCGCTAGGAATCGGTCTAGTTTATTCCAAGAGAGTACGAATCAGTCCAGTTTGTTCCTACGGGAATCGATCGGTCAACCAAACTCTGAAATTCTACACAAATTAAACTCAAATTCAGATAAGCATACCACGCATGGAGACACAGTTGCAGAACTCGTCGTTGTCTTAGCTAGCTGGCGGCTCATCTGTGTAAGCTTAATTACCACTTCCACCCTCAAATATACATTTCGATTGTCAACACGGAAACCATCTGTTTGTATATATAGCTCTATCTTCGAAAGTAGTTTTGCAATATCACAAATTTATTATGCTTACAGAATATTTGATTTAGTAGTAGTGAAAGTGACATGCCAAGCATTTGAAGCTGCAATAGCATTGGATCTCTGTAATTAGTCAACTTATGGCTCGGATAGAACTTTGACCTAGCTAGGACATATTTTGTTTCAGCTTGCAGATTATGAATTGACACTTTTTAAACCCTATTTGGATCTCTGTTATGAATTCGGATATTTTCCGACCAACCGTTCGATCGAGAGGGGCGGATATCAATTCGGATAGTTTTTTTTTGATATTCTGGCACTGTTTCAGATATCGGATGGGATATCGGATATTTAAATCGGACATCAAATTTGGATATAATATTACCAATATCCGGTGGATATCGGATATTCGGTCGAATATCCAGATAGAGATTTGGATAGTTGTATTATTTAAAATGTATACATTAATAAAAATCTTATTTAATCTCTAATTATAGCTAATTCATTTCTAATTAGAAAAATACAAAATTAGCACCAAAATTTTTCTAAAAATATAATTTACCTATTGGTACTATATTGGAGTTGAATACTATTTATTCCTAGTTCGAGAATTAAACTCAAAGTTTGGCAATAATTCAACAACAAAAAATAGACTTGTTCCATATTTATTAACTACTCAATATCGTACAAGGAACGATATAAAGATGGATGATGGAGATACGTGAAGTTGGATTAAGATCCAATGGTCCATAATTGGAGTGTTTTATGATGCAACTTCTCTGAGCAACTATTTATACATGCTCATCTTCACCATCCTTAGGGGCAAATAAATATGTTTAATCACCATGTACACAACCAAGCCTCTCTCCCTCTTCAATAGCCACCCGGAGGTGGCAGGTGAGCCGCCGCCGGAGGGCGGAAACGCTGGTTACCTCATTATGAAAGCTGCCACAGATGAGGAAGACGATGAGACCACGTGCTGGGGCACGAGGCGCGTGTTGGAGCTGCCATTCCCGAAGAAACGTGTCCTCAAGGTGGAGTACGGCGAGGACGACGAAGTCGTGGTGTTCGTGCCCGTCCCCGACCAGCCTCCCGCCTCCAACCGCTACTACATCGTTGTCGCCAGTGGCAAGCACAAGGGGCTCCTGATGGCGTGCTCCCGCGAGGAGGACATGACCATGTGTTGCTTCTGCCAGTGCATCAGCGACGTGGAGCCACGGCCGTTCGACCCGGCCGACGTCTACCAGCAGATCGAGATCATCCAGCTCCGCCGCGGCTTGTTCACGGCAAGGGCTGTTGATGCCGACGGTTTCCCGCCCTTCATCTTCAGGAGCAAGCACTGGGATGTGTACGAGTCGAAGAAAATCGTCCTGGACGAGGCCCCGGGCCTCGACGCCGCACTCCGTTCACGCCAGCTCGCTGGCGCCTTCCCGGTGGCGACGACGGCCGTCGTCGGGAAATGGTACTGCCCGTTCTTCCTCGTCAAAGAACATGGCGTTCCCCGACGGGAGCAGATGGCCCGCAGCGCGTTCTACGAAGTGTTGCTGGAGCACAGATGGGAGCCGGTGCGCGGCAACGACGCCACCGGGCACGCGCATGGCGACGACTCGAAGCTCGCCAGCAAGAAGTGCTCATCGGCGGGAGCGTCGAGGCGAAGCCGGAGGCCGGGAGGTCGCGGCACGCCGACGCGTACATGTGGTTCGTAGCTGCGACCGGGCAGAGGGTGGGTGTGTGCACGACCGTGTGGGAGAGGATGCTGTGGGAGGAGACCAATGGCGGGTCGGTGGACGAGGAGGAGCCCCCCGGGAGCATGGCTGACGGATCGGTGCTGCTGGTGGAGAGGTTCGTGGTGAAGAGGATGGATAGCGGCGTGGTCGTGGCCTTCGACTTCATGCATCACAAAACCATGAGACCTGAGCCGGTCTGAGAGTGAGATTAAGATTGTTACTACAAGTACCGAGCATGCTGCAGCCATTCGTGTTTTCAGGGTTCGTGCTTCCTGGTGTTCATCGCCATTCTTTGGGGACTACTCTTGTTTTATTTTTAATTGGCAAGGGTGAGGTGTGAGGTTTTCAGCTTCTTTTTCTGGCCTTGTTATTCCTGCAACTGCGAATATTTGTTTTCTTTTTTTTTTCTGAGAAAATCGCTGAAATATACGATGCAAAATATACTGTCGTTGAAGTTGTGTGCTATGGAATCAATAGACTATTCTGATTTCGACCGACCGAGTAACGATAACGTGTTGCCAATTTGTTATGGCTAGTGGTTAACTTCTCTCTTTATACACTACTAGAACACATCCATGAAGGGACAGAGATCCTCTGCAGTAGTTGCTGCTGTACTTAAGTCACTGACGTGTGGATCTGGGTCCATATGTCAGGGTCCATACGTTAGTGACTCAACTGCAGAGAGAAGTACTGCAAAGGATCCATTTCCCCATAAAACGGGTAAGGGTTGGTCTTCCGATAGCCATTGGATAAGAGCCCGCCCCCAAACTATGTCTTTTCCCCTCGCTCCACATGCCAACAAGAAGGGGCAAAAGAAACAATTTTGCCCGCACGTGCTGCCTTGCGCACGATCCCTGTCCAACTATGTCATCATCTCCAACGCCGGCGAGAACCACACTCCTCCCTTATCTTCCATCTAGATATGAGGTCACTTGCCACCACTACACGGCCGCTAAGAAAATAATTTAAGTTGGCGGTACGCCACCACCAAGAAAATAATTTAAGTTGGCGGGACATGACCGTCGAGAAAATAAGAAAATAGTTTATGTTGGCGGAAAGCGACCGCCAAAAAAATAATTTAATTGGTAGGATCCAGCCGCAAAAAAATTTCACTTGGCAGTTTCAATATCTTCTTGGCGCATCAAAAATTTTAACATTGCTCTAGTTAGCTTGGCGGTCAAACAATCAAGAAAATAATCCTTAGCAGTCAACTACCAAGCATATTAGTTTTTGCTTGCTCTCTATACTTGGCAGGTTTTCCTTGGTGGTCGGCCACCAAGGATATTTACCTTAGCGATTTACCTATATTTCATGGTGGTTTGGACCGCCAAGGTAACTCTAGTTTCTAGTAGTGCACCAACATCGTGGTTATCATCATTATCTTGGGCGAGCATTCCTACTGTAAGTATTATGGTAGGCTGTAAGTAGGCTAAATGCTGAGGTGGAGGAGGGAGAAAAGGAGAGAGAGGAGAAGTGGGCTGTAAGGGCAATCACAACCCAAGACACTATAAGTAGTTTCTATACTTGCCATGTTAAGATAGTTTCTTCAAAATAAATTGCTATCCAATCATATCTCTTCTCTCTTTTTTATCCCCCATATCCCCTCTTCTTTTGTCTTATTTTCGCGTAGACACGTTTTCTTGCATGAGACACAATTTCTTCATATTTTTCCTTCTCTCCTCATTAACCCCCCTGCCACATCAGCCTTTTCTTACGTGGCAACGCATTTAATGCTATGAAACCAGCTCAGTTGAGGATTGAGAGTTCCCTAAGTTTGCAGCCAACTTCGACATAAGAATAAAAAACTTTGTGTGAAAGACAAGTGGACCATACATTTAATGATGATGGGCTAACTATATATTGTATGAGTGGGCTGAGAAGTAGGGTGCAAGATTCTCAACCAGCAGTAGGCTGTATCATTAGCCTTGCACTTATTCTAGCCCGTCTGCAAGGGCTCCTGCGGTGGTCCTACACCTATCTACCCCAACACCACCCACCAAGCATGCTGCCATTGATGTTCCTGCTCCAACACCATCCACCGGTTATCGCACAACGGCCCCTTGCCTCACGGCCCATCTGGCTACCTCCACTGCTGAGTAGCCCCCAGTTGTTTAATTTCCTCAACTCTGCAGCCCCCAGAACCCGAATCCTAACGTTAGGGCAAGTACTGTACACTAGAGCCGTCTAGTTAGCGGTCTTGTACAGCGACATTATTTTAAGACGACTGAACAGATAATTTATATAATAGGTTGTCCTTTTTGTTGTCTCGGAACAGTACCATATCCCTTAATTTGTGGAATTAAAAGAATAAATATTATGAGTAGCATAATAACAACAACAACTCGTACAATGATGAGTAAGCGGTCTTATAGTTCTTAATTTTAGCTTTTAGCTTATGAGATGGTTCTTTGGCGAAGCAACTACCTCGTTCTCTCTTCCTCCCTCTCTCCTCCACATCATCAAAAATTCTATATGGATCTATATAAGACAACCTATATATGAGATCGCTAACATGTAGCAATATAATTACCTTAGCGTGCCGTATTAACAGTTTGGCTTCATCTTTACTTCCTTCGATTCTTGATGTCACTTCTTTCCATTCTTCTATTCTCTTTTTTTTATATATATATATATATATAGTACCAGTATATATATAAATTGTGCTTCCACCCAACTCTCTTTTTTGCGATTGAGTGGGCTCTCGACCTCTCGTGATGACTAAAACCAAGCATGGCGCGAGCCTTGGGCCGTGCCAGCTAGGGCACGATGCAAACCGATCAGGCCGTGTCATGCCTCGATCATATCAAAATAGTGGGCCGCATGCCGTCCGTATTCGTGAGTATTTATCTTTGATTGCTCGGATAGTTGGAGTGCTTACCGGTCAACTCTGAGCTGAAGAAGCTTCAATGCTCATCATATTGTCGTTGTGCATATGTATGTGTGCAAGTAGTTTGATAACTGGTTGAGTTTCAGCTACTTACGCTACCGGCAATTTCTCACACAGTACAATCATGCCCCCAGCTACGTAGTAACAACTAGTCCAGTCAAAGACGCGTTTCCATGTGGGCTATTTATCAGCTCTGGATTCTTATCTCATCTTTATATTTTAGCATATCACATGTTCACATCAGATCCATATAATACCTCCACATCATGTTTCGTCAAAGGTATCGTGTCCATCGCCAAATGTACATACTTATATGTATCGTGCTTGCCTTCATCTCTATTTCAACACAAAGAACATGACACGCAAGTCAGCTTAACCAGAATGTACGCGACCAAGCCGCTGTCCCTCTTCAAGAGCCACCCGGAGGCGGCGTCCCGGCCGCCGCCAGAGGGCCGGAACACCGGCTACCTCGTGGTCAAGGGCCCCGACGATGACGGCGACGACGGGGAGACGTGCTGCTGGGGCACCTGCGGCGGGACGCGCGTGCGGGACCTCCCTTTCCCGCAGAACCGCGTGCTCACCGTGCGGTCCACGGAGCACCACGGCGAGAGCAGCACCACCTACGCCGACGCCGTCGTGTTCGTGCCCGTCCCCGACCAGCCCCTCGCGTCCAACCGCTACTACCCGGTCATCGCCGCGGGCCGGCACAAGGGCCTCGTCCGGGCGTGCTCCCGCGAGGAGGACATGGTCCCGTGCTGCTTCTGCCGGTGCGTCCGCGACGTGGAGCCGCGGCCGTTCGACCCGGCGGACATCTACCAGCAGATCGAGGTCGTGCCGCGCCGGCGGGGGCGGTTCACAGCGAGGGCCGTCGCCCCCGACGGCTTCCCGTACTTCCTCTACCGCAAGAGGTGCTGGCGCGTGTACGCGTCCAGGCCCAGGGACTTCGACCTCGGCGAGGCGCGGGGCCTCGACGCCGCGCTCCGGTCGCGCCAGCTCTCCGACCCCAGCATCCTCGACGCGCTCCCGGCGCCGGCGACCGGCACGGCGGCCGTCGGGAAATGGTATTCCCCGTTCTTCCTCGTCAAAGAAGAAGGCGTCGAGCCGCGGGAGCAGATGGAGCGCAGCGCGTTCTACGAGGTGACGCTGGAGCAGCGCTGGGAGGAGCCGGTGCGCGCGTACGCCGGCGTCCCGAAGCTGGCCAGCAACAGGGCGCTCGTCGGCGGGAGCGTGGAGGCGAAGCAGGAGGTGGGGAGTTCGCGGCACGGCGACGCGTACGTGTGGTTCAGGGCGGCGGCGACGGGGCAGAGGGTCGGGGTGTGCGCGAGCGTGTGGGAGAGGATGCAGTGGGAGGAGTACAGGGGCGGGTGGGTTGACGAGGAGGAGGACGCCGGGAAGGTGGCCGGCGGATCGGTGCTGGTGGAGAGGTTCGTGGTGAAGAGGCTGGATGGCAGCGTGGTTGTGGCCTTTGACTTCGTGCATCTCAACAAAGTCAGAGCAAAGCAGCTGTGAATACAGAGGATGCATAAAATTCACGGCAACTCTGGCTTTGCGTCGTGTGAGGGAGAAGTGTGGATAAATCATGTACATTGTCAGATATAATGGCGGGGGGCCAGTTCCCTCTATGCCACTACAAAAATTCCAAACCCATGTGGAGAAGTGTGTGTTTTGGTTAGTGCTGTACCTGTACAGCTATCACCTACGGAGTATCAGTATAAGTGCTACTAGCTGGTAATCATTTCTTCGTTTTCTGGGAGTGTTGGTAATTATTTCATTGTGTTGTTTGTAAGAATCTATTCACTTAAGCAATGACAATGTAGCGGGCCTGTCAGTTTTCTTATTCCACCTTTTACTTTTGTTGCTTTTACATCGTATATGAATTTGGGAATCGGTCTCCACGTCCCCCGCACAAAGCCGTCGTCGCCACTCCACACCAAGTAGAGGGTCGAAGACTTGTCGGCGAGCCACCAATGCTCCAAGGGGCCGGCGCACCAAGATACAACTTGTGGTTCACTTCTAGAACTAGCACACAAGGTACAAACTTTGCTCTCTCACTCTCTCAAGAGCTAAACCTAGCACTAACTCTCATAAAGCTTGTGCTAAACCTAAAGATGTGATCAATATGCTCTTGGGGTGGCTTGGAGGTGTTCTCTGGTGTGTATGGGGTTCCTCAAGACTCCAGCACCCTCAAATGACCTGGGGTGAGGCATATATATAGGCTACCAACTCAAAGAAACCGTTACTAGCCGTTTTGCCTTTTCTGCGCATAGCGTTGGTTTAACCGACCAGGTGTGTCGGTTCAACCGGTCAGACTGACCCTGCCTTGTAGCCGTTGAACTCCAACATCTCTCTGTATGCTTGCATCATTGCACCGACGCTTGTACCAATGGGTCGTCGGTTCAACCGGTCCTGATGACTCTGCTCCACGGACGCCTCTCGATGCTTCTGTCTTCTTTGTGCAATCACAACACTAATGCACCGACGCCTCTTGGTTCAGCGTATAACCGGTCGTGAAGAAACAACATCGGCTGAAGTTGCATAGCTCTCTGATGCTATGGTTAATGCACCGACGTAGGGTTTGTCGGTTTAACCGGTTGTACATAGCAATTCGAGGCATAAGATACAACCTCTCTGATGCGACTGACATTGCAACGACTCAGCAGAAACTGACCCGTCGGTTCAACCGACCGTGAAGAGATATTTCTGACTTGAGCAACATGCTAATCCCAATTGCACCGACCCGTACAAATTTGATGCTGTTGGTTCAACCGACCCATTGACTGTTTCTACCACTTGCCCAAACTGTCGCTGAGATCATTTGCAGACGATTTGGGCTATCTTGGAGATGGTTTGGACTCCATCCATGGAATCTAAAAATCCTACAAACTTGAGCTCACAAACTCGTTAGTTCCATTGATCATGTTGGCACTCAATCACCAAAATCACATATGGCCTAATGGAGCCATTTTCCTTACAGATATAACAGAAATGCATTGTGACCAGGGTCGTACCTAAGATTTCGAGACCCCGATGCGATATACAAAATAGGGCCCTACATTTAGAAAAAATATAAGTGGAATGTATTTTGATTTGATTTTATAATGCACCATGATGGAGTGCATGCTATCCTGATTGGCGGGACATAACAAAGGGCAGGAGAGAAAAATTTACAATCGCAGAATACCTACAAGAAGGATTATTGGAGGAAAAACAACCAAATTAAACACATCTCATGAAGACATGGAATCACCTTGCTAGTCTGTCTGAGAAGAAGAATCCACAGCTATCAAAAGCAATAATCCATCTTGTTGTATGGACAATGGAGATCATTATGCATGAAAGAAAACAGCAGCAAATTGGACTAGTTGCCTTTTTTTCACTACTGCGAAAAAGTTTTTCAGAAACGGGTAAAAACACATTTTTAGGGGCGAGTGCGGTAACCACCCCTGCTTTTGACAGCTAAAAATATTGTTTTAGGGGTGGGTAACGCGCCCACCCCTGTAAATCGATTTCCAGGGGCGGGTGGGGGTGGCCCGCCCCTACATATCGAATAAAAAACAAAAAAAACACCGCCAGAGCTGCTCCGATCCGCAGCTACATGTAAGAAGTGCCGGACATCATCTCCCTAAAGTGACGGCCAAAGAGCCCGTCACTTCTACTGCGTCACTGTTTTGAACAGAAAGGTGACGGGTGTCTGCCCATCACCTATGTGACGAAATAGGTGATGGACTTCACTGGAGAACCGTCACCTTTTTTGGTGACCAGGCCCCCATATGAATGTCTACGCCCGTCACCTATGTCCAATACAGGTGACGGTCCTAACACATAGCCCGTCACCTATGGTGGAGCATAAGTGACAGGCGTAGAACAACACTCATCACTTGGAATTTTTAAAGGTGACGGGTCCAGGTGCCGTCACCTTGTGTATATTAAAGGTCCATATGATTCATTACACAACATGATAAATTATAAGAACTACATAATCCACTACACGACATGATTACATAAAAGGACTACATGATCCATTACACGACATGATTATATAAAATAACTACATGATCCATTACACAGCATGATTACATAAAAGGACTACATGATCCATTACACGACATGATTACATAAAATAACTACATGATCCATTACACAACATGATTACATAAAATGACTGCATGCAAATACAAACTACTCATGAGACCTATTAACCGATGCCTCGTGAATCGCCGCGCGAACTCTCGCCATGGAACGGTCAATTTCTGGCATCCCCGATGCTTCGCGTCTTACATTATGTCGAGCCATCAACTCGCGGTCATCATCCGTACCATGCAACTCGACATTAAATTCATGCTCAAATTTGCCAAGCGCGAGGCAATGGAATGCTTTCTTAATCCAACGATGAATACGACCACTAACAAGTCCAAGGCGCTCTTCAGGGCGGAACTCAAGGGAATGACCGGCGCACTTCTATTACTGTGTACCGATGCACACGGTGCTCCAACCCGTCATGTTGCAAAGTCATTTCTACGGATTAAACATTAACATTCCATTCGATGTCTAATACCAAGTACAGACATTCATATCCATTCAAAAATAAACATTCAACTCAATATACCCATTTTCATCAACTAATACAAGTAAATCTCATCTACACATGCAAATAAAAAAATTTATTTCTAAACTCTAATTATTTTGATACTCTTCAGTTTGAGGCGAACACTCATCGTCCCTGTCATATGGGATGCAATAATGGTTCAGGACATTTATTCAGGCCCTTTATGCAAAAACCATCGAAAAGAAAAAAAATCCTTATTTAGGATATGCATATGTCGTCAACCTTGACCCTGCGGTGATAACACTATCATTTAGGGCCAACATAGATATCCGCGACACGGTGCGGTATACGCACGTGATACGGCCTTAGTCCTAATAAAGAAGTCCCCAGCTAAAAAGTTGAGGATTTCTTCATTGGGACCAAGACTGTACTCCTTCATCACATCCCTATACCGCACCATATCGCGGATATCGACGTTGGCCCCGAATGGCCGTATCAATACCGCAGGATCAAGGTTAACGACATATACATATCCGAAATAAAGATTTTTTTTAACTTCGCGATGGTTTCAATGGGAGCCTAAATAAATACATCATTAGAGTATCAAAATATTTTATTCTTAATACAAATTAAATACCAAGTATACACCTTTTTCACTTCATTTTGAAAATCCACATTCAAACATTCACGTTTCACTAATAAATCTACATATATACATACTCATGTTGCAAAAATAAAAACATTCAACTCAATAGACTCATTTTCATCAACTAATACAAGTAAATCACATTATATTAGCATTTCAAAAGGCATCAGAACTAGGAACTAATACAAGTAAATCACATTATATTAGCATTTTCCTCAACTATTAACATTATATTAGCATTCCAAAATCCACATTCAAACATTCATATTTCACTAATAAAAGTATCTAGATTTGTCTAGAAGCAATATCAAATACTGACAGCGAAGAAGAGGAACGGCGGGCGGGCACCTGGTGGCGCGACAAGGAGGCGCGACGGCGTGCCCCGCTCTCCTCCTCGCCTGCGGGCGGTGGCTCGGCGCCGTCGAGCGGGCACCTGATGGCGCGACGGCGTGCCCCACTCTCCTCCTTGCCTGCAGGCGGCGGCTCGGCGCCGTCGGGCGGGCACCTGGTGACGCGACGAGAAGGCGCGACGGCGTACCCCGCTCTCCTCCTTGCCTGCGGGCGGCGGCTCGGCGCCGGCGGGCGGGCACCTGGCGGCGCGACGGCGTGCCCCGCTCTCCTCCTTGCCTGCAGGCGGCGGCTCGGCGCCGGCGGGCGGACGCGTGCTGGCGCGACGGCGTGCCCCGCTCTCCTCCTTGCCTGCGGGCGGCCGCTCGGCGCCGGCGGGCGGACGCGTGCTGGCGCGACGAGGAGATGGGGAGGTGGGCACTAACCTAGGGTTTTAAATGGATAAGGTAAGGAACTAAGTCAAAGGGTTGCTTCAAATGGGAGAAAAGGGAAATAGGTGATGGGTAACACATGTGTGGCCCGTCACCTATGACATCAATTAGACCCGTCACATACATCATGAATACAGGTGACGGGCAACATATGACGCCCGTCACCTATGTGTCGTTGTTTATTTTGAAATGAAAGAGAAATGTGACGTGCTATATATGTTGCCCGTCACCTATGTCACATGAAACTGCATGCTAGGAACATTCAAAGACGCGGCTACTGGGAATCGCAACTGCCGGTACCCTCTCTCTGTGCATGCGCGCGCCATCTCGGCAACCGCGCGCACCCTCTCGGCAACCGCGTGTCATTTCGCATTCAATTGCTGGGAATCGCAACCGCCGCTACCTCCTCTGTGCACGACTGCACGCGCACGCCATCTCGGCAACCGCGCGCTGTTTCGCATTCCCACGATATCTGGCCATCACCATTATATACTGCGAGGCCAGGCGCTCTCCTCACACCCCTGCTCTCGCTCTCTCCTCACACCCCTGCTCTTGCTCGCATTAGGTACAACGACGATGGCGGGTTCTGGCTCAAGCTCCAGGCATCGCCGCTACGTCCAAGTGGACTTGTTGTCATCATCGCCGTCGCCTTCTTCCTCCCCTCGCCGCCGTTGCCATCGCCGGTCGCCTCCTCCTGCTGCGGCTCCGGCCCCGGCTCCTACGCCGGCCCCGGCTTCGGTCCCGGCTCCGGCCCCTGCTCCGGCGCCTGACGAACCGGAGTTCGATCCGGACCACCCCTTCAGCTTGGGCGACGCCTGGGTGTTGGCATTTCATAGTGTCATCACTAGGATAGGTGTTTCCCAGCAACGGCGCTACAAATGCTATGGGGTATTTCTTACGTTACAGAAGGATCCGCAAGCGCACGGAATACCATTGTAGCATTTTACCCGTGAGTACGGGGTCGTATTTATATTTCCGCAGGGAAGGCTGCGGTTATTGGAATAGATTAGTGTATTGATTGGTTCTAGCATGGATATTCTATTGAATAAATAGGGGTAAGATAATAAATGGTAGAGAGGTAGTGTGACACACAAGTTACTCAAGTTCTACTCTATGCAATGCTTATAGGAAAGAAGAAAGGAAGAAGAAAGCTAATCTAAGGACTTATGTACTCCTAGTTAAGCATACAGTCTATACTAGCCACTCACATACATACACATGATTACAAACGGGCTCTAGGCTACTACACGAACAGGGAGGGTTACGCTGGACTGATAGAGCTGTCACCACCTGCCGTCTACCTTAACTAACCATGGTATAGAGCCACATCCAGCAATACTCATTAGCCCAGACACCATGTCTGCACTAATAAGCGATACTCTAATTCCCAGCACGGAGCCCCCACCGTTCGGATGGACAGACATCACACTAGAGCAAACATACGAATACTGGAACCGATGCCTTAGCCTAGATATACTACCGCATCTAATCATGCAAGATATCGGTCCTAGATATAAACTAAACATAGCATACACATCTGAATACATAGAACATATACTATAAGAGTACACTATACTAGAAGATAACTCTATTAAAGAATTCCGAATATTACAAAGGAGAGGAAGTGTAAAACCCATACTGAATACTCCTAAGAAGGCTCGGGAACCGAAGAGAAGATACTTCACCTAGACTCCACTATCCTAAAGACTAAGCAAGAGAGAAACTTGAGAAAGAGCTTCAACTTTTGGTGGTGTCTCTTAGTAGCACCCCCCTCATATTTATAGGGGTGAGTGAGGGGGGTGTGCAGCAGCTTCCCTGTGCCATTTCACCTCCTAGCGCTTGGAACTGACATGGAGGACCAATGGGGAGGCACCACATCAAGGGAGGTAAGTCGGTTCCTCCCTGGTGGGCCGGCCAACCTGGAAGCCCACCGACGAGGAAATGGTGGAGGTGGAGGTGCTGCTAGCCGAGCTGCAAAAGCTCAAGGCCGAGAAGTTGACCGGCACCGTGGTGGTGCTGTCGTTCGCAAAGCGGCTGACCTAGCCGATCCAGGAGCGGGTCCACCCCGGGTATGAGTACTCGGGGCGCGACGACCCGATTCACGTGCAAAACCACCAGGTCTCGCGCGGCGAGGCTCAAAGGCAAGCCAGGATCATCGTGAGCGGGGAGGTCCGCGACAAGGACTACCCAAAGGCATACTGCCTGAAGCGGCCCACCACCAAGGTATGTAGCCTGCCTGTCGAGTTGTTTTGCTTCTTGCCGAGTGGTTATAGTCTGAGTAGTTTTCTGCCGAGTCGTTTTCGCAGCCGAGTCACCCGTTGGGTTGTAACACCACTCGGTTTCTTGCAGGAAAAAATTGTGTCATTCTGGTGCCCTGTGCATCTGCCAGAGGGGCAGCAGAGCAAGGCTGTGGATCCGTCCGCCGGGCTTGCATTGCCGGCGGCGGATGCTGGGAGTTTCTCATCTGACTCCTCCATCGCGAGCGAGTCGGACGACGTTGTTGAAGTTTCAGGGCCGGCGACTGTTGTCGGCTCCACCACGAAGAGGCAGCGCCCCACCCCCAAGGTGGCCGCGTCGAAGGCCCTGCGGGGTGGAGTGGCGCCGCGGGGGAGGAGCTCAACTCCTCCGGGCGCGAGCAGGGTGGGAACGGAGGCTGCGGCAGAGAAGGCTGGCCTCGCCACCCCCAAGCCGGAGGAGGAGGACCAGAAGGAGGAGCGGGGGCGGCCGGCAAGGTCGCCCGCTCGGGTGGCACAGTGACTGCCCTCCGCCGTGCCGCTGAAGCCGAGCTTCAGCGTGCATCGGGCTAGGAGGTAAGTCTTCCAAGCTTTTGCACTTCTCTTTTTCGTGCTGAGTTTTTATTCTGAGTCGATGCGTCGCTTTGTAGGAGGGCGTCGCTTAGTGGCGCTAAGGGGAAGGCGGAGGAGTCCACCGGTGAAGCCATTGCAGCTGAGGTGGCCAAGGGGGAGGCGTCCCCATCGGCGCATCCGGTGACCCGCCCCCGACTGATTGAAGGGGCGGCCACCCTGGCTGAAGGAGAGGTAGCGGCATTGGAGCTGTCCTAGGGGGTCGACGTCGCGCCCTTGGAGGCCACGCCGGCAGACGGGGCCAAGGGAGGGATCGTGGAGGACCCTGCCGACCCAAATGTGGGGCCCCGGGTCATCGTCCCCGCGCTCACTGGTGCCCAGGAGCCACCCGAGGAGAGGGCGCCTGGGCAGGAGGAGGAGGAGGCGGCGGTGACCAAGGAGGCGCTGATCGAGGCCACCCAGCGCGCAGCCAAGGGTATCAAGGTGAGACCAAGGAGTTTGCGTCTAGCTGCCCGAGCGCGTGTCCTTGATATGCCATATTTGTGCAGGCTTTGGCCGATCTGAGTTGACGGGTTGTGAGTTAGCTCGACGCCGGCGACGGGTCGGCGAGCTGAGTCCTCCATCTGGAGGAGGAGCTGCGGGCGCTGAAGCACCATCACTCCAAGGCCTCAAAGAAGCAGGCGGCGAAGCTCAAAGGTTCGGCTTTTTAGCTATGTTTTTTTCTCACCGCCCAACTTGCCACAAGGGGCTGATGCCTGGGGCTGTGCAGAGCTGAAGGAGGCCAATGAGACGATGGCCCGGGAGCTCAAGGTCGTCATGGCGGCAAATGAGGAGCTGCACCGGTTGCGCAAGGGCGCTAAGGGTCGGGAGTCTCTCACAGAGCAGAAGCTTCCACTGGAGAAGCAGCGCTGCGAGGGTAACTACCCTTGTTTCTGGGAGGTTACCTGTTTTGCTGAGTCGTTCATACTGATACGAGTTGTTTCTGCAGAGGTGGAGTCCCATCTGGCCAACGCCCGGGCGGACCTCGACCAGCTGATGGCCAAGACCAATGCTTTGCTGGTGGCATTCGAGCCGGAGGGGGTCGCTCTGACGGAGGAAGCGGCGCAGCGGCTAGACCATGCACAGGATCACCTGAAGACCTTTGTCAAGAAGACTGCGAAGGACTCGGTACAGTTCGTGATGGCCCTCGTGAAGTCCCACAACCCTGAGGCGGACCTGGATTCTGTGGGTGAGGGCGTCGCGGAGGACTGCACCGATGCCGAGTGGGACGCTCACTTTGCCACCGTTGGACCCCTCGCCAAGCACATCATGGGCCAGGTGAACATGTGAGAAAATCATTAGTTAGGGCAGGAACATTATGGGGCCAAGTGTTGGCTGAAAACAATGTTTATTTTGCATGTTATTAAGTGCTGCTTTTGTTTAAATTCTGTAGCTGAGTAGTTTTCTGACTTGGCCGGGTGGTTAGGATGCCGACGTTGCGGTGCACCCTTGCCTATTGTGTAGAGAGCGGGTCATCAGACACGTGATAGGCGTAGGTGATGCGGAGTGGTTCCAGGACGCACCGGTTTATGATCAGGTCACCACCCAGCTAGGTTTTTTTTGACGCGGACAATGCTGGTGCGAGTTGGCATGGCCGAGTCACAGCCCCCGAGCGTGCTGGACGAGCCGGAAAGGGCTATGCCAGGTCATTTTATAACCGCGAAGGAGAAGTAATGCACAAAAAAACAAGAAAGCGATGAAGATGCTCTTATTATTATTCAGAATGGTTGGGGTACATAGCTGCAAACTCCTCTTAAGGGTAGAAGCGCCGGAGGTGTTCGATATTCCATGGGTTGCCCAGTCCGTGCCATCTTCTCTTTGTAAACGATAGGTGCCAGGGGCAACGACCGCGCTGACAATGAAGGTTCCTTCCCATGGGGAAGATAGCTTGTGTACGCCGGTGGTAGACTGGATGTGCCGTAGGACCATGTCGCCTATGTTGAAGTCTCTCTCCTGCACGTTTCTGTCGTGGTAGCGCCTGAGCTGTTGTTCGTAACGTGCATGCTGCAGGGCAGCTATGACGCGGTGTTCCTCGACTAGGTCAATGTCGTGGCGCCAAGTCGTTTCCGCTTTGCTTTCCTCGTAGTTTTGGATGCGCGGGGCACCAAAGGTTATGTCACTCGGGAGGATAGCCTCCGAGCCATAGTCTACGAAGAAGGGAGAGTAGCCGGTGGCCTGGCTCTTTTGGGTGCATAGGCCTCAGACGACCAGTGGTAGTTCCTGGATCCACTTGGGACCAAACTTCTCGAGTGGGTCGAAGAGACGCGCCTTGAGCCCCTGGAGGATCATACCATTGGTGCGTTCGATCTAGCCGTTGCACCTTGGGTGAGCTACGGAGGTGTAGTAGACGTCGATGTAGTTCTCCAGGCAGTGGTCCCAGAACGTGCTGCCCGTGAACGATGTACTCAGGTCGCTGATGATCCTGTTAGGCACACCGAACCTATGGGATATTTCCTGGATGAATTCAACCGCCTTGAGTGCTATAGTTGCCTTGAATGGTTTGACTTCGATCCACTTGGTGAACTTGTCGATGGCTACAAATATGTGGTTATAGCCACCTACCGCCTTCTTGAGAGGTCCGATCGAGTCGAGGCTCCAGCAGGCAAAGGGCCAAGAAGGAGGAATCGTTCGCAGAGCCTCAGCCGGAACGTGTTGCTGCTTGGCGAAGAATTGGCACCCTGGGCACCTTTTCACGATGTCATGCGCGTCAACGAGTGCGGTAGGCCAGTAGAAGCAAGATCTGAATGCCTTGCCCACTATGGTTGATGCGCCTGCGTGGTTACCGCAGATACCCGAGTGGATGTCATGAAGTAGAGCCACTCCTTCGCTCTGAGCGATGCACTTGGACAGCGTCCCTGAGGAGGCCGAGTGTTTGAACAAGTCGGTGCCGATGACCACGTAGCTGGTGGCTCATCGCGAGAGCTTCTCGTGTTCTTTCCTGTTGGGTCAGGACTTGTTGTTGATGAGGAAGTCGATGATGGGAGAGCGCCAGTCGGAGTCAATCACCAACACCTCTTGGCCCTGAGCAGGCACCAAGTTTGGCTTGGTGGGAGGTGGTTCCTCGACCTCGACCGTGGGTCATCTCAGGGCATGGACGAAGACTCCGGTTGGGACAAGAGCACGACTGGAGCCGAGCTTGGAGAGGACATCGGCTGCGACGTTGTAGTCTCTGATGATGTGGTGGAACTCCAACCCGTAGAAACTGGCTTCCAATTTTCGTATCGCCTTGCAGTAAGCGTCCATCTTCTCCTTTGTGCAGTCCCAATCTTTGTTGACTTGCTGGATAACGACGTTGGAGTCACCGTAGGCGAGGAGGTGCTTGATACCGAGCAAAGCGGCGTTCCGGAGATCGTGAACAAGGGCTTCATACTCAACAGCATTGTTAGTTGCCTTGAAAAGTAATTAGAGGACGCACTTGAGTTGTTCTCCTCTTGGGGAGATGAGTAGGACTCCAGCACCGGGACCGTCGAGGTTGAGGGCGCCATCGAAGTACATCTTCCAACGCTCGAGTCGTTCCTCGGGTGGTGGATCTTGTATCTCTATCGACTCGGCCACAAAGTTAGCGAGGGCTTGAGACTTGATCGTGGACCGAGGGGAGAAGTGCAGGTTGAGCGCGCCCAGCTCGACGGACCACTTGACGACTCGGCCGTTGGCGTCGCGGTTGTGGAGGATGTCGCCTAGTGGGAACGAGGAAACGACTCTGACACTGTGTGCTTGAAAGTAATGCCGAAGCTTCCTGGCCGTGATGAGGACTGCGTACAGGAGCTTCTGGACTTGAGGGTAGCGCACCTTGGACTCGCCGAGTACCTCGCTGACGAAGTAAACGGGTCGTTGCACCTTGTAGACATGACCTGGCTCGTTTCGCTCGACAAAAAGGACAGTACTAACCACATGAGTGGTTGCAGCTATGTAGAGGAGAAGTTCCTCATCGGGCTCTAGAGCAGTGAGGACCGGTGGGTTAGTAAGGAATTCCTTTAGCTCCTGGAAGGCTCTGGTGGCGTCATCATTCCATACGAACTTGTCTGCCTTGCGAAGCAGCTTGAAGAAGGGGAGTCCCTTGTCACCGAGTCGACTGATGAATCGGCTCAGTGCCGCCATGCACCCGGTCAGTTTCATCACGTCCTTCTTGCACCTAGGGGGCTTCATTTTCATGATGGCGTTGACCTTGGTGGGTTTGGCTTCGATGCCTCAATTACTGAGTATGAAGCCGAGTAACTTTCCTGAGGGGACACCAAAAACACACTTGCGTGGGTTCAGCTTCCATTTGAATTTCTTGAGATTTTCAAATGTTTCGACTTGGTCAGCTATGAACTAATCATAGGACTTGGTTTTTATGACTACATCGTCGATGTAGGCCTCGACGTTGCGGTCGATCTGCCCCTGGAGGCATCTCTGGATGGCTTTCTGATACGTCGTACCCGCGTTTTTAAGTCCAAACGTCATGGTGTTGTAGCAGTACGCCCCGAAGGGTGTGATGAACGAGGTCTTCTCCTGATGCGACTCCTTGAGGGCGATCTGACGGTACCCGGAGTAACAGTCAAGAAAAGAGAGGAGGACACACCCGGCCGTAGAGTCAACGACCTGGACGATGCGAGGAAAAGGGAAGGGGTCTTTAGGGCAATGCTTGTTGAGATTCGTATAGTCAATAAACATTCTCCATTCACCATTTTGCTTTTTTACAAGGACTGGGTTTGCCAGCCAATCGAGGTCTGTGACTTCACGAATGAATCCTGCGGCTAGGAGCCGAGTGACTTCTACCCTAATAGCCTCTTTCCGGTCTTGAGCGAAACGCCTTTTCATTGAGATCCAAGGAGTGCTCAGCCTCCTCCCTCGAAACGCCTAGCATGTCAGAAGGCTTCCATGAGAAGATGTCCCAATTAGCGCGGAGGAAGGAGGTGAGCGTGTCTTCCTATGCTTTGTCGAGGTCCGCCCCGATGACGGCGGTCTTGTCCGGGTCGTTCTCCATGAGGAGGATGGTCTTCGTTGCGTAGCCGGGCTGCAGTTGTGACTCAGTGGCCGAGTTGTTTGCTGGGATGGGGATGTCCTCTAGAGGCATCTCCTTTGCCGACTCGGCGATCATGACGACGTTCTTGGTCCTCTCAAGTGCTTCTCAGATATTGATGTTCTCGGTCTCACAGGAGTGGGAAGTTTGCAGGTCGCAGTAGGTGGAGAGCACACTGTTGGGAGCAGGCATCTTGAGGACAATGTACGTGTTGTGTGGGATGGCCATGAACATGGCGAGGGCTGGCCTCCCTAGGATGGCGTGGTACGATGTCTCGAAGGAGGCCACCTCGAAGTGGATGTGCTCCATTCCGTAGTTCTCCCGGGTGCCGAAGGTGACTGGGAGAGTAACTTGGCTGACCGGAGTCGAGCCTGAGCCGGGGATGATGCCGTAGAAGGCCTCCTGGGTCGGAACCAAGGAGGTCATGTTGTACCCCATGCTTTCCAACGTCTTGGAGAAGATGATGTTGAGGCCGCTGCCTCAGTTGACGAGCACCTTCAAGAGGCGCACCTGGCTGACCACCGGGCTAACCACGAGTGGATAGGAGCCAGGGCTGGGTAGGTGTATCCAATGATCGCACCGATCGAAAGTGATCGCAACCTCGAACCCGCGCAGGGGTTCAACTGGGTGTTGGAACACGGAGTTGACCTCGCGTTGATCAAGCTTGAGACGACGCTGGCACCTTGGGGCCCTGGAGCCACCATAGATGAAGTTGACCGCCCGACTCACCGCCTGGAAGTTCGCTAGGGACTTGTCACCTTGGTTGTCTTGATCTCGCCTGGGCGAGTCGTTGCGGCGTCCTCGACCCTTGGAGGTTTTGGAGCTGCTGGGTCTGTCACGGTCGTTGTAGCGAGGACGTTTAGGGTCATCCTGGGCCACACTGTTGCGGAGTGTGTAACACTCCCACGCCGTGTGGTTGGAGTCCTTGTGCCAGGGGCACTTGCCATCGAGGTGTCAATCCAACTCCTCCTGGTTGAGGGAGGTGCGCTGTCGGGGTCGATCCGCGACTGCAACGGTGTTGTCGGGGTCGCGCTTGCGCTCCTGCTGCTTGGACGACTTGGGTCAATCGTTGTGCTTGCCGGAGATGTGGCGAGGCGGTCGACCGTCGAGTCATTGGCGATCATCATGTCGCTGCTTGGGCCGGTCGTCGGAGTGACGCCGGTCCATGCAGTGGCGGTGTGCCTTCTCAGCGTCCTCCATGTCGGCATTCTTGTTGATGACAACCATCATCTCGGAGATAGTTTTGGGGTTGCTCTCGAACATCTTGCGCCAAAGCTCGATGTTGTGCAGCCCTTGGTGGAAGTAGTGGATGACGTCCCTGTCATCAACATCCGTAATCATGTTACGGTTGGTGAAGTACCTCTTAGTATAGTCACGCACGGATTCACTGGGTTGCTGAGTGACGCTGCCCAAATCCCATCTGGTTTTGGGACCCGGGCACGAAGCTTGGAAGTGGTTGACGAAGGCGGTGCAGAGGTCCTCCAGCTGTTGATGGAGCCAGGATGGACTCCCTCGAGCCAGTTGAGAGCCTAACGACTCATCATGACTGGAAAGTAGGCCGCCATGATGTCGTTGTTGCCGCTCGCCGCCCGGACGGTGATGCTGTAGGTGCGCAGCCATGTCTTGAGGTCGGAGTCGCCATCGAATTTGTCGATGCCGACTGGCTTGAATGTAGAGGGCCACGAGACTCCGCGGAGTCGGTTGGAGAAGGCGGAGAAGCCGTCCAGGTCCCCGGTGATGTCACTGTTGATGTTGATCGGAGTCTGCTGGGGTCGATGTTGATGCTGATCGGCGTTGCCATGGCAAGTCCGACTTCCCGGTTAGCACCGGGTGGGCCGTACTCCTCATCGTACTTGCTGCGACGTTCCCGCTCGGCGTCATCACGTTTGCGGTGTCGATCGTTGATGACGGGTCAAACGTCATGGTTGCGGAGGTTGGAGGGGAGATCCGGCTGGTTAACCTCGTTGCCATCATTGTGACGGGTTGTAGAGTGGCGAGAGCTACTAGACTGGGCTCGTAGAGCCGAGTAATTCTTCCTCAAGAGCTGGACCTGAGAGTGGCAACATGCAAACAAGTCTGAGCTCATTCGAGCTCGGGTGAGCGAGGTAGAGTCTCCAATACCTCGAATGCGGCGGCCAGGTTGGCAGATGGGGTGGCGAAGACGTCCTGGCCATCACTCTCGAGGATGAATTCGTCATCGAGGTTCCGCGGGGTCGCCGGCGCACGTCGGGGTGGAACGCGCGGGTTGCGCCCCTCGGCGTTGTGGAGATCTTCTTCGGTGCTGTTGATGGCGGCCTCGTTGGTGCGTCGTATTTGGCAGTTCTGGTTGCGCTGGAGTCGCTGACGCTTGGCCTCATCATCCTCTCCTTCGACAGAAGCTTCGTCGGAGGAGACGACGGAGATCTCCCGTCGATCTGGAGAGCTCACAACGTTGGGTGGGAGGGTGAAGAGGACCTCCTGGTAGCCGGCTTGTGGTCCTAAGACCATGTCAGATCCAATCTGGTCAATGCTGGGTTAAGTCAGGTCGGAAGGCACAGCTTCTCCATCGAAGATCGGATCTGATCCGAGTAAACGGAGGACCTGGAGCGGAGCCCGAACGGGGCCTGAGGGGTCGAGTCGCGGGGACGGCAGAGTGACGACTTTGCAAGCCCAATGCACTCGGCCAGGCAGGCATCGACTCGGTCCAAGCCCGCAAGGATGTCATCGATGTTGATGCGCGGGCGAAGGGTCGTCCACGAAGGGTTTTGGGCATGGTCCTGGATGGACAGGTCCTCCACCTGGTGCAGCACTGAGCTGGAGAGGGTCAGATCGGATCTGGAACCCTGGATGCTTTCTATCTTGGAGATAGATGAGCTTGGCGACGAGCTCCTGGGAGCGGACATCTTTGGGAAGCTTCCAAAGATGATGGAGTGGCCGGCGGCGGCCTGGATCTGGAGCGTCACTTGCACGGAGAAGAAGACGCCGGAGTTGGATGCCATCAAGTTCGCCAAGAGGACCCTGGAGATCCCCGTACCTGGCGCGCCAACTATCAGATTTGCACTCCGGCAAGTTTGCCAAGGGTAGCCCCAAGCAGTAGATTTGTAGGCAGGGTGGATCGGAGAGATCCCGTGAACTTGATGGTGACACAAAGACGCAGAGGTTTAGACAGGTTCGGGCCCCACGAAGCGTAACACCCTACGTCCTGTGTTCGGGGGTTTGTATTAGGGTTTGTAGTATGAGATGAGATGGGTTGAGTTGAATTCCTTATGGGTCCCCCCACGGCCCCCTTATATATCCGAGCAGCCGTGGGTTACAAGTTAGGGTAAATCTACTTGGGTGTGTTACAAGGAATCCGATCGGTTAAGATACACAAGATCATGCCTATCCGGTTCGACCTAGATCCTGACCCCGGGGGATCCTGCCCACCGTTCAGCCGAGTGCTTGTACGCCGGGTCATTTTATGCGGAGTCATTTAGCCGGGTAGCCATCTCCACTCGGCAGGGAGGTACCTGGGTCTACCTCCGTCATAGAGTTTGATATTTTTGTGGGTGACATCAAGATAAGCTCTAAACCATGTTATCTTAGATGGGCATATGCACCTTAGTAAGTGTTGATACCGTTTTGTGACACGTGTCAACTAGTTGGGCAAAAGGCCGATAGGAATTGGGCAGACGCTGGATCAGAAGTGAAGAATGAAGTATATTGGGCTTTTAGGCCAGAAGGAGCGTTGTGGCTGATAGAGCATTGAAAGAGCTGGCGAAGCTACATCGGGAAGTTATCTGTTAGAGTTTTAGGAAAGTTTTGTTTTCTTTATTGTCAAGTAATGTACGTCATAATCGACTAGCGTTTGTAGCATAGGCTATAAATAGCTGCCCTCGGGCATGTATCAGACCATCCAATGATCAATACACAAACCCTTTTTTCCTTTTTTCTCTTTTCGGCAGCTTCGCCTTAGTTGCAGTAGATTTTCTTTTTACGAGTTCTTTCCTGCATGTGGGGCTGCATCGACTTCGATCTCCGACTTGCTGGTAAGTTCCGCGTCGAACGAGGCAGATAGGCTCAAGGTTGACGGCGCATCACTTCTTCCTCTATCTTGTATTAGTTCAAGTTATCGAGCAGATTGGATCTAGGTCTGGTATGTTCACCAAATTATCAATATCAGCTTGTTCTTGTTAGATTAATCTGTTTAGTCTAGCTTGTTTCTTGTTGTTATCACAAGTTATCGGTATTTGCTAGATTTGATAGAGTTAAATTCGTTTGATCTTGTTTTTATTTAGTTCTTATCACAATTTATCCAGCCTAGATCTAAATACCATCGGCCAACACGCAGGTTGTCTATTGCTCATCGCTAGGCCGATCGGGTTCAGATCTAGGTGTTGTCTACCGAGACTTCGCTAACCCGCTTAGTGCTGCCTTACCTGCACAATCGGCCGGAGCTTTGGCCGATTGATCTACTATCGCATCGGACACTTGGCCGATGCACGTGGCGGAATGTTTTGGAACACCAGCTGAAACGTTCCAGTAATTTAACGTTTTACCTGTCCCTTGTTCATTGTAGGTCAAATTGACTGGCACGCCCTACACCACCACGCAGCCGATTTGGACGCCGCGCAGGAGCGAAGCAAGAGGCTGTCGGGTCCTCGCGTGTGCCGGCGTTGGAGGCCGACCTACTGCTTTTTGCGTCAACACGCTTTTAGCACGCTCGGTGGGACACGACGACAATGACCGGGAACAACAGGGCCAATGATGATGAGATCTTACATCCAACCATGGATGATCTCAATGAAGAATAGAAGCGGCTAGTCGAGGAAGCTATGAAGCAGTCTCAAGACGCCTGCCTCAAGTCGTTCACTTTGACCAGAAGAGGGCAGGCAATACAAAAGCAGCCGCTACCAGGGCCAGGGGGCATCTCCATCACTCAGGACTCGTCCAAGTTCAAAGAGATGTTCGATCAGTCCATGAGCCATGCACTGATCAATCAGTCAGGGGTTCTGATCGAGACCATCAAGGACGCTGTCAAGAACGTACTAGCCGAGGGCACTCAAGGGGGTAAAATAGGACCATCATACTCCAACGAGGGATCATCGGCCGCTGCTGGTGTCACAGTATCAGCAACAATGGCTGATGCTGTTCTGCCCAGTACGACAAGTGTGCCGATGGCCGGCGCAAGGACAAGCTCATCGCCTTACGTGTTGCGGTGCCCAGAACCTTCGGCAGCACACGCTTCATCGCCACCGACGACGGCAGTTGCTGCCAATCCAGCGATGAACACATCAACGCCAAGCAAAGGCGTGCTCAACACTCCAGCAGGGTTTGTACCTTCTACGTTGGGCATGCTAATGGAATTCTGGCCGTACATCTATCCACAGATGTTCGGACAAAGTAGCAACATGGTGAACTCCCCTACTACCACACTGCCATTGATGTCATCTGCTCCGATAAATCAGCATCCACCGCAGACTCCGCCGGCACCAACTCAGACTGGGGGCATCATGCAGATGCATCGGCTCTCCAGCCGATGGATGATATTGTGGGACAGCCGACAAGTCCCCAAATCCAGAGGGCCCTTCAAGACGCAAGCATTCAGATACCAAACCTCATGGCGCAGCAGCCTGAAGTTGATTGGGCCAGCAAGATAGCGATGTGATGAAGAATTAGTTCGGCTTGAAGCCAAAGGAGCCTGCATTCATGTACAGGAAGCCTTACCCAGAAGCCTACGATTAGATTCCACTGCCTCATCGGTACAAGTTGCCAGACCTCACCAAATTCTCTGGACAGGGCAACATGTCGACCGTTGAGCATGTCAGCAGGTTCCTGGTACAATGCGGGGAAGCTACAGCGACAGATGCCTTGAAGATCCGCTTGTTCCCGCTATCTCTCTCTGGATCAGCCTTTGCCTGGTTTGCATCACTGCCAGCAAACTCCATAATCATTTGGGCCGATCTCGACAAGCAATTCCACAAGTACTTCTTCACAGGGGTACAAGAGATGAAGATCACCGACTTCACTAAGGTGCGACAGAGGAATGACGAGCCCGTCCCGGACTACATTCAGAGATTCAGGGACGTCAGAAGCCGTTGTTTCAACCTATCTCTTAGTGACGGCCAGTCAGCTGAATTGGCCTTTCAAGGACTCCTACCACACATTAGGGAGAAGTTCTCATCCCAGGAGTTAGAAAGCCTGAGTCATCTAGCATCCAGGCTTGCTAATGCTGATGTTCGAGCCCACGACGCCAGGAAGAACGTGTGCCAGAAGAAGGTCAACTATGTTGGGGATTCTTCTGAATTAGAAAGCAAGGCTGAAATCGGCGTTGCTGAATGGGTCAAGTCCAAGAAGCTGATCTCATGCCCGTTCGCCAAGAAGGAAGCTGAAAGCTACGGGCTCGACATCACAAAGGCCGATAGGATCTTTGATCTACTGCTGCAAGAGGGTCCGCTCAAGTTGCCTCCAACCATGTGATCCCATCGGCCAATGAAATAAAAGGGCGTAGGTATTGTAAGTGGCATCACTCCATCACTCATAATACTAACGACTGCAAGACGTTCAGGAAGGAGATCCAGACGGCCATCGAGCAAGGAAGAATCAAGTTCGACAGGCCGATGAAGATTGACGAACACCCCTTTCCAGCCAGCGCGGTTGATGTGGGAGCCCAGGAAGTCGACAGAAACACAAAGGTACCACCTTCTGATTATCCTGATCATGATATTGAAAATCCGAAGACTCGTGTATCGGCCAATGGCAGGAGGAACCAAGGCCGATACGAACAAGGTCGGAGTTTCGGGAGACCACGCAGAGTTGTCACATCTCAGATGCTCCTGAACAAGTATCAACGCCAGCAAGAGAAAGAAAGATGCCATCAAGAAGAGAAAGACAGGCGTGATGAAGAACACTGGCGGTGCCCATTCTTTGCATTCTGCTGAACAAGGGTTTGCGCTTGCCATCAGCCGATGATTGTCCTGAATGCAACGGGGCGCAGGAAGGCCGATATGATTTCAAGAGGCAGCGCCATGAAGACAACCATCAGCAGTCGGCTGCCAAAGGCAAGCACAATCGTGTCTCTGTTCATGATCGGTTGGGTCCACGTGTCCCTGAGCAAGCAACAATTGAAGAACAAGTTGCAGCCCGTGTACCTGATGAAGCGCCTCTGGATTGGTCGCTCGAGTGTCATGACATTTACAAGTATGATCCAGAGGAGTACCCGGATTGGTGCATCCAGGGGTTGATCAGTTCTTAGAAGAGGAGGGTTCAGAGGCTCCGTCACCGGGAACAAGAAGAAGCACGCGCCTATGAGAAGAAGACGGTCAAATCACAAGTATGGCGCGTAAAGACCGATGAAACTACCCCGTCAGCATCGGTCAATATGGTTTTTGTGCTGCCTATGGAATTCAAAGCGCCAATTCAAGATGATGATGAGGTAGCAGTGGCAGAACTTGCATTGGATCCGGTTCATGCATCATTTGAGAAACCGGACGAGAAGGAACGGAGGCATCTGAGGCCTTTGTATGTAAAGGGGCATATTGATGGCAAGCCGATCACTAAAATGTTGGTTGATGGAGGGGACGATGTCAATGTCATGCCATACATCGTCTTTCGAAAGCTTGGGTATGGCGAAGAAGATATAATGGGAATTAACATAGTTCTCAAGAGCTACGAAGGAAATACATCATCTGCTCGGGGGGCAATCACCGTTGAATTAACGATTGGAAGCAAGACCTTGCCTACCACGTTCTTTGTCATAGATGGCAAGGGATCATACAATTTGCTCCTAGGAAGAGATTGGATTCATGTCAATTGCTGCATTCCATCTACAATGCATCATGCCTTATTCAGTGACTGGAGAACTCGGTCGAAATAGTGCACGCGGATTCGTCTTCAATGTTGTCCTTTATCGGTTATATTTGGAGATCGCCAATTAATGTTGGTGATGTCCCAGCTGCCCTGCGGAAACAGCAAGCTGTGGAAAATAACAATGAAATAACACATCATGGTCAGATCATCAGCGCCACCAGGATACACATCCTTGCACTCTATCCAGTCTGTTAAAAAAAGGGAAAACATCAATGCATATGTAACTAATTTTCTCTAGTTTGATGTATGCAAAAATGCCAGCAGGATACGTATTTCAAGTGGAGAACTAATTTGAACTACAACTGCTAGTACACAGAGGGGCACAAGTTTTAGGAACCCAAGACAGCTAATCTATCCATAGAACAACAACAATTTTGCCAAAAAACTCTACCTAGAGAGCTGTTGATGCATAAACAAGATGGATTGCAAATAAATGCTAGAGAAGGGGGAGAGCGAGATGACCTCACCTCTCACTGCCTTTCTCGCCGCCACCGGCCCTTCGTTAATATTGTTTGATACATCTCTTGGAAGGCCACAAACGACATGATTATTAGTTTTTGTTTACTTTGTGGAACAAACAGAATCAATTTGAAACTCTGACTCACTACTCAACATGAACAAGAAATCCAAAGGTCCAACCAAGATGATATCCATGCAGTACCAAAAGCTCATAAAGATGCTGTCATTTTCGATGAGCTAACCACTGAGCACCACTGAGAAATCCGGTCGAAAAGGTTTAAATCCATATATGCTTGGCACACAACATCAGCACCTAATCCCCAACGCCGACCACGACCCAGCCTAATCAACCAAGAAAAATCCATGACACCCCAACCCCCTCCTTTCCATGCGGAAAGGCCAGAAAATAAAGTAGCGTTTCCCTGCAGCTCTGGGCACAATCTGACTAGAAATCGAGCAACCAGGTATACGAATCGCTCAGGCCCTCAAGGAGAAATCAATTATGCGTCCAATCTAGCAGTCCAATCGAGAAATTGGTCACGATTTGGGGGGCGGGGTGTCTAGGGTTCGAGATAGGGAGGAGAAACGAGGAAAAAACCTGACATTGTGTCCGGATGAGCTCCATCACTGCCATCCATCGCGGCCCCAGGAGCACCGACCCCAGCAGATCCGGCACCTCCCGCTGCTCCTGCGCAGACCCGAACCGCAGGCGCAGGATGCTACAGAAATCAATATTTCATAAAAGATTCACGGTACTACGAGCGCTTCCCGCACGCCACGGCCAGCCACGCCAGACCCCGCGCGTCGTCGCCGGCCTCCTGCTCCTCCTGGCCGCCGTCGCAGGCGGAAGGGAGGTCCGGCGCCCCCGCGCCCTTGCACCACGGCGTCGTCCAGCCGGCGATGTCGCCACCACCACCAGAGCGCCCACGCGGAGCGGAGGCGTGCAGACAGAGGGAGGGAGGCAGGAGCCTAGGAGGAAGGGGCGGCGCTCAGGGAGGAAGGGGGCGAGGACGCAACGGGGGAGGAGGGGGGGCGACGGCGCAGGAGGGAGGCCGAAATCGGGAAAGGAGGGGGGCAGTCGGGTGGGTGGCTGGTGGTGACGGCGGAGAGAGAAGGCAGGGAGAGAGAGGTGAAGGGCCAAAGAGAAGAGAGCTGGCGTGGTAGGGTTTCGACCTTTCGCAAAGCATCTTAACGGTTCAAATCGATCAGAGCGTGCGTCTCGATTTGGGCTGGGTGGGCCAAAGAAATTAGATGCCCACTATGTAATGTTTTTCTTGTTCTTTTTTAATCTCAAGGCGTCATCGTGAAGTAGCTACAAAATAAAGTATCATATACAAATTAACATATTTTTCTATGTAATAGACGACATATAAGTTATTTTCTAGTATTTTCAAAAAAATGAGCTAATTTATATTTTTATAGTTTAAATAAATTTTACATGCTTATCAAAAATAATCTCAAGTTGAACTATGTGTACCTCCAATATGACTCAAAAAATTGTACATAAATTACAATTAGGCTCATATGAAAAATTCAACTTTTTTATAGAAACATTTAAACTTCTATCTCCAAATAACCATATAGTAATTACAATAATATTTAAATTTGGTCCGATAATTTTAAAACTTAACAATTTCGTCAACGCACCACATTCTTTTTAATTTTAAACATGTGAATCTAATTCGTCACTAAATTGACTCTTGTGATAAATTAAAATTCATCACGATATGGTTTTCATCTCGTTTATGACGATTTCTACTTGATTTTAGCGACGAACACCATGTTTTCGTCACTAAGTCATACTGCCTCTAACAAAATGCCATAAAACAAAGTGGTCTAATGACATTTTGACCAATTGTCGTGAGAAATTCGTCACGGAAAGTCATATGTGTTGTAGTGTAGGGTCTAGGCAAAAGAACCCACGCATTATTAAATCGTAGATCTTAGATAACAGAAAGGGTTCAATCTAATAAATGCAGATACAAGAAGATGCAAGGATGCTCCTTTGAGAAACGTATATGTGAGCATGAACCTCTGCAAGCTGCCGACATATTTGATGATTCTATACACCTAGCATTCTGAATGATACAACTTAAAAAGATCCACACACAAGCAGTCAAGTAATATACGAACCTGATCTACGAATCACAACCTGAAGCAACCAAATGTACAAATCAATCAAACACATTCATACAAGCCATAAGCAGGATCTGAATCGAGAAATCTGAAATGAATATCAAAGATGAGCAAACAAATCTAGAGGAGAGAGCTGTCCCAGTGCTTCCTGGTGGGGATCTGAATACCTCATCGTCGTCCATGGAGGCCACCATTCAACCTAGAGGAACACGGGTCCAAAGGAAGAAGAAAGCGTGAAGGAGCTCGCAGCCGGAGATCCCGAGGAAAAAGGTCATACCACGAATGACAAAATGAGGGGGCGGAAAGGGAATATATATTCAGGTTTCACGAACATTTCAGGGTGGGGATAACTTGGGAGTTCAGGCTATTTTTACTGCCTGGCACAAGCAAATTAGGCGCAAGGCGGAGGGAGGAAGATAGTTGTGGATATTTTGGGCTTCTTTGGCAGGACTCCAAAATGGGCTCCAAAACCGGCTCCAGCCGGAGTCATGTCAAAGGGTGAATTTTGCAGCAGCTCCAGGCCAGGAGCCGCACGCCTTGTGGCTTCCACGCAGGAGGCGAAGCCACAAAAATGAGGCTCCACGCGGCTCCAGTCGCAGGCCCGCGTCCGTTTGATGTCCTTGCCCTCGCGAGGGGCGGAGGCGGTGGTCCTGGCGCAAGCCTGAGGCGGAGGAGCCGCAGGCCACCGGCGTGACCTCGAGGCGCAGGCCGCCGGCGCGAGCTCGAGGTCTGAGGGCCTGCAATGGCTGCGCAGGACGCCGAGAGGCCGGTGACGCGAGCTCGATGCGCTGGAGGCGGCCGGCGGCGAAGAGCGAACGGCTGGCACGAGCTCGAGGCGCGGCAGGCCGAACGGCGGCAGGAGGGGCCGAGCTTCGCGGTAGGCATGGCCCACGGCGGGAGGGGCTGAGCTGCTTGGGAGGTGTGGCCGGCGACGGGAGGGGCCTGCGGCGGCTGCGCGGGATGCCGACTGGCCGTCGGCGTAGGAGGCTGAGCAGCGGCCGGAGCGTGGCGAGATGGATAAGGTGAATGGATAAGGAGGAGAGAGGATTTGATGAAAAAGGAAAAAAGAAATAGGAAGAAAAAATTAGATAAGGGAAGTATGGTCATTTCACTTTTTTAAATGTATATGAAACAATTAGGAGGAGCCGTTTTGATCCAAAACAGCTTCAGCTCCACCATAAAAGTCGCTCCACCACATGAGCCAGAGCCGAAGCCCTGCCAAACAGGCCCTTTGCTTGAGGCGAGGCACAAGAAGCCGTTGACAAAAAAAACCCACATGACTAGCGTAATATCCCTAATTTTTGGGATGGGCTTCACAAATACTAGAACGATGAATGCTTGCCTCCTGGCCAAGTGGATCTTTAAGATTGAAAATGGGGAAGACAATATCTGCTGCAATTTACTTAGAAGAAAGTATATGAGAGAGAGGCTTCTACAGCTGTAACCCTAGGGTTGGATCCCAATTCTGGAAAGGCCTACTTGAGGTGGGAGATCAGTGTCTCAGAGGGCTGCGTTATTTGCTGGGCAATGGAAGAAAACCTAGATTCTGGAAAGATGTTTGGATTGGTAACTGTCCATTCAAAAATCAATTCCCTAACCTCTTCCAAATTTGTAGACAGCAGGATTGGTCTGCTTTTGAAGTTCTTAACACTGGTGACATAGCCCTCACTTTTAGAAGGAATTTTGGCCCCGAAGATGTAGAGGAATGGTAGAATTTGACTGAGTTGTTTGGAATCAATCTGTCGTTGGAGAGTGATAGAGTGGCATGGGATCTGGAAAAAAAAACTGTAGTATTCTCAACAGCTTCGCTCTATAGAGAGTTGTCTTTCCCCGTTGTGAATAATAGATGGCTGCTAGATATCTGGGAAGCCAGACTGCCACTAAAAATTAAAATCTTCCTTTGGCAAGTGTACAATGATAAGATTAAATTGGCTAAACAGCTCCGTAAGAGGAACTGGCCAGGTGAAATTGAATGCAAAGTGTGTGGGGAGATAGAGTCGACAGATCACATCATCTTCAAGTGCGCTCTTGCACAGTTTGCCTGGTGTGTTTGCAAAGATACACTTGGTTGGAACAGAATTCCAGCTAATGTGAATGACTGGCAGGAAAACTTCCTAGAGGGGGAACATAGAGGGTCGCGTCTTTTCCTCATTTTTCTCTTTGGCTGTGTTGCATGGAGCCTTTGGCTCATCAGAAATGATTCTGTCTTCAACAATGTAATAGTCGCTTCGCCTAATGTAAGTATCTTCTGTGTTATATCTTTCATGCGGCGGTGGGCTATCTTGGAGAAGAAGGAAGGGCGCCTTTGGATCGATCAGGAGATTTGGCGCTTGAAGTTGCAAATCCAGTCTTGGCGGTCTAGTTGATCTATTTTGCTGTAGCTCTGCTGGGACTTTTCCTTTTTATTGTTCTCTTAACCTTTGCTAGAGGGAGCTTTTGAGCGTGCTTTGTACCTGTTAGGTTGCATCTGTGCACCTAACCCATGTTTGATGCTGCTTTCTGTTGTAAAACTGGCAACCCTAGCAGACGTTGTGAAGCTTTCAATATAAAGCCGGGCCGAGTGCCTTTTGTCTAAAAAAATATCCCGGATTTTTTTGGAATATTAAAAATTGAAAATGTGAATTTAAAAAAATTTATGGTAAAGGTGTAGCTAAACTCATTTAAGTATGAATTCTACCCTTCTAAAATTCCTATTAATTAAAATTGTGAATTGAATTAAGGATATTATTGTTAGTGTGAATATTTGGAGTTGTTGGATTTAATTGGATCTACATTGTTTATTTGAATTCGTCTTGGGATTTATCTTTCTTTGTTTGCAATTGTGTGGAATTTAAATTGGAAGTGTGCCCTTCAAATTTAAATTCAAATGCTAACATAACCCTCACACGACCCAGCTCCTAACCCCAAACCCCAACAGCCTGCCACCCTGTCTGTGTCCAGCCTAGCCTGCCTCGACTGCGTAGCCCAGCCCAGATTCACACGCAGCCGCCCTAGCCCAGCTCGCCGTCCGAGCTCCACCCCGTCACCGCCCTCACCTAGCCACTGATGAGCGGACCCCGCTCGTCAACTTTACCTTTCCCCCTCCGCCCCGCTCTGCCTCTCTCACGCCGCCTCTTCTCTACTCCGCACCGCCCGCTCCCGCGCCTCGCCTCCCCTCCCTCGCTCCGTGACAACGGGGGTAATCGTCTTGCCACGAGACCCCACGCCGCACCCTTGACTGGTAGCACCGTGCCCCAAACCCTAGCCTCACTACCTCGGCCATGAGATGGGCGCCACGTGCCCCGCGCGCCCGCCTCAGCCGTTCCTCGGCGTTCGGGCCCGCACCGAGCCCTAGCGCCCCTATAAAGACCCCGGCCGCCAGGGCAAACCATAGAGCCCTAGGATTTTCCCTAGTCCCGCCGCCACCACCGAGCAGGGGAGGAGGGTAGGAGAAGCAAAGGGGAGGAGAGGAAGACCGCCACCACCGGAGTCGACGACGAGGGAGCCAAGGAGGAGGAAGACTGTCGTTGCGCCACCAGAGCGCCACCAGCCCTGCGCCCCGATCGTCTACGCCGATGTTCCCGCGCTGCCTGCACCGCGCTGACCCGTTCCGACACCGACTCGCCGCTGCACCAAGCCCAACGCCTCCAAGCCCGCCAGTAGGCCATTGCCGTTGCATCCCTTGCACCCCCTCGCTGTTGCTAGCTGTGATGCCGATGAGCCTACCGTAGATGGCCCTAGGAACCCTCGTGCCCTTGTCTGTTGCAGGAGTCGAGCCGCCGTCGTGCACTGCAACCCGCCGTTGCGTTTCACCTAACCGCCTCCGACCGGCCGTCGCAGCTCCAGAACGCTGAACTTCTGCACGCGCCGTGCGGCCACACCGCGGCCTTGGGCAGCCAAGTGCCCGCACGCGCACCTTTGCTTTCCCAAAGCCCGAAGGCTGAGCCTTTGGCTCGTGCTTAGCCCCGCCGCCCTCGCCGTTTTGCCACGCCGGCACCGTGCTACGGCCCTAGATGGTCAGGTCGCGGCGGGCACGCGCGTGCACACCGCACTAGCGCACCTAGCCTGCCTCCCTTGCGCCCTTGCTGGACCAAGCCGAGTTCAACCGTCTCGCCGTCCTACTGTCCTATCTCACCCTCACCTCGCCACCCACGCCGCGACCACCACCACGGTCGTGCCATGCATGGTCACCGCCTGCGCTGCCACGACGTCGTGGCACGATGCAAGGGGAACCCTTGCGGGTACCCACCTTCTCACACACACGCGCGCGCGCGCGCAGCGCACCGGATTCAGGCGCGCCACACCGGATTCGGCGGAGCCACTAACTCCTGGGCTCCACCCGTCAGCAGACGGGCGGGAGCCGCTGACCCGTGGGCCCTAGCTACCAGAGAGAGAAGATGGAGAGAGAGGAAGTTAGACCGGGCCAAGCAAAGTGTTGGCCCACGAAGCCAAAACCCGAGTCGGCCTGCAAGCGCGAGCCGGCCTTCCAAGCCACAGCCTTGACCTGTCCAACACGCCGAGCCGAGTGTTCTTGGGCCGAACCGAGCTGGCCCAGTGAGTTTCGGCCTACTAAACATAGCCACCTTTCCCTTCTCTTTTTCTGGTAAACCCTGCTGATGCCTAGGGTGTCGGTGGCCCGCTGTGGCTGACTGGTGGGTTCACTGACCCATGGACCCAGTCTTGACTGCATTGGCCAGTGACTAGTCATCGTTGATGCCTTTCTTTGCAAGTGTATGTGAGTCAGCAAGAACTGACACCCTTTGCTGACGTTGTGCTAATGTCAGCATGATACGTGGCACGCCTAGGAGCTGCCACGTGGCTAACTATGTGTTTTTGTTTTTTGATAACCATTTATTAATTTTAGAAAATGATTTAAGCTTAGAAAATTCATAATTAATTAACCGTACCTCCGAAAATTATGAATCCAGTTTCATAATTCTTCTAAAATCATGATCTACCTGTTAGTGTAGGTTTTGTTGTGAGTTGAATCCTATTTGAGCAGTTTTGTGCAATTTTACACTTTGGTCCCTATATTTATATGTATTTATGATTAGGCCCCTATGAGAAGGAGTTGATCGACCTTCCGGACAACCAGAAGACACAGGAGGACTACCCAGACAACCAGAAGACCTAGGAGGACTATAGAGAGCCACTAGGTTCATACCCATCTATGTTCTGAATACCTTTTAGGCATTACTTTGCTAGATATGCTAACGCTTTAATCCATGTTATGATGAGATTAACCTACAAAGCCTTTTTTGTTTACTTGAACGCCTTGCAATCCTATCACATTATGTTATATATATATATATATATATATATGAGATGCCTTGCTTTGCAAGTGTATGTGTGGGATATGGTGATATAGTCTTGATGTGAGTGGAGACCCACATGTGAAGAGTTGGTGAATAGGGCTTTTTAGCCGGAGGCGAGCGAATTAACCTGATTCTCGGATCAGGGGCTTGGGGTATGTGTTGGGCACACCCTACGGAGTGCCTGTGGCGGGCACACTTCCTTCAGGAAACTTGGTTACTTGAGGAGTTTGGTGTGGCCATACCTGTAATGGGTGGCACCAGCGGACCGTTGCGGCATATACGCACTGTGATGAAGATGCTCGCCTCGGCATATGAGGACCGTTGGGGTAACAATGATTAGTAGGACTTTGTAAGCGTGCACACCACTTATCCACTATGCGGGTGGATCCGGTTCGAGCTAGCTACGGTGGCACCAAGCCTATAGGAGGATAGGTTATCAGTATTGGGGGATGAGGTGTTGACCTTACATCCCCTGAATAGCAAGATCATGTGGGATCCAGTTGTCGGAAGGCTTCACAGTCCCGGGGCGACCTCTTGCGGGAGGATGCACCCAAACTCGGGAAAGCAGGATGGTTGCCGTAGCGGCTAGTTTCGTTCTCAGTAGATCGGTGTCTTGGAGTCGGTCGGTCAACGGACAAGCTGGCTTCCATTCGGGTGGGTCCAGGTGTACAACCCCTGCAGGGTGAAAACTATACGTATAGCCGCGTACTTGCTCATGTACAACCCTACTTTTCTATTACTTTAATCAGAGTAGTGTTACTTATCTTCTATCTCCCTCTAGTGATGATATTCCTGCCTGGGGCAGCTCAGGTGTGAGAAGAGTGAGTTCTTGCACCGACTTGGTGGATTTGGAATGTGTGTGTGGACCGGGAACCCAGGATGCCGGGACGGTCCGTGTTTGAGGTGTTTGGATGATGATATAAACTTGCTATTGATGCATAGGAAAACCCTAGCCTGATCCCTTGGCTACTTTTTATACCACTTGCATTCCACTTAAAGCTTGCATGCGGATGGAGACGTGAAACTATCCAACTACTTGGGGATAGTTGCTAGATGTAGGATTCGACCCGAAGAGCTACCCCGACAATGAAGGATGAATTAAGGACGGCCCGTGCTTCACTCGAGTTGCTTGTGGAGGAGTTTTTCCCCAGGATGAAGGATGGCCCAGAAGCTTAGCTACCGCTTCCATTTTCTGATTGTTTCACCTTATCCCAATGGGCTTGTAATGGAGATTCGTAATACAGTCATCTGGATTAAGTAATATTTAAACGCATGTTTGATATATCGTGATGCATAACTCTGATATGTAATTGAAATGATGTCTATATGTGATAGCTATTGATCAAGAGACTATAACGACGATACAGGAAGTTGGGTTCGCCTTTCGGAAACCCGGTTCGTTTCAACTAGGGTGTGTTTGGTTTGGTTTTTGGCCGTGGTTGCCCTCAAAAGCCAAAAGCCAACCAAAGGGGTAGGTTGTACCCAAAAGCCACAGGTAAAAGCAGTTTTTCCTTAGTACAAAACTCACATCATCTTCCCCCTTGCTTTTACTGGCTGTGGAGGTGGGCTACTTCAAAAAAATTACCCACCTGCCACTGGTTCCAATATATCGGTTCATTTTTTCCTCTTTCCATTGCCTAGCACCGCCACCTCGCGTCACCTCCGCTCGTCTGCCGTCGCTGTGGGATCCCTACCACCACCACGGCCTCCCCGGCGCGGCCGTGGGCTCCCCGGCGCTGCTCCCCTTCGCGGGCGAGCTCCGTCGATGTCCTCCGCCTCACACACGCCTCCGTCGCGAACCCTTCTCCCTTTCTCGCGCGCCGCCCCCGGCCCTGCTCCGTCCCTCGCGTGTGCCACCTTCGCCGTGGCCAGGCTTGAGCTCCACCGCAGGCGTGCGCTGTCGCAGGCCCGAGCTACGCCGCGGACCCTTCCTTGTGCGTGCCGCCCCCGGCCCTACTCCCATCGCGCCACCGCCCCTGCCCCTCCTCACTCGTACGCGCTGCCACGGGCCGGAGCACCGCCGCGGGCACGCTCTCTATCGCAGGGCAGGCACGAGCTCCGCCACAGGCACGAGCTCCACGCCAGCCTCTGGCAGGCTCCGCCGCGCACGTGGGCCGCCGCGGTTGCAAGCTCTGCTCGCGGCTCTTCCGCCGCGACCGCCACCGACGCGAGACCCCGCCAGCCCACGACCCCTTGCGCAAGTCACCGCCGTCCCGAGACCCTGCCGGGGAAGCAGGAGATGCTGACGAGCGGCCCCGCTCGTTACTGAGAGAGAAAGAGAGTTGAGTGAGAGAGGTGTGGATGACATGTGGGGTCTATTTGTAGGTATAAGAGAGCCAACAATAGTTTTTCTCAAAAGTCACAATTGTTCCACCAAACAGCTTTTAGCTTTCTCACAGCCCAAAATCTGCAATAGCTTTTTCTATAGCTCACAACCCACGATAGCTTTTTTTACAGCCACAGCTCAACAAAATACACCCTAGACAATGAAAAGTTGGGGAACTTTTTGGATGCCGATGGGTCCTTTTTACCGCGGCCCAAGGAAGCCTGGCTAATTAGAAGCTGATAATAAGCTCCACAGTCACTTGTACATCTGGTTTTTTTCGCTCTCCTTTAATTCTGTATCACTAATTTTCTTTCTTTCTTTCTTTTCTGAAGCAGCATCACTAATTTTTGAGTATGTGGATCAATATAAATTCGCCGGCTAACATCTAGAGAAAATAAGAGAAATTGTATTACAATCTCACCGTACTCATTTTCACGAAATCCACATACGTTAGATAGAAGGTAGAAACATGTGAAATTCACCGCAACTAGTATGGTACATACTTTTTTTTGAGAACGTGCCTTGGCATATGTTTCATTAAGAGGGAGAGAAAAAACGGTACAGACAACCGGTTCACATCAACAATGCAGCGCAAAGATCAGCTGAACCGGCCAAAAAAAAAACACAGGAAGCTATTACAGCAAAACACTAGTTTGCGACCTCGGCAACCACTCCATCCCCCTGAACAGTTGGCACACACAAAACACTGAAACCAGCAGTTTCCCACAACCTGCCCTCGGCGGAGATGGACTCCGAGAGCACCCACGGCATCGCAGCCTTTCTGTCAAACACCCTGGAGTTCCTTTCCTTCCATATCATCCAGCACACAAGCACAACAAAGGAGTCAAAAGCCTTCCTAGAATCAGCTGCAAGGCGTTTACGAGTAGTAGTCCACCAATCAGCGAAACCGACCTCCGTTGCGCTAGGGGCCAATTGTTGTAACCCCAAAGGAAGCAGCAGGCGATGCCACACCTCTCTACTAAAGGAGCACCGAAGAAGAAGGTGATCCAGGGTTTCAGAGTGTTGATCACACAAGTTGCATCTGTCATTGTCCTGCAGATTGTGTTTGAAGCGACGGTGTGCAGTCCAGCACCTATCATGTAGCACAAGCCACAAGAAGAATTTGCATTTCGGCGGCGCGTATGGTACCTACTCAAATCAGTTTAATTAGCATGTAGTACGTGACAAAGCCGCTGTTCCTTTTCAAGAGCAGGCCGGAGGTGGCGTCCCAGCCCATAGTCAACGGAAAGTGGAACGCCCCTGTGTTCCTCATTGCGACGGAACATGGAACATTTTCATCCCCACCATGTAAAAAATTCATCCCAAATGTCGTCCCACGTTCCCTTTGCTCTTTCTTCGATCCCGAACTTGGTTACTATGTCACAGCCGCCACTGGAGGGGCCGGTGTTAGATTAAAACATCGCTTATAACTTAAATCAACAGGATCTAACACCTAAATATGAGCACAACCTATAGAATAAACTTAGTAACAAAGAAGGGTTTTAGATCTAGACCGCCGGTCATCGTAGGGGCCGCTGAGGACGACATCTCGGCGATGGGTTTTGTTGGGGATGAAAACAGATCCGCCGTAGTCGTTCCCGTAGATGTTCCCGACGTAGATGCAGTAGTCGATCTCGCCGGGTACCGTCTTCCTTCCGGCCGATACCGGCACTGTCCGGTGTTGGACGGCAAGCGGGGGCGGTGACCTTCAGGTGGCTCCAGCGCCGCCGTGGATCGGAACGGCTGTAGTGGGCGGCTAGGGTTTTGCTTCTGATTAGGTTAATCACAAAAACGCCGGGTCCCACTATTTAATATGGCGCTGAGCGACCTGGGGCCACAACCACGAGTTGGGCTTGGGCCTCCGATCAAGGCGCGTAACGGGCTTATTTCTTTTGGGCCTTTCTGACCACCCAAAAGTTCCAACATTCTCCCCTTTGGTCTAAAGGCCTAAAACTTGACGCCAATCTTAGAGTGGAGTTATGTAAAGAAATAATGTATCACAACAGTGTATAATCCTATTATGACACAATTATCCACAATGCATTAAACCACTTATCGTAATGGGAGGTGGTTGTCTTATGACCCTTTTAAGTCCAAGATCACAGGCTATCCAATAGTCCCATGCCGACAATTAGCTCACGAAATTGATTGGGAGGTAAGCCTTTCGTTAATGGATCCGCGAGCATTTCCTTAGTACTTATATGCTCTAATTCAACAGTACGATCTTGGACTCTATCTTTCACAACATAAAACTTAATGTCAATGTGCTTGGCACCACCACTTGACCAGTTGTTACTAGCACAGAAAACTGCGGCTTTATTATCGCAGTATAACTTTAGTGGTTTGCTTATGCTGTCTACCACTCTTAATCCGGGTATAAATCCTTTGAGCCACACAGCTTGCCCTACGGCTTCATAACATGCCACAAACTCAGCCTGCATGGTTGATGCTGCAGTAAGTGATTGTTTGGAGCTTTTCCATGATATTGCTCCATTCGCAAGTGTGAAGACATAACCTGATGTCGACCTTTTAGTGTCAACACAGCCTGCGAAGTCGGCGTCTGAATAGCCAACTACTTCTAAATTCTCAGTTTTCTTATATGTGAGCATGTGATGCTTAGTGCCCTGCAAATAACGCAAGACCTTCTTGACCGCTTTCCAGTGATCCATTCCTGGGTTAGACTGATATCTACCAAGCATCCCGGTAATAAAAGCTAAGTCCGGGCGTGTACATACTTGTGCGTACATAATGCTTCCAATAGCTGAAGCATATGGAATCGAACTCATTTGATCAATTTCTAACTGATTCCTGGGACTTTGAAACTGCCCAAACTTATCGCCCTTAACCACTGGAGCAGCTGTGCCTGAACATTGATGCATATTATATCTTTTAAGAACCTTCTCTATATAAGGCTTTTGAGAGAGTCCTAATGCACCCTTGGATCTGTCTCGATGTATCTCAATGCCCAGTACATAAGAGGCATCACCGAGATCCTTCATATCAAAATTCGATGAGAGAAAACCTTTTGTCTCATGCAGCAAGTTCTTATCGCTGCTTGCTAATAGGATGTCATCCACGTACAAAACTAGGATGATGAAAGAGCTCCCCTTGATCTTAATATATATACAATTATCCACTATATTTTCAATGAAGCCCAGTTTCTTAATTACTTCATCAAACTTTAGGTACCATTGTCTGGACGCCTGTTTCAACCCATAAATGGATTTCTTTAGTCTGCATCCCAACTGTTCTTTGCCTTCCACAACGAAACCTTCTGGTTGCGCCATGTATACATTCTCATGCAAATCACCATTTAAGAATGCAGTCTTAACGTCCATCTGATGCAACTCGAGATCGAAATGAGCTACCAGAGCCATAACGATTCTGAACGAGTCTTTCTTCGAGACGGGCGAGAAGGTCTCAGTATAATCAATTCCCTCTCGCTGTGTGAAACCCTTAGCCACAAGCCTTGCTTTGAAACGTTCAATCTTCCCTTTGGAGTCATACTTAGTTTTGTAGACCCATTTACAGCCCACGTTCTTAGCTCCATCAGGAACCTCTACTAAGTCCCATACCTTATTTATACTCATAGATTTCAGCTCTTCTTCCATAGCCTCAATCCACTTGTGGGAGTGCTCACTATTCATAGCCTCCTTGAACGAGTTTGGATCATCAACCTTCCCCATGTCATGTGCTTCTTCACTCATGTACACATAATCGTTGGAGATAGTAGCTTTCCTCTCTCGTGTTGATCTTCTCAGAGGTTGTGACTGCTCCACTGGAACAGGTTCAACAGTAGCTTCTTGCTGTGCCTCTGATGTCCCAGCGGCGGTCTGATCCTGTACTTCCTCAACAGGTTCTGCCACAGTTTCATTCTGATGCTCATCAGCCACATTCTCATGTTCACTTATGATAGGCGCTCGTTCCACATTTACTTCTGGAAAATCAACTGTCTGGGCTGGTGGTGTATTCTGAAAATTAGGCAAAATAGGTACGTAATAATCACGAGTCAGCGGTGTAGAATCATAAGTCCGCATTTTCTCGAGATTGATTTGCCTAATCTCAGTGCATCTATTTTCCTCTAAGAATACTGCATGTCTCGTCTCAACAAACTTAGTGGTACCCTTAGGACAATAAAATCGATATCCCTTTGATCTGTCTGGGTATCCAATGAAATAGCAGCTTTCTGTCTTAGGATCTAATTTTCCAAGGGACGGATTAAATAATTTTGCTTCAGCCGCACAGCCCCAGACATGAAAATAATTAATGCTGGGTTTCCTACCAGTCCAAAGCTCATAAGGCGTCTTAGAGACTGACTTACTAGGAACGCGATTATTTATATGCGTGGCTGTTTTCAGCGCTTCCATCCATAAACTCACTGGCAGTGTGGAGTTGCTTAGCATACTGCGCACCATATCCATTAGAGTGCGATTTCTTCTTTCTGCCACACCATTTTGCTGAGGTTCACCAGGAGTTGAGTACTGTGCTACTATTCCATTTTCTTCAAGAAATCTAGCAAAAGGACCTGGGATTTGTCCATATGTGGTATGTCTTCCATAATATTCACCACCTCTATCTGACCGTACCACTTTAATCTTTAACTGATGCTGATTTTCTACTTCAGCTTTAAAGATTTTGAACTTATCAAGTGCCTCGGATTTCTCTCTTATGGGGTAAATATATCCATAACGGGAGTAATCATCAGTGAATGTTATAAAATAACCAAAACCATCCACCGACTTAACGTTAAATGGGCCGCAGATGTCAGTGTGAATTAATTCTAATATTCCTGAACTGCGCTTAGCTCCATCCTTCTTAATTTGTTTTGTAAATTTCCCCTTAATACATTCAACGCATTGGTCTAAGTTAGAGAAGTCTAATCTTGGGAGTATCTCTTCTCTAATGAGACGCTCCATTCTCCCCTTCGAAATGTGGCCTAAACGTGAATGCCACAATTTCGATGAAGTCTCATTGCCTCTCTTGCGTTTGTGACTAACTTCGCTTACATTCATCACAGAGACATTAGTATGGGACAGTAAGTAAAGATCATTGTGTAGAGGTGCTCGATAAATAACGTCACCATTCAAACTTATTACACATTTGCTGTCACCAAAAGTGCATGAATAACCATTTAAATCTAATTTAGAAACAGAAATCAAGTTTCTCTCAATGGACAGAACATAAAGGACATCAGCTAAGTGAAGAATAAAGCCGCCACTAAGTTCTAAATGGAGAGCTCCAATGGCCTCCACGTCAGCTTCAACGCCATTTGCGACTCTTAACCTTCGAGTCCCCTTTCTTATAGTCCGCACGCCAGACAATCCCTGTGAGGAATTTGTGATATGAATGGTGGCACCAGAGTCAATCCACCAAGTACTTAATGGGAAATACGCATAAAAGGACTCATCGACTATAGAAATGATGTCGTTATTACCTTTTCTCTCACACCACGCCTTAAACTTGGGGCAGTCTTTCCTCTCATGGCCCTCATTGTCGTAGTGGTAGCAGATAAGCTTCTTAGGAGCAGACGGATCATTCTGCTGAGGAGCTTCACAAGGTTTCTTACCCTTCTTAGGCTTATTGGGGCGGGATGCCCTCTTATTTCCTCCCCTTTGTCCCTCATGTCTTACGACGTTGGCAAAGTCGGGGTTCTGAGATCGCAGCCGTTCTTCCTCTTGAGCACATTTAGACACAAGCGTGGTGATGTCCCACTTCTGATCGCTTGCATTATAGTTTATCTTAAATGGCTCAAAGACTGATGGAAGTGACATCATGACGTGGTGAAGCAGCGCTGCATCATTAAGGGGACAGTCGAGGTCTCGAAGCTTGTCCCTCATGTTGACCATGCCCATAATGTGCTCTCTTACATTGCCTTGCCCATTATACTTACCCTTCACAAGCTGAGATAAGAGAGTGCTAGCATTGGCCTTGTCAGACCCCTTAAAGTAGCTCTCAATCTTATCCATGAAGTCCTTAGCATTCTTAGGCTCTTTGTCAAGAGCTCCCCTGATGGAAGGGTTAATGGTCATGTTCATAAGACTTAAGGCCACTCTGTCAGAATGCTCCCAGCGCTCTTTTTCTTTCTCATAAGCAGCAGTGCGTGCAGCAAGGGTAGTATCCTCAGTCCCTTGTGACACTGGTGCAATAGGAGCGGGCAGCCTCAGGGAATGATCCTTATCCATCGTCAGCAGAATGAAACCAATCTCAGTTTTCCACTTGACGAAGTTATCCCCTCCCAACTGAGAAACACCATTGATATATGTCATGATGCTGGAGGGGGTTGCTTCTGTTCATAAAAATAAAGTTTAATCAGTAACGACAACAAAATAATAAATATAATCAGCGTTGGCCAGATTAAATATTGAACAAACAATTTGCATCACCGTTGGGCAGAAGCAAATAAACTTAGTATCTTAGGAATTAATTTTGCATCACCGTTGGGCAGAAACAAAATAGCTTAATGACTTAGCGTAATTAACGCAGCGGAAAACTTAATTTTGCATCACCGTTGGGCAGAAGCAAAATAATATTAAATTTGAACTAAGCATCTTAAAAGCAAATAATTAAATCAACGTCGGTCAGAAATTAATTAAATGCTCAAAATAAACTAAGCAATTCTGAATAAAATTCACGTTGGTTTCATTTACTCAGAATAGCAACCCATAATTTTCTAGTAATTTTCAGCGTAATAATCCTCAATATAAAATTCACTTAGTGCTCATATGAAAATAGAGGTAAAATACACTGAAAAACCAACTCATAAAAGAAAAATAACGAAATTCGAAAGGGGCCTAAAGCTTATTGGGCCAAAGGCCCGAAAACCGACGGGCGGGCTGCCAATTGGGCCCAGCCGCGCCGGCCTCCCCCTCCACCCGCATGGGCCTGCGGCCCAAAAGCGGATGGGTGGGCCGCCAAAGTGGCCCGATTTAGCCCCCCTTCCCGCGGATGAATCTCGGCCGTTCATCTCAATTGCCCTAAATCCGACGATCGGGAGTGGATATCGGAGGTATAAAAAGGATGGGCCTCTCCCTTAAACCCTAACCCTAATTCATTTCCCCTCCTCTTTTCTTCCACCACCGGCGGCCGACCCTCTTTCTTCGCGCCCGGTCCTCATGGCGCCGCCTCCACGGGCCGCCGCGCCTCATGGCGCCGCCCGCGCGGGCCCCCGCGACTCGCGCCCCTTGGCGCCGCCGCCACTAGCCGCCGCGCCGCCGCGGGCCACCGCGCGTCGTGGCGCCGCCCCCGCGGGCCCCCGCGACTCGCGCCCCTTGGCGCCGCCCCCGTTGGCCGCCGCGCCGCCGCGGGCCGCCGCGCCGCACGCCGCGGGTCGCCGCGCGTCGCGCTTCATGGCGCCTCGGGCCGCCGCACGGGGCTGCCGCGCGCGCTGGCGCGCGGTGCTGCCTCCGCCTCTGGTGCCCGCGTCGGGGCCTCGGGCGGCCGCCGGTCTGAGGGCGCTGATGCCCCGGGGTAGGCGCCGTCGCCAGCCGCCGCACCATGGGTGGCCGCGGCCCTCAGTGCTCAGGCGCCGCCGCCGGTCTGATGGGCCGTCCCTCGCTTATGGCTTAGCGCCGTCATGGCGGGCCGCGGCGGCGTGCCAGCTCCGGCGCCTTCACGGCGGCCATGGAGGTGGCCCGCTTCCGCAGTTCGCCATGGCCGCGCCGCATTTTTTTTTCTGACTTATGCCGTGGGTGCTACTCGCTCCGCGCAATCTTATGCGAATGTCACCATGCAAGTGCCCAAGAAGTACGTTGAAATCTAGCGGAAAATCGGGCACCGCTGTGGGGTTTCTTATGCTTATTCCGAGGGTTTGAAGGGGTTTTCGGGTGGGATTTCTTTCGATCTAATGCTCTCTTATACTTTCTTATGCTTTCTTTCTCTCGGATCTGACTGTACTCATGCGAAAATAAACTCAGAACTAACAGATCTAAACTAAGCATGAATAAAACAGAGAACTAAACGTGAAACATCCAACCAAGATCTAAAACTGACTAGATCTATAGGCTCTTAAGGCTCACAGTTAGGTGCTTAGGCGAAAGATACCAAATGTTAGATTAAAACATCGCTTATAACTTAAATCAACAGGATCTAACACCTAAATATGAGCACAACCTATAGAATAAACTTAGTAACAAAGAAGGGTTTTAGATCTAGACCGCCGGTCATCGTAGGGGCTGCTGAGAACGACATCTCGGCGATGGGTTTTGTTGGGGACGAAAACAGATCCGCCGTAGTCGTTCCCGTAGATGTTCCCGACGTAGATGTAGTAGTCGATCTCGCCGGGTACCGTCTTCCTTCCGGCCGATACCGGCACTGTCCGGTGTTGGACGGCAAGCGGGGGCGGTGACCTTCAGGTGGCTCCAGCGCCGCCGTGGATCGGAACGGCTGTAGTGGGCGGCTAGGATTTTGCTTCTGATTAGGTTAATCACAAAAACGCCGGGTCCCACTATTTATTATGGCGCTGAGCGATCTGGGGCCACAACCACGAGTTGGGCTTGGACCTCCGATCAAAACGCGTAACGGGCTTATTTCTTTTGGACCTTTCTGACCACCCAAAATTCCAGCAGCCGGAACTCCGGCTACCTCGTCGTGAAGGGCCCCCGACGACGACGTCTCGGACGGCGAGACCTGGTGCTTGTGGGGCACCTGCATCGGGACCTCACGTTCCCGCAGAACCGCGTGCGTTCACGCTACACGGAGAAAACAACAGCAACTCCTTCACGCTTCACGGAGGCCGCCGTTTTCATGTCCGTCCACGGCCAGCCGCCTCATCGTCGCCACGGGCATTGACAAGGGGCTCGTAAGGACGTGCTCCCGAGTGGACGCCGACGTGACCACACTCTGCTTCTGGCGGTGCGTCGACGACGCGGAGCCTCGGTCGTTCGACCCGGGCGACGTCTACCAGCAGATGGATCTGAGATCGCCCAGCACCGGCGCGGGTGGTTCACGGCGAGGGCCATCGCCGCCGACGGCATCCCGCCCTTCCTCTGCCACAAGAAGTGCTGGCGCGTGCACGCGTCCAGGCCCAGGAAATTCCGCCGTCCAGGCCCAGGTGGAAGAGCAGAGGCGGGTGGGTGGACGAGGAGGAGGCCGGAGCGTGGCTGACGTCTCGGTGGTACTGGTGGTGAGAGATTCGTGGTGAGGAGGTTCCATAGGAGCGTTGCAGGCGCCTTCGACTTTGTGCATCACAACCACGTCAGACTCGGAGCAGAGCAGGTGCAGGTGCCGCGGCATGAAGGCGGCAGCGTGCGCGAGCCTTGGAAAGTTAGTACAAAGTACTGAGCTCATCGAGTCTCAACTCTCCGTTACTAAATCCAATGCCCCAAGCCACCGGAATCCTCCAAGTTTGTTAGCATATATTTACTCCACTACGCATTGGCTCTGTACATGGGCTATCCTTCAACAGCCTACCTCCCAGGAGGTGCTTGTTGTGACTTGTCAGTTCTTGGAGCGGGTGGCCAATGATATTTTTACCCGGGTGCATGAATAGTGGTCTAGTCTTAGGATTGACAGTCATTAGTGTAAGATGTTGTGTTTCAAATTCTTTAAGGCTGTGTGCCAATGTGTGCCGCTTGGCAGAGGCCAGGAAAGTTTTCAAGCAGTTGTATCATCTTAATGTAATTTCTTGAAATCAATAAAATTTTTCTTTTCCAAAATAAGATATTTTTAGACAAGGACAAGTACACTAGTACAAACTTGCAAAATGAGTACACTGCAAGCTTCCAAAAAAAACCCACAATGTTATACACCACGTGGGTATTTTGAAGCTCCTCAGTCCGAAATTTAGATTAACGAATCGAATTTATACCCAATCGTAGCTTTAGCGACCTTCTTCAACAACCAATAAGAGACTTTGCTAACCTGTTCTTCGAGATATTGCCAGTGTTTTGATACCTTTGAAGACGTAAAATACAGTCATAAGCCAAACATTGTTCAGTGTTTTGATATCGGTACAATACACATTCAGGTATCATTCTTCTCGTTTGTATAGCCGGTTTAATCTGATTGCGTTACAGTTAACTTTATTTATTTTCAATCTACATGATTTTTTTATCTATTGATGGTCAAAACTCAAAATAAAACGTTAACCAATGCAACAAATATAAAAAAACTGAACGAATGAAGACGGAAAAAATCGTTTTGACAATGCAAAAAACATGAAATACGTCAAGAAGATGAACCAAACAATATTTTCTTAAAAATCTGCGGTGGACATTATACTACGCAATCGTCATGGTAGACTTGAGCGGCCTAGCTACAATCTACTGGCGCGTCTAGTACAGCGTGTCCTCCTCCATGGTGGCCTCGTCGTCCTCGATCTCCGTGATCGTGAGCGGCTCCTTCCCCATCGGCGCCGCGATGATGGGCTCCTCCTCGAAGCTCCCGCCCTTGAGCCGCTGCGCGAAGAACTCGTACTTGAGCACGTCCATGTCGCTCACGCTCCGCCGCGCGTGCTTGAGGGCGCCCAGGAAGTGCCCCAGCCCGATCTCGGCGCCGCGCATGGCCGCGGCCTTGCCCACCGCCAGGCTCCGCTGGATCACGTCACGCACCGCCAGCTTGCACGCGCGCTGGCAGATCTCCGTGATGTCGGCGCCGCTGAACCCTGCCGTGAGGCGCGCAAGCGCCGGCAGGTGGACGCGGCGCGAGACCGGGGACCGGCGCAGGCACGACTTGAAGATCTGCAGCCGCGAGGGCTCGTCGGGGAGCGGGATGTAGATGAGCTGGTCCAGCCGGCCGGGGCGGAGCATCGCCGGGTCGATGATGTCGGGGCGGTTGGTGGCGCCGATGACGAACACCGTCTTCTTGGCGTTGATGCCGTCCATCTCTGTCAGGAGCTGGTTGAGCACGCGGTCCGACGTGCCGCCGGCGTCGCCCACGTTGTTGCCGCGCTTCACGGCGATCGAGTCGAGCTCGTCGAAGAAGAGGATGCACGGCGCCGCCGCGCGCGCCTTGTCGAAGAGGTCGCGGACGTTGGACTCGCTCTCGCCGTACCACATGGTCAGCAGCTCGGGGCCCTTGACGCTGATGAAGTTGGCCTTGCACTCCTTGGCGATGGCCTTGGCCAGCATCGTCTTGCCGCACCCCGGCGGGCCGTAGAAGAGCACGCCGCGCGACGGCGACATGCCGAACATCTCGAACATCTCGGGGTGCTCCACCGGGTACTGCACCGTCTCCTGGAGCTCCAGCTTGACGTCCTCCAGGCCGCCGATGTCCTCCCACGAGACCTTGGGCACCTCCACGAGCCCCGTCTCGCGCAGCGCCGAGGGCTTGGTCACCTCCATGGCGTGCTTCAGGTGGTCGTTGCAGACGCGCAGGGAGTTGAGCACGTCCACGTCGATGGTCTCATCCTCCACGTCGATGACGTCCATCTTCTCGCGGATCAGCTGGAAGGCCGCCTCGGAGCAGAGCGCGGCGAGGTCGGCGCCGACGAACCCGTGGGTGTCCTTGCCGATGCGCTCGAGGTCGACGTCGTCGGCGAGGGGCATGTCCTTGCTGTGGATGCGGAGAATCTCGAGGCGGCCGACCTCGTCCGGCACACCGATGTCGAGCTCCCTGTCGAAGCGGCCGAAGCGGCGTAGCGCCGGGTCCAGGCTGTTGGGGCGGTTGGTGGCGCCGATGACCACGACCTGCGCGCGCGGCCGGAGCCCGTCCATGAGCGTGAGCAGCTGCGAGACGACGCGGCGCTCCACCTCGCCGTGGGTCTTGTCGCGGTTGGGGGCGATGGCGTCGATCTCGTCCATGAAGATGATGGACGGCGCGAGCTTCTCGGCGTCCTCGAACACCTTGCGCAGGTTTTCCTCGCTCTCGCCGGCCATCTTGGACATGATCTCGGGCCCGTTGACGACGACGAAGTGGGCGCCGGACTCCGAGGCGATGGCGCGCGCGAGCAGCGTCTTCCCGGTGCCGGGCGGGCCGTAGAGCAGGATCCCCTTGGGGGGCTTGACGCCGAGCGTCTGGAAGAGCTTGGGGTGGCGGAGCGGGAGCTCGACGAGCTCGCGGATCTGGGCGAGCTGCTTGCGGACGCCGCCCACGTCGTCGTAGCCGGGGCCGTCGAGGCGCTCCTCGTCCTCCCGCTTGGCGGGCTCGTCGCTGGCGCAGAAGACGACCGTGTCCGGCGCGACGAGGACGCAGTCGGCGGGCTCCGTGGCGACGACCTTGAATTCGACGGCGCGCATGTTGCCGCGCACCAAGAAGCTGTCGCCCTTGCAGAGCGGGCGCAGGTAGTTGCGGAAGTAGGGCTTGAGGTAGGCCTCGAAGAGGTCGCCAGAGATGCCGTGGATGGAGTCCGCGAAGGGCGTGACCTGGACGCGCGTGCCGTGGGGGACGGCGACGCGGCGGTTGACGGTGACGACGTCGCCGAGCTTGAGGCGGAGGTTGCCCCGCACGCCGCGGCCGATGCGGACGCGGCCCTCGGGGCATGACTCGTCGGGGAGCGCGTAGCAGACGGTCTCGCGGCGGCGCTTGCCGCGGAGCAGCACGAGGTCGCCGACGTAGACGCCGAGCTCCTCCATGGCGGCGGGGCTGAGCGCCACAGTGGAGTTGTCGGGGACCACGTCGCCCTCCCCGTCGTCAACCAGGAGGCGGTTCGGCGCCTTCTTACGCTCCAGGATCGCCGTGCTGAAGTCCTTCCTGCCGCCGTCGGCGTCCATGCCGCCGCTGCCGCCGGACATGGTAGCAGATCGAAACCGGTCTCGACGACGGCGGCGCTGCTGCTAGATCAATCGAGATCGATCGGTTTCGAGGGCTTGGAGGGTGGTCCGGCGTCTGATATATATTGGTATCGGGCTGCTTCAATTCGGAACGGACTCGGGCCTCTACTCCCGTCCGAGGTCGGTACGATACGGTGGCGGTTACAACTTGCAACCATAGGTCGGTTAACTAGGCCTCGTGCGCGGCAGAATTTGGACGCGACTTGGAGAATCCTCATGGCACGTGCTGCTGCATACAATGTTTAAATCAAGACCATCGTGCCCTTCCTTTTAAATTGCAGATCGTTTTAGTATTTTTAGATCCATAATTTTCTATACAACTAGATATACACTATCCATATTTAAATCAATACCGTTACGCCCTTCATTTTAAATTATAGATCGTTTTAGCATTTCTAGATCCATAATTTTCTATAGAACTAGATATACACTATATTCAGATACATATCAAATATTATACATCTAAAAATATCAAAACGTCCTATAATTTGTGTTGGAGAGCGCTACTTTTGGATCGCGCCGAAGGAGAAAGTCCCACCGAAGGCTCCCAAGGAAGACCGAAGGGTCCCTCACCGAAGGACCCCGAGGATTGGCGCAGAGGATCGGGTCACTGAAGTGCCAGATTCGGTCGAGACCGAAGGGCGGGAAGACCGAAGCCCACCGAAGGCCAACGAGGATGAAGCTCTCATGTAGACGAAGCTGGCTTCGGCCGGTGGCATCGAGCGTGCTAAGCTGTAAAGTGTGTAAAAAGGCGAAATTACTAAATACCCATGAAATATTCCGATAATATAGTGGTTAGGGGGTAAAAAGGTGTAATTGTGTCAATGGTAGGTGTAACCACCCCTATAAATACTCTTGTAATTGTAACTGATGGGACGGATCCCTATTGAATAGAAAATTGATTACTCGTGCGTTTGAAGGTGTTTTGGCTGTTTGGTGTTCCTTGAGTTTGTTCCGCGGGTTGTTGTGGTGCTTCTTCATTCCGAAGGGTAACCCCACCAATAGTTTTGGCGCCCACCGTGGTTCGTTCCAACACACCTCATGGCACAGAAGAAGAGGGCGAACGGGACTTCGGCACCATCATCCGAAGACGCCACGGCCCCCGCCAACACGACGGGGCCGGATCAACCGGTTGGCGAAGCCACTGAAGTCAAAGTGATCACGAACGGCACCTTCGAGGTCCAACTCGAAGGGTGCGGATTTTAGCCGAAGACATAGCGGCCTACCGAAGAATCGAAGCCCGATTGGCCGAAGTCTCTGCTAATGCGCGTCAAGCCACAGAGCAGCACAACCATCTACTTAGCAGATGGTGACAAGAGGAAATGGTAAGCAGACAGAAGGAGCAAGCAACTAAGCCGCGGAGCAGTTCAGGCGGCTGAGAGAAGACGAGCTTCATCTAGAGCTCATATACAAGTAGATACAAGAGAAGAAGCGAGCACTGGAATACGCGTGCTCTCAACAGTATGAAGACCCAGAAAGAACCGAGAGCTGTGAGCACATGCACCAACCGAGGGGTACCCATGGCTGGGCACCACCGAGGCCCAGCCCTATACATATTGAGGAAGAACCAGAGGATTCAGAAGAAGAATACTACAGGAGCCGGAGGGCGGAGTACCGAAGGACGCGGCATCGTGACGGGCCTTGCACCCCGCTCTTGGTGGAGTTGGAAAAAAGAGGAGTGGCCACCTCGTTCCAATACGGTGATCTTGCCACAATACGATGGGGAAATAGACCCCGGAGAGTTCTTGCTCAAATGCAAAGCGACCGTGGAATCAAATGGACGCATCTCAGCCATCAAGGCGAAGGCCTCCGTCCTAGCACTGAAGGGCTCGGCGCAACATTGGTACGCAAGTCTCCCGAAGGGGTACATTTGTTCCTGGGGCCAGTTAAGATCGAAGCTGCTGACAAGCTTCCGGGGGCTGAACACCGAAGAGTTGACATCATGTGACTTCCACAACTGCAAGCAAGGCCAAGATGAGCTCCTTCAAGACTACATGCAGCGCATCGCACTATGTAAGAAAAGCCCTATAGTGACGGGCATCATCTCCCTAAAGTGACGGGTCACTTCTACTGCGTCATTGTTTTGAACAGAACGGTGACAGGTGTCTGCCCGTCACCTATGTGACACAATAGGTGACGAACTTCACTTGAGAACCGTCACCTTTCTTGGTGACAGGCCCACCCGTACGAAGTCTACGCCCGTCACCTATATCATATATGGTGGAGCATAAGTGATGGGCCTAGAACATCACTCGTCACTTGGAATTTTTAAAGGTGATGGGCTGTGCTTCCAGGTGTCGTCACCTTGTGTATATTAAAGGTCCACATGATCCATTACACAACATGATAAATTATAAGAACTTAATAAATTATACAGGTCCACATGATCCATTACACAACATGATAAGTTATAAGAACTTGATAAATTATACTGATCCACATGATCTATTACACAACATGATAAATTATAAGAACTACATGATCCACTACACGACATGATTACATAAAAGGACTACATGATCCATTACACGACATGATTACATAAAATAACTACATGATCCATTACACAACATGATTGCACAAAAGGACTGCATGCAAATACAAACTACTCATGAGACCTATTAACCGATGCTTCGTGAATCGCCGCGCGAACTCTCGCCACGAAACGGTCAATTTCTGGCATCCCCGACGCTTCGCGCCTTGCATTATGTCGAGCCATCAACTCGCAATCATCATCCATACCATGCAACTCGACATCAAATTCACGCTCAAATTTGCCAAGCGCGAGGTAATGGAATGCTTTCTTAATCCAACGACGAATACGACCACTAACAAGTCCAAGGCGCTCTTCAGGGTGGAACTCAACGAATGACCGATGCGCTTCAAATTATTGCGTACCGATGCACGAGCAAACGCACGACGCTCCAACCCATCATGTTGCAAAGTCATTTCAACGGATTAAACATTAACATTCCATTCGATGTCTAATACCAAGTACACACATTCATATCCATTCAAAAATAAACATTGAACTCAATATACCCATTTTCATCAACTAATACAAGTAAATCACATCTACACATGCAAATAAAAAAAGTTATTTCTAAAATCTAATTATTTTGATACTCTTCAGTTTGAGGCGAACACTCATCGTCCCATGTCATATGGGATGCAATAATGGTTCAGAACATTTATTCAGGCCCTTTATGCAAAAACCATCGAAAAGAAAAAAATCCTTATTTAGGATATGCATATGTCGTCAACCTTGACCCTGCGGTGATGACACTATCATTCGGGGCCAACATAGATATCCGTGACACAGTGCGGTATACGGATGTGAAGAAAGAGTACGGCCTTGATCCTAATAAATAAGTCCCCAGCTAAAAAGTTGAGGATTTCTTTATTGGGACCAAGACCGTACTCCTTCATCCCGTCCCTATACCGCACCGCAGGATATCGATGTTGGCCCCGAATAGCCGTATCAACACCGCAGGATCAAGGTTAACAATATATTCATATCCGAAACAAAGATTTTTTTTAACTTCGCAATGGTTTCAATGGGAGCCTAAATAAATACATCATTAGAGTATCAGAATATAAAAACATTCAACTCAATATACTCATTTTCATCAACTAATACAAGTAAATCACATTATTTAGCATTTCAAAAGGCATCAGAATTGGGAGAGATATGTTTGCATTATAACAATCCATGAAGACCTCACCCTCGAAAGGCATAAGCTATTGTATACTTGTCATGAACACCTCAGCCTCGCTATGTGGCATGTGCTTCATGCCTTTTGAGGCAGAGGTATTCATGTGCAAGTATACACAGTAGCTTATAAGAACAATCTGCTTTAATTTGGATGTGCATGTGTATCGATTTCTCAATCTATCCTGGTGAACACCCTCCCAGATCATCATTTGCCAACAAATATCAGTAGAATTTTTTTAACTTCGCGATGGTTTCAAACATTCACATTTCACTAATAAAAGTATCTAGATCTGTCTAGAAGCAATATCAAATACTGACAGCGGCGAAGAGGAACGGCGTTGGGGCACCTGGTGGCGCGACGAGGAGGCGCAACGGCGTGCCTCGCCTCCTTGCCCGCGGGCGGCGGCTCAGCGCCGGCGGGCGGGCACCTGGTGGCACGACGAGGAGGCGCGACAGCGTGCCCCGCTCTCCTCCTTGCCTACGGGCGGCAGCTCGGCGCCGGCGGGCGGGCACCTGGTGGCGCGACGAGGAGGCGCGACGGCGTGCCCCGCTCTCCTCCTTGCCTGCGGGCGGCGGCTCGGCACCAGCGGGTGGGACTTGGTGGCGTGACGAGGAGGCAGGGAGGTGCGCACTAACTTAGGGTTTCAAATGGATAAGGTAAGGAATTAAGTCAAAGGGGTGGCTTCAAATGGGAGAAAAGGGAAATAGGTGACAGGCAACACATGTGTAGCCCGTCACCTATGACATCAATTAGTCTCGTCACCTACGTTATGAATACAGGTGACGGGAAACATATGACGCCCGTAACCTATGTGTCGTTGGTGACGGGCGATATATGTTGCCCATCACCTATGTCACATGAAACTGCATGCTGAGAACATTCAAAGATGCGACTACTGGGAATCGCAACCGCCGGTACCCTCTCTCTGTGTGCACGCGCACGCGCCATCTTGGCAACCGTGCGCGCCCCCTCGGCAACCGCATGCCATTTCAATTGCTGGGAATCGCAACCGCCGCTACCCTCTCTATGCACGACTACACGCGCGCACCGTCTCGGCAACCGCGCGCGCCCTATCGGCAACCGTGCGCCTTTTGCATTCCCACGATCTCTGGCCGTCGCCATTATATAGTGCGAGGCCGGCCGCTCTCCTCACACCCCTGCTCTCGTTCTCTCCTCACACCCCTGCTCTCGCTCGCATTAGGTACAATGGCGGGTTCCGGCTCAAGCTCCAGGCGCCGCAACTACGTCATGGTGGACTCATCGTCTTTGTTGCCATCGCCTTCTCCCTCCCCTCGCCACCATCGCCATCGCTGGTCGCCTCCTCCTGCTGCGGCTCCGGCCCCAGCTCCTGTGTCGGCCCCTGCTTTGGCGCCGGTGCCTGCGCCGGCCCCTGCTCCGGCGCCTGGCGATCCGGAGTTCGATCCGGACCACCCCTTCGGCTTCGGCGACGCCTGGGGGATCAGCGTCATGAGGGTTTCGTTCAACGACCTCTTCCGCCTTGGGAAGCCGACGGTGAAGCCGCCACTAGTGGAGATGTCGCAGGCTACGTCTACGCCATCTTCAGGGTGGCGGAAGTTATCAAGGAGCTGCCATGACTATGTATAACGTAGTTTGTATGTAGGTCCTTTGTGTGTGTGTGTGTGTGTGTGTGTGTGTGTGTGTGTGTGTATCGCAATATAAACTTCTGACTCGTTATATATCTCGCGTTTTTACCTTGCAATATAATCTCAGCATTGTTACCTCGCAATTTTCACGTAATGCACGTAATGCGAATGTGACGAACTATATATCTCGAAATAATCCCTTTTGTTAGATAGGGCATACACATAGGTGACGAACTATACACGTAATGCGTCACCTTTCAAGGACCATAGGTTAAGCGCATCAGAAGACGCGGTGACGCGCTAAGTAAAGGCCGTCACATTTACTTCAGGGGTAACCATGAGGGCATGCCCCCTCACCTATAACATGACTACGGGTGACGGGCGCTAAATAAAGCCCATCACCTGTAATATAGGTGACGAGCTTCATGAGCCGCGTCACTTTTGCTCGGTCAAAGGTGACGGGCCACTTTTTGCCGGGGGCTCTAGGAGAATAGAACGGTGACGCACCTAATCTGTGCGTGTCACTTTTCGAATACAGGTGACGCGCAACAACCACTCGTCACCTTTATGCGCATCACTATAGGGCGGTTCTACGAGCAAAATCACCGAACGTGGCAAATTTGTCCGTAATCGAAGCCACAATCAGCGTCCTTCGGGTCGGTGCGTGCCAAGAATACCTCGACCGATGCAAATCACACTCTATGGGAGAATTCTTCGACGTCATGCAAGAATATTGCAAGTCCGACCGAGGCTAGAGGAGAAGAATTGAAGCATTAAACCAAGAGAAGAAGGCAAAAAAGAATCAGTGGAACCAAACGAAGCCATGGCATGGCATGCAGAACAACCGAAGAATAATGAACATCGACCAGTAAATACGGTCACAGAAGGCACAGAGTCCAGTGACTCGCATACCCCGTCCAAGCGAGGGGGCTGCAGAGGATGAGGATCACATCAGAAGGTGCCCTTTTGCTATTTTCATGGAAAAGATAAGGTTCACTGGACAAATGAATGCCAAATAAATGCTAGTACTTCAAAGAGAAGAAAGACGAAATCGAAAAGAAGGTCCCAGAGGCCCCGAAGCCGGTCAACTACACATCACAAGAAAGCAAGCCCACGCCTTCGACGTCAAATCAATGGGCACCATCTTATCCACCCTACAATTACAACCCACTTCCATATGCTCCACCCTACTTACAGCTGACAGTGCCACTGATGGCCCAACATGCAGCAACCACTTCGGGGCATCGTGCCCCCCTGCGAGTTATCACACTCCAACATCTTCGGGGTACCACCTCAGCTGGACACGCAGCACAACTCCAGGCTACGACCCCGTGAACTATCATCTCCCACCGGCCCCGAAGCTCGAACCAGGACAAATCCCAGAGTCCTCCGACTCACCGAAAGTCAACAACTCCGGAGGCCCAATGGTAAATGTCATCAACACCATCTCCGGAGGGTCAAACGAGCCGGTGCATGAAACAAAGCGGCAAAGAAAGGATTACCTTCGGGCGGTGAATCATGTCTGTAGAGGTAAACACTTCAAGACCACATGGTCTTATGTCCCTATAACCTTCACCGAAGCAGATCTCAAGCTTCAGCATTATCCCCACAATGACCCCTAGTCATCAGAGCAAACATTGGCAAGAATAAAGTACACTTCTTCAGCAACAATGTAGGAAGAATTCTTGTGGATAATGGCAGTTCAGCAGATACCATTCTATGGCGGTGCTTCGTCCAAATGGGTTTCACAGAGAAGGATTTGAAAAAGTCCACTTACCTGCTGATTGGCTTCGGTGGAAAGAGAATCAAAACTGTGGGCAAGGCAGATATAAATGTAACCTTCGGCCAATGGCCGACAATGAGAACGGAGGTCATAACATTTGGCATCGTTGACATCCAGTACTCATACAACGCCATCTTCGGCAGAAACACTATCATCAAGTTTGCTGCAGTCATTCACCAACCATACTTATGCATAAAGATTCCTACAGCCGGAGGGGTCGTATCGATATTCAGCAGCCAGGAGGAAGCCCGAAGATGCGAAAACAACACCTCGCAAGCCTCCAAAAATGTGCACATCATATAATACCAAAAACATACCAAAGAGTACAATCAACTAGAGACCGAAGCCAAAGAGGCTTCCGAAGGGTTGAAGCCAACAGAGCACACCAAGAAGGTGCCCTTGTGTGAAGATGTCCTGGATTGCACAGTGATTATCGGCAAAGGCCTAGAGCAAGCCGAAGAAGAAAGACTGATCCAATTCCTTCGGAACAATCAAGATGTTTTTGGGTGGTCTTCGGCGGATTTGAAGGTGTGAGCAGGGATGTCATGCAACATGTCCTCAAGGTGGACCCAAAGCACAAACCAGTAAGGCAAAGGCTTCGAACAATGTCTGACGAAAGAAAGAAAGCAGCTCAGGCCGAAGTCCAAAAGTTGTTAGATGCCGGAGTCATAAGAGAAGGCCAGTTCTCTGAATGGTTGGCAAATGTTGTCATGGTCCCGAAGAAGAACAACTAATGACAAATGTGCATAGATTTCATAGATCTCAACAAGGCATTCCCGAAGGATGATTATCCGCTGCCCAGAATCGACACCTTGGTAGACGCGGCTGCAGGGTCAGAAATGATGAGCATGTTGGATTGCTTCTCCGGTTATTGTTGACGGCCCTTAAATGCCAAATCCGACCGTCAACGATACTCACAAGCAAAGGAAAACCATGCCTCTTACTCACATATTTGTATCACTAACCTAGCTCCATAGTTGTTTTGCTTATCTACCTGTTTCAGGGATACAAGTCCGCAATAAGAAGAAAACACGAAGAATACGCAGCTACACATCCACCGAAGATCACCCGCTGCGACACACTTACAAGAAGGGCCCACAAGTCAGACCAAACCGACGTAACAAGGCGGCAAACATCAAGAGATAAGGTATGGACCCACTTATTAGTGCCCCACGCGAAGGCGGTGGCGAGAGGCGGAAATTGGGGGTCGGGCGCACCCTGGATGCGGCCGAACCCAGCCTGCCTCCCATCCAGGTGCGCCTTGGCGAGAAGATCATCCTGATCCTCTAGAGGTCGGTTGCAAGTGTTTCCATATGAAGTGATGGCGGGAACCGACCTCAAGAGCTATGAAAGAAGCCTCCCCCCTCTCATTCAACACACACCACACTTGGAGCGATTCTCTCTACTCTCACTTGTGACTTGTAATCCTAGGGTAGTGGAGCTAGGCTAGAATCTCTCTTAGCGAATCCAGTCATCCTTAGGATCGGAGAGCAATCCTCGATCCTTGGTATGGCTTTGTATTCAACTTGTCGGTATCTTATTCATATTATAGAGCTGAGCTTTGGTTGTTATGTTATCTTGATAGTCTATCATGCTCATGCTTGTTATGCTATCCTGGTAATGTGTCATGCCTCAGCTTGTTGCTTCATCAGTTATACTGTCTATATGCTTAGGCCAGATGATCTGGGTAACGATAATGGTTCGTCGTGCCTTCGGTCTTGCCTTAGTATTTTACTTGTCCATCCGAAGGGTGGGAGACCCGGGGACACTAAGGTAGTGACCTCATACACGGGCGTGGTGCTCGGGTATGCGGGATCCTTCGAATATGCCCGTGCTCCACGGTATTGCAGGGGTAGGCCGCAGAAGGTGACAGCTCTGTTGGTCCGCCATGACGTTCCGTCATGGTTCTTGAAGTCCCCCACGTTCGGGTTCGGGGTAGGAGTTCATGCAAAGATGTAACGTCCTGGATGTACTTCGGGACGGGACATTCTACCTGTTGTCCCCATTTTCCTGGCACCTGCAGTTCTAAGCATGTTTAGAGTGTAACCTTTGCTTGTATGAATAGATGCTAATAGAACTTTGTTGTATGCCTTTGCTCTCACTAACCCATAGGTTTATTCGTTCATTCTTTATCCTGAGTTTGGCCCGTATGTGTGTCACATTACCCCTATTCATATCTTTTATCATAACTTACCCCTATTTATGCTATAGTCTATGACTTATTCATATCATCTTGCTCTTGTACCAAGTAAACTCTTTACGATCATGCCCTCCTTTGGAAAATATAAATAACGATACCCGAATACTCACCGGGTGAAATGCTATAGCGGTATATTCGTGCGCTTGCGGATCTTTTTCTGTAATCGTTAAGACATACCACCACGGTGTTTCCTGGTACCACTGCTAGGGATGGGATTAACACCCTCGTTCCTAGTGGTGATGCTAAGAAATGCCAACAAGCATTTCTAACGCCGTTGCCGGGGACTAACAATCTTGGTAGCGACGTTAAGAAATGTCAACAAGCATTTCTGGCGCCGTTGCCGGAAGTGGCATTGATTAAAAAGATTTACTTGTACATGATTATGGCAATGTGTCTAAGAAATAGCTGTAGCTTATTCAGGCTAATGTTGCTTTTTGTTTTCTCCTGAATTGGATGAAAACAGGGTAGTGTATGACTGGTTTCTTCTCGCCAACAAATTTCGTTGAAGATCCCGAGAAGCTCGTGAGAAGGGTCCGATCTCGCATCGTCCCTCCTCAAGTTATTCTTTCGGCAAGCGAACCAGTCCTTCCAGCACCAACAACCTCAACCAAACCCATGGCTGAGAAGACTCTTCGCGATTTCTCCGTCCCCTCCGCCGCCAATGTGGCGACTAGACCCAACATTAATGTTGGGGACGTGAACTTAGAGCTCAAGTCCAGCCTCATAAATATGGTGCAGGCTAGCCCGTTCGGTGGCAAGCCGAACGAGGATGCCAACGCCCACCTCCAGAACTTCCTGGAGTTATGAGAGACCATATAGTAACGGGGCGTTGAGACTGACGCCATCTGGCTCCGTTTGTTTCCCTTCTCCCTGCTGGGGAAGGCGAAACAATGGTTCTACAAGAACAAAGAATCCGTCAGTATGTGGGACAAGTGTTCCATGGCATTCCTCGCCAAGTTCTTTCCGCTGGGCAAAACCAATGCCTTACGCAGAAAGATGTCCAGTTTCCAACAGACGGGGATGGAGTCAATCCCCAAAGCTTGGGAGAGACTGCAAGAATACATACTCGCTTGTCCTCATCATGGGATGGACGAGTGGCTCGTGCTCCAAAGCTTCTACAACGGGCTAACTCCAACTTCAAGAGCCCACATAGATGCTGGAGGAGACTTCCTCGACCTCACGATCTCCAAAGCAAATGCGCTGGTCGAGAAGATGGTCTCCAATCAGGGTTGGAACGAGGAGCGTTCCCAACCCAAGAATAAAGGCGGAATGCACGCAGTGAAGGAAGTTGATATTTTTCGAACTCGAGGATCACCCCATTTCCATTTCAGAAAAACGGAAATACAGCAGTTCAGGTCAGCTTGACAGCTGACAGTAGTGAAGAGTAGGAGAGAGGGGGGGGGGGGGGGGGGGGGGGGGGGCAAGTTACTCCCTTTCACTGGAGCTTCCCGAGTGAAAGAGGTAGGAGATTACAAGTCAGACTACAAAAGCACTGAAAAGGTATAGAGGAACAAACATAAGGAACTACGAAGCAGTAAAAGAGACAACACAGCAGGTGTGACACATTTGCTCTTCTGCTGCTTGCCCACTCCTCAGTCTTCGTTGTCAGATTCTTCCCCAGGCGACTCCGGGACTGGCAGCATCCTGAGTTGTTTCGGGTGCCGCGTGTGGGCAGACCTTATGTGCACATGTCAAAATCAGCTTCACGTCCTCCAGGATCTTCTCTTGATACTCCGGGGTGTATAAACCTGCCCAATATGTCATAAAAGAGCAAGCATGTAAGAGGATTTCCACTGGATTCCGGATTAACTTCTTGTCAAAGCAAGCCTTGTTACGGCTTTTCCAAACAGCCCAGCAGATTGCCGCCAGACCAAACACATGCACCTTCTCGCCACCAGGGAGTCTATTAGCAATCCAGCATTTGTACTACTCAAGCGAGGTAGGAATGTCATTGGCTCCAAAACATTGTCCCAGGACTGCCCAAACGGCTCTTGACACCGGGCAAGGCATATCACAGAAATAGCATGTAGGATCGCCAACCCATTTCCTTTTGATCATGTTGTCCTTTGTTAAGACAACATTGTTTTCTAGAAGCCACATAAATATTTTTATTTTATATGGAATTTTGGCTTTCCAGATATGTTTAAAGTTCTTCTCTATCTCACCCTTGGTGAGATGGTCATAAACTGATTTAGTAGTAAATCTTCCTTCTTTTCCCCATTTCCATTTCACATGATCCACTCCAGTTCCAAAAGGAAAGGAGAAGGCAGCATTCATTACCTGTAGCCACTTCTCAAAAAGTATCAGAGATAGCCAGCGTTTAGACTGGACTTGCCCCTGTTTAAGCATAAAATTTTGTACAGTAATGTTTTTCTCCTCACATAAATCGAATAACACTGGGAACAGCAGGCATAAAGGTTTATCCATGACCCATTTATCTTTCCAGAATAAAGTTTTGTCCCCGCAACTAGTTATAATCGCCCTCCCTTGGAGGTAGATATGTTTGACTTTTAGAAGATCATTCCAAACAGGAGATTCCCCTAATTTGGAACGAATTGATCCAATAGTATCAGATTTCAAGTATTTGACCTTTACTATGTCCTGCCACAGACCGTTTTCATTCTCAAGTCTCCACCACCACTTGCAGAGTAACCCCACATTCATCTTTCTTATATCCTTAATTCCCAGTCCACCTTTTTTCTTGCTTTTACAGATTGTATCCCATCTGATCAGGTGATACTTTTTCTTTTGGCTTCCCCCTTGCCAAAAGAAGGATCTCCTCTGTTTATCCAGCTTGTCCGTTATTGTTTTAGGCAACATGTACATTGACATGTGATATATAAAAGCATTAGACAGACTTGAATTGATTAGGGTAGCTCTACCAGCAATTGACATGCATCACCCTTTCCAAATCGCAAGCTTCTTATCATTCTTTTCCACCAAATGCATCCAGTCTTTTACCTGCAGTCTGCTTGGTCCAACAGGAACACCCAAATATTTTATTGGAAAGCAACCAGTTTGGCAGTTGAATAATTCTGCATATTGTAAACACTTTTCATCATCTCCAGAGATCACAAGGACTTCACTTTTGGAAAAGTTTATCTTGAGCCCAGACATCTTTTCATAGAGATAGAACAGTAGCTTCATGTTTCTGGCAGATTCCACATCATCCTTAAGACATATAATTGTGTCATCTGCATATTGCAGAATGGCAACACCTCCTGAAATGATTCTATCTGCCAGTCCACCAATTAGATTATTATGTTGGGCTTGTCTCACCATTCTTGCCAAGCAATCAGCCACATAGTTGTACAGGACAGGTGACAAAGGGTCACTCTATCTCGCACCTTTGTGACTAATGAAGTAAGGTCCAATTTTGCTGTTCACTTTGATACTAACAGTCCCTCCAGACACCACTTTTTTTATCCAACTGCACCAAGTTTCACAAAAACCTCTCAATCTGAGGCTTTCAAATGGAAACTCCCAGTTTACTTTATCATAGGCTTTTTCAAAGTCAAGCTTCAACACAATCCCAACTTGCTTTCTTTTTTTCCTCTCATGAAAGATTTCATGCAAGGCCATCACCTCATTCATTATATTTCTTCCTTTCATAAAGGCTGTTTGAGATTTGAGGATTAATTTATCATCTAAGGGATCAAGTCTCAAAGTCAGTGTTTTTGTTATCCACTTATATAAGCAGTTCAAAAGACAAATAGGCCTGTATTGCTGGATTTTCTCAGCATCTTTGATCTTTGGTAATAGAGTGATGGTACCATAGTTAAGCCTGCACACAACTAAATTTCCTGAGTAAAAGTCATCAAAAATTTCTATGATGTCATTCTTCACAATCTCCCAGCAAGTTTGATAAAACTAAACTGGGATGCTGTCAGGACCTGCAGCTTTGTTTGTTTCCATCTTAAAGAGGGCTGTCTTGATTTCTTCTACAGAAAAGGGTTTAATGAGTTCAGCATTCTCCAGATCATTGACTTTTTCCTCATCTCTCCATAGATTAGGGTCTCTAGGGGAAATGTTTCCTTCCTCAGGGCCAAACAGCTTCTTGTAGTATTCAGTTGCATGTTCCAGCAAGTTATCATCCCCTTCAATCCTGGCATCCCCATCACTAAGTGCAATTATAGTATTTTTCCTCTTTCTTCCATTTGCAATTCAGTGAAAGTATTCAGTATTATTATCCCCATGATGCAACCATTTTTCATGTGATCTTTTGAACCAATATAGCTCCTCTTCTTCTAACATACTTAAAAGGGAACTTTGGATGAGGACTTTCCTCTCCATCTGCTCAAAGGTCAGAATGTTATCTTCCTCAATTTGTTCAAGCACCAGCAATTCCCCCTGCATTTCTAACTTCTTCTTCCTCATCTCTCCCTGGTTGCTGAACCCCCATCCTTTGAAATATTGTTTGAACCTTTTCAGCTTGATTTGGATTCTGTCAAATGCTGTTTCAGCATGACATGGTTTGCTCCAAATCTGCTCTACTAGATTCAAGAAGTCAGGGTGTTTTATCCAGGATAATTCAAATCTGAAAGCAAGTTTCTTCAGGGGTTGGTTACTATTTAAGGATAGGATTAGAGGGTTATGATCAGAAACTTCCCTTGGAAGTTTTGATACTAACACAGTTGGGAACATATCTTCCCAACTTTTACTAACCAGGATCCTATCTAATCTTTCTAGAGTGGGTGGGTTCTGATTATTGGACCAGGTGTACTTCCTCCCTGACATGTGTAAGTCAATGAGGTCCTGGGTCTCAATAATGGAATTAAAGAGATGAGAGTATTTATTGACTCCTCTTTTGTTTTTCTCAGAGGTATTCCTAATTATGTTAAAATCCCCACACACAATAAAAGGCTCCTTATTTTTGCTGCAGAAGTTAGCAAGCTCCACCAGGAATTCAACCTTGTTTTCTTCCTTAGCTGCCCCATAGACATTAAGAAGATTCCACTTTTTCCTTAAATTTTTTGTCCCACAGATCTAGCTGCAGCATGTATTTTCCTTCTTGAAAAAGTCCCACATCAAAGAACTCCATATTCACTCTAGTCAGAATCCCTCCAGACTTCCCTCTTGAGGGAACCCACATCCATAAGTAAGAAATATTAGGATCATTTTGTCTTATTATGCAGTCAACAATGTCTGTCTGCATAGTCTCTTGTATACAGAGAAAGTGAAAGTTGTTTTCCAGAATTAGGTTCCTTAAGAAAGAAGAGACACCATTTTTTTGATGCCTCTACAATTCCAAATGAGTCCTTTCATTTTTCCCTTTCTTTTTTGGTTTGGCAAAGGGCAAAGGATGATCAGAGCTTCCCTGATCCACCTTTTTCCCCTTACAAGGAATTTCCTTGTTTTTTTACTCACATTTTTGTTTATGGATAGACTTAGCCTCTTTGTAGGCTTTCTTTTCCTTTTAGGAGTGACAATAACAAAGTCATCCTCCACATCAGGGTGTTCACCTTCTACCCATTCCAGTAAATCAGCATCTTGAATATCATCATCACAATGTGATATATCATGTTCAGCAACATCCACAGATTTAGAGTTATCCAGATTTTTTTTTATGTAGCACATATCTAGCATTTTCTAATTCTTTAAGCATGTTTATAGCAAGGAAGTTCGATTCATCTACCTTTACACCCATCTGAATAGATCTATTAATCAGAATCTCATCATCTAGAATAGAGAAGGAGTCTAATTGGTTACCTGCAACAGATCTTGCTTGTGAAGCTTGTCCCTGCTCAATGTCATCTTCAACCCCCATAGTAGGCTTCATCTTCTGATTTTCAGGACTCATCTTTTTAATCATCCCCTCCTGCTTCTTGTGCAGTTCACCAGCTTCCAAATTTTTTTGAATTCTAGCACTCCACCTTCTATCCTCCCTTGTAGCTTTCATTTGTTCACAAGGATTATTTTTGTTAATCATCTCCACATCAGCAGCTTCATTACTCCCCTTGTCCCTAACTCCAGCATGTAGGGTATCCTTGACCTCTTCAACAATCTCAGATATCTTCACAGTATTGTGAGCCATTTTAGTCTGGTGCATAATCCTCTCATGCATCTCTTCATCAATCTAGGAACACCTAGCCAACCATATATTGTCTTTTGTTTTAGAAGTTGCAGCCCCATCACCAAAAGCTTGGTTAACTTGCTTGACATATTCATCACTGTCCTCATCAGATTCTTCTTCATTAGGATCTTTACTTGGTTCATAGGTGGCAGCTGGAATAACTTAATTGTCATTATAACCAGGATTTTCCCTATCACTAGCTTTTTCTTTTCCATGGGAGAGTTTCCCTGGAGCAGACTGGGCATATCCAAAGAGTTTGTCCAGTGCACCATTATCTTCCACCTTCTTTGTATCATTATTATTGTTACTGAAGCCCCTCACATTTGTTTGACCCAAGTTGTTGTTGATTTCAGTCCTAGGTTTCTTAGGACTGGGTTGGACTTCTGGATCCTCTACCCCAACTGGAGCTTTTTCTCTTGCTTTCCTTTCATCCTCAGTTATTTCCCTTTCAAAGGAGAAATCATAGATAAATAGTCCCAAGTTCCCCTCTGCAGATCCAGGTACTAGAGAAACATCTCTACAAGCTATTCTCAGCCTCACATATTCTTGTTTAAATCTGGTTCCTTCATCAATTGCAGTTGTCTTTCCAACAAAGGCCTCCTACCTTAGCCAAAGTCCTCACACTTCTTTGATCAACTGGAATACCCCCCACTTTAAACCAAGCTTCCTGAAGTTTCCCTTTTGCACCCAAAGCTGATGAACATGGCTCAATTTTGATCTCCGCCCCCACACTTCTGATAACCAGGTTAAATCTGCTGAAGTCTAATAGCATCTTGGCATTTGGGAACCTCATAGTAAACTTGTTATGAGACACCTTTCTTGCAACCCATTTCCAGAACTCTTTTCCCACCACATCCCTGAACTCGAGTTCAATCTGCTTTGAAGTTAATTCACCACTTATTATAGTGATTATAGCAGTGCTTGACTTCTCTCTTGCAGCCCTAGTATCAATGTGTTCGTCGATGAAAAAGAAACTTTGGTCAGGTACCTGTGCAGCACATAACTCAGGGCCCAAATTCCACAAAGGTTCTCTCTTACACTCATAGGTATCATAATTGGAGTATCCACATAGCTCACAATGCATCCTTATCCGACATTCATCCATTGAGTGATTCTTTAGCCCACAAATCTCACAGCCCTTCCTATTCACATCCATTCTGTTCCCATCCCCTTGGTTTTGCATGTTCCTATCCTTCATCTCAGGTCCAACATTTTGTTGCCTGTCACCAGCTTGCCTTTTCTGATCTACTTCATCAACCTTCTCAGAATTACGGCCCTCGTTCATCTCCTCCCTATGATCCCATTTGGACTTACTATCTTGCGAATTGAAAGCAGACTCACCAGTAGTATGTTTCTTGTTGTCGCGGTCCCAGTTGGACGCCTCAGCCCCAGAGCTTCTTTCATTGTTTGGGAGCTCATTCCTCTTCTCATCATCAGCACCCGATCTTCGGTCCCTGTGATGGTCTCCACCACGCGACCCCTGATCCCGCCGATTCGGTGCCTCCTCCGCCTCAGGACTTCGCCCCCAATCCATCCGCTGCCAAACGTTGGCCCGCCCACCAGTTCTTCCCTCCCCTCTTCCAGTTCTTCCCGCCCCAAAACCATCACGACGCGCCCATCCCCGATTTGATACGGGAGGGACCATCTGGGACCTCACCGCCTGCGCAAAGGATTTGGGGATTTGCGGCGATTTTGGGCGGAAATAGCTCACGAACTGATTGATGTTGGAGAAATTTGGTGGAGATCGCGTAGGAACAGAGTCGTCTAACCCTAGCCGATTCGACTGGGTGTAAACCGCAGGACGGATTCCGTCACTGCCTCCATCCCTACCCCCTCCAGATTCGTCTTTCGCGATGCTGCCGCGTGTTCCCCGCCCGGGATCAACGCCCAGAAATCCCTCCTGAATCGAGCATCGTGGTGGTAATCTCCACCGGGTGGTGGTGGGAATCTTACCATACCCTGACTTGTGGGGATCCACGGTCAAGTCTCCGCTCTTCGAGCTTCAAACTCCCGCCATTCATCTCCTCCCCTTCCTGCTCCTTCGACACCATCTCCCTTGGAGATTGGTGTTCCTCCCATGGCGATCGACTCGACGCCTCCTCCATTGAAACCCCTGCCGATCTCCATCGAAACTCGAAAGGTGTATTCCGCAACCTCACAGATGACCGATCGAGATTCCCAATTGGGCATCTATGCTCTGCGAACGATCTCCTAACCGCTTGCGATGCAAAATCGAGAGGGAAAGTCACCGTGTCACCAAGGCCCCACCCGGCGGGAGGAGAACGAAACATCCTAGGAGTGTCCATCCCGTGCGCGGTCGGAGATGGCCATGGCCGCCGTAAAGCCGCCCGCGACGCCGCCAGCGGCGGGCACCGGGGACGTGTGGGGTGAAGCTCACGAAGGCGGGGTCGCCGGGGACATTCCCCGGGGCGACTAGTCTCTCCCTCTGAAGGAAGTTGATATGCTCTCCGCCAAAATGGACCTCCTACTAAAGCGCCTCGACGAAAGGGCGCAATTCAAGGAGCGTATGAACAACTACGCTCAAGCCATAGACTCGCACTCCGCGTGCGAAGCCTGTGGCAATGGTGGACACTCGGGGAATGACTGCCCCGAGACTCGCGAAGACGTAGCCTACATGAACAACAACAACGGCTACCGTCCACAAGGAGGCCAAGGGTGGAACCAATCAAGGTCACCCTACCAAGGAGGAGGTAACAATTTTAACTCAAATTACAATTCGAATTTCAATTCGAACCAACCCTCCATAAAAAATCTTGTTCTTGGTCAATTTAAAATAAATGAATCTATAAACAAAAAGCTTGTTGCCAATGATAAAACTCTTGAGAGTTTAAATATAAAAGTTGAAACTCTTTCTTCTGCTCTTAAGAACCAATTAAGTTTTAATAAAATGATAGAAACCCAGTTAGCTCAAATAGCTATTGTCGTTCCTGTTGTGGATGACGAGAAAATTCCGGGGCAACGGGAAGTTCCCGTCGAAAATGTCAACATGGTTTCCACCGGGTGGGGCAACTTGTCCCAGAGGATTCCAAGTACCAATCATGCAGGACGACATACACGCCCAAAGACAAACGCATGGGGCGGGATCACAGTAGCGCTACATGGAGACCCCGGGGTTCCAATGATCCATTGCTCCATCTACGATCAGCACAACCACCAGGCTCTTTGTGACCTTGGGGCAAGCATAAACATCATGCCCAAGGTGATTTCTGAGCAACTACAATACCCTGCTCTTTCTCCAATCTTCATGTACGTGCAGCTTGCCGACACTACAATTCGATATCCCAAAGGGATAGTTGAAAACATGCTCGTACGAGTCAAGAATTCCTTCGTCCTCGCTGACTTCGTTGTCCTCGATATGGAGGGCGACCTGGGCGTACAACTCATCCTCGGACACCCCTTCCTGAGGGACGTCAAGCCAAGAATAGACGTCGGGACGGGAGACATTCGTTTCCGCACCGGAACGGAAATTATTTTCTTCAAATTTCAACACCGGGAAGAGCAGCACTTCATAATCCAGCAGGCTCACGATGGAAGCCCGCTCTGGGGAGCACCAGAACCCCAGCCAGAAGATCCTCCGACCACGAAAAGATAGAAAACCAAGAAAATGTGGCGGAAGGTTGAAAGTTCGTCTTCGTCAAATTCTCCGCGACGGGGCGACAAATGGTAAGTAACGAAGAAGAAAAGTCTTGCCTGTTAGACTTTAAACGACAAGCCTTTGCCAAAGGTAAATTGGTATTTATCCCATATTTGTTTTTTTTGCTATTTGATTTTTTCACCCCCAATTGATTTTTGTTCCACTGCATATTTAATTTTCCAGAATTCTCTTGCATGCTGGAATTTTTCTAGCCATTTTTTTCCTTTCACAAAAATCCCAAAAATATTTCCGAACATGAAATTCCTTTGAAAAATTTATTTGAACATCTTTTCGGAGTAAAGTTGGGCTGGTCACCAAAAATTCAAAAGCAAGTGACCGTTGGGGAGCAGTGAGCCCAGACTGTCAGCCTGGGGGCCAACCAGGGTGCGGCCGACCCTAGGCCAACGGCTCCTGGGCCCCACTTCCTCCAACGGCTCCTAGCCATTGTGCCCTGTGCCTCCTCAAGTGTTCCCTGCCATTTCTCTTTAAATAGAGGCCGAGAAGGGGGGTGAAGCACTCACACTTCATTTCTCTCACTCACTCCCTCTCGCACTCTTGCAACTCTATGCTCTCGGGTTTGCATTGGAATTTTGCTCAAGTTTGGATTCAAGAAATCTCTCTCTCTCATTTCTTTGCTGCAAGAAAGAACCCTCATATGAAGGAACAACGTTCGGTAAGAATCTCCATTGCAATTTCGCTAACATAACCCGAACCGAGTTGTTCTTGTTTGTTCTCGTATTCAAGCATGAAGAGCATGGGACGGAAACTCTCCGGTGCTCTCAAGAAAGTGACGAGAGCGAGCTCATCTCGTTCCTGAGGTGGCTCAAGCTCCCATCACTCTTAAGAGGCAACTCCGATCCCGAGCATGATGGACTATGAAGAATAAGGAGAACAAGAAGAAGTGCAAGCTGAGGACATGGAGATAGACAAAGATGATGCCCCGTACCTCGACTTGTGTCGTTGTCAAGATTGGTGATCAAGACTTAGACTAGTAAATTTCTTTTATGCGCGTACGGCTTCAGATGGTTGCGCGGGTGACACGGGATTTAGACTGGTTCGGGCATGGAGAAACCCTACGTCCAGTATGGGGAGCTGCTCGTGTTACCCACGCGGGTTCTGTAGTAGGGGTTACAGGAGGGCGAGAGAGGGAACCGGTCCCAAGTCTCTAAGGTGTGCACAGAAGCTCTAATGGTGGAGGCGTGTTCTCCTTCGCAGGGAAGAAGAAGCCTGTGTGAGTGTCTAAAATTCTTTTTGTCCTCTCTTGGGTCCTAGCCTACCCTTTATAGTTCCAGGGAAAAGACCAGGTACATCCGAGACGTGCGCGGGGATAGAGAGAGAGAGAGGATGTGGAGAGGGAGAGAGAGCGCGGAGACCAAGGAGAAGATTCGTGCTCCCCGGCCACCGCGGTTGTCTTCAGTCTTCTTGTTTCGCCGGGCGGTGTCCATTGATTTGGTCGTTGTCCTCCTCGGGAGCTGGCTACGGCGGGCGTGTGTGATGATGGCTGTGGCTTCCGTCCCGTCGGGGCTGACGGCTGCCACGACTGTCCCTGTTACGCTGCAGGCGGCCTGAGCGGCGCGGACGCCCTGTCCCTGTCGCTGGAATCGCGGGGCGCGAGGACGGGTAGGTGGAGCGTGGACGGTCAGGCGTGCTCCTGTGCCAGGCGACGTGGGTCATGATGGCCTGACAGCGAACCAGAGAGGACTGAGCCGCTGTACCGTGCGCGGCGCGGTCGTGGGCAGGTTGGTGTGACGGGTCACATCAGCGGCGTGGACGCCTTTTCGCACGCCCGAGCCGTGGAGCATTTAAGGCAAAGCTGCGCCCGAGGCCGATTTCCGTCCGGCGGGCCCACGCGAGTCCGACCCTAAGCCCCTGGGTCGGGCGAGGCGGACCCTTGTGGCAAGGGGTCGGGCGAAGCGGACCCTCGTGGCGAGGGGTCGGGCGAGGCGGAGCCGGCCTGCTGGGGGATCGGGAGCGTCTGACTCCGAGGGACGGGGTCGGGCGAAGCGGAGCGCTTCCCTCTCGTGTTGGGCTGACGATGGTCGCCGTCACTGCGGGTCAGTCCGGACTTCCACGATCGCTGCCATGATAGTCATTAGATGACCGTTTGCTTTTTCCCCTGACAACCTGCGCAGCGACCGCGAGCGCCAATCCTACGCCATCCTCATGCGCTGAAGCTTTGGTCACACCAAAGCCTTCGACCCAGAACTCCTCACAAAAATAGGTATGGATCTTGACTTTGCTAATGTTTGCCATGCGGTCAGTTGGGAAGGCTTCATGCCCGTTGAGGAGTATGGTTCTCGACTCCTCACCATTCAGTTTCTTTGCACTCTTCAAGAGGTGGATGACGGTGATTGCTTTCGGCTTTTCGAAAAAGAATATTATCTTACTTGAAAAATATTGAGTCACCACCTTGGTTTTAACAAACTGTTGACGCCAGATTTTGACACGTATTGAATTGGCGTCAGGAGGAGAAGATTGGCCGACGAAGCGGATCTGAAAGCTACAGTAAGGAATCGGCCGATCGAGGTAACAGTTGAAAATCGGCCGATTGGTGGCGCAGCCTATGCCAACAGGATAGGATTATTCCAGAAGATCCTAGTCAAAAGCTGGTCAACACGGCATGCTAAGTCGGCCGGAAAGCAATTGAAGAGGCCCTGATTGGATTAGGAAACGGCGGCGGAAGATTCTGCGGGAGTCCGTTTCCTTTTTAAAGTTATTATAGATATAGTAGTTTTCCTGTTTTAAATAAGATTGTAACAAGTCGTAATCGACCAGGAGTCCTAGTTTCAGGGTATAAATAGGAGTCGCTAGGGTTTTGCAAAAATCAACCAACATCAATCAACAAAAACACTTCTACTTTTTACCAGTACTTTACTTTTCAAGTCGGCGACTTCGCCAATATTTTCTTCTTTCACGAGTTCGTACGGATTGGCAGGGCTGCATCAACCTGATCTCCGGCCAATTGGTAGGTTCCGCTTATCGAGTAATATCCGAGCTTTAACTACGGGCGCATCGCTGTGGTTTCGTTTGGATTTATTCACAAGTTATCGATATGTACTAGAATTGCAAGTTTTACCTGTTATTCTAGTATTATCACCAGTTATCTAGCTTGAGATCAGGGTAATCGGCTTCGTCATTGTTCTCCTTCGATTCATCGCCATATAGCCGATTAGATCTGTTTCAAGTGTTGCTTCTATAGTAATTGTTTAGATTGCTCCAGCAGTTCTCTTTACAATTACTATACGATCATCGGCTGACCCATAGCCGATCATCTCTAGAGCAAATCGGCCGATTTGCCGCCGACGCGCTACTCAGGACAGATCGGAAATCCAGCCGATCGACGCGCCTGGAATTTAATACTCTATTTCCTTGTCAATCAACAGGTCAGATTGACTGGCACGCCGCGCGAACCGCACCAGGGCGATAACCCGAACATGAGCTAAGCAGATTCTCCCGGGTCGTGTGTCCGACGCTGAAGACCCATCGGCCGATTTTAGCGCCAAAACACTTTTGGCACGCCCGGTGGGACCATCCAAGACCTGATATGTCAAACAACGCAGAAATCTCTGACAACAACATCATTGGGGTCACAGAAGCTGATCTCAAGGACGACCAGAGGGAGGAATTGGCCAAATATCTGGAAGATTATAAGAAGATGTACCTCCAATCGTTCAGTCGTACCAGAAGCGGGGAAGCAGTTAAGAAAGCTCCTATTCCAGCACCTCGCCACATCACCATTGCTGAAGACTCAGGCAAGATGTCAGAGATGATTCAACAGTCCGTGTATCAAGCGTTCATTGACCAATCCTCGGTGATGAGCAACACGGTGTACAACGCCGTCGTCAACTCTCTGGCCAGCGGAGCCGTTCAAGGTTATCAGGGACCGGCATATGCCGCTCCAACTACCTTGCCGGCCAGAAGCTTACCGTACACATCCCAATCGGCTTCTCAGCCGATATTGACGCAGCGCGAAGGATACAGCTCTCCACCACTTCCGGCGTCTCCAAGATACAGCGGTGCACCATGTCTCCCATCGCGAGCGCCGCTTCAACCCGTTCAAATGGCTTCTGTGCAAACACTGCCTATGAGCACAGTGCCTTGGGGGGCATCAGCCACGACGTATTTCCCCGAGCCAGCGAACGGGCATGGCACTTATCCGTTCTAGGTGCCATACCAATCGGCCGCCCGGTCGGTGGTCTCTCAGTACCAGCCGATTTTACCAGAAATCGGCAGGGGGGCAAGCACTGTGGAGGCATTCAGAGGCACGGTGCCAGCAACGACGTACGAAGGGGGTGCGGACGCGTTTCGCCAGCAGTTATCGGCCGCTCAGCAAACTTCGCCGATTCATCACCTGGCCGAACCAGCCCTTCAACACGTGCCCGCGCCGCGAACAACTGTTCATCAGCAGCAGGTGGATTGGACGGCGAGAATAGCAGAAGTAATTCAAGATCAGTTTGGGCTGAAGCCGAAAGTTCAAACTTATACTTACAAGACGCTGTATCCATCGGCCTATGACTCGTTGCCGTTCCCACACCGCTACAAGGTTCCTGATTTCACCAAGTTCTCAGGGACGGATGACACATCCACTGTGGAACACATCAATAGATTCATCATCCAGTGCGGTGAAGCTGCCACACAAGACGCTCTGAGGGTACGGTTATTTTCATCATCTCTATCCGGATCGGCCTTCCAGTGGTTCACCACTTTACCGCCAAATTCTATCGTCACGTGGGCCGATCTGGAGAAACAATTCCACAAGTACTTCTACGCAGGGGTACACGAGATGAAGATTTCGGATCTAACCAGCCTCAGGCAGAGGAGCGATGAGCCGGTGACAGGGTATATACAGAGGTTCAGAGAAATCAAGAACAAGTGCTACAGTCTGGCTCTGACCGATGCACAGTTGGCCGATATCGCTTTCCAGGGTCTCTTACCGCAAATCAGAGAGAGATATGCCGCCCAAGAGTTTGAGAGCCTGAGTCAAATCGTCCACCGATTGTCAGGGCAGGAGGTCCGACCGTTTGAACAGCGGAGGAGCTTCCAGAAGAAAGTGGCGTACTTGGAGGGATCTGAATCTGACGCGGAGGAGGAAATCGTCCTGGCGGAATGGGTAAAAGGGAAAAAACCAATATCCTGCCCCTTTGGCAAGAAGGAGCCAGAGACATTCGGCTTTGACACGTCCAAGGCCGATAAAATTTTTGATCTACTGCTTCAGGAGGGACAGATTAAGCTGTCGCAACATCACACCATCCCTACGGCCGATCAGCTGAAGAAGATGAAGTACTGCAAGTGGCACAATGCTACCTCTCATGACACCAATGAATGTAAAGTCTTCCGTCAGCAGATACAATCGGCCATTGAACAGGGGCGGCTCAGATTTGAGATTCCAACCAAATCGGCAATGCCGATGAAGATAGACCAGCACCCCTTCCCGGCCAACACGGTCAACGCTGGAGAAGAATCAAGTCAAACTAGGGTGCTGACGTCAGAATCGGCGAGAAAAGACGGCGTTGTCGATCCCAGGAGGCAGATCACGACGGAAGAAATCAGAAGGAACAGGCGAGGACCAGAACGACCACACAGGCCTGTCACCTCCCGATTTCTACTAAGTAAATATCGGCGTCGACAAGAACAAGCACAACACTAGGAAGAGACGATACGCCGGCGTGAAGATCACTGGCAGTGTCCCTTCTTCATCCACTGCTGGGAGAACGATATCAGATTGCTATCTGCCGATAACTGTCCGGAGTGCAACGGATCAAACCGCAACGATCGACCGAAGCCGCACTCTAGGGACAGAGGATCAGAGCCGATCAACAGAAATCGGCGCGAAGAACGGTGCGTTTCGGTGCATGATCGGCTGGGGGGCAGAGTTGACCGGTATGGCAGGTCAAAAAGCAAGATCGGCCAGCAAGATGGACTGGGGGGCAGGATCAGCGCGCACGATCGGCTGGAAGAGATGGCCGATGATAGGGTGTCAGACGAAGATCCCCTAGGAAGGGAACCAGATTGGGGACACGCTAAACCATCGACCAAACTAGTGAATCCCAAGTGGTGTCCTGACGGCCTATCCAGATCCCAGAAGCGAAGGATCCAACGCCTACGCCAGTGGGAACATCAAGAAAAAGAACAGAAGCAGGTGCTAGAGAGAAGGAATGTGAAATCTCGAATTTGGCGCCCAAAGAAGAATGATCAGGAAGCAAACAACCAAGAATCGGCGGCCGAAATCGATATGGTTTTCATACTGCCGATGGAGTTCATGGCGCCAAGCGATCGGGACAAAGTGACAAAAACAGAGGAAGAGCAAATGGCACAACTGGTATTAGAGCCGATGACGGCTATGTTTGAGAAGCCAGAAGAAGAAAAACGACAGCATCTCAAAGCGCTGTTTCTCAAGGGCTATGTCAACGGAAGACCCGTCACCAGACTACTGGTAGATGGAGGCGCGGCAGTCAACATCATGCCGTATGCCATGTTCCGCAAGCTGGGCAAGGGCGATGACGACCTCACCAAGACGGACATGATGCTGAAGGATTTCGAAGGCAACGTGTCGCCTGCCCGCGGGGCATTCTGCGTCGACCTCACCATCGGCAGTAAGACCCTCCCCACTACTTTCTTCGTCATTAATGGCAAAGGGTCCTATAATATGCTGCTTGGTCGCGACTGGATACATGCAAACTGCTGTGTCCCATCTACTATGCATCAATGCCTTGTGCAATGGGTCGGCGACAGTACAGAGATAGTAGCTGCCGATTCTGTTTACAGCGTTGCAGCGGCCGACACACAACAGTGGAGCTGCGAACATGTCAAATGTATATCTGGCAGGACTTGGGACACTGACTTCCTGAAAGTGTCCGATTTCGGTCTACAGCCGATCCAAGCAGTCGGCTCTGAAGATTCAGCTCGTTCGAAAGGATGAGAAGCTGAGGCATGGGTTCACGTCGGCCAATTCATTAGAGATGGGAAATTCGAGAAATAGTATCAGATCAAGGCCGACGCACGTTGGTACCGATTGGGATTCTGAGCACAAAAGGAGATATTGGGATTCATTATTAAGTGGAAATTACGGATTACATGAAGCAGTTCAAAACCAGATCGGCGCGGTGGCATCAAGGAACAATAATGTTTAACATATTGATTACAGCCCAAGGAAAGTATCTATGGCTAAAATCGCTCGTCGTCTAATTTGATCGGCCGATTCTACTATCCTCTGATCACTTTCGGCCGATCCTGACACTTTTGACATGCGGCGACGGAGTCTTATTGCTTCACGGGCCAGATGTTGTCTTTTTTGCTTCAGCTCGCTGATCATGGTTGGGAGTTCTTGGAGCTTTTTCTCTTCAGCGGCTATCTCTTTGGTTATCTGTTCCATCTCCTTGGCTAGTTCTGCTCTCCTCCGTTTCAGCCGATCTATTGTGCCAACGATGTCCGGACGGCAGTTCTCAAGGAAGTTGATTTTGTGATGTACTTGCTGGGCCTGGTGCTTGTACGAGTCAACCTCCTCCTGAGTTTTGGCCATCTGAGCGTGATCGGCCATACGTCGCAGCGCCCGCGAGACCGGAATCCGCATGCCCTCTATATAGGCAGCATACCCCAAGTCTTCCGACACTTCTTCTGGGATGTGATCTACAACCTCATTGAAAAGTTGTCGGATCGGCGATGCATCTTTCACCAGTTGGCCGATGTCACCTTGGAGGAGAGTACGGATGCTCTCGAGCTTAGAGCGGACATCGTCGGAGGCAGAACTCGGTGGAACCACATGTGAGGCAGTTTCCTCTTCATCGGCCAAGGGGACAGCGAAAGAAAAGATACTATTGTTGGGAGAATCTTGCTCCTGTAAGGGAACGAAGCAAAGGGTAAGCAAGTAGTGAAAGGAAATCGGCCGATTCTGATGGTAAGATTGTTACCTCTTTGAAACGAATCTCTCTTGCCTGCGCCGGTGGAAGTATTTCCCTTGTTTCAGGGATTGGTGCACTGGGTTCACCAGAAGAAGAAGATTCGATCATTATTGGTACTCCGCTTGGGCTAGCTTCCTGAGAAAGATATAAATGCTCGTGAGGATACTATGGGAAAATGAGATAAGATGGTAGTGGGAATTTGACATGCCTCTGCGGGTTCTCCGGCCGATTCCAGCTGTGGAGTTACAATCGGCGTACCCAAGTCAACCTGCATCAGAATTGGTTAAGTTTCCTGAATATCAAGGATGCAGGGTAAGAGATCATTTACCTCGGCAACAGGAGCTGCTATAGTTCAGTCCCTACTTGAGACGTGGCCGACAGCCGTGGAGATTGTGGTGGGACAACTCGTGCAGCCTGGTAAAGGGATGAAATTGATGTCAGCAGAAGGTTTTTGGGGAATACATGAGATAAATAAAGTTACCTGGACAGCTTCTACTAAGAGTGATGCTGCAGCAGCCCCGGCTTCGGCGGCGACTTGGGGATCGGCCGTCTCGACGACTGATGGAGGTGAAGGATCTGGGGTCTCGGTGCGCATCACTCCCATTTGATCAGCCGATCCAACACGGGGGGTCTCGGCCGATGCTGCTGCCATCTGGCTAGCCGATCCGATACGAGAGACTTCAGCCGATGCTATTGTTGTCTGACCGGCCGATTCAATGCGAGCCCGCATCCGACGGCTGGATATCTTCGGTGTTGGTCTCTTGGGCGCAAGTCTTGATCGGCCGGTGGAGATATCTCCGATAGATGGAGCATGGAAGCCGATGAGTGGCTGCACTGTGTATTGATGATGGCTATCAATCGGCCGGCCGCTTCGGCTCCGTGTTGGGGAAGCATGGCTTTCAGACTGAAGAGGTAAACATAAGTTAACAGCAAGATGATAGTGCAACATTAAAATCGGCTGAAAAGAAAAGGACATACCGCAGCATTTGGGTCGATGTTCTCTGGGTCCAGAATGTTGCAGTAAATTGATGGGGATTTACAGAAAAGATGCTGCTTCCATTCTGCCCACCATAATTTGTACTGTTGGGTGGCGAAAGAGGCAACTGACCAGCCGTTCAAGTCAATGGTGCTGGAGTCAGGTACTAAATCGCACAATCGGCTGTAGTCGAGACTAGAGGTTAATCCGTCTCTGAATTTTGCTTGGCCGGCGAAATAGACTCGGATCGGCAATTGGCCAAAACCTAGTTGCCTTGCTGCAGCTGACGGGCAGTAGAACTCATAAGTGGGTGAGTCCTTCCCCGAGAAGAAGTTAGCCGGCAGAATTCCCGGCTTAATCAAGACATCCATCAACTCTCTTTCAAATGTGTGGGTGGAGAAGTCGAAGCATATAGGCAATTCAAAAATCGGCTCCGCGGTTTGATATGGATACCAGGTGATCATCTCCTCGCTAAGTCCATTATAGAAGCATCTGAAATATTCGGCTACCCGGGTAGCGGTGAACTGGCAGCCAGGAAAGGCCGATGCCGCCTCTCCGACAGATCTGCAGCGGCGACGGACCGTTGGATTCTCCTCTGACTCAATGTTGGGAAAGGTCTTTGTCTCTATCCTCTGCTGAGAGACCTTGCTCATGTGTAGATTGAGCCAGAGGGTGATGAACCACCAGGGACCGCCTGGATTCCCTATCGGCTCTCCTTTCGACAGCTTGGCGCCGATTTGATGCATCATATGGTATGCCGATCCCAGCAAATGTTTACCCAGGGGGACTGCCGATCCTTGTGCGAGAGACTCTGCCAAAGCTTGAGTATTGGAAGAGGGGCCGACCGCTCTGCCACAGAAGAGGTGTTTCTCCAGCCACATCATCAAGAAGGCGGTGTGCTCTCTCTGTGAGACTGTTCCTGTCTTCATGTTCTTACTGATGTATCCTTTCCACCCGCCGATTCCTTTGGTGTCTAGCCGATGAAATGGCTTGAACAGGTAATTGAAGGGGGTATCAGCGGAGGAGACATCTAGGCCGGTCAGCAGTAAGACATCGGCCAAGGTTGGGGTCATGGGTCCGTGTCCAAAAAGGAATGCGTTAAGTGCATCGGACCAGAAGTAAGAGGCGGCCATAACCAAAGGTTTGTTCTTTTCCATCTGAGACAGGGACAAATCTATGCACTGGCCGATTTTTAGTTCTTCCCATTGAACTTTCCAAGACCCGGCTACCCTCTGGTACCATTCTCTCCACCCGGGTGTTTCATTCGGCCAGGATCTGAATGCGCCTACCCAGTGATCTAAATCCATGGGTGACTGCTTAAAGGGGATTTTGTGAGTTTCTAAACTGATTAGATCCGTTGGATCAGGGCTCCCCATAGGGCCTAGACAGATGAGGTCAGGAGACTCTGAGAGAGGAATGGTGATCCTGTGCCTAAGGGCCTAAAAAGAAAGGGAAAGAGGGAAGAAACTAAGAAAGGGACCGGAAAATACTGAAGCAGCAAGGCGAAAAGGGAAAAATTTTCGGGCATTTACCTTTGGGATGGAAGCCCTCGTCGCCGATGACGCCGCTGGAGAAGCCGCCGATTGGGCCGCCGCCGCCAAAAGAGCAGCCGATGGAGCCTCTGTAGATGGGGTGGTCGCCGACGGAGACGCCATTGGGGGTCGGAGCAAGCTGCGGACGAGGTCGCCGGAGAAGGGGGAGCGCTTGGAAATCGAAAGAACTTGGAGGAAGATGAACAGTAATGCGGCAGAAAGGATGCTGGATTCGTGGAGGAGGAGAGGCGGAGAAAACCAGTACTTAAGAGAGATAAGGGGGTAAGGGCAAAGATGGTATTTTTACCACACCGTCTACGCGAGTTCCAGGGGAGCGGTCGTTTCGCGCGCTCGGGTCGAAGAAATTGCAATCATTGTGCCGCGGAACGGAAGGAGATTTTTACTGCGCCCGTTTCGGAGAAAAAGGTTAAAGAGGGAGTTTCGAAGAAAAAGTTATATTTTACTCCGAAACTGGGGGGCATGTGTTGACGCCAGATTTTGACACGTATTGAATCGGCGTCAGGAGGAGAAGATTGGCCGACGAAGCGGATCTGAAAGCTACAGTAACGAATCAGCCGATCGAGGTAACAGTTGAAAATCGGCCGATTGGTGGCGCAGCCTATGCCAACAGGATAGGATTATTCCAGAAGATCCTAGTCAAAAGCTGGTCAACACGGCATGCTAAGTCGGCCGGAAAGCAATTGAAGAGGCCCTGATTGGATTAGGAAACGGCGGCGGAAGATTCTGCGGGAGTCTGTTTCCTTTTTAAAGTTATTATAGATATAGTAGTTTTCCTATTTTAAAAAATGTTGTAACAAGTCGTAATCGACCAGGAGTCCTAGTTTCAGGGTATAAATAGGAGTCGCTAGGGTTTTGCAAAAATCAACCAACATCAATCAACAAAAACACTTCTACTTTTTACCAGTACTTTACTTTTCAAGTCGGCGACTTCGCTAATATTTTCTTTCTTTCACGAGTTCGTACGGATTGGCAGGGCTGCATCAACCTGATCTCCGGCCAATTGGTAGGTTCCGCTTATCGAGTAATATCCGAGCTTTAACTACGGGCGCATCGCTGTGGTTTCGTTTGGATTTATTCACAAGTTATCGATATTTACTAGAATTGCAAGTTTTACCTGTTATTCTAGTATTATCACCAGTTATCCAGCTTGAGATCAGGGTAATCGGCTTCGTCATTGTTCTCCTTCGATTCATCGCCATATAGCCGATTAGATCTGTTTCAAGTGTTGCTTCTATAGTAATTGTTTAGATTGCTCTAGCAGTTCTCTTTACAATTACTATACGATCATCGGCTGACCCATAGCCGATCATCTCTACAGCAAATCGGCCGATTTGCCGCCGACGCGCTCCTCAGGACAGATCGGAAATCCAGCCGATCGACGCGCCTGGAATTTAATACTCTATTTCCTTGTCAATCAACAGGTCAGATTGACTGGCACGCCGCGCGAACCGCACCAGGGCGATAACCCGAACAGGAGCTAAGCAGATTCTCCCGGGTCGTGTGTCCGACGCTGAGGACCCATCGGCCGATTCCTACCCGGCCGATTTTAGCGCCAACACAAACGCTTGCCGGTTTCTCTTGAACTCACTTACCGCGGTTTTAATTGTCATGATTTTTTGGGTTTGATTTCGGGTCAAGTTGTTAATGGCAAGTTTGCACCTCGGTGCAATGACATTCAAAATTCGACTCTTCGTTTGATGCACAAGTGGCTTGCCATCACTCTCTTTCCAAGAGGTGATTTTCGAGTCGTGCGCAACGTTGAGTTGATGATCCTTTATGCCGTGGTCAACAAAATTTGAGTCTCTCCCGTTAAAGAAATAGTTAACCGTTGGCTTCAGAATTTCAAGGTGACGGGTCCATTGAGTGCACTTCTTTGATAACCCGCATCGCTTCAAGCATTGGCGCCTTAGGAAGAAACAATGTTTCTTTCATTGAGGGTGACCGTGTTTTTATCGATGAGGCCTATTTGGTTCAAGGCCACATTGTCAGGAAGGGCCCAGATGACTCCTTGATTTTCTTCTCTCTGGGTTATGCAAATGAGATCCCGTTACCAAACACGGGGTATTATTTGTATAATTGCCAGTCGCTTACTGCCCCTCTCATTTCGGAAGAGGCGGCAAGAAGGCATAGTGTTTCTGGTTTGCCTGGTAGGTCCATAAGAAGGAGGGCCAGAAGAGGAACCGAGCCAGCACCACCACCGCCACAGCACCAGACTTCATACCATCATGAGACGGGTGGTTCGACCTGGCACAGCGCAAGCACCGAGGAGTGGGCACGGCAGGCTCCATGCTGCCAGTCAACCAGCTCCAGTTCCGGTGGAATCCCGAGTCTCGCACGATGCACGGCCTCCAGCCGTGACTTCGGCTCCGTCACCCAGCAACTAGGAGAGCTGCGGGGCCAGGCCGACGACATCGAAAATACGCTGCACCAGCACATCGAGAGCAACCAAGCTTGGCAGCAGCACACCGGCGAGAGGATCCATGCCATGGAGTAGAGGCAGCTGCAGCAGCAGGAGGAGTGGAGGGCCTACTACCGTTGGATGGGGTACAACCCCGATCAGCAGCAGTAAGCCTGAAGCTAGCTTGGGGGAGAACCGCCACAAGAGGTATCTTGTATCTTAACTTCTTTTTCGCTTTCAAAATCTTATGCATGAAACAAAAACAAATCTGCAAAACTAAAAACAAATAAAAATTTGCAAAACCAAAAAGATCAAAAAGTTATTTACTTGCTTTTGTATGTGAAGTGAGCATGGTGTAGTTTTCCCTGTTGAGATGATGAATAGTTGCTCTGTTAATTTCCCTCACATACCTAGTTACAATTTAGTGCTCTTCCTAAGTTTTGAGTTTGTTGGCTAAAATGTTCAAACCTCAAGCTTGAAACTTGTGGGTAGCATAAAGCATGATCCAAATCTAGATTGTTGTGAGTTATGATATGGTTGAATAGAGCTGTAATCTTCTCCCAAGTGACGCTTGATTTCCAGAGTATTTATCTTTTTAAAAATACAAAAACAAACAAAGTTCCTCAATGATTTGAAATTCCTATCCAAAGCCATATGTTGTTCCTACTGAAAACCTTCCACATATGCAACTTATTATCTTATTGAGCGTTGTCAAATTGTTGTGAGATTCATTTCATACTCCCATGATCAAGATCACGTACACACTCCACCACATGCTATGCTTCTACACAAGAAGTGAGCAAATATTCCACTAATCCACCCACAAATAAAAACTCCATTTTGCCTCATGACCACTCTCTCCCAAGTATCATAGGAAAAAGGAGTATGGGCTATGTAAAAGAAAAAAAGATGCATACCCAAAGAAGGTATGCCACATGCTCACAAGGCATGTTGAAAAAAAAGGGGGGAGATAGAAAGATAGCCCATGCTCAAAAGAAGAAAATAAATAGAGAGATGGTTCATACAAAGGAGTTCATCCACCATCCACCAAAAATATCCACACACTTGCACATCTTGATCAAGGTTTATGACTTGTCTCTCCTTAGGATCCGGTTTTTGACTTTGCAATACATGAGAAACAAGTGTGCCTTCATATCCTCCATACCAAGAGCTCCACAAATTTTGATCTTAGAGATAGGATGAGGAAGAAAGGCAAAATAAAAAGCCTTGGTGAGGAATCATACAAAAGAGTGATCCGAGAGATCATTTGAGGAAGACAGCGTTAAGGCACCCGCCGAAGGGGTCACCAAACCCACTACACGAGTTAAGTTATACTTTGCTAAACACGCAGGACGACAACTAAGACCGTTCAGGACTCCTTAGCCTATAGGCTAGCTTTGCGTACCGTTACATCGGGTAAATCCAAGCTAAGTCCTATGCTCCACGAGCACCTTCATGGAACGTCAAGTTATTAACTACTTCCAAGCCGATGCTCTTGGAGTAGTCTTAACCCAAATGTCTCCGAACTACTCTAAGTCCTACGATCATCTTAGCATACAATGATACAAGCGGATGAAACGATCAAACAGGCAACATTATATACATATGACACAAAGTAGCACCAATGTTTTTACATTGTTTTTCCTGCTATGACTAACCATCTTGCTCGAGGCTTTCGGCAATATTTTCAGCGATGGGCTCAACCTCTTCACGAAACTTCATGAAATTCTCCACCGAGCAGTCAGACGCCATGCCTTCCGCGAGTGGTTCTAATTTCGCCTTGGGCCAATATGATTTCACAAGGGCGAGCGCCTGCGTGATGTAGGTCCTGGTGGCCTCCGCGATGTAGCCGGCAACCTTCTGGGGAGTCGCACGAAGCTTCTCCAGCAGTGATTGCTCCCCGGTTTCATCTTTCGCGGCAAAGTCCACCATCTCCACGACGGCCTGGGCAGCAGACTTAAAGTCTTCAACTTCTTTTTGCATCTGCTGCTAGCCTGATTGCATGTTCTTGATCTGCGCCAGGGCTTCCTTGTATTGGACATCAGTGTCCTTAAGGATCCTCTGCAGGCGCTCGACGTCATCTGTGCCACGGTAAATAAGGTTCTTCAGATCTATAATTAAATTATCTTTCTTTTGCAATGTGGATTTCAGTTCTAAGCGCAAGAGAAAGGAAGAAGTATAAGACAGTTTCAGAAACTACTCGAACGACATACAAACTAAGGGATAACAAGACAGAGCAACAAGCTACCTTTATGCGCTTTGGCCTCTTTCTTGTTCTTCTCAACGAGCTGGGCCTTCTCCTTCCTAAGATTATCAAAAGTATTCTTAAAGGCAGAAGCTTCTCGCTCCTGATCTGCCTCCAGCCGCTCGAGTCTCTCCTGCAATTCGGAGATTTTGCGGTCCTTCTCTTGCAGCTGGAGTTGGCCGTTCTGGAGGAGCTTCAGTTTGTCTGATTTCTCCTAGGATGGTCCATCAGACCCTACAACATATAAGAGCAGTCAGTATTCATCAGACAAGAGAAGAGGAAGAAAACTTCTCGAGGAAGATGAATACTCACTGTGGTAAACTCGTACAAGTCCTTGAAGACAGCAAGAACATGATCCCTCCTCTCTTTGGAGAGTGAGGGATCCTCGATCAAGTTGTTCGCCACCTTTGTGCTGGGCTCCGATATACCCGCGGCGCCAACATCGCTAGCACCAGGGACTGGTGTACTCGCGGTCTGGGTGATGCTGGTACCAGGGTCCGTGATGCTTGCAACATCTGCATCCTGCGCGCCTAGCTCCTTGGGCAGCTCGCCTGCCACTACGCCCACAGTTACGAGCATCGCCTCGGGCAGACCAGTACCGGGGGGCCAAGGAGGCATGATGGGTTCACCTTCAAGGAGCTCAGACGCCGGTGGCTCGATCTCCACTCGCTCCGAATCCACTCCAACCGGCACTGAATCTTTCTCCGCCTCAACATTGGTGGCCGGAGGAGATGGAGGAGGAGGAGGAGGTGCACTTGCATCCAACGCTGATACATCCGCGTCCTTCCCTTGCTCAGGGGCTTGGGCTGCTGGGACCTCTTCGGCATCCCCCAAATCCAGAGCAGAGGAAGGGCTGGAAAAAGAAAACACATGAGTCAACTACTCGACTAGATGAATTGCAAAACATACAGTGAAGGCACACGAGACTTACGTGGATGATCTCTTGGTCACCAGCTTCTTGATGCCGGTTAGTCGGGGCCCTCGAGTAGTTCCCTTCCCCGAACCGCCAGCAGACTCCTTTAATGGAACCTGCGGGGTGGTCGCCGGGATAGAACCACTCAGGTCCGGCGACATGCCAAGAGCAGAAGGGTCCGCCGCACCATGCTGGATGTTGGGTTCTGGTGCGGCATCATCCCCAGAAGGCCTGAACTTTCCCCCGTCCTTGTGATGCTTGGACAGGGGGGAAGCGGGAGGGCTGGAGAGAAAAGAAGAGGAACTTCAGTGGGAAAAAAGCCAAAAATCGACAAGGGAAGTACTCGAGATATGGACTTACCTGGGGTTCTCGTCTGAATCCCCGCCAAGGACTGCCTTGCACTTCCGCACCACTCGTGTCTTGCTCAGATGGCTTGGCACCTCCAGGCTAGCACTCGAATCTCCCCGACTTCTTCAGAATGTCTGCTAGAGGAATGTTATCGTCAGAATCTGTCAGATCCTCATCTGCATCAGGGTCATACTGATGGGTCTTGAGTACTTGAAAGGCACTCGGCCTGAGGTGATCGGCTCGAGGCACATCACGGTTTGGGGTAGGACAACGATACAATTCTACGTGTCCTTGTAAGACACAAACAGCACAAGTCGAAAAGTCAGATAGGAGTTTCTCATATGCAAGGTATTGAAAGTACTCAAAGACAAAACTACTAACCGGCTTTGGTGGATTAACGGCGCTGAACAGCCTGGGGACATAATCCACCATGTGAGCATCGAGTAGTACTCGCTGGACACGGTGAAGAGCCATCTGCGAGGGGAGGATCTCTGCAGTCAATCGTGATGGGTTGTTACTTGCTAAGTACTCGAACCCAAATTGTTCCCTCTTCTCTAGTGACATAATGCGCCTCTTGTACATGGTGGCAAGGACACAGGCCCCAGTCACACCTTTGTCCTTGTGCTCCTTGATCAGCTTGAGCAAATCAGTGACTTGCAGCATCTGATTGGGGTTGAGCTTCTCGTTCCACTCGGGCCTCCACACCGCCTTCCCTGGGGTTCTCTCTCGGGCAGTGGGGGTGCGTGGTTGCCAATATAAAACCAAAGAGACCTCCATCCCGAGTGGTTTGTAGGAAGGGAGTAATCAATGTACTCCTTCCCTTTTCCCTACTTAAGTTGGAGGCCGGCTCCACGGACTAGATATTGCCTCTCCTCAGAGGGCTGATAGCGAAGGTGGAAGAAATAATGGAAAAGATCAAAGTGGGGCTCGATGCCCAGAAAAGCTTCACAGAGATGGACGAAAATAGAAAGATGAACAAAGGAATTAGGTTTCAGGTGATGCACCTGAATACCCCAGTGGTAATGAAGGCCGTGGAAGAAATCGTATGCGGGGAGGGCCAACCCCCTTTCAACGAAATGTTCGAACAACACCGTTTGACCTACAGCTTCTTGTGGACTATACTGGCGGAAGGAAGGTTTCCACTGAATCGTTTCCTCCAATTGAAGAAGGCCTTGAGCGACAAGATTCAGAAGATTAGCTCGAGTACACTTAGTTCTTTCCCAGTCATCGGTCGGTGCCTCTTCCTTCTTCATCTTGCTCGCATGCTTCTTGTTCCCCATCTTGCGAGTCACGAGTCGCTTCACGCGCATGCGCTCGGGGGCTCCAAGAGAGAGGGTGGGCACACTTGCGGATGAGCAAGATGGGATCTCCGACTAGTTGGCTATGGAGGAAAGACGATTCTGATGAACTGCGCTAAACCTAGATCTAAATGGCTGGCGGCGCAGGAGGGTGAGAAGGCGAAACGGCTATGGAAGAGAGTGAATGGGTGAAAACCTTAGAGTCACCGCTCGGTTAAATAACCAGCGGGCGGCCCAGATCTACTGTTTGGAAGCCGAAGAGTTTTTCTCCCTAAAAAGTGCGATATGTTTTTGAGTGGTTATCCTAGGAGGAGTTTTGGGGAGTTTATTTGATTAACCATTTTTTCAGGGATGAGCTCCCGAAAAAGGGGTTTTTCAAATTTTGAACCAATTGATTTCCAGGAAAAATCATCAAGGCAAATCGCACCACTACTAATGTACATTATTTTTTACAGGGATTTTGTACATAACACTGTTCAGTATGCCACGTTGTTTTGGATCCTTTTTCCAAATCTCGGGATTTGGATTCAACACTCGGGGGCTGCGGGACACGTGTCATCAATGGCTTATTTTTCAAAAATGTTTGGAAGATAAGGTGAAGATTCAAGACTAGTGAGAACCTCAGCCTGATTCTTCGATTCAACCTAAGGCTCGGGGGCTACTCCATATGGAGTGCGATTTGCATCGCACCCCATAGAAAGAAGACTTGAAAGTACTCGGGGCTAGAGCACCTCACATCCTCAAGCAGCCGAGGAAAGTACTCGAAAGACACCTTCAAGACGGAGTTTCAGCAGAAACCGAAGGATGACTTCCAGAAGTACTCGAAGCCTGTAGTACTCAGCTATGAAGAGCTCGGGGGCTTGTCAGACCCGGGGCACCGGGGCTGCACACATGGCGTAGAACGTTCTAGAGTAAGGGGTGGGGCATGTCCCATATCTTATCCTTATGTAAAGTACTCGTAAGCTAGTACAACTAGTCGGTATAGAAGGAAACTACCCGAAAGTATTCAGTTAGGACTCCTATGCTCGTACCAGACTAGGATTTCCATGTAACCCTGCCCCCCCGGGATATATAAGGGCGGGCAGGGACCCCTCCAAAACATACCTCATAACCTCCAAGGCAATACAAACCAACAGGACGTAGGGTATTACGCATACTGCGGCCCGAACTTATCTAAAGGCTTCGTGTTCCTTGCACCATTGAGTTCCTGTTCTCGACGACACCCTACCTACAACCTACCACCTCGGGGGTATCCCTCGGTGGGCTTGTCGGTAAAACACCGACACTTTGAAATTTCTTTTGAAAAACTTTAAAAAACCCTCCGGATTGACGGTTGAACAAGGGAGTAAGAGATGTTAACACTCTACAAAATCGTTCTGACTCTCAACCGCCAAAGGTGAGGAGAAGCTACAAGCCCCACAGTGATAAGGTAAGAGGTAAGAACAAGGCAAACTTATTCAAAATCATGGTAAGAACACTTTGTTGTGCCTAAAGTATAGGTTGGAAATGCAACATTGAAGCAACTCCTAATCAACAACATAAAGCCTTGTTTTGCTCAGGGACGAGCAAAAGGCTAGCTTGGTGGTGTTGTTGACGGTCCTTCAATGCCAAATCCGACCGTCAACAATACTCCCAAGCAAAGGAAAACCATACCTCTTACTCACATATTTGTATCACTAACCTAGCTCCACAACTGTTTTGCTTATCTACCTGTTTCAGGGATACAAGTCTGCAATAAGAAGAAAACACGAAGAATACGCAGCTACACATGCACAGAAGATCACCCACTGCGACACACTTACAAGAAGGGCCCACAAGTCATACCAAACCAACGTAACAAGGCGGTAAACATCAAGAGATAAGGTCTAGACCCATTTATTAGTGCCCCACACGAAGGCAGTGGCGAGAGGTGGCAAGGGGGGGGGGGGGGGGGGGTCGGCCGCACCTTGGGTGCGGCTGAACCCAGCCTGCCTCCCATCCAGGTGCGCCTTGGCGGGAAGATCATCCTGATCCTCTAGAGGTCGGTTCCAAGTGTTTCCATATGAAGTGATGGCAAGAACCGACCTCGAGAGCTATAAAAGGAGCCTTTCCCCTCTCATTCAACACACACCACACTTGGAGCCATTCTCTCTACTCTCACTTGTGACTTGTAATCCTAGGGTAGTGGAGCTAGGCTAGAATCTCTCCTAGCAAATCCAGTCATCCTCGGGATCACAGAGCAATCCTCGGTCCTTGGTATGGATTTGTATTCAACTTGTCAGTATCTTATTCATATTATAGAGCTGAGCTTTGGTTGTTATGTTATCTTGATAGTCTATCATGCTCATGCCTGTAATGTTATCCTGGTAATGTGTCATGCCTCAGCTTGTTGCTTCATCAGTTATACTCTCTATATGCTTAGGGCAGATGATCTGGGTAAGGATAACGGTTCATCATGCCTTCGGGCTTGCCTTAGTGTTTTACTTGTCCATCCGAAGTGTGGGAGACCCGGGGACACTAAGGTAGTGACCTCATACACGGGCGTGGTGCTCGGGTATGCGGGATCCTTCGAATATGCCGTTGCTCCACGGTATTGCAGGGGTAGGCCGCAGAAGGTGACAGCTCTATTGGTCCGCCATGATGTTCCGTCCTAGTTAGTGAAGTCCCCCACATTCGTGTTTGGGGTAGGAGTTCATGCAAAGATGTAACGTCCTGGATGTACTTCGGAACGAGACATTCTCCCTGTTGTCCCTATTTTCCTGGCACCTGCAGTTCTAAGCATGTTTAGAGTGTAACCTTTCCTTGTATGAATAGATGCTAATAGGACTTTGTTGTATACCTTTGCTCTCACTAACCCATAGGTTTATTCGTTCATTCTTTATCCTGAGTTTGGCCCGTGTGTGTGTCACATTACCCCTATTCATATCTTTTATCATGACTTACCCCTGTTTATGCTATAGTCTATGACTTATTCATATGATCTTGCTCTTGTACCAAGTAAACTCTTTACAATCATTCCCTTCTTTGGAAAAATATAAATAACGATACCCGAATACTCACCGGGTGAAATGTTACAGCGGTATATCCGTGCGCTTGCGGATCTTTTTCTGTAATCGTTAAGACATACCACAACGACGTTTCCTGGTGCCGCTGCTAGGGATGGGATTAACACCCTCGTTCCTAGTGGTGACGCTAAGAAACGCCAACAAGCATTTCTAGCGCCGTTGCCGGGAACTAACAATCCCGGTAGTGACGTTAAGAAATGTCAACAGTTATCACCAGATCTGGATGAGAAAGTGCGACGAAGACAAAACTAGTTTCACAACACCCTTCGGCACATTTTGCTTTATGAGGATGCCCGAAGGCCTAAGAAATGCAGGAAACACTTTCAATAGAATAGTGAAGGCAGTCCTCGGGCCTCAGGTGGATAGAAATGTCTCAGCATATGTGGATGTTGTCGTGGTCCGAAGCCAGAAAAGAGAAGGCCACATAAAAGACCTTCGGGAAAAATTTGCAAACCTTCGGCAACATGGCCTCAAACTGAACCCGGAGAAATGTGTCTTCGAGGTAACAAGGGGAAAAATTCTGGGTGCATGATTTCTGAAAGAGGAATCGAAGCCAATCTAGAAAAAATCAAAGCTATCAGGCGCATGAAAGCTCCTTGCACTCAGAAAGAGGTACAAAAGTTTGCAGGTCAGTTGGCTTCGCTAAACAGATTCATCTCAAGGTCCACTAAATGAAACTTGCTGTTTTTCAAGGCACTTAATGGCTCCGGTAATTTCCAGTGGGGGCCAGAGCAGCAAAGGGCATTTGAGGAATTGAAAAGTTACATCGAACACTTGGCAGTCATGTCTAGTCCAACGTCGAAGGCAGAGCTCTTATTGTACATCGCTTCGTCCGGAGCTGCAGTCAGCGCAGCGTTGGTCGAAGAACGCAAAACTGAAGGAGTTTTGAAACAAGTGTCGATAACTTTGTGTCCGAAGCACTCAACGGCTCGAAGTTATTGTACTCAGAAATGGAGAAAATGGCCTATGCAGTTGTCACGACAGCAAGAAAGCTTCAGTATTACTTCAAGAGCCACATAATCACTATACCAACATCGTACCCCCTTCGGGACATGTTCGAGAATAGAGAGGCCTCCGACAGAATAGGCAAGTGGGCAGCACAACTTGCAGAGCACACAATCAACTTTCCCCCATCCTTGTGATGCTTGGACAGGGGGGAAGCGGGAGGGCTGGAGAGAAAAGAAGAGGAACTTCAGTGGGAAAAAAGCCAAAAATCGACAAGGGAAGTACTCGAGATATGGACTTACCTGGGGTTCTCGTCTGAATCCCCGCCAAGGACTGCCTTGCACTTCCGCACCACTCGTGTCTTGCTCAGATGGCTTGGCACCTCCAGGCTAGCACTCGAATCTCCCCGACTTCTTCAGAATGTCTGCTAGAGGAATGTTATCGTCAGAATCTGTCAGATCCTCATCTGCATCAGGGTCATACTGATGGGTCTTGAGTACTTGAAAGGCACTCGGCCTGAGGTGATCGGCTCGAGGCACATCACGGTTTGGGGTAGGACAACGATACAATTCTACGTGTCCTTGTAAGACACAAACAGCACAAGTCGAAAAGTCAGATAGGAGTTTCTCATATGCAAGGTATTGAAAGTACTCAAAGACAAAACTACTAACCGGCTTTGGTGGATTAACGGCGCTGAACAGCCTGGGGACATAATCCACCATGTGAGCATCGAGTAGTACTCGCTGGACACGGTGAAGAGCCATCTGCGAGGGGAGGATCTCTGCAGTCAATCGTGATGGGTTGTTACTTGCTAAGTACTCGAACCCAAATTGTTCCCTCTTCTCTAGTGACATAATGCGCCTCTTGTACATGGTGGCAAGGACACAGGCCCCAGTCACACCTTTGTCCTTGTGCTCCTTGATCAGCTTGAGCAAATCAGTGACTTGCAGCATCTGATTGGGGTTGAGCTTCTCGTTCCACTCGGGCCTCCACACCGCCTTCCCTGGGGTTCTCTCTCGGGCAGTGGGGGTGCGTGGTTGCCAATATAAAACCAAAGAGACCTCCATCCCGAGTGGTTTGTAGGAAGGGAGTAATCAATGTACTCCTTCCCTTTTCCCTACTTAAGTTGGAGGCCGGCTCCACGGACTAGATATTGCCTCTCCTCAGAGGGCTGATAGCGAAGGTGGAAGAAATAATGGAAAAGATCAAAGTGGGGCTCGATGCCCAGAAAAGCTTCACAGAGATGGACGAAAATAGAAAGATGAACAAAGGAATTAGGTTTCAGGTGATGCACCTGAATACCCCAGTGGTAATGAAGGCCGTGGAAGAAATCGTATGCGGGGAGGGCCAACCCCCTTTCAACGAAATGTTCGAACAACACCGTTTGACCTACAGCTTCTTGTGGACTATACTGGCGGAAGGAAGGTTTCCACTGAATCGTTTCCTCCAATTGAAGAAGGCCTTGAGCGACAAGATTCAGAAGATTAGCTCGAGTACACTTAGTTCTTTCCCAGTCATCGGTCGGTGCCTCTTCCTTCTTCATCTTGCTCGCATGCTTCTTGTTCCCCATCTTGCGAGTCACGAGTCGCTTCACGCGCATGCGCTCGGGGGCTCCAAGAGAGAGGGTGGGCACACTTGCGGATGAGCAAGATGGGATCTCCGACTAGTTGGCTATGGAGGAAAGACGATTCTGATGAACTGCGCTAAACCTAGATCTAAATGGCTGGCGGCGCAGGAGGGTGAGAAGGCGAAACGGCTATGGAAGAGAGTGAATGGGTGAAAACCTTAGAGTCACCGCTCGGTTAAATAACCAGCGGGCGGCCCAGATCTACTGTTTGGAAGCCGAAGAGTTTTTCTCCCTAAAAAGTGCGATATGTTTTTGAGTGGTTATCCTAGGAGGAGTTTTGGGGAGTTTATTTGATTAACCATTTTTTCAGGGATGAGCTCCCGAAAAAGGGGTTTTTCAAATTTTGAACCAATTGATTTCCAGGAAAAATCATCAAGGCAAATCGCACCACTACTAATGTACATTATTTTTTACAGGGATTTTGTACATAACACTGTTCAGTATGCCACGTTGTTTTGGATCCTTTTTCCAAATCTCGGGATTTGGATTCAACACTCGGGGGCTGCGGGACACGTGTCATCAATGGCTTATTTTTCAAAAATGTTTGGAAGATAAGGTGAAGATTCAAGACTAGTGAGAACCTCAGCCTGATTCTTCGATTCAACCTAAGGCTCGGGGGCTACTCCATATGGAGTGCGATTTGCATCGCACCCCATAGAAAGAAGACTTGAAAGTACTCGGGGCTAGAGCACCTCACATCCTCAAGCAGCCGAGGAAAGTACTCGAAAGACACCTTCAAGACGGAGTTTCAGCAGAAACCGAAGGATGACTTCCAGAAGTACTCGAAGCCTGTAGTACTCAGCTATGAAGAGCTCGGGGGCTTGTCAGACCCGGGGCACCGGGGCTGCACACATGGCGTAGAACGTTCTAGAGTAAGGGGTGGGGCATGTCCCATATCTTATCCTTATGTAAAGTACTCGTAAGCTAGTACAACTAGTCGGTATAGAAGGAAACTACCCGAAAGTATTCAGTTAGGACTCCTATGCTCGTACCAGACTAGGATTTCCATGTAACCCTGCCCCCCCGGGATATATAAGGGCGGGCAGGGACCCCTCCAAAACATACCTCATAACCTCCAAGGCAATACAAACCAACAGGACGTAGGGTATTACGCATACTGCGGCCCGAACTTATCTAAAGGCTTCGTGTTCCTTGCACCATTGAGTTCCTGTTCTCGACGACACCCTACCTACAACCTACCACCTCGGGGGTATCCCTCGGTGGGCTTGTCGGTAAAACACCGACACTTTGAAATTTCTTTTGAAAAACTTTAAAAAACCCTCCGGATTGACGGTTGAACAAGGGAGTAAGAGATGTTAACACTCTACAAAATCGTTCTGACTCTCAACCGCCAAAGGTGAGGAGAAGCTACAAGCCCCACAGTGATAAGGTAAGAGGTAAGAACAAGGCAAACTTATTCAAAATCATGGTAAGAACACTTTGTTGTGCCTAAAGTATAGGTTGGAAATGCAACATTGAAGCAACTCCTAATCAACAACATAAAGCCTTGTTTTGCTCAGGGACGAGCAAAAGGCTAGCTTGGTGGTGTTGTTGACGGTCCTTCAATGCCAAATCCGACCGTCAACAATACTCCCAAGCAAAGGAAAACCATACCTCTTACTCACATATTTGTATCACTAACCTAGCTCCACAACTGTTTTGCTTATCTACCTGTTTCAGGGATACAAGTCTGCAATAAGAAGAAAACACGAAGAATACGCAGCTACACATGCACAGAAGATCACCCACTGCGACACACTTACAAGAAGGGCCCACAAGTCATACCAAACCAACGTAACAAGGCGGTAAACATCAAGAGATAAGGTCTAGACCCATTTATTAGTGCCCCACACGAAGGCAGTGGCGAGAGGTGGCAAGGGGGGGGGGGGGGGGGGGTCGGCCGCACCTTGGGTGCGGCTGAACCCAGCCTGCCTCCCATCCAGGTGCGCCTTGGCGGGAAGATCATCCTGATCCTCTAGAGGTCGGTTCCAAGTGTTTCCATATGAAGTGATGGCAAGAACCGACCTCGAGAGCTATAAAAGGAGCCTTTCCCCTCTCATTCAACACACACCACACTTGGAGCCATTCTCTCTACTCTCACTTGTGACTTGTAATCCTAGGGTAGTGGAGCTAGGCTAGAATCTCTCCTAGCAAATCCAGTCATCCTCGGGATCACAGAGCAATCCTCGGTCCTTGGTATGGATTTGTATTCAACTTGTCAGTATCTTATTCATATTATAGAGCTGAGCTTTGGTTGTTATGTTATCTTGATAGTCTATCATGCTCATGCCTGTAATGTTATCCTGGTAATGTGTCATGCCTCAGCTTGTTGCTTCATCAGTTATACTCTCTATATGCTTAGGGCAGATGATCTGGGTAAGGATAACGGTTCATCATGCCTTCGGGCTTGCCTTAGTGTTTTACTTGTCCATCCGAAGTGTGGGAGACCCGGGGACACTAAGGTAGTGACCTCATACACGGGCGTGGTGCTCGGGTATGCGGGATCCTTCGAATATGCCGTTGCTCCACGGTATTGCAGGGGTAGGCCGCAGAAGGTGACAGCTCTATTGGTCCGCCATGATGTTCCGTCCTAGTTAGTGAAGTCCCCCACATTCGTGTTTGGGGTAGGAGTTCATGCAAAGATGTAACGTCCTGGATGTACTTCGGAACGAGACATTCTCCCTGTTGTCCCTATTTTCCTGGCACCTGCAGTTCTAAGCATGTTTAGAGTGTAACCTTTCCTTGTATGAATAGATGCTAATAGGACTTTGTTGTATACCTTTGCTCTCACTAACCCATAGGTTTATTCGTTCATTCTTTATCCTGAGTTTGGCCCGTGTGTGTGTCACATTACCCCTATTCATATCTTTTATCATGACTTACCCCTGTTTATGCTATAGTCTATGACTTATTCATATGATCTTGCTCTTGTACCAAGTAAACTCTTTACAATCATTCCCTTCTTTGGAAAAATATAAATAACGATACCCGAATACTCACCGGGTGAAATGTTACAGCGGTATATCCGTGCGCTTGCGGATCTTTTTCTGTAATCGTTAAGACATACCACAACGACGTTTCCTGGTGCCGCTGCTAGGGATGGGATTAACACCCTCGTTCCTAGTGGTGACGCTAAGAAACGCCAACAAGCATTTCTAGCGCCGTTGCCGGGAACTAACAATCCCGGTAGTGACGTTAAGAAATGTCAACAGTTATCACCAGATCTGGATGAGAAAGTGCGACGAAGACAAAACTAGTTTCACAACACCCTTCGGCACATTTTGCTTTATGAGGATGCCCGAAGGCCTAAGAAATGCAGGAAACACTTTCAATAGAATAGTGAAGGCAGTCCTCGGGCCTCAGGTGGATAGAAATGTCTCAGCATATGTGGATGTTGTCGTGGTCCGAAGCCAGAAAAGAGAAGGCCACATAAAAGACCTTCGGGAAAAATTTGCAAACCTTCGGCAACATGGCCTCAAACTGAACCCGGAGAAATGTGTCTTCGAGGTAACAAGGGGAAAAATTCTGGGTGCATGATTTCTGAAAGAGGAATCGAAGCCAATCTAGAAAAAATCAAAGCTATCAGGCGCATGAAAGCTCCTTGCACTCAGAAAGAGGTACAAAAGTTTGCAGGTCAGTTGGCTTCGCTAAACAGATTCATCTCAAGGTCCACTAAATGAAACTTGCTGTTTTTCAAGGCACTTAATGGCTCCGGTAATTTCCAGTGGGGGCCAGAGCAGCAAAGGGCATTTGAGGAATTGAAAAGTTACATCGAACACTTGGCAGTCATGTCTAGTCCAACGTCGAAGGCAGAGCTCTTATTGTACATCGCTTCGTCCGGAGCTGCAGTCAGCGCAGCGTTGGTCGAAGAACGCAAAACTGAAGGAGTTTTGAAAAAGTGTCGATAACTTTGTGTCCGAAGCACTCAACGGCTCGAAGTTATTGTACTCAGAAATGGAGAAAATGGCCTATGCAGTTGTCACGACAGCAAGAAAGCTTCAGTATTACTTCAAGAGCCACATAATCACTATACCAACATCGTACCCCCTTCGGGACATGTTCGAGAACAGAGAGGCCTCCGACAGAATAGGCAAGTGGGCAGCACCACTTGCAGAGCACACAATCAATTTCACTTCGCGAAGTGCAATCAAGTCCCAAGTGTTGGCAGCTTTCATAGCAGACTGGACGCCTTCGTCCCCAGAACAACAATAACCAACAATCGAGGTCGTTTGGCAGATGGAATGCGATGGGGCAAATTGTGAGAAAGGTGCAGGGGCTTCGGCTATTTTGGTTGCTCCTTCGGGCGTAAACCTGAAATATGCTATCCGATTGGACTTCGGCGGTTGCACAAATAATGTGGAAGAATACGAAGGTTTGCTCTTTGGGCTTCAGAAGGCAAGAGCACTGGGAGTCCATCGGCTATCCATCAAATCCATCTCGGAACTCATCACGGGGCACGTGGACAAATCATACAAGGCACGACACCCGGAGCTGGTGAATTATTTGGCGGCAGTCCGTGGGATGGAGAAATATTTCTTGGGCTTCAGTGTCAGAAGTTTTCCAAGGGCACTAAACAAAGAAGCAGATGAGTTAGCAAAGGCCGCCGCTCAGCAGAACCCGCTACCTCTGGATGTGTTCTTTGAAACACTAAAGCATGCATCAATCCACAGTGACAAAGAACCTGTGAAGTTTGTTAATGCCATCTCCAGCAAAGACTAGAGAGCCACAATCATGGCATATCTCCGAGGACACTTCGTACCAGAAGATGAAAGAGAAGAAAAAAGAATGGCGCTTCGGTCCAGAAACTATACTATCATCAACGAAGACCTGTACCGAAGGCAAGTAGCTCCTCTCAGGGATACACTCCGGCATGTGCTCATCACACATCGGCACAAGAGCTCTCATCGGGAAAGCTTTCAGGCAAGGTTTTCATTGACCTTCGGCAGTAGAAGACGCTCATGAAATCATCAAAACATGCCCCAATTGCAAGAAACACGACCATTACAGCAAGTTCTCACTCGAAGAGGTGCACCTCATCCCGCTGATGTGGCCTCTCTCCAGATGGGGTATCGATATTGTTGGTCCGCTACCAACAGACCTGGGCAACAACAGATACGCAACGGTAACAGTTGAGTACTTTACCAAGTGGGTCGAAGCAAAAGCCCTTCGGGAGATCTCTGCTGGAGCTCTACAAAAATTCTTCCGGCAAAACATTGTGTGTCGCTTCGGTGTCCCAAGGGAGATAACGATGGATAATGGCAAACAATTCGATTCAGCAACCTTTCGGGCATTCTGTGAGCAGCTGGGAATGAAGCTATGTTTCGCTTCGGTATATCACCCTCAGTCCAACGGGGCAGTTGAGAGAACCAACGACATCATCTTCACTGGCATCAAAAAGAATATCACATATCAGCCAAAGGGCAAGTGGGTTGACGAACTCCCGAGGGTTATCTGGTCGCACAACACGACCGAATCAAGAACCACGAAGTTCTGCCCTTTCAAACTTCTATACGAAAAAGAGTGTATGACTCCGGAGGAGCTCAAGCTCGGTTTGTGGTGGACAGCCGAAGGCAACATTAAGCACGAAGACATGGCGGCAACTGTCGATATCATCGAAGCAGTGAGGCTACAAGCAGCCGACAACCTAAGCAAATATCAAGAGGAAACCCAAAGGTGGAAAAACAAGAAGATAAAGCCAAGGGAGATCAAAGAAGGCGACTTCGTCCTAAGGCAGATACCGAAGGGCAAGATGAAAGGCAAGCTTAACAGCAAGTGGGAAGGGCCATTCCTAGTCATGGAAATGGCAAGAACAGAAGCTCGCAGGCTTCGGGATCTTGATGGTGTCGATGACCCATACTCATGGAACAAAGACATGCTTCAGAAATACTTTGTATAGGGAACAATTGTAAGGGCTCCCAGAGGAAAAATAACCGAAGGGGCTCGTACAAACCACTATGTACTTTTCTTTTTGTTCGTTCTATGACCGAACTATGTACCAAGGATCCGTACTCTTTTCCTCATGGGGGAAGCCTTTGGCAGCCACCATGGTTACCGAAGGTGTGAGGTTTTTAACGAGGCGACCATCCTGTGTGAAATGAACCGAGTTTTTGAAATGAAAACCCGACTCCCTGTATCATTGTGATAGTCCCTGGATCAGTAGCTACCACATACATAACTCATTTCAGGTAGTAAACATAGTCATTCTTCGATTAAACATCATTCAAGGGTTTAATTATTACATAAATCCATAGGATTTGTAGTATGGATCCCTTACTGGCCACTTGGGCTAAATCGAGCAAACAGAAAGCGGAAAGTGATAACTAGGCTTCAGGACATCCTTCATCTCGGACCAGCTCCATCCACAGGCATGTCGAGCGTAGCACCGGCTCTAGTTGTCGTACCATCCGTCGTTGGTGGGGTCGTACTTCGGGTCCATCCCTGCGTCGTACCAGTCTATCCCCAAGGAGTGGGATAGGTCCACATCGCCATCCGTATGCAAGCTTTAAGTGGACTATTCTAGAGGTATTACAAGGAAAGGCAAGGGTTTCCTATGCAATGCATATATCAATAAGTCATCCATACTCCTCGACATGGGCCATCCTGGCACTCCAGGTCCCGGGTCACTCACTCCTCCAAAGCCCTCCAATTCGGTGAGAGAACTCCCACTCCTCGCACCTCAACTGCCCAAAGAAGGAAAAACAAGTCTAGAGGGAGGTAGAAGTCAAGTAACACTAACTATGAAGGCGAAGCCGGATCAAGAGTTGTACATGACCGAGTACGCGGCTATACGTATAGTTTTCACCCTGTAGGGGTTGTACACCTGTACCCACTCGACTCGAAGTCAACCGGGAGCAAGCCGTCTGACTCTGAGACACCGGTCAACGAAACTAACTGCTACGGCTCCCATCCTGCCTTCCCGAGTTTGGGATGCTTCATCCCGCAAGAGGTCGTCCCGGGACTGTGATGCCTTCTACGTCGGGTCCTGCAAGACCCTGCAATTCGGGGGACGCGAGGTTAGCACCTCCTCCCCTTACACCGATACTCTATCCTCCTACAGGCATGGTGCCGCGCGTCACTAGCTCGGATCGGATCTTCCCTCATAACAGAGAAGTGGCGTGCATGTTTGACATAGTTCCGTCTCCAGGTCCACCAACTCGGGCCTTAATCGCTAAGGCGAGTATCTTCCACAAGGACGTCTCCGCCGCAACGGTCCGTCGTCGGCACCCATCACAGGTATAGCCCTCTAAACTCCTCCAAACATCCCGAAGGACCAACGTCCCAAAGGACCCAACGTCCTGAAGGACATGTACCCGCCACAGGTACTCCGTAGGAAGTGCCCAACGCACAACCCAAGCCCTCGATCAGAAGATCGAGTTAAGTTTAACTCGCCCAAGCTAGATTCCTATCCCCCCAACTCCTCAAAAGAGTCTCCACACACGCCAAGACTATAATCACACATCTCATGCACAACAAGGGTCCATCTCATATATACAATCAAGTTGGGTACAAGGAATCAGGTCAAACAAGGGCTATGCAGGTTTATCTCATAAAAGCATCTCAGTAGCAATAGCAATCTAACAAGCATGACTACTAGGTATTCAGATCATAGATGGGCGTGAACCTGGCATCTCCTCGTAGTACTCCTGCTCCTCCTCATAGTCCTGAGCGTCGTTCAGCTCCTCGGAGTCTGGTCCTATTCGTAAATACGTATAAGTATAGGGGCCAAAGTGCAAAAGTGCACAAAAAGGTATCCAAAAGAAGATCCAAATCACCCAACTCTTATTCTAACGGGTAGATCATGATTTTAGAAGAATTATGAAACTTGTTTCATAATTTTTGGAGGTCCGGTTGATTTATTATGAATTTTTAAAGGTTAAAAGCATTTCTTAAAATCATAAATGAATTTTGGAAAAGAAAATACACAACAGTGACACGTGGTGCCACCAGAGCGTGCCACATGGCATTCTGACATCAGCATGACGTCACTGTGGTGCCAGCCAGGCTGACGTCAGCATGGGTCCTGTTGACGTCAGCGTTGTCTGGTCAACGTTGACCAATCAATGGTCATCTGGGTCCACGGGTGTCACACCCGGTTTAAGGACAAAACCGAATGCATAACTATATGTATGCCAGGATCAAGTTCCATACATATAGTGACATCATCAGTAAATAACAGCAACAGTATCACGTAAAGAAACATAAATAAGTACTTACAAGACTATTAGAGATATGCGCTTTTCATGGAAACGAAGGCTCCAAACTTCACAAGCAAACGACTGGGGGTTGCGTACGCCTAGAACTCTTCATCATCTTCAGTAGGCTTCACACCTTTTTCTTCTGAGCAGCAGTTAGCAAGGGTGAGTACACTTATGGTTGGTACTTAGCAAGGCCACAAGATATAACCAGAATAATGATTTAAATCCATCTTTAAGTTTATTAATCATGTGAGGGTCCAGGCCGCTCTTGACCGTGAGCACGGCTGATATATCAGTTTTAGACACTCTGCAGAGGTTGTACACTTTCACCACAAGTCGCGTAAAAGTTCAAAAGAACTTTGGACCCAACCATGCTGTGCTAGCTAGGCACAATACCACACTTCCGAGGTGTGACTGCATAGGGACGCTACGAGGCCTTTACAAAGATTCCCTAATAAGAAGTAGTCCGCTAGAGTTTCGGTAGCAGTGTGGTCCATAAATCTCCCTAATGGTGAGCACCTTAGCGAAGGCTGCTACCCCAAGAGGACCGGGCTATGACCCCTATCACCGACCCCCTCCTTGCCCTTTCGGTAAGACCGCTTCAAACTAGAGTCTCTAATTAATTAGCCAAGACCAGAGCTACATAGTCCTCATGGTTGTACTGTTTTCCTGGGTGGTTCTCCATGTTCCAATTCATACATGGTATTCTTGTAAATAAGCATAGATAGAAGGATGGTTAGGGTCACTTGCCTTTTTCCAACGAAAAGCTACTCTTACTACTCTTCAGCTCTTGCTTACTTGGAAACCTTGATCTTCAAGCTTCAACAACGATCATTCTACTCGAAGCAAACATCGAGCACAAACATACAAAACAACAAACAAGTACATCTAAGAACAATACACCAAACACAAAACAAAAGCTTTTAAAAGAGCGTGCTAAAGGATAAGGCTCGCTGCTACGGTTACAAGAGCACAAGAGACACAGAAAACGGAGCTAGGGTTGAAAAGACACAGCTATCGGAAAATTGGTATTATAAAAGAAACAAAAGAACTATGAGCTTTATTTATTTTAATTGGAAAACAAATGTATAAGATATTCAAAACAAAATATCCTTGATTATAATTATCTTATATTATATTTTTATTTATAAAAGCGGAGTAGAACTTAGTCATATTTTATTTATGATCGTCTATGTACAAATTACACTAATTAACAATTAATTGGAAAGAAAACTTGTGAGAGCATCCAAATGCATAACTTTATATTTGGTGTTCAACTAAACAAATTATATTTAGAACACATTTGAGTTGGTATTAGTCAGATTAACATTAGTTATGAAAAACCGAAGGTAAAGACCTAGGTGGATTTTAATTAGAAAAACTAGGTGAGAGAACTTTAATCAAATTAAATCTATTTTTAATTAAAAGACAGGAACTAAGGCACAACGACACGACTAAATGGTAGCTTAGGGTTTTATAAGACTTAACACAACAAGAACGAGACGAAAAGGAGCTAAAACGACGAAGGTAGGGCTAAAACAAGGCTCCAGGGATTTATCTACGAAGAAACTGAACTTTTAGGGGCTAAATTGAAGAAATCAGGGGCTAAAACATAATTAAACCTTAAACAAAGGGTCGGGGTGCAAAACTGGAGATCCTGGAAGGTGGGTACTAATTCTGGAAAGGTCAGGGGTCAGGACAGAAAAAGAAAGGGCTCAACTCTAATTATTTTTCTACTGATCTGGACTGCGGGTTGATTACTGGAAAGTCTAGGGGCTTTTCTGCAAAGGTTCCGGGGACGGCTAGGTTTGGCTCAGTCGGGCAGATCTGATCCGTTGGATCACGATCCGACGGCAGGGTAAGGGTCGGGCGAATCGGACGCGGCTCAGATCTGTTCTGGCCGTTAGATTTAGATCGGACGGCAGGGTGGGCGAAGGCGGCGTCTCGTGCGCGGCTCAGATTCGCTCTGGCCGTGAGATCCAGATCGAGCGGCGGAGATCGAGCGGCGGGACGAGGGTCGGCTCGGGTCGACCTGGCGGAGAAAAAGGGTCGGGCGAATCGCTACGCTGCGCTGGGCGCCGGCGGCGAGCGAGAGCGGCGGCGGACGGCCGGAGTTCACCGAATCCGGTGTTCCGTGGCTCGGTTCAGGCTGGGATTGTGCCAGGGAGAGAGAGGGCGGCACGGCGAAAGTGTTGGTGGCCATGGGACGGCCGTGCAGCGACTGTAGGCCGGCGGCCACGGCGGCGGGCGGAAACAGAGGTCCGGCGAGAAATCGGGGCTGCGACAGAGCGAGAGAGAGGGGGAAAACGGGTGCGGCTTGGTGCTCACCACTTCGCGGATCTCCGGCGAGAGTTGCAGGCGGCGGAGAAGCAGAGGAACGGCGAGTCGACGGAGGGGCGGCGTCACGGGGCGGCGGCGTTCCTCCGGTGTGCGGTTTGCAGCGGCGTGCGTCGGTGTTGAGTAGAGGAAGGGATTGAAGATGGCTCTGATGCAAAGCGGGGCTCCGGCGTGGGTTTTATAGGGGAGGGGAGGAGGCGGAGCGGCCGGGAAAAGAGAAGGCGGCAGCTCACGCGGCGGACAGCGAAGGAAAGGGCGGAGCGCGTAACGCGACGAGTATGGCAGCCAGCGTCGCGGGGAAGGAAAGAGGAGACGCGGGCGACGACGCGGAGTCGATCTGGATTCGGGGTGAGGAAAAAGGAAAGGGGAGGGAGCGCGGACGATGGCGCAGCAGTGCGTCTAGCGTCGCGAAGGAAAAAGGAAAGAGGGGAGGACCAGAGGAAGAAGAAAGGAAAGGAAGAGAGGGGCGCCGACAGGTGGGACCCTGCTGTCGGTGGGAGAGGGGTAAGGGAGAGTGAGGCGAGTTGGGCCGGCTGAGTTGGGCCGCGGGGAGAGGAGAAAAGAAAGAGAAGGAGAGAGAAGGATTTGGGCCGGCTGGGTTGGGCCGCGAGAAGAAGAAAAGAAAGAGAGGAGAGGTTTTGGGTCGGGCTGGAAGAAGGGAAATAGAGAGAGAAAGATGGGATGAGCCAAAAGAGATAGGGAAGAGAGAATAAAGATTTTAGGGTAGTTTTTGGATATTTTTATTTTGCAAACTCAAACACGCTAACAAACAAAACTAATGCAACGACATGAGTGCAACATACATAAAACCATTTTTATTTTAATTCTGGAGGACAAAATTTATTTTTCCTATACTAGATTTTCTATAAAGAAAATAAATGTTGAAATTTTTATATAATTAGGAGAAAATCATTGCTTTATTATTATTATATTTTTAATCACATCCTAAAATCCATTAATTTTAGGGTGTGACAACGGGTCAGAGGGGTCCACCCGTCAGCCTCAGCCAGAGGCTGACGCGTGGGGCCCTTGGGTCAGGTGAGAAGAAAAAAGAAAAACAACTAGGGTTTCTCAGGTTGAAACAGAATGGGTCGGCTCGCTGGCCCAACTAAGCTCGGCTCAGCTCGTCGGGTCGGCTCGGGTTCCTGGCTCCACATGCCGGCTTGGGCTCGGCTTCATGCCACAGGCCGGCTCGGTTGTCCGCTCTTCGGGCCGGCTCCTCCTCTGCTTCCTCTTGGGCTGGCGCAGCTTGTCTCGTCCCGGCTCGGTCCGATCGCCTTTCTTCTTCTTGGGCTGTTTCTTCCCGGTTCATGGCCCATCTCGGGTTCCTCTCCCTTCTGCGGCTGACGAGCCAGGCCCACCCGTCGGCGTCGCCCCTCCCTCACTGGCGGCTGGGACCCGCAGGTCAGCGACTGTAACACCCAAAAATATACGAAATAAAATTTTAAAAACATTTTTATAAAAGTCACAAAATGAAATTTTGCATGCATCTTTCTTTTCTTTTTCTTCTCCTGTTTTCTTTCAGCCCGGCCCAAATCTCTCTCTCTTCTCCTTCTATTTTTCTTCTCCTCCTCTTCTTTTCTTTTCCTTCTCTTCTCCTTTTCTTTTTGCCCCGCGGCCCAACCCAGTCAGCCCAATCCTTCTCTTCTTCTTTTTCTTTTTCCTTCCCCGCGGCCCAACTCGGCCGGCCCAATCCGCCTTACTCCCTCACCCCTCTCTCACCGCCAGCAGGGTCCCACCTGTCGGCGCCCCCTCTCTCTCTTTCCTTTCTTCTTCCTCCCGCACTGCTCCCCTTCTTTCCTTTTTCCGCCGCGACACCAGCGCGCCGCGCTGTTGTCCGCGCCTCCCTCCCCTTTCCTTTTTCCTCCTCATCCCGAATCCAGATCGACTCCGCGCCGTCGCCCGCGTCTCCTCCTTCCTTCCCCGCGACGCTGGCCTGCCATACTGTGGCAGAACCACCTGAATTAATTCGGCTCAAGCGCGCTAACCATCACCACAAGGGCAATCAGGGCTAACTCGCACTTCAGATGGAGTAGTCCACTGGTCTGTCGGGTAACCTCCCGATACAACCACGATTTTTGCCGATTGGAACCACACATACATGTACTCACACGAAGGTGAGCCTAGAGGATACAACATTCCACAAATTTTACACCACAGGGTTCATCATAAACTAATATTACAACGAAGTTCAAATTCGTAAAACAAGGTAATTCAGAGTTCAACATAATGGAGTTCTTCAGAGTTCAATGCAGCAGAAAAATAATGATAAACTACTCGACGATACAGGATGTCTCGATGAAGCCCGTACGAGACATCACTCGGCATTATCACCGTTAGCCGGGGGCGTATCCCATTCCACCGACCAACCAGGAGGAAGGGTACAAGGCCAAGTCAAACTAGCGATCATATCCTCGAAAGAATCACCTGAAAACAAGCCACAAGCAAGGCTGAGTATACTAATACTCAGCAAGGCTTACCCGACTAGTGGAGTATACTTAGCCGACTCCTAGACATGCAAGGCTTTTTGGCTTGAGGGGTTTTGTTTTGCCGAAAAGCATATACAAGTAGGTCCTTACTTTCAAATTTTAGCTCCAAGTTCTAGTTTTCTTTACCCGTTCTAGGTAAGCAACTATTCAATATCATACATGGTGGAAGAATTAATTTGCATCCAACAAGATTAATCATCATCATTGTTCCTCTTCTTACTCTATGTGGTAAAATGGTCAAGCAGTCTCAATAACCGCGAGAAACGGACGATTCGAATCGAATTTCTTAACCTTGCAAGGGAAATCTAAACACACATCACGTGGTTACTCCCAGAGTCACACGTGCAACTTTTCCCTTCAATTCCCGCTTCACGGAACAGGCCCACCGCTCTTGACTACACGTCCCCATGGCCCGGCCATGGCGGCACATGCACCCGCCATTAGCTAGATGTGAATGAATTCAAGACGGTGGGGAGTATATTCCGGCCTCAGTTCAATCCGGTACTTAAGCTTACCGATTACCATATTCTCGGCATGTGGTTAGTACGTTCAAAGACTTAACCACCACTACCACATACTGCGGCCTTAGCATTTTTCACTAAACAGACGGGGCCTCAATCATCAACATAAACATCGTACCATAGCCCCGTCCGTCGACCTTATGATTGCAGCATGTAGTAAACATTCAACTCCTAAATTCTCGCGAGTGACAGGAAATCACTCGACTTTTACCGAGTCCTATTAGCATAACATTCTATCGAACCTTACATCTAGTGTTCAGAGCATGGGTACCTAGGATCATGCAACTAAGTTTTCATCCAACTCCTATAAACTTAATGCACAAGTAAAATAGAGTAATAAGTTGCATAAGTTTAGAAAATAGGGTTCATGCTCCGGGGCTTGCCTTCTTGGGTAGGGTTAGTTTGGGGCTCGTCCGAACTCGAGTTCGGGTCTTCGAAAGCTTCAATTAAATTCACTTGGGCTTCACGCTGCTCACTCTCGGACGCGGGCACCAGCTCGTACGTTCCGTCGACGAGAGTAGTCGATTCTATATGAATGCACAAGTGTAAGTTATAGTGATGGTATACGACGATCATTTTCCATCACGATAAAGTTGCAGTTCACAAAACATCGACTTGGTTGTGAAGTTACTTAGTTAAGATTTTATTGGGCAATTGTTAATAGAGGGGATTGTGTTGTATTGGAAATTTTAATTTTCTAATCACAACATGGATTAAACACAACTTCAGGACTAGGTAACTTCTGGTGATGAAATTTTTATTTAGAGCACATTATGCAGAGATAAGACTACTGTAAAAATTTTAGAAATTTTTTGGGCAGCAGAATAATTATGAAAAAAAGTAATACACAGCCACTACTAGAACCTAGTTATTTTTATACAGAACAAACCATTCAAGTATTGGTTCTAAACCTTTTACAGGGTGTTAATCTATTCATATATGTGTTACTGGAAATTTTTCAGATTTTATTGTGCAAGATACAAAGCATAATAAATAGGACAAGATACACTTAGGTTAATAAATATTAATTTCTACAGAATGTTTTACAAGATTTCTGTGTATGAAACTTTTTATACAGCAAGAGCTATTCTAAAGTGTCCTACAGTAAAAAGTTGAACATTTTCCAAGCACAGAATCTAATTATCTTTATTTAGTGCATTTTTCCCACCATGAAATTATATAAATAAGTTACAGGTAGGAAAAATGTTCTAAACATTTTTCTGTGATATTTAGGCATCAATATAACAGCTCTGAAAAAGTTTCACAACATGAATCACAATATAACAGAAGTTACAAATTAGTTTTATCAATTCATGTCATAAATAAGTTTTATTAAAAGTTTAGCTAGAGACGGGTTCTGGTCCTAATATTTTTACACTGGCCTACACATCAAGCAGCGAAACTACTGTTAAATTTTCAGGTTCAGAACTGGTCTACAACAGTGGGTACAATTAAAGTCTATTAAACTTTCCATTTAATTTATAGCAAGATTTAGCAAGCAACTGAAAAAATTCATGTAACAAAAGTTGTAGATTTTCTTCTGAAAATTCCAGAACAGTTGATTTTGTATTTTTCCGATTTTTTTCCGATTTTATATGAATTTTACAAGTTTGCTATTTTTGAATTCAAAGTTTTACACAGGTTTACAGATATGCCCCTGGAAACTTGCGTGCAGACTCTTTCAAAGATTTCAATCGTTGCTATTGGGTCCCTGGCGGCGCTGGCATGGCGGCCTGCCAAATTCCGGCGAGGGGGCTCGTCGGCGGCGAGGGGAAAAGGGTCGGGAAGATCCAGGGAGGTGAAAGCTACCTTGGGATGGCCTTGGTTGGGGTTGGGGTGGCCGGAGGTGGCTCGTCGGCGCGGAGCAGAGGGGCGGCGGCGGGGCGGAGCGTCGGCGAAGCGAGGGTCGGGCGAAGCCGAGGGTCGGGCGAAGCGAACGGTCGTGCGAGCGAAGGGTCGGGCGAAGCGGAGTGTCGGGCGAAGCGGAGGATCAGCGGCAACCGCGCGTCGGAGGGTCGGGCGGGGCGGATAAGAAGGGTCTGCAGTGCAAATAGAAGATAAGGCAGGGGCTAGTTTGCAATTTCAAGTGTTTCTCAAATTTTTTTGTGGCGACTCAAAAATCCTTGAACATGAAAGTTGTTCAAAATGAAAAGTTACACAAGTTTTGTTTCAGGCCAAAGTTCATTTGAGTTCTAGTTTAGAAGTTATTTTAAAAACTCAAAAAGTATAATTCGAAGAGCACGCCATTTCCTGGGCAACAATTTGCATTCACTCCTAGGCTTCAACTAGACTCTTGTTTTTCATGTCAATAACGATGTGCCTGTTTAATTTTTGCAGCCATGTTTGCATCAATATGAAAGTTATTTAAATTGTTTGATTAACGTACATGTACTTATGCACATATACCCAACTATTTTTCAATTCAAAGCAAAACCAATTTATAATTCGTTTCTTTTAAACTTTTCTTAGTTATTTGTGCATCGTTTTAAGCTAATGAGGCTTATTTAGCAATTTAAACACCTAGGGTGTTAAACATACCGGCCGCAGTACGCGCCCCGCCCTTTCCTTCGCAGGCCGCCGCGTGAGCCGCCGCCTTCCCTTATCCCGGCCGCTCCGCCTCCTCCCCTCCCCTATAAAACCCACGCCGGAGCCCCACTTTGCACCCAGAGCCAGCTTCAATCTCTTCCTCTACTCCACACTGTCGCACGCCGCTGGAATCCGCATACCGGAGGAACGCTGCCGCCCCGTGTCGCCACCCCTCCGCCGACTCGCCGTCCCTCTGCTTCTCCAGCGACTACAACTCTCGCCGGAGATCCGCGAGGACGTGACATCCTTTGTCTCCAAGAAACAAAGAGGGAATCTTTTGACAATTCTTACATCAAGAATTTTTGCACTGCCCAGCTTGATAGCTTTGTTTTTCTCCCTTCGGTTGGTGCATCAGGTGGCAGTCTAATTGTTTGGAATAGTTCCAAGTTTGATGGTGAGGAGATTTTCCAAAACGAATTTGCCCAGTCAGTCGAACTGACCTGTAGGTTGTCAGGCTTTAGCTGGATTCTCACAAATGTTTATGCCCCCTGTACTGCTGAAGGAAAAGTAAATTTCATCAATTGGTTTAGGAATATTGCTATGCCAGAGGCCTTTAGTTGGCTGATTGTTGGAGACTTTAATCTAATCAGAGCGCCTGGGAATAGAAACAAACCTGGTGGAAACTTGCAAGAAATGTTTGCTTTTAATGAAGCTATTAGTAGATTGAGTCTGGTTGAAATACCACTAAAAGGTTGTAAGTACACCTGGACCAACAAACAGTTTAATCCCCTGCTTGAAAGGCTTGACTCGTTCTTCACCTCAAATGCTTGGACTACCTTCTTTCCAAACACAACTGTTACAGCTCTTTCAAGGGACACATCAGATCGTACTCCTTGTCTTATTTCAGCCTCCACTTTCATCCCTAAGTCCAACATCTTCAGATTTGAGAATTATTGGCTAACTCATGATCAGTTTCTAGCCACAGTTCAACATGCTTGGAATCTGCCCTGTAATCACAATGACAAAGCCAGAGTCATTGGTGGTAAATTCAAAAGCCTGAGAAGAGTACTGAAAGCCTGGAAGAACCACCTTCCAAACCTAGCAAAAGGAATTCAAAATTGTAAGGAGGTGATCCAGCTTCTTGATAATTTGGAAGAAGTCAGAGACTTGGCTATTCATGAATGGAACTTTAGAACTGTGATGGATCATCTTCACAAGCTTTTAAACCAACAGTGTATCTACTGGAAGCAAAGAGGTACCATTAAGTGGGTCAAATTTGGGGATGAATGTACTGAATTCTTCCATGCAAATGCCTCCATCAAGCATAGGAAGAATTACATTACCATGCTTAAAAATGGCCAAGGCATAGATATTTTGGACCATGAAGGCAAAGCTCAGCTTATTTGGGATTCTTTCAAGGAAAGACTTGGGCAGTCAGTCTTCACCCAAATATATGTTGATCTAGATGCACTCTATAACCCAAGGGATGACCTTGATTGGCTGGACTCTCCCTTTTCAAAGGAAGAAATTGATAAAATCATTGCTGAGTTGCCTAACCATAAATCTCCAGGACCTGATGGGTTTAATGGAGAGTTCATGAAGAAATGCTGGAGTCTAATTTGCTGAAGATTTCTACAATCTGTGTGAGGCTTTCCAGGAGGAGGAAGAACTATGCCTCAGAAGTATCAACAATTCTTTCATCACTTTGATCCCCAAGAAAGACTCCCCTCTAACCTTAAATGATTATAGGCCAATCTCTCTCCTGAACTCTTCTCTGAAACTTTTGACCAAACTCCTAGCTGACCGGCTTCAGCAAGTGATTTTTCTTTTAGTGCATGCTAATCAATATGGTTTTATTAAAACAAGAACAATCCAAGATTGCCTAGCTTGGTCCTTTGAATATCTGCACCTCTGCAAAACCTCAAAGAGAGCGATTGTTATCTTGAAGCTGGATTTTGAAAAGGCTTTTGATCTGATTGAACATCAAGCAATTCTCGAAATCCTAAAACATTTGGGATTCAGTGATAAGTGGATTGGTTGGATTAAAGCAATTCTGGCTTCAGGTACATCATCGGTCTTACTTAATGGTGTTCCTGGCAAGACTTTCCACTGTAAAAGGGGAGTTAGACAAGGTGATCCTTTATCCCCACTCCTCTTTGTTCTAGCAGCAGATCTCTTACAACACTTGGTAAACAGAGCAAAGAATCTGGGTGAGCTCAAACTGCCAGTCCCTGAAAAGGCAGGAGAGGATTTCCCAATAATCCAATATGCAGATGATACCTTGATTTTTATGGAAGCATGTCCACAGCAGCTACAATCTTTGAAGAACTTACTGAATCAGTTCACAGCCTCTACTGGACTGAAAGTCAACTACAACAAGTCCTTTCTGGTTCCTATTAATGTCCCTGATGACAAGATGACTTCCCTAGCAGACATTCTAAGTTGCCAAAAGGCTAGCATGCCTTTCACTTACCTAGGGCTTCCTCTATGTCAGAACAAGCCTCGCATGGAGGACTTCTTGCCTCTGGTTCAGAAGATAGAAAGGAGGTTGTTGTCCACATCTGCTTTTCTCTCACCAGCTGGCAAACTTGAAATGGTCAACTTAGTGCTCACTTCAACTGCTGTTTTCCACTGCTGTACTTTGAAGCCTCATAAAGGAATAATCAAGCAAATAGACAAATACAGGAAGCATTGTCTGTGGAGGGGGTCGGATCCTAATGCCAAGCAACCCTCCAAAGCAGCATGGTCAATGGTCTGCCTCCCTAAACAGGAAGGAGGTTTAGGAGTGTTAAATGTGACCACTCACAATGAGGCTTTACTTCTAAAATTCCTCTATAAATTCTTCTCTAAAGCTAACATTCCTTGGGTCAATTTGGTTTGGGAGAATTACTACTCTAATGGAAAATTACCGGGACAGCAAAGAAAAGGTTCTTTTTGGTGGAGGGATATTGTCAAACTCCTTGACTCTTTCAAAGGAGTGGCTAAAGCTATTGTTCACTCAGGAGACTCGGTGCTCTTATGGCAGGATCTCTGGGGAAATGGTGTTCTCAAGCTAAGCTTTCCAGAGCTTTTCTCCTTTGCAAAGGATGCAAACATCTCAATCAGGCAAGCATTGGATGTACAACAGTTTTCAGACAACTTCCATCTCCCCCTCTCCAGTCAGGCAACACCTGCAGTTCCTCCAACTTACTGATATGGTGCAACCATTCCTCCAAGACGATGATAAAGATACTTGGACCTTCATATGGGGGAACAACTGTTTTTCAGCTCAGAAAGCTTACAAACAGCTAATTGGTCATAGACAAACGCATCCAATCTTTTCCTGGCTGTGGAGATCCAAAGTACAGATGAAGCATAAAGTTTTCTTTTGGCTTGTTCTGAAAGACAGGATCAACACAAGAGACATGCTATGAAGAAAGGGAATGCAGCTGGATTCATTTGTTTGTGAATTATGCATCTTGCAACGACCTGAAACTACTGTACATCTTCTTTTGAGGTGTAACTTTGCCAAAGCCTGTTGGGCGTCCATTGGAGTTCATTACAACCCTTCAAGACCGGTGTTTGAAATATTCAGGAGAATTAAACTACAAATTGGAGTACCCTTTTTTATGGAAATCATCATCTTAATGGCCTAGAGCATTTGGACAACGAGAAATGATTGGTTGTTCAACAATCGTGATCCATCGGTGGAGAATTGCAAAAGGAAATTTAGAGCAGAGTTTGAGCTAGTTCTACATCGAGCAAAAGCATCCACCATCCCTGCAATGAAGTCATGGATAGACAACATCTGATTTCCCCTTTTCTTTTCCTTTTGCTTCTGTTTTGGGTCTCTCCCTGTTCTATTTCTTGTAAAACCTTGTTTTTTTAATATATATATAGCTCAGTAGGGGCGCCCCCCTCCTGTTTCCCTTCAAAAAAGAAAAGCTCAAGTATTCATCGCGAATCGAGTGAAAAACTGAAAACCCTAGCAAGAACACGTTCTTGACAAAAACTCAAAATCCGGATCAATTTCGCGAGGGATTCGAGGGGGATTGAATCTAAGATGCTCACAAGGATTCTAGCAACAAATCCCCTCAAGAAATCCAACCCAAATGGCAGTCAAATGCGACGAACGAAAAATCATCCGAAAATCGCCCAAAAATGGAGAAAAAGAAAAACGCTCGGGATGAAATCAAAGGACACGAATTTAGTCTTTGGTTTAGTTCACGAGGTCTGGTTGCAAGCCAATCTTAAGCACAAACAAAGCTAAAATAGCAAAAAGATCAAATTAAAGATCCACTAATCTTTCTCTAACCCTAGCTCTCACAAAATAAATGAGAGGACCTCTAAATGAGAGATGCAAAAGAGGTTTACTGCCCACACAACCCCTCCACATATATATAGGCATTTGACGAATGACAAAAATGCCCTTACATGAAGCATATAACTCAAATACCCTCTAGGGGTAAAACTGTCCAACATTTTATCGGACCACCGGACGGACACGCCGTCTTCACGACTCTGCTTTGCCTCGACGTAAGCTTCGTGATGACGCCACGTGCCCTCCATCACCGCCATCCAGCCGCACCAGACGTGCCTCCGGTTTTGAGGCCAAACCGGTCAAACCCTCTCGCATGCCCCCGCAAGGTGCGACTCACCCCCGGTTTTGAGACCTCGATGGCGACGCGTGTTTGACCTCCCGCCAAGTGCCACGACGCCTTCAAGTCTTTCGCAATCCCGCTGCACGGGCAGCCTACTCAAACTTGCCATCGCCATCCTCCCTGACTCGGCCGACGCCGTCTCCATCCTGCCATGTACTCTCGCTCTTCCGTGCACCGCGTGGACTGCCCATGATTCCAACCGGACTCCTCGGGTCCATCGGTCCAAGCCTACTCGTGTTCATCCTTCACCACCCTCGGTCCATCGGCATGAACTTTTCGCTTGACCTTCACCTTATACCGTCAACCACCACGTCGCATCCTACGCCTGCATATCACGAGCCAAGAGATACATCCACACAAGACATATATGTTTACACACACCACAACTCAACGCACACAACACAACACTTTCGGTTAGTCATTAGCACAATCAAGCATATATGAAATATCGACTAAACCGGTAAAGCTCCAAATCATCTTGTCAATCACTCATCACATATTAGACCAAGGCTCATCTCAACTTGGTCTCTCACTATTTATAACCTGATACTAATACTCCTAAACTGACACGACTTAACAAACATGATAAAAAAGAAATAGCTAAATCTAGTATATTTACGAAGACTTTCAAAAAATATCGGACTCCTAGATCTTCTGATGACATTACCCCCTCGTCAGTCTTGGCCTGTTGCTGCGCCACCTTGGACCAACCCTTGACAGCGCCTTGATTGCGCTGGCGTCAGCTTTGACCAGGCCTTTTAGTATCTTGAACCGAACGGGCCATCGGCCTTCCTTGAAATTCCCCATCGGCTCAATTTTACTTGCCAAAATTATACTTGCAAAATTTTGGGGTCACAGAGACCATGAAGACGGATTTTTCCAAGAAAAATTCAATAGGATTTGTGGTGGCTGAAACTTCCTGTGGCACTGGACCGAACCTCACGATACGTGTGGGGGCATGCTGTTCGGAGTGAATTTGGATATCTTTAACATAGGGAGTACAGAGAAGGGTGGCATTTTTTTTATAAAGTTTCAGCTTAGAAATAAGAGTGATGCGTTTCAGTGATTTTTATTGGCTGTTTATAGAGCAGCCCAGCTGGAGTTCAAAGAAAACTTTCTAGCTGAGTTGTATAAGCTTGCAAGAAAATAATAATGAAAATTTTTACAACTGGCGGCCCTTTTTATTTAATGCCATCGTAGATGGTTTGGATTTGAGAGAATTCAAAATGTCAGGTCACAAATAATGGGCTAGTTTCAAAAAGGTGCCAACATATGAAAGGCTAGACAGTCTTACCGAGCACAAAGTGGGAACAAAATTTTTCTCTAGTCACGAATTCATGATTGATACCCTGAATAGAGAAATTTCAGACGACACGACTCTACTCCTTTGTACAGATAATAATAAACAGAAGGTGAACCGATGTTGATGGTTTTTTCGAGATCATTGCAAAGGTTTGGAACGGAGAGAAAAATGGCACCAGATCAATGCAGAAATGGCAAAACAAAATCAGGACGATGCTCTAATAAGAAAATACAAAAATTAACCACCGAGTATTCCAGTTTTACATGACGAGACGAGAACCAACTACACAACAACTTCACGAATACTCCATTTTTCAAGAAAGCATCCATCAAGAACTCAGCGCCGCTTAATAAATTCAACAACGACACCACCCTGGACGCTGCAGCAAGCACGTACACAACGATCACTCATACCTCACTTTAACTATCAACTGATTGGAGCCGTTGCGCTTGTGCCTCGCATTCTCTTCCTTGAGCTTCTTCAGTTCATCTTCCACTATTCCCCTGTTGTCTTTCTCACCAGTGAACTGCACCTCTTTAAGGTTGGTCAAGTGCTCGATTCCAACTATGCTCTGCTGGCCGACATAAAATTTTATCGCGAGGGTCTCTAGCTTTGGCATGGATCCTTCCTCGAACCGGTAAACTGCAGGAATTCCATGATTATTGAACATCCTCAGCTCCGTAAGCACCGGAAAGGATTGGGTAGTCCTTGCAACTATCTCTGTATCTGCGTAGAAGTCTCTCTCAAGGGTGGGCTTCTTCAGGTTGGGCAACTTACACAGGACGTCGAATAGGGTGTCACCACGAAGGTATGCCCAAGCTATTACAAACTCAACAAGATTAGTCAGCAACCCAACCCAGTGCGTCAGTGTACGGTCACCAAGGGAACCACACATCCTCGGGTATCTGAGGAGCCTTGGTGGCGAACGTGACTCGAGGCGGTGTAGAAAGTTCTCCTCCTCTCTATTGCTGATAATTTCGACGTTGAGGAATCGGAGGGAGTATAGCCTGCTCAGGGAGTGATCAAGCACTTCCGCAACATCCCGAGGAATGCCACTGGGAACAAAGATAGTTAACTCCTGCAGTTGCCCTAACTCGGCGATCTCCTTGGCAACCTCAGTGTTGGATGTGACAACCACATTGTTCACCTTGCGCAGTGCCTTCATTTTCCTTAGGCCCCTGGGCGCTTCCCAGTGGAAGCTCCAGTAATCATCCTTGTTGGAGAACTGCAGGCTCTCAAGGTTCTCCAGCTCCGTCACGGTCTCTGGTAGACCTTTGAGGAACGTAAGGCGCACGTCGAGCGTCTGCAAGTGCTCTAGCTGACCAACTTCTGGAGGCAACACGCTGATATCTGTACCCCTCAAGTTGAGGAACCTGAGAAGCTAATTCGGCAGATGCAAGCCATGTGTCTTTTTCCTAGGCCCTGGCAGTCTTGGAGGTCAAGTACCCTTAGCAGGGTGAACTCACCTAGCCGACTAAGCAGATGGTGCCCTTCAAACTCAAACATACTTAGTGATCGAACATGCTGCACATTCATCCCTGCTGCAGTTTTCTTGGATGACATTGATGTCGATGATGGCCCTTCTCCGGCATGGATGGAGAGGCGGCGAACCCTATCATATGACATCCCTTCGTACTGCCCACCTATCAGGCTTACAAAGTTGGCCTCTAGCGATTTGGTTACCATGACCTCAAGCATCATGTCGTGCACCCGGCACGTCTCCTCTCTCCCATCATAGTAGGTGACTATATCGGCAGCCCGGTCAATCATGCTTCTACTCACCAGCTCACTGAAGTAGCCTTCTGCAACCTCCATCAATGCCAAGCCCTGCTGCTCGGCGACCAATCCTTCGGCGATCCATCTCCTCAACAGCCTCTCCTTGACGATCACAAAATCCTCTGGGAAAATGCTAAGATACATCATGCAAGCCTTGAGGTGATGAGGCAGGTGGTCGTAACTAAGCACAACTATCTGTCGCATCCCCTCGAGGGTGGGATGGCTCTCCATGTGTGAACCAATTGATTTTAAAACTACTTCCCACATATGTCTGCTTTCAGGAGATTTGTAGCTTGCCAAGAGGCTGGCAATGCTTACAATGGCCAGTGGCAGCCCACCACATTTTCTTAAGATTTTTTGCATGACATCTTCAATCTCCCTAGGGCAAGCGCCATTTGTGGAGCCAAATACTCTGCTAAGGAATAGCTTCTTGGAGTCTTCAGCACCGAGGGCCTTGATATGATAGATGCAATCGCTACCATGACTGCATGCTCTGGCAACGGTATCTATCCGAGTGGTCACAATGATTCTACTACCGCAGTTGTTATCTGGTAACACACACTGGATTGCATCCCAGGCTGCTTCGCTCCAAACATCATCGATCACAATGAGGTACCTAGATTAATTCATCCAAGATATGTATTTAGAGATTACGTGTAGAAAAAAGGGTATTTCTAATACATTTAACCAGAATATTTATTCAAATTTTCTTTTGAACTTTGGACACCACTAGCAGGTTATTATTACAAGATTGTCTCAGACCAAGAATGCCAAAAATAACAACGATGAACTCCATAATACGAGTTTATCATGGGATCGGATCAACAATATTTCATATCCGATACTCCAGTTATGCTTTACTAGTCCACTAACTAGTGCTCCCGCACCACTAGAGAATCGTAAGAGATACAAGTATTAAGTTCGTGTTTGGTATCTGCATCTAATTGAAGTTACTTGTATTTTGTGTGTTCTCTCTGTGTTCGTTTTCAATGCAATGTCATACTCTATAATCCTTATATATTTTTCGGTCATATCCAGAGTATTTCCCCTGCTACATGGTACTCCATGTGTTCTCAATATGTATTTATATATTTCAGACCCTTATCTTAAGTATTGATACTTTTGTTGCAGTCCATGTATTATGACATCATGAATACATATTTTTACTTTCAAATTTTGATCACAATAGTTACAAATTTTGTATCAGCACTTTAATTCGAAACCTTTAGTGCTCTCGGTACTTATCAGAAAAATAATTTTATGCATCAAACTACACTTTCAATTACTACGATGGCAAAACCGGGTGCCCCTTAGACTTGGAGTGGATCTTGAAGCAAGATTTAGGATGGGATAACAATGCTAATCTTGAGAGAATATAAATATGTTATATTATCTTGTTCAAAATATACAATTTTTTCTAAAATAACAACTTAAATACTCAATTTGTACCAAATTATAAGTCGTTTTAGCTTTTTCAGGTACATAGCTTTTGCTATATATCTAGAATTATAAATTGGAACAAAGGAGTAAATTATTATCATAGTTACTAATAATTTAAAAATAGATTGTGGGCATATGATTCATTAAATGGACACTTTTCATGATTATTAAAACATAAAAAGATAAATATTTATTACTCATGCATACATGTTTAGTTGATCTGTACAACTGCACATATAGGCATAATTTGTAGTTATTTATACTTTTTCATAATGGAAAATGTTGATTATTACTTATTAGGTGTTGATTTGGGGATGTAAAAAATATTTTTAATAATGGAAACAACGGTAATTTAGGTTCATATTTAAGGTTTACTTAGTTTATATATCATAGAGATAGAGTGGGTAATTTAGTTGTAAATTAGTGGGTTATTTTATATTATATTTTTTAATTAATTCTTATGATATACATTATTAGGAAAGAAAATATAAATCCTAGAAATTTTATGTTAATAAAAAATATATGGCCTTCAATTTGGTAGGGGTCTAATCATCACCACCAAAAATAGCCATGAGACCTCTATTCTGCTTTATAAAGGTTACCCACATCTACCATTATGAAAAATATTTAAAATAATCCTTTAAATTTGCATCTAATTATCCACCTCTACCATTATAAAAAATAATAAAATAACATCTAATTTTGCATCCAAAATACCTACATCTGCCATAAAGAAACACATGAGTTTTAACTAACTTGAGGACAAAAAGATTTGCAGCACCTGATAAGATCATCTTTTAAAAGATCATAATTTAAATTCATTATGTCATGAGGAATGAAAGACTCATCACAACTGAAGCTAAGGTTTCAAATATAAATAAATATTAAAGACATATGAAGATGCCATGAGGGCTTGTTTGGATGTCCATGTATCCACTCAATCCATGTGTAGAAAAAAACTAAGAGTAAGGACGAAAAAACATATATATCAACGCTTGATAAGTTTATCCCAACTCAATAAATGTTGCATAATTTTTTTATGAATTATCTGTTTTTTACACGTGGATTAACCACCTTACCCAGTTACACCTAGTAATATAATACTCCCTTCGTTCTAAATTATAATTCATTTAACTTTTTGATCTTAAGTTTGACCACTCGTCTTATTCAAAAATTTGTGCAAACATAGTCAAATTTGAGTCATTTTTGAAAAAAATTTATTAATAAAGCAAGCCACAACAAAATAAGTGATATTTTGCATAATTTTTTGAATAAGATGAGTGATCAAATTTGATATCAAAAAGTCAAACGAATTATAATTCAGAACAAAGAGAATAATAAAATAAGATGAACCAACAGTAAGTCTACAATCACGAGTTATAGCATTTATCAAGTCAGTAATAACTTGTAGAAAACAAACAAATAAAAGTAGTGGCTGACTGTTGTTTGATTATAGTACCTCTTGTTCTTGAGAGTCTCTTTGAGCTTTGCAGCTAGCTTGTCCTCGTCCATGGTATCGATGTTCCTGACATTATCCTCTTCCTTGATGCCCTGGCCATCACCCACCGCGGGTTTACGATCTGCTGCAGCACTCGCTTCAGAAGTCCCTTGAGATCCTTGGCGCCGTCGAAGGCTTGGGACACGGACACTAGCGCCTGGCGCTGGAACTCCCCCTCCAGGCGCCGGCACACTTCCATGGCCAGCGTCGTCTTCCCGAGCCCTCCAAAGCCCACAATGGAGAACACCTTTAGCCGCGTGTCAGAGTCAGGCGGCCCTGCTGCATCTTCTTTATTACCATGGTCAGTCGTCACCGCCTTCCTCACCATCTCCGTCAGGGTGTCAGCCTGGCTCCTTAAAAGCAAGGCTAATGATATAGCCTGCTGCTGGTTGTAAAAGTCTTTGCAGCTCACTTCTTAGCCCACTCATACAATAGTTAGCTCTTTATCATTAAATATATGGTCCACTTATCTCTCTCACAAAGTTTCTTGGTTCTTGTGTCGAAGTTGGCTGCAAACTTACAGCCCACCTCTCCTCTCTCTTCTCTTCTCTCTCCTCCACCCCAGCATTTAGCCTTCTTATAGCCTACCATAATACTTACTCTAAGCCGACGAGCTGATGATGATGATTGGGGCCGCTATCGGCGGCAGGGCGGAGCGCCACCACCGCCGGCGCCGGCATGTGGGCTAAAGGAGGGGGAGGGCATCTCAGAGGCTCGAGGCTGACGCCGTAACAAGAGTGAGAGGCTCGAGGCTGACGTCGTAACAAGAGTGTTGCGCGTTGATGGCGGTCGCACGGGCACGGAGGGCTGTGATGTCGGCGGCGAGGCGACGGTGAGGCAGAAGGGTCGCGAGTAGGCGCCTGGAGCGGACTAGGAAGCCGTCGCCCGGTCGACACCGTACACGGAACGTGTAGAGGTGGACGCAGTCCTCGGCGTCGTAGGCGAGCTCTTGCAGCTGCTTCATCCACTACCGTAGGAAGTGGTCCACGGCGCCCGGTGCTACTTCGGACTGCATGCGGAGGAGCGCGTTCATGGTGGCCAACTCATCCCTCAGCTGAGCTACCTCGCCGCCCACGCCTCGGAGCTTCTACAACTCCTCACCGACTAGAACCCCGAAATTGCTCACCAGGGTCTGTGCCGCGCCCTCCATGATCCTCTTCTTTACCACTACTTTGCACGGAGCACTCCAAAGGTGATTTTTATGCAGATCATAGGATAAGCGTGGCTAGATTAGATCCAAATAGAGAAAAAGACGATAGTGATGGTTGAATTTTATGGAAAAATTTGTGTGCATATTCTTGTATTATGAAATTGTATATCAATTGTGTGTGTGTATATATATAGCTACATACATCTTTATGCGATATATGTTATATAGATATAAATACAAGAATAAATACGAATGCTAGCTACACACAAACGGGCTATAGATACGAATACGAATACGAATTCAAATTAAAACCAAAAAAGAATTTAAAAGCAAACAAATAAAAAAAGAAGTTAGTACCGCCTGATGTACTAAACTGCCGCGCATGGATTCTGGCGTGGCAAGCAGCTTAGTACCGGCTGGTGTTACCAGCCAGTACTAACTGCGCCATTTAGTACCGGACGTAGAGTCCGGCGGTACTAAAATGCTGGCGGGTTAGTACCGTCTGGCCTGTACCGGATGGAAAACAGGTACTACCCGGGAGTTCCCGCTCGGTATATATGCTAGATTCCCTAGCAGTGGGCAATGATATGGAAAGTGGTGCAAATGTGCCGGGTGACGTGGCTGGTGACATTACCACCACAACCCATTTGTGGACCGGCACAATTCAAAGTGGGCCGCTAAGGTGGGCCAAATTCAGCAATGCACAGCTCATATAAAAAATTAGCCCATAAGTTTTCAGCATGCTGACTGGACCTTGGCTGATGGGCCTAAGTTGACAGCGACCGTGAGGTGGCCTGCTGACTGGCTGTCCGGCAACAAAACAAGAGAGACTTTATAAATAGGTTGAATACCAAAAAAGAATAACAAAGCAACAAGTAGCTCAACGGTAATTGCAATTGCATCTTATTTTGCAGTTTGCAAGTTCGATTCTTGGCCATCTCTATTTTTTTATTTTTTCTAGAATATAAAATTTTGTGCCATATACTTAATAGATATGCAAAAAGGACTCTGATAATTTTTAATTAATTGATCGTGATGAATTTGCTGAAACATCATTGTGTTGAGGGCTGGATCCTGACAAAATTGATAAAATATCACTGAGCTTTGAGCCTAGAACCCACAACTACAAATCTATGATAGAAACTAGAGAATCCTCATAGATGGTGCGTCAATTGTGACATTTTTTTAAAACATCACGAAAAATTTGTCATAGATCAACAAATTTCTTGTAGTGTATTTTGGACTCCCTATTGTCATGATGCTACTATTTAAGTAATGAAACTATCTTTTTTTTGTTATATTTAGTATTTTTGGTTATCATTTATTTTAAAAGTTTTCTGTGTAGCAACGGTTTAGGTTTTGTAATTTTGAGGTATTGTTTTATTCAAAACTTTTTGATGTAAGGTCGATTCGCTGTCCGAATCGTAGGTAGAATGGATCCTACGTAGACATTTTTGCGGATGAATTGCAAAAGTGCTTTGAATTTGAAATTATACTATATAATAAAGCTATAGATTTTGAAATTCTAAGTAACTTTTGTATTGAACACTTTTTAATTTGAAGACGTTTTGGTGTTCAGGCACGATGAAAGCATTTGTGCAAACGGATTCCAAAAGCGTTTTGAATTTTAATATTTGCTCTATAATGAAGTTGTAGTTTATGAACTCTTGATCAAATTCTATGTTGAGCAACTATTGATTCCTAAGACATGACCAGGATGGTGGGTTGACTTTATAAAACCTTAACGTTTTCTTTGCAAATTTCCCTAAACCTGGAAGGTTGGAATGCAAGTTGATTCATAAATTTTCTCGAAATCAACTTGCACAAACATTAAGATCTGTCACGCACAAACATTATTTATTTAAATCAATACTTGTACGAAATTAAAAGAAAGGAATCCTTCTTAATTTTTTACTTACTTCAAATGCTCTTCGCGTCATTTTCTTCGGGCCGCAAAAGTTGCGGATGAACTCACAAACGTAGTACCCGCATTAGTTATTTCCGGGCGCCTATCTCATACACTATATACACACACACACAAAGGGTTATTAATATTAATGGTGATTAAAGAAATGGAACTAGATGTGCGAGAGTTGTATTCATACCGAATAGTCTGTTTTGAAATAAAGTTCCCTCGGGTTATCTGATATTCCTATGTGCTTTCTTAGGAAGTGAGCCCATGCTATTTGGAGGAGATTTATGGGGTCTTGATATTTAGTCGTCGATGTTTTCTTAGAGTCAAACACCACCACCCAGCATCTATCAATCTCGATACATAGCAAGATCCAGTTAAAGCTGTTGAGACACATATACATATGAAATGTCCGATATACATATTATCAAATGGAAGGCATGGAAAAGATATATAGTTGAAGTGCTTACTCGAAGTTGTACGACAACAGAATGAATTCACAAGTATTTTGCCCATCCAAGGCCATGAATATATTTTTATGGTCCTATTTGGCTATTTGCGTACACTATTCTCGTTTATAACATTCAGGTCCATGAAGCCGGCATTGTAGTAACCCCTTCTCCGGCATTCTTGCACCTTCAACCTATACATGATACAAAATAAAAGAGGGGATGAGAAAGCCCAGAACCAGTTGAGCTACAATATCGAAATGAGAGGAGGTATACTTACATACAAAATACACTAAGGAGGGACTGGTCTAGAGTGTCTTGATGGTATAGAAACCAAAGACTCTCAAACTCGATCCATACGTCATCGGGCCCCCGATGGAAATTGTTATTTTTAATTCGAGCTACGAACATTATGGTTCCATCTCTAGATTCCTTCATGTACCATCTAAGCAACTCCCGCATCCTCGTTGGTAGCATCTCGATCAACTCCGGCCACATAAGAGGTTCACCCATTTCAAATTTTTTTTCTTCTGATCCTTGGTGCTTCGGAATATCAGCCTTGGTTGGCACATGGATATGAAGTACTTTTTCCCGGCTGGATCGACCGGTTGTTTCGGCTCAAGCTTCTTTGGCGCGAGTTGTTCTTTAACATGTTTTTTCACGCTAGCGTCCAATTCCTCTTGTGTCATATCGTATGGTAACTTCTTGGGCGGAGGCTTCTCTTTCTTCTTAGGTTGGGTCTTCTTCTTCCTAGGAGGTGGCGGTGGCGGGACCCATGCCTTTTTTGCATTCTTCTTGACTTTAGGAGGCGACGGACTCGTGCTAGGTTCCCTTTGAATGGTTGGTGATGCCGGATCCATGCCGTGGTCCATTTGAGTGGCTGGTGATGACGGCGGATCCATGCCGGGGCCCATTTGAGCGGATGGTGATGGGAGATCCATGCTGGGGCCTCTTTGAGCGGCTGGTAACGGCAGACCCATGTCGGTTTGTGGCGTTGGCGATCCAAGCGACGCTATTACGGCGTTGAGAGCCGAGCCCGGGGCTGCTCTCCACATTAGGAACTGATGGAGCATCTTGTTGTCCCATGGAATCTGCCAATGCACTTTCAATCGTAGCTACTCTTTCTTCTAGGGCACGCACCTTTTCAGCATCTTCGGCCTTCCTTCTGAATCGGCTTCGATAAGTATCGATATCTGCACTGAAGCCATGCTTCCATGGAACTACACTTATGCCTTGGACACGTCCTGTGTGTTCCGGTGTCCCAAGAGCGTAAGTCAGCTCATCTTTTTCTCTATTAGGCTTCAAAGTTCCTTCTTGAACGACCTGAAGTGCCGTCTCGAGCCTGGCAGCCACTTGTCTTAGTCAATCCGTAGTCACGAATGATCCATCCTCTGGATCTAGTGTGCCTCCATGAGCATAGAAGAAATACTTTGCTCATAATGGCCAGTTGAATGTTGCTGGTATGATTCCTTTTGCTATCAGGTCTTCTTCCATCTTTTGCCATTTCAAAATGGCCGACGAATATCCTCCTTTACCTAGATGATGGAAGTGAATCTTCTTGCTCGCATTGGTTTTGGCCTGTATTGTTTTCCTCTCGCTGTCATCGGACAACTTGTAATGCACGAATTCATCCCAGAAAGCACGTTGGTTCTTCAACTCTTTCTCAAAGTCAGGCGTGAGGCCCTTTTTGACATAGTCTTTGTTCAAGTTTTTCTTGAATGTCTGGAAAGAAATATCCATCTTCCTCTTGACCCATTTCTTGAAGACTTCCTCTTTCTCAAGTGAAAAATGTAAGTGTTCTTTGACTTGTCTCCATAACATTTCTTTCTCTGTGTCTGGGACGACATCTACATCATTATCAGTGCTTTTGACTTTCTTCCATAACTTATACTTGATAGGGATGTTTTCCCTGACATAATATCCACATTGGTTGACCACGGTCCTATCAACACCCTAGGGAGCCTTTGGTTCACCGTCAGAGTCCACTTGTGTGATGGTGGTACGCCCCTCCATCTTTCTTTTGGAGCCTCGTTTTCGTTTTAGTGTTCTCTATCCAGACGCCTGCAAAATTATGTATTAATACACGCATTTCATACGTATAGATCAAATTCATATATGTATATGTATATATATATGTACATGAAATCCATATACCTCGGCTTCATCCTGTTGCTGAGCAATTTGTAGATGCTCTGAATCGCCATCGCCAGTTTCGTTAAGATACTGGTTGTCATCATCCGCATTTTGTGCATCAGCTTCGAAGGACGTCTGGGAGTCTAGGGTTCCTTCACGAATCATATTGTGAAGAAGGAACTCCTGCTCATCATCACTAGGTCCCATTTCGATTACTACACAGATAAAATATAAGTTATATAAATATAATAACTTGTATAATCACTAGATACCATTTCATAATTTTCTGCAAATTTCTACTATCATTTTTATCCAACAAATGACGATAAAGAAATATAATGACTTGTATAAATACATGAAGTTGTATAAATAAATCAGATCATAAGAAATAAATTAATCAGATCATTTTTCATACAAAAATATCGGCACTTTCTTACAAATAACTTGTTCAATTTTTCTCCAAAAGTCAATCAAACATTTTTCATACAAATAATGACTACAATAAAATTAATCAGATCATAAGAAATCATAAATTATTGTACAATATCTGCAATTTTCTATAATTTTGTACATGGAGTTGTAGAAATGATAATAAAGAAATATAATGACTTGTATAAATACATGGAGTTGTATAAATATATGGAGCTGTATAAATATAATGAATATAATAAAACAAATTGTTCAAATCAAATCATAAATACATGGAATCATTTTTCATACAAATATATTTCATCACTATAATACAACAACTTGTTCAATTTTCTTCAATTTCTGACAATTATATGAAATATCTGAAAAATAAAAAAGGCCTGGAGGCGGCGGAGCGCCCCGAGCGCGGGGGACTCGGTGGCCGGCGGCGTACAGTGCCGAGGAGCTGGCTGCAGATGAGAAGGACGAGGCGGCGGCGGGCGGGTAGACGCCAGCCCTGAGGAGGCCGCGGGACGTCGCGTGGACGCCGGTGCGCGCGAAGGAGGTTGCAGAGGAGGCCCTGGGGCGGCGGCGCGACGGAGAACGGCGACGTGTGCTGGTACCAGCGTTGGGGAAGGGACTTGGTGTCGATTGAGATCGATGCCAAGTCCCACACCCTATATAGGAGGAGCAGCTTGGTACCGAGCGTAGCCACCGCCCTGTACTAACCTGCCTCCACTGGCGGGAAAATTTGGTGGAGGCAGGTTAGTACCGGGCAGAGCCATGGCCCAGTACTAATCTGTTAATTCCCATTATTTCATAATGGTTATTTTAGATCTTTTTTATTTTTACTAAATTAACTAATGTTAATAAAAATATAAATACATAATATTTTTAACATGCAAACAAATAGTATTGTATAGTTTTCATCACTTTGTCAGATGACATATAATTCTATGCACTTAATTCAACAAGTTGAATCCAAATTACCTTTTATAATTTTCTAAATAGTTTTTTTTCAATAAATTAAATGTATAATATTTTTAACACGCAAAATTATAGTATTGTATAGTTTTCATCACTTTGTGAGATGACATATAATTCTTTGCACTTAATTAACAAATTGAATCCAAATTACCTTTTATAATTTTCTAAATAGTTTTTGTTTTCAATAAATTAAATGTATAATATTTTTAACAAGCAAAATTGTAGTATTGTGTAGTTTTCATCACTTTGTCAGATGACATATAATTCTATGCACTTAATTCAACAATTGATTCCAAATCACCTTGTATTGTTTTTTAAATAGTTTTTGTTTGTAATAAACTAAATATAAGTTTAGAAAAGAAAAATATATAACATTTTCATATCACTTCATAAATTACATAATGGTTACACAAATTACATAATTAAATCACAAAATACTACATAATGGTTACACAAAACTACTCATCATTATTTAATGGAACATCGATAATCTTCCGTTTGACGAAGGTCCCTTGGTTGTGATCGCGGCGTAAGTAAGGAGCGTCCTCTTTGGATAATAGGATGCTGTGGTCAACATTGATTGAGAATGGAGGAAGATCATCAAACTGATCAAAATCCTCCGACTTATCTGAAATATCCTCAACACCAATGATTTTTCTTTTTCCTGGAAGAACAATGTATCGTTTTGGCTCATTGTTCTTGGATTTGCTTGACATGTCCTTCACATAGAACACCGGTGTCACATCCTTGGCTAGGACGAATGGTTCATCTTTATATCCAATCTTTTTGAAGTCCATTATTGTCATCCCATACTGGTCTGTCGTCACGCCTCCTCCAGCTCGATTCACCCATTGGCAGCGAAACAGAGGAATCTTCAAAGGTCCATAGTCTAGTTCCCATATCTCCTCTACGACACCAAAGTAGCTGTCCTTTTTTCCATCATTGCGTATTGAGTCTATACACACGCCACTATTTTGGTTCGTGCTCTTTTCATCTAGGGTTCTGGTGTGAAATGTATAGCCATTTATCTCATACCCTTGGTATTGCATGATTTTGATTGATGGTCCCCTAGCCAACCATTGAAGTTGTTCATCAATTGTGCCGTCACCCATGAATTTTCTTCTGAGCCAAATAGCAAAGGTATCTATGTGATGACGTGTGATCCAGATCTCAAACTTGCCCGAGTTTTCAGACCGTAAAATATTCATGTGCTCCTCAATATATGGAGCCACCAGGGATGAATTCTGTAGAACTGTGAAGTTTTCTTTGCGGATTTCCTTGTCAGGGATGTTAACATTAGATTTCTTCCATAGTGTGCCCTTTCCCTTCAGTCTCCCTTCGTGGCATGACATGGGAACCCCGATCGGACTAAGCTCATCAATAAAGTCAACACAAAACTCAATGACCTCCTCTGTTCCGTATGTGGCAGAACCACCTGAATTAATCCGGCTCAAGTGTATTAACCATCACCATTAAGGCATCCTCGGTTAACCTTACACTTCAAACGGAGTAATCCACTGGTCTGTCGGGTATAACCTCCCGATACAACCACGGTGAACGGATCGAGCGCCGTACATACAAATGCTCATGCGACGATGAGCCCAGAGAATACCACATTCCAGCAAATATTACATCATTTGCATAAGTCAATATTACAGACCTAGTCCTGAGTTTAGAAAACAAGTACTTTAATTAACATAAATAAGTTCTTCAGAGTTAAATTGCAGCGGAAATAAACAACGGAAACTACTCGACGATACAGGATGTCTCGATGAAGCCCGTACGAGACATCACTCGGCCTTATCTCCGTTGGACGGGGGCGCATCCCATTCCACCGACCAACCAGGGGGAAGGGTGCAGGGCCAAGTCAAGCTAGCAATCATGTCTTCAAAGGGTTCACCTGAAATCGAGTCACAAACAAGACTGAGTATACTAATACTCAGCAAGACTTACCCGAGTGGTGGGAACTACTCCACCGACTCTAGACATGCCAGGCTTTTTGGCTCAGGGGTTTGTTTTGCCGAAAAGCATCTACAAGTGGGTCCTTACTTTCAACTTTTAGCTCAAGATTCTAGTTTCGTTGGCCAGTCTAGGTAAGCAGCTATCTAATGCATACATGGTGAAACATTAAGTTTTCCATCCAACCAGTTCATTCATTATCATTGTTCCTCTTCTTACTCTGTGGGTAAAAATGGTTAAGCAGTCTCAATAGCCGTGAGAAACGGACGATTCGAATCGAATTTCTTAACCTTGCAAGGGAAACCCAAACACACGTCACGTGGTTACTCCCTAGAGTCACACGTGCAACTTTTCCCCTTTCTTTCCGGGTCGTGGATCGGGGCTACCCTCCGAGAGTACAAGAGCCCCACGCCACGGTTCGGCGCCGGGTCGTGACCACTCTCTGCACTCGCCATATGCACATGGGACCGAAGTTCAAAGGGTAGGATGCCGTCCCCTTGCCGGGCCAATCAGGTACTTAAGCTTACCGATTCCCATAATCTCGGCATGTGTTTAGTACGTTCAAAGACTTAACCATCACTACCACACCCTGCGGCCTTAGCATTTTTCACTAGACAGACGGGCCTCAATCGTAACCATCGTTACATAACCCGTCCGTGTCCTTATGATTGCAGCGTGTAGTAGTCATTCAACTCCTATTTTCTCGCGAGTGACAGGAAATCACTCGACTTTTACCGGAGTCCTATTAGCACAGCATTCTAACGAACCTTACATCTAGTTTTCAAACAAGGGTTCCTGACATCATGCAACTAAGTTTTCATCCAACTCCTATAAACTTAATGCACAAGCAAGGAGTAAAGAGTTGCATCATTTCGGAAAGAATGGGTTATGCTCCGGGGCTTGCCTTCGCAGTTCGCTTGGGGATCTTCCGAACTTGGGCTCGGGTCTTCAAAAGCTTCAGTTAGATTTGCTTGAGCTTCGCGTTGTTCACTCTCGGACGCGGGCACCAGCTCGTAGGTTCCGTCGGCGAGAGTCGTCGATTCTACATGAGTGCACATTTTAAGTCGTGGAAATAGCACTTGATGACGATTTGAGAGTCATTACTACAAGGGATAATTTCTGGTCATGAAATTTTGGATTTAGGCACATCAAGGAAAGGTGTGCTTACTGTAAAATTTTCAGTCAATTTTATGTAACAGATTAATTCCGAAAAATAGATTTCATTGTTGCTGTTAGACACTTGTTCTTTTTGTACAGAACAACTGGTGTAACAAATGAGTCTAAGATTTTTACAGAGCTTTCACTTAAGCATGCAGAAGCTACTGTAATTTTTGTAGGATTTATCATGCAGTATTTAGATCATAGAAAATATAACATTCTACACCTAGGCTTTTCAAAGATTCATTTTTACAGGGCCCTACACAGGGTTTTTGTCCATGAAACTTTTTACACAGCAACCTCTACCACAGTGTAACTCCCAGTAATAATTTGGGGATTTTCCAAACTAAGGTACTATTTTCTTGATTTAATGTATGTTATTAGCACATAAATCAAATAAATAGGTTACTGTGAGATAAAAATTCTCCTAATTTTTCTATGGCTTCTAGTTACCAATACATTAGCATAGGAAAAATTTCAAGGGGTGACTCACCACCTAACTACAGGGATAAAACATTCCTTTTATACATGAATTAAAACTAAGTTTAACAAACAGCAGAGCTAGAGATGGAATTTGGGTCTGATCTTTTTACACAGTCCTAATCATCCAGCAACTAATTCACTGCCCAAAATTCAGGGTCAGCATTGCTCTAGATCAATGGGTATAAAATATGTCTATTAAAGCTTCTATTTAATGTAGAGCGAAATATTTCGAGATTCTGAGAAAATTTTTGTAACAAAAGTGGTAGAGTTTGTTCTGAGGATTCCAGAACAGTTGAGTTTGCATTTTTCTGAATTTTCTACGATTTTATACGAATTTTACAAGTTCACTGAATTTGAATCTAGGTTTGAAATTTTCTTTTACAACTAGGTCCTTGAATCTTACGCTCAGACCCTTCTAAAGATTTAAATCCTTGCAATTGGGTCCTCGGCGGCTCGGGTGCGGCGGCCGGCCGAAATTCCGGCGAGGGGGCTCACCGGCGGCGAGGGGCGGGGGTCGGGGAAGGTTCAGGGGCGCGAGGGCTACCTTGTGGGGGTGTTGTCCAGGTGGGGGACGGCCGGGAAAGGCTCGCCGTCGTTGGAGCAGGGGCGGCGGCGGCGCGGCTCGCGTCGACGGCGGTGCTCCGGCGGGCTTGGGGCGGCGTGGTCCGGTCGGTGAGCTTCACTGGTGCGTGGGGAAGCTACTCCGGGGCTCGGCTTGGACGGAGGGGGCCGGGGTCGTGCTGTCCACGGCGAGCAGGGGCGGCGGCGGCGACGGTAGCGCGGGCGGCGGTGCTCCGGTGGCTTTGGGTGGCGTTGGGTGGGTCGGTGAGCTGCGGTGGGGTGATGTAGTGGTGGCTGGGTGCTCGGTTTGGGCAGGGGGCGGCTGTGGAGGGCTGCCCACGGGCGGGTGGTGCTCGGCGGCGGCGATGGCGCGGCGAGGCGTTCTGGTGGCGGGGCTTCGCGCGGGCGGTCGGGGGTGGCGGTTTTGTAGGGACAGGAGGGTGCGTGGGGATGCCTGGGTGACGCGCGGGGCGGGGCACGGCAGCAGCGTGCACTGGGCGCGGCGGGCGGCGGCAGAACGCCGGCGCGGCGTGCGGGGAGCGGGCGCGGTGACTGGGCGGCCGCGATTGTGGCGTGGGCGCGGCGAGATAGTGCCGGGCGTGGAGTGGGGAGCAGCTGCTGCAGCGGCCCGGGCGGAGGGCTGGCGCGGCGACTGGTGGGGCGCGGGGGCCGGGGCGGCACGGCGGAGCGCGGCCACTGGGCGAGCGGGCGGCGGCCTGGGCGCGGCAGCGCACGCGCGGGCGGGGACTGGGCGGCGCGGCGTCGGGGCGGGGGAAAGCCGGCCGTGGCGGGGTGGTGCGACGGCCACTGGCCTGGCGCTCCGCGCCGGTCAGGCGACGCCGGCCACCTGGCGCGCGGCGGGCGGGCGCGTGCGCGCGGCGCGGCAGCAGAGGGGGAAGACGCCAGGGACCAAAATGCAAGAATTCGAAAAAGTTCAGGGGGCTGGGTGCAAACAGGGCGTTTTCTCCTCTTTCTGATTTGAATTTCAAAAACTTTTGAACACGAAAGTTGTTCAAAACAAAAAGTTCTACAACTTTGGTTTCAGGCAAAATTTCATTTGGCTTATGGTTTTAAAGTTATTTTAAAAGTTTCAATTGTGTCCAAATGTGCCCAAATTTAATTTGAATTCCAACTGAACCCGTTTTAAATTCTTTCCACCCTCTCATTAGTTGGTTTAACACATAGAGTTAGGCTAATGACATTTGATTTCAGAATTTTAATTACCAGGGTTGTCACACCGTAGCCCTTAGCAATACAACCTTCTGGACGAGAATGACTGCGAACGAACTTCTACAAGACTGCCATGTACCTCTCGAAAGGGAACATATTGTGTAGGAATACAGGGCACAAAATGCTTATCTCTTTCACAATGAGGAGATGTGTCATAATATTAAAGAATGATGGTGGAAACACCATCTCAAAGCTGACAAGACATTGGACCACATCATTCTATAAATTTATGAGCTTATTTGGATCGATTGCCTTCTGCGAAATTTCATTCAGGAAGGCACATAGCTTCACGATTGCCAATCTTACATTCTCCGGTAGAATACCCCTCAATGTAACCGGGAGCAATTGTGTCATCAGGACATGACGGTCATTCGACTTTAGGTTTGTGAACTTCTTCTCTTTCATATTTATTCTTCCTTGTATATTGGAGGAGTATCCAGATGGTACCTTCAAACTGTTCAAACAATCGAACATGCTTTGCTTCTCCTCTTTGCTGAGAGTGTAGCTAGCAGGACGCAAGTAGTGTTGTCCATTATCTCTCTTTTCAGGACGTAGTTCTTTCCTTTGTTTCATTTCTTTCAGATCATGCCGTGCTTCGAGTGTATCTTTTCCTTGCCTATACGTGCCTAGAAACCTAGCACGTTCCCCAAAGATTCTTCGTCAGGTGCATCACATCAATTGCGTTGAGGACCTCTAAGGATTCCCAATATGGTAGGTCCCACAATATAGACTTCTTCTTCCACATTGGTGCATGCCCGTTTTCGTCATTCGGAACTTATTGGCTGCCGCGACCCTTTCCAAACACAACACGCACATCCTTTATCATCGAGAAAACACGCTTTCCGTCATGGAGCATTGGTTTAGCACGAGTTTCTGGCTCCCCTTTAAAATGTTTGCATTCACCTCTTAAGGGGTGGTTGAGGGGAAGAAATCGATGATGGCCCGTATAAACGACCTTTCGACAATGTTTCAAATAAAAACTGTCGGTTTCATCTAAACAGTGGGTGCATGCCTGGTATCCCTTGTTCAACTGTCCCGACAGGTTGCTAAGTGCAGGCCAATCATTCATGGTTACGAAAAACAATGCTCGGAAGTTGAAAGTCTCCGGTTTATACTAATCGCACACACGTACACCTTCTTCCTTCCACAACAGTAGTAACTCATCAATCAACGGTCGAAGGTACATGTCAATGTTGTTGCCAGGTTGTTTTGAGCCTTGGATATGCACAGGCATCATGATGTACTTTCACTTCATGCACAACCAAGAAGGAAGGTTGTACATACATAGAGTCACAGGCCATGTACTGTGACTGCTCCCCCACTCGTCGAATGGATTCATTCCATCCGTACTCAAACCAAACCTTATATTCCTTGCATCCTTGTCAAACGCTGGGAATTCTGTGTTCACATTTCTCCACTAGGATCCATCTGTGGGGTGTCCCAACATCTGATCCTGCTTACGCTCTTCTTGGTGCCACCGCATCAACTTAGTGTGTGACTTGTTTCTAAACAAGCTCTTCAAACGTGGTATTATAGGAAAATACCACATAACTTTAGCGGGAATTTTTTTACCGCCATCATCATCAGCATCAGTTTGCCTAATCTTATACCGTTTTGTGTCGCAAACATGATAAGCATCCAGATTCTCATATTCACCGCGATAGAGGATGCACTCGTTTGGACATGCGTGAATCTTCTGTACATCCAATCCAAGAGGGCAAACAACCTTTTTTGCTTCGTATGTTGACGAGGGCAATTCGTTGCCCTTGGGAAGCATGTTCTTTACGATTCCCAGTAGCTCCTCAAAGCCCTTATCGGTAACACCATTTGTTGTCTTCCACTGCAGCAATTCCAGTGTGCTACCCAACTTCTTGTGCCCTTGTTTGCAATCTGGATACAATAACTTTTTGTGATCCTCTAACATCTTCTCAAACTTCTTTGACTCCTTCACAGTTTCACTATCTTTCTGTGCATCTAGCAAAACATGACCTAGATCGTCATGTGGTACCTCTTCTGCGGCATTCTCTTTAGCCTCGTCCATTGGTTCATCATTAAAAGCACCTACTTTATATAAGTGAGCCAAGTCCAGAATATTGTTATCATCATCATTATCTTCATCGTCTTCCATCAGAACTCCATGTTCACCGTGCTTGGTCCAAAGAGTATAGTTATCCATGAAACCCCTTTCGTAAAGATGGACGTGTAGAGTGTTTCTTTTAGAAAATTCCTTGTTATTTTTGCAAAAGTGGCATGGACAACACATGAAACCTTTCGATGACCTGTGAGCCTTAGCCGCATCGAGAAAAGACTTTAGGCCATTAATCCACGCCATGGTGCACCGGTCGCTGTACATCCATTGTCGCTCCATCTGCAATAATATTTTTCCATTTAGGGACACTATAGATTCACAATTTAGGTTAATGTGAAAGGGCTTCACAATTCTTTAGTAATGATCTATAATAAAGGTCGCACATCTTTATTAATACGACAAAAACATATTACAAATACATTCAAATTAAAGTACATAATTAAGTGACATTCAAATTAAATTACATAATTAAATTACATTCAAATTAAACAAACACAAATTAAGATCCCAACAACAAACATGGAACTTAAAATTTCAGGTAACAACACAAAGATCTTCAACTATCCTTTGATGGATTTTTATCCGGCATAGAAGAAGATGGCGGAGCTGGAACATTCGGATTTGGTGGTGATGGAGCATAACGACTCAGCAGGTCATCAATATCAAAAAGAGGTTCCTTGCCCCTTGCAAGATATTTCTCATGTTGTTTTTGCAAATAACGGAGTTGTGCTCTCACCCAAGCTCCCGATTTGTTCGGCTTCTCATGAGGTCTTACTAGAGTTTTGACCTTCCCTCGAGACGTACCACGGTCACCCCCACCGGCCCCACTCCCTCCAGCAGCATCAACCATGCTGATTGGAATACACTTATATTTTTAAAAACTCTATAATCACAGTTGCACATTTTAACTATTAAAATAATATGAATAATTAAGAGATCTACTTATTATTACATTATCCATTACACAACATGACACCGTGACTAATTAAAGAGGTCTACATTATTAGTACACATCATCCATTACGCAACATGATTACTTAAAATACATAAAACCCAAAATAACCAATACATCATGTTGCAAAGCCATTTCTACGGATTAAACAAAAAAATAACATAATAAAGTCTTTGCATTCACATTCACTAATTATAAATTTCACAAGCTTCATAGCATAAAAAAATACTTTTAGTCATCGCTTCTTGCTATATATCTCAAAATAAGTGAAAATATCAAGAAAATCATTATTTTTAAACCCTAATTATTTTGACACTCTTCAGTTTGCGAACACTCGTCATCCAACACCATATGTGGGATGTAATCATGGTTCAGAAGATTTATTCAGGCTCCTTACGCAAAAACCATCGAAAAGAAAAAAAATATTTATTTAGGATATATGTATGTCGGCAACCTTGATCCGGCGGTGTTGACACAATCATTCGATGCCAACATCGATATCCACGACACCGTGCGGTACAAGGATGTGATGAAAGAGTACCGCCTTGGTTCTAATTGTGCCATCCTCACCTCGCTAAAAGGTGAGGATTTCTATATTGGGACCAAGACCGTACCCCTTCATCACGTCCTTGCACGGCACGGTATCGCGGACGTCGATATTGACCCCGAATGTCAGTATTAACACCATCGGATCAAGGTTGACAACATATACATATGTGAAACAAAGATTTTTTTAACTTCGCGATGGTTTCAGTGGGAGCATGAATAAATACATCATTAGAGTGTCAAAATAATTACTTCTTAATACATAAATTTGCTATTTCACATTCACTAGCTTCAAATCATAACACAAATGGCTATACACATTTCACTTGAAATTAAATAAAAACAATATTGCTATGAAGATATAAACATACATACATGCCACTTGAAATAAATTGGAAAAAAATACTCTACACATTTCCCACATTCAAACTAGCCACATTACAATTCTAGTTATCATTTCTCGCTATATATCCCAAATAAACGTGAAAATATCAAGAAAATCGTGCTCATTCTTACTATTCCAATCAACATAAATTTCTCTAAGTATAGAGCATGAAGTGAAGCATAAAGACCACCAAAGAAGAGAGGATGAAGTTGCTAACCTTTTGAGCACCTGGATGAGTAAAATCCCCTAAAATCTTGAGTAAAATGGGCAGCAAATCTCTAGAACGCTATGGGGAAGAAGAGAGCCCGAGCTCAGGTCAAATGAATGGCTCGGGCTCGGGGAGGAAGAAAGCTGGCTGATATACCAGCCAACCAAGTTAGTACCGGCTGGAGCCACCAGCCGGTACTAAGCCTCCTTGGCTCCATTTAGTACCGGCTGGAGGCTCCAGCCGGTGCTAAAGTGCCGCCGAGCGGAATCAAGCCATTTCCCCCCGGTGTCGGTGGAGCGGTTTAGTACCGGCTGGAGCCTCCAGCCACTAAAGGGCTCCTAGAGGCACTGTAGCCCTAGCCCGATACTAAACGTGTCCCTTAGTACCGGCTGAAAGACAGCCGGTACTAATGGCCGCGGACGAATGTGAAGTTTTCTAGCAGTGGCCATATTAGCTACCATGTCATCGGCCATGTCAATGTACATGTCATCATTGCCATCCACATCATCACCATGTTATCAGCCACGTCATCGAACAGGTCAGCAAACATGTCAACATCGTCATCCACGTCATCCTCCATGTCATCTATATTTGACGTGGCACTTGACTCCACGACGAATATCAACCCACGTGGCCACTGTTGGTGACGTTTATTTTCATCGTAAAAATGGGCTTGGGCTGGGTTGCGGGGGCTCGGGGATATTTTATGATGGTTTCAAAACGTTATGGATTAAGCTAATCTGTGACGATTTTGCTGAAACGTCACGCGGTATAATTTGTGACGTTCAATACATGATAAAATTTGAAATCATCACATATACTCCTTTATGACGGTTTTTCAGTGATCTATGATAAAATTTAACCGTTACGGATTAATAATTTTTTTGTGGTGAGTGTGGCCGGGATAAGCTCTGGATACCAATTGTTATGTGAACGCTGGGGATTTGGGGAAGAAGCTAGCATTCGAGGAAGAGGGGATTCAGAACAGAGGAAGAACAACAGAGAAACAGATGCGATAGGTTCCTTCATCCGATAGATGCCAGACGCCAACGAGGCGCTGGCTTAAATCCTCTTCCCGGCCACGTGCCGACCGGGTGACAACTCAGCAGGTTCTGGGCCGGCTTGGGCTCTGCCCGACAGAAATACCGGACCAAGCAGAATAGGCAAAGTACTTAGCATAAGTAGTCTATACCGTTACAGTCACGGAGCTGATGGTTGCAGTCCTGCAGAGCTGATGCCTGTTGGGGACTGGATCACTGGAGTGCGCAGGAGAGGTCGACTGTCGAGGTCCAGGAGGCTGGTGGAGGACAGGACGCAGAGAAGGGACCACAGAGAAGGGACAGGACGCGCTGTCAATCTGTCATGGATTCGGCTTAGCCGATGGTGTGGTGGTGGCACGTTTTAAGCTATAGATTTTCTTCTTTCAGATGCTCAAATTCATTCCTTAGCTATCAAATAGATTAATTGAGCCCTCAAGTTTTTCATTCAAGCCCAATCTCATCCCTAGTGTGATGTGGTACGCCACTTGACATGCCATGTCATTCAAGAGTACATGTCAATTTCTTAGCATACGACCAAATCGAACACCATTAGCAATTCAAGCGCGCTATACAGGGAAAAGCCCAACCAGAGGAACTAATCTGTTCCTACCCTCCTCGTTGCCCAAACGAAAAGCTCAAAGGTTCGGTTGCCGGCTTGCTTTTGCTCTTTATTCCTTGCTTGTGCCTGGGGTTAGTCTCCGAGCTTAGATTCTTGTGCGCCACGCCTAGCTGCGTGCCTGACTCCTTTTTTACTTCAGAGTTAATATATACTAGGACAGTACCCGTGCGTTGCTACGGGTAATATAAATTTTACCCGATCTATATGAGATCACCAATTTTATATTTTTCACTCCGTGTACAGGTCGTGCCGTGATCACATGAGGCATTGATTGTCCGTGTTCGGATTAGGATTCCGAATGATATATCCGGGTTCCAATTAGGATTCCGATTGATTTGTGTGTGTTCCGATTAGCATTTCGATTGATGGACCAAGAAATTATTGATTGTTTTAAAAATATAAGTACATGATTACCCTATTTCAATTAAAACTTTGTTTTCATCAAATGCATTTTAAAATCTGAAAGAATTTATATATGGCCTATAGCAGCTAGTACATAAGGCCTGACGACGACCGCGCCGAAGCAAAACATGAGCTCCACGAAAGATCTATGGATCGATCCTATCCATCTTCTTTAATAAATTTTCTCTTCTCCCATAGGCGACCGCGACGTAAAAATTCCTCAGCATCCTTAGCTTTCGCGAGCTGCGATGCTAGCGCTTCGTGCGCCAAGGCTGTTTCATGATCGAGTTGACGAGTTGCAATCATGACCCCCGAAGCAAACATCGCGCGCGTGCGCCTTGTTAGAAAATTGGTCTTCGAAATCCTCCTCCTCCAAATCTAATTCCGATTGAGGACGCAGGTCACATATATTAGCCTGAAAATTCATTTGTCTCTTGATCAAGTCGCCAGCAGCAGATCGAGGAAGCTTCCAAAATTATTCGTTGCGCCGTGGCGGCATGTCTCAGCGCCTTCGGCCGGTCACGGCGCCCTGCTCTAGCTAGCTAGCTATTGGGCCATGCCTGTGCTCGACGAGAGCTGCGCTGGAGCCGCCGTTCTGCTTCTGGGGTGCCAAGTCCGCGGGCACGCCGGTGAGGAGAGGCGGCGGCGCAGGCTCAGGTTCAAGCTCACGCTGTGGCTCGCTTGTGGCCGTAGTTGTTTGTTTCGAAAGAGCAGGAAGCATAATTAAGGGCGCGCGCGGCGACGGCAGCGAGATACGGCATGATGTACTGCTATCGGACCCACTTATTATTGGTAGATGACGGATTAAAAGTCAATATACTGTAGAAACGGTTAGCTCGTAAAGATTAGGATGAGCGCACTTCCAATTCATTAGGACGAAGGCAACATAGAATAATACGAGTCTTTTTAAGCGGGAAGGAGAAAACAAGAGAGTGGAGGACTGGCGGAGGATGGCCGGATGGGACACCGTGCGAGTCGCGGCTCATTCTTTTGAGGCACCCGAGGCGTCCATCTTTCTCGCATGCTTGCTGGTGAAACACCTCTTCGTCCCTCGGATCGATTAGGCCTTCTTCAAAGATGTCACTGGGATTTTTTGTCTGCATATAGGGGAGAGAAAAAGAAGAATTATCTCTTATTTAAGACATAGTCTAATGAATGTATGCCTAAATAAATTATTACAACTGATGCATGGGACTATATAGGCGTAAGAGCTAGTATCTGACTTTAAGGGACTAGTATCTGACTGTAGAGATAACTGTATATCAACATCTCAATAAAGTTTGCTCTAGCACATATTTCTAAATTTAGTGGACAAATATGTGATAGTGCGGAGATCATCAAAAGTAATATATGGACAGAAACCTTCTCGGGGTGGTCGGATCTTCACGGCAGTAGGCTCACAGTCACCAGATATATTGCTGCGAACAGCGGGGATAACTAGCTTTAGACCTTGCCAAGGTTGGATGCGACCAAGTGTCGGGGAGAGAGGCACCAAAAACCACAAGGACTTCGACTCGATCTCCAAACGACCGCAGAACCACAAGCCGGAACTAATCCACATAAAATGGTACAGCCGTGCTGGAAACCGTAGAGCACGAAGTAGCAGAAACCAGAGGGTTCTCTTCACAAGTCCAAGAAGAACAAGGAAGAACATGGGGTGTGCAAGGCACTCAACAGCTCGGCTGCAAAATCATACAGGTTATATGTTCATTCGAATGATTAAAGATTGTCTTTTGCATCAGTGCATAGGGGTATTTATACGAAGTTTCTAAGATAAGTATGAACTAAACTCTCCACGTTAGGAAGGTGGAAGACCAAGTGGTGAAGCATTCACGAAGCGGTCTTCAATCCCGCGCGCGTCTCCTGGTCTTCTGCGCAGTCGTCAGTAAAATGACCATTACCCTCTGCTCGGAAGTCCAAAAGATGTGCCGTTTGTTGGGTTGGAAAGTGGACTTGATAATATTTCCAACCATGTATAACTTGTACTATGGAACATGTCATATTAATACAGACTTGTACGAGAAGTTGTACCAATATGCTGTCCCGGGAAGACTGTTGACCTTCTGTGAAGGCTCCACTAAATCGGTCATAACTCCTTATTGGGAAGTTCAATGGACATGCAGTTTGTTGCGTTGAAAATTAGACTTCATAAACTTTCCAAAATATGTTCCATCACCTTTATAGCTTTTGGGAATCAAAAGTTATGGATGTTTCTTTTGGTGGTCCAATCTGGTGGTCCGAACTGACGATGTAGTGGTCCGAACTGTTGGTCCGTTTTTGCTGCCTATATGCATCATCATCCTTGTGTGCTTGTTGTGTTGGATCTCAATTTTGTGTAGCATTTCTTTCATGTATAAACCTGAGAATCAAAAGTGTACAAACATGAGGTAGTATAAAACTCTCATCAAGGTACATATTCAGCTAGGAACAAGTTCACCTCTTTATGTAACTTTTTAGCTCGGTTTCGTGTAATTGGCCCTTCATGCACTTGCTTATGTATAACTTTATTAACCGCTGGCATGTTCTCATCATCCTCCCCCTCTTGAAAAGGAGCCGTCCTCGACTCTAACTCTTCTGGCCTAAAATATTTTGCTAGATCATCAACTCGTAGTATTGTGACAACATCACAATTTTCCTCTTCCATCACAGCAAGGTGTTTGAATCTACAATCATATAAACCAAGTAGTAGCCTTGCAGGTGGAAACCTAAAGGATTTTTAATTAAGTTTAGCTTTCACCTCGAATGGATGCTTAGATGTCCTTGGCGTAATCTCATCAAGAAAAGTTGTCCACGACTGTTGTTTACCTGAAAATAGCCTAGACCAAATAGAGGGTGTATGTATATGACAATTCCTATAATATTTTATATGATTTTGTCCATCTGTTTCTTTACAATTCATAATCACTTTATTTCCTTTTGCAAGTAAGAAACATTCTCTCATCTTTGGCCAACCTGCAAATAGCTTCGAAGAAGGGATGACAAAAATTTCTATCAAACCTACCATTTGATTTATGTTATCATATTTCATCTTTGCAATATCAAGCTTTTCATCCTACGGATGTTCAGCATTTACGACCTCAAAAAAATTATTATGGCACAATTTATTCATGGGTTTAGAAGTATACCTTTCAAACACAATGCTCCAGAATGCAAATGAACAACTTTTGAGCGCACTAGCATTGCTTTGCACATGATTTCTTTCTTTCAATGGAAGGTATGAACAAGAGAACAACATTAATTGTTCTAAATAACAAGCACCAAGCAATTGATTCATCTCAAAAGATTTATCACTCAAAATTTTTGACTCTAAGTCAGCAAGCTTGTCATATATTACACAAATTGCATGAACATGGAAGCTATCTACGACATGTTCTCCAATCAAAACAAATGTGAACTTGCAGCTATGTGCAGTATTCAAAGATCTCAAGGATGTCATCATGAAAATTTTCTCAAACATTTTATCAATATGGATAGGCATGTCAAGCATAGTATAACACATACATCCAATAGGATATATCCTTGCAAAGAAATCAATACATGTAACCAACCAAACATGGTGAAAATTGTCGGTATATGAAGTGTTGCAAGGACTAGTCAAAGCACAAAGGCTCTCTCCAAAATAAAATTCCACACTTGTATCAACATGAGATTCAGTCAAATTAGCACAAAGATTAGGATTATGTTCTATTACTAAAACAGTAGTATCACAAGTACTAACCGTTATGCGTCAGAAATTCAGATTTGAATTATTTTCCATACCTTTTAAATCCAAAGATTCTATGTGCACCATTATTTTAATCTCTGAATTTTTACCTCCATTGTTGATCTCATTTGGTCTTGATGAATCAACTAAGGGGTCAAGGAATGTGCAGCCATCTTCAAGATGTGTGAGCATTGAAACATCATGCATTTTATTATTTTCCATGGCCATCGCTTGATCTTCCTCATCGAATATTGGATGTTGGTCATAGTTCACCATATCTTTGTCTTCATGAGTCTGCATCACACAAGAGACAAGACTAGAAGAAGGTATTATCGTGTTAGTAATAAATAATTCCTCACATAACTCATCTTCTTTTTCCCTCAATTTTTGTGTATCTATTTCACACAGAATTTTGTGGCTCTCCTCCTCACATATGGTGGAAACTCCCATCTTATCATTTTGAACTCTTGTACTAAAATTTGGTTGGTGTCTCTCTTTCTCACATGAGCTTTGATGCACAATCACTTCACTGTCTTGTGAAGAAATATATGCATATGTGTCATACTTCATCATATTCTCGAATGGCTTTGGAACAACAATGGTTGCAATAGAGCTTGCAACTAAATCCTCATCAATGATGTTGAGCTTGCTTCAGTTGAAAGGGACTCATTTGCATATTCAGATATGGAGCTAAAGTCAGCATCTTCATCATATCTTGGCACTTGAGATTGTCCTCCAACAACAAATGTATCAAGATTCTTTTTATGCCTTGTAGCTGCGATGGGTTTGATTCCATAAAACCTTCCACATGCCTCTTGCTGAATTTTTCTTTCGGTGGACGTATAATAATCTTCGTCCTCAATCAGCACACGAGGACGATCACGTCCACATCCTCCTCCATGTGATCATGAAAATCAGCACGCCGTCCACCACCATGCTGATCAAAATCAGCACGTTGTCCACCACCACGACCACCATGACGATTGCCGAAGCGGTCATGAAATCCATTACCAAAACCAGAATTTTCATCACCAGATTCTTCTTGTTATTGTTGCGGACCTCTACCACCCACTGCCGGAAGATGTTCATTAAACATTCTCTGCATCGCCTCCAAGAGTGACTTTGCCATTTGGCGTAACTCAGCGCGTGCAACCGGGGGCTCTTCATCTCCATGGTTCCCACCATGAACACTTGAACCAGATCCTGACATATTAGATTGGTAGCAAAAAAAAGTGGAATAGGAAAAATTTCTGGAATCACATAATCATCCTCTTGCTTACCCGAGTTCTTTCTTGTTCTCAAGGACTGTGAGTGTGCTTGATGTGGTGTAACCAAGTTGTGATTAAGCGGACGAACGGATTACGAATCGAGAGACCTGGTTTTTGGCTTTTTGGGGAGCTATAGGTGGCTGTTCAAGGGAGGCTATGGTACTGCAAAAAGTGATGTAAATCGTTCAAAAGATATGTAAATGTTGCTGTCAAGTACACCACAAACCTGAGATTACAAGTCTTGACATTGCAGTAACACAATCCGCAAAGCCCCTTTCAACTTCTCTTCTCTTTCTCTTTTTTTGATCTTTCTTTATTTTTAAACTCTTTCTTTCACACTTTTTTTCTAATTTTTTAATACTAACAGGGGTGCGGATAACAAAAAAAAGTTTTAGCAAGAGTACGGCGGAAGAATAAAGATGGTGACTAGAAACAAGATGAACGCAACGAACACAAAGTAACAGTACCAAAAAAGGCTTTGGGATTTTTTTTATTTAGCTCTATGTGGACTCTAGGATATGGAAAAAAAAATATATGAATTCAACCAGAACAGATGGATAAGTGGGTGATAACAAAACCTACCATGACAACGATAGCTCTGATTACCACATGATACGGCGGAGATCATCAAAAGTAAGATACCGATGGAAACCTCCTCGGGGTGGCCGGATCTTCATGTTAGTATTTTCACAATCACCAGATAACTTGCTGCGAACAGCGGGGATAACTAGCTTTAGACCTTGCCAAGGTTGGATGGGACCAAGCGTCGGGGAGAGGCACCGAAAACCACAAGGACTTCGACTCGATGTCCAAACGACCGCAGAACCACAAGCCGGTGATTGTGAGCCACACAAAATGGTACAGCCGTGCAGGAAACCGTAGAGCACGAAGTAGTAGAACCCAGAGGGTTTTCTTCATAAGTCCAAGAAGAACAAGGAAGAACAGGGGCGTGCAAGGCACTCAGCAGCTCAGCTGCAAAACCATACAGGTTTTGTGTTCATTTGAATGATCAAAGATTGTCTTTTGCATCAGTACATAGGGGTATTTATACTAGTAACACGTCTCTAAGATAAGTATGAACTAAACTCTCCATGTTGGGAAGGTGGAACGTGTCGGTGTTTTACCGGCAAGCCTACCTAGGGATACCCTAAGGTAGTAGACTTGTGGTCAGGGTGTCGCCGAGATCAGGAACTCGATGGTGCAAGGAACACAAGGGTTTAGACAGGTTCGGGCTGCAGTATGCGTAATACCCTACGTCCTGTATGGCCTTGGAGGTTATGCGTATGCACGTTGTGCTTTGGAGGGGTCCCTTCCCGCCCTTATATATCCTGGGGGACAGGGTTACATGGAAATCCTAGTCTGGTACGAGCTTAGGAGTCCTAACTGAGTACCCGTGTACGAGTACTTCACAGTATGGATAAGGTATGAGACATGCCCCACCCCATACTCTAGAATGTTCTATGCCACGCGTGCAGTCCTGTTACCCCGGGTCTGACAAAAGGCCAAGTGGTGAAGCATTCACCAAGTGGTCTTCAATCTCGCGCGCGTCTCGTGGTCTTCTGCGCAATCTTCAGTAAAATGACCATTACCCTATGCTCGGAAGTCCAAAAGATGTGCCATTTGTTGGGTTGGAAGGTGGACTTGATAATCTTTCCAACCATGTATTACTTTTACCATGGAAAATGTCAGATTAATATAGACTTGTACGGGAAGTTGTACCAACATGCTGTCCTAGGAAGACCGTTGACCTTCTGTGCAGGCTCCACTAAATCGGTCATAACTCCTTATTGGGAGGTCCAATGGACATGCAGTTTGTTGCGTTGGAAATTAGACTTCATAAAATTTCCAAAATGTGCTCAATCACCTTTATATAATTTGGCAATCAATAGTTATGGCTGTTTCTTTTGATGATCCAATTTGGTGGTCCGAACTGGTGAGGTGGTGGTCCGAACTGTTGGTCCATTTTTTCTGCCTATATGCATCATCATCCTTGTGTGCTTGTTGTTCCATCTCCATGTTGTGTAACATTTCTTTCATGTATAAACCTGAGAATCAAAAGTGTACAACCATGAGGTAGTATAAAACTCTCATCAAGGTATATATTAGATTCAGCTAGGAACAAGTTCACCTCTTTATGTCTTCGGCTTCGTATAATTGGGCCTTCATGCACTTGCTTATGTGTAGCTTTATTAACCGCTGATATGTCCTCGTCAATATGTGTTAGAGTTTTTTTATTCCATTCTTCTCTCTCCCTTATCTTCCCCGACCTTCGAGGCGCCACCCATAGCCGTGATCTCTAGAGGATGTAAGTGTTAGCGGCCGCGCCGTGCCCATCCTTCGAGCGCCCGGCCTGTACCCGCCAATGTTGTCGCGCTCGCTTGCACCGCACTCACCTCCCACGCCGAGGTCGGCTGGTGAAGGAGCTCTGACAGCCGTGTATCTCAGCGCCGACCTCCCTCACTGGCCACACTCCATTTGCCCTGGCCGTGTGCTGGACACATGCCTCCACCCTGCCTAGGGCTGCGTCACCACCCCAGAATGCTGGGTCTCTTTCCTCCTGAGACTAGCACGACTAGAGGGAGGAAAGAGATGAGGACGAGCATACACATGTGGTGGGGCCAGTGATGTGCTGGTGTACTGACAATTTTATGTTTCTTCTTCGTTCTCTGACATGGATCGATCTGCTATTGACAGTTCTTAGGGACTCATTGCGGATGCCCTAACTGTTGGAAAACCTATTTGTTACACCATTTTCTGTGCATAAGAGCTAGTAAGTGACTCTAACCATTACAGGACACCTCATAACATGGATCTAAAAAGCCGTACCACACTACACATGCACTATTAGCATAAGATTCTCCTTGTTTCTGCTTTAGTTACAATTAACATGTCGCGAAAATGTTTCTAGCCATTCGCGTCATCCTAGCACTCTTCTTCGGGAGTGGAAATCATTCTCTCTGCTGACATCTTGGGTCATTGTCATGCTGCAGGGCTCGTATGCATCGACTGTTCACGAGAAGAACGGGCAATGCAATTAGAGATGGGGTGTGCTGATGATGCACGGCTCTTCCGAGACACTTGATTGATCAACTAAGCTACTATCAGGAGCGGATCCAACATGTGTGTGTGTGTGGGGGGGGGGGGGGGGGGGGGGGGGGGCTGGAGCCCCCAAAAGTCTTCCCAACAATTTTCATCTATGGAAGAGGAGGAAGAGGAGGAGGAGGAAGAAGAAAAAGAGAGGATGAAGGAAGAAGAAACCGAAAATGCCCCCCCCCCCCCCCCCCCCCCCCCCTCCCAAAAAAAATTTGTGGTCGTGGATCTGCCCCTGGTTACAATGTCAGTATTCATGGCCTATCTGTGCATGCTTTACAAGATTTCTATCACTAATTTCCAACATTTTTTTCTTACAAGTGACTAACAGTTTTTAGTATATATGGATAACTAACTGCTTAACTATGAGAATAAGTTTGTTGGGAATTGTCTCATTAGTGATTTGATAAAATTGTTGAGAAATACGCAAATTATATTAGAAAAAACAATCAGCCACCAGAGAAAGAAAATAACAAGAGGCACTAAAATTGTTGGACACTTATAAAAAAGGATGTGTCTCCACATCAATCGATTGATATTTAGCTTTTCTGTCAATCACCTTCTCCCACCGTTGGATGACCGGTCAAATGTCCAGATCAAATCCAAGCCACAACATGGTACTACTCTCCGCGTACGGGTCCGCAGTTAGGTGTTTTGTGCGTCCGGTACGGTTAACGGGTCCTATATTTTCCAGTTTTCCTATTGCGGACCCGTTAGAGCTATTTAGGCTCCTAAGCTCTGTTTAACGAATGTGTGGGCTAAACATTGAGCCCAACAAGAGGCACACATCTTTTGTCTGTTTAAAGCTTCAGATTTCCCCTCTAAAAAAAGCTTCATATTTCCAAAATTTTACATGGATTTGACACAAAAAAAATTAAAAAAAAAATATGCCTGGCTCACTGTCTGCAATTTTTAGACTCATTAATTCCACACATACAACATATATCAGTACAGGTAGAAACATTGCTGTCAGCCCTTTGGAGAAAAAATAACATGGTCGTTCCTTTGTTTTACTTGAAACTATCTTCCTGTGCAAAAATCAGACCCTCCTCTATGATAGTAATAAGTTCTAATGTCAACACACAACGCTCTGGTCAGGGTCAAGCTGTAAATATGACTTCTGAAATGTAGGAACGGGTCGGCAAGAAAACTTTCGTACTTCCACACATAAACCTGAATTAAAGAGACAAACTACTTAGTAGCTAAAATGACTTCTCTGAAACATATATATATGACAATGACAACATGTAACATTTAGAGATACACACTACACAATATAGATATGTAGAGCACATGCCTCTAATAGGCAGCTTCAAATACTAATGATGCTAAAATAATTACTATAAAAAAGTGAAATAGTAGGAAATAATAAAAAATACTTTCCAAAACTTTAATATTTGTGCAATATGCAGAACTGAATAGCTATGTGCATCAATTTAACTCTACCACCACAATTCCACAAATATATCAGGCATGATGATTCTAAACACATGGCTCAAAATGTCCCAAGACAAAAGAACCAATATGACACAAAAATTAAACAGTACCACTAGTAAAACTCTACAGGTAAGAACAAGTCTAGTTTCTTTTGGTATTCCATAAATGGATGTAATAATCTAGGTCAACTAAAATAAAATATAACTCAAACTGCAGTTCAAGCATACAGAAATTACAGAAGTGCTAATTATATAATTTATATTCGATACACGTACCTTTTTTTCAAATGGCTGCATAGCTTAATTTGGGCACCTCGAACAAATGGATGGAGAAAATAGACACTGCCCCCAAAATATAGCTAACCAAAGAAATGGAATGCTGGGTACAAAGAGTGCATATTCATTTAAGGTCAAATATCAAGTTTGATGCTTGAGAAAATAATACTAATTAGATATATGCAAAACCTAAAACAAATTAGAAGGGAAAAATACGAATCCCTTTATAATGCAAGTTGTGGTTTAGCACAAGATGGAGCAGAGGAAAAACAGTTGATATCAATAAAAAGTTCTGACTCTACTAACTGAAATCAAAGACAAACTGTAGAGAAAAAAAATTTGGAAGATCACCAACTGAAATCAAGACGGAGCTGATGGTTGCAGAGCATATATGCCTGTTGGGGACAGCATATATGCCTGTTGGGGACTGGATCACACTGGAGTGCGCAGGTGAGGTCGAGGTCCAGGATTCTTTCAAAAAAAAAAAGAAAAGGTCGAGGTCCAGGAGGCTGGCTGAGGACCGCAAACAAAGTTCAAAGCTTTCTTTGCTCTTTATTCCTTGCTTGCTGCTGCCTGGGTATATATAGAGAGAGAGCGAGGTAGGAGCTCGATCTGTTCACCAAGAATGAAGGCCATATTGTTACCAATACATCAAGAAGAGGGGGCTGACGCGTGATATTTAATTTCTGGCTACGATCTAGACATGTCGGGCTTCTTCCCATTCCAGGCTTGGGTTTCTTGGTAACATTCTCTAGACCTCCCATCGATGAATCAATCGATTCCTCTTTTATTATGCTTGATTTTTATTTCTTGGTCTTCTCTTTGCTCTGCGCTGCAGGGATCCTCTGGGCTTGAGTCCTGACCAAGACAGCTTAGATGGAATTAAAGAGATCAACCACTACGCCATGTTCATGGGTTACGTGTCCAAGGCCATCAGGGGGCTACGCTTCCTAGTGCTTACATGGACCACTGTCGTCCTTCTTGGTGGCTTTGTCTCCCTGCTACAGAAGAAGGACTTTTGGGCTCTCACAGTAATCACGCTTGTGCAAACTGCTGGGTAAGTTTCCATGTTGTTTACCAATGAGAAGCGTTTTTACTACCCTATTTCGCAACGGTTACGTTGGTTAAAGCAAGCAGGTTGGGGTTAAAAAAATCCATTAGTGCGATCACTTTCACATTAAGGGCATCTACGTACTGTAACACTTTGTTAGAAAACAGTTCTTGGAGAAACACGCACTGCCAACACATTTATATTATTTGTGCTCTCTGAGAGTTTAGACGAACGAATCCTAGAATACGAACATTTCAATAAGGGAATATACTACTGTTGCACATCCTAGCACAGTCGTTACGAAACCGTTTGTAAAGAAGGTTTCCAAACTGATTGTTGGTCAGCGTCCGTAGAATAAGTATTTGTACAAGCGGGTGGCGAACAGACAGTACAGACGTGTTTGCACCGTCAATTTTATGGAAAGCTAACTAAGAAAATTAGTATATACAGTCGGTTCTCCATAGAAACCATGGTGAAAATGTTGGTTGTAGTGGTACCACAGCTGGAGAAAAGAGCATACGTACCAGGCGGGAATCCCCGGTTAGTACCGGTTTCCCGCCCGGTACAGCCCACGCAGTACTAACCCGCCAGCATTTTAGTATCGGGCGCAGTTAGTACCCGGTACTAAATGGCGCAGTTAGTACCGGCTGGTAACAGCTGCTTGCCACGCCAGGCGCCGTGTGCGGCAGTTTAGTACCGGCTGCTAATACCAGCCGGTACTAACTTCTTTTTTTATTTATTTGCTTTTGAATTCTTTATTTGGTTTTAATTCGAATTCGTATTCGTATTCGTATCTATAGCCCGTCTGTGTGTAGCTAGCATTCGTATTTATACTTGTATTCCTATATAGCATATATCGCATAAAGATGTATGTATCTATATAACATATATATACACACAATTGATATACAATTTCATAATACAAGAATATGCACATAAGTTTTTCCGTACAATTCAACCATCATCGTCTTCTTCTCTGTTCGGATCTAATCTAGCCACGCTTATCCTATGATCTGCATAAAATTCACCTTTGGGATTTATGACCTCATCAAGCAAGAATCCACATATTTCTTCTTGAACCGCCCTAACTCTTTCCGGTTCGATGAGATCCTTTTTCATTCTGAAGATCTGTCACGCACAAACATTATTTATTTAAATCAATGCTTGTACAAAATTAAAGAAAGGAATCCTTCTTAATTTTTTACTTACTTCAAATGCTCTTCGCGTCATTTTCTTCAGGCCACAAAAGTTGCGGATGAACTCACAAACCTAGTACCCGCATAAGTTATTTCCGGGCGCCTGTCTCATACACTATATATATACACAAAGGGTTATTAAATATTAATGGTGATTAAAGAAATGGAACTAGATGTGCGAGAATTGTATTCATACCGGAAAGTCTGTTTTGAAAGAAAGTTCACCCAGGTTATCTGATATTCCTATGTGCTTTTTTAGGAATTGAGCCCATGCTATTTGGAGGAGATTTCTGAGGTCTTGATATTTAGCCATCGATGTTTTCTTAGAGTCAAACACCACCACCCGGCATTTATCTATCTCGATACATAGCAAGATCTAGTGAAAGCTATTGAGACACATATACATATCAAATGTCCGATATACATATTATAAAATGGAAGGCATGGGAAAGATATATAGTTGAAGTGCTTACTCGAAGTTGTACGGCAACAGAATGAATTCACAAATATTCTGCCCATCCAAGGCCATGAATATACTTTTCATGGTCCTATTTGGCCATTTGCGTACGCTATTCTCGTTTATAACATCCGGGTCCATGAAGCCGACGTTGTAGTAACCCCTTCTCCGGCATTCTTGCACCTTCGACCTATACATGATACAAAATAAAAGAGGGGATGAGAAAGCCCAGAACTAGTTGAGCTACAATATAGAAATGAGAGGAGATATACTTACATACAAAATACACTGAGGAGGGACTTGTCTAGAGCATCTTGATGGTATAGAAACCAAAGACTCTCAAACTCGATCCATATGTCATCGGGCCCCCGATGGAAATCGTTATTTTTAATTTGAGCTACAAACATTATTGTTCCATCTCTAGATTCCTTCATGTATCGTCTATGCAACTTCCGCATCCTCGTTGGTAGCATCTCGATCAACTCCGGCCACATAAGAGGTTCACCCATTTCAAATTTTTTTCTTTCTGATCCTTGGTGCTTCGGAATATCAGCCTGCCCTAGGAGTTGGACTTTCGTGAGACTCGATTCCACCACAAACTCAACCGTAGCTTCATTCTCCTTTGAAAGAACTACATGTGGAGGTATTGATTGGTTCGGTTGTTCTCCGAGTTAGGGAACTTGGTTGTAGCGACGATTGCTCTTCTTCTCATAAGACTTTGTGATCGAACATTTGTAGTCCGATAGTCTTTCTTCCTACCTTGGTTGGCACATGGCTATGAAGTGCTTTTTCCCGGCTGGATCGACCGGTTGTTTCGGCTCAGGCTTCTTTGGCGTGAGTTGTTCTTTAACATATTTTTTCACGCTAGCGTCCAATTCCTCTTGTGTCATATTGTATGGTAACTTCTCGGGTGGAGGCTTCTCTTTCTTCTTAGGTTGGATCTTCTTCTTCGTAGGAGGTGGTGGTGGCGGGATCCAAGCCTTTTTTGCATTCTTCTTGACCTTAGGAGGCGACGGACTCGTGCTACGTTCCCTTTGACTGGACGGTGACGGCGGATCCATGTCGTGGTCCATTTGATCGGCTGGTGATGACAGCGGATCCAATGCCGGGGCCCATTTGAGCGGATGGTGATGGGAGATCCATGTTGGGGCCTCTTTGAGCGGCTGGTGACAGCAGACCCATGTCGGTTTGTGGTGTTGGCGATCTTGGCCTTGCCATGTCCTTAGGCGATGCTGCAGGATCTGTGGTTCCTCCCGGAAATCTTATGTACTGCTTGTTCCAGCAGATCCATGTGTGGAGGGCTTGTTGTAGTTCCTGTTCTCCATCGCCTCCGGGGATCTCGAGGTCGAGGTCTTCCCATCCTTTCTCGACTCGGTCAACCATGACTCTAGCATATCCTTCAGGAATCGGCGCGCCATGAATTGTCCCGCCTTTGACAGGTACTTCAGCAACACCGTGAGCCACAACTTTGATCTTTTTTCTTTGTTCAAAAAGAAGCTCGCAGGGGGTCCTGATGGTGATGTCATCCACGGGGTAACGTCGTTGTTGGCTGTCTCCAACCATTTCAGTTTGGTCCGCAGCTGGGTGCTCCGTGGAAGCGACACTGCTACGGCGTTGAGAGCCCAGCCTGGGGCTGCTCTCCACATTAGGAACTGATGGAGCATCTTGTTGTCCCTTGGATGCTGCCAATGCACTTTCAATCGTAGCTACTCTTTCTTCTAGGGCACGCACCTTTTCAGCACCTTCGGCCTTCCTTCTGAATCGGCTTCGATAAGTATCGATATCTGCACTGAAGTCATGCTTCCATGGAACTACACCCATGCCTCGGACACGTCTTGTGTGTTCCGGTGTCCCAAGAGCGGAAGTCAGCTCATCTTTTTCTCTATTAGGCTTCAAAGTTCCTTCTTGAACGGCCTGAAGTGCCATCTCGAGCCGAGCAGCCGCTTGTCTTAGTCAATCCGTAGTCACGAACGATCCATCCTCCGGATCTAGTGTGCCTCCATGAGCATGGAAGAAATACTTTGCTCGTAATGGCCAGTTGAATGTCGCTGGTATGATTCCTTTTGCTATCAGGTCTTCTTCCATCTTTTGCCATTTCGGAATGGCCGACGAATATCCTCCTTGACCTATATGATGGAAGTGAATCTTCTTGCTCGCATTGGTTTTGGCCTATACTGTTTTCCTCTCCCTGTCATCGGACAACTTGTAATGCACGAATTCATCACAGAAAGCATGTTGGTTCTTGAACTCTTTCTCAAAGTCAGGTGTGAGGCCCTTTTTGGCATAGTCTTTGTTCAAGTTTTTCTTGAACGTCTGGAAAGAAATATCCATCTTCCTCATGACCCATTTCTTGAAGACTTCCTCTTTCTCAAGTGAAAATTTGAAGTGTTCTTTGACTTGTCTCCATAACATTTCCTTCTCTGTGTCTGTGACGACATCTGCCTCATTATCAGTGCTTTTGACTTTCTTCCATAACTTATACCTGATAGGGATGTTTTCCCTGATATAATATCCACATTGGTTGACCACGGTCCAATCAACACCCTTGAGAGCCTTTGGTTCACCGTCAGAGTCCACTTGTGTGACGGTGGTACGCCCCTCCATCTTTCTTTTGGAGCCTCATTTCCGTTTTAGCTTTCTCGATCCAGACGCCTGCAAAATTATGTATTAATACACGCATTTCATACGTAGAGATCGAATTAATATATGTATATGTATATGTATATGTATATGTATATGTATATGTATATGTATATGTATATGTATATGTATATGTATATGTATATGTATATGAAATCCATATACCTCGGCTTCATCCTGTTGCTGAGCAATTTGTAAATCGCCATCGCCAGTTTCGTTAAGATACTGGCTGTCGTCATCCGCATCTGGTGCATCAACTTCGAAGGACGTCTGTGGGTCTAGGGTTCCTTCACGAATCATATTGTGAAGAAGGAACTCCTGCTCATCATCACTAGGTCCCACTTTGATTTCTACACAAATAAAATATATTTTATAGAACTGTGAAGTTTTTGTACAATTTTCTTAATTTTTCTACAATTTTCCGCAATTTCCTTCAATTTTCTACAATTAACTCCAATTTTCTACAATTATCACCAATTTTCTACAATTATCACAAATTTTCTACAATTTCACATATTTATACAAACTATAATTTATATAAATATAATGACTTGTATAATCACTAGGTACCATTTCACAATTTTCTACAAATTTCAACGGTCAGTTTAATCCAATAAATGACAATAAAAAAATATAATAACTTGTATAAATACATGCAGTTGTACATCATACATTTATAATGATATAATATATTTCATACAAAAATAATGAATATAGTAAAAACAAAACAAATATTAAATCATAAATACATGGAGTTGTACAATAATTTCATACTTCTCTTTACTCCAACAAATTGTAGAAATATTTTTCATACAAATAATGACTATAATTTTCTATAATTTTGTACATAGAGCTCATAGAAATTTTCCTATAATTTTTCTACAAATTTCTCTAATTTCTTGCAATTTTTCTACAATTTTCCTCTAATTTTCTAATTTTTTCCTAAAAATAAACCTGCTGACGTCAGCAAAGGGGCTTACGTCAAGCCCTTGGGTGGCGGCTAGGACCTGCGCAGTTTAGTACCGGGCCGTGCTCCGCCCGGTACTAACCTGCTTCCACTGGCGGGAAATTTTGGTGGAGGCAGTTTACTACCGGGTAGAGCCATGGCCCGGTACTAAACTGCCAATTCATATTATTGCATAATGGATGTTTCAGGTCTTTTTTATTTGTACTAAATTAACTAACGGTAATAAAATTAAAAATATATCATAATTTTGACATGCAAAATTATAGTATTGTATAGTTTCATCAATTTGTCAGATATTATATAATTCTATGTAGTTAATTCAACAAATTGATTCAAAATTACCTTTTATAATCTTTTAAATAGGTTTTATTTGTAATAAATTAAATATATAATATTTGTAACATGCAAAATTATAGTATCGTATAGTTTTCATCAATTTGTCAGATGATATATAATTCTATGCACTTAATTCAACAAATTTATTCCAAATTACCTTTTATAATTTTTAAATAGTTTTTATTTGTAATAAACTAAATATATAATATTTTTAACATCCAAAATTATAGTTTTGTATAGTTTTCATCACTTTGTCAGATGACATATAATTATATGCACTTAATTCAACAAACTGATTCAAAAAAGGAAAATATATAACATTGGTATATGACTTCATAAATTACATAATGGTTACACAAATTACATAACTAAATCACAAAATACTACGTATTGGTTACACAAAACTACTCATTAATTAATGGAACATTGATAATCTTCCGTTTGACGAAGGTCCCTTGGTTGTGATCGCGGCGTAAGTAAGGAGCGTCCTCTTTGGATAGTAGGATGCTGGGTCAACATTGACTGAGAATGGAGGAAGATCGTCAAACTAATCAAAATCTTCTGACTTATATGAAATATCCACAACACCAATGATTTTTCTTTTTCCTGAAAGAACTATGTGGCGTTTTGGCTCATTGTTCTTGGATTTGCTTAACATGTCGTTCACATAGAACACCAGTGTTACATCCTTGGCTAGGACGATTGGTTCATCTTTATATCCAATCTTTTTGAAGTCCACTATTGTCATCCCATACCGGTCTGTCGTCACATCTCCTCCAGCTCGATTCACCCATTGGCAATGAAACAGAGCAATCATCAAAGGTCCATAGTCTAGTTCTCATATCTCCTCTATGACACCAAAGTAGCTGCCCTTTTTCCCATCATTGCCTATTGCGTCTATACGCATGCCACTATTTTGGTTTGTGCTCTTTTAATCTTGGGCTCTGGTGTAAAATATATAGCCATTTATCTCATACCCTTGGTATTGCATAATTGTGATTGATGGTCCCCTAGCCAACCATTGAAGTTGTTCATTAATTGTGCCATCACCCATGAATTTTCGTCTGAGCCAAATAGCAAAGGTATCTATGTGATGACGTGTGATCCAGGTCTCATACTTCCCCGGGTTTTCAGACCATACAATATTCATATGCTCCTTGATATATGGAGCCACCAGGGATGAATTCTGTAGAACCGTGAAGTTTGCTTTGCGGATTTCCTTGTCAGGGATGTTAACATTAGATTTCTTCCCTAGTGTGCCCTTTCCCTTCAGTCTCCCTTCGTGGCGTGACATGGGAACCCCGATCGGACTAAGCTCATCAATAAAGTCAACACAAAACTCAATGACCTCCTCTATTCCGTAGCCCTTAGCAATACAACCTTCTAGACGAGAACGATTGCGAACGTACTTCTTTAGGACTGCCATGTACCTCTCGAAAGGGAACATATTGTGTAGGAATACAGGGCCCAAAATGCTTATCCCTTTCACAATGTGCACGAGGAGATGTGTCATAATATTAAAGAATGACGGTGGAAATACCATCTCAAAGCGTACAAGACATTGGACCACATCATTCTGTAAATTTATGAGCTTATGGATCAATTGTCTTCTGCAAAATTTCATTCAGGAAGGCACATAGCTTCACGATTGCCAATCTTACGTTCTCCGGTAGAATACCCCTCAATGTAACCGGGAGCAATTATGTCATCAGGACATGACAGTCATGCGACTTTGAGTTTGTGAACTTCTTCTCTTTCATATTTATTCTTCCCTGTATATTTGAGGAGTATCCGGATGGTACCTTCATACTGTTCAGACAATCAAACATGCTTTGCTTCTCCTCTTTGCTGAGAGTGTAGCTAGCAGGACACAAGTAGTGTTGTCCACAGTCTCTCTTTTCAGGGCATAGGTCTTTCCTTTGTTTCATTTCTTTCAGATCGCGCCTTGCTTCAAGTGTATCTTTTCCTTGCCCATACGTGCCTAGGAAACCTAGCACGTTCACGCAAAGATTCTTCGTCAGGTGCATCACATCAATTGCGTTGCAGACCTCTAAGGATTCCCAATATGGTAGGTCCCACAATATATAGACCTCTTCTTCCACATTGGTGCATGCCCGTTTTCGTCATTCGGAACATGTTGGCTGCCTCGACCATTTCCAAACACTACACACACATCCTTTATCACTGAGAAAACACGCTTTCCGTCACGGAACATTGGTTTACCACGAGTTTCTGGCTCCCCTTTAAAATGTTTGCATTTCCCTCTTAAGGGGTGGTTGAGGGGAAGAAATCGACGATGGCCCATATAAATGACCTTTCGACAATGTTTCAAATAAAAGTTGTCGGTTTCATCTAAACAGTGGGTGCATGCCTGGTATCCCTTGTTCGACTGTCCCGACAGGTTGCGAAGTGCAGGCCAATCATTGATGGTTATGAAAAGCAATGCTCGGAGGTTGAAAGTCTCCTATTTATACTCATCCCACGCACGTACACCTTCTTCCTTCCACAACAGTAGTAACTCATCAATCAACGGTCGAAGGTACACATCAATATCGTTGCCATGTTATTTTGGGCCTTGGATAAGCACAGGCATCATGATGTACTTCCGCTTCATGCATAACCAGAAAGGAAGGTTGTACATACATAGAGTCACAGCCCATGTACTGTGACTTCTCCCCCACTCGCCGAATGGATTCATTCCATCCGTACTCAAACCAAACCTTATATTCGTTGCGTCCTTGTTAAACTCTGGAAATTCTTTGTTCACGTTTCTCCACTGGGACCCATCAGCGGGGTGTCTCAGCATCTGATCCTGCTTACGGTCTTCTTGGTGCCGCCACATCCATTTCGCTCCATCTGCAATAATATTTTTCCATTTAGGGACACTATAGATTCACGATTTAGGTTAATGTGAAAAGGCTTCACAATTCTTTAATAATGATCTATAATAAAGGTCACACATCTTTATTAAAATGACAAAATCATATTACAAATACATTCAAATTAAAGTACATAATTAAATGACATTCAAATTAAATTACCTAATTAAATTATATTCAAATTAAACAAACACAAATAATATGAATAATTAAAAATAATTAAGAGATCTACTTATCATTACATTATCCATTACACAACATGACACCATGACTAATTAAAAAGGTCTACATTATTAGTACACATCATCCATTATGCAACGACGAATACAACCGCTAACAAGTCCAAGACGTTCTTTAGGGCGGAACTCAAGTGAATGGCCGGTGCGGCTCAAATGGTTGCGTACCGATGCCCGACCAAAAGCACGACGCTTCAATACATCATGTTGCAAAGTTATTTCTACGGATAAAACAAAAAATAACATAATAAAGTCTTCGGATTCTCATTCACTAATTCTAAATTTCACAAGCTTCATAGCATAAAAAACTGCTTTTAGTCATCGCTTCTAGCTATATATCTCAAAAAAATTTAAAAATATCAAGAAAATCGCTATTTTTAAACCTTAATTATTTTGACACTCTTCAGTTTATGAACACTCGTCATCCAACACCATATGGGGGATGCAATCATGGTTCAGAACATTTATTCAGGCTCCTTATGCACAAACCATCGAAAAGAAAAAAAATTGTTTAGGATATATTTATATCGTCAACCTTGATCCTGCGATGTTGACACTATCATCCGGGGCCAAAATCGATATCCGCGACACCGTGCGGTACAAAGACGTGATGAAAGAGTATGGTCTTGATCCTAATGGTGCCATCCTCACCTCGCTAAAAGGTGAGGATTTCTACACTGGGACGAAGACCGTACCCCTTCATCACGTCCCTACACCGTACGGTATCGCGAACATCGATATTGGCCCCGAATGTCAATATTAACACCGCAGGATCAAAGCTAACGACATATACATATCCGAAACAAAGATTTTTTTTAACTTCGCAATGGTTTCAATGGGAGCATGAATAAATACATCATTAGAGTGTCAAAATAATTCCTTATTAATACAAAATAAATACCAAGTATATACATTTTCACTTCCAAAAATTTGCTATTTCACAATCACTAGCTTCAAATCATAACAATAATAATTATACAATATTAAATGAAAACAATATTGCTATGAAGATATATACATACATATATATCACTTGAAATCAACACATATTTCTCTAAGTATAAAGCATGAAACGAAGCATAAAGACTATCAAAGAAGAGAGGATGAAGTTACTAACCTTTTGAAAATCTGGATGAGTGAAATCCCCTAAAAATTTGACTAAAATGGTAGCAAATCTCTAGAACGCTTTGGGGAACAAGAGAGTCCGAGCTCGGGTGAAATGAATGCCTCGGGCTCAGGGAGGAAGAAAGCTATCTGATATACTGAGGTGCCAAGTTAGTACCGGCTGGAGGCTCCAGCCGGTACTAGCTCTCACCATTTAGTACCGGCTAGAGCCACCAGCCGGTACTAAGCCTCCTCGGCTCCATTTAGTACCGGCTGGAGGCTCCAGCCGGTACTAGCTCTCACCATTTAGTACAGGCTAGAGCCACCAGCCGGTACTAAGCCTCCTCGGCTCCATTTTCCAGCCGGTGCTAAAGTATGGCCGGGGAGAATGTAGCGTTGCCCCCCGGTGTCGGTGGAGCAGTTTAGTACCAGCTGGAGCCTCCAGCCGGTACTAAAGGGCTCCCAGGACCGCGGACGAATGTGAAGTTTTCTAGCAGTGTACCAGCCAATAGTATATATGCTTTGCACATCACAGATTAAATCGACTACTGCCAATCACAGGTATTATTATATTTATAGACAGATAATCACAATACTTATATTTTTACATAGTTCATCAGAAGCATTAAACTAATTGCACAGAGTTCATCACATTTCAACCTAAGGTTATATATGTACACGCATATAAAACACTGTGTCATAGTAGGATACGCAATCTGTGCCTACCGATCAGGCCACCAGAGCCATATAGTCACACACATTGGGTCGAAAAACGTGAAGATCAAGTTCCTCTCAATTGTTAACCGAGAAAAACTACGTTCTGAAATATCCAACATGCGAGGAAAATTAGCTGCTGGATGGCTGTTCGCAACTCTCCCATCTCCTCTTCTCCCGCTCGGCCCTCACAGCCACTATTCGCCGGTGTCCCACCCGGGCCCGGCAACCACCCCAAGATGGCGTCCTCTCCAGTTCCGCGTGGTCCCCCCTCGCCGGTGGCCAGCCGGGATCTAGCGTCACCTGCCTCGTCCCGTTTCGCGAAGGTGTATCCCGTGCCGGCGGCCTTCCTCGGCCAGAGCCCCCAGCCTCTGGCTCCTCTACGTCGACGTCCTCCCCGGCAAAGGGTCTCTCCCTGCTTGCACAGTCCTGAAAGAAATCGGTGCTCCTAACCTAATAAGGGGGAGAGGTGAATTAGACAAACTTAAAATCTTAACCCACGACTCAATCTAGTTTGCACAAAATATAAACTAATACAGGCATATCGCATGCTGGAGACGTCGGCTCTTTATTTTTTCGCATCCCATGGATGACCTTTTAGTTTACAGATTGGCTTTCGATAAGCATGCTTCATACTTTAAACACTTTGTGAGAACATGTTGTGATTATCACTGCGTGTAATAATGTTGGTCTGATCCCCCTAGATGAGGAGGGTGAAGCCGGATAACCTTTTCTATTATCTAAAAAAAATAAACTAATACATACTATCCGGATGTGCAACTAGTGTTCTTCTAGTGTGAAAACCTCATCCCAAAAAGTTTTGCAACCTATAGGCAAACCTAGCAAGACGCTACACTAAGAATGTAAAAGCACACAAGTCGCAAGTATGAAATGCGGAAGCTTACAGGTAGGGGACAGGGGGAAGCAAACTCTCGAGACAAAGATTTATCCCGTGGTTTGGTTAGGCACAAAGCCACTCCTACCTCATGTTGTTGAAGCACTCATAAAGAGTATTGCTTCCCGTCAACCAAGTATCTTCCGAAACTCTTCTTGACTCGCCACCAAGGCAATATCAGGTTACCACAGTCACCTTGATCCCACTTTTCACTAAGGAGATTCTCCACCAAGAAAGGGGGTCTCCGTGTCCCCCGCACAAAGCCGTTGTCGCCTTTCCACACCAAGCTGGAAGGTCAATGACTTGCCGGCGAGCCACCAGTGCTCCAAGGGGCCGATGCACCGTGATACAACTTGTGGTTCACTTCTAGAACCAGCACACAAGGCACGTGCCTTGCTCTCTCACTCTCTCTCAAGAGCTAATCCTAGCACCAACTCTCACAAAGCTTGTGCTAAATCTAAGGATGTGATCATTATGCTCTTGGGTGGCTTGGATAACTTCTTCTGTGTGCCACTCAACTTCCCGCATCTCCACTAGCCTCAGATGCCCCGGGGTGAACCTTTATATATGCTAGAGATCCTCTATTAGCCATTACATGCTTTTACCCTAAAAAGCACATAAGCATCAGTTAAACCGCTCACCATTGTCGGTTTAACCGGTCACACTGTGCCTGTATGCTAGCCGTTGAACTCCAACGTCTTTTTTCCTGCTGATGTCATTGCACTGACATATGCACCACCGATGCTTTCTTTGGCACTATCGGTTCAACCAATCCTAAAGTCTTTTTCTTCACTTGATTTCCAATGCAACTACTAATGCACCGACGCTTTGTAATCTTTGACCGTCGGTTCAACCGATCCTATAGAGTGCTCACTGCAGCACCAAAAATGGTACTGAGTAATAGCAGTACCAATGCACCAACGCCTCTTGTTGCATCGTCGGTTTAACCTACGCAGGCGTCGATTAAACTTACGCTATGGTCGGTTCAACCGGTCACTCACACGGATCAGCTTCATGATCTTCGTATTTTAGTCATAACTCTCTACTCTGAACTTCGATTTTGATGATTTTATACTCTATGGAAAGCTTGTAAGATGCTCTACAATATTCTACTGAAGCCCATCTCCTTATATTACAATTTGAGCACTGGTTTAATTCCAAAAGACCGACTACGTCGGTTGATCCCACGCTTCTTTTCTCTCTTTGCTGCTTTTGTATTTTGGTCATAACATTTTACTTGGGACTCCAATTTTGATGATCTTAAACTCTATAGAAAGCTTGTAAGATGCTCTACAAGATTCTGCTAAAGTCCATCTACTATAATATCACAATTTGTGCAACGGTTTAATGCCAAAAGATCGACACCTCATCGGTTGATCTGACCCTTCTTTTCTCTCTTTGCTGCCTTTGTATTTTGATCATAACCTTTTACTCGGGACTCCGATTTTGATGATCTTAGACTCTGTGGAAAGCTTGTGAAATGCTTTATAAAATTATGTAGAGATATAACCTATTTGATTCGTCAAAATATAAATATCTATGGGATACTTCCAATTTATTTCTCTCGTTGTCCCGACTTTGGAGATTTTCTTTATGTTGCATCTTTGGAAGCTATAAAACCCTATAAATATTTATTCTTAACACATATATTAGTCTTAATGACTATGTTATAACTCAATCATCAAAATTATAATATTAACCTAACAGGACCATGTTCCTTACAAGCCCTTCTACCCCTCCCATGATGGTCGCGCGAGGTCGGTCCGCTGGATGGAGGTCAGACCTCGGATTGGGACGACGACGACAACCTCGTCGACGAGGAGATCGTGGTTGATGCTCCCCCCACCCCCCCCCCCCCCCCCCCCCCCCCCAAGTAGTATTGCGAGATCGTGCGGTCTCCGCCCAAGTCTACATCTTTTGCCGCATCATCGATAACGGCGGTTCCCCCGGTGCGGGTTCAGCGCCCCCGCTTCCTCTGCCCCTACTGAACCAGAGGCGTCCCACTCGGTGGTCCCATCGCCGTCGTCCACAGGCGCAGCTGTTGGTTGGGCTCCCCATGTGCCGCGAGCCACCACCTGGCCCCGTCCCCGTCACCCCATATCTGACCTGCTGCGCGGCCGTCTGGGGCCGAGCAACGGTGGAAGTACGGGCGGTGCTCCCCACTGTGGTCAGGGATGGAGTGGTACGGTGCGGCCGCGTGTCGACGTGGATGGCTACCAAGAGGTGTTGTCTCGCTCCACCAGCCGCCGCTTGGGGTGTGAGGCTCCGGCCTCTGCAGCGGGACCACTGCTGCGCAAGTGAAATGTTGGCTGTACCGTCGGTCAGTCAGTGGTACTGGCCAACAGTATATATGCTTTGCATATCATAGATTAAATCGACTACTATCATCCCAGATAATCACAATACTCATATTTTTTTACATAGTTCATCAGAACCATCAAACTAATTGCACAGAGTCCATCTTATTTAAACCTAAGGTTCTATTTGTAACGCATATAAAACACTGTGTCCTAATAGGATATGCAAACCGTGCCTACCGATCACGGCACGAGATCAGAGCCTACGTAAACATGGTGTCACACAAGCTGGGTCAAAAAACCTGAAGATCAAGTTCCTCCTGATTGTTAACTGAGAAAATTACATTCCGAAAATATCCAACACACGAGGATGGGGATGGGGAACGATTCCTTAGTGTTAGTGGGCGCCCATCGCCTGTTTTTACTATTTTGCCATATATATATATATATATATATATATATATATATATATATATATATCACCACTCAATTGATCACTTGTCCTAATCTAATTGGCAGGGTCTTCAATGTCTCCCCGAAACATAGGTTGAAAAACGTCAGGGATTCCTTCGTGGGCTTACTGGTTTCCATGATCCGCACTGACGCCGGTTCGGGGACAGCCGTGGCATTAGTAGCTGCAACAGTGCTCCAAGTTCTAGTCGTCGCTGTCCTGCTGCTTCCTCTCGGCGCTGTGTACGTGTTTGGGTTGTACATCTCCACCGGCATCTCGCTGTGGCGTCTGGTGCAGCGTGATTACGGCGCCGCGGACGGGGATCCAAGCACGGCGAACCTGACGCCAGCACTGGACATCCTATACGTGCTGCCTCTTGTCCAGGGCGCACTCTTGTGCTACCGGGCCATCTTCTCGGTTTCCAAGAGGGAACATGTTGTGGTAAACCGGGTGTTGGCAAGGTACGAGCTGGACGAGGAGGGCGAGAGGCGGTCAGTTTGGGACTACTTCAGGGAGACCATGGCCGGATGTGAGAAGGACCCTTCCTTCGCTAGAGGAAGGAACCTGATCACGCACGCCGTGGACCTGATGGCGTCCACTTCCCCTGAAACCTACCTCTCCGGGGCAAGGCTCCTGGACGCGCTCCTTGGGCGTGTCTCGTATGCGCCATCGTCTGTCGATGCCCATGGGGAGCAAAGGCCGCGGCTACGCAACATCGTGGCCAAGGTGCTCCTGGAGTCAGCATCAGGCACCAAGTTGATCTGGAAGCTGCTGCGGACGCTGGACTCAAGGGGCCAGTACGATGAAACGGCGCGAGCGCAGGCAGCGAGTATACTGGTGCACCTTGGTGGTTACATCCATCTGGAGCAGTTCCCGGGAGCGATGCAATGCATCAAGCCTCTGCTCGAGCCCATTACGCCCTTGGTCCGCAGGCCTGAGAAAATACAGGCCATGCGAATACTCCAAAATCTCACTTCCAACAGTGGCAACGTTGTAGCCATCATAGGCAACCCAGATCTGATGGTCAACATCACGGCGCTTCTGGACATGCACTTTCTTCCTCCTACCTCGTCGGGGCACGATGCATTGTCCGTCCAGCTATCATTGGAATCACTTGTCCTCGTAAGACGGCTTTTTGAAGGTCTTCAAGAATTCCCACCCTCCATACGTCAAACAGTAAGGGACTACAACACCTTTCAGACTCTCCGCGCCACGAAAAGCATTCTCATGTGTAACATGTGTGATGACTCCCTTCAGGCGGAAGCCATAAAAACTCTGCCATATCTACTTTTGTCTCAGGGTATTGCACGTAGGGGCGTTATCATTGATCCGTCTGAAAAAAGGAAAAGATTTATGACTATCCTGATTGATGTCTTTCTTCGAGGCAGGAAGAATTATAGCAGAGAATTGGCAGGTGAAAAGTTGGCGATTCTATCCTCAGAATTGGACGCCCCTATTGTCTTTGATCGAGTGGATAATTTTGTTGCCAGCCTCAGAGGAATACTTGCAGATGATGTCAGAGACAGCGAGTACTGGTGCAGGATACAAGCAGCACACATCCTAAAGAACCTGTGTAGTCATAGCAGTTCTTATTGCCCCAGCAGTCTCCAGACACTGAAGGAAGCTCTGGTCCATGCGGTGCCGCAGGTATGCTCGATCCAATCGTCCCCTCTCAATTCATAAAAATAAGAGAGAAGAAAATGCTTTGTTCTTGAAAATCTATCAACATCTTATATGCATTTTTGACAATATCAAAGTATTAATTAGATGATAGCATTGCAGGTGCTCAGAGAAATGCTCGACATACACATGGGACTGCAGGCAGTAACAGAAACTTACGGGGGGAGGTTTTCAGCGGCGACAGGTACAGACTCAGCAGAAGGTCGCGATCCACAAGATGTTGGTGGTCCGCGGGACCAGAAACAGCAGCAAGCCCTGCTGTCGGAATGTGCGGCGGCGTGCGACAAATTGGTTGCTACAGACCAAGACTTGGCTCGTCGGTTGGATTTTATTGCCGCTCAGATCTGTTCGGAGGCTGGGCAGCCTGTCAGGAGTTGGGTGGACCTCATCAAACAAGCAAGGGAAATTGTCAAGGACCCTTCCTTCGCCGGAGGGAGGAGCCTGATCAGGTATGCCATGGACATGATGGCATCCACTTCGTCTAAAAGCTACCTCGTCGGGGCAGAGATCCTTGACACGCTCCTCGGGCGTTGCTCGTACGAGCAATTTTCGGATATCGAGCGGGAGCAGAGGCCGTGGCTATGCTGTTACGTGGGCAATATAGTGACAGCATCCAACGAGCGATTGATTGCGAACCTGCTGTTGATGCTGGGTCCAACTGTTGTGCCGCATGATGAAGAGGCGAGAGCGCGAGCTGCGAGGATACTAGAGCACATCGGCTGTTACATCCGTCTATCGGAGTTGCAGCTCAAAGACATCACGGTGGCATTTGAGTCCCTATCCTCTACCTTGTCGTCCACTCCCCGGTGGGAGGAGGTACTTCAGGGCATGCGAATCCTCAGGAGGCTCAGCGCAGGCAGAGACAATGCTATAAGGATCGGCAGGATCCCAGACCTGCTAGCCAAGATCCCGATGCTTCTGGACTACCACAGATTCCTCGGTCCTGATCCGGACCACAATGCCTGGTCCGCGTCAGCATGGGAATCACTGGTCCTCATTCGACGGGTTTTTGACAGCGATATGCTTAGTAAAAGCGACGAGCTGAGAACAATAAGAGCCACAAAAGATATTTTGATGTGTGAGAGGTGCGACGACCCTCTTCAGAAGGAAGCCATGAGGATGTATTTGCATCATATTATTTTGAATAGATACGAATGCAAGAAGGAATCTATTGCTATTCTGATAGACGTGTTTGCTCGAGGCAAGAGAGGTCACGCCAAAGCAATGGTGGGTAAGAGGTTGGAGGAGTTATCATCCTCATACGAATTTTGGATTAACTTAATTGCAGAGGGTGATGTTGTTGCCGGGCTCAAAGGAATACTTGTGGATGCCGAGTACCAGTACAGAACCCAAGCAGCACGCATCCTAAAGAACCTATGCACTAATCATCCTTGTGCCAAGGAACTGAAGGAAGCTATGACTGATGCAGTGCCAAAGGTACTCGATCCGAACCCCCTGTCAGTTCATTTATTTATATGATACTATACTACTAGATAGTAGTTAATTTCACAAGACCTCACCACTATCCCCATGTTTAGACCTAGCGTTCTCTAGCCCACTCCCTATATCCGCATGTAGAGATATTTCAATAGGCGATTCACGCTCTTCATAGTGCTCCGCCCTTCAGTAGGCTCTCTATGTCTCACCCCCGGTATCTCTGTCTTTTGAAATAAATTAAGCACACGATCGTATTAGGATTCAGGCACTACTACAGAAATGCTTATTGTATATGAAAGTTCTTTTATATATTTATATATATATATGTTCCTATAACAAATGGAGCCAGATTTTGAATTCCACATACACGGTACTAGAGTCGATCACGTAGATATATTTTTTTCAGATGTTAAGTAACATGACCGAACAAATCTTGTTGGAACTAGAATCAAGTAGATACACAATTTTATGCTCGATGGCATGTCGTGAGACTACCGATCATTAGCTGATAATATAATATCGCAGGTGCTCAGAGAAATGCTCAACATACAAATGGAGCTGCGGCAAGCAGCAACGTTACCTTGCGGAGAGGGGTTCTCAGCTCCAGATATCGACTTGGAGCAAGGCCGCCTTTCACAAGGTGTTCCTCGTCCTGATCCACAGCAGCAACGCGATACCATAGAATTGCAGGATGCCCTGCTGTCAGAATGTGCGACGGCATGCGAGAAGTTGGTCGCAGAAGATCAAGGCTTGGCTCCTCGGCTGGACGAGATCGCCGCTGAGATCTGCTCGGAGGCAGGGAAGCGTGTCAGAAGTTGGGGTGCCCTCATCACAGAAGCACAGGAAGTTCTCAAGCAGCAGAAGGAGGTGCTACTGCGCTAAAATCCGCTTATTGGTGCGTTTATTATTCGTTGGACGATCACGTGACATCAGCCTGTTCTTATTTTCATTTGCTCCTTCTACTTTATGATAACTGTATCAGTCGAGCTAGTGTCTTGTGAATGTATACGATTCAAAAATGGATCAAAACTCCTGCTATTGGACAATGTGGCAGGCATAATAGGATCCGAGCCACCTCCATTACGTTCGGCATGTTACATTTCTTGTGAGTTGCCTATTATTTTCCAAATATACAATTTTAGGAAATATTTATCACATTTATACTTATACTAGTGCTTAAATTATGCTCATTGAAACACTACTAGAAAATGGGCTAAAGATCCCGGTCTAAAGTACCTATCACACGACCCGGCGCCTAAGGCTTCGTGGTGCCCCAAGCGCCGGGTCATGGCACGACCTGGTGCCTATGTAGGGGCCATGCACTACTACAATAATCTTAACGGAGGCGGGCAGATTCAATTTTTTGAGGCAGGCAAGCCCGTCCGCCTCGCACTCAAGGTCACATTAAATCAAACGATTTACCGAGACGGTTTTGGTGCCCGCCTCGGTTAATCAAATAAAAAAATAAAAATAGGAAAATCTGTGGATGAGCCCGCTGAGCCCATCCACGGGCCCGCTAAGCCCATCGTCGTGTCCCGCTGCCCGCCGCCGCGTGCAGCGGCCTGATCCGGCCTCCCCCGCTCGGGATCCGGCCGCTCGCCGTCGAAATCCGGCGTCTGCTCGCGCCGGCCCGCCTGGGCGCCGTCGGATTAGCTCCTCCCATCGATGAACACGAGACATTGAAGAAGAGGGCCGCCATCGTCGTGCCTGCGCGCGCCCCGCCGGCCGCCGCGCTTGCCCTCCGGCCGGTCGCCTCGCCAGCACCGCCGCCGGATCCGGCCTCCTGCACGTCGGATCTGTGCTGCCGCTGGCCCATGCCTCCGCCCCGCGATTCTGCAGGCCGCCGCCGCTCGCTGCTTGCGACCGTCGTTGGCCGCGAGGGAGTGGGCCTGCCGCAGGAGGGGAGGGGAGCGCCGCCAGGGGAGGGGGTCTGCCGTGGGCCCATGCCTCCGTCTCGCGCTGCTGCAGGCCGCCGCCGCTCGCTGCTTGCCACCGCCACGTGCCTCCGCCGCTCCTCTGCGCCGCCGGCCGCGAGGGAGGGGGCCGGCCGCGAGGGAGGGGATCTGCCGCGGGAGGGCAGGGGTGTTAGAAATATTCCCTAGAGGTAATCATAGAGAGATCATATTTTGTTGTATCTATGATGTATTATATATGTGTTCATTAAATATCCATGAAAAAGGCAACTTGTATTGATTGGCAGTTATGTGAATTGTTTGTAAGACTTTTTACTTATATGGTTATTCTAAAGTTGTTCCTAGTTGGGTTTCATGTATGGACACACATGAATATTAGACTAGCACATATATTAGTTGATGGCTATGTTTCACAAGTCATGGACATGGAGATGTCAAACTAATAATGTGGGCGCATGTATGACATGTGGCTGGACAGACCCAACTCGAGAAATAGTGATTTCTCATTACACAATGTGTACGCTATGTCCTTAGACCTGAGATTGTCGCATGTTCTCAAGATGTGAACTGACCTACTTAGGAGCTATCAAACGCTACTCCGTAACTGGGTAGTTATAAAGGTGGTTCTCGGGTTTGTCAAGAAGCATGCTATGAGACATGGTCGGTTAAGATGGGAATTTCCCCTCTCTACTTCAGAGAGATATCTCTGGGCCCCTCGAGTGATCGGATCAAGAAATGCATGGCCGTGCTAGGGTTAAGTGTTAACCAAGGATTCTGGATCACAGCATCGAGAAAGAGAGGTCGGCTTGGAGCTAGACCAAATATCGTGAGGCAAAGGGAATAGCATGTATATGAGATTGTGATGGCTTGTCTGATTTGATCTTTGCGCATGCATAGGAGTTAACATGTCTTGCTATAGGATGCTGTCAATTACTGGTCGAGTAGGAGTACTCGGGCCATGTCTATTCGCATGTGAGCCCATAGGGTCACACACTTAAGGGGCTGGAAGCCTAATACGGATTTGATCCAAATTAGTCTGGGGTTAGGTGCACTAATGGGCCTCGGTTAAGCCCATTAGTGGGCGCCTAAGATGGTCTATATAAACAGGGGTAGGGCGCATGGAAACCCTAACTCCCCACGCCTGCCGCTGCCGCCTGTTTCCCACGCCCGCGCCTTCGTCGCCCTCGTGGACCTGGCAGTCCGGATCATGACGCTTCCGCCGCCGTACGTGTGGATACCTTGGAGGTGTTGCATCTGCTGCACGAGGACGAGCCGCACGTGAGAAGGTCTCGCAACTGCATTGTCGGCTACCGTACAAACTACATCGACGCGCTACAGAAGTTCCGCACCTGCGCACCTAGTGGTAATTCCTTGATATATAACAGTAGTAGTTCCTGGTTTATGGGGAAGAAAAATTTTATTTTGCGCTAGCGTAGCCTCCCCGTAATCTTACAATGGTATCAAAGCCGTAGCTGCTTTGTTATAGGTTCGGATGTGTGCATATGGAGATATACGAGGTGTAGATGAAACCCTAATCCTGTTTTCATGTCGTCGCTGCGATGGTCGTGTAACGAACTACTCCTACCGGTCGGGTATCCGCCATCGGAGTTAAGTGATACACGTAAACCCAGTCACAGCAGGGTGAGATCAATGAGATTGGTCGAATTGAAAGCTAGGATGGGTTGCCAGATGCATATGATGCGTGGTGGCAGATTGGATCTGCTACCGGGTTGAGAAAGTTGCAGAAAACATGGTATTCAGTAAAACAGCCATCCATTTTGCATACGAACTCAGATTGAGGTGATTTTTATATGAAAATTCATCTACAAAAAATTTTACACATGAAATCAACTTGCTTCTCCAGTTTCGCTAAATTTAGATTTGCTAAATTCGGCTCGGAAGGTGGAGATATCAGTAGTTTAAGTTTTGCCGACGGTAGTGCACCTAACTCTGTTTTGCAGGATCTTGTGATCGGTATGGCCTATATGTGTATGTGATGCATGTGTGTATCTGATCCATGATCTGCGTATCATGTGTAAGGTAATACGGTTGGAGCCACATGTATTACCACATTTGATGTAATGGCCTGCGTGCCAACCGGTGATGATCCAAGTCCAATATGTAATTGGCTTTACTAGCTGTTAGGTATAGCAGTATGTAGTTGTACTTGGAGGCTTCATCACTTGGAGGACGACTCACATGGAGCATGGAGATGCAGATCACGATGATGGACAGAAGCATGGTGATGGAGATCTACATGTGATAATGGGTCATATCGTGTCTCTATGTGAATGTTTATCCTCATCGTCTTACTCCTACATGCGATAATAGGGTTTTTGCATTTGGTAGAAGTAATTCGATCAATCCCTCGCAACATTTAAGTTTATGTGCCCTCCCAACTAAACCTTGCTTCATCATGGGTTTTGTACAACTGGTGGTGGGTCTATGAAATTAGGGTGCCACTAGTTTTCATTTGACTAGATGAGTTCATATCGGATACTTACACGCCTAAAAGGTTGGTTATCTTGAACAAAGTCATCTTAATGGTTAAGAACTTTGGGGCTTAAGGGTTGGGAGTCGAGACATAGAGATGTCACCCAACAACAAGAGTCATATGTGATATGATTAGCAAATAGTTGCTTACCGATCTACCTATCTTCTAGCGGTGATGCAAAAGCTCACTAGTCGACTTGATAGTTGTGGGTCTTGAATCACTAAGTATCAATTGAGGGATATTGATTTTAGTGGGAGTACATTCTATTAAAATGTTTAATGTAATCTACTCTATCTTGGATACGTTTGTCTTAGTATTTTGCATTATTATTTTGTTGTAGATAAATGGCACCCAGCACCACCGCATCTTTGACTTTGCGTTCGATCCTTGAGAAGGACAAGTTGAATGGGACTAACTATACGGATTGGATCTGTAACCTGAGAATTGTTCTTAGGGCTGAGAAAAAAGAAGATGTTCTGGATGCCCCATTACCAGAAGAACCTGCTGATGATGCAACTGTTGTTGTCAAGAATGCTTACAAGAAAGCATGCGACAACAACCTTGAAGTGAGTTGCCTCATGCTTGCTTGCATGGAACCTGAGCTGCAGATGCAGTTCGAGACTAACCATGAGGCGCACGATATGATTGTGGCGCTTCAGGACATGTTTTAGACACAGGCCAGGACTGAAAGGTTCAATGTCGCCAAGGCCTTCCATGAGACCAAGGTCGCAGAGGGAGCAGCAGTAGGGCCGCATGTGATCAAGATGGTTGGTTACACACAGAGGATGGAGAATCTAGGTTTCCCACTCGGCCAAGAGTTGGCCACTGATTTCATTCTTGCGTCTTTACCGCCGAGCTATGGGAATTTCATCTCGAACTACCACATACACGGGGCTGAAAAGGGCTTGAATGAGCTGTGCGGCATGCTCAAGATAGCAGAGAGTGACATAAAGAAAAGCACGGGCGACGGCCATGTGATGGCTGTCCAGAATAAGCCTAACTTCAAGAAGAAAGATTCTTCTTGGAAGAAGAAGGGCAAGGCTAAGGTTGAGAACCCCAAGCCAAACCCAGCACCCAAGGCCAAACCTGGACCAGCTGCAGACAATGAGTGCTATCACTGTGGTGAGAAAGGTCACTGGAAGAGAAACTGCAAGGTGTACTTGGCTTCTTTGAAGAACCGTGGAAGTAAGAGTACTTCCAACTCAGGTACGCTTGTTGTTTATATTACAGAAATATTCCTCGCTGATTCTTATGTCAATTCTTGGGTATTTGATACCGGATCGGTTGCTCACATTTGTAATTTGATGCAGGGAATGACAAGAACTAGAAGCGTGGAACGATGAGAAGTCGATTTCTGCGTGGGCAATAATGCAAGGGTTGCTGCTTTGACCGTCGGGACAATGCAACTCCACCTCCCGTTAGGATTTATTATGGAGTTGAATAATTGTTATTTTGTTCCAAGTATGAGTTGAAACATTATGTCTCCTTCATGTTTGATGGAGGATGGTTATACATTTGCGAGTGAAAATAATGGTTGTGTGATCTCTAAGAATGGCATGTTTGTGGCTTGTGCGACCATTGTGAATGGCTTGTTTATTTTAAATCTTGATGAATCACCTGTCTGTAATGTAAGTGCTAAAAGGCCTCGGCCTAATGATTTGTGTCCTACCTACATGTGGCATTGTCGTCTCGGTCATATAAGCGAGAAGCGCATGAAGAAGCTCCATACGGATGGACTTTTAACTTCGTTTGATTTTGAATCATACGAGACATGCGAGGCTTGTTTGCTAGGCAAGATGACCAAGATACCATTCACAGGTTTTCCAGAAAGAGCATCGGACTTGCTGGAACTCATACATACTGATGTGTGCAATCCAATGAGCACGACTGCCAGAGGAGGATTCCAATACTTCATAACTTTCACTGATGATTTGAGTAGATATGGCTATGTCTATTTGATGAAGCATAAATCTGAAACCTTTGAAAAGTTCAAGGAATTTCAGAATGAGGTTGAAAATCAACGTGGCAAGAAAATTAAGGCCTTGCGATCTGATCGAGGAGGCGAGTATTTAAGCCACGATTTTAGCAATCATCTGAAGAGTTGCGGAATTGTTCCACAGCTCATGCCGCCTGGAACACCTCAGAGAAACGGTGTGTCTGAGCGACGTAATCGGACTTTGTTGGACATGATTCAGTCGATGATGAGCCAGTCGGACCTACCGATATCGTTTTGGGGTTACGCTCTAAAAACAGCAGCTTTCACACTAAATAGGGTACCGTCTAAATCCGTAGTTAAGACACTATATGAGATGTGGACTGGAAAGAGTCCCAGCTTGTCTCTTCTGAAAATTTGGGGATGTGAAGTTTTTGTCAAGCGACTTCAATCGAAAAAGTTAACTCCCAAATCGGATAAGTGCATATTCGTGGGATATCCAAAGGAAACTTTAGGGTATTATTTCTACAACCGATCAGAGAGCAAAGTGTTTGTTGCTCGAAACGGTGTTTTCTTAGAGAAAGAGTTTCTCAGGAAGGAGAAAAGTGGACAGAAGGTGTATCTTGAAGAAGTTCAAGAGGAGCCAATCGGGCAAGATTCAACAGGTGATGCTAATGTTGTAGCACAAGTTGAAGAACTCGTGGCAAGAGAAGAACCACCACAGCCACGAAGATCGGCAAGGCTCCGCGCAGCGCGCGAGATATTATTGTTGGACAATGATGAGCCTGCAACATATGTAGAAGCGATGATGGACCCAGATTCCGAGAAATGGTAGAGTGCCATGAGATCTGAGATAGACTCCATGGGAGACAATCAAGTTTGGAACTTGGTTGACCCGCCTGATGGTGTCAAAGCCATAGAGTGCAAATGGATTTATAAAAACAAGAAAGACATGGATGGAAATGTTCACATCTATAAAGCTCGACTTGTCGCAAAGGGGTTTAGACAAGTTCAAGAAGTTGACTACGACGAGACATTCTCTCCCGTAGCAATGCTTAAATCTATTCGGATCATTCTAGCAATAGCTGCGCATTTCGATTACGATATATGGCAGATGGATGTCAAAACAGCTTTCCTGAATGGAAACCTGGATGAGGATGTGTATATGATACAACCCGAAGGTTTTGTCGATCCGACCAATACTGGAAAGGTATGCAAACTTCAGAAATCCATTTATGGGTTGAAGCAAGCATCTCGGAGTTGGAATATTCGTTTTGACAAAGTAGTCAAAGGGTTTGGTTTTCTTCAGAACGAAGAAGAAGCTTGTGTTTACAAGAAGGAAAGTGGGAGCTCTATAGAATTTCTAATCCTGTATGTGGATGACATACTGCTGATTGAGAATGATATTCCTATGCTAGAATCCATAAAGACTTCACTGAAAAATAGTTTTTCTATGAAGAACTTAGGGGAAACCGCATATGTTCTGGGCATAAAGATCTATAGAGATAGATCAAGGAGGCTAATACGATTAAGCCAAGATTTACATTGACAAGATATTAAAATGTTTCAGTACGGAATAATCAAAGAAAGGGTTCTTGCCTATGTCACATAGTATGCATCTCAACAAGACTCAGTGTCCCTCGACGACTAATGAGCGGGATCGCATGAGCAAGGTTCCATACGCTTCGGCAATTGGTTCAATCATGTACGCAATGATAAGTACACGCCCAGATGTCTCATATGCTCTAAGTGCTACGAGTAGGTACCAGTCTGATCCAGGTGAGAGTCACTGGACAGCTGTGAAAAATATCCTTAAGTACTTCAGAAGGACTAAAGCTGTGTTCCTAATCTATGGAGGTGAGGAGGAGCTCACTGTAACGGGTTACACTGATGCTAGCTTCCAAATCGACAAAGATGATTCAAAGTTGCAATCAGGTTTTTTATTCACATTGAATGGTGGTGCTGTGAGTTGGAAGAGTTACAAGCAAGATACAGTGGCCAACTCTACGACGGAAGCCGAGTACATTGCAGCTTCGGAAGTTGCGAAGGAAGGTGTTTGGTTGAGGAAGTTCCTCATCGAGCTTGGTGTGTTTCCAAATGCGTCTAGCCCATTGAACCTCTATTATGACAAAATGGGGTGATAACGCAGGCTAAGGAGCCAAGGAATGACCAGAAGAACAAACATGTACTGCGGAAATTTCATCTTATACGAGAGTTCGTTAGACGGGGTGAGATCAAGATATGCAAAATACACACGGATTTGAATGTTGCTGATCCGTTGACAAAGCCTCTTCCACAGCCTAAGCATGAGACACACACAAGAGCTATGGGTATTAGATACCTTAAGGATTAAACTCTAGTGCAAGTGGGAGACTGTTAGAAATATGTCCTAGAGGTAATCATAGAGATGATCATATTTCGTTGTATCAATGATGTATTATATATGTGTTCATTGAATACCCATGAAAAAGGCAACCTGTATTGATTGGCAGTTACGTGAATTATTTGTGAGACTCTTTACTTGTATGGTTATCCTAAAGTTGTTCCTAATCGGGTTTCATGTATGGACACACATGAATATTAGACTAGCGCATGTATTAGTTGATGACTATGATTCACAAGTCATGGACATGGAGATGTCAAACTAATAATGTGGGTGCATGTATGCCATGTGGCTGGACAGACCCAACTCGAGAAATAGTGATTTCTCATTATAAAATGTGTACGCTATGTTCTTAGATCTGAGATTGTCGCATGTGCTCAAGATGTGAATCGACCTACTTAGGAGCTATCAAACGCTACTCCGTAACTGGGTAGTTATAAAGGTGGTTCTCGGGTTTGTCAAGAAGCATGCTGTGAGACATGGTCAGTCAAGATGGGATTTGCCCCTCTCTACTTGAGAGAGATATCTCTGGACCCCTCGAGTGATCGGATCAAGAAATGCATGGTCATGCTAGGGTTAAGTGTTAACCAAGGATTCCGGATCATGACATCGAGAAAGAGAAGTCAGCTTGGATCTAGACCAAATATCGTGAGGCAAAGGTAAAAGCATGTATATGAGATTGTGATGGCTCGTCTGATTCGATCTTTGCGCACGCATAGGAGTTGACGTATCTTGCTAGAGGTCGCTGTCAATTATTGGTCGAGTAGGAGTACTCAGGCCATGTCTATTCGCGCGTGAGCCCATAGGGTCACACACTTAAGGGGCTGGAAGCCTAATACGGATTTGATCCAAATTAGTCTGGGCTTAGGTGCACTAATGGGCCTCGGTTGAGCCCATTAGTGGGCGCCTAAGTGGGTCTATATAAATAGGGGCGGGGCGCATGGAAACCCTAACTCTCCATGCCTGCCGCTGCCGCATGTTTCTCACACCCGCGCCTTCGTCGCCCTCGTGGACCTGGCAGTCCGGATCGTGACGCTTCCGCCGTTGTACGTGTGGATACCTTGGAGGTGCTGCATCTGCTGCACGAGGACGAGCCGCACGTGAGAAGGTCTCGCAATTGCACTGTCGGCTACCGTACAAACTACACCGACGCGCTACAGAAGTTCCGCACCTGCGCGGCTAGTGGTAATTCCGTGATCTATAACAGCAGTAGTTTCTGGTTTATGGGGAAGAAAAATTTTATTTTGCACTAGCGTAGCCTCCCCGTAATCCTACAAGGGGAGCGCCGCCAGGGGGGTGGAGGAGCCAAGAGAGAGAGAGAGAGCAAGATGAGAAGTCCCAAACCCTAACTAGTTAGTATATATATGGATCCTGGGGCCTTCTGGACCTCTTTGGACCTCGGTATTTTAGAAGACGGGCCATATAATGCGTCCGCCTCCGAAAATCGATTAATCGAGGCGTTTGCTTTAGAACAACCGTCTCAGTTAATCGATATTAATCGAGGCGGGTATTTTAATGTTGACCATCTCGGTTAATAGATTTTTTGAAAGATTTATCACATTTATACTTATACTAGTGCTTAAATTATGCTCATTGAAATGTAAGTGTCGTTCCGACTCTAGCCAGAAAATCTACGATAACGTAGATACCATTTCGGTTTCAACTCCTTGATCAACTTAGATTTTGCAACTTACTACAAGTATCTAAAGTCTTGAGATTACGGTTAGGATTTTGATACTGAGTATATTATGTTTTCGGCTCCTAAAAGGATCCGTAGACTAGTGGTTACAAAAGATTCAGTAGTATCTTAGCTCCTGGGTTTGACTTCCCGTGGAAGCGAATTTTCTAGGATTTAACGGCATTTGTGCCTTCAGTGGTAGGTGACGTTCTTTTCGACAGCGAGACGTCTGTGGTGACTTTCGTCAATCTCGAGGATACGCTGGTTCAGTCTTCGAAGATGCTCATATGGATAGGATTTACGTTCGTACCTTCATAGGGGTGAATGTGTGTACGTTGTGTGTGTCTAAGTTGTACTATAATCTAAAAAAAAATAGAAATGACTAACCAAATTTTGGCCGCCCTTGTAATGCTTGCAACTTTAGCGAGCTTTTGGCTTGTTTAACATTATTCACCATCCAAACACCTATGTTTGTACGGACGAGTAGAAGCCGAGCCAACTGCTTTCGCAACAAAACACACGGAAGAGGCCACTTTACGCACCATCACGGCCCCTAACGAGGCCTCTTATCTTTATGGGCCGCTCTAGCATACAGGGCCCGGCCTAACTCAAGGACGAACAAACGGCCCATCAAATTTAGGCTAATACGCAGCACCGCCGCGGGAACCCTGAAAATTTCAACGGAAAAGGGAGGGAAACGCGAAAAGACAAAGGAGATTTTGAACGCCTCCAGAAATTTCTTCCCCACCCCACATCGCCGCCGTGCGCTGGCGATCCAGGTTCCGCCTCCGTCCGCCGCGCCTGACTCGCCCTAGTGGTAATTCCCGTTCGCCGATTGGCGCACCCCGGGCGACACCCATGGCGGTCGAGGGGATGGGGTCCGTGGTCGCGACGGTGAGCGGGTACCACGGCGACGAGCGGCACAGGCTCATCAAGCTCATCTCGGAGTCTGGCGCCAGCTACGTCGGAGCCATGAGCAGGTCCATCACCCACCTGGTACGCCGCTACGCATCGCCTGCTGCCTGCGCGCCGGTTTTCCCTCGGTTGATTTGATTCCGCGCGGTGTGAAATTGAATCTGGTGCGCGGGCTTCTGCTGGGCAGGTGTGCTGGAGGCTCGAGGGGAAGAAGTACGACATCGCGAGGAAGCTCCGGACGCGCGTCGTCAGCCACCGGTGGTTCCTGGAGTGTCTCAGGGAGGGGAGGCGTCTCCCGGAGGACCCCTACTCGATGGAGAGGTAGGTAGGAGCGGCTCTTCGTCAACTGTTGTTGTGAACTTGTGATATGATCAGACATGTGCCTAGTAATTGTTTGACTTGGGGTGACGTACGAACTGGGAATGGCATTTGTGGGGGGGGGGGGGGGGGGGGGGGGGGTGAAATTGTAATTAGGAATTATGTTTGCATACATGTGCTGCAACTGCACAACTACAGAAGTTATACTGTGTCGAAAGAACGAAATTGCTTGCTGAAGTCTAATCCATCTGTCACATTTTGTTCTTAGATTTTGTGTCAATATGTTGACGGTCTTTCTCAGCTAAAACCTATCATTCTATCTGTTAAACATTGGCGAAGAAGCAGCCAAAGTATCCCTAAGCTAGAAGTTGCATATACTACCTTATTCTGTAAAAATGTTGACTGCTTTCTAAGAAACCTTTCTTTCTGCGCAATACTCAGTGGTGAGGAAGCAGGACCAGTCCCAGAGCTGCCTGCTCGTCCTTGTACACGAGGCAAGAAAAATGCAGAGGGTAGAGTTTTGAAAGAGTTACCTGATGATATCTGTGATACTCCTACGGCCAGCCATACTATTAAGTTTGATGATTCAGATTCTGACATGGAGCATCAGACATTGTCTGAATCAGCCCTACTAAAAGAAGTAAGAATCACAGCATGCACTTGATTTTGTTCCTTCATGTATTCTCTGGATGTTGCACTCTCTAATCTTTATGCAATCCATCATGTCATTTAAATCTTCAATCTACTAGTTCAACTAAAATGTAATATTGATCAATCATCCATAATTTCAATTAAACACATATTACTGCATGTACAGTTGTTCAATCGTAGCATACATATAATTGTTCAATCATGGTCCAGCTAGACTCTAAAGTAAGATAGAAATGCTGTCTGAGGGTTCATCTTCTGCTATTTGATGGTTTCAATGTCTATGTATAAAGAAGGAAATTGACAATGAAATGACTAGTTGCAGTAGAAATGGTTCTGCAGGTATATCAGGCAGCATATTGTGAATTAGAATCTACCTGCCATGTACCATCTATATACATACAATTTTCTCATACAGGAACTCTAAAGTGTCCTTGCTTACATCTAAGCTACTAATTGAGTCTTTAAACTTTACATTATATGTGTTTGTGCTACATACCTTGGCGTAAATTTCTTGGAAGTGCTCTATATTTGTATTTACTTATTCATTTCATAATAGTGTCACTGTTTTATACTTTTTTTTTAATTTTCATCATGTCATGTAAAAAGTTGATCATCAAGCATGCAGTGTGAACGTTAACATACTTGTGTAAAAGTACAACAGCATATTTGTATTGGTTGTCCTGTGGGCTTCCGAATTTTGGTGATGGGGACTCTGAGAAGAATGATTTATCAGATGTTAAGCAGAGAAGAAAACGTTTGAAGCGTGTTAAAAAATCAATGGATAAAGATGTTCTACACCTGCAGGACAATGTGCCAAGTGTCATGGTAATATGCAACTTTCTTGAAAGCTTTTAATTTCTTTATGAACCTCTCAGCACTGTGGTCTTGAATTCTGATCAAACCCTTCATAAGGACCAGATTTTGGTGCTCTGTTTTGTTTAAGCTTGTATTCATATCTCATAAACAAAGGACCCAGTAGCTTAATCACAAAATAAAATGATCCAGTAGACAAATAACTTTTCCTAAATAAACATGTAAAACAGCTTAAGGCCATAACTATTAAACTCGAGGCACCTATATGGAGATATTGTTTTCTTTAATTCTGATGACACTGATTGTTTGTTGCATGTGTCCATGCTCAAGCTGACAAAAGCTTGTTGTAACTACCACATCTCATCTAGCTTGCACCTTTTTGGGTATATGGGTTTTGATGAACAGATGTACACATCTTGTTTCGTTTTAACTTTCAGCCATTTCACATTCTTATTTGTAACTTGTAAGCTTATGCTTGTATCAAATGACAATACAGGCAAGACAATGCCTTCATGAGTCAAGTCACACAACGTCCAGAGCACATCAAAACAGAAGGGAGAAAGGAACGATCTCACAGAAAGTGATAGTTTGTCTGAGAGCTTTGATGAACCTCAGACTTTGGATACTCTGTCTATAGGAGTGGGAAGAAAATTTACCAAGACAAAAGTATCATCATCATCCCTTCGACAAAGTACCCTGGATTCATTGTACGAATATGGCGAAACTAGTAGGCATGAACCAGACAGAAGAAATGAGCTAAAAAACCCAGACTTAAGGGAGAGTTCAACAAGCTTGCCTCCATATGATTTGTCTGGACAGGAACCAGCTTTCTGTACTCAGGAGCAAAAAGACAAATATAGCCTTGGCACTCTAGCTGATGATGAATTGGAAGACACCAAGAAACTCACAGAAAAATCATCTAATTTAGAAAGGCACGAAGAATTATCATGTGTGATATGTTGGACAGATTTTTCTTCTACAAGGGGCATCTTACCATGTGGGCACCGATTCTGTTATTCATGCATTCAAGGATGGTCAGATTGTCTGGTATGCTTTTGTTCGATTCTTGCTTCTTAGTGTTTGCTTATATTGGGTTGTCCTTTACTCAATATTCTGGAGACATATAATATATTTGCCCTACTATAACCCACTTTATGCTTGTGGCTTGGTTCAGACTAAGACCATACTACAGTAGACAAGGTACTAATACAGATTCAAGATAGTATTATGTCATAACTGAAAGAAATGATGTCTACTTATAAAATATAGGAAACACAACTAATATGTTACACCAAACCAATGGCAACCTGGGCCAAAGGGATTAGCAACAATCTGACTTTGCTATAGTTTTTTAGGTTCTCCTCCAGTTATGTTCCAAAAAGTTATTATCATATAGCTGCACCTTGGCGTTTCAGGCTTCCGGGGGGAAAGTCTCAACATGTCCCCTTTGTAAAGCCAGTTTCACATGCATCAGTAAGGTGGATGAGGCAGGCACCTCTGATCAGAAGATATACTCACAGACCATTCCTTGCGAAGCTTCTACCTATGTTCCTGTGTTCCATAATGAAGGCTATGACTTCTCTCGATTCTGGGTGAGATCCTATCTCCTTGCTGCTTAAATCAGTTTGGGCTTACCATGCTTATTTCATTTTGGGCTCGCTATGCTTACCCCTCCATTGTGTAGACTCAGCCAGGACCATGCTTCCAGTGCAACAGCCGTGAACCTGAGGAGCTTCTTCTAAGATGCCATGTCTGCAGGTCGCAGTGGGTGCACTCGAACTGCCTTGATCCTCCAGTGACCCAGTGGACATGTATGCATTGCAGGGGTATCCGTATGATGTATCGCCTCTATCACTAGTCTGAAATTGGAATACTCGTGCCATAGTCTGAATGCTGCTCATTTTTTTCCTTAGAATAGTCTTTGAGATTGTAGAGGGAACCTGTATCCGTATTTCGTGACAGTTCTCGCCGAAGAACAAATAAATTGCTGTGTACCTGTTAGTGGATATGATTGGGATTGGGGATGTACTGTAAAATCTGACCCTACACTAGACAGAAAATGTCTAATTTCTCATCTCACTCAGGCAAGGCAACAATTGTTCATGCTAATTTATTAGGAACAAAGCCTGATAACTGAAAGACTCCAGACTGGTTATTTTTCCAAGATGATGCAGTGAACATATTGTCACATCAACACGGGCAAAAACTACAAATGGCAACAACCGAACAACTCTTGCATCACCAGCCAGTGAGATGTGCAAAAATTCTGCCAAAAACGTGCATGCTGAGCTCCAGGAGGACCTGCCTGTGCGTTACAATTAGGTGCCAGCAATGATCGGGATTCGCATTCGGTTTTCAGTCCCCGTAGCCAAAATTGTGGTTTGAGGAGGTGTGACGCGATGCAACTGCTGTGCAATTCGGTCAGATGGAAAAATGGTACGATATATACTGATCTTGAAGTTTGAACCTATTTGGTATTTGCCTTGCGTATGAAGGTCAGCTTCACAGATTATACGAAAGTTTTCAGTTTTCTGCATGTGGTAGGTACTTGCAAGCCTCATGTAAGATGCACGTATTTGTAATGTCCCGCCTCCCTGAGGCCGGGCCCATTTACATCTGGCCGCTTGCCGCTTTCTAGGACATAGACTACACTAATACACCAACACAAATCTTTTCTGCGCACTTTGTCCTCACTCGTACGCACCCGGGAAGAATTTCCCGATTGTCACATATCCCGAAATTGCTCCAGACCAAGCACGCTTAATCTCAGAGTTCTTTGGGGATTGGCTTCCGAAAAAGAAGTTGCAACTTGTTGGTATGAGTATCCTATTAATCCTATTAAGTCTTGGGCCGGGATGTCACACCATATGCCCAACTCTAGAATCTGAGAAAATCAAGAGTACTTTTGTCGAGATCATTGAAGCTTTTAAGGAACTCATGGGAGCAGCATAAACCAGGTCAAGAGTTTTGAATTGCAGAGTGCAAATACGATGTGAGAAATGTCTGATGTGAGTGACAAAGAAAAGGTGTTGTCATGTGATCTCTCCAGAGATGATGCGAACCGAGAGATCTTCCTCTCCCTTGATGAAACGCTTCGTGCTATGTGCCTTAAGAAGCAGCTTTCGAAAATTCGCTGAATGTCAAAGTGGTGAGTATTCTAATATTTTTGGTCATTTCGTTTTTGCGCTCATATAGGCAATTTACTCCAATGTAGTTGGTGTGCTTGAAGATGTCATTCATGTGATGTCGTGCAATATTAACTTGCAGATGCTTTCGGTGAAGGTCTTCAACAGATTTTTGCCTGACTTAAGTCTGAAAGTACGAAGGAGCCAAACTAAACACTTCTAAGGATTGTGCATTGCAGGCTTGCAGCCATGTCAAATGGTTCATGCTGATCTTGTAGCTCTATTGCAGTTATTGTAGCCAGATATGAGTTATATTTTCAACATTATCCGCGGTCGAGGCTTTTGCTTCTGCAGAAACAAGATATGTATTTTTAATTTCAAATACAATGCAGATATGAGTTGCAAACGACTTTTAACTAGATTCGCTGCTACGTATCTTAAGTTAAGAGCAAAAAACTATCAAGCTTTCACTAAAGCCGATACACCTCTATACATATATAGTGACTCGGTGCCTAATATCAATTGAGGTTGTCTGTTGTAAGAAGTGACGAGTTGAGCTCCTCCTCAGATTCAGTTCAAGTTGCTAACCAATAATTATCATGTCTAAATATTATATTCAATGAAGGTGCATAGGTTTCAATTCTCACTGGATTTTCCAAACGGTCCAAATCAAACCGCAGCTGCAAGTACAGTTAATAATGATGCTACGTGACTAGTGACGACTACCACTCGAATACTGTAACATCCCGCCTCTCTGAGGCCGGATCCGCTTACATCTGGCCGCTTACTAGGATATAGACTGCCCTCACAGATCTACACAAATCTGCTCCAGGCCAAGCATGCTTAACCTCAAAGTTCTTTAGGGATTGGCTTCCGGAAAAGAAGTTGCAACTTGTTGGTATGGGTATCCTATTAATCCTATTAAGCCTTGAACCAGGATATCACATCCTCACCCCTTAACAGACCGACATCCTCACGGTCACCCCTTAACAGACCGACTACCACTCGAATACTGTAACATCCCGCCTCTCTGAGGCCGAACCCGCTTACATCTAGCCGCTTACTAGGATATAGACTGCCCTCACAGATCTACACAAATCTGCTCCAGGCCAAGCACTCTTAACCTCAGAGTTCTTTAGGGATTGGCTTCCGGAAAGAAGTTGCAACTTGTTGGTATGAGTATCCTATTAATCCTATTAAGCCTTGAACCAGGATATCACATCCTCACCCCTTAACAGACCGACATCCTCACGGTCAACCCCAAGTCAGGAACGTTCCCTCTTGGCCACGTCCGTACGTTCACAGTGCCAACAGCCCATGTGCCACGTCCGTGCGTCCAGTGCCAACGGCGCATCCCTGATGCTCGCGCACTAACCCGCCACGTGCCTGCCCACATGCCTGTGCTCCTGATCTGCACGCGCCCGCCCACATGCACGTGCACTATGCTCGTACGCGCTCGTGAAACCGCGAGAGTCGGCTCTGATACCATTCTGTATCGTCCCGCCTCCCTGAGGCTGAACCCGCTTACATCTGGCCGCTTCGTAGGACATAGACTGCACTCACAGACCAACACAAATCTTTTCTGCGCACTCGGGAAAAATTTTCTGATCGATCACCCATCCCGAAATTGCTCCAGGCCAAGCACGCTTAACCTCAGAGTTTTTTGAGGATTTACTTCCAGAAAAGAAGTTGCAACTTGTTGGTATGAGTATCCTATTAATTCTATTAAGCCTTGGGCCGGGATGTCATATTCTTACCGGGTGCGTACGAGTGAGGACAAAGTGCGCAGAAAAGATTTATGTTGGTCTGTGAGTGTAGCCTATGTCCTAGTAAGCGGCCAGATGTAAGCGGGTCCGGCCTCAGAGAGGCGGGACGTTACATATGGTAGAGGAACTTGAGGTACCATTCTCATCAGGGCTTTGATATCTAGACCTCTCACTGTGTGTTCCCTGCACTCCTGCAATTCCTGTTGGTGCTTCTGGCTCAACCATGCGAGGGATCAAATTTTCACAATCATCTCCTCCATTTCTTAATCCAGTTAGTTCTTTGTCCAACTCAGCTGAGGATGCAACAAAAAGGCTTCTATGACCATTGACCATACTTGGAGCTTCCCTCGTCTGAATTCCAGTTCCCATTCCACCAGGAGCACTTTCTGATCGTACCACACTACCAATGGTTCCTTTTGTGGATTCAGTAGGAGAATTGAGAGAGCTAAGCTGTGCAACCCTTCAGCAATATGGCCTAGTAAAATATAAAATCTTCCACATATTGTAAAATACAAAGGATATTCCACAAAACATCATTTATGGCATACTGAATAACATGCAGACTAAGGCCATTTGGTTGAAGAGGGAAGAAAGTTATACATAAAAGTATTATTAAGTGATGATCATCCCGCTCCCAAGCGATCCCAAGAGGATCTAAAATATACCCAAACTAACAAATTCGAGCAACAGTGTGATCGCTCTATAAAGGATCAAATGATCTGATTCCATTCCTTTCCTCAAGTACAAACAGTTTGGTACTGATGAATTGAGCCCATTGTTCAATAATAATATCAAAAAGAAAACATCACCGTAAGAAAGCATCCAAAAAAACAATCGACATGAAAAAACTCAAATTTTTAGTCCAACGGCAATCAGAAAAGAGAAGGAATTCCATCAACCAATTATGTAAAATAGCTTAAACTTTGCTACAGCTGAAATGTAAGCCATGATATTTACCTGCATAGTAGAAGCTTGTGAATGGATGATGGGCGCGGTAGCTATGGCTCATTGTAATGCAAAGCTTCTTAAACCTCAATGACTCAAGAAACATCGCATTGTCATCTTCAGCCAACCCCAGTATCTTTGGGGGCCTCCTATCCAGCCCAGCCCTCAACGAAAGAAGGTTGTTCAGATTTAATTTAGTACCCATCCAGCAGCAACACCTTGTCCCAGTAAGCAACCAGCAAATGGAACTCCCAACCAGGGCACTATTGGGACAATCAGAAGAGACACCACTGATATTGTGCGGCCACAATAGTAAAGCTTCATTGCCCTATCCACCCGTCTCTGATGAGTAAACACAGGCCAAAATTCCTTTCCGGTTGCGGCCAAGCAAGACGACCGTGAAGGGCCTCGAGCGGCAACCGCTGTGCACGCGACCTTACTCGCCGGCAGAGCAGACGATAGCCCCATGTTTGACGTGCTTCTTCTTCTTGCCACTGAATGACGGCGGAAAGGCCACGCGGCGCTGATCGCCGGTGACGGGGTCCCAATCCCATACCAGGATACAGAGAAGCTCCGTGTTGAGGACAAGGATGCGGCCACGGCGGCAATCCAAGATTCTGCAGTGGACGGCGTCGTCGAGCCGAAGAGAGAAGCATGCCGCGGGGATGCGGTCTGGCGAATCGAGCGTGGTGAGCACGACGTTGCGGTCGCTGTCGTGGGAGAAGAAGCCGAGTCCGGTGGCGGTCGCGAAAGCGGCAGAGGGAACGGGCGTCGGAGGCGAGGCGGCGCCACCGCTTGCAGACGAGCGAGGCGCAACATGATTGTCGATGGTTATGCAAAGACACTGCAAAAAAATGCAGATGGAGCTTCTTTTCGAGACAATGCTTATGCACCCGATCTTGATAACTCGAGAGTCCAGACTCCAGAATGACTAACTCAGACTGAAGCGCAACATGATTGGTCCATGGACATTGCCCAAAGGCCAAAGCCACACAACAGCTCCAGGCTCTAGCATGCCTACAGGGTCACCAGTCAGGGAAAGACGCAAAGGCTCCGCAAAAATGCAGATGGAGCTTCCAGGGCCGTGCCGGCATAAATCGGAGGCCTGTACAAAACTCTAAAGTGAGGCCTACCACGTTAGCGAAATAGAATAATCAAATATTAAATATAGTATATATAGGAACAAATCACATCAAGAATTGTACCTATTTATTCTTGGTTGCATAGTCTTTACTTAAACAACTTCATTCTTATCATGTTCCTTGAAATAAAATCTTCACCCATAATCAATCTTCTCCAACATGTCACCCTCAAGTGCTATCATGGCCAAATCATATTTTCTAGATCGATTTGCAGAAGACATGACTTCAATCAATCTTTGTAACACAAAAGATGAAAGAACAAAAATAATAATTAAACTATTAAAGATTCAAAAGATACAAATACATGTAGATCAATACAGTTGGGGAATAAATAAAAAAACCTATTTACCTTCTCCTCGAGATGGTGTCAATTGCTTCGAGAATGCAGAGTTGCCGTTGCTGAAGCTGAATGCGTCGCCGCGTCGACTGCCTGCCCCGGCCTGATGCCGCCGGCCAGCCGCCGCGCCGCGTCGCGATCGGCCGATCGTCACCTGCCTGCTGCCGCCAGCCCCGGTGTCGTGATTGTCGTCGCTTCTGTCTTGCCGCCGCCGCTTCGAGTCAAGTGAGAGTCGAGTCGTGACCGCGTCGTGTGAATCGGCACCTGAGCAAGCGAGGCAAGCGGCGGACTGTAGGCCTTTTTTTTTTTATCTCAGGCCTTTTGTTTTTGGCCAGGGCATGCGTCCGTCCATCCATTAACTAACGGAAATATTTTGGGGCCCCAGAAAAATGGGGGCCCTGTGCGGCCGCAAGGGAAACGCCCATCCGCCCGGGCCTGGGAGCTTCTTTTTGAGGCAAGGCTCGTCCCGTTCCCATTAACAAAAATGGAAATACGTGACTTTGAAAGAGTTTGGGAAGAAGATAGAACACGGTAAATGGATACATACTTGAATCAAAGCCTGAAAGCCGCACTAGCCACCCCACGCAACGGAACCTTGTAACCGCATACTACAAGTTATGCAAAAGGAAGAGAAAAACAGCTGAAATGAGAGGAGATTTTTCAATCTTTATCATGCATGTCCCGACTCGACAAAGACGGTGTGCCCCATCAGCAATATGGCCTAGTACAATATAAATTTAGTTAGTAATGTAGCTGTGCAAGAAACTTTATCAACACATAAGAAAATTACATGGTACTTTAAGAGACCTTCAGTTTAATAAAGATACAGTACCAAACTACCAACACGATCATTGTACAAAAGATCTGACCAAAGTGGCAGGGAAAAAAGTTCAGTTATCCAATTCCCACATCAGGTGACAACACCAAACTGCTTATCTTCTCAAATCATATATGTTATACATTGCATATCATAGAAAACAAAGCAAAACATCTACTTCTAAATTTGTGACGCACATTTTAGAAATGAAATCACATTTGAATCGATCGATCTCACATATTAGCAGCACCAAGCAAGGGGTTTAGCATGTGGAATTTCGACCTTTCAAGCTCATACATTAAAATTTCTCGAATAATACTTCCTTTGGTCAAAAAATAGGTGTAAAGTATAAACACATGGCCAAAATTATGAAAAGAAGGCATTTTTCTGCGACCAACAGGAAACGGCCATATCATCTGGACTCTTAGCTATTACAATTTCTTCAATATTTGTATCACTTGCAATGGAAGAGAGCAGACAATCACAAACACCTAGTTTGGATGAACAAAAACATGTAAAGAATGGTAAGAGAAATGGTAGTAATTGGTTAATGGCCAGTTGATGCAAGATAGACGTAACAAATGAAAAGAAAATAAAGATATACGGGTAAAAATTATTAAAGCAAAACAGTTTGCACTGGAATGATAATCCAGAAATTTATAGAAACTGTAAACATTTCGATAATCAGTAGGTCCTCACTAGATACAGACAGTCTCATCTAGTATTGTTGATGACACTAGAGCACAAGGTATCAAAAAAGATCCAAAATGAGCGGTGTGGAATGGCACAGCTACAAGACTTTATTGTAAACGTAAATGTCTAATCTAGCTATCAATTACTTGCACAAAGGCAAACATAGATATTGGTAATCACAATTCACAGTAGAACTTAATACATCCTTAAGTAAAAAAAGGGCCAATGATACGTTGGTGATAGTAAAATATGGAATCCATGACACACAGGAAAAGAAAGCAAGCTATCTTGCAATTAACAAGCCTATGAATCCTTTCAAAAATGAGAAGCTCCTAGTTCAGGAAAAACATCTGCAAATCCGCAGGCTAACCAACAAAGTTCATATTTCAAAAATCTGGCATCCCCAGACCCTCATAATCTTTCTCTGAGCAATTAGCTGCCAGTTGGCTGAATGATGTGGCTAAAGATTTAACTCCCCAGTAGCTAATAACACTGTGTATAAACTAACTCCAAATGAGTGAAGGGAACAAGAAAGGGATCTCACCATTTCATATACTTGGCAGTGACAATGGTGGTGGGAAGCTTGCATACAAGCACGCACAATAAACGAATCTACGTGCCACACACTGCCTCTCAACCAGTAGTGTCTTGATCTCAAGTGTGAAATACTGTGCTTTAGGCATTTCTGGACGAAAACTGAAAAAGTCTTGCGGACTAGCTAGCAGGAGAAAGCAGCCTTCAGCTGTGCCAATAATGCTCCAGTTACAGTTGATCTCGGGCAAGGAGATTCTCTTTTCATGGCGCCACTTGTCTGTGCCAAGGCCAATGTTTTGCAAAGTCTTACAATAGAAGTCTAACGCGCACTGATCAATAGCTATCAAATCAAGCCTGTCTTCCCCTGCGTCCGCAACAGCCCACTGCCGGTTAAGGCTGTCGGGTGGGGGGTCAACAACGGAGAATTTCATCTCACATGTGTCAAGCACAAGCAAATTGTTCCAAGTATGATGCCTCCAGTAGAAGCAACCGCGTATGTTGTGGCGCACCAAAGATTCAGGGTCTTCGATGCATCCATAGGGTAGAAAGCTAAAAGACGCAACGCGAAGCCATTCCCCGGTGACTGAAGAGAAGACGAAGGCCACGACCTTGTCCTCGTACAGCACATTGCAGATCACTTGGAATGACAATGCATCCTCCTCCTCGTCTTCACCAGGTGGAGCGAGGAAGGCCTCCAACCAGCCTGACTCGAACTCCAATTGGCCACTGTGAAGAGCAGAGGCCACTGGGTCGTCGGTGATGAGGGGGATCTGAACGTACCGGCGATACAGGGGGTCGCAGACCACGAGGTCTCCGAACCCCCAGCCGCCGGAGGTCGACCGGCCGAGGAGGACGCGCCCATCGCGGGCGTCGCAGACGCGACAGCTCTTGAGGGGGTCCTTGGGGAGGAAGGAGAAGCTGAAGTCCGCGGCCTGCGCGAGGGCGCGGGCGGCCATGGCGGAGCGGTGCGGCGGCCCCGCGTGGTGGAAATGGAGCCCTGCGACTCCGATAAACTCGAGGAACCCGAGGACTGGCAGGGTATGTGGGGACCGAAAGCGGCGGAGGAAGCGGCGGGAGGAGACGACGCGGCGGAAGGAGGTGCAGGCGGCGGAAGCGCGGGCGAGGTCGGCCGCGTCGTCGAGGCGGAGGAATATGTCCTCCAGCAGCTCGTCAGGGAGGACCGGTTGCACCTCCGCCGTGGCCATGGTGCCGTCGATGCGGCGGCGGTAGAGATGGGGAACAATTGGACTTAGAAGGTCAATGGTCAACGGGAAAGCTGTACTGGCCACCTTTCTACTCTGCTCTATGTCCTGCTACTGCCTAGCACCATGCGAAACGGAGAAAAGTTAATTTTACCCTCTGAACTTATCGCCGAATCTGAAAAACAACCCAAACTCAAAAACCAAATATCAAACTACCCTCTGACCAGATCAAACCTGTTTTAGCTGATGTGGCAATGGGACCCACATACCAGACCTTTCTTTCCTCCCTCTCAACCTCTCGTGATCCTGGGCATAATTAATCGCGACGGCCGGTGGTTAATGCCACTAGAACGTAATTCAAACATGAGTATACTGTTTTTTTTCAAAAGAAAAATGACACACATTTCTGTCATTACAAGTGAGAGCATTAAGAAACTCAGGAAAAGAAGACCGAAAAAATTCAACTTGATTCAGGGACTCCACGACCCTATCTACCGGCTTTTCTGTTCATTTTTCCTCTCTGGCACATGATTTGGGGCGGTCTATACATAGCACGTGTGGTTGCAACTGTCGTCGTCCACCGCTAGGTTGTGCGCTCATCCGGCTCATGTGTATATGGAAGTACATGCAATCTTAATTCAAAATAATATTTAGAACTCACAACAATGTTCCGAAATTAGTATTCCTAATAAAACAATACAAATGTTCATCACAAGCAAGATTGTGTGAAGATAAAACAAAGTATTCTAAAAGCAAAAATAAATATTCTAAGAATAAAGAGAAATGTTCTAAAATAAAATTTATTTTCTAAATGTAGGCAAGTGTGATCTACTTTTGAAGATATCAATATAAGAATCATTATGGTGTAATTAAAATTTAATTTAGATAATCTGTTTGCGAAATAGAGATTTAAGTATATGCATTGCACGCAGTTCGAGGCAGTAGAAGTGCAGCACAAGACTGGCACCCAGCACGCGCGCGGCGCTTGCCCTCCACTGCCCCAGCCTATGGTTCCTGTTCTTGACCCAAGCAACTGATAGTAGGGCCAATAAGTTCATGGCTTACCAATCACCCACCAATAAGTGAGTGAGGATTCCACCAGAGCCCTTGATTGGATGGCCACTTTCACTGGATAAGGCTGTGCGCAGCGGCGTCCTGTAAGCGATCCTGCAGGATCAGTTTAGCGTGAAAACGCCTGCAGCGGGGGACGCTACCCCGTCCGCTATCGTTGCGGACGAGGAGTGGTCCGCCAAATTGAGCGTTGGTAGCGGTCCTCCGCTACCACAGACGTGGCGTGGGGCCCGCGCGCCGGCGCGCATCCCAACCACCCGTGGCAAGACGAGCGCCGCCGGCCGTCGCGTCTGGAGGAAGAGGACGGGGCCGCCCCGGTGCTGCTCGCCCCGCCGCGTGTCCTGTTCGCCACCGCGGCTCCAATGGCGTCCCGCGCCCCACGCCGGGCTCCCTACCGGCGCCGCGCCTCGCGCCTCGCCGGTGGCCAGGCGCCGCCGCCACCAGCTCGAGCCCGAGCTCGTGTCGCCGCCGAGCCGCCCGAGCTCCGGGCCTCCGCTGCAGATCCGCGCTGGGAAGTGGGGCGGCACGCTGGGTGGTGGCGGCGAGCTCGACGCCGCTGATCTCAAGGCGCAGGGGGCCGGCGGAACTCGAGGCGCAGGGGAGGGGCGGCGCAGGGGTGGAGCCGCCGGGGAGGAGGTGGAGGCGCCCAGATCCGCCCGAGCTCGGCGCGGCGGAGCTCGAGGAGCCGGCGAGGGAGGGAGGAGGGCCGCCGGCTGGGAGAGCAGGGGGCCGGCGAGGGACGGGCGAGGTTCGCTGGAGAGAGAGAGAGAGGAGAGAAGGGGCCGCGGCCGTGTGGGGAAGAAGAGGGGAGAGAGAGGAGGGCGCGGGGGTAAAAAATAGAAGTAAGACTGACATGTGGACCCCACGGATGGCTAGTTGGTATAGAGGATGAGTTATAGAGAACTACGGGTGCGGGAAAACTGGATATAAAGGAGAGAATATCGATGAGCAGGATGAAATATTCCTTTTAGAGGATGAATTTAGATATGACGAGTGCGAACAGCCTAAGAGAATCGTGCAGGCTGCAGTTGAGCGGCGTGCGACGCAACGCTGGCTCACCTAGGCACTTTTTCAGCATGCGAGGGGCCCATGAGCAGAAGGAACCCTCCTCCCTCTGCGCTCGAAATCGCCAACACGAATAGGATAGATGTGCGGGGCACGTGGCTCGCAACGAATGAGCGTAGTAGTCGTGAAACCCTCCCGTGCAATAGGGAGGAACCTGTCTTTAAGAGCAATAGGGAGGAACCTCTCTTTAAGAAATTCGATGGCACCAAATGTTTCTTTTAAAAAAATTACGATGGCACCAAATTTTATGCCAGTCGTATGTTTTCATGCTCTGAGGCTGTCTGCACCGGCTACGGGATGGCGTCCGCTATCCCTCCCTCCAGTATGGGATAGTGGAAAAATCTGCTGCACCGGCGTCCGCTATGCGGAACGCTACGGTAGCGGATCACCTCCCTTCCGCCAAATCTAGGGGGATAGCGGGATCCCGCTATCCTCCACGCCGGTCCCACCGAAGGGCGTGGCCGTTGCTGCCCCGCGCGCGAGAGATAGGAGGAGGAGGAGGAGGAGACAGGCCGCCGCGCTCGAGCTTGAGCTTGCGCAGATCCAGGGTCGGAGCAGTCGAGCTCGGATCCGGGGGGAGAAAAAACGAGGGGAGAGGGAAAGAAAGGGGAAGCCGCCACCGCCGCTGCCGCGCCATGGCCTCTACCACGCCGCCATGGCCTCCACCGCCGCACGTGGGCCTTCGCCGCGCCGCCATGGCCTCCACCACCGCGGTGAGCAGACCTCCGCTGCGCGACTGCAGCTTCGCGTCCTCGCCGCCCCAGCTGCCGCGCGGGTGCTGGGCGCCGCCGCGCGCGCGGCCCCGCGTCCTCATCGGTGCAGCTCCACGCGCACATCATGGCCCGCGCCCCCGCCGTGGCCCGAGTGCTCGCCATGGCCCCGCGCCAGCAAGGAGGGAGGAGGGGCGCGCCGGTGCAGATCCGGCCGCCGTAGCCATGGATCCGGTGAGGGAGGGGGAGGGGGAGGCGGGGCGCGCCAAGGAGGGAAGAGGAGGAAGGAGGAGGGAGGAGGGAACGCCGGCGGAGGACCCTAGGTGGCAGCGGTGGAGGACCCGGAGAGAGGGGGAGGAGGAGGGAGGAGCCGTGGGGGTGGAGGAGGAGCCGGGGAGGGAGGAGTAGGGAGGCAGCGCGGAGGAGGAGGGAGGCGTGGAGGGAGAGGGTGAGCGAGAGAGAGAGAGCCGAGGGGGGTGGGGGCGGAGGGGAAAAGAAAAGAGAGAAAAATTAGATGGTTGAATAAAATATGTGGTACTTGGTATAGAGTATGGGATATAGATGATGACGGATGTAGAAGAACTGAGTATAGAGGAGAGAATCTCGCTGATCAGAATAAAATATTATTTTTAGAAGATGAAAATAAAATAGAGTAGGACAAGTATGGATATCGTGTGCCCTTCTGGTTGGCCGCCTACTTTGAAGATGGCACAAACGGCCCGTGCGCATGGATCAGAGAGAAAATCGATTGATGTAAAGAAATTTTTTTACTCGACTGTTACTAGTCATTCCCAGTTAGGACTGATGTGTGACAAAGAAGCAGCGATCATTACTGTCTGTGCGAATTTTTAGGAGAACTGCAGCTCTGTGGCGAATTGTTCGGATTCAGGACGCTCGTGAGAGAGCCTTGCCATGCCAGACGGAGTCGTTGGTTAGGTTAGCACGACCAGCAGAACGGGTTGTGCGCCTTGAGCTCTTCCACGACGCCGGCGATTGACCCAGCTGCAGCGGCGACGGACACGACGAGGCACTCAGCACTGAGCGCATGTAGGAGCAGCCACCCCGTGCCACCCTGCGGTGCGCGATGTACATCTCCACAGGGAAGTACACGGTGAGCGGCCAGAAGGAGACCGCCCCGATGAATCCCACCACGGAGCCGAAGAAGGGCAGCAGCATGGCCACCGCCGTGGTCACGCGCACGTACGCCGTGCGCCAGGCCAGCCGGATCGGGCTCACGGAGAACGCCACGATCCGGCCCACCCTGACCTCCGTCTCGCGGACCAACGCGCTGCCGGGCCACGCGGCGGACGCCCGGCGCTCGACGTAGGCGAAGAGCGGCTGGGTCATGACCTGGTAGGTGCCCACCAGGTGCACCACGACGAAGGCGTTCGCCACGTCCAGCAGCAAAAAGGGCTCGTAGAAGCCGAAGCCCGTGAGCATGTTGTCGGGGGCTGCGCCGCCGAACGCCGCGTACCCCACGCATCCGCACAGCAGGTAAATCACAGTGGTCAGCGCCACGCTCACTGCCGTCGCCTTCTTCATCACCACGGCCTCCGACGGCGGCGGTGACTTTATTGTGTCCTGGACGTACGGAAGAAGACAGCAGATAGATAGAGGCACGGACGACGTAAGCAGTTATGCAACAACCAAATTAATGACAACATTCTACGACAGAGAAATCAGCTGTGTCACGGCTGGTGACATGCCTGGATTTCGAGCAGAATGATAGAGAAACCGTAAGCGAAGGCGATGTTTCCAAAGGCCTGCAGGTTGCGCCAGACCTTCTGCGTCACGGTCACCCTGGCGCCGGTGCTGATGACGCCAGCGAGGCTGCCCCTTAGTCCTCTGTTTGCTGCAATTCTTGCGGACGTCAGCACTTAACAGGTTATATAACTACAGGGATAATTTAATTTTATCCCTTCTTATTAATTACCAGCAAGCAAGGATCATCTATCGACTTACCTAGGATCTCCGCGACGCCAAGGGAGACGCCGATGTGGAGTAGGAGAAGGACATGATAGCGGCGACAATTGAGAGCCACCATACCTTGTCTAGGTCGCGGATCTGCGAGAAGACGACCTGCATGACGCCGAAGATGGCGATGTACGGGCTGGTGGAGGCGTGGCACGGGTCATCGTGCCCTCTGTAGTGGAAGCAGCCCGCCCTCCTGATCGCCCTGCAGCTCGTGTTACAAAACGGGTTCGTTAATTATCGCCATCATGGACCTTTGGGTTTCCCAAAATTTGGTCAAAATAGAAATTGTGTTGGTGGGTAGTTTTGGCCATAATGAGAGTTTGGATTTGGTGGGCTTTGCAGCAGTCTACTGAGCTTCCATTTGAGAATAGATGTGGTTAACCTTCACATGTTCTTTGTTTTATATCTAGATGAATCATAGGAGAGGCCAACGGCTAGAGGTTATGGATGCAAGCTTCACTGCTGCTGCCCAACGGCTAGATGCAGGTGAGCTGCGTGCAGAAGCCAACGACTAAGAGACACAGCACACAACGTACTACAAAAAATGTTGTAATTTATGACGATCAAATTTCGTCATAGATTACTGAACAACCATCATAAAACGGTATCTGTGATGATCTCAAATTTTGTCATGTATTTTTTTTGAACGAACAACACTCGACGAGTGCGTTTCTATTGATATAGCAGAAAAAAATACAAGATTATAACCCTAGGAGGCCATAATCAGAAAAAAAGAAGAAAATACAAGAATAATATTGGCGGGTTGAATTGAGACATCAACACACGCCGAACTCAACTCAACTCAAACAACTCAGGCTAGTCGGATTGGGACATCGACGCAAGCCACACCACTTGTCTCCATGAGACAACTCAGCCCGGTCGAATTGGGTCATCGACACGGACGAGACCACTTTGCTGGGCAACGGAGGCAGAAACGAAGCCTAGTCGCCGCGGCTAACAACCTTCTCCAAGTCATAAAGTCGCCGTCAGGTACGCCCCCGCGCTGATAGGGAAACGGGAGAAACAAACCACACCTCACCGAAAAAGACCACCGCCATGCGGGACCCACCGCTGTAGTGCCGCTGCCACACCGCACACCATCTGACAGGGTGAAAACACCGGATTCGGACCACACACAGGCTGCCTCGTAGTCGCCACCGCGATTACACAACGTGCGGAGGGGCTCGCCACACCCGCCGTTGGACTCCACCTCGCTCGTCGCCTTGCCGAAGACACCACTCGCGGGGGCCTCGCCACGCCCACCTCAGTACTCCGGGTCGCAAATCCGTTTAATAGGTCGCCGTCAAGAAGATGAACAGTGTTGCCCTATTTCCAAGAACCCCATCAAAACAGCCGAGTCGCGCCCCCTGGACGACAGCGTCTCGTTGCACCACCCGCGCACACAACCTCCGTCGTCATGCCATCAAGCCAAGTTGTCGTATGTGCCATCTTTCGACGATGTACTGCACCGGAGTTGCCGAGCGAGGCCGAGCAACCCACCGCAGTCCGCTGCAAACCTAGTCGTCCCACGATACCGTTGCTGCAAGTGTCGTCCTCTAACGCTGTCCCACACCCCACTGGCAGTTGCCAAGCAACGCCAACCGCCGCGGTCCACTACAAGCAGCCGAAGCCGACACCCATGCGATGACCCCTAGGTGCTGGAAAAACATTGGTCACCATCGTGTGGGCTCAGCAACCCCCTTCGAGCCTACCATCTGCACCAGCCGCCTTGCCGCGCCACCGGCAGAAGCCACCTATGATCATCGGTGACACCGGCAATGCTAGAGGTCGAGATGAGTCTCTACAAACGACGCCTCCAAGGAGGTGACAACGCCAAAAGGCACCGTCGTCGCTCGTCCATAAGTGGACATAATTTTCACCCAGAGAACTCCGCGCAACAGGGATGGGCTCCATGATGACACCCCCAACGGGGAGAACAACACCCTAGGGCGCCATCGCCATCACCACCAGCCCGGCGACGCTTTTGCCCGGAGAATCCCTTCCCTGACTGCACGCACTCAGCCCGATATTCCAGGATTGCAGCCATGGAAGCCTCCCAGGTGCAGCGCCGCCGCCGTGCCCCCTCAAGTCGCGGCCAGCTCAATACTTCACGCAGCCTCGGCCACAGCTGCCAAGCTCCACGCCGGCAGCCGCCGCGCGTGGCCAACACGCCCATCGCCAGAACGCCGGTCCCCGCTCCCAGCTTCACGCCGGCCACCACCACGGACCGTGCCGTCCCGCACGTTCGCGCGTAGCCCCACGTGACGCACCCAACGCCGCCACAACCCGCCGTGCAGCACCTGCCTCGCCGCCCGCTGCCGTGCACCACCACGCCAGCACACCAGGCGATGTCCATCTCCGTGGCACCCGCGGATGCACCACCACCAGGGCAGCACCGCTGGCTCCCCCGCTCCCGCTGGCCAGCAAGGCCCTCGGTGACCATGGCGAGGAGGGTGCCCTCCCGACGCGGCGGAACATGCAGCTTGTAGATCCGGTGCCGTGGTCACCGGATTCAGCCGCGAAGGCACCAGACCCGGTCACTGGCGCTGCCGCAGCCTGCCCCGCCGGCGGTTCCTTCCGCCCATTGTAGCGGCCACGCCCGCCAAAACGTAGAAAAAGCGAAGAGGCTGCCCCGTCGTCGCCGTCCTTGCAGGCCGCGTGGGCTTCCGGCGGCCGGCTCCGACGGCGGCGGCGCTGGGGAGAGGGAGGGAGGTAGCGGCGACAACGGGTTTGGGGACCGCCTGTGTCGCCCATGCGGGGACGACGCGGGGGCTGGCCGTGGGCCTCTGCAACGACTACTAGGGCATTAAAGAGAAAGATTTGGGCGGCGCTGGGGAGAGGGGAAGGAGGTAGCGGCGACGGCGGGTTTGGGGTCCACCCGTGTCGCCCACGCGGGGACGACACGGGGCTGGCCAATTTCGTCATGTATTGAGTATCACATATTACGCCTCGTGATATTTTTAACAAAATCATCACAGATTAACTCAATCCATGACGTTTCTTAACCGGCGTAGATTGGCCTGAGCCCACACAGCCCACCTTTACACGGAGTTGGTCGGCTGTCAAGGCCCTTCGATAGCGGCGGAAGAAGTCTTGAGAATTCTCGTACTTCTTATCAGCTTTTGCAGCACGGTCTTCATCCAACTCAAACTGGACCTGTGGTGCAGCTAAACCTTCAGAATATTTGTTCTTAAGCTCAGGAGCGGCATTGGCCTCGGTATGGGCAGAAGCAATTTGCGTATTTGTCTTCGCAGGCCTTCTGAAGCTTAAGTTTCTCATGCTTTAGAGTGGCAATTTTCTGTTCCAGTTCAGATACTTGGGAGCTAGAAGAAGCTTCGGCCTGGATTTGGCGGGCCGCACATCCGCAGCCACAAAAGACTTCAACACCAAATCTTGGGCGCATCAAAGCATATTGGGCAAGCCAGTTCCCATTAGATTTTTCTCCATTAAAGGGAAGCAGAACGACGCCCCAGCTTGAGCCAAGAACTCAAATCTTGACTCTCAAACCGAAGGCTCCCGATGGTATTGCCTCCAATCATGTTAGCTCCCGAGGCTCCAAGACCGGCAGCAGTGGCAATGGGGTCCTCTTGGCTGACAAAGTAGCCATTGCTTTTGGAGAGCTGGATGAGGAGGAGGCGCACATGGTCTTCTTTTTATTGTCATCCTCCATGGGAGATGCCTCCTTGCTGCTACCACCCGATTAAGATGACGATCTCGAAGAGTTACGCGACTCGCTCGGTGATTTGCGAGGGCTTAGATTGGGGTAACGACGAAAGCGTCGCGAGCCTCAGCAACCCCCATGGGCGAGTCCACGTCGATGTGACCATCAGCACAACTGTCGCTGTCAGCTTCTTGGTCACTTACGTCTAGACTGGGAAGACAACGGAACCACTACCGGGCAGCTTCGGATCCACCGAAGGGGGCTCCAAGAATTTCATCGGCGGCGCAGCAAGGGCGCTGGCCTCCACATCGACAGCATCTTGGAGTCCCCCGTAGCTCGTAGAGGTGACAAGATGAATAGGAATTCCGCGGAGTGCCTATCAGGCCAAGTTTCCTTTTCTTTCTTTCAAGGTGTGCCATGGCCGAAGCATCGCCCGCCACTCTCATCTCTTTGGCCTTCTCTTTCTCCGGTTTCTTCTTCTGTTCGGCTGCTTGATGCCTAATAGCAGCAACGCGCAGAGGGGCTTCGATTCCGAAGGCTTGAAACACCCGATTGGTGCGAATTCCACCCATTTTCTTAAGAATATCTTTGTATTCCCCCGATGGACTCTGCACCTAGAATCTCATCGGCCCAACTCTCGACTTAGGTCATGTTGATCTCTGCATGAATGCAACCGCGTCGGAAGTAAAAAATAGACGTACACAAACCGAAAGCAAGATTAGCGAGACTCACAATGTTTCTTAACATTGAACGAAGTAGCGAAGTCGAGTAGGGGAATCCGCCCAGTCCATTGCGCCTCCAGCGCCGAGGCCTTGATGGACCAGTCAGCTTTAAATGGCCAGCATCGGCAAGCAACATACTCTTCGATAATATCACGAGTGTTGTACACCTTAGATACCTCCCAAAGCATGGCAACAAAGGCCAGACATTTCTTTGTGTCCTCGACATTGACCCGAGGAGTCTCACCCAAGTTCCGAATCCGGTCAGCAACAAGAGGGTGGCCCTAGGAGGCCTCGTCCAATGGGATCTTGTGATCAAACCAATGAGAAGTCCAGTCCACCAGACATTTGTTCCTGTAGGCTGTTACCGGGCTCAAAACTAGCCCCCAATAAGTGATATTGTAACAACCATAGTGGGCTTTGGTTTCGCCCTCAGAACCATCAGCGGTCGTCACAACGATTATCTTCATCTAATGGCGCACCCAATGGATGAAGGCAAAATCTTTGATTGAAGGCTCAAATTGGTATGTCTTCGCCAGCCAGAAATATAGGTTGAAGCGCGCGATGGAGTTCACCATAAGTTGGTGCAGGAATATGTTGTATAATCGAAGTGTCTCCACAAGAACAGGGTCCAATGGGAACCGAAGCCCTGTGGTGAACAAATCACGGAAACCAACGACTTCATGTCTTTCCGGGTGGGCTAAGATCTCACCATCCTTGGGGGTGCGAGCAGCACCGGCGGTGATTTGCCCTCAGCGAACCATTTTGGTGATGACGTCTTCTGTCACCCTACTCGCTCCAAGGGAATGAGTCGGTGGATGCTTCGTGCGGTCTGCTTTCGGAGCCATGCCCGTCAAAGGGAAAGGGAAACGTGAGGAAAGGGGGCTCAAGTGGGAATCGGAAACTGAAGCTCCAAAGTGACGAACCGCAAGAAGGCGTGAAAGAAAGAGATAAGGGCATGGCGCTTATATATGGCACGCTGAAGCAGTAACATAGAAAATATGATCGTACCCTTCCGAACATAATCGTTGCCCATGCATGACGGCAACTGGCTGAATGGCACACCAGTCTTTTCCCTCGCAATTTTGTAGTGACCGCGCGATTTTCTTTTGTTGCTATTATCTTTTGTTTCTTGTTTTCTTTTGATTTTCGCAAGAACATAACATATCTAACCGCGCGGCATCGGCGATCCAAGGGGTGGCGCTTTGGGTCGTGTTGCTAACGTCGGAAGGGTCGAGGCCTCTGGCCTTCTGAAGAAAGGCCCTCGTCCTCAAGGGGCTACTGTTGGGGGACGCCACCTTCGGATCGCGCCCAAGGTTCAAGAGCTGATGAGTGATGGCGATCCTCTTTGACTACGAAGACGGTTCAGGTGTCTTCGGTAGGGTCGGGGAGATGGAGATGTCTCGAAGGATGAATCGAGCGAAGTCGATGCAGAAACCACTCTAACGAAGGTACCGAAGAGCCTGATAGCCGAAGGCCTGTGACGAAGGTGACAGGCGTGTAAAGCTGGACCCGGAGGACGTGATGAGTTGTAAAGGGGGTTTAGACAGGAAATTACCATTTGCCCTTGGAATATACATGGAATATAGTTGTTAGAGGGTAAAAAGGTGTAATTCTAGTTGAGGTAGGTGAGTTGCCCCCTATAAATACCCTTGTAACTATAACAGATGGGATGGATTTCCTGTTGAATAGAAAGTTGTGTTTATGTTCCGAAGGGTTTCATTATTATATCACTCTCTTTCGATTCCGTTCCACGGGCTGTTGTGGCGCTTCTCCATTCCCGGAGGGTACCCTCCACCTACAGATATTTTCAGAGGTTTGTGACAGATACTGGGCCCAAATTAGAGCCTGTGTGGGCTATTTGTAAATCTGTGATGAAAATTCATAAATCGTCATAAATCCTATCTATTTATCATGATTTTCGTAAACATCATCGAAAATTCATCATGGATTAAAGGATTTCTTGTAGTGACGGCTAGCAGGATGCAATTGTAGCCGGTGGTAGTTGTTGGCAGTTGAGTGTTGGTTGGCAGTTGAAAGATTTGTGGAGAGAGGACGGAGTAATGTATTTTATTGCTTGAGGGTCTCAAAGTTGAGACGCGGCCATATGCTTTTTGATCTTAAGGTCACATGATAAGATCGACCCTAAATCACCTTTTTAGCTTAGGCCCTATTTGGTAGGGCTTCTACCCGGCTCCAGCTCCGGCTTATCCGGAGGATCCCTACCCAATATTTTGTACGAGGAGCCGGTTTTAGTGAAAAAATAGAAGAGACGAAGCTATTTTCGAGGAGCTACAATTTGTGAGTGGTGATACTGTTTACGCATTCTAGCTCACAATGATGCTTGGTTGAGTTTTGGGTTGCAGCGTGTAGCTTCACATCTTTTCATTTCAGCAGACCCCACAAGAAAAAAATAATGTTGCACTTTAACCGGCTTGATTACGCCACCAGATGAGAAAAGCATCTTGTAGTGAATAAAATATTCAACATTTGCAGAGCAGGCACCGATTCCTCTGCTTCCGCCGCTCCTGTTTTTTCCAGCGTTAATGTGAATTGGCATCGCAGGCCACAAAGTAGGAAGTGATGCCTAAATGCTCTCTTTCCTCTTTTAGCACTATTCAAGCACAACATTGTAGAAAGCCTTAAGACCCTCCTCTTTTTGCCACACCACGGGTGCCCTAAATGCAACTCCCAACCAGGGTACTGTGACAATCATTAGAGAAGAAGGGATGACTGGGAGCGCCCGGACCCGGATCGTGTGCAGTTGTAACTGCGACTGCAATTTATGCAAGACCACCAACAAGTGCCGTCCAACTAGCAATCAATGCTCCAGATCGACAGTCCCTCTCCAGACTCTTCTTCCTCCTCCATCCACTGCCTACATCCCACGACGATTTGCCTCCCTCGTTCCATACACAGCGTAACACGAAATTACTCCAAGAGTCCAAGTTTGCACTACCCTGACCATCGGTGAGAGAGTGGTTGTATGAGTAGCTTGGTCAAAAGTCCAAGTTTGCACTACCCTGACCATCGGTGAGAGAGTGGTTGTATGAGCAGCTTGGTCAAAACTCTCTACTTGTGTACAATTCTTCTTCTCCCCCCCATCAACCAATTCTTCTTTGTTTCTCTATCGACTTAAATCAGAAAAAGAAAAGAAACCAAGAACATCATAGGAACAAGAACACCGTCCCCGTTCCATGCAGTTCATTTGATTGGCTGCTCAAATCCATCTGACACCAAACCATTCTCATCCGCTTCATTTCCTCGGAATGATATGATGTGGGTGGTCTTGGAGTCGAACCCAACGAGGTAACTGATCTTGACGTTCATCCTGTAAATCTTGAGCAGCTCCAGAGCATGGCCACCGTGGCCTTCGCGCCCGGCCTTCATCATCTCGCCCGCCATGCTCGGGACATCCTCCTCTGCATCCTTGCATAGCGCGCCGCAGTCCTCGGTGCAGGCCATGGAGCCGACGGCGGACCTGAGCACACGCAGTGAACGGAGGAAGAAGAGTCCTCGGAGGGGGAAGAAGAAGAGGTGGACCAGCTGTAAATCTGGAGCGTTGGTTAGCTTTTGGATGGCATATATCGTTGGTACCGCTTAAGCTGCAGTCGTAGTTATCACTGCATCTGATCCAGGACCGGAGCGCCCGGGGAATGGGGCTTGGCCACGATGCTAAGATAAGATTGCCTGTTTTCTGCCAATGTATCTAAGGTCGTTACAACCGTTTAGAGGTTATATTTTTGGGGCTTTATACTCACCATATTTGTGTCCAGCTCAACCCCTCAAGGAGTTTTCTTAGAGCCCCCATTTTCTGGTTCCAGCATTGCACTACGTTTTGTCCACCGACCGGTTTATTCCAGATTTCAATGACACGCTCTCTGAAGTCCTCATCTGAAGTCCTCATGAGATAACGAACTCAGTTCCATTTTGAACTGCTTTATAATCCCCGTATAGGATGGTTCGTCAGTGTCCAACAGTAAGGGAGTATGGTCTGAAACACCCCTATCTAACGCATGTACTGTTACCATTGGATATTTAAATTCCCATTTAGTGGTCATAAGCACTCTAACGAGTTTCTCATAGGTTGGATCCGTCGGAGAGTTTGCCCAGGTAAATTGTCGCCCTATCTAATCGATCCTCCGAAGATCAAAACTATCAATGACCACATTGAAAAGGAAAGACCAGCGGGTGTTAAAGTTGTTCTTATTCTTTTCTTTGATGTGTCTCACTATATTAAAATCCCCCCATTAATGTTGGCAAATGATTATGTTGGCAAGTACGAACCACCTCTAACAGGAAGGCTGATTTAAAATCATCCTGAGCCGGGCCATAAACCGCCATCAGAATCCATTTGAAATCATCCTTTTTGTTGTGGAGATGAAATTTAATAAAGAACTCCCCTTCCCCTATTCTGGATAAATCTAGAATCGCTGAATTGATTCTCAACAATATGTCGCCAGACCGCCCCTAGGAGGAAGACAATGCTACAAAAAATCCGTGCTTCCTGAGAGACGATTGAGATTCGCTCTGGACGTATCTTGTTTCCCAGTCTCCATGACAACCACAAAATCGAGATTTTGGTCCTTGATTGATTTCGATATATAGCGATATTTAGCCAAATCTGAAAGATCTCTGCTATTCCAGTAAAATTCTTTCATGTGGAAATATTTTTATTTCGCTTACCGGACCTTTTACGAGTCTTATCTTTTTTAACGATGATTTAGATTTATGTCCGGATGCTTTAAGATCATAAATCCTGTGGTCAGATCCGAATCATCAAAATCAATATCAGTTAAATCCTTGACCAAATGAGATACGAACTCAGCATTATTTGCGGTGTCTTCCTCATCACTTGGTCCAAAAAGGTTATTTTCTAGTCCAACTTTCTACCAACCTCTATTTTTTTAAACGCCTTATAAGAGACATGAATTGCACTAGTATCGTCGCCGACTCCTGTAAGCTTCGTCGGGGCTTGCAGCCTCGGGCGGCGCATAAGACTTTGTCGGTCTCTCTCAATGATCTTCAACTATTGAACGGTGACCTCGGTTTGCTGCTCGACAACTCCGCCGCGCGCCGCCGTGTCCGGGGCTTCGCGCGCTCAGCCTGCTGCTCGACGACACCGCCGCCGTGTCCGCGGCTCCACGCTCGGCTTGCTCCTCGTCTCGTCCGCCGCCATCTCCATGCTCGGCTTGCTCCCGAAGCCTTGTATGTTCCATACTTCCATGGAATCTTGTCAGAGCCTTCGACGTTGACACGCTTCACCTCTACGACGCTGAAGGATTCGTGCTTCTTGGCTTGTTCCGCAGGTTCCCGAGGGGCTCTCTGTGCACCTGCCGGACTGGGGCGCGCTCGCCGTCGATCTCGACGAGCCGACGAGGTCGTCTGAGGGCGGCGCAGCTTCGCGCGCACCTCGAACGCCCCGCATCCACGGCCACGTACGTAGGACAGAGACGGTGAGGAGAGCGTGCGTGTGTTTAGGCTGGGACAGCACGTGAGTTTTTGTTTTCCAACGCCTGTTAACGTCGATGGTAGGTAGAAATAACAGAGCAATCTTTTTTATGGTAAAAATCTGCAGCTCAATCTTTGGATGGTATTTTTCTAAACTTTGACACATCTAGTTTTCCCCATCATATATGCGCCCTAAAGCCTTCCGGTCCAGTTCCGTCCTCGCGACTCGCCTCATCTCCTTCGCCGCTGCGCCGCCGCCCCGGAAGTCTGCTTCCCTCCTCCGCGCCGGCGGTCAACAGATCAAGGTGTGCTGCTCTGGGCTGGGATCCTCTGCAGTCGAATCCTCCTCCCGACTGTCTTCTAGCAGAGGTAAACTCTCCTTCCCTTCATCTGATGGCGTGCAATTCAGCGAGGATACATCTCATACTTCAAAATTTTGCCTTGTGCTATATGAAGGCATCGCACGTGCGGACTGGAACCATGGCTGTGCTGTCTGCATCCACTAGTGATGAGGAAGTGAAGCTGAATGTGGATAGCAACATACCCCGAGCTTTTCAGTGGGTAATGGCTGCCGCGTCATCGTCTTCTCTGACGATCGGGGAACGTAACAAGAACACGAATATGTGCCGTCCTGCTGCTTGGGTAATCTTTGTCTGTATGCCGGCAATTTTCATTGCTGCTTCAGCAGTTTCGGCGTACATCATGTATAACAAACCCTTCTGGGGCGCTGGCTTTCCTTGGTGGCTGTCAGTGGTCATGTTATGGGGTGTCTACATGGCAGTGGTGGAGCTGGCGATGTGGCACTTGATCCTCTTCTTGCCGCGAGCACCCTTCGCCGCGTGTGAAGCTCTGCGTCATGTAGGTTTAGAGAAGATTGGCCTTACTCTCTGTGTAACCTCTACCTTTGCTTTTTTTCTTTGACCTGACGTGCATACTCTGGTCTTGCATTGTCAGCGTCCTGATAGCTGCCATCCTTAGCTTCTGGATCTGCCTTGTTCGGACCTATGGGGAGTAGCTAGCAGGGTGGTTAGATAGCAGTCTGGTATGTAGCAGAATAACTTTTGAGCTCGACCTTTTATAAAAACTGAAGTCGGTGGTGGCCTAAAAGCCGCCTTTAATTTTTCCTCTGTGTTTAATTTGGCCTTGTCCTGTTATGCATCGGATGCTGGATATGATCTCAATCTCCTCGATACATAGGCATACAAATAAACAAGAGTGCTGCATGTTTGTATGCAAAGTTCCAACTTTGTATGTTCTTCAACAGCGGATTGCGGATAGATTGATTCCAGAGATGCCGCTCCAGCTTTCATGTACAAAATAAAGCAGCCATTCTTAGCTAGTGGGCAATGCTGCGCTTCGAAAAGAATGCCCACATAAATAACAAGATATTCAGTAGATGGTTGAAATAGCACAGGCAATGCATTATTTTATTTTATTGTTATAGTAGAAAAGGATTCATGAATGATAGAAGATTTTATCAATTAAACAATCTGAATTTCCAAGTTCCAACTGAAATGTCAGATGCCTAGCCAAGTTAAATGTATCTGAATACAATAGTGGAGCGGGAGGTGGCTGCCGCGGCCGGTAAACTGGGAGAGCCAGGCTGCGTTGTCCTTTGATTACAGTTCAAGAAAGCCATTATGCCCATTGATTACAGTTCCAATTCATAAATACGACATCACGAGATACAACATATACAATGGAAGTGCCTATTCTGATAGAACATTTGGAGCCCACCAACCATGACTGAAGTCTTTAGTACCTGTGTAGCAAATACTCCAATCAGTCAAACACCCAAACCACTTTGTACTACTGACTGGTGCAAAAGCCAAAAGTTACGTCTACAATATTGCCTCATGGTTCAAAAACAATGGACATTAGATTAACACTGGCCGACACTTATCTCCAAGGATGAATCATCTAAGCAATTATCAGATGAAAACAATAAACCAAAAGGAAAAAACCAGCAATACAAGAATAGTTCGATTGCACTGGTTATATCTGATCTTAGTGAGAATTGGCAAGTTTAATGATTCAATGCCCTTATCAGGGCAAATTGTACTCTTAGTTTATTTTCATCGTATAACTCATTTATAAATGGAAGAACGACCAGCCAGTAATCATATCATTTATAAAACAAGTTGACACGGTAGAAGAACTCTTTCTGGATCGACATATGAAACTTGGATATTTCAAGCTCATAAATCAATTTTCTATATGATACTTTATTTTCTGCAATTAATACTTCCTTCAGTTCAAAAAAGGTGCTGACACTTTTTTACTTCGCATATAAGGTAGGAGCACAGCAAAACTTTTCCCTCTATACTTCATCATAAATTCAAAATATTGTGCTAAACTTACCAAACTTATGATATGGTCTAGGGCATTTTCTTTGATAAACAATCTAACCAGTGTATTTTTTAAAAAAATATACAACAGTTATAAAAACTGACAGTTATGAAAACTGAACATACTACTAGATGCGAACAAATCATGTCAACATCTAGTTTGGGCCATAAAAAACACTGAAATGGAAATGGTTGTAGTTGGACAACGTCTAGCCACAGCCTTATCAAATTCTTGAAACAAAAGTGATGGTTGTAAATTTGGCGAGAAAGGATCAAACAATCTCACTTCAAAATGAAAGACCAGTTCATAAACATGAAGCCAGAAGTTATCATGAATTTAGGGTGCCTTTGGTTGGGCTTTTGGCTGTGGCTTTTGCCTCCAAAAGCCAAAAGCTCAACCAAAGGGCCCAAAAGCCACAACTGCTTTTGTCCAAAGCCAACTTTTTGCTAGTACAAATCCAAAAGCACCTCACTGTAGGGTTACGGGGAGGCTACGCAAGCGCAAAATAAAATTTTTCTTCCCCATAAACCAGGAACTACTGCTGTTATAGATCACGGAATTACCACTAGACGCGCAGGTGCGGAACTTCTGTAGCGCGTCGGTGTAGTTTGTACGGTAGCCAGCAGTGCAGTTGCGAGACATTCTCACGTGCGGCTCGTCCTCGTGCAGCAGATGCAGCACCTCCAAGGTATCCACACGTACGGCGGCGGAAGCGTCACGATCCGGATTGCTAGGTCCGCGAGGGCGACGAAGGCGCGGGCGTGGGAAGCAGGCGGCAACGGCAGGCGTGGAGAGTTAGGGTTTCCATACGCCCCGCCCCTATTTATATAGACCCTCTTAGGCGCCCACTAATGGGCTCAACCGAGGCCCATTAGTGCACTTAAGCCCAGACTAATTTGGATCAAATCCGTATTAGGCTTTCAGCCCCTTAAGTGTGTGACCCTATGGGCTCACACGCAAATAGACATGGCCCGAGTACTCCTACTCGACCAATAATTGACAACGGCCTCTAGCAAGACATGTCAACTCATATGCGTGCGCAAAGATCAAATCAGACGAGCCATCACAATCTCATATACATGCTATTTCCTTTGCCTCACGATATTTAGTCTAGCTCCAAGCTGACCTCTCTTTCTCGATGCCGTGATCCGGAATCCTTGGTTAACACTTAACCCTAGCACGACCATGCATTTCTTGATCTGATCAATCAGGGTGCCTAGAGATATCTCTCTCAAGTGGAGAGGGGCAAATCCCATCTTGACTGACCATGTCTTACAGCATGCTTCTTGACAAACCTGAGAACCACCTTTATAACTCCCCAGTTATGGAGTAGCGTTTGATAGCTCCTAAGTAGGTCGGTTCACATCTTGAGCACACGCGACAATCTCAGGTCTAAGGATATAGCGTACACATTGTGTAATGAGAAATCACTATTTCTCGAGTTGGGTCTGTCCAACCACATGTCATATATGCACCCACATTATTAGTTTGACATCTCCATGTTCATGACTTGTGAAACATAGTCATCAACTAATACATGTGCTAGTCTAATATTCATGTGTGTCCATACATGAAACCTGACTAAGTACAACTTTAGAATAACCATACAAGTAAATAGTTTCACAAACAATTCACATAACTGCCAATCAATCCAAGTTATCTTTTTCATGAATATTCAATGAACACATATATAATACATGGATACAACGAAATATAATCATCTCTATGATTATATATTTCTAACACTCAACCCTCTGCTTTTACTGGCTTTTGGACACAAAAATTACCCACCTGCCACTGTTTATGTGGTACTGGTTCGTTGTTTTCTTTTCTTTCGTCTCTTCCCGTCCGCCACACCCGCCCCGACGAGATTCCGCCGCCCCTCCGCTCGGTACCGCGACCTCGCCGTCGGTGCCGACCCTGCTCTCGTTGCGCCGCCCTCGGCCCTACTCCCGTCGTGCCGCCGACCGCCGACGCTGGCCCTCCTCCCACGCCGCCCCCGACCCTTCTCCCTTGCCCGAGCTCCTCCGCGTGCGGGGCGCCACCGCGGGCCCAAGCTCCACCGCGGTTGGGCGTGCCGAGAGGCTCCTCTGCCGCGAGATTCGCCGCCATCACGAGGTCCTCCGCTGCCGCGAGATTCGCCGCCACCACGAGCTCCTCCGCCGCCGCCAGCTCCAGCCCCGACGCCCAGGCCGGCGAGCCTCCGATCTCGAGGGCAAGCTCCACAGCGGCCTCGAGGGCGAGCTCCGCCGCAGGCGGGCGCCGTTAGCGTGAGCGCCACCGAGGGCGACCTTTGCCGCTGGCTGCGCTGCGTTCGGGAGGTCTAGGGAGAACGGTGTGGGGAAGAAGAAGATGATGACAAATGGGATCCGCTCGTCAGCGAGGGAGGGAGAGAGAGAGTTGAGTGAAGAGGGTTGTGAGTGACACGAAGGGTCTACTTAACAGTTTTCTCAAAATTCACAGCTGCCCAATCAAACGGGATTTTCTAAACGTCACAGCCCACAGTTTACATCAGCTTTTTCAAAAGTCACAGCCCACAACAGCTTTTTCAAAAGCCGCAGCCCAACCAAACGCACCCTTAATAGTAATACCACAAGCATATAGAGCTGAAACGATTGAATTGAAAAACATAACTTGCTTTAAGCTTCCAAATGTGCTGACTGGACTACTCATTTGAACACTTCAGTTTTCATGCAGTAGCCAATATCTAGCTGCTAAGCATATCATGCTGCTCAGCTAACTGAGCTAAGTGCATTGAGTGCTACGGTAACACAATTCATGCTAGCATACAGAAGTAGGATTCCAACAAGTTACTTTATTATACAAGTTTGCCAGTTTTGATCTATGGACATAAACCGCTAAAAGAATTGGTGCATAAATGAAGCAGCATAGTTCAATCATAATATTTGAAGTAAAGTACTAATATAAATTAAAGAGTTGCTGTCAAAGAAACAACTGAACACTCAGAAATAGAAGGCATTCCATCGACTAATTATTAAAGTAACTTAAACTTTGCAACAATTGCAGTGTACAGGAATACTATGTACCTGCAGGATAGAAACTCTCGAATGGATGATAAAGATGGCAAGGCATTCTTTCAGAAAGTTTCTTGAATAGCAATGACTCCAAATGGACCATGAATGCACCATCATATGTCCATAGAAGTATCGCATTATCAGCTTCAGAAAACCCTACTATCCTTGGGGGAGCCGTATCCACACTTGGTGTCAGTGAAAGAAGGTTGCTTAGTTCAATAGTATTCCCAAGCACCCATCCGGCAACCGGCACAGATTCACTGACTTGCTCAAGGAAAGTCAGAGGTGACTTCCCTCCCTCCTGGATGCCGTTCATTGCTCATCCCAAGGCTGTTGAAGTTATCAGCATTTTCAATGCATAACCAGTTAAGCCTTCTGTAGTTATTAGCTAAAATAAGGTCACCCGTGAGTCACATTTCGCTTACTAATTGAAGAATTAAAGATAATTGAGGAACTAAACAAGCATTTTAGTTAAGTATTTTCGAACAATTCAGTGATCTAAAAACCAAAGTAACTTCCACCAAAGCCACTAATATATCAGATGGGTTTATACAGTGGCAATAGAGCTTACGTGCCTACATATTTTTACATATAGCATACAAGTTTGGAATTTTCATTGCAACGGAATCTTCACAGAAGATAGCAATTGGCTGTGTAAATTTTATGGCTAGTATAAACTCATCTCATGTGATATTACCCTTGGTGGGGATTATTTTTGTTATTTGGATTATGGGACTTCGTGAAATACTTAAATAAAATGTTTTTTTAATTCATAATACTTAAATAAAATCTCTTTGTAAAACGCTATTTCTTCTCTCTCGAAGTGGGCATTCCATGGGCTAATAACTGCAGATAGCTTCAGGAGCCGTGGGATGAGCAATGGACGGCATCCAGGAGGGGGATAGTCACCCCTAACTTTCCTTGAGCAAGTCAGTGAATCTGTGCCGTCCTGCAACATCATCCCTCTTCCATAACTGGGCACTGAAGCCTGGCACTGAGAAAACAAGGAAGCCAAGCACGCCACCATGTGCAGGTGTAATCAAGAATTGGCGCTTGCGATGGACTAATGCTTGGACTTGGTACACATTCGGTGGTGCCTCTATAACAGCTAGGCTCTGCGCCCCCAAATCGAACTTAGGATGGAAGCCCTCCGCCCAATAATCAACCAGTAAATGCAACTCCCAACCATGGTACCGCGACAATCATTAGAGAAGAAGGGATGAATGGGAGCGTCTGGGGGGATGGGGTTCGGCCACAACGCTGAGATAAGATTGCCCCATGCGTCAGTTGCTGATGAGTAGACGCAGGCGGATACTCCATCTCGGCTGGTGCCCACCATTATCACCTGGAATGGGTTGGAGCGGCAATCTCCGTGCGTGTGGCTTTCGTCGCCGGCGGCGCAGACGATTGCGCCGTTGATTTTGTGGGGCATGCGATTGAAGACCGGTGGAATCGCCACGGGGAGCCGGTCGCCGGCAGCTGGATCCCAAATCAGGAGGCGGAGATACGCCCAGTCGACGGCGAGGACGCGGCCGTGGCGGCAGCCGAGGACGATGCTGTCGGCGCCGTCGAGACGCAGAGAGAAGCGCGCGGGGGGCACGCGGTCCGGCGGGTCCAGCGCGGGGGTAAACTCGACCTTGCAGCCGTCGAGGTCGTGGGAGAAGAAGCCGAGGAGGGGCGGCTTCGCGTGGCGTCCGCGGAAGCGGCGGAGGAAATGCGGGTCGGAGACGAGGCGGCCCCACTGCTTGCAGACGAGGGAGGCGCGGGGGAGCGAGGACGGCTGCGGCGGTAGGCGTAGGAGGTACTCGCCGAGCAGATCCTCGTCTTCAAGCGGGAGATTTGGCTCCGGCGCCGGCGAGCTGGGGCGGCGGCGGCCGGGTGCCATCTCACCGCCCTAACTCGTGCGGCGGAGCTTTCGGGGACGCCGCTCGATTGCCAGCCAGCTCTCACTTGCTTGTGGGCCCCGTGTGTCAGCCGTTGGCTTTGCTAAATAACCGACGAAAAAATCTTCCCATTGAACTTGCTGAATGCTGTTGGGTAAATTCAACTACAAAATGGCCGAACCAGTTTCAGTATTTATACGGATTGGAGCCACAGAATCTAAATTCTTCAAGATTTTGCAAAAACTTTGAACTCCGTCATGCAAATTCTTGAAGCAATTCGTTTTACAAACTTTCTCGGAAAATAGAGGCTATTTCCTCTATCATCCTCGGGAAAGGAAATCCATTTTCAAACCGACTCTTTAGGGGTGCAACTACAAACTGAAGGGAGTTATATAATTTTTGTGTTGAAAACTCATCTTGGATAAAAGCAAGGGAATGGAATTTTGTATTGCCATCACTCCTTTATTATAACCTTTCCTTACCTGGTATGGTGGAAATGATAGTTCTAAGTTATATCATCGAGAAAAAAATGCTACTCCCTCCGTTCCAATTTATGGTTCTTTTTCGCAAATCTAGTATAGCAAAATTTATGTATCTAAATTTGCTAAAAGGACCTACAATATAGAAGGAAGGGAGTGCAACATATAACTTCAGGTATATAAGCTCGACCTCTTACCTCTATAAATGACTAGCTCGTAGTGCCATTAGATCCCTGATCTTTCAATTTTGCACATTATGATGCTCAAACTTATTAATTATGTCACATGAAGTACAAATTATCATTTTAAATTATAAATAGGAAGTACTTCCGCTGATGTGGAACTTGCATGTGGAGCCAATTTTTTTATTGTTTTGCGCTTAACTTATATATTTCAAAATTTTCTCCAAAATTTTATTTCAAACTCTTTGTCCGCATATTTTTTCCCAATATTTCCTCCAAAACTTATCCTTTTTATTTTCTGTTTTTCTTAACAAATTTTGTTCTATGACTTTCATTTTCCTACAAATTTTTATACAAATCTTATGTATTTGAACATATTTGTACAAGTAAAATTATTTTGATCTGCGTGTGTATGGTTTGTATATCAATTTGTTTTTGAACACATTATATAACTTTTGGTTTAGCTAAAACAACTATGATTTGAACCTCACATGCTATAATTAGCAAGGTTAAGGATCTGAGTGTTTATATTAAAAGTTTGGGGACCTGAATGACATTCTGAGTTAAGTTTAAGGTCCGGAAGTGTATTTAACTTTTTATAAATAGTGTTGGTTCCTAGAACCAGGGTTACCAGCGGGCCCGCCTTGTCAGACCAAGGCCTAAACAACTTCCGCATCTATGGCCTTTTAGCTACGCAGCGCTTGTGGGCCACCCCGGCCCATAAGCCCCGTCTGGGGGGTTTCCTCGGACCGGACTCCATGACCCATGGCACCGAGTCCGAGTGCCCCCGCTCAAAGTCAGCTGAAGGACTGCGGACACCACTTCTCTCCCTCCATTTTAGACTCCCGGCTGACTCGGGTCACCACTAGAGGGGAAATCCCACTTGATCACAAACGCCTAGGCTTGGTCCGTAAGGGTCAGACCTGGTCGTACCAAGTGGATGCGGCCCTCCCGGGGTCGTACGCTCGAACAGTGAGCCACTGTGACTCTGCTGCAGCAGAGGACCGAAACTGTGGCGTCCACTTGGTCCTTGTGATGATCAGGCTTGCTGTCACCACGGCTTGACCGCCAAGAAACAATCAGCCAGGATATGACTTGGCATGCAAACAGTTACCCCCGATGGGACGGCTGCATCGTCCCATTAGGGCTCCCGTACCTATTGATTGACCAAACCCGACGAACAGGCTCAAGACCAGAAGACCCCCAGGATTCCGGGATCACGCAATCCACCAAGGACGTCATCGAATGACCACCTGTACGGGTCCATTGATGATTTGGGCCGCCCGACTGACGGAAGTCAAAGATATTTCTCCCCGAAGCCTTCTCCTCCAAGGAATTCACTGTAACATGGGCCCCCCTTGAGCTATAAAAGAGGGGTCCCTTTAGATTTAGGAGAAGACAACAGAAGTCAATTTAGACAGAACACCTAGCTCTCTAGCACTTGAAAAGCTTGTACTCCCCAACTCTCATGAGCACCTGGGCTCGAGTAAGACATACGACTGACCCCCGACTGGACGTAGGGCGTTCTCGCCTAAACCAGTATAATCCCTCGAGTCATTGTGTGCTAGGCCACCTCCGATCACGACGCACGGCACACGCTATCAAGTAGTTTACCTGTCGCCCATTTTCGAAACCGACAATTTTGGCGCCGTCCGTGGGGAGGATGTCGTGCATCTTTTGCTCCCGCGATTGGATGACTTTCTTCATCAACCTCGCCCGTCGCGCCCTTCCAGGCCTTCCACTTCGGAAGCTTGGACTTCGTCGCCGACCACCTCGGCACGCTCCACCTCCGGGAGGACGTGATCGCTCCGGCAGTAACCGAGGAGTCTGGCTTCGTCATCAACCCGCTGGCCAAACTCGACCCCGAGGCTTTGGCCCGTCGCATAGAGCTCCTGCTCTGTGCCAATCCCTCTGTGAGCGACGTGGATCTGGTCCTGTACTCCCTGAACAACGTTGCTCGCCAGCTCTTAGGTAGGACGCCCCTACCATCGCCCACAACACCGCGGGTTGCATCGCTGTTCGGCCCCCCGAACGTCGTTGTGGCTGTCGCCCGGGAGCTTGGGAAGATCATGCTGATTCCCCTCATGGTGCCTCCGTTCGTTGGCATGACCGGGTATAGCCCCGCGTTGTTCCACGACCTCCTCTCTAATGGAGACGATGTCCTCAGCAATGCCTCGAGCGTCGGGGACGCGTCGACACCTGGGTGCACCATGTGGCCGAGATGTGCCATGGCGGACCTCCTAGGAGAAAATCCGTAAGTGGAAAGCTTGGAGCACACTCAACAGATCCCCGTGCATAGGCTCTGGCCAACGCAAAGTCTCACGTCGAGGCGTTGCGGAAGCCGCAAGATGACCCGCAGCAGGTGCCACCGCCACCAGCGATCCCCTGCGGTGCAGCGAGCGACGCCCGGGCCATGGTCACCACCGCCCACGCTGATCCAAGGCCGTCTAGGCCCCGTCTACGATGCACGGAGCGTCATCCGTGTGAGGCAGTGGGCACGTCACGACGCCGACATTGACCAGATGGTCGCCCGAATGCCCGACGACGCCGTGTCGGACGTCGAGAGTGAGGACAAGAACCTGCGGCACAGGAGCCACCCTCGCCATGATGAACGACTGCGTAGCGCGAGCCCCGACATGCTGGGCCTGCAGGCTTTCGCGTCGCACATCCGATAGGCGCCGTTCCCACAGCGTTTCCGACCGCCAGCGAACGTTGCCAAGTACACCAGGGAGACCAACCCGCTATCTGGCTTGAGGACTTCCGGCTTGCATGCCGAGCCGGGGGCATGACCGATGAAAACTTCATCATCTAGTACCTCCCCATCTACGTTGGGGAACACATCCGATCGTGGCTCGAGTTCTTACCGCCCAACAGCATCCGCAGCTGGGTTGACCTCAAGCAGGTCTTCGTGGGCAACTTCCAGGGTATGTACGTTCGCCCTGGAAACTCTTGGGGCCTAAAAAGCTGCAAGCAGAAACCTGGCGAGTCCCTTAGGGATTACATCCGCCGGTTTTCACAGCAGTGCAATGCTCTCCCCAACGTCGTTGACGCAGACGTCGTTGGTGCGTTCATCTCTGGGACCACTTGCAAGTCTCTCGTCCACAAGCTTGGCTGCCAGAAGCCCTGGACCACCCGCGAGCTACTGGACATAGCCACGAACCACGCCTCCGGCGAGGAAGCCGTTGGCGCCATCTTCGTAGGCCCACAGGGCACTGGCAAGGCCAAAGCCTAGGAGTTAGAGGAAGCCCATGCCTCCTCGAAGCAGGGGAACAAGAGGAAACGGAATCGGCGCTGGCCGAACCCCAACCTCGTCGCTGCCGCCGACCGCCCTGCCAAGCGGAAGGGAGGCAACGAGCACTTCGAGCAGTTGCTGGAGAAGCCGTGCACCAACCACGGCTATCCTGTCAAGCACAACCTCAAGGATTGCAAGCTCTTGAGGCGTGTGCTCAACCCGACTAGCAAACGCGAGTGAGGCGATCGCGACAAGAAGGCACCCAAGGAGTCGGAGGATTCTGACAAGCCTCGGAACACGTTCCCCGACGCCCAGGGTTGCCTCATGATTTTTGGAGTAACCGAGGATGACTGCACTCGGTGCCAGCTCAAGCTGCGTCACCCGCGAAGTCCTCTCGGCGACAACCACAGTCCCCAGGCAACTCCGTTGGTCCAACACCCCGATCACATTTAGCCAGGACAATCACCCACCGAGCGTACCATGACCAGGGAGCTATCCGCTTGTCGTGGATCCTATCGTTGGCACCAAGCGTCTGACTAGGGTGCTGATGGACGGAGGCAGCAGCCTCAACATCCTCTATGTGCAGACCCTCGATGCCATGGGCATCTCGAGGGACAAGCTTCTAGTTCTTGTCATTTCCTGCATCGAATTGCAAATGTGAGCAAACAATCCGGTATCAAAGACCCAAGAATTAACATAAGAATCAGCGAGGAATATTTTTGTAACATAAACAACAAGCATACCTGAGTTGAAAGTACTCTTACTTCCACGGTTCTTCAAAAAGGCCAAGTACACCTTGCAGTTTCTTTTCCAGTGACCTTTATCACCACATTGATAGCATTCATTGTCTGCAGCTGGTTCAGATTTAGCTTTGGGTGCTGGGTTCGGCTTGGGGTTCTCAACCTTAGCCTTTCCCTTCTTCTTCCAAGAGGAACCTTTCTTCTCGAAGTTAGGCTTATTCTGGACCGCCATCACATGGCCGCCGCCCGTGCTCTTCTTTATGTCACTCTCTGCTGTCTTGAGCATGCCGCATAGCTCATTCAAGCCCTTTTTAGCCCCGTGCATGTGGTAGTTCAAGATGAAGTTCCCATAGCTCGGCGGTAAAGACGCAAGAATGAAATCAGTGGGCAACTCTTGGCCGAGTGGGAAGCCTAGCTTCTCCAACCTCTGGGTGTAACCAACCATCTTGATCACATGTGGCCCTACTGCTGCGCCCTCTGCGAGCTTGGTCTCATGGAAAGCCTTGGTGACATTGAACCTTTCAGTCCTGGCCTGTGTCTGAAACATATCCTGAAGTGCCATGATCATATCGTGCGCCTCATGGTGAGTCTTGAACTGCATCTGCAGCTCAGGTTACATTCAAGCAAGCATGAGGCAACTCAGTTCAAGGTTGTTGTCGCATGCTTTCTTGTAAGCATTCTTGACAGTAGCAGTTGCATCATCAGCAGGTTCTTCTGGTAATGGGGTATTCAGAACATCTTCCTTTTTCTCAGCCCTGAGAACAATTCTCAAGTTACGGATCCAATCTGTATAGTTAGTCCCATTCAACTTGTCTCTCTCAAGGATCGAACGCAAAGTCAAAGATGCGGTGGTGCTGGGTGCCATTTATCTACAACAAAATAATAATGCAAAATACTAAGACAAACATATCCAATACAGAGTAAACTACAATAAACGTTTTAACAGAATGTATTCCCACTAAAATTAATATCCCTCAATTGATGCTTAGTGATTCAAGACCCACAACTATCAAGTTGACTAGTGAGCTTTTGCATCGCTGCTAGAAGATAGGTAGATTGGTAAGCAACTCTTTGCTAATCATATCACATATGACTCTTGTTGTTAGGTGACATCTCTATGTCTTGGCTCCCAACCCTTATGCCCCAAATTCTTTAACCCTTAAGATGACTTTGTTCAAGATAACCAACCCTTTATGCGTGTAAGTATCCGATACGAACTCATCTAGTCAAGGAAAACTAGTGGCACCCTAATTTCATAGACCCACCACCATTTGTACAAGCCCCATGATGAAGCAAGGTTTAGTTGAGAGGGCACATAAACTTAAATATTGTGAGGGATCGATCGAATTACTTCAACCGAATGCAAAAACCCTATTATCGCATGTAGGAGTAAGACAATGAGGATAAACATTCACATCGAGACATGGTATGGCCCATTATTACATGTTGATCTCCATCGCCATGCTTCTGTCCATCATCATGATCTGCATCTCCATGCTCCATGTGAGTCGTCCTCCAAGTGATGAAGCCTCCAAGTACAACTACAAACTGCTACACCTAACAGCTAGTAAAGCATATTACATATTGGACTTGGATCATCACAGGTTGGCACACAGGCCATTACATCAAATGTGGTAATACATGTGGCTCCAGCCGTATTACCTTACACATGACATGCAGATCATGGATCAGATACACACATGCATCACATACACGTATAGGCCATACGATCACAAGATCCTGCAAAACAGAGTTAGGCGCACTAACTTCGGCCAAACTTAAACTGCTGATGTCTCCACCTTTTGGACCGAATTTGGTAAATCTAAATTTAGCGAAACCAGTAAAACTGGTTGATTTCTTGTGTAAAAGTTTTTGTATAAAAATCGCCTCAATCAGAGTTCGTATGCAAAAGTCATGGCTGTTTTACCGAACACCATATTTTCTGCAACTTTCTCAACCCGGTAGCAGATCCAATCTGCCACCACGCATCAAATTCATCTGGCGACCCATCCAAGGTTTCGATTCGACCAATCTCATCGATCTCCTCCTTCTGTGACTGGGTTTACGTGTATCACTTAACTCCGATGGCGGATACCCGACCGGTAGGACTAGTTCGTTACACGACCATCGCAACGAGGACACGAAAATAGGATTAGGGTTTCATCTACACCTTGCATATCTATGCGCACATGAGAACCTATAACAAAGCAGTACGGCTCTCATACCACTGAAGGGTTACGGGGAGGCTACGCTAGCGCAAAACAAAATTTTTCTACCCCATAAACTAGGAACTACTGCTGTTATAGATCATGGAATTAACACTAGACGCGCAGGTGCAGAACTTCTGTAGCGCGTTGGTGTAGTTTGTACGGTAGCCGGCAGTGCAGTTGCGAGACCTTCTCAGGTGCGGCTCATCCTCGTGCAGTAGATGCAGCACCTCCAAGGTATCCACACGTACGGCGGCGGAAGCGTCACGATCCGGAATGCTAGGTCCGTGCGAGCGATGAAGGCACGGGCGTGGGAAACAGGCGGCAGTAGTAGGCGTGGAAAGTTAGGGTTTCCATGCGCCCCGCCCCTGTTTATATAGACCCCCTTTAGGCGCCCACTAATGGGCTCAAACGAGGCCCTTTAGTGCACCTTAGCCCAGACTAATTTGGATCAAATCCGCATTAGGCTTCTAGCCCCTTAAGTGTGTGACCCTATGGGCTCACGCGCGAATAGACATGGCCCGAGTAGTCCTACTCGACCAATAATTGACAGCGGCCTCTAGCAAGACGTGTCAACTCCTCTGCGTGCGCAAAGATCAAATCAGACGAGCCATCACAATCTCATATACATGCTATTCCCTTTGCCTCACGATATTTGGTCTAGCTCCAAGGTGACCTCTCTTTCTTGACGCCGTAATCCAGAATCTTTGGTTAACACTTAACCCTAGCACGGCCATGCATTTCTTGATCCGATCACTCGAGGGGCCCAATGATATCTCTCTCAAGTAGAGAGGGGCAAATCCCATCTTGACTGACCATGTCTCACAGCATGCTTTTTAACGAACCCGAGAACCACCTTTATTACTACCCAGTTACGGAGTAGCGTTTGATGGCTCCTAAGTAGGTTGGTTCACATCTTGAGCACATACGACAATCTCAGGTCTAAGGACATAGCGTACACATTGTGTAATGAGAAATCACTATTTCTCGAGTTGGGTCTGTCCAGCTACATGTCATACATGCGCCCAAATTATTAGTTTGACATCTCCATGTCTATGAATTGTGAAACAAAGTCATCAACTAATACATGTGCTAGTCTAATATTCATGTGTGTCCATACATGAAAACCGACTAGGAACAACTTTAGAATAACCATACAAGTAAAGAGTCTCACAAACAATTCATATAAATACATTATGGATACAATGAAATATGATCATCTCTATGATTACCTCTAGGGCATATTTCTAACAGACCTACTAGTGTTGCATGCAAAAGTGCTTTGCAGATCAGATTGATCTACCTCGGCAGCCTGAGCAAACCTAACTTCCGAGGTCCACGATTTCTGTCTACGTAGACGATATCGTGGTCAAAGCGCCCTGCGCGGATGATTTGATCGCCACTCTTGATGCGACTTTCGCTAACCTCCTTAAATTCAGCACCAAATTGAACCCGGAGAAGTGTACTTTCGGAGTCGCCAAGGGAAAACTACTCGGCTACATCGTTTCCAAGTGTGGCATCGAAGCCAACCCCGAGAAAAATCACGGCCATCACCAAGATGGGCCTTGTCCGCAACATCAAGGGCGTCCAGCGGCTCACCGGGTGCTTGGCCGCCCTTAGTCGGTTCATATCCCGACTGGGAGAAGGAGGCATGCCCCTCTACGAACTCCTCAAAAAATGAAACACCATTGATTGGATTGAGGAAGATCAGCAGGCGTTTGACAGTCTGAAAGCGCTGGTGACCATGCCACTAGTTCTCGTCACTCCCGAACGACGAGAACCCCTTTTGCTCAACCTCGCGGCCACGACGCACGTGGTCAGCCGCACTAGTGGTTGAGAGGAAGGAGTCGGGCCACGTCATGAAGGTCCAGTGACCAGTGTACTTTGTGAGTGAGGTGCTTGCCGAAACCAAAGAACGGTACACCCAGGTGCAGAAGCTTCTTTATGCTGTGCTAATGGTCACTAGGAAACTCCAGCACTACTTCACAGATCACGAGGTCATAGTTGTTACTTCGTTTCCACTCGGAGAAGTCATTCATAGTCGCGACGCGACCGGGCGGATATCCAAATGGGCGGTCGAGCTAATGGGCTATGACCTCAAATACATCCCCCGTACAGCGATCAAATCGCAAGCGCTCGCCGATTTTGTTACCAAGTGGACCAAGGTACAGACTCCCACGCCTGACATAGCCCATGTGTACTGGACCCTTTACTTTGATGAGTCGGTCATGGGACCAGGCGCGGGAGCCGGGGTCATGCTAGTCTCACCTGAGGGTATCCAACTTCGGTACGCGATTCACATCCACTTCCCTGCTTCGAACAACGTCGCTGAGTAGGAAGGGCTGATCAACCGGCTTCGCATCGCTGTCGAGCTCGAGGCAACTCAGCTTTATGTATACGGCGATTCCAAGCTGGTTGTGGATCAAACCATGAAGGAGGCGAACTGCGAAAGCCCACTCATGGACGCTTATTGTCAGGAGGTACGCAAGCTGGAGGACAAGTTCCGAGGGATTGAGATGCACTACCTGCCAAGGAGAGACAACGCGGACGCCGATGCGCTCGACAAGATGGCGGCACAACGGGAAGATGCGCCGACCGGTGTGTTCATCAATAACCTCCATACACCCTCGGTACGACTCAAGTCTTTATCACAACCTCAATCAGACACTTGGGGGCCCGGCTTAGGTACCTGCCGAGCCCTCACCTCTTGACATCGCACTCAACAATGATGACCGCCAAGTCATGCAAGTCATTGATCCTACACCTGAGGCAATGACAATCGACTCCGACTGGAGGGCACCCATCCTGGTATACCTTCTTGACGACGTCCTCCCGTCGGATCGGACTACAGCTCGCAGAATCGCTCGACGGGCCAAGACATTCATCACGATCAATGGTGAACTGTACAAATGCAGCCCCTCAGCAGTGGGAATGTTCATGAAATGCATCCCGACTCAACAAGGCAAGGATATCCTTCTGGAGATCCACGCCGGCATTTGCGGGCACCACGCAGCCCCGCATTCTCTAGTCGGAAAAGCCTTTCATCAAGGATTCTACTGGCCGACTGCGTTGCAAGACGCAGAGGAAGTTGTCCGCACATGCAAGGGGTGTCAGTTCCATGCCCGGCAGACGCATCTGCCGGCCCTGGCGCTCCAGACCATTCCCCTCACTTGGCCATTTATAGTTTTGGGACTAGATATTATCGGGCCTCTCAAACAGGCTCCCGGTGGGTTCACTCGGCTGCTTGTCGCTGTAAACAAATTTACCAGGTGGATCGAGGCAAAACCCATCGTCAATGCCAGTGCGCAAGATGCCGTAAAGTTTTTCCTGGACATTGTCTATTGATTTGGTGTGCCGAACACCATAATCACCGACAACGGGACCAACTTCACAGGCAAAAAGTTCCAGGACTTCGCAGAGGAGTACGAGATCAGGATCGACTGGGCATCAGTTGGACACCCACGCACCAATGGCCAAGTCGAAAGGGCGAACGGCATGGTCCTCCAAGGACTCAAGCCGCGCATCTTTGACCGCATCTTTGGCTAGCCATTGGGTGGACGAGCTCCTGTCGGTACTCTGGAGCCTCAGAACAACTCCCAACCATTCCACGGGTTTCACCCCTTTGTTTCTAACCTACGGATCAGAGGCTGTGATACCATCCGACTTAGATTACGGCGCTCCGAGGGTTAAGGCGTTTGACCCGGGTCAAGCCGCAGAAGCTCAAAGAGAAGCCGTTGATCTTTTGGAGGAAGCACGGGAGATAGCCCTATTCCGCTCTGCTCACTATCAGCAAACTCTACGCAGGTACCACGAGAGGAAGATACTAGAAGGACTCTGGAAGTCGGCAACATGGTGCTTCGGAGGGCGCAATCAACAAAAGACAAGCACAAGCTTTCTCTGCCATGGGAAGGGCCATACACGATCACTGAAGTGGTTCGACCAGGCACCTACTGACTGAAGGACAGTGACAGCAACGTTCTCACCAACACCTATAAGATCGAACAGTTATGTCATTTTTACCCCTGAGCTTTCATTCGTGTACTTGCGCTTTTCATTCCGATTCACTAGGCTCTTCCAGCGCCCCGGTGTTGACGCCAGATTTTGATACGTGTTGAATCGGCGTCAGGAGAAGAGATTGGCCAATGCAGCAGATCTAAAGGCTACAGTAAAGAATCGGCCGATTGAGGCTACAGTAGGGAATCGGCCGATTGGCAATGCAACTTGCGCCAAACAGATTGGAACCACAACAGAGGATTCCGGTCAAAAGTGGCCTGATGTTGGTCAACGGAGCAATGCTGATTCGGTCAAGAAGCAATGGAAAAAGTCCTGATTGGATTAGGAAACGGTGGCGGAAGATTCTGCGGGAGTCCGTTTCCTTTTTAAAAGATATTATAGATATAGTAGTTTTTCTGTTTAAAATAAAGATTGTAACAAGTCGTAATCGACCAGGAGTCCTGGTTTTAGGGTATAAATAGGATTCTTGCTCAGCAAATATCGGCGGCAGCAGGATCGGTCAAGATATCACGACGAAATAACACATCGGCACGAAGATCACTAGCAATGTCCGTTCTTCATCCATTGCTGGGAGAACGACATCCGATTGCCGTCAGGCGATAACTATCCTGAGTGCAACGGATTAAGCTGCAATGATCGCCCGTTTAAAAGATCACGCTCCAGAGACAGAGGAGCAGAGCCGATCAGCAGAAATCGGCGCAAACAAGAAGGACGGCGCCTTTCAGTGCATGATCGGCTAGGGGGCAGAGTTGACCGGTATCACCGGTCGAAAGGAAGAATCAACCAACAGGATCGACTGGGGGGTAGAATCAGCGTACACGATCGGCTGGAAGAAATGGCTGATGACAGGGTGTCAGATGAAAACCCCCTAGGAAGGGAACCAGATTGGGAGCACGCCAGAACATCGGCCAAACCAGTAAACCCCAGATGGTGCCCTGATGGTCTATCCAAATCCCAGAAACGGAGGATCCAACGCCTGCACCAGTGGGAGCAACAAGAAGAAGAACAGAGGCAGGCGGTAGAAAAGAGAAACGTTAAGTCTCGGGTCTGGCGCCCCAAGAAAAACAACAGCAAGGAAGCAGACAATCAAGAATCAACAGCTGACATCAACATGGTGTTCATATTGCCGATGGAGTTCATGGCGCCTACCGATCGAGACAAAGCGACAAGGGTGGAAGAGCAGATGGCGCAGCTGGTATTAGAGCCGATGACAGCCACCTTTGAGAAGCCAGAAGACGAAAAGCGGCAACATCTCAAGGCATTATTTCTCAAAGGGTACGTTAACGGACGACCCGTTACCAGGCTGCTAGTGGATGGAGGCGCTGCAGTCAACATCATGCCGTATGCCATGTTCCGTAAGTTGGGCAAAAACAATGAAGACCTGACAAAGACGGACATGATGCTCAAGGACTTCGAGGGCAACGTGTCTCCCGCTCGTGGAGCGCTCTGCATCGACCTCACCATCGGCAGTAAGACCCTTCCTACTACCTTTTTCATTATTAATGGTAAGGTGTCCTACAACATGCTGCTCGGTCGCGACTGGATACATGCGAAATGTTGTGTCCCATCTACAATGCACCAATGCCTCGTACAATGGGTCGGCGACAGTACAGAGATAGTCATCACCGATTCCGACTACAGCGTCGCAGCGGCCGACACGCAACAATGGAGCTGTGAGCACGTCAGATGTATATCTGGCAGAACTTGGGACACTGATTTCCTGAAGGTGTCCGATTTCGGTCTACAGCCGATCCAAGCAGTCGGCTCTGAAGATTCAGAATAGATGGATCAGCTCGTCCGAGAAGACGGGAAGCTGGGGCATGGGTTTACGTTGGCCGATTCATTGGAGATGGTGGATTTGGGAGATAGTAGCAAATCAAGGCCGACGTATATTAGTGCTAACTTGGATCCAGGGTATAAGTGTAAATTGATAAGTTTATTAAAAGAATTCAAGGATTGCTTTGCTTGGGAATACCATGAGATGCCAGGTCTAGACCGGTCCATTGTTGAACACCGGTTACCTATAAAATCAGGATATCGGCCATATCAGCAACCTGCACGACGGTGCAACCCCAAGATTCTACCTGATATAAAGGCCGAGATCACAAAGTTAATTGAAGCAGGATTTATCCGGCAGTGCCGCTACGCCGAATGGATTTCTAATATTGTGCCCGTGTATAAGAAAAATGGAAAACTGCGCGTGTGCATCGACTTCAAGAACCTAAATCAGGCCACACCAATGGACGGATATCCAATGCCGACAGTCGATGTCTTGATAGATGCTGCCGCAGGACACAAAGTCATCAGTTTCATGGATGGTAATGCCGAGTACAATTAGATATTAATGGCCGAAGAAGATATCTCGAAAACGGCTTTCAGGTGTCCAGGTCACCTTGGTTTATTCGAGTGGGTCGTAATGACCTTTGGGTTAAAGAACGCCGGTGCTACATATCAGCGGGCCATGAACTATATCTTTCACAAGCTTATTGGTACATCGGTGGAAATTTACATCGACGATATTGTGGTCAAGTCAAAAGGTCATCAGGAACATCTAGCCGATTTACAAGAAGTACTAGAACGCACAAGGAAGCATGGGTTAAAAATGAACCCGAACAAGTGTGCATTTGGTGTATCGACCGGGCAATTCTTAGGACTCATGGTCCATGAGCGCGGGATAGAGGTCAACCGGAAGACCATAGATGCCATCAACAAAGTTGTGGCCCCACAGAATAAAACTGAGCTGCAGTCCCTCATCGGCAAGGTCAATTTTATCAGGAGATTCATATCCAACCTGTCCGGGCGTATTCGAGCTTTTACTCCTTTATTGAGATTGAAGCCCGACTAAGAATTTGTATGGGGGGAAGAACAACGCAGAGCATTGGAAGATATCAAGCAATATCTGATTTCGCCTCTGGTGTTAGTCCCGCCACAGCCTGGTAAGCCGTTCAAATTATACTTATCGGCTGATGAACAAGCTATTGGATCGGCGTTGGTACAGGAATTAGAAGGGAAAGAACAAGTGGTATATTATGTTAGCAGAAGACTCCTGGACGCCGAAACAAGATATTCCCCGGTGGAGCGGCTCTGCTTGTGTCTATACTTCTTGTGTACCAAGCTCAGGCACTATTTGTTATCGGCGGAATGCATAGTTGTATGCAAAGATGATGTGGTGAAATATATGTTATCATTGCCGATTTTGAAAGGACGGATTGGAAAATGGATCCTGGCTCTGTCAGAATTTGACTTAAGGTACGAATCGGCCAAAGCTGTCAAGGGTCAAGTCATGGCCGATTTCGTAGCTCAGCATTGCGGACCAGAAGTTGCTGTCGTTGAACCGGTTCCATGGACTCTGTATTTCGATGGTTCTTCGTGTGGGGCCGGATCAGGAATCCGCATTGTTCTTTTATCGCCTCGGGGGACAAGTTATGATTTCTCTTTGCCGATAGAAGCATCCGCAACCAATAACCAGGCGGAATATCTAGCCGTCCTAAAAGGTATCCAATTATTAAGGGAAGTCAAAGCTGACGCAGTCGAGATTTTTGGAGATTCCATGCTCATCGTATATCAGTTAACGGGGAAATCTGAATGCAAGGATAATATCTTGAGGATTTATTATGAAGATTGTCTCCAGTTGTTAAAGGAATTCAAGTCTGCGATAATTGAGCACATCCCCAGAAATTATAATGAAGAGGCCAACAGGCTGGCGCAACATGCATCCGGATATCGGCCGATTCAGGGGGCTATGATTTTAGAGCTCGCGGCCGATGACTGGCGAAGGGAAATCGCCGATTACTTGAAGGACCCCTCCCGAAAAGTGGATCGGCGAGTACGTTTTCAAGCCACAAAATATGTGTTGCTTGAAGATGATTTATTTTACCGGACGATTGATGGAGTTCTTCTCAAGTGCCTGGGAACAGAAGAAGCAAAGGTCTTGATGGGAGAAATCCATGAAGGCGTATGTTGAGCCCATCAATCGGCTCACAAAATGAAATGGATGATCAGAAACAATGGGTATTACTGGCCAACGATTCTTGAGGATTGTTTCAAATATTATAAAGGATACCAAGACTGTCAGAAGTTTGGCAATGTACAGCGCGCGCCAGCATCAGCTATAAATCCAGTAATCAAGCCGTGGCCGTTCAGAGGTTGGGGAATAGATCTCATCAGACAAATTCACCCTCCATCGAGTAAAGGGCATAAGTTTATATTGGTGGCCACCGATTATTTTACTAAGTGGGTGTAGGCAGTTCCTTTAAGGAATGTGACATCGGCCGATATGATTGAGTTCGTTAAGAACCATATTGTCTATCGATCAGGGAACAATGTTCACTTCTGGAGAATTCGGAGAGTTCGCCACTGATATGGGGATTAAATTATTAAATTCTTCTCCATACTATGCTCAAGCCAATGGCCAGGCCGAATTGTCCAATAAGGGGATAATCAAGTTGATCAAGAGGAAGATAGAGGAACAACCCAAAAAGTGGCACATGTCTTTGGCTGAATCTCTATGGGCTTATAGGATGGCTTGCCACGGAGCCACTAAGATATCTCCTTATCAGCTGGTTTATGGTCACGAGGCAGTCCTGCCTTGGGAATTAAGGACGGGGTCAAGGCGTATATCGCTTCAAGATCAGTTGACGGGCGATGACTATTCCTTCCTCATGAAGGATGAGCTCGATGACTCGGCGGGTCAGCGTTTGAGGGCCCTGATTAGCATAGAAGAAAACAAGAAAAGGGTGGCCAGATGGTATGACAAAAAGGTCAAAGTTAAACAATTCTCCCAGGGAGATTTGGTATGGAAGTATGTGCTGCCGATAGGGTCTAAGGATCCCAAATTCGGTAAATGGTCACCCACTTGGGAAGGGCCATACAGAATCGGCCGATGTGCCCCTGGAAATGCATATATTCTGGAAACTATTGAAGGGGAAGAATTCCCAAGAGCTTTAAATGGACGATATCTGAAGAAGTACTATCCAAGCATTTGGGTAGATGCATAACTTGCAGTAAGATATATCAAGACACCATGGCCGACCCCTATCGGCGTTTGTCCACACAGCCGATGTGGAAATGACATCGCCTTAAGAAAGAAACATTGTGATTCGGTTTGACCAGTTCATTATTCGATGAAAACAACAGAGTACATGGCCGACATGGTACAAGTCGCCCTTAGAATAAAAATACCGATATATCTATTGATTACGCTTGCTCTGGATTTCTCTCTCGATCCGGCCCAGCTCTATCAGAAGGCGGGTCCTATTCTCCTTTGGATTCTCCATGGTGGCTCCAGTCTCAACTTGATGGCATAGTTCTATCAGGAGGCGGGTCTTCTTCTCCTCCAGATTCTCCATGGCGGCTTCAGTCTCGACTTGATGAGGGAGTGGAGGACTCTTTTCAGATGGTAGTCGCTTGCGGACCAGGCAGTGAGCATCTATAAGGTCCCAATACTTCTGGACAATAGCAGGAACATGATCTTTTAGTTCTTCAGAATGAGCTCTTATCAGATCTATGTCTGCCTGCGACAGTGGTTCGTCTGAATGCATAACTTCGATCGCTCGTTCCAGACTGGGACTGAGACGTTTTGACTAAACAGAGATGAAAAGCTACCCAGCATCAGAGCGATTTAGATGTCTAGGGGAGAAGCAAAGGAGAGTTCGTACCTGATTGACAGAGGAAGAAGATGAAGAAGACATCTTGATGTCCAGCTTGGGAGGATAAAAGATCCAGTTGTTGAAGGGGGAGAAGATGAGTAACGCATATGCCTCTGGAGACGGTGTGTGATCTTGTACTTATAGAGAAGAGGAGGTAAAAAGATAGTGGGACACGTCCTATCGGAGTAAAAGCATTCATAAGTGCAAATCTGCCAAAGGAAGTGGTCCAGGATTAAATCGGCGCATCAACATTAAAGGAGCATTAAATGTTTACGAGATCCTTTACAACCCAAGAAGGGCATCTATAGTAGCAATAGCTTTGGTCGTCGTCGGTCGATCCAGGTATTTCCGGCATACGGCGATGAAGTCTTATCGCTTCACAGGCCAAGTTCTGTCTTTCTTGTTTCAGCCCGGCGATGACGGATGGGAGCTATTGAAGTTTCTTTTCTTCAGCAGCTATGTCTTTGGTTACTTGCTCCATCTCTTTGGCTAGCTCTGCTCTTCTCCGTTTGAGGCGATCTATTGTGCCGATGATATCCGGACGGGAACTCTCGAGGAAGTTGATCCATTGGTGTACTTCTTGAGCTCGGTGCTTGTAAGAATCAGCTTCCTCTCGGGTCTTTGCTAGCTGGGCACGATCGGCCATGTGACGCAGGGCCTTGGATACCGGAATCTGCATCCACTCTATGAACGCGGCAGGGTACAGAGTTTCTGTCGCTTCTTCCGGGATTCGGCCCTTGATGTCACTGAAAAGCCGCCGAATCGGCGAGGCATCTTCTACTAATCGGCCGATATCATCTTGGAGGAGGACCTGCATGCTCTCGAGCTTGACATGGACATCGTCAGAAATTAAACTCGACGGAACTTGGCGCGAAGCAACTTCTTCATCATCAGGCAAACAAACCGCGAAGGAGAAAAGGCTATTATTTGGGGTGTCTTGTTCCTGCAAAAGAATAAAGACAAAGATCAGCAAGCAGTAAAGGGGGATCGGCTGATTCCGGTGATAAGTTTGTTACCTCCTTGAAGCGGATTTCTCTTGCTTGTGCCGATGGGAGTACCTCCCTCGTCTCGGGAACCGGCACGATTGGCTCGTCAGAGGAAGAGGACTCGACCGCTATTAATGTTCTGCTTGGGCCAGCTTCCTGGAAAGGTATGACAAATAAATCCTGTGAGTATACTATGATAATTGAATAAGATGATATGGGATATTTGCCATACTTCTGTTGGTCCTTCGGCCGATGTTTGTTGAGGAAGTTCGACCAACGCACCCAAATCGGCCTGCATCAGAATCAGTTAGTCTGCTGAATGTCGAGAAATTGAGTTAAGAGATTATCTACCTCGATGAGAAGGGTCGCTGTAGTTTCAGCTTCCGCTTGGGATGTGGCCGATTGCTGTGGGGACTGCACTGGAGCGGCTTGTGCAGCCTGACAGAAAGCAAAAGTTAGTATTAGTGGAGCACTTAAAGATATATGAAGTGTGCAAGATTACCTGAACAGCTTCCACTAGCAATGATGCCGCAGCTGCTCCGACTTCTGCGGTGACTTGAGGATTGCCATCTCGGTAGTGGGCAAGGATGGAGGAATCGGAGTTTCAGCCGATACTACCGCCGATTGGTCAGTCGGTCCGATACGGGCACGCACTCGACGACTTGTTGTCTTCAAGGTTGGCCTTTTTGGTGTTCGCTTCAATCGGGCAATAGTGATGTCCTTGATGGTTGGAGCGTGATAGCCGATGAGTGGATAAGGCGTATATGGACGATCGCTCTCTATCGGCCTGCCGCTTCGGCTCCGCATCGGAGGGACTTGGCTTTTAGACTGAAGAGATAATACAAGTTAACGGTAAAAGGGTGGTATGGAAAGAGACTGTATTGAAATCGGCTAGGAGAAAAGGACATACCGCTGCACTTGGGTCAATGTTTTCTGGGTCCAGAATGTTGCAATATGTTGATGGGGATATGCAGAAGAGGTATTGCTTCCATTCTGCCCACCACAGTTTGAATTGCTGAACGGCAAAAGGGGCCACTGTCCAATTATTCAGGTCAATGGTGCTAGAGTCTGGCACTAGGTTGCACAGCCGACTGTAGTCAAGACTCTTGGTCAGTTCATATCTGAATTTTGCTTTCCCGGCAAAGAAGACCTGAATCGGCAGTTGACCAAAGCCCAATTGCCTTGCTGCGGCCGATGGGTTATAGAATTCATATGTGGGAGAATCCTTTCTAGAGAAGAAGTTGGCCGGCAAAATCCCTGGCTTAATCAGGGTATCCATAAGTTCCCTATCAAAAGTATGAGTGGACGAGTCGTAGCAGACGGGAAGTTCGAAAATCGGCTCTACTGTCTGATATGGATACCAACTGACAGTCTCTTCACTGAAGCCGTTGTAGAAGCATCTGAAGTATTCGGTCGTTCGGGCAGAAGTGAATTGACAGCCAGGGAAGGCCGATGCCGCTTCTCCAAAAGATGTGCAGCGTCGTCGGATGGTTGGGTTTTCCTCTGACTCAATGTTGGGGAACGTTTTGGTATCTATTTGTTGCTGAGAGACCTTGCTCATATATAGGTTGAGCCAGAGAGTGATGAACCACCAGGGACCGCCAGGGTTCCCAATCGGCTCCTCTTTTGACAGTCTAGTGCCGATTTGGTGCATCATGTGGTAGGCCGATCCCAACAGATGCTTTCCAAGGGGAACGGCCGATCCTAGTGATAGAGCTTCTGCCAGGGCTTGGGTGTTAGAAGAAGGGCCAACTGCTCTACCACAGAAAAAATGTTTCTCCAGCCACATCATCAGGAACGCAGTATGCTCTCTCTCTGAAACTGTCCCAGTCTTCATATTTCTGCTGACGTACCCCTTCCATCCGCCGATTCCTTTGGTTTCTAGCCGATGTGATGGCTTAATCAGATAGTCAAAGGGGGTATCAGAGGAGATGTCAAGGCCGGTCAACAACAGAACATCGGCCAAAGTTGGAGTCATGGGTCCATGTCCAAAAAGGAACGCATTGAGTGCGTCGGACCAGAAATAAGAAGCTGCTATGACCAAGGGCTCGTTTTCTCCATCTGGGACAGAGAGAGGTCTATGCACTGGCCGATTTTCAGTTTATCCCACTGAACTTTCCTAGACCTGGCTACTCTATGGTACCATTCTCTCCAGCCAGGGGTCTCATTCGGCCAGGACCTAAAGGCACCTGCCCACTAACCTAAATCCATGGGCGATTGCTTGAACGGGACTCTGTGAGTCTCTAGGTTGATCAGGTCAGTTGGATAGGGATTCCCCATGGGGCCTAAGCAGATAAGATCGGAGAATTCTGAAAGAGGAATGGTAAACTGGTGCCTAAATGCCTAAAAAGGAGGAAAAAGGGGAAAAACTGAGAATGGATCCGGAAAATACTGGAGCAGCAGAAAAGCAAAAGGGGAAAATTTCAGATGATTACCACCGGGATGAAGCTCATCGTCGCCGATGGGGCCGCCAGTTGAGCCGCCGATTGGGCCGCCGTCGCTGAGGGGGATGCCGACGGAACCTAAGTGGTTGGAGAAGTTGCTGACGGTGCCGCCATTCGAAGGTTGGAGTAGGTCGCAGGTGAGATCGCTGGGGGAGTGGTTGGAGATCGAGAGGGCTCAAGAAGAAGATGAACAGTTGTTCGCACGAGAAGATTATTAGGCTCGTGGAGAATGGAAGGCGGAGAATGACGGTACTTAAAGACAATCTGAGAGAGAAAGGGCAAAGGCGGGATTTTTGCCGCGCCGTCTACACGAATTCCAGGGGAACAGTTGTCTCGAGCGCCCGGTCCGAGAAAATCGCAATCATTATGTAGAAGACCGCGGAACGGAAGGAGATTTTTACTGTGCCCGTTTCGGAGAAAGGGATTAAAGAAAGAGTTTCGAAGTAAAAATTATGTTTTACTCCGAAACTAGGGGGCATGTGATGAGGCCAGATTTTGACACGTGTTGAATCGGCGTCAGGAGAAGAGATTGGCCAATGCAGCAGATCTAAAGGCTACAGTAAAGAATCGGCCGATTGAGGCTACAGTTAGGAATCGACCGATTGGCAATGCAACTTGTGCGAAACAGATTGGAACCACAACAGAGGATCCCGGTCAAAAGTGGCCTGATATTCGTCAACGGAGCAATGCTGATTCGGTCAAGAAGCAATGGAAAAAGTCCTGATTGGATTAGGAAACGGCGGCGGAAGATTCTGCGGGAGTCCGTTTCCTTTTTAAAAGATATTATAGATATAGTAGTTTTTCTGTTTAAAATAAAGATTGTAACAAGTCGTAATCGACTAGAAGTCCTGGTTTTAGGGTATAAATAGGAGTCGCCAGGGCTTCGTAAGATATCAACACATCAATCAACAAAACACTTCTACTTTTTCCTAGTACTTTACTTTCAAGTCGGCAACTTCGCCAATACTTTTTCTTCTTTCACGAGTTCGTACGGATTGGCAGGGCTGCATCAACTTGATCTCCGGCCAATTGGTAGGTTCCGCTTATCGAGTAACATCCGAGCTTTAACTACGGGCGCATCGCCGTGGTTTCGTTTGGATTTATTCACTAGTTATTGATATTCACTAGAATTATAGGTTTACCCATTGTTCTAGTATTATCACCACTTATCCAGCTTGAGATTAGAATTTATCGGCTTTGTTATCGTTCTTCCTCGTTCATCGTCGTATAGCCGATTAGATCTATTTTTAAGTGTTGCATCTGTAATAATTGTTTAGATCGCTCAGCAGTTTTCTTTGCAATTATTATGAGATTATCGGCTGATCCATAGCCGGTCATCTTCACAGCAAATTGGCCGATTCGCCGATACGCTCTTCGGGACAGATCGGAACTCAACCCGATCAGGGACGCCCGGAATTTAATACTCTTATTTCCTTGTCAATCAACACGTCAGATTGACTGGCACGCCGCATGAACCGTACCAGGGCAAATAACCCGAACAGGAGCTAAGCAGATTCTCCCGGGTCGTGTGTCCGACGCTGAAGACCATCGGCCGATTCCTTGGCCGATTTTAGCGCCAACACCCGGCCAGAACACTTTCCGCCCGGGAGGCTCGGGGGCCCTACTAGGGTGCGCCACCATGCGGCGGTCTCCCTTCAACCACGCACTTTGCTTTTGAAAAGCAAAACTCGTTTTTCCTGCTTTGTTACTTGAATGATCCTCGTGACACACTAAGCTCGCCGAGTCCTCATCACGACCTACGGTGACTAGCAGCTGACGCCGACCGGGCCAACCCTAGGCTATATGCAGTAGCCTATGGTTAACGAGTGGATCGAGGGTACAAAGTACAAGAGTAGGATAGTTCAAGCAACAGAAACGGAAGAAAAACCAAAAAAACACGAAAAATTTGAAACACGGTTTGAATTAGAGTTTCTCAGCCTTGAACACTCAAGACTGGTCACTCGGGGGCCATGGGGATTCGCCCACACGTTCATAGTTACAACAACTCAACAAAATTCAATCTATTTTCACTGTTTCGTTTACATTCTGCACTCGCTGGTCTCTACCGGTGGCGGAGGCGACGTGCTCTGCGTTGTAGGGTGCAGTGGAGTAGCGGCTGGCTCGGCGCCAACGAAGCCCTCCTCGCCCTCGACTGGAGAAGGCTCTTCCTCGACACGACGCGCTGCCTTGATCCAGTCGACTGTGATGGACTCCGAAGATCGCCGCTGCAACAGGCTCCATGCGCAGGCCCACCTGGAAGTCGAGGTCCAGGAAATGCATCACCGCTGAGGTAAGCACTCCTGATGCACCGTGGAAGACACCGTCAGCGATGAGCCTTGACACCTCACCTGGGACCGCCTGGAGATCAGCAACGAGCGATTCCTCCACCGGGCGGGGCCCCAAAATGTCGAAAAAGACTCCATGCGCCGAGTCACGAAGCGCGCCTAGCTCTGCCATCAGGCCATTGACCGCCTTCTCCAGCCGGCTGGTCTCGCTCCCAAGGTTGCGCTCCCTCTCCTAGGAAAGCACCAGGGCCGTCGTGCTCTTGTTTACAGCCTGCTGAGAGGCCACCAGCTTTGACTCGGCGGTGAGCCAAGCCTCCTCTGACCGCGACAGCTCATCCTACAGAATCGCGTTCCTCTGCTTTGATTCTGTAGAAATCAAAGACAGAAATCAGCAATCATCAGAAAATACTACCAGGGATAAACAAAAACTCTTACCTTCCGCGGGAGCCTCCAAGGCTTGAACCCGCTCCTTCAGGGAGATCAGCTCTCCGGCCTGGGCTTGGGAGTGCTTCTCCGCAGATTCGCGAGCAGCCCGCCTCTTCCAGAACCGACCGAGCCGTGGATAGTTGTTGCTCTGCGGCGACGGCAGGCTCGCATTCCCAACCCTCTGCCGATCACGCTGAGTCCAACTCCCGCATCAACTCCTCTGCCCTCTGCTGGGCCCCAGCGTCACTCTGCTCCCGGGCATGCTCCTCCAAAAGAAATTGTGATTTCTCATAGGTAAGCTCTAGACGGCAGGTACGCTCTTGCAGCTCCCACGACGAGGCGAGACAGGCAGCCTGAACCCTCTTAAGGGCATCAGTGAGCCCCGACTCCGCCTTGGTGAGCTCGTCATAAGAAGATTGCCCGACCTGAGCAGCCCGCCGCCAGAGCTCGCACGATGCCTCGCCCTGCAGCACCGATGGGTTGCCCACAAGTGCCAATGCGGAGCCGCCCACTCCAGTTAATAGGGCCTCACGCGAAGGAGAAGCTTGCGTGGCACAGCCGTCTTCAGTCGGAGCGTGTCCATCCCCTACACTTACCACGGCTGGTGACGGCGGCGTCCGCCCGTCCTCATCCTCATCCTCATCCTCGTCCTCCAACACCACCACAGTTAGGGACTCGGGGCGTTCCTTGGTAGGTGAAGGAGGGGGAGTCGCGTTCCGACCGCCTCCTGCGTCGGCCGTGGACCGAAAGGCCACTGTTACCTCCTACTCCGGCACGAGGGGGAGCGTCTTTGGCAAGGCAGCCAGACGAGCAGCTCCTCGACCCCTCCCTCTGCCCATCATCGAGAGAAGGGCCGGGCTAGGGACCCACTCAACCATTTCCAGGGTGCTCCCCATAGAAATCTCCGTCCTTCACCTAAGGCAAGGGAAGCAAAATCAAACCATGAATCTACAAAGCATTATGCTAACCAGGATTAAGGGGAAAACCACATACTTGAACTTTAGGGGAGGAGGCCCCACCGATGAACGACTGCCTCCAACCGAAGCCCTCCCGGCACCGGACGTTCTCCCAAGCATCGGGGGCACCCCTCGCCTTGCTGGCGCCACGGACATCGGTGCGACACGGCCACCACGGTGCACCAGCATCTTCTCCCTGGCAGGTCATGGGAGCGGCGTCAACGCCACTGTCTGCGGCAGCGGTGACGCTGAGGCAGACAGGGAGCGGTCACCCCCGGCAGGCGTGCCCACAAGATCCGCCTGCGCCCCTGACGCAGGTAAAGATCGCAGCGACCCCGAATGCCGCTCCGTCCAGGTGCGCTTCACCTCCTCGTCCTCTCGCACCGTGGCGTCCTCTGCTGCATGCTTCCTCATGCCAGAATCATCGAGGGACACTCCAGAGCTGCTGGCATCGCACGGCCCAGAGCTGCTGGCTTCATGCGACACAGCATCACCGACCCCGCCCGCCGCAGTAAAGCACCGCCCCCCGCTCCACGTCTCCTCTGAGTCAGCCCCACCACCGGAACAAGGGGTTGACTTGGTCTCGCTGGTGGATGGGTACTCCTCTCGTATCTTATTGCGATCCCCACCATGCTGGGCACGGCGCACGATCTCCCTCTCTTTCGCCTCCCGCTTCGCCACCCCATCGCCCCTCTTCTTCCTCTCTTCCCGGGAAGCCTCCTGCTGGGCAGCCTGCCTTGCCCTACCCTCTGGGCTTCCGGGAAGACGAGGACGAGAGCGCAGGTGGCCGAGCCCCTGTGAAAATAGAACAACGATGAACTACCCAACAAAGCTCTACATCACCGACCAAAAACGTCAATCAAGGGAAGAGTATGCACCAGAATTGGAGGACTCTTGCAGTCGAAGGGAGCCAGTGCCCTGAACTCCTCCTGGTCCACTCCTTGAGGACTATCATAAGCCAGGAGTACACATCGTCCTTCGGGAGCTCCTCAGCAAACGCCCGATCCAGGTCAGATGGACCGGAGTATAGTCACATCGACTTCCTCCGCTCTGCCAGCGGCATCACGCGCCGCTCGCGCATGGTGAAGAAGAGTGTCGCGCCATTGAGCTCCGCCACCACCACGCGCTCCCGGGTGACTTCCTTGATGGCCGCCACAAGGGTCTTCGACGTCGTTCGCGTCCCCCAGGTCCAACTCAGATCCCTCACCAGTCGTTCCCCATGGAACTCAGGGAAAGGCGCTTCCAGCGGGTTCCTAATGTAGAACCAGTCGTCGTTCCACCCCTTGTTCGTGTCGGCGGGGGTGTACTCCGGGTAAACATCATTGTGGTGAGGTCTCCTCTGCAGACCAAAGCTGCCGACAGGCGCAGCGGACGACGATTCCCCCTTTGCCGACGACGTCTTGTCGTAGAAGAACCCCAGAACAAGCCCGCGTGCGGCTCAATTCCGAGGAACGCCTCGCACAGAGTCACGAAGCTAGCGATGTGCAACACCCCGTTCAGGTTCAGATGCTGCAACTCCAATCTCCATTCATGGAGCAGCCCTCGCAAGAACCAGTGAGCAGGGTACCCGAGCCCCTGCTCATGGAAGGCGAGGAAACTCACCACCTCGTACGGTTCCGGATGCGGCTCCTCGTGCTCCGGCGGCAGCGCTCTCCATCCCGCCACCTCCTTTGAAGGGAGTAACCCCTTCGCCATGAAATCCTCCTGCAGCGAATCATTCACATTCGATTGACGCCAGTGCGACATCGCGGTGGCGCGGATCGCTCCGGCAATGGCTGCAGAGCTCTCTAGAGCAGGGCAATAGGCGGCGGCGGCGGCGGTGGCGGACAAGGCGTGAAAAGGCGGAAGGGACAACAAAGGCGTGGAAGGCGAAGAAAATTAGTCAATTGACAAAACCCTCCCTCCCGCAACCTCCTTAATGAGACGCGACCCATCGCAAGTGGGCCCGCGAGCATTGCCGAAGTCGAACCGTCTTGGCAGGCCACGCGGCCCAGGGGGCCCACCCGGACTCCGGCCCACCCAGACTCCGCACGCGACACGTTGTTCGCATGTCCTGCCTCGAGAAATGTGACTCGCGAGACTCTGTTCACATCGCAGAACTAATCGATTCATACAAACACGATTTGTAGGACTCCGTTCATGCTGCTGAACGGGTCCATTTGACGAAAAACACGAGTTAACACATTCATAAGCCCGAACAGAGAGTTTACACTAAAACATTATTTAGGGCGATACATATTGGATCAGCGAGCATTATGCCCACTAATCCAAGTCCAGAGTACATGACACTCGGGGGCCTCGCCTTACCCCCGGTCACTCGGACTAAACAAAAGTGGCCTGCGCCGCACACACAACCATGCCCACGCAAGGGCCGCCTACGTGCTGCTCAGATTCTGCCCGGCATCGCCGTAGAGGATGGCATTGATGTCCACCTCCGCAACGGCGCCGTCGCCCCACTCCTAGAAGCCGACAGCGAGCTGCCACTTCCACTGCAGGACGAGGTGGGGCGGGAACCCAGGTGGGAACATGTGCAAGTCCCACGTAGAGCGCGCGGACACCATCACCAGGGAGACGGCTTCTCCCTAGGGCACGCCCTCGGTCACTAGGTTGCGCACGCGGAAGGGGAGCGTGCACAGACGGTCGGGCAGCAGTTGCCCTCCCGTCCCCGTCGCCACCACCGCCGTCATCGCAGCGCGCGAGAGGATGCCGTGCTGCTCCTCCAGGTCGGCGTGGCGCCGCTGCAAGCACTCCGGTTCCGCCCAGACAACGGCCACCTCCTCCTCTCACCCTGGAACACAAGAACGATCAAGCGACATTCCACCCGAAAAACCAACAAGAACAAACATGCCTCGAACGCAGACTAACCTGCAGCGAGTGCTTGGGCATCCGCCGCCTCAATGCGGGTCGCGGCGATCTGTAGCTCCACGGCGTCCAAGGCCACCTTGATGTTCGGCTCCTTCTTCTCCACGGCCTCCAGAGCAGCCCTAACGCGGTCTAGCTCCCGCGTCGTTGTGGAGTACCACTCCCTCGCCTCGGCGCCCTCCCGAAAGAGGACGCGGATCGTCTCCCGCATGTTCCCGTCGGACTCCGACGAGGATGCGGACCTCGAGGGAGATGATGACCGCGGCGGCGACGAGTCGGAGGAAGGATCGCCGCCGGGACCACGGCCCGCAAGGTACATCCTGGCGCCGATCGAAGCAGCCCTGCATCAATCGCAATGTCAGTCCCCTGTAATTTTGATCAAACGACAAAGCCGTGAGAAGGAGGGACGCTACTCACCCTTGGGCGCGGAGCACCACGCGCACGGGCGGGGGTGGACGACGGCAGCGACCCCTCGAGCCCTCGCCGGCGACACGCTTCCGGTCAGCCATCACCGCGCACAAGAACGAGAAGCGGAGGACTGAAGTTTTTCTTTCTCTCTCTCTTCTTGCAGGAATGGTGCAACTGCCGCACGCTGGTGAAGAGGTCGGGGGGAGACGGGGTATTTATCGCCGGAAAATGACTCCATGTGTCACGCGACCCCTCGACTCCCATGAAAAGGCCAAAAGGTACGACCCTTCCCACATTTCCGCCTCACCCATGACCGCAATAGGAATGGGAGACGGAGCAGTTGCCTGACGTAAGCGTAGGAAGGTACAGCAAGAAAAGCGTCTCATCAAGTGCCACAGTGCAGCCTGACACGCGACGACGCTAAACATCCCCAGGTAAACCCGCATCATGATCGTCGCCGCGCTGGTGAGATCCAATGCACACCCCTGCACTCGTCATTCGCAAATCTACTTTGCCGAGTTCATGGACTCACATACCAAGGTTCAAAAGCCGGCTCCCATCGGGCTCTAGGCTACCTTGCGTCAAACAGAGCCAGGAGGGAAAACAGATGGCCGACTCCAGCAGTCGCTACCCGACTCGTCCTGGCGACTCGCTACCCACAGAATCCCTATCGGAAGGGAGGCCAACGGGCCGCCTAAGTCAGTTGAACGACTCGAGAGATCTGTCTAGGATGGGCGGGTCGTGGAGTAGTAACGCGCACCATGCAGGTCCAGCCAACCTCGTCACTAACGACGAAACTGGCCGTCACTCGGATCGCTTGAAGCATTGTGCTCGAGCCCACGCGTTAGGAGCTCACCGAGCACGTCACTCGGTCCACTCGGATAAGTAACGCCAACTCAACCTCCCCCCCCCCCCCCCCCGACCGTGGATGTCGCAGGGGGAAACTTAAGTTGCAGATCCGAACAAGAAAAGTTCAAATTTTGTGACATCGCTTGCGCAAAAGACACGGCCAACCGTGGCACACACGGCTCTGTCAAAATTCCACTCGGACCAACGATGCCGACTCAACCCCTTTGACTGCAAAATCATTGGGAAGAACTGAACCAAGGAGTTCGGATTTTGGCAACGCTGCTCGCACTAACAAAGACCCTGCCAGGCCAGAGCACTTTCGTCTCAGTCCGAAGTAACTCTCGATGAAATCATTCTCTCTAGACATGCGAACAAACAAAGCAATCAAAGTAGGGAAAAAATAACTTCATTTCTAGCAAAACAAAAATCACAAAGTACACTCGGCTCAAAGCCGTTACAAGGTACAAATCTTATTACTCCCACTAGGGGAGTAAACCTAGAGTCCTAAGGAGCGACTGCTTCAAGTACGAGGAGGTGTGGAGGCACGACCGCCTCGCAAACCCTCCTCTAACATCGCCGCCCTCACGGATGCCTAGGAAAGGGGACACCACCAGGAACCGCTCGATGATGACACCGGCCGAAGAAGAAGATTCTTCACGAGCCCCTCCTCGGCTGCTGCCACCTCCGACGGACGTGTCCTCCAAAGAGACCACCGCTCGACCGGGAAGAAGAGGAACCAGATCCCGACTTACGGATCCCCAAGTTCTTGAGAGCACGCTTGGCCCGTGGACAGAACGAGAAATTTATCCCGTCTCCACGGTCGGGGAGGTCGAAGCACTGACACATCCATCGCTAGGCTGCGACGTCAAGGTCGAGATCGCCACCGTCGGCCGAAGATCGTCATCCGACAGCCCGGGCGCCATCGCGTGCCGTACCCACTCAATTGAGCGGTTACGACGAACACAGTGAGCGGTTACGAGGCCCACCGACCCGTTCGACGATTTCGGCAGCGATCCGCCGGCTCCCGCAGGTTGTCCCCCACTGCTCGCAAACTCTCTTCTAACACCGGATGTTGGAAGAACTACCACTGCCCTCAGGAGGGCGCACACAATGCAACCTAGGAAACATGACTTGGGTGATCTGTGGAGCACGCCCGGCGCATCCCCTATTTATAGCCCCAGGGAGACCGGTCCAACAAACCCTGGTAGGCAACCGCACACGGGCCACACAGTACCCTCGCGCAGGGAACAGATTCCCCAAAAAAAGGCAAAACGGAAGGCCTCCAACGCGACACAACGGGTCAAAGACCCGTCAACTCCCCCATCGGGACAGCGCGAGCCAGAACGCACAGAACCGTCAGAATGGCCCAGCCCCCTCGGACGAACCGTCGGCCAAAGGGGTAATGCCTCTGCATGACCGCGACGTAGCGCAGCGCCGCCCGCACGTAGTAACTCGCCCTTGACAAAGACAAAGCGTCCACGCGATTAAAACAAAATCGTGAGGACGCTCGGGGGCCTCTGATGGGTTCCTAGAACCAGGGTTACTAGCGGGCCCGCCTTGTCAGACCAAGGCCTAAACAACTTCTGCACCTATGGCCTTTTAGCTACGCAGCGCTTGTGGGCCGCCCCGGCCCATAAGCCTGTCTGGGGGGTTTCCTCGGACCGAACTCCACGGCCCATGGCGCCGAGTCCGAGTGCCCCCACTCAAAGTCAGCTGAAGGACTGCGGACAGCACTTCTCTCCCTCCTTTTTAGACTCCCGGCTGACTCGGTTCACCACTAGAGGGGAAATCCCACTTGGTCACGAACTCCTAGGCTTGGTCTGCAAGGGTCAGACCTGGCCGTACCAAGTGGATGCGGCCCTCCCGGGGTCATACGCTCGAACAGTGAGCCACTGTGCCTCTGCTGCAGTAGAGGATCGGAACTGTGGCGTCCACTTGGTCCTTGTGATGACAAGGCCTGCTGTCACCATGGCTTGACCGCCAAGAAACCATCAGCCAGGATGGGACTTGGCATGCAAATAGTTCCCCCCAATGGGACGACTGCATCGTCCCATCAGGGCTCCCATACCTATTGACTGACCAAACCCGGCGAACAGGCTCAAAACCAGAAGACTCCCAGGATTCCGGGATCACGCAATCCACCAAGGATGTCGCCAACTGACCACATGAACGGGTCCATTAACGATTTGGGCCGCCCAGCTGACGGAAGTCAAAGATATTTCTCCCCGAAGCCTTCTCCTCCGAGGAATTCACTGTAACATGCCCCCCCCCCTTGAGCTATAGAAGAGGGGTCCCTTTAGATTTAGGAGAAGACAACAAAAGTCAAGTTAGACAGAACACCTAGCTCTCTAGCACTCGAAAAGCTTGTACTCCCCAACTCTCACGAGCACCTGGGCTCAAGCAATACATCCGACTAACCCCCGACTGGACGTAGGGCGTTCTCGTTTGAACCAGTATAATCCCTCGAGTCATTGTGTACTAGGCCACCTCCAATCACGACGCACGACACACGCTGTCGAGTAGTTTACCTGTTGCCCATTTCCGGAACCGAATAATAGGCTATTTGCTATTGCATGTTACATAAGTCTTTGCTTGGTGTTCTTCTACCCAAATGAACAAGAGGAGGAACGATGTGTGATGTGGGACTGCATGTTCAGATTTTAGTGTTTATAGTTTCAATATGGCAATTTAAAGTTTGTGATCCAAGAACTTATCAGTTCAAAAATATGGTCATCTTTTTCTTAAAAAAAGGTGTATGTTTTATTTCCTAGAAGCTATAGACTTTGGTCTTCCCAATTCTTAAAATCTCGAGTCACCAAAAGAGACAAGAGACTATTGGTTTGGCATGATTATGTTGACATTATGACATCGGGATATGTACCCATGTAGAAAAAAAAGGTATCCTAGACTAAAACGGCTATGAGAAGACACTATGCTATAGTGTGCATCTACATGTGTGATATCCCAATCGCAATAGTGGGAGGATCACGATCCAAGGGGGGATAATTTCTGAATAAGAGAGAATTTCAGAGAGAAGAAGAAGAACACAGAGGAAGAAGAAGAGAAGAATGGGCGAGGAAGATTATGTTCATTTCATCGATGCCCGACTCACATGTTTCCCGAGTACAAGTAGGCGGACGCAGCTGCGACCCTCACGCCGGCCCATTACAACTCACGTCGGTCCAAGGTCCAAAGAGTATAAGCCCACGCACACAGACATGTCCAGATGACATTACCCTCCCCTCAAGAACCAGTCGGTCCAAGATTGGTGCCGTAGGAAAACGTGCCTTCAACACATAAATAATCCTCCCAAGTAGCCATATCTGGAGAGAGACCACACCACTTGATCAAAACTTGGCTAATAGCAGCATCACCTTTCTTCACCAGGCGATGGTCAAGAATGGCTTCATGCACTACTTCCACGGTGTCCAGCTGAGGGATAGCTGACACATCAGAAAACACTGGAGTGAAGTCAGGAATCAAGGACTTCAGCTGCGAGACATGAAAGAGGGTGAATCTGAGCAGTATCATGCAGTTCCAGCTTGTAAGCGGCAGACCCAATGCATTCCAATATTTTATAAGATCCGAAGAACTTGAATGCCAGTTTGGGAAAGGGTCTATTAGAAATTGAGGTCTGAGCATAAGGCTGTAGCTTGAGATAAACAAGATCTCCCACCTCGTATTTGCGAGGTGTTCTATTTAAGTCAGCATATGACTTCATCTTGTTCTGAGCCCTGCGCAAATTGTCTTTCAGAGCAGCCAAAATGAGTTGTCTGTCTTGCAGAAAAACTATAGCTTCTGACTGATTCACTTCAGACAGCACTGGTACAGCCCCAAGATTAGCCTCCACACCATATAATGCCTTGAACGGAGTGCACTTCAGAGCTGTGTGATAGCTGGTGTTGTACCAAAATTTAGCTGAAGCTAGCCATTTGTGCCACTGTCTAGGAGAGTCATGAACAGCACACCTCAAGAACATTTCTATACATTGATTCACTCTTTCCGTCTAGCCATCAGTTTGAGGGTGGTATGCAGAACTCATCTGCAGCTTTGTACCCAGCAAAGAGAACAGTTCTATCCAGAATGTGGCAGTAAAGACTCTGTCTCTGTCAGATACAATAGATTTGGGCACCCCATGAAGTTTCACAACATTGTCAAAGAAAAGCTGAGCTACCATCTTTGCAGTAAATGGATGTTTCAGGGGCTAAAAAGGGGCAAACTTAGTGAATCTATCCACTATGACCATGATCACAGAGAAGGAATCTGACTTAGGAAGGACCTCCACAAAGTCCGTTGACAAATCCTGCCAAGAGTTTGTTGGAATAGGAAGTGGTTGCAGTAAACCAGGGTATTTGCAGTGTTCATGTTTGGCTTGCTGACACACAGAACACTGTTTGACAAAGGACTCAACCTCTTGTTTCATGCCAGACAAATAAAACAGTTTCTTTACGCGCTGATATGATGCCTAAACACCAGAGTGACACCCAATTGTTGTAGAGTGAAATAAAGAAATAATTTTGGTCCTTAAGGCAGAGTTGTTGCCCACCCAAACTTGATTGCCTCTATAGATGAGACCATGTTTCAAGAAAAATCCTGCAGCATTTGGACTAACCACAGCCAATTCAGTCAGGAATTATTGAGCAGTGATGTCATTAGCATATGAGTTCAACACTTCCTGCAGCCAGATAGGGGTAGCTCCAGAAATAGCAGAACACTCCATTGCATGCCCCACCCTTGAAAGAGCATCAGCCACTTTGTTTTCAGAGCCTTTCTTGTATTGAAGCTTGAATTGTAATCCAGCTAGCTTTGCCATAGCTTTCTTTTGCCAATCAGTGGATAAAGTCTGGTCTTGTAGGTGACACAGACTCTTGGTCGGTTCTGATGACAAACTGACCCCGCTGCAAGTAACATCTCCACTTATCCACAGCCATCAAGATTCCAATAAACTCCATTTCATATATGGACAACTTTTGGTTGTTGACTCCAAGACCTTTGCAATAAAAACCCACATGATGACCTTTTTGATATAACACTGCCCCCACACCAGAGTCACATGAATCTGTTTCAATCTCAAATGGCTCGATAAAATTAGGTAGTGCTAGCACAGGAATGGATGTCAATAGCTTGTTTCAATAGCTCAAAGTCTTGTTGTGCCTCTGGAGACCAAGAAAATTACTTCAATTTCAACAGCTGGGTTAGTGGCTTTGCAATCAGACCATAATTTTTAACAAACTTCCTGTAATAACCAGTGAGACCCAGGAAACCTCTCAGGTCAGTAAAAGTAGTAGGAACTGGTCACTGCAACATAGCTTGTGTCTTGGCAGGATCTGTAGAAACTCCTTGGCCTGAGATTATGTGACCCAGATACTCCAACTTTGTTTGTGCAAAGGTGCATTTGCTGAATTTAGCCACTAACTTGTGTTCTTTGAGTACTTCAAATACCAACTTCAAGTGTTCAAGGTGTGCCTCCAGAGTAGGACTATACACCAAAATGTCATCCAAAATGAGCACAAACTTCCTCAAGTACTTAGCAAAAAATGACATTCATTAAACACTGGAAGGTAGCTGGTGCATTAGTGAGGCCAAATGGCATCACTTTGAACTGAAAGTGGCCCTGGTAGGTCTTGAAAGATGTCTTGTACTCATCTGAAGTAAGTACTCTAATCTGATGAAACCCTGACTTCATGTCAAGTTTAGCAAAATAGCATGATCCAGCCAATTCATCAAACAACTCATCAATGACAGACATGGGAAACTTATTTTTGACAGTGATGTCTCAAACAAACTGAGTTTTCGGAACAAAAAACCGACTCCCGGTATCGTCGTGATAGTCCCTGGATCAGTAGCTATGACATACAAAACTCATTTTAGGCAGTAAATCATAGTCATACTTCGCATAAAAGCATTCAAGAGTTTAATTATTACATAAATCCATAGAATTTGTAGTACGAGTCTCTTACAAGCTCCTTGGGCTATTTTGAACAATAAGAAAACAGAAAGCGGTAGCTAGACTTCAGGCCATCCTTCATCTTAGTCGAATCTTCCTCCACAGGCGACTTGAGCGTAGCACCAACCTCAGTTGTACCATCCGTCGTCATTGGCATCATACTCCTGGTCGGATCCTGCGTCGTACCAAGCTATCCCCAAGGAAGGGGATAGGTCCACATCGTCATCCGTATGCAAGATTTAAGGTGGACTAATCTAAGGGTAATCAATCAATTTCAAGGAAAAGGCAAGGGTTTCCTATGCATCAAGTTTAACATAAGTTCATCCACAACTCCTTGACACGGGCCATCCTGGCACTCCAGGTTCCCTGGTCACTCACACCTCCAACGCCCACCAAGTCGATGTGAGAACTCCCACTCCTTGCACCTGAGCTGCCCAAGGTAGGAAAACAAGTCTAGAGGGAGGTAGAAGATAAGTAACACTAACTATAAAAGTGAAGCCAGATCAAGAGTTGTACATGACACGGTACGCGGCTATACGTATAGTTTTCACCCTGCAGGGGTTGTACACCTGAACCCACTCGACTGGAAGCCAGCCAGGAGCGACCCAACTGGACGACAAGACAACGGTCAACGAAACTAGCTGCAACGGCCCCCACCCTACCTTCCCGGGTTTGGGATCCACCCTCCCGCAAGAGGTTGCCCTAGAACTGTAATGCCTTCTACACCTGGGCCACGCAAGACCCTGCCATTCGGGGGACGTGAGGTCAGCACCTCCTCCCCTTACACCGATGTCGTATCCTCTTACAGGAGTGGTGTTGCGCGTCACTAGCTCGGACCAGATCTGCCCTCATAACAGAGAAATGATGTGCACATTTGACATAGTTCCATCTCCAGATCCACCAACTCAGACCTTAATTGTCGAGGCGAGTATCTTCCACAAAGACGTATCCAGCGCAACGGTCCGTCAATGGCACCCATTACACGTATAGCCCTCCAACTCCAAAACGTCCCGAAGGACCAAACGTCCCGCAGGACCAATCATCCTGAAGGACATGTACCCGCCACAGGTACTCCGTAGGATGTGCCCAACGCACACCCTAAGCCCTCAATCAGAAGATCGAGTTATGTTTAACTCGCCCCAAGCTAGATTCCTAACCCTCAACTCCTTAGAAGAGTCTCCACTCACACCAAGACAATATCACATCGTTCCACACAAACACATGCACATCAAGGTATTTATCTCATAAATATCAATAGTTGGGTACAAGGAATCAGGATAAAACGAAAAGGGGCTATGCAGGTTCATCTCATAAAACATCTCAAGAGGGATAGCATACTAACAAGCAATGTCTAATAGGTATTCAGATCATAGATGGGCGTGAACCTAGCGTTTCTTCGTAGTACTCCTGCTCCTCCTGGTAGTCACGAGCGTCGATCAGCTCCTCGGAGTTAGGTTCTAATCGTAAATACATACAAGTATAGCGGCCAAAGTGCAAAAGTGCAAAAAAAGTCTCCAATGGAACATCCAAATCACTCAACTCCTACTCTAGCGGGTAGATCACGATTTTAGAAGAATTATGAAACTAGTTTCATAATTTTTGGAGGTCCGGTTGATTTATTATGAATTTTTAAAGGTTTAAACCATTTCTAAAATTAATAAATGAATTTCAAAAAAGGAAAACACACAGTAGTGACACGTGGAGCCACCAGTGCGTGCCACGTGGCATGCTGACATCAGCATGACATCACTGGGCGTCATGGCCGACTGACGTTGGCAGTGGGCCCTGCTGACGTCAGCGTTGACTGGTCAATGATCAACGGTCTAGGTCAACGGTCCACGGTCAGTGGTTCCACCTGTCAGCCTCAACCAGAGGCTGATGTGTGGGGCCCTCAGGTTAGGTTAAAAAGAAAAGAAATCAGCTCAGGGGTTCATGGGCCGAAAGTATACGAGCCGGCTCGGTTGGCCCACACAGGAAGGCTTGGCTTCGCGGGCTGGGTTGGCTCGGCTAAGCGCGCAGGCCGGCTCAGTGTTAGCTCTCTCTGCAGGCCGGCTCGATCCATAGTCCGACAGGCCGGCTTGGGCGGCTCCGACTCCTCTTTCCGGCTCGTGGCTTCGTGGGCTTCGAGGGCGATGTCGGCCCAACTTGGCATGGTCCTTCCTCTCCTCCTTCTTCCTGCTGACGAGCGGGGTCCACCTGGCAGTCCCTCCCTCTCTCTGCCTCGCGGGACCAAGGTGTCAGTGACTCCCCGGATCCGGTGTGGCTCGCCCGGATCCGGTGCGGCTCTACGCGTTTGTGTGCGTGTGTCACTCGGTGTGTGCAGGCGGACGCACGTAGGGTGCTCGACAGACTGCCGTAGAGGCCCCTACGCACGCCGCACAGCGATGCGGCATGGCTGCGGTCACCATGGTCCAGGCATGGCCATGGCGCGCTTGCGGCAATCCGGTGAAGGGGAAGGTGCTGGCTTGGCTCAGTTCGTGCGCAAGCGTGTGTGCACGTGTGTGCTTGGGGGAGCGCGGCACACTGGCCGTCCAGGGCCGCGGCGCATCGCCGGTGAGCGGCGTGGCGACAGGGGTCCGGTGAGGTACATGTCAACAAGGAAAGGCACACACGCGCGGTACCCTGGGAACCCAGGGCCGCGACGTGGCTGCTCGCGCGCACAGGGTCCCAGCTTCCTAGGACCGCGGCAACGGAGCAGCGGTGGGTCGGGTCTGTCGACGGCGGCTGCGGCAAGCCTGCGATGGCGCATCCGGTCCCTGCAGGCGAACACACTCAGGGGGCAAGAGGGGGTCCTAGCGTTTACTACGAGGGTTCTTCGGCCGGCGCCGGCAGCAGGGGGTGAGTGACACGGAGGGTTACGGCGGCGCTCATCCGTGGGGCTCGTGGTCGACGGTCTTGGTGCAGCGGTGAGTCGGTGAAGCGAGGGCTCGGGCCGTGCCGTGCCGAGCGGCTGCGCTGGTGTAGATGTTCGGGAGCAAGTGCGGCGGAGCTCCAGCGGCGGCGTCCTTCCTCTTCCTCCACGGGCGCTCCGACTTCTCTTCCTCCTCAGCTCCCTCTCTCCCCAAATTCGTGGCGGCAGCGTGGGGGAAACACTAATTGGGTCTAGGGTTTGCTCGGGGCGGCGGCCGGACTTCATAGAGGCGTCCGCTAGGGTTTGGGGGGCGCGAACGCCGAGGATCGACGGCGGCAGAGTTAGGCTCTCATCCGGGGTTTGGCGAGGTGAGGCTAGGGTCTGTGGGGGTCAAGGCGACCGGCACAGCTCGCGGCGGCCGTTGGGGTGCTTGTCGCTGCGCGGGGCTGAGTCGCGACGGCGGGCGGCATGAGCCGGAGAGAGAAAGAGGGGAGTGGTTGTGAGGTTGAAGGAAAAGCTAACAAGCGGGGCCCGCCTGTTAGTGGCTCGGGCGAGGGAGTGGGTAGAGATGGCGTGGGTGAACAAGAACAGGCCGAGGTGGCAGCTTGGGCTGGGCCGTGTTGGGCTGTGCGGGTGAGTTAGGGCAGGCCGGCGTGGGTGCCTTAGGCGGGTTAGGTTAGCACGCCGGGCTGGGCCCCTAGGCAGGCTGGGTTAGGTGGCTTAGGTAGGTTTAGGCCTGGTTAGGGGTTGGATTAGATAGTTAGTTTAGTTAGGTCTGAATTCAAATTAATTGGCCCAATTAATTTGAATTCCACACAATTCAATCAAACAAAAACCAGAATCAATTCCAATGGTTTAAAACAAAGAGATTCTATAACTCCAAATGAAAATCCAAGAGGTTTCACACTAACATCATTAAATTTATATTTCAATTCTTTTTAATTCTAGGAAAAAAAAAAGAGAGTGAGAGTTATCCTTAGGGTTTTCTAGCTAATTGCACTTTCATATAAAAAGTTTTAAAAATTTTACATTTTTGCACTTGTTAACATTCCAGTAAAAGCAGGGATGTTACAATGTCATTAAGGTTTCTGTAATCCACGCAGAAACGCCAGGAACCATCTTTCTTTTTCACCAAAAGCACAGGGGATGCAAAGGGGCTCATACTTGGTGTGATCAGCCAGCAGATAGAAGGTCATTGACTTGTCTCTCAATCTCATCTTTCTGTAATGGGGAATATTTGTATGGTCTTGAATTCACTGGAGCAGCATTAGGAAGCAATGATATAGCATGGTCATACATTCTTGGAGGGGGTAGAGATTAGGGTCCTTGAACACCTCATCATACTGATTAATCAGCAGTTCGATGGCCGTTGGAAGAGGAGGCACTGTGTCAGAATTTTGCTCATGTATAGGTTGAATTACTGCCATTGCCCATATGTCATTGCCTTTGGCAGCCTTGACTAATTGTTCAGCAGACATGCTGAAAAGCTCAGGTTCAGATGTAGGCATCACACCCTACCACTTGATGAGCTTCCCATGATAACTGAATTGAACCCACTGCTCCTGCCAATCACAAGTCATGGGACGAAACTGCTCCAGCCAGTCTATCCCTAACACTATATCATAAGCACCAAGGGGCAGGACAAGTGCATCGGCAGTAAAGGTAGAGCCCTGAATCCACCAGCTGAAATTCTGGACAGCTTGTCGACAGAGAATGGTTTGGCCATTTGCCACTCTGACCTCAATGGGGGAGATGTCAATCACAGTACAATGAACTCTATCAAGCATTCGAGCACTAACAAATGTGTGAGAACTACCAAAGTCCAATAATTGCAAAACCAGTTGGTTGGCAGCCAGAGCTCTGAGTTTGATCAACTTGCTCTTCTCAGCACCAGAAATAGCATTTAGAGAAACATATACATCCTCAGGTGCAAAAATATTCTGTGGAGACTCAAGAATATTCAATATATCATCACAAAGAAGGAGCCCTCCATCACCCCCTTCTTCCACAGCAATGAAATTCAACTGTGGGTTGGCTGGATGTTTGCACTTGTGCCCTGGAGTGAACTTGTCCCCACATTTATAACACAAGCCATTCTGTTTTCGAAATCCCCTCGGTTGCCTTGCTTTCCACAGTTCACCAGCAGAAAACTGAGTGGTGGTATCAAGTTTAGCAGGAGGAGTAAATGGTTTGGTGGACACCGCCTTAGTGAACCCCTTTTTGTTCCTGTTAAACAGAGACACTTGAACAACAGCTAGAGTAGCAGCTTTCGCCATAGTATCAGGTAAACTGCATTTCTACAGCAGACCTCAACCCATCCTTTAAACCCAAGACAAACTGGGACACCAGGAAAGTTTCACTGACAGTTCTATCAAACAGCCTGATATGATAAACTAACTGCTCAAATTGGTTCTTATACTCATCAACAGAGTCCCCTTGTTTCAATGTCAACAACTCCACCACTTTATCTCCATGTGTGTTCACCTCAACTCAGCTAACACTGACTGCTCAAATTGTCCCCACGACTGAACCCCATATGTGTCCTTATGTGCTTGGTACCAGTGAGACGCTCTACCAGACAGGTTCATAGTAGCAGCAGTGACTCTAAAGGCATCAGGGATTTGAAACAGAGCAAAGTATGATCTACACTTGTCTAACCAGATACGAACATCAGACCCCTCAAAAAAATCCATTTTAGGCAACCAGATACGTTTGGAAGCAGTATCATTCACCTCAACTTCATGAACACGATGAGTAACAATAGGAACCGATGGACCGGCCTCTGAACTAGACGCATTCAGATCGGGAAGAGCGGGAGAGTTGGGAAACACCACCTGGGAGGAATGATACTGAGGCGGAGGCGGAGGAGGAAACAGCGAATGTGCTCCCATCAACCCAGGGCCGTCGCGTCCTGGGAGCAGCGACTTCGGCGGAGCAGAGGTCTTCAGAGCGCGAGCGACCTGCAGCTGCTCCTGCTGCAAGTTCGCCACCGACGTCATCATCAGATCAACCTTGGCTTGTACTTGCTCGATGCGCCCAGCTTGATCGGTGAGCTTGGCATCCAACTCGGAGATCTGCGTCTTCACCGTGGCCACCGCCTTAAGTCGCTCTGAGAGCGCCTTGAACTTTTTGTCGAACGGCTTGGCGATGCGATCCTCCATCTCGGACATGGCGTCGCACACTTGGCGGGTGTGCGCAGCTTGCCGATTAGGAGCCGTGGTGAACTCTTGCTCCAAATCTGTCCAGAAGAACACTCGCACACGGCCTGAATCTGCATGGCAACGGAGCGACCCCAACTACGGACCTAAGCGGCGCAGTCGAAATCTATGTGGATGACAGCGCCGGAACGGCTAACCGGCGGTTTGCGGTGGCCGCCGCCGACTGGGACTCGGTGGGCGGGGCGTGGACGCCGAAATCAGAGCGATTACCGGTGGAGCAGGTTGAATTCACCGAGGAAACGGACTCGACCGGGGATGGGATCGCCGTGGAAGGAGAGAATAGGAGCGCGCCGACGATCTTGAATCTGATACCAATTGTGATATCCCAATCGCAATAGTGGGAGGATCACCATACAAGGGGGGATAATTTCTGAATAGGAGAAAATTTCAAAGAAGAAGAAGAACACAGAGGAAAACGAAGAGAAGAATGGGCGAGGAAGATTCTGTTCATTTCATCGATGCCCGACTCACATGTTTCCCGAGTACAATTAGGCGGACGCAGACGCAACGAGGGGCAGATTTGGGCCTAGGGCCACTAGGGCCATGGCCCTAGGTGTGGCCCAAAAAAGCTCTTGTATCCCTATATTTTTCCATGGTCCGGAGAATATTTAGATGGATTAGTCCTAGTTACCGGCCAGCCCAACTTCATTCGCGCCTCTGCAGCCCAGTCACTCGCGGCCCAGTAAAGCTCATCTCGTTACTCCCTCATGCAGTCGAGCGCTCCTCAGGCCGATTATGGGACTCAAGCGCGCGGACCTTAACCTTTGCTGGCGGGCAGAGGCGGCGGCGGGCGAGGCCGCGAGGGTCGCGATGACCACGCTAGGCAACGCGCGGCTAAGGGTGGCCTGGCACAGCCATGAGGGCGCACGACGCGGGCGCGCGGCGGCCAGCGCCACCAGCAGTCGAGCACGGCAGGCGGCCGGTCGGGCGGACAGGGTGACCGGCGGAAGCAGCAATCCAGCAAGCAAATATGTCAATTTGATTCTTTTCTACCTTCCCCTATCTACCTTTCCCACTCGGCCAAAACTGCAATGCACATTCATTTTTTTCCGCTAAAATTAAACAATCAACCTGACAAAGACTAGGCCCGATCTTCCGAGAGGTAAGGATAAACTCAATAGGTGGAACGTCGACGTTGGCGATCCGAGCTTCTAATAAGTCACGATACGAACCCCTGCAACCGTTACACCGCTGCTCCATTGGTTTTCAACCAAACACAACTTGATTGACCTCGCCGAGAAGGCTTTTCCTGCAGATGAATCGAGAACGCAAGCAAGAAAGTATAAATGCACAATCTGAAATTGCAAATATGAATGAAGCGAATCAAAAAGAGAGCTTCAAGCACTCGGTTCGAAAGGACTAATCGACACAGTTGAGGAGAGTAAGAACAGGGGCCCTGGATCAATGTATAAGGACTTGTCACCACAGATACAACGATGCAATCTCTGTTTCTCCAAAGAAAACACAAGAACTAAACAAAACCCGAATCCTAATGTGCGGCGGCTACTGAGTTTATGATAGCAAAGGGGACGTCCTAGGGTTGGGGGTAACCAGGGGGGCTCCCACAACATGGGCTTAAGGCCTGACACGATACAAAGCCTGAAAAGACCCAAAATAGGTGACGCAGCACCTTGTCGTGGTCACATAGAATGATCCACAAACCTTTTGAAGCTAGAACTAGAACCAAGATAAGTGTCTTGTTGTCATGTTTCCAACGCATCCAAAATCACCTCATTTGGACGCCGTATGAGGGAGATATCGCCGTTTCGGTGCAGTGCTGTCGGCTGAATCCGAACCGAACTCGCAGCCCAAGTTGGCGATGACTTGTAGCTCGTTGATGAAGCCAACTCGTGCATCTCCATCGTGGTGATGTCCTCATCATCCTTCCCTTCTTGAATTGGAGTCGTCCTCGACTCCATCCCACCATCAAACTTCTGCAAAGGTTAGTGACAGCAGGGTGCAAAGCCATATGCATCGGATCATTAGAAAAAGGAGCGTGTGCACAAAGTATAATACGACATGGTTCACCATCTAAATAATGTGCAGCATCCAAAAATGTAGCAGCAAGCAAAGCACCTTTCTTCAACTCAATTTCATTAGTTGGAACACTAGGTGGGTCTAAAATATTATTCTTCTCAGAATTTTCAGCAAGCATCTTGTCATGTTTCCTAATATCAGCAGGCGATAAAGGAAGCAATGTAATCTTTTTATTTTTATGCACGAGAGTATATGTATTTGTTCTACCATGATGTACAGCATTAGAATCATATTCCCATGGACGGCCTAACAAAAGAGAGCATGCTTCCATAGGTACAACATCAAAATCAGCATGATCATGATAGGAACCAATAGAAAAATGGACTCGAGCAGATTTAGTTACCTTTACCTTACCACTATTATTTGACCATTGAACATGATAAGGTTGGGGATGCGCACGTGTAGTCAAGCCAAGCTTCTTGACCAAATCTGAACTCACCAAATTATTGCAACTTCCACTATCAATTATGGTGCAAACACGACAATCCTTCACGATTAGAAATATGTGGAACAAATTATGGCGTTGTATCTTCTCCGGTTCTTGTTCCACTTGAGTACTCAGCACACGCTGCGCAAGAATGTTCTTGTAACCCGCCGTTGCAGCAATGGAGTCAATAGTCTTGCCCTCATTTTCTGAATCTGCAACAACGTTAGTAGCAAGGACTAATTCATCTTCAACATCACTAGAACTTACATATCCTCCATCAGCAGTAGCAATGTAGGCACGTCGGCTTGGACAATCTTTCATGACATGTTCCATGCCCTTGCAGCGGTGGCACACAATGTTGGCGGAGCGGCTAGTGGAAGCACCAGGAGAATCATCCTTCTTCTGCAGTGGTGCCTGCAATTTAGCAACAATACCTTTCTCTAAAGCACTAACAGGTGGTGGCGGTGTTGCTGGCGGCTTAGCAACAAGCGCCTTGGGCTTCTCAACTTCAAAACACTGCTGAAACGATCTCCCAGTGTTAGGCATGAAAGAAAGTTGCTCTTGGCGGCATCCCTGTACTTCCTGTTCTGCCTTAAGAGCGAGATGATCCAATTGGGAAAATCGAGTCCATCCATTGTAATCAAGAATATTTTGTATATCACGATTTAAACCACCAAAGAATCTAGCACTACTTTCATCACCATCCTCACGAATATCACAACGTGCTAAATCAATAAGCAATTCTTGATAATATTCCTCTACACTCTTATCACCTTGTGTTAAAGTCTGCAATTTCAAACGTAAATCACGTTGGTAATAAGGAGGAACAAAACGATACTTCATGCGCTGTTTTAAAATAGTCCAAGTTTAAGTCACAGAGCAGCATTACCAGCATTGCAAAGATCATTCCACCAAAACAAAGCAAAACTAGTAAATTCACTAGTAGCAAGTCGAACTCTATGCTCAGCAGGAACCAAATGAGAATTAAACTTTTGTTCTACAGCAAGTTCCCAATTTAAATATTCCTCAAGATCAGCATTACTAGCAAAAGGAATCATGGAAAATTTAGCTTTACTAAAAGGATCATTGTTACCATGATTATGATTACCTCCCATACCGTAACGATTATGATGCAGGCGGTCTTCGTCGAGGTCAGCAGCTGGTGGAGGTCGTTGTTCAATGTGCTTAATCGGGGTCACCAGGCCGTTTATGGTGCGCATCATCTCAGCAAACTTCTCAGTCATGAAGTTGCGTTGTTCATTCGCAAGCTTCTGAAGTTCGGCCTTGGACACACAATCATTGAAGTCCGTGGGGGACTCCGTCTCTTGCCCTGACATGGTTAGAGGATAGCAAAAGACAACACAAAATTATTATCCCTATCAACTAACACTACTGGCTGGTGGTGAGAGTGGAAAGCAAAATCTCAAGTGGCTTACCACCGTCTTACAAGTGTTCTTACCAAAGTCAACAGTACGGTACAATCAGTTGTTGAGCTGGGTGTAACAGTTGCAAGATTAACCTGTGCTGACAGAAGTATATATGTGAAACTTTGGGACAGACACAATATGTAGCAAGGATAAGCAAATAACGAATGCAGATTAGCAAAGTTCAATAAGAAGTACAAGTCACAATTGCTGGCTAAGACGTGTACTAGACGTAGCACAACAAGTTGGAACAAAGAACAATGGAAACAGCTCAAAGAACAAGCACACAGCAACTCTGCCCAAAGTGATTTATCTTTTTCTTGATTTTCCTCTGAATTTCCGAAAAGGCACTAGTAGGAATCAAGATTTTTTTCTGCACTATTTTTTTTATATTTTTCTCTAAACAAGGATCACAAGATATGGAACCACAAAAATTGGGACCTTAAATTGAGGTCAGATATGGTCTACAGAAAAATAAACACGTTCTCTGAAAATATGAATTCAACTTAATTCAACTTGAATGATTTTTTTCTTTATCTTCCCCATTTTTTTTGAATTTTTTTTGTAGGATTTTTTTTCTGGACTCTAGGTATATGAAACAAAACTAATCTAAAGGGAAAAACGAAGGGTAATACCTCACGGTAAGCCTGAAATCTGATACCACTTGATGAAGACTAGGCCCAATCTTCCAAGAGGTAAGGATAAACTCGATAGGTGGAACGTTGACGTTGGCGATCTGAGCTTCTAATCAGTCACGATCCGAACCCCTGCAACCGTTACACCGCTGCTCTGTTGGTTATCAACCAAGCACAACTTGATTGACCTCGCCGAGAAGGCTTTTCCTGCAGACGAATCGAGAACGCAAGCAAGAAAGTATAAGCGCACAATCTGAAATTGCAAATATGAATGAAGTGAATCAAAACGAGAGCTTCAAGCACTCGGTTCGAAAGGACTAATCGACACAGTCGAGGAGAGCAAGAATAGGGGCCCTGGATCAATATATAAGGACTTGTCGCCACAGATACAACGATGCAATCTCTGTTTCTCGAAAGAAAACACAAGAACTAAACAAAACCCGAACCCTAATGTGCGGTGGCTACTGATTTTATGATAGCAAAGGGGGCGTCGTAGGGTTGGGGGCAACCAGGGGGGCGCCCACAATATGGGCTTAAGGCCCGACACGATACAAAGCCTGAAAAGGTCCAAAACAAGTGACACAGCACCTTGTTATGGTCACACAGAATGATCCACGAACCTTCTGGGGCTGGGACCAGAACGAAAAGAAGCGTCTCGTTGTCAGATTTCCAACGTATCCAAAATCACCTTATTTGAACACCGTATGAGGGAGATATCGCCATTTCGGTGCAGGACTGTCGGCTGAATCCGAACCGAACTCGCAGCCCAAGTTGGCGACGACTTGTAGCTCGTTGATGAGGCCGGCTCGTGTATGTCCATCATGGTGATATTCTCATCAGAAAGTATCATTATGTAGACTAAATTATTCCATGAAGAGCACTAGGACACTAAGATCTTTTTTCTTCCTGCTTCTACGCCTGTAATTGCACCTAAGCAATTTTCTGTTGAACCACCAAGATAACCTCACCAAGATAACCTCCTGAATCTAAATTGTGAAATTTAAGTAAAATTTTTGTACAATAAGACTTGAAATGGGACATAAGATCTAAATCACGTAATTTAAGCAAATTTTGGCTATCGCTATTGCCTATTGTAACTATTAGTAGGTGGATTAGTTTAAGTGCTTTAAGCGCGTAGATAAGTGGCTCTACGCGTGAAAATCTACCAGGTCCGCCCCTGGCCGCGACCCTCACGCACGCATCAGGTCCCGGCCCATTACAACTGACGTCGGCCAAAGTACAAAGAGTGTAAGCCCACGCACAGAGACATGTCCACATGACAACATGCTCACTAAAATATGAATTTGAGATAAAACATTAAGTGGAGCAAAAGTGATATGTGTATTTTCATAGACAAGACATATAAAGAGAAATTTGTTTTCCTATTTTATTTTTTATAACCACAGGCTTCGGCTAGAATAGACGGCATGATTCTTTTCATGCCATATTGGGGCACCATCACAGCATCGCTAGCCTAAACTAAGGTGTGCATCCTTATAAATGTCCGGTTTTCTTCAAAGAGATACAAGATCAAACTGTCTTAATCCATACTAGTGTTCAAAGTTTTAAATCATGATCCTGTTTGGAGAAATAGCTAAGGATTATTTTGAGGGATAAAATTTATCCTAATAAAATAATCCTTCGATGAAATAGCTCTTGAGGTGTTTGGATCCGAGAGCTTTTAGCTCCTAAAATACTTTTTCAATTATTTGGCTGCTACTTTAAAGAGAAAGAGAAAGAGAGAATCAGTGGACCCTACCTAAAATAGCTCCAAATAGCACCTCTTGGAGGGGACAGTTATTTGAGTGGGCTATTTACAAATAGAACAGAAATAGCCCTCATATTTGGCTAGAGTTATTTAGGCTATTTGAATGGAACCTTAAAAAAATAGCTCATGGATCCGAACAGAACCATGTACGGCATGTGATTGTGATCTCTTCCAAACATTCTTACCCCACTCCCACCGTTCCACGGTCCTCTAAACTTCCTGATACACCAACCGCGTGATCTCCCCGTCGATCACACAAAACCGCCACATCACTGTCGGGTGACGAGACGAACCCGCACACGAGCACGACACCATGAGCCCATCCTCCCAACGACAAAAGACAAGTGGGCGCCGGGGACGACGACGCACGGCACCGGAAACTTGCCTTCCAAGCGTGCCGCACGTGAGCACGTACGCGCCACGTCGGACGGCCCGGTCGCGCCAGGATCCGTTCCACGCGGACGATTGGTTCCGGTGGGCCACCCCCGGCCTACGGCCCAGATCTCCCCTCCCACAACCTGGGCTCGCGATCTGGGCCGTCGGTGGCCGAACCTCGCCGGCGGCGGGCGGCCTACGAAACAGGGGCCTCTCTCTCGTCTTGCTCTTGGCCTCTTCTTCTCCTTCGCTGTCACGCATCCTGCTGCTCCGGGGTCCAGTTCTCTGGCTCCGATTCTCCCTCTTCCCCACACCTAAAGATCCGAATCTAGGGAGCGGGTTCCACCCCCCGGATTCTCGCGGGGACCTCGCAACAACCTTGCTCTTCTCAAAGCCTTCGGTTGCGGGATCCCTCTCCCTCAGCGTTCTCTCTCGGAGGCTTGGTGGCCAGTCCGTTCTTGGCTCATCCAGCCTCCGGAGTTCCGCCTGATTCCGTTGTGCTGCTTGGTTCGGTGCCTGTGAAGTGGAGGCGAACTCTCCGGGAGACGGGTTCCGTCTGAGCAACTCTCGATTTCCCGTTGCTTTCTGCCTCCCTTCCCTTTTGATTCCGCCGAGAAGCAACCGTCTTGTGGATAATTACGCGCGATTTCGTTTGTTCCACTCGACCCGGCCGCGTTGCTTTCCCTTAAAGGCGGCGCCTTTGCCAACCAACTTTTGGTGAGAGAGATGTACTATATTGGATCTAGTTCTTGCAGAGGATAGGATTTTCCTCGGCAATTTTTCTGTTGGCTTTGTCTATCCTGTTTGATTCTGCTTAGTTTTGCGCGCCCCCCCCCCCCCCCCCCCCCCCAATTTTCACCGGGATCAAGAGGAGCCAAGAGTTCTTTGATTTCCGTCCCCAATGGCCATGTCCCTCACACGCTTCTCCCAGTGGATATGGCCGGGGAGCAGAACTAGAAGCAGAAAGGGACGCGAGCCGCCGGCGGTGAGCACGGCCGTGGCGAACGGCCTGTTCCCGGACTCGCCGTCCGGGTTCCGGGAGCCGGACGCCGTCGGGCACCCGGGCTCCGGCGCGGCGCGGGCACGGAAGGGCAAGAACCGGCGGCGCGGCGGCCGCGGGGAGGCGAGGGCCGACGCGGAGCACGGCATGGTCATCGTGCAGTCCGACGGCGACGGCTGCCTGTCGGACTCGGACTCCGACGGCTCCGACTGGTCCATCGGCTGGCTCGAGCCGCTCGCGCCGGACCTCCAGAGCGACGGGGACTCCGAGGGCAGCTTCGCCGTCCTCGTCCCGTGCTACCGCCGCGGCCGCGTAGAGAGGCCTGCTCGTACTGACGGCAGGTTCCCTGGAGCTATTGGTGTCGCAAATGGCGGCGTTTCTGGTGAGCAGAGTATGCTAATCTTTCTTCAGTGACCACTATACTTATTAGTAGTAGTGTAGAGTAACTGAGTAGGTAGGTAATTAATTACATTGTTGAAACTGTTAGTTCAGCATGTTAAACCGATGCCCCAAATTGGCAAGTTTCTAGTTATCAACTTTTGAATGTGTTATGGCAGCGGGTTGGGCCTGTATGGGCTGAGTAGAGCTCAAAAGGGAGGCCCGCGGTACTGTTCATGTGGCTACAGTACGCATGAACAGTACCCCGTGAGTGATTAGGGTTTGATGGGACGCCTAGTCTATAAAGGCTGTCTAGGTGCTAGGGTTAGAATCGTTGAAGAAGAATAGAACCAGCCTTAGGTGGCCTGTTCTTCAACAATCTAGCCGGTTTCCTGTCCGACCAGGCGTTCCAATCCAGTTCATAAGAGAATGCTTTTGGCAGTAGTTGTCCGGGCATAGTACAAGTGTACGATCTATGAGGCAGCAGCAGCAGTATAATGAGCAACTGAAATTATAGTTCTGGGTGAAACACTTGCATTACTGAAAGCAGATAAGGAACAGTAAGAGTTGTAATTTTTGGTGTCTGGCCTATCATCATTGAAGTTTGCTGTCATAGTTGTTTACTGTTGATAGTCATAAACACAACTTTCCAGTGGTTATTTAAACGTGTAACCATATGAGTAGGACATAAATGTACTTGCTACATGCTTATTTGGTCTTCATTTCCTATGCTGCCATAGTGCCAACTGCCACGATCATTCATACATGCTGTTTTACCCAAAACTCGGCCCCGTATTCATATTGGTAGTTGTGCCCCTCACTTTTTCTATAGCGTGTGGGTTCCAACTATTCAAGTTGGTTTGCTATGCTGTGAATGAAGTTGATTGCTTTTGCCCAGTTTGATTTCTCTACTACTATAGCTCTGATATCTTCATTCAGTTCACAAAATTTATCAGATACCTCTGATGAATGTGATCTATTCATCAGTTTTTTTTTCTTTTGCAGTCCTAAATTGGGTGTGGTTGCTAACCTTGAACCCGCCAAAGAAATATGGTCAGCAGTACATATGCATATGGCACTGCCATTTTTGTTGTTGGAGATGTGCCCTGTCGCCTAGTCTACGTTAATTTCAGGGTTAAAACTTATCTAGTTTCTAAGTTTGGATAGCTTCAATAATACAAAGCTTTAAGCTTTGTTTTGAGTGCTTGCTAGTCTGACCTATGGTCCTACACATCTATTCTTTTGCTTGTCCTTTTGCACATCTTCTCAAGTGCATATCATTCCATTACCATTGAAAAGTCTTAGATACGTTGAGTTCACATTAAAAATAATGCTCCCTTATATGCCCATTGAGTTTTAGAACCCCCTTCCCTTGTGCCATTGTTGATCATTAGTGCAGAGTCTGACATCAAGCTGAGCGTAAAAGGATCATTTTGTCCTCCAATTTTCTCCATCCTCCTTTCTGCCCTGCCACTCTTTCTGTCTTTTCGGTTCACCTACTGCTGCAGTTGAGCTAGTTTGGCCACAACTGATAGCTGTTTCTGCCTGCCATGCAATACTGCAACTTAGTACTATTTATGACTACACATTTTTTGTTGTCCTTATTGCTGCAAAATGTGAAATTTTCTTAACAAATATTGCTTTCCCAGTTGTACATCTGGTATCTCCTCCAGTAAATACGTCATCCAGGTTGATGCAAAATGTGAAATACACATTTAATGACTATCTATCTGTAATCATTGTAGTGTCATTTGCATCAATATTGAGACATGCACAAGTAGTTTGTATTAATTCTCCCTAGACATGCATTTGTAGCTTAATTAATTTCCTCACTCATTAGTCGATCCTCTATTCATTTATTCATTTGGCCTATCAGCTTTCCCAAATTTGACCAAGTTGATAATCGCTTCATAATTTCCTCACTCCTTCATTGATCCTGTATTCATTTATTCATTTGGTTTATCAGCTTTCCCAAAGTTGACATAGTTGATACTCGCCATGGCCATGGCCATGGCCATGGCCATTTGTTATCTAATTACAATTGTGAGAACATGCTCTCTGTTTGTACCGCAACTACAAACAACCTTTTGTCCTACTCTACTAGTTTAATCTATAAGCATTTTAATTACACTTTGTTGTTTATGTTTCAATCAAGCTTACTTGTCCGAATATAGTTATGATCTTTAATCATTTCTGTTTTGCTATTCCATACTGAGCAAAATTACAGCTTCCAATATAATCTTTCTAATGTTTGTCCCTTGTCTCTATTCTGCAGATAACAAGAATTTTGTAGAGCACTGGGTGTCTTCCCTTCAGAATTGATTTATCCATTTCCATTCTTTGCTGGCTTCAATGTATATAGTATTTTTACATTCAACCTATCATATTCCCCATGTGTAAAACATATCAATGAAGGAAGAGATGAAACCCAAAACAGCAAATCAAGAGGACAGAACAATAACAGTGGAATTTGAAAACATCAATGAATGGGTGCATCATCCTTCCCGAGGTTCAAGGCTATGGTATTCCTGCAGAATAAGAAATCACAAGAACCGTGATGTGTGATTGGTATGCAATGTTATTGACATTTCTGGCAGTGGAGCAGGATTGATGGCCTCACCATCGCATTTTCTTATATAAACTCTAGAACTACCTATATTACTATCACAGCGTTTACATCATTGGTACGATGGTGATTCTTCTGTATATATGTATATGTATTCACGAACAGCAGGAACTGAACACCTACGGATTCTACATATCATCTGTATCTAATTTATCTCCTTTTTGTGAATTGCGTTCACTGTCAAACTGCTGGTGTATGGATGCCCCCCCCCCCCCCCCCCCCCACCCCCTCTCCCTCTCCATTCTCAACTGTTTCAATAGTTTGCGCGTGGATATTTTAACAATCTGTTGTGGCATATTCTGTACCCTGTCGACAAAACTTGTCTACCATTGGTGTTCTGTATCAGGAGAAGCTCTTGACTTGACTCTGGCCATCATAATTCTACATTTGCCCAATATCGATTTATGGATGGATAGCATTAGTAAGGCCATGATTTATTGGTCGCAGTTGACGAATTTAAGTCAGCAAAGTGGTCAAAGCAAAATAGTAAATACTCCAGTCCCTACTTATGAACCCTGTGTTCTTGGCTGATTATGTTCCCTTTCCTTTTGAGCAACTGGCAGCTTGGGTAGTGGTGAAGTAATCAGTAATCCAGCAGATGTCAACATCTGTTTGTGAATTGCGAAGCAATGCGTGACCGGAAGATATATTGAGATGATAAGAAATGTTGCATCTGTTTCATAAAGAAAATGTTGGCACTAGTTTTTATAATAAATAAAATTTAGGATCATTAGAAATTGTTGGCAACAACTTTGTTCATTAATAGAAGAAAGAGCTTGTACAAGTGCCCTAGCAAGATTAATCTTAATTAACTAGACGTTTTGCAGCAGAACAGTAAAAAATATAAAAAAGTACATCAACACACCCACAAAAAGAGAAATGTTGTATCTAATTTTTCATTAAAAATTGTTGGAATAAATTTTTTAAAGAAAATATGTAACTAATGTTGATTAAAGAAAAAGCCATTGGAAATGGAGCACTGCAAAAGAAATGTTGAATATATAAAAAATAAAAAAATGTTGAGTCAAGATAAAGCAACAAATGCCTATAAAAGAGTTAGCAAAAGAAATGATAAAGCAACATGTCTTGAAGTAAAATATTCAATCAATAAGTTTATAAAAAGTATCATATCAACAAAAGGATAATCCAATTAAGAATGTTGGGTCCACATTTTTGGAAGAAAATGATTAATAACAAATCATTAAATCAACCAAATTTGTTTAAATCGGCATCTGCAAGAAAATGTTGACCATATAAACAATTTAGTCAAGCCAAAAAGGCTAGTGTAACTTGTCTTATAATATATTTAATCATCAAGTGCGTAAAATGTTTTCAAATAGAAAATATATAACCAACACAATAAGCTAGAATAAAATGTTGAATAAAAAGAATGATAAGGACTCCAAAAAGAGCAAATGTTTGGTAAAATTATTGATTCTATAACTTAACAAAAGCTTTGAACAAAAATAGTGAAAAATAACTAAAATGGTGAATTCAAATAATACCACAAGAAAACAAAAAATAAAATAAGACATTGCACCCCTCATTCATATGCACAGAAAAAGAAGAAGACAAGGTTTAAATGATTAATACCAAATAAAACATAAATAAAATGAACACAAAATGCTTTGTGCATTTTATGTGGAAGAAAAAAAGAAAAAAGGAAAATAGAAAGAGAACAAGAGTCGAAGGAATCAAGGGAGTAGGAAGAAGGAAAAATAACAATGAAAGGCGAGCAATAGAAAAAAAATGTAATAAAGGTACAATCACCTTCATGATGAGTTACACCCACTATCTTGCTCCCATAAGAAGTGTAATCCTGCGGTTGAAAAAAATTCTACAAAAAGTGCAATTCTAGAGATTGGATCTCAACTAAATGCCTAATTAAGTGGTCAGATTTGATTTGCATGTCAAAACTAACCGCATGTGGCAAACAAATAAGGTCATGAGAGTCTTTTCACACCACCACTAATCTGTCTTTTAAAAAAGCTAGAATTGCACTCTTTATGGGACAGAGGAAGTATTGTTCAACTGAGGTCCGCTTGCTCCGGACCATCAAAGGTGATGTTGTGGAATGAAGAAGCTGAGGAGATCAGCCCAGGTTTGGCATAGCTTCACCCAAAATAGCTTCACCAGTGAAGCCAAAGCCGATGAAGCTGGAAAAAATTATCTTCACCCGGCTTCTAAATTTATTTTAGCACAGACTTATAAAACGACTTCACGCTACAGTATCTCCATTTGCATAAAACATGTGAAGTTGAAGCCAAAATAAGTCATGCCAAAGAGGTGCTGCCCACCTATAGTTGCGTCCTCTATATTAAATTCTTAATATGTGTAATTGTCATGTCTTCTACTATATGAACATTAATCAAGATTTGATTGCACATTAATCAAGGTTTGATTGTCTTGATTGCGTATATTTTTCTGAAAGTACACTTGATTGTATATGTGGCCGGCAAAAAAAAATTCCTGCACATGGATACACTCCTCGCAATATGGAGATATATGAACCGTTTGTTATATCTAGATGCCTAATATATGAATGTGCCGCCTACTAATTGGAACACTCTTCCAATCACCAGACAATATAATTCATCGACCGTGAAACTGATTAGCTCCACCCTCCCATTCCAATATGCTTTATGCCAGCGAAAGGGCCTGTAGCCTAGTGGTTACAATAATCTTAGTAGGAGCAATTTTTCTAAAATTTAACGGTGTTGCGCTTCCCGTGGTAAGCGACGTTCTCGTCGACAGCTAGACATCTATGGTAATTTCGTTAATCTCGAGGATTTATCGGCTCAGTCTCTCGGCGGTGCTCATAGAGGTAGAGTTGTGTGCGTGTATTCATAGGGGTGAATGTGCATGCGTATTATGAATGTCTGCGTCTGTACTGTATTTCTAAAAAGATAAATCGTTTGTGCCAAGGGCGATCAAACGGCACCAGTCCACCGCCGTCAGTCTCGCACTGTATCAAAAGGACATGCCCTCACGGTGCTCCCGGAGGAACGGAGGTGACATGGACACATAGGTCACGTGTCTCCCAAACGACACGCGCGCACACCATTAACATGAGGTGGTTCTGTGAGAAGAGTGGGGTCGTCCTCTTTCTCAAGCTTGGTGATGGCAGAACCCTATGTCATTTGCGCTGAACCTGCTTGCAACAGAGGAGATTGAGCAGATTGTTGCTGGCTTGCTATCGTAGAAGACTGCAATTCTCGGAGATATTTCATCGGATATGAGGTAAAGCAGCCTACCTCACGTCCATAGCTTGTCACTTACATCGTAATCATGGGGTATAACTTTTGTATACCGCAACGAACCATATTTATGTCGTTGCGTCAGATCATGATTTGTTTGAACATAGGCGGTGTTTAATTCGTGTGCAAGGTTGATGCAGTCCAGCTCCAGGGGATATAAGATCACAGCGCGCGCGTTGTTCTCTCCGCCTCGTAACCAAATAAATGGCGGTATTAATTACACTGTAATGGTAGCGTCAGCAATCGTTTCCATTACCGTTACCACTCCTTTGACCGAACCAAGCAGCACCTAGTTCCTCAATCAGCTATATTAGGCTAACGTGCGAAAAAAAGTTGATTTTTGCCAAATACATTCTACCACTAGCTAATACAAGGATAATCTTCACGTAACTTATGCCTAATAAACAAATTCTAAGCTAAATATGACTCCGTGTAAATTTTCTAAATTTTAATAGTATTATACTTTTAGCAGTAGACGATGTTTCGGTCAAGAGGCAGGAGCAAGCACGGTACTGCTGGTCCGGCCCGCGGCGGCGGTGCGGAGAAGCAGCGCCGGCGCTGCCGGCCCGACCCGCTGCCTATTAGCACATATGGATTATGTAGACCCTCATCCATAATTATTCTTTCTACAGACTCCCTAGCATAAATATCTCGGACGCAAATACATGTGGTGACACTGCACGTGCACAAGGGCGTGGAAAATTCGCTCAGCGCCATGTCATAGTAATCTTCTCGTGCATTTGCCCTGGTTACATCTAATAATAATGCAGGTTTACACTGTAGGATGCAAATAACATGAAATTCATCTTACAAATAATTGGAGAAAACGGGTATGTCTAAATACGTTCGTGCTGGTAACATCGATCCAGCTCACATTACTACTATAGAACCTCAAATAAATTCACCCCTTTAGTCCCGGCTAGAGTTAGACCCGAGATTAATGGAGGCATTAGTCCCAGATCCAATAGCTAGGGACCTGAGGGAGTATATAGCGACCTTCAGTCCTAGTTTGAGCCAACAACCGGAACTAAATATACATTATTAATCTCGGTTGGTGGCTCCAATTAAAATAAAAAACGTACAATAGTTTTAGTCTCGATTTGTGGCTCCAACCGGCACTATCACCCCCTACCGAAACCAAGAGAGAAAGAGAGTAGTCCCGGTTCCTACCGGCCACCGGACTAAAAACAGGAATATCTTTTTCCCGCATCTCCATCTACTTATCTCCCTTGTCTCTCCCGATCTCTCCAGGCCATTCTCTCTCCTTTATTTCTTGCGAGATTATCCTCTTCCCTCTGGTCCTCTTGCTCCCTGACCCCTCTCGATCCCCCGCTCTCTCTCTTCCGTTCAGGAGCGGTGGAGCCAGGTGTAGCGGCGGGCAAGGCCGGGGCGCGGTACAGCTGGCCGGAGCTGCGGACCAGGTTAGGCCCCGGACGGCGAGCTCGGCGAGCGGCGGGAGGGAAGGGCGTGGTCGGTCGGAGTTGCGGGTCAGGCTGCGCGTCTGGGCAGCAGGCTCAGGACGCGGCGGCCGCGCACCCGCGCCGAGCGGCAAGCGGCGAAATCGGAGGGCGAGGGACGCAGTGCGCCAGGCCACGGCGGAGCGAAGGGCGAGGCGCGCGGTCGGCCGGAGCAGCGACAGCGTCGGGTGCACGGGACGGCAGCGCCCGCGGCGAGCGGCGGCCGCTTGGCCCTCGGCAAGTTGAGGTCCCCGTGCGTGTGGTGTTTTTTTCATCAAATGATTTGGTTTTCTTATTTTTTTCTCAGTCGTGGGAGGAATTGCAGTGGGATTGGATGTTTGTGGTATTGTTGTAGTGTTGTACATAGTTTGAGTTTGAGTTTCTACGAGAATAGAGAAGCACTTGTATACTCTTTGATGATGTTGCAACACTTGTATGATTTCTCTTTTTTGGTTGAGTTTTGTGTTGAATGCTCATCCTGCGTTGGTGGCATGGCGGCGAGGACGAGTTACCGGGAAAAAAAATTTGGGGCCGTCTGCAGGTGCACGGGCTGCCGGCGAGCCGGTGGTGCAGCTCCTAGGTGGCGGCGGGCACGGCGGCTGCAGCAGGGCGGGAGTGGGCCGCTTTTTTTATTTTTTATAGTGTTCTGTTCCGGTTGTTATTACCAACCAGAATCAAAAGGTGTTATTATAGTTCCAGGTGGCTGATCGGAGACTAAACGCTGAAGCTTTTAGTCACTTAGAAAATCAGAACTAAATGGAACTATTTAAGGGTTGTGTAATAGTGCATCCCATCATCTTGGACAGTGGTTACTAAGCTATTCAATCATACATTGGTATGTTACTCTCTTGCTTTATTAAATTTATAGGCTTTGCTATGTATCTAGATATAGTGTACATATAGATGCATATAATTTAAGACGGAGGTAGTACTGGGTAACAACAAGTAGAAAAGGTTTAGCACGACAAGTAGAAAAGGTTTAGCACGACGTGCCTTGCCTCTGATTGCTTTTGTCGCTGCTAACTGTTAAAACTTTTATATATTACTATGAAAGCAGATATCTTGCATCCATGTGTAAAAGAAGAAGATTAAACCTTGAAAAAAAGAACTATAGAGCTGATTCTTGGGAAAGAAACGTTAGGTTCTCTGCATATACAGACCGATCTGAACATCGATCCCAGCTTATCTTGAATTAATTTCAACCAAGAGATTCAAATGTGCAACCAAGATTCCAAGAATAAATAAACATATAAAATCGGAATAATTTCATCCATACCACCACTTAATGCGCACTTTTTATCTATACCATCAGCATGTGTCATCACAATTCACAAGACCTTGATGGTATTGATGAAAAGTGATGGTAGTACAGATGCAAATTCTTGAAGAAATATTTTGGAAAGAGCTCTATTGTAGCCCCAAAAAATTGCCTAAGTAGTAACTACAAGATGAGAAAGAATAAACCATTCCAAAATTTGTAAACAATAATACCGCCCATACAATTTCAGTACTCCTCCGAACTGAACTGTGTCGCGTGCGTGCGAGATGCATCAATTCTGGTGGTGGGTGGATGAATCATGCATGCCATGTCCTGCATGACGACCACGGATCAGCTCATGCACTCACCGGGTCCGGCGTCGGCAAGGCCGGCGGCGACGCCATAGACGGCCGCGAGCGCCCTTAGGAGCTCGAGCCTGGCCCGAAGCCGCGCGATGTAGTCGGCGGTGCGGGCGAGCAGGCCCCCGCGGACGCCGCCTCCCCGCCGGGCACCAGCCGCCGCAGCTCCCGCACCTTCCGCCGCAGCGCCGCGCCGGCTGCGCGGGACGACGGCCGCCGCCTGCCGCCGCAGCCTGTCTGTGCCCTTTGAGTATATAGCCGTCAAATCTAAAGATTCCTTAAGTTTTCGTACGATTGTTCGGGGGACAACCATTGTACATTCCAGCCGAGAAGACCAGAAAAAGAGAACATACAAAAATCACACCCATTGGATCCATCCTGATATGACTTATTGGCGCATACCACGGTGGGGTCTTCGGTGAAGTCGTAACAAGGTAGCCGAGTATTCAACCATCCGGGCAACCATATGCTTCGACCTGTATTGCTTTTCGTTGTCTTCTTCTTATCTTTATGTACCCAAGAAAAAGAGAAGAAAGTTCAAAGGAATCCGCCAGTTATCGAAAGCAAAAAGATAGGGGCAAGAAAAGGGAAAGTGAATTCTCACCGCTCCATTGATCTTACTCCAACCTAAAGAATACACTGTCTTGCTCAATGTGCAAGGGATCATTCTATAAACTTGGTCTTAGAAAGCCTATCAAGAGTAGCTCGGCATCGGGAATCTATGAAAGTGAAGTGTTGGGCCTACCCATCCCAACCTGGGGTTTCCTTTCCCATCTACACTAGAAATAGATGTAGTTAAAATAAAGGAAAATTTGAGCAGACAGACCCCGAGCCGAGGTTGGAACAATTCTTTTTTTTGTTGGTTCCTTCTTTCTTATTTAGAATAAGTGAGTCTCTTCCATTCGGTTCATTAGCTTTAGAAAAAATAGAAGTAGCGGAAATGCTCGCTTCTAAAAGGCTTAAAGGCTCTGATCAAGGCAATGAACATTTTTCACTTGGAAACTAATAAGAAAGGAATTCAAATCATAGTTCAATACATGTAAAGACGGTTTTCGGTGCTAGTTATCCAGTTGCAGAAGCGATCCCACAGGCTCAAATCAGTAAGTAAATTAGGGTCACGGCTGGAAAAATCATGTGACCTACTATAGGCTTGCTCCTGAAGCTGGAAAGTAACGAACGGTCTCTTATGAAGTCTATTGGTCTTATTCTTATTGTGCGCAGGCCGCCCCAACAAAGCTGTGCCAGATACCTGGAGATTGCCTCACGCCTAGGAAACAATGAGCTTATTCGGTGGGTCTCGCCCTACCAACCATATGTGAGGCTGTTCATGTCACCAAGGCAGTGAAGGAGGAAAGAAGCGAGCACCATAACCATTATTACCAAGTATATGGTTCTAATCCTAGATGGAAAAGTAAATAGAAGGGCTCCCAATAACACCATGTTTGTCCTAAGCATTCTATACTTTTCTAGATGACTTGTGGAATGAACATGATGATGAATCAATGATTTATTGGTTCCCACGCTCAAGTACATAACTCGATTTTCCAGGGAAGAACAGCTTTCTCGAGACTGATAAGGTAAGGTTTTCTTATTCCCATAGGGCAAGCTAGGCTTGGCAGAGAAGAAGGAGAGATAAGTTCTAAAGTCAAGTAGATTGGGCGGGCGCTGGGGCCTCGTACTTTCCTTGATGTCAGAGAAGCAAGCAAAGCGCCGCTACATAATCAGCTACTTATAGTTGGAATGCATGGACAGTGCTATAAGAATCAGGGGAGTACTACCTTGCTACCGGCTAGTGAACAGATATCTATTTAATTCATTTCGGCGGTCGAGCTTTCCCGCTGGCGCCTCCGCCGCCTGATCTCCTCCATCACGCTCAGCCGCCGCAGGGCAGCACCAGCTAGTAGCAGGCTAGCTAGCTGTAAGCTAGCGGTAGCCAAGCGCTCCTTGTTCACGTACGTGGCGGGCGCGGAGAGGGCGAGCCCCGGCCCGGCCGGAATAAATAGAGCCACCAGCCAGCCCCACCACTGGTGGCCACCAGGCCGAGGCCGAGGCCGCCATCGCATCTCGGCGTGGCACGGCGCGGGCATGTGAGGGGGAGGACGCTTTCGCCGCGGACGTGGAGGGAAAAGGCGCCCGCCACCGAGGACACAAGCGCGGGCGAGGGCGGACCATGGATGGATGGACGGACGGACGGCGAGCGGTGGTTCGGCGGTAGCAGGGTGGCGGCGGGGCCCGGGCGTGGACGCCACGTCTCGTCCGGTTGCCGTCGCCCGCACGTGCCCGACAGCTGGTCGCTTCCAGAGTGATCGCTGCGCTCGCGTGGGTGGGTTGTGCGACGTGGCGCGGCGGCACAGGGCGGGGGGGGGGGGGGGGGGGGGGGGTGGGATGGGGAGGGACGGTCGCCGGCTCGCCGTCCGTGCCGCGATCGGCAGGTCATCGAGGCCTGGAGCGTATCGCCATGGCCAATGGATAACAGCTGCCACCCCCGCCAGCGGCCGGGATCTTCTGCGGTCGTGTAACGAGCTACGAACCCACAACCCTGCGCCAAGCCTGCCTTGTTATACAAACGAGAAAAATACTAGCTCGGCTCGTTTAGAGAACGCAATGAGCCAAACCGAGTTAGTTACGAGCCGAGCGAGCTAACGAGACACAAATTTTTTATCTAACCTAGCGGCAATCCAATTATTGGATTTTATTCTATGAGTGGACTTGATGTAAAATATAGCCCCATGCCCGGCCCCATCCGCTCTGAAAGTAAGATGTGTTAATTTTGTTCTAACTCAAACTTATCTATTTTTTGCAAATATATCTAGGCATTTTTTACTAAAGGGAAGGAGAAAAGTTACACCCTAAACGCAAGCAGCTTCGAATATCACAAGATAAAGAGAGATGACCCCATTGACCCATCTGACACTATACAATATATCCGTAGCAACAACACCAAATTAGTTTTATTAAATTCACATAAATATATCTTGATAGTGAATTTATTTGGTATATTATTATATACTTTATTTTATTATAAAATTGATCATATTTAAAAAAGATTAATTTACAATAAAACTAAAATATCTTAAGGGAATATTTAACAAGGATGAAAATATTCGGTCCTCTTTTGATGTTAGGGCAAATATCTCCTTCACTAGCCAAGGTCCTTTATTTTATTATCTTAAATAAACTAAGCTTTGGGTCGATATATTTCAAAATTATAGACTTGTTAGTGTGATTTCATCTATAGGTATCTTCAGTGATAAGTACATTTGTTGTACATGGTACTTTTTAAGCTTTCAACAGTTAAAATTGTGTACCCGCCTGCCCTTGTTGTAGAAGGCAAAAGTGCACAAAAAATAATGCATGTATAAATGGGAAAAGACTGATTTATCATCCTCTACAGACTACAAGAAATGTACCACAAGTGGCCCAGCATATCGCGTAAATTTCACATTCATTGATACGGTGTCTCCCATTTGCTAGGACAGATATTATTAACTAAAACATTTTAGACAACGCAGGAAAAGGACACCGGAAAAGAACAAGTTGGACAAGCCACACATCAGCTTTCATGCCAGGTCTCTGCATATATAGCGAATCCATGTAATCTCACATGCACATGGATTGGGACATGAACCAAAAGCTCCTACTATCCATCCTGTCAAATTCTTAGGAATTTGCTGGGTTCACCCCCATCTCCCGCCCGGCTGGCTTCAGGAATCGCTGCCTTCATTGTGACCTCCCAACGACGTTGCTAGCTAGCTGTGACGCGACCATTTTAATTTGTAAGCATAATTCAATCTAATTCGTCGTCGTGGAGGTGATTTTGCATTAGTAGATGTGTCATGTACAATGCTATGTCTTGTGCTACTTCGTAGACATGCAGTATGATATATACTCTTCCTATTTTCAAATATGCTGTGTTTAAGGCAACCTAGCTAATTAGTTTTAAAATAAATTATTTTTTTAAAAAAAAAATAGGTGGAGTAACAAATTGTACAAATGTGGACGGTAAAACATCTGTTTGGACTTTGGAGTTGGTATAGACTTCTTTCAAGGGGAAGAGTGGGTGTAGACTTCCATCAATGAATATTTAATTCAACACACGTATGGAAACTTTAAGGCATGTTTGATTATATAATGCGGAGGCAAACAAACAAACATGCCCTTAATCTATGAAGAGTGCATTATTGTGGTTTTCCTTTATGTTCAATAAGGGCATTATTCTACGGTAGATATAGACATCTTGTGACTTAATGACATAGTAACAAAATTATAGTTAGTTTGTATTGGCTTTCAATAATTTTGTTGGTGCTTTGAACTTCGACTGTGTGAGCGTGTAGCGTTCGTCTACTACGTATAATAATGCATGGTCTAGTTCTCCCTCCATGAGGGGGGTGAAGCCGGATACTCTTTCCGTTATTAAAAATCTATATTCATTTTATTTTATGGCTGACCCAACGGTTAAATCAAGGTATATATTGAAGGGTTGGATATGTTAATATAGGATGACATCAGAAGGATGGAATGGAAGATTGTAGGAATGTAAAATCATATTTCTAAATGAACGACTAATAAGCACTTCTTTTGCCACCGTGATAGATAAATTAGCTATTTCAGTATCAGCTTTACAGAAGAGTAGGGGTTACAAGGATTGACGACTGGCATGGTTAAGTGGTCCTGGTACTTGATGCCAAAGGTGAAAGGAGATATTATTATCCTCCGCTACGTACGTTTGACCTCTGAACATAGGGTGAGTAAAAAATTGCACCATCTACTCAGAATTCCAGATGCTTGATGCCTACGGATGGAAGAGGAGGGATGAGGTGGCAAGCAACAGATTACTACGGTATCATTGCATTGCTTCTAAAGCCTAAAGTCTGAAGTCCTTGCGCTTGGAAACCTAGAAGTATAATATGTACTCCCCTGCCTTGTTTACCTATCCTCAAGATACGTGAAAAGATGCTCTCCTTCCATTTCAAATTGTATGTTATTTTAATTTTTCAAGATATATTATATATTTAAAAAAATAAAATAATCCTCAAAGTATAATTGCAACGGTAGAGTATTATTCCATCTTCCTCATTCCCTCACCGCCATCGTGTTCCCATGAATTGTGCGCAAGCACGTGATTGCTTGCTTTTTTGCAAGCAATACTGTTCTACCTTCTGCTTCTGCGCCTCCACGGGGTTCCTATATGACTTCCGGACGATAGATAAGCCATCTATCTATAAAGCACATTAAGACCCAATAATAATATAAACATTGCACGGGTCTAGATTAGAGATCTGAATTCAACAATTTAAAATTTTGAATTCAACATTTTATGAAAAATCAATCAACATTTAAGAATAATAGATTCAATATTTTTTAGAAACACATACACTACATTCAATATTTCTTATAAACTATTTCGACATCTTAGGAGAATAGATTCAACATTTTTTAAAAACTAAATCAACAAAAAAAAATTAAAAGGTTCCCCATCTTCTCCGGTGGCGGTGGCGGAGCGCGCCCGCGCAGGCCGGCGACGGGGCGCGGCAAGGCTGTAGCGGCGGCACGGCAGCCGGCTGCAAGGGCAGCCGTGGCGGCGGCGTAGTGGGGGCGCACCTAGCTGGCCACGGGAGCGACGTCGGTGCACGGCAAGCGGCGGGGGTGCGGCGGGGGTGCGCCGGTAGGCTGCGGGAGCAGCAGCGCGCCGCTGCGGCGGTGATGGCCGACGGCGGCGCACGGGGTGGAAGGAGGAGGTGGCGGCGGCGGCGCACATGGAGAGGGAGGAGGCAGCAGCAGAGTTAGAGTTGAGAAGGTGATATATAAAAATTCAACGGGCGAGATTGCACGCACGAATCTCAAACATTAGAAGGTGGGAAAGAAAAAATCTTGCGGAAAATGTACAGGGTCCACGCCCGCACAACCTCAATGCGGCCTCCAGCCCAGTTTAGCCATCTCCGTGGGCCGTGCATATTCTCATTGCAACGACTCGGCCGTGCACAAGCAGGGGGGAGGATGGATCCCAGCCCGTCCGCTGCCACCTCGGAGTCGGACCAGCGAGCGGGCCCACCCTCCGGTCACCTCGCCTTCTCGGTAGCCGGGCCGCGGGGACGCGGGGTCACGCTGCGCTGCTTTCCCCACTCCCCACTGGCCCCACTAGTCCACCACCCGACCTCTCCGCATTCCGCCACCGCCGGCGCCGCCTCCCGCCATGGCCCCGCCTCCCGCCGGCCGCCCCCCTGGCGCTTCTCCTCCTCCTCCCGCTGCTAGCCGCGGCCGATCTCGTCCTCGAGGACGGCTACGCGGTCACCACCTTCTCCGACCTCAACCCGCTCCCGGACTCGGGGCCCCACCCCTACGCGGTCCTCCCGCGGGCCCGCGCGGGGGACCTCCTCCTCCTCGACTCCGCCGGCGCCGCGCTCTACACGCTCCCCCGGCGAGCCGCGCGGGCTCGCCGCCGCATTCGACCGCTCGCGCAGCGTCGCCGTCGACGCCGCCGATAACGTCTACGTCGCGGACCGCGCCCGCGTCGCCGGGCACCTCCACGGCGTCGTCCGCAAGGTCGCGCCCGACGGTGAGTGGCCGAGTCCGCCCGCCCTCCTCCGTGCTTCGTTCGGTTCCTTAGTCCAAACCTCCGGTAGGGTTTAGGGTTCGGTGGATGTGGTGCGGGGAGTGTTTGGTTGGTGGCCGGGGCCTCTTGTGACTGATGCTGGGCATTTATATTACGTTTGAAATGGTATAGACCTCTCGCTTTCGAGGTGATGCTGCCCGCTTGGATTTCTGATGCATTTATGCTAAGCAATTTGATACTATATGAAAGGGGGGGATATAGTGGTAGGTTATACGGAGTACTTCCTCTTTTCTCCTGATTTCTTGCTACAAATTTCTATTGTAGGTTATACTACTACGATTGCCGGAGGACTCTCATCAGGGTCTGGTCGCAGGGATGAGCCAGCACAGAATGCTACCTTCTCAACAGATTTTGAGATTGTTTATGTCCCCAAAATATGTGCATTGTTAGTTGCTGACAGAGGGAACCGGTTGATTAGACAAATCAATCTGAAGCCACAAGACTGTGCACATGACACACATTCAGGTAAATGCTAAATGGACTTATATTTTAGTACCTAACTGATTACATTTTAGTATTTCACTATTGCCACTTAGTTATATCAACAAAATCTATCCATTGTAGTGCTACTGTCTTTCAATTTACAAATAAGCCTGTGGTTATCTGTAGGCACAAAGGTTGCTAAAATGTGCTTATTCTTCCAGTGTATACAAACATCTTTCTTGATTATGTGTGCTCTGCCTCAGCCCTCAAGTAGACATGCATCAGTACCAGGGTTTTTCATCCATCATTCAACTTGTATTTCAGATACTCTATAATTTAGTTGGAATTACTTCCACATTTAACTTAAAAATAACAGATTGGATGTTTTTACGTGATTCAAATTTGACAATGTTGCTTGTCCTCGGCGCACCTTGTTTCTGGGTTCAGAACTTAATTCCCCTACACTATGTTTGCAATGCCCTGACACTGTTGTAGTTACAACAGTGATATGATGTTCTGTGATCCCTGCTCTGCTTTCGTTGGGGAAGATTATAAATATATGCCACTCCACTAAACGGCCTCTGTAGTTGCTGCTCCAGTGATCTTGCTAATGATTTCTTCAAAAAGCTGTGCCCACATCACAATGTTGATGTTCATCTTGTGATTTTGTAGGCTTAGGTACTACATCGGTGTCGGTCATTGCCATACTCTGTGCACTACTCGGTTCAGTAATCGAATTTTTAGTTCGTCATTTTTACCTCATCAATGTGAGTATGATTCTGCTTCCATTCTTACTTCAGAAGAGATCAATACATGCAGAAATTAATACAGTTCAATCTGAAACATGTAGGCAGGAAATCTCCATCAACCGCTTTTTCAGCAGGATGCAGAAGCAATACCAGAGAACCCAGAGGAAGGCAACTCTGATCAGCTTCTGCGACATAAAAAGCGCAGTTGCTAGCTCCATGGCCTACACCCTCCTGCTTAAACTGGTCAAAGTTAGTCGTGGCTATCTTGCCGTGGTGTTCCCTAGTGTTAGGTTACAGCGAGAAGTTCCCCGTAAGCTTTATCGTCGTCTTGAGCTATGCAGGACTAGCACTTCCCCTAGCATTGGTGTTCGCAACAAAGCTCCTGTTGCGCCTACTGAGCAACAGGGGGATCTGATGGTGGTGATGATGGTGATAAGGAGGATAGTAGTAATGCCAATAGTCAGGGGGCTAAGGAGACAGCCTTTGACTACGGCTTGACGGGGCTTGTCTACACCCCACAGATCAGCACTAATAAGATAGATCACATGATCGAGGCCAACCTATCAGGCTTTTCAGGTCATGACGAACGTTGTAGCTTAACTGTTAGTAGTTACAGTATAAGCAGGGAGGGTGCATGGAGATAAATAAGGTTCTCTGAGCCTGAGATTGCCCATCTTTGAGCATTCAGGAGGAAGAATATTACCTATGTAGCCGTGTTCTGCCTGCTGCTGCTGCTGCTGCTGCTGCATTGACTAAATAAATTTATACTGCTCCAGCACCAGTGTTTGCCCTGTAGATAAATAAAACAACTTCGTACCTAGTGTTAGTATATGTTGTGGTCGTGGCATGTAAGGTATCCTGGGTATTGTAGGTGCGTGGTGTGATGAACTGATGATGCCATCAATTGTTATTCTGGTGTAACTACGCCCTAGCATCCAGTAATGTGTGCAATTATTTTACATGACTGGTAGCAGGCTGGTCGGGGGGCTAATGTTGAAGCAACCATGACTGTTGAACAATGTTGTGATCTTCTGGTCTACAAACCAGATTTCTTGCAGCCACCTAAGTACCTAACATCAATTGATGCCACTTTTCGACAAGGAATACATGACCTGACATTCTTGGCGAGTTAGTAATGGGTTTGATTTCTGTAGATTCTGTAGGATTGTAAAAAAGGTCCTGCGCTACAAAGAGCCTGAAGCTCTTGCTTATAAAGGACTGTGATATCATAAAAGACGGTCTCGGAAGGATAGCTTCATACTCGGGAGGCGTTGGAGAGAAAAATCATGCGCACATGAGCTTGCAACTCGCCTAAACAATCAAAGCATCCTGGTATGTGGAGATTGGAAGCCTATACACGAGTTGGGCAGTTGCAATCGTATTTCCGAGTAATAAATAGAGCTCTTTTTATTTGAGAAAACTAGAAAAGAAAGCTCGTGAATAGAGATAACAGGTCTAGGGTGTTAATACCTAAATGGTGAGCTAGCACAATTGAGTCTTGGAACAGCAGTGCAATTTTCACAGTGATAAGTTTTAGAAGAACCAACAAAATCATCAATATAGCAGCAGGAGAATAGATTCAGACAACCAACGGCTGTGGAAGCCACAGGCTTTGCTTTCACACAGCAAACCTTCAGCAACAGCCCTCCTTCCCTACCAAAATTGCCTACACATACATCACCTGAACCCTCGAAATGGCGAACTTCGGCTCGCATTTCTGCTGTGCTTGCAATGGTGACGATTCATGTCGGCTACTCTAGACCTCTGGATTAACACACCCTCCTAAAATGAACCATTGAGAGACTGGAGACAATGGAATGTACATGCTTTGCGGCTAATAATTTCAGGTAAATAGCTGGTGGTGCCTACTCCACGAAATCAAGTACGTCTCTGAAGGTCACACGTCCATGGCTGACATCCTCCCGCTGAGAAGAGATGCGGGTGACGTTCTTGAGCAATCTGATTACTTCACTGGTGTCGTCGACGTAGTACTTCGCTTTGCTGGGCTTCTGGCCAACTGAACAGGCAAAGACCTCCGGTACCGTGGGTGATAAGAATGCGTTGGAGGTCATACTGTTGATGCTTTCGAACATGTCCTCATCAGATCGGTCGTTGCCGATGCACATCAGAAAATCAGGTGCCTTCCCGTTGTTGACCAATGTGCGAATCAGCTTGTCGACAGCAAGCCCCTTGCTAACTCCCTGTGCATGAGTTATGAGTTATTCAGTTAGCGCGCGATGCAGCCAACATGGAAGTGAAATGACAAAATGTTTAGCACATCAAAGAGAATATACCTGCAGTTTCACTTCTACGATATAATGACCGCACTTTACAACAACAGGCTCATTTGATAGCACCCTCTCAAGATGATCCTGTAGCTCCTTTGCTTGGCAGGAACCAAAATCATGGTCCGCGTCCAGATAGTGCCATACTAGAGCACTTTCCTTTGGCTCTATGGAGGATCCATCAGTTGTCTCAGTGTATACCTGCATAACAGGTTCAGCAATGTGCTTCCATTCACGTTGCGGACTTGGATAGCTTGATTCCCATTCAGCTTCTTTGCTCCACCTGAAAACACATAAATAGTTTGTCATATATCCTGAGGAGTGAGAAGTATAGGGGGTATAGAACCCAGCATGAAGCAACGATGATAACTTTCACTGGCATACCTGACAAAATAGCCATGTTCTGCAGCTATACCAAGCTTCTCACATGGAGAAAACCACTCAGCAAGAGAATCTCGTCCTCGTCCGCTGACTATAAATACATTGTTCTTTGGATCATTGCATAAGGTGTTAAGAATCGAAACGACTTCAGCACTGGGAGCTTTGTTGATTGATGACTGGGGCACAAGTGTACCATCGTAGTCAAGAAATATCGCTCTTCTGGAAGCCTTGTTATAACAAGAAACAAAGTGCTCTGAAGACAGCTTCCTGAAGCCAGGTGACAGAGCAATAACTCTAAAATTCAGACCAAACCCGATAGCCCAGCACCTTCGGCTGTAGTGATCTCTGCATGCTCTTTCCAGATCTTGAGCAAAGCTGCGTGCCCAGTAAGCAACATCATGAGTGCTGACATAGCGATAATGTTTTTCATGCCGTAGCCGTTTCTCAGACTCAGTCAAGTCAGTTGCTTGGCACAAGGCGTCGGCCACATCATCGACACTCCATGGATTTACCCTGAAAGCACCACTAAGAGATGGGGAGCAACCCACAAACTCCGAAACAATAAGTGTGCTTGTGTGACTAGTGTCTTTGTCAAGACCTCTGAGTCTATCAATCTCCTCATTACCCTGTCGGCAAACAGTATACTCGTATGGAACTAAGTTCATACCATCCCTCACAGCATTTACAATACAACAATCAGATGCAGCATAGAACGCAATCTTTTCAGAAAATGGTATGCGGTGGTCAATTAGGACAACAGGCTTGTAACCTGAAGAACCATACTTTCTATTAATCCTTTCAGCCACAGAAACAGTTTCTGTAATAGCTTCTTGCACATCCTTCCCTGTACTTCTTGCTGGATTGATAATTTGTACAAGGACAACCTTCTCTCTAAGCTTTGGATTTCTCTCCAGAAGAAGCTCCAGCCCGAGCAGTTTCAGACTTATTCCTTTGAAGATGTCCATGTCATCTACACCTAACATCAGCATCTTGCCCTTATATCTTTGTTCAATTTCTTGAACCTTGCTAACTGTAGCAGGCAACTTTAAGACAGATTCAAGCCGACCAACATGGACACCCACTGAAAGGATCTTCAGGCTCACTGTTCGGCCAAAATACTCTATTCCAATGTAACCACGTTTTGATTCATAATGAAGGCCTAGCAATCTGCTGCAGCAAGAAAGGAAGTGGCGAGCATAGTCAAATGTTTGGAAACCAATGAGATCAGCATTGAGCAGTGACTTCAGGATTTCATCCCTTACAGGCAGAGTCCTATAGATTTCAGAGGAGGGAAACGGGCTGTGAAGGAAGAAACCAAGCTTTATTCGGTGTAACCTCTTCCTCAAGAATGTAGGAAGCAGCATGAGGTGATAATCATGAACCCAAACATAATCATCATCTGTATTGATTGCTTCCATAACTTTATCTGCAAAAAGTTTGTTGGCTCGGACATAGGCTTGAAACAGGTTGCGATCAAATAGCTCACCCTTGTCAAGGCAAATTGGAAGCATATAGTGGAAAAGTGGCCACAACTGCTGTTTACAGAAGCCATGATAGAACTGCTGCTGCAGGTCAGATGGGAGAAAAGTAGGTATGCATCGATATTCTCTAAGAAGCTTCTGTGCAACTTGGTCCTGCTCACTGGGATCTACCTGAACCTTCAAACTGCCAACATACACAACATCAGTCTCATTCGAAAAACCATGTTTAAGTTGCACGAGTAGTGCATCATCATCCAATGAGAAGAACAACTGTCCAGCTTCATCTCTTGTACAGTTCAGTGGAAGAAAGTTGGCAACAATTATTTTCCTCTCAGTAGAAGATGCTGAACCAACTGAATCACCATCACTTCTTGTATCCCAATCAGGATCAGATATAAAGCCAGGAGAAGTTACAACACGAGGAAGAGACTTAAAAGGTTGCCGAAAGTCAAATCCATCTCCTGAGGCCATGTCTAGCAGATTTGAGTATGATTTTGAAACCATGGTTTCAATGTTCTGGTCTCAAGACAACTTGGGGCCTTCTTATCAAAGTAGCTAGCACTGTACAATTTGGATTCCTGTGAATCAATTAAAAAGAGTACATTATCAAACCTTGATGTAAAGTACCATAGGACATATTGCCATTTCTCAGCACACTGTATCAATTGTAACAGATTAATCTTGGAACTGGTGTAATATAACTAGTTCCTACTATAATGGACAAAAAAACAGTGAAACGGTCATTAGCTAATATTCTGATTCCACAGGAGTGTATTTTTGCAATCATTGCATCACTTGTTCATGATGTAAACTACATAAATTGCTCAAAAAAATCTGCGGTGCATGGTAGCAAACTGCAATAGATTAGTTACACACAGTATGTGAACTGACTAAGTTACTCCATTACTGCATTAGGAGGGGGTTACTGCATTAGTTACATTACCCCATCAGCATTAATGCAGTAATGCAGTAATGCTGATGGGGTGTGGTAGCATGGTACTGTAGTAACTTACTCCATTACTCCATTAGTAACTTACTCCATTACTCCATTACTGCATGAGTTACACACAGTATGTGAACTGACTAAGTTACTCCATTACTGCAATAGTGGTTGCATCATGCTGATGGGGTGTGGTAGCGTGGCACTGTAGTGGTTGCATCATGCTGTTAGACCTTGAGTCCCTATTGAGGAGGAATGAGGATGCTATTCTACAACCTAAGCACTTGAGCACAATTCCAGCTCACCTCATCTCCCCAAAGATCCAAAACACAAGCACATTTACTTCTGTTGTGGCCCACAATATCCATTCCAAAAAGAACTAATCAAACAACAGGATGGACCACGCGCCCTTCCACGAATACATAAAAGTAGAAATACCAGGACCACCACTACAGTACCACGCTACCACACCCCATCAGCATGATGCAACCACTCCCTCAGTTCAGTCCTCCCCCGTTCTTATCAAGCACAACAACCTCTACAGCATCATGCCTCACTTGCTCATAGTACTTGGCATCCCAATCCAGAGGGGTCCAGGAGCCATTATTGCGAGGCCTATTTGGCAAGAAATGGCCTACACAAGGTACTACTGAAGGCGGCCAAGCAGCCATGGGAACTTGATCCAGCACACCATGCAACTCGTGCTGGCAGCTGAATAGCTGATGGAAACTGCAAAATGGTGTTAAGTGCAACAGCTTGTGAAGATATGATTTTGAGGAATCTCTAACAAAAAGTCAATGAGTGTACAGCTGAAACAACTCCATGGCTTCTCTGCAGATATACCCACTACTTGGCATGGCCAACAAATTGGGGCAAATATTTGGCATTCTGATCAAAATTGAACATATCAAACATTGTGCCCTTGGAAAATAAGTTGTTCTACCCTGTGGGGGAAAAAGGAGATATCTATCTTTACAGATGACTGGTTGCTAGGTGTACAAAAATAGAATTACTCAATAGTAATCAGCTTTCTATAGCTAAAACGCAGAAAACTGAAGTAGGACTAATATACATCTGACATCGAAAATCTGACAGTAATGTGCCCAAACATTAACTGAATCTAAACAAGTAGGTAATTTCTTATGTGAAATGAACAGAGGAAAGTAGAAATGAAACTTGACAGGTATGGGACCACGCATCCTAAAATTACTCAATGACAAACGAAATGGCACGATGGTCGACGGGCATATAGATTGAACAATGCAACGACAAGTACTACCCCTGTATACAGGTATGTGTCCGTCCTCCGTTCGAAGCAACAAAAAGGGCCAAATTGACCGCAGTGTTTCGTACGGAATGCAGTAACTACAGATCAAAATGTTTAAGGCAAAAAAGCGAGAGAATGTATGATGGGAAAGTCCTGAAGCAGATTGGAAAGGCAGCATCAATTTTTTTTCAGATTAAAAATCCCCCTTTCAACATTTAGATTTCATTGGATACCAACGATGGCCAAAATCAAATCAACTTCCCACCCGCGACGAACCAAACGAATGAATTTAAAGACCTCCTTAAACAAAATCGCCGCTCTAAACTTGAACTATGAATGGGGATCAAAACTGCTCCCAAGATCGAACCTTTCGCAGACCTACGCCGCCGCGACGAACAACCGGGAAACCAGAAGAAACAGCAACGCAAAGAAAAGCACAGAGCAACCCGGTGCTCACCGAGATCGATCACGGCGCGCGACGCGCTCGCCCTTCACCGCGCTTCCCTTCTTCCTCCTCCCCTTCGCCTCTGCTTCCACACCGAATTCTTGGTCCCCCGGGCTCGTTCTCTACTCCAGTTTCTCTCTCCCTCTCTGTTGCTTGCTTCTCTCGCTCGCTCTCTACTTCTACGAGAACATCAAACCGGAGTTGACAGGGACAGGGTCACAGGGACAGGGGCGAGGTCGCAAGAAATGTCGAGACAGGGAGGGGAGAAATTGCTATGCGCCTCGTTTTTTTAGGCAAAGGTTTTTGCAGGTGAGGGAACACTCAACTTAGGAAGGGGTGTGTGTATGGGATAGAGAGCAAATCGTGCCCCTGCGGTTTCTTGTATTTACCCTTTATGCCACCAAGGATAAGATTGCCTTTTAGTTGTTCACTATTTTATTCACAGTATGTACAATGGTCTAAGGGCAGGATTGACTCTTTACTTTTGGATAGTGTTTATATTTTAAAAGATTTAGGATTTTTTTGTTTTGAGAAAATTTGGTGACAGCTTGGGTCTTTAAAGATTTCAGATTTTGGATCAATAATAATGGCATCCTTATTTGTGTTTTAAAAATTCAACAAATGGCTATTTACATACATAGACACAATCGGATCGTAGTTATTGGCTCTAGAGAAAGAAGTAATGTTTTTGAAACCTTGAGATCGATTACTTAAATTTTATTTTTACCATCGACATCTTTTAGGTGCCCAAGGATTATATGTTTATTTAGTTCTCAAGATATAAGATTTTGATTGAGAGAAAATCTGGTGACAATTTTGTGGTTTTTACAGACAATCGTGAGGGCAAAAGGAAAGAAATTATTCAAGTAGTTTTCAAATACCATCCAAATTTCAGAGGATTCAATCCGACATGAATGATTTGAATCCCTCTAGCCATGAAATGTGTTGCTTTGATTTCAATGTGCTTCTGGTCAAACTTTGGTAGCTTTTTTTAATAATTTTGTGAAGTTGAAATTGCAAAGCTTATGCATAGAATTGTTTTAAAAATAGTCTCATAATATTATAATCCTTGACTTTGTAAATATATTCTAGTTGAAAATAGTGGTCAAAAAACATCTTGGAGACCATTTGCTTGTACAAATAAATTTAAGAATTTCGTATTTTTTTTACATTTTATCTTAGGACAATGCCACCAGAAAGATGTTTTGGGATACCATAAGACGTGTACTGTACTCCTAGGTATGCAAAAGCTGACACTCCATCTCATAACCCTCATGCCAAAATATAATCCATGGTATACCATAAATATATCCTTAATCTCCACGTCATGCATCCAACCAAATTTTCTTTGAGGATAAGCAAGAACCGAAAGCGCTAGCTATAGCTTAGCCTCAGTTGGTCAAGATCGAGTAATTATAACTTTGCTTTCATGCTAATCTCTGATCTTTAGGGTGCCATGATTAACAAAATATCACAAACCGGTAGGTACATTATTTAATATTATCCTTCGCTGGCAAATGGTTATCTAGTTGGACATTACACTTGTATAATTGGAAGATATCCCAGACGGGACAGCGACAACTTAACATTCGACCACACAGCACGACAACAAAGGATATGCGACAGTGCAGGGCTACACGGGCATGCTTCCAAAAGGTTCAAAACTTCGATGCCATGGTTAAACCTGCGATTAATTTAGCATCAAATAGCTGATGCATGGTGTCATTAACATTGTATATACTTTTCTCCGGTCACAAATAAGATGATTTGGGGCTGTCCAAAGTCAACTATTTTAAATTTTGTTACAAATTACAAACACGCTATAAGAACAATTACCCGTCCAAATTGTATTTTAAAAGGCTGTGACGATGTCAAGTCGTCACTTATTTATATCTCGAAGGAGCACGCACGCATTAATCCATATCAATTGGCTCATCGATTTCTTTTTTACCCATGAGGTGCGCAATTTCCTACTAACCAAAGATGCAATTCCTCATAACCCGTCCATGCATCTTTATGCCCCAAAAGTGCAAAATCTTTACCTCACCGACGGTCTATTAACAAGCCGCCACTAGTCGGTAGGATCAGGATGCGATTAAACTAGCCAAATCTTCGTCCCCACAGGGTTCAGACTTTTTCGCAAGTGCAGTGGAAGCATGCATGGCATGTGGCGCATATACAAGCATATCCGCGTCGTCGCTCCACCACATCCCAAACCCTATTATGGCAGGCTGTAAGAAAGTTAAATGCTGAGGTGGAGGAGAGAAAAGAGAAGAGAGAGGAGAGGTGGGTTATAAATTTGCAGCCAACTTCGACACAAGAATAAAAAAATTTTGTGAAAGAGATAAGTGGACCATGCATTTAATAATGAAGGGCTAACCATTGTACAAGTGAGTTGTACAAGTGAGTTAAGTGAGTTAAGAAATGGGCTGCAAAGATTTTTACAGCTAGCAACATGCTATATTATTATCCTTGCTCTAACTAATCCCCACCCGTAATCAACCATTACTACCGTTACTTTATAGGGGGGGAGCCAGAGAGGAACTCCAACAGCACCGCTAATAAAACAAGACCAGAGGAGGCCCGTTTTAATCTAATCCAGCAGTATATTCCAGGGTATATGCCCGGCCCATACCAGCGACCGAGTCCAGTGGCACCCCCACGTAAATACGGACCAAACCCGGGGGTGGGGGTGCGGAACCGGGAGTGGATAGCGTTGGTTAACGCCGCGGGCCCCGGGGGGCAAAGCACGCCAGCTCAGCCGCGCACCCGCACGCGGTGGTGCGACACCCGGAGTCACCGACACGCGCTGGCGCCGCCGTACCCGGGCCCGCGTGTCGGGGACGGAGGCTGGAACCGGTGGCCGTGCGCATCGGGTTTGACTAATTACAGCTGGAGCACGCCCCCCGCCCGGCTGTCCGGCGCTGCCGCGTCTTCTCGAGAAGGCCGGGCCGCCGCGCCTGCGAGGGTGGGGATCCTCGCGTGATTAGCGCGCGGTTAGGAGGGCAGAACCGGGATTAGCGGGCGCGGTTTAGTAATAATTTATAAACCGGTGGGCGCGGGGCCGCGGAGCCGCGACGACTCGACGCGAGGCGCGTGACGCGAGGAGGAGGGCGACTGCGCGCCGCTGCCCGACCACGCGACGTCCGAGCTGGCACCACCAAGTGGATAAGGCCACGCCGCTTTTAGAAGCTTGCCCCTCGCGGTTTTCGAGTTTTCTGTTCACCGGTCCTCGAAGCAGCCGGTTGCCTGCTGCTTCTACGGTGCTCGGTCCCACCGTAAGAGGAGCGTTGGGCCCGGGCCCCCTGCTAGCCCTGCCCTGCCTGGCCTAGAAATGGCGACGAGCTAGCAGCAGCAGCAGGTGGGCCCCGCCCTACGGTTTCCAGCCTGTTCGGACGGGTGAGATTCAAGCGGCTGGGCTCGTTCGGCAGCCCAAGCTGTTCGAATGGGTGAAATGGCTGGCTGCTCCAGCAGCAGCTCCAGCCCAGCCGTTTAAGCCCTGTACTGTCCGGCTCCGGCCTCCAGCATCCTCTTCCCGGCAAAACTCCACCGGCGCGGCGCGCTCCTTGGGGCTGTGGCCGCCGTCGTGGCCGCGTCCGGCTAGCCCTCGCGGTCCTCGCGGGCCACTCCCTGCCGGACCGGACGACCAGGCACAGGCCGGTAGCAGCTGTCGCGACGCGGCCCGGCACCGGCGCGGCCGCGGCCGCGGCTCTGTTCGACGACAAGGGTCCGGTGCACTGTGCCACTGTGGGGTGCGGGACCGTGCCGCCCGCTGCAACCACGCAGACCCAGGCCGGGGCAAAAGGATCCCGTCGCTGCGCGACGACGAGATCTATGGAAAAGGCACGTACGTACGCGCAGTGTACAGGCGCGGCGATTCCTTTCGCAAAAGCTCCACCCCGCCGGGCCGGCGGACATACCGAGCTCCATCCACCACCACCCAGAAGCAGATTCGCCCGCCCGCCTGTGACCGACCTGTGGGCCTGGCCGGCCCCACGCGGACAAGGTGGGCCCGCGGGCATCGAAACCTCTCGGACTCGGACGCATACGGACGGGCGACACCCAGTGGCCGCGACGCGGCCGCGCGCCCATGCGGCGGATGCGGGACAGGCGCGAGCGCGACGCCGGACAAGAGAAAAAAAAACCGGGTGCGGGTCCACGGCGCGCTGCGGGGTCGCCGCGTTCTACGGCACCGCCGCCTCGGTCGGTGAGTCCACGACCGAAAGCGCGGGGCCCACAGAGCGACCGCGGGCGGGCGCCGGCTTATCCGAACCGTCGTCGCTGGGCGGCAAACGACGGTGGCCGGCGGCCGAATTTGGCACGTTGTGCTTAGTTTATCCTTTGACCTTCTGCAGTCCGAGGGTTTCGTTCGCTACGTGTCCATGTGTCTATGGTTGGAGCCACATTTTTAGAAACGTATAGTAGTTGGCTAGTTGCTAGAGCCTTTGATTTTTGTTTGAGCTGAACGTCATATATGCGAATCTTGGTTTGTGATAGACGAATTTCCCACAAAATAGTTTTACTTCGTGAAATTCACGTACTATTTTTTCAATTAAAGAGATCTTTATTAATTACTCAGGGATGTGGTGGAATCATTAGCAATCAACTGCTCGATAGAAGCAGGCTACCGGCCTCACCATACAATATTATGGTTCAGCTACTGAGATCGTATCATCTCTCATTGCATGACTCAATTAGTCCCGGTAGTTTCGTGACCACACTGCCTGAAAACGCCACATTCATTTGCGGGCCTTAGTACCGGCTGTATTTCAGCCGGTACTAAGGGACACATTTAGTACCGGACCAGGGCTACAATACCTCGGGGAGTCCTTTAGTACCGGCTGGAGTTTTGCCTGCCTACAAACTACCTACCTCTTTTTTAAAAAACGCTGGTTTCCAGGAGGCTCCAGCCGGTACTAAACTGCACCACCGACACCGGGCGGTAAGAGCTACATTTCCCCCGACGGCACTTTAGCACCGGCTAGTGGCTCCAGGTGGTACTAAATTGAGCCGATGAGCCTTAGTACCGGCTGGAGCCACCAGCCGGTACTAAATGGTGAGAGCTAGTACCGGCTGGAGCCTCCAGCCGGTACTAACTTGGCTTCGTCAGTATATCAGCCAACTTTATTCCTCCCCGAGCTCGGGCTCTCTTCTTCCCCATAGCGTTCTAGAGAGTTGCTGCCTATTTTAGTCAAGTTTTTAGAGGATTTCACTTATCCAGGTGCTCAAAAGGTAAGCAACTTCATCCTCTCTTTTTTGGTAGTTTTTATGCTTCGTTTCATGCTTTATACTTAGAGAAATTTGTGTTGATTGGAAGAGTAAAAATGAGCACGATTTTCTTGATATTTTCACGTTTATTTGGGATATATAGCTAGAAATGATGACTAGAATTTGAATATGGTTAGTTTGAATGTGGGAAACGTATAGAGTAATTTTTTCCAAGTTATTTCAAGTGACATGTATGTGTGTATATATCATCATAGCAATATATTTTCATTTAATTTCAAGTTAAATGTGTATAGCCATTATTCTTATGATTTGAAGCTAGTGAATGTGAAATAGCAAATTTTTTGAAGTGAAAACGTATATACTTGGTATTTATTTTGTACCATGAAGGAATTATTTTGACACTCTAACAATGTATTTATTCAGGCTCCCATTGAAACCATCGCGAAGTTAAAAAAAATCTTTGTATCGGATATGTATATGTCGTCAACCTTGATCATGCGGTGTTAATACTGACATTCGTGGCCAATATCGATGTCCGCGATACGGTGCAGTGCAGGGACGTGATGAAGGGGTATGGTCTTGGTCCCAATGTAGAAATTCTCACCTTTTAGCGAGGTGATGATGGCACCATTAGGACCAAGACCGTATTCCTTAATCACGTCCTTGTATCGCACCGTGTCGCAGATATCGATGTTGGCCCCGAATGATAGTGTCAACACCGCAGGATCAAGGTTGATGACATATGTATATCCTAAATAAAATTTTTTTTCTTTTCGATAGTTTTTTCATAAGGAGCCTGAATAAATGTTCTGAGCCATGATTGCATCCCACATATGTTGTTGGATGACGAGTGTTCGCAAATTGAAGAGTGTCAAAATAATTAAGGTTTAAAAATATCGTTTTTCTTGATATTTTCACGTTTTCTTGAGATATATAGCTAGAAGCAATGACTAGAAGCAATTTTTTTATGCTATGAAGCTTGTGAAATTTTTAATTAGTGAATGTGAATGCAAAGACTTTATTCTGTTATTTTTTTGTTTAATCCGTAGAAATGACTTTGCAGCATGATGTATTGGAGCGTCGTGCTTTTGCTCGGGCATCAGTACGCAACCATTTGAAACGCACTGGCCATTCCCTTGAGTTCCGCCCTGAAGAAGTCTTGGACTTGTTAGCGGTTGTATTCGTCGTTGGATTAAGAAAGCATTTGATTGTCTCACACTATGTAATGTAAGACGCAAATTTGAGCGTGAATTTGATGTCGACTTGCATGGTACGAATGATGATCGTGAGTTGATGGCTCGACGTAATGCTAGGCGCGACGCGTCAGGGATGGCAGAAATTGACCGTTCGGTGTCGAGAGTGTGCAAGGCGGTTCACAAGGCATCGGTCAATATGTTTCATGAGTAGTTTGTATTAGCATTGTTGGTTATTTTGGTTTTTATGCATTTTAAGTAATCATGTTGCGTAATGGATTATGTGTACTAATAATATAATAATATAGAACTTTTTAATTAGTCATGGTGTCATGTTGTGTAATGGATAATGTAATGATAAGTAGATCTCTTATTTTTTTTCTTAATTATTCATATTATTTTAATAGTTAAAATGTGCATCTTTGATTATAGTGTTTTTAAAACTACAAGTGTATTGCAATCAACATGGCTGAAGCTGCTGGAGGGAGTGGGGCCGGTGGGGATGATCGTGGTTCGTCTCGAGGGGAAGGTCAAAACTCTAGTAAGACCTCATGAGAAGCCGAACAAACCGAGAGCTTGGGTGAGAGCACAACTCCGTTATTTGCAAAAAGAACATGAAAAATATGTTGCAAGGGGCGAGGAACCTCCTTTTGATGTTGATGACCTGCTGAATCGTTATGCTCCATCACCACCAAATCTGAATGTTCCAGCTTCGCCATCTTCTTCTACACCGGATAAAAATCCATCAAAGTATAGTTGAAGACCTTTGTGTTGTTACATAAAATTTTAAGTTCCATTTTGGTTGTTGGGATCTTAATTTGTGTTTGTTTGAATGTAATTTAATTTGAATGTATTTGTAATATGATTTTGTCATATTAATAAAGATGTGCACCCTTGATTATAAATCATTATTAAAGAATTATGAAGTCCTATCACATTAACCTAAATCGCTCATCTATAGTGTCCCTAAATGCAAAAATATGATTGCAGATGGAGCGACAATGGATGTGGCGACCGGTGCACCATGGCGTGGATTAATGGACTAAAGTCTTTTCTCGATGCAGGTGAGACTCACAGGTCATCGAAAGGTTTCATGTGTTGTCCACGCCGCCTTTGCAGAAATAATAAGGAATTTTCTAAAAGAAACACTCTACACGCCCATCTTTACGAAATGGGTTTCATGGATAACTATACTCTTTGGACCAAGCACGGTGAACCTGGAGTTCTGATGGAAGATGATGAAGATAATGATGATGATAACAACATTCCGGACCTAGCTCACTTATATGAAGTGGGTGCTTTTAATGATGAACCATTGAACGAGGCTGAAGAGAATGCTGCAGAAGAGGTACCACATGACGATCTAGGTCTTGTTTTGCTAGATGCACAGAAAGATAATGAAACTGTGAAGAAGTCAAAGAAGTTTGAGAAGATGTTGAAGGATCACAAAAGGTTATTGTATCCAGATTGCAAACAAGGGCACAAAAAGTTGGGTAGCGCACTGGAATTGCTGCAGTAGAAGGCAACAAATGGTGTTACCGATAAGGCCTTTGAGGAGCTACTGAGAATCGTAAAAAACATGCTTCCCGAGGGTAATGAATTTCCCTTGTCAACATACTAAGCAAAAAAGGTTGTTTGCCCTCTTGAATTGGATGTACAGAAGATTCACGCATGTCCAAACGATTGTATCATGTGTCACGGTGAATATGAGAATCTGGATGCTTATCCTATTTGCGACGCAAAGCGGTATAAGATCAGGCAAAATGAAACTGGTGATGCCGGTAAAAAAATTCCCGCTAAAGTTATGTGGTATTTTCCTATAATGTCACGTTTGAAGCGCTTGTTCAGAAATAAGTCGCATGCTAAGTTGATGCGGTGGCACCAAGAAGAGCGTAAGCAGGATCAGATGCTGAAACGCCCCGCAAATGAGTTCCAGTGGAGAAACGTGAACAGAGAATTCCCAGAGTTCGACAAGGACGCAAGGAGTATAAGGTTTGGTTTGAGTATGGATGGAATGAATCCATTCGGCGAGTGGGGCAGCAGTCACAGTACATGGCTTGTGACTCTATGTATGTACAACCTTCCTTCTTGGTTATGCATGAAGCGGAAGTACACCATGATGCATGTGCTTATCCAAGGCCTAAAACAACCTGACAACGACATTGACGTGTACCTTCGACTGTTGATTGATGAGTTATTACTATTGTGGAAGGAAGATGGTGTACGTGTGTGGGATGAGTATAAATAGGAAACTTTCAACCTCCGAGCATTGCTTTTCGTAACCATCAATGATTGACCTGCACTTAGCAACCTGTCGGGACAGTCAAACAAGGGATACCAGGCAGGCACCCACTGTCTAGATGAAACCGACAATTTTTATTTGAAACATTGTCGAAAGTTCATCCTGATGACACCAATTGCTCACAGTTGCATTGAAGGGTATTCTACTGAAGAATGTAAGATTGACAATCGCGAAGCTATGTGCCTTCCTGAATGAAATTTCACAGAAGGAAATCGATCCAAATAAGCTTATAAATGTACAGAATGATGTGGTCCAATGTCTTGTCATCTTTGAGATGGTGTTTCCACCATCATTCTTTAATATTATGACACATCTCCTCGTGCACATTGTGAAAGAGAAGCATTTTGGGCCTGTATTCCTACACAATATGTTCCCTTTTGAGAAGTACATGGCAGTTCTAAATACGTTCGCAATCGTTATTGTCCAGAAGGTTGTATTGCTAAGGGCTATGGAACAGAGGAGGTCATTGAGTTTTGTGTTGACTTTATTGATGAGATTTGTCCGATTGGGGTTACCATGTCACATCACGAAGGGAGACTGAAGGGAATGGGCACATAGGGAAGAGATCTAATCTTAACATCTCTAAGAAAATCCGCAAAGCAAACTTCACGATTCTACATAATTCATCCCCGGTGGCTCCATATATCGGAGCACATGAATATTGTACGATTTGAAAACCCGGGCAAGTCTGAGACCTGGATCACACGTCAGCACATAGATATCTTTGCTATTTGGCTCAGACAAAAATTCATGGGTGACGGCACAATTGATGCACAACTTCAATGGTTGGCTAGGGGATCATCAATTACAATCATGCAATACCAAGGGTATAAGATAAATGGCTATACATTTTACACCAGAGCCCAAGATGAAAAGAGCACGAACCAAAATAGTGGCGTGCGTATAGACGCAATAGGCAATGATGGAAAAAAGGATAGCTACTTTGGTGTCATAGAGGAGATATGGGAACTAGACTATGGACCTTTAAAGATTCCTCTGTTTCGCTGTCAATGGGTGAATCGAGCTGGAGGAGGCGTGACGACAGACCGGTATGGGATGACAATAGTGGACTGCAAAAAGATTGGATATAAAGATGAATCATTCATCCTAGGCAAGGATGTGACGCAGATGTTCTATGTGAAGGACATGTCAAGCAAATTCAAGAACAATAAGCCAAAACACCACATAGTTCTTCCAGAAAAAAGAAAAATAATTGGTGTTGAAGATATTTCAGATAAATCAGAAGATTTTGATCAGTTTGATGGTCTTCCTCCATTCTCAGTCAATATTGACCCCAGCATACTATTATCCAAAGAGGATGCTCCTTACTTACGCCGCGATCACAACCAAGGGACCTTCGTCAAATGAAAGATTAACAATGTTCCATTAAATAATGATGGGTAGTTTTATGTAACCATTATGTACGTTGTAACGTATTTTGTGATATAATTATGTAATGTATGGATATCGTATCTTTTAGTAATGGAAATAATGATACTATAAGCATTTTTTGAAACCTATATTTAATTTATGTAATGTATATATGTTATATATTTGCATGTTTTGAATCTATATTTAATTTATTACAGACAAAAAATATTTAAAAAAGTTTTGAAAGTTAATTTGGAATCAATATGTTGAATTAAGTGCATAGAACTATATGTCATCTGACCAAGTAATGAAAACTATACAATACTATAATTTTATATGTTAAAAATATTATATATTTATATTTTTCTTGCCTTTAGTTAGTTTAGTAGAAATAAAAAAAATCTAAAACAACCATTACTATATAATGGGAAATAATGAAAATAGGTTGTTTACTACCGGGCCATGGCTTTGTACTAAAATGCCTCCACAAAAATTTTCCGGGAGTGGAGGCAGGTTAGTACTGGGCGAAGCCAACCGGGTGAAGCCACGGCCTGGTACTAACCTGCGCAGGAGGACGGTTAGTACCGGGGCTGTGGCTTTGCCCAGTACTAACATGGCCCTCCTATATAGCGCACGGGACTGGCGTTGATCTCAATCAACATCAAGTCCCTCTCTCGTCCCCGACGCCGCCGCGCCTCCTCACCACTGCCCCCCCCCCCCCCCCCGCCAGGGCCTCCTCCACGCGCGCCGGCGTTCCCGCGGCGTCTCCTCAAGCGCCTCCTCACCCGCCGCCGCCGCCGTTGCCAGAGCTCCGACCGGCCGCGCCCGCCGCCACCTCAGCTCGTCCCGGCCTCCTCCAAGTCCGGCGCTCCGGCCTCCGACGCCTGACCCGCGCCGCCCAAGCCCGGCCAGCCTCCGCGCCGCCGGACCCGCCCGCTGCCGGCCACTGTCACCGCGCCAGCCACCGAATCCCCGCGCGCGAGGAGCTCTGCCGCCGACGGCACGCACGGAGACCGGCGCCACGGGACAGACACATCAGCTGCCTCCACGCCGCGGTAGCATCCTCGCGCGCCGCCCGGTCGCCACAGCTCCGCCGTCATCGGCCACCAGGGCCTGGCTGACGTCAGCACATAGTCGCGCTGACGTCATCCTTTTTTATTATTCAGATTATTTAAATTATTATCAGAAATTGTTGAAAATTATAGTAATTTTTACAAAATTGTAAAATAGTGTACAAAATTATAGAAAACTGCAGCGTATTGTACAAAATTTTAGAATAGTGTAAAAAATTGTTGAAAATTCTAGAAAATTGCAACATAGTGTACAAAATTGTAGAATAGTGTACAAATTTACAACTCCATGTATTTAAGATTCTGCATGTATTTATACAAGTTTATAACTCCATGATTTGATTAATTTCATTATACTTATTATTTTTGTATGAAATATATTTTTTTGTCATTATAAATATTTGATGTACAACTCCATGTATTTTGTATAAATATATGAAATTGTAGAAAATTGGAGACAATTGTAGAAAAATGAAAAAAATTGCAGAAAATTTTAGGAAATATCAGAAAATTGTAGAAAAATAAAGAAAATTATACAAAAAATTTACAGTTCTATAAAATATATTATGTTTGCGTAGGAATCGAAATAGGACCTAGTGATGATGAGCAGGAGTTCCTTCTTCACAATATAATTCGTGAAGGAATCATGGACCCACCGTCCCTCGAAGATGATGCACACAATGAGGATGACGGCAGCCAGTATCTAAACGAAACTGGGGATGGCGATTCTGAGCATCTACAAATTGCTCAGCAGCAAGATTAAGGTGCGGTATATGGATTTCATGCATATAAGTATGTATGTATGTGTGTGTGTGTCTCCATATATATATAGTTTTATCTACTCTCGCGTGTAGCTACTCTCACTATCAGTATACCATCGTGGGTATGTCTACATACTCATTTATCACTTTGAGTATGTTCATATACTAATTCTAAGATATTTCAAAGGGACTCATACGAAAAATTTTAAAAGCATCCCTATTTTTTAGATATATTATGATTATACCTTAGTACTAGTATATAAAAAATGAGTATGTCCACATACTCTATGTATAGTCACATACTCAACGTATATACCACGTCCATGCTATTCGTTGGATCAGATACACTCTACATCATGGTATACATACATGGGAGTAGCTACACGTTCGTGTAGAATAAATTTTTCATATATGTGTGTGTGTATGTGTGTGTGTGTGTGTGTATTGTGGATTTGGTACAAACGGTGGTAGCTACCCACCCCATCTGCCTTATAAGTGCATGTGTGTACGGAGGTACTCGTGTGCGGTGGGTTTAAGAGTAATCTGGCCTAATTGACTTAAACACTTTCTATTGAAAGACGTGCGATACTGTTTCACAGGAGCTTTTTGCTTAGATATTTGCTGATAAAAGGCAAACGGTCTATGGACCTTGCCTCACTGCCCCCTGTTTGTTGGTATGGCGCCTGGTGTCTCACTCCTGGTAGAAACCTTGCTCGTTGCTTGTTTGGTCCGCTCTACCTGCAGTGGCTCAGCATTTGTGGTGTCCGTCTCACTCTTTGCGACCATGTCCCTGGCAACCTACTATGGCTCTCTATGCTGTTCTGAAGACGTCCATGTGTGCTACAAGCGCAAACTAGCCGTTCAAGCGACTTGTTCCCTTGTTGGCGTTGTGTTCATCGTCGAGGGTCTTGTTGGCAGAGATAAAATGTTGTTAGCATCAGGATGTGTGGTCGTTGTGGCTAGCGTTATATGCTGCCTACTTTTTTTTTTTGTTATTTTCTTGTTTTTGTAACCAATTCCTTTCCGAGGAGCAGGATGGTGCTCGTGTTGTATGAATTAATAAAATAATATTGTTGTGCCCCTGTCAATCAACTGCTCCTGTTTGTATAAGGATGCCTCATTTTTTTGGGTTATGATTAGTTGTATTATTTTATTTTTATAAGGAATCCTAACGATGAACAATTGAATGGCTAGTAAAAATGTCTCTGAGACTATGATACCTCGCATAAAAAAGGAAACTAAGATTCCTGTTCATTTGTCTTTTTTTCGCATTGGGTGTTTCCGCGGAACACACAAAAACACAGCAGCTGGCAACACCCCCGCCCGCCCCCCCCCCCCGGGAAAAGTTTAAAGTTGTTAAAGTGCATCGGCGGGAGTTGTGAAAAAAAAAGCCTGTACCTTTCCCCCACCACTAGTCATTTTATGCATTCAGACTTCCCGCCATTCAACTCCGTAGCCCCCCTTGTTCTTTTGGCGCCAAAGAAAGGATTTTGTGCGCGCAACGTCCTATAAATAAAAGGCGATTCTCTTGTGTGTCAACACATCCCGTCGTGTTTACTGCTTCGGCTGGTGCTCCATTACGACATGGTGATCCATTAGACAAAATGTTGTGTGTTGTCTCCGTTTTACTACGTTGTTTGGCTATAAGATGCCTGATGTGCGTATTCTTTCTGCAGGTTTCTTTGCCTTCATCTTGGAACTATGGTGCTGTTGAGCGCGCTCTTCGTGATGCTGCTACGAGGGGCGAGAGGTGTATATTTGAGCCTACTATCGGCACAAAATTTGATTCTGCGGACGAGGCTTTCGAGTTCTACAACATGTATTCATCGGAAAAAGGTTTCGGGGTACGTTTTGGTCGTAGCAGATCTAACCAGTCAGGTCGACGGAGCAGGCAGGACATAGTCTGCGCTTGTGAGGTACGTTTATCAGGCTATTTATTTCCTCTTATTGTTTCCTTGTGCATACTCGTTGTGTTTTAGAATTCGTGGTTTATGATATATACAATTCGGCAGGGCCATGCCTCTTCGGATAACACCAAGGCTGTCCGGTGTGGATGTGGTGCCATGATTCGTCTGCTCTGAACGGATGACGATGGTGGGTTTGTTAGTCGTTTTATTGCATGTCACAATCACCCGTTGTCGGACAGTTGCGGTGAGCGACGGCAGTGGAGGTCGCACAGTCGAATAGATGGTAGCACGCGAGAGTTGGTCCGTAACCTCCGTGAGAACAACGTGCCTAGGTTCTCTCGTGTTTGTTTCATACTTGGTGCAATGCATGGTTCTAGCTCGCACGCACCGTTTAGTCGCCAGTCCATTCGGTCGTTGTGCGCTAGGCTGGCACAAGAGTCAATCGCAGACGATATGGAAAAGACATTGCAACAATTCGTTGCGATGAAAGAAGCTGATCCAGAAATTGTCGTTACGTTTGACTTTGATGACGACAAACGAGTCAAGTCTTTTGTTCTGGTGTCATGGAAGCAGCCGTGCTAACTACAAGTGCTTTGGGGATGCGATTACTTTTGATACCACGTTTCGCACTAACCTGTACAATCTGCCTTTTGGTCTTTTTGTCGGTGTGAACCACCATTTCCAAAGCATTATTTTTGGAGCTGCGCTGCTGATGGAAGAAACAACTGAGTCATTTAAATGGGCTTTCCTTTCATTTGTTGACGCCATGGATGGCATCCATCCAGTGACCATTCTTACCGGTAAGCTACAATATGTTACTTTATTTATTATATTTCTGTATGATGTGAGTCTATTCTTGTCCACAGACCAGTGCCAGGCGATGCGTGCAGCTATATCTGAGGTGCTGCCGAGGACAAGGCACCGATGGTGCCGCTGGCATGTTCTCAGAAATGCAAAGGAATCGTTGGGTGGTATTTATAGCAAGAATTCGGAGTTCAAACGTGATTTCCATACCCTTATCGACGAGTTCATGCTTGAGCACGAGTTTGAGGCTAGGTGGCATTCTTTGATAAATAAATTTGGACTAGCTGAGAATCAATTTCTTGACAGAGCGTTTACAAACCGTGCGATGTGGGCGAAACCGTACTTTGCTGACACGTTCTGTGCGGGCATGACTAGCACACAAAGAAGCGAGAGTGCAAATCATATGCTGAAGACCTACATTCCTCGGGCTGCTCCTATGCATTTGTTTGTTTCGAACTACAATCGTATGGCTGCCAACAGGGAAGCTGACGAGGGGAAAGAGGAGCATGCGACAAAACAGGTTTGGGCTTGATAAAAATACATGTAGCAATGTTTTATAAAGAAAGAGTGCTCTAACCCGTTTCTGCACGTGGTGTGATGGCAAATTTCAGGGTAGGCGTGCTCTGAAGACTGGCGTCCCTATAGAGAAACACGATGCAAAGATTTACACGAGGGCGATGTTCGATAAATTTTCAGATGAGCTATTCCGATCCGGGTCTTTCTATGTGCAGGTTGATGAAGATCCTAGTATTTACTTGGTTCAGAAGTTCTCAGACAACGACCATGGTGATGCTGAGTGTCCAATATTTACTGTGGCGGCCTCTCCTGATCAGAGGGACTTCTTCTGTCAGTGCAAGATGTTTGAACATTCTGGTTTGCCGTGTCGTCATATTTTGAAGGTGGTATATTGTGCATTCATAGCTCTTTCTCCCAAAAAAAAGTATCATTCATGAATGTGCGAAGAAAAAAGGATAAAATATATTATGGTGGGTAAAAATATATTGTATTTTTGTAGGTACTTACTCACGCATGCTTTGTGTCGATACCCGACGACCTTATCTGCAAAAGATGGACGAAGAATGCCAAGGATGGCTTTGGATACAGCTACTCCGCAGAAGAAAGGAATAAGAGAGTGCAGGATGCCGGCACGATGCACGCTTTTGCCTACGCTAGCGCCATGGAGCTAGTATCAATGTGTCGTAGTTCAAGGCAAGCTTTCGAGCTTGGTGTTGACCTACTCGGACGTGCAAAAGAAGCTATCACCTCGATAACAGTTGTGAGCGATGGTTCCGTTGGAATCACTGCCGACGCTGAAGCGAATGGTTCTTGTGTCACTGGAGACATGCAGTCGGCGGCACTGCCTCCGATTGTCCGTTCGCGTGGAAGGCCGAAGCAATCACGTATGAAAGCGTCAATCGAGAGCCCCGACGTTCGCAAATGAACAAGGGTGGGAGGTGCTTGCCCCGACGATGCGGCTCCAGTAGCACCTGCTCGTGTTGCTCGTTCATCTTCACGGTTCAGAAACAACCTAAAGGCCTCCGCTGCTGCAGCTGAAGATTCCAATGAGCGGGGGGATGAATTGGCGGACAACAAATCTGGACGTGGGAAGTCTCGCAAGTGTCATGCTTGCGGCGAGTACGGTCATTACCGTAGCACGTGCGGCCGTAAGTCTACATATTTCGCTAAAAAATGACTGGTTGTGATCCTGCAATAACATCTGCTTTTTCCATTGTTACCTCGGGCTTTGCGTGTGTCGCTGCCTTTTATCGTCCCTACAAAAAAGGTTGTGTGTAAGCTTGCTGCTTTACGAAGACCCCGATAATAAAGTGTATGCTTCAGTGAAAGATAGCAATTCCTGCTTTTTGTGCTTGGATAGGTTTTCGGTGTTGTTTGCTTTTAATTTTCTTGTTCCCCCATCCTTCCTTCGCCGCATATAAAAAGGACCACCCGCCAGTTTACTCACCGCAATCCCCCCCCCCCCCCCCCCCCCCCAACACACACACACACACGCCCCGCCACAAAACCGACGCACACCCCAAGAAAAGATGAAAAAAATGGAAACATCGAACCATGACAACGATCTCCCGGAAGGCGTGCTTGTGGACATAGTAGGTTGCCATGTGTTGCTGATCGGGGGCACATCCAGATAATGCGCCGTGCATGGCATTCGGCTGTCCAACATAGTGCATGGCGTTTTGGTGCTGGTATCGCCAGGCCCGCTGCTGCAGGTGTTTTCAGGGGCGTGCATATGGCAGTTTTTTGGGAAGTTGGCGTTTTGGATGCTGTTGCTGATTTGATCTTCAACTTACAAGACATTGTCTATGTGGATGGTGCCTTTCTTTTTCTTACATCGCGTGCGGTCATATGGAGATTTAATGTTTTTAACCAGCCCTCTCATCGTCGATGCGATATTTATTGGCGAAGACTGTTGTACCGCTTCCCTCAGTCTACATTTGGCCCTGAACGGTCAACTCCGGACTATCATTGCTTGGTCAAATCCTGAGGGCATCTGCTTTTTGTATCCAGATTTTGTAATGGTGCAGACAGCGTCAGGCTTTTCGGTCTTCAAGCTTGTCCAGCTCCGTGGTCGTGATTATGAAGAACTTGACTTTGCTTGGGAAGAATTAACGTCTCTATCTGGGAGGGTGTTGTTTGTACAACAAGGTTGCTCGCGTGCTTACGAGGCATCCGACCATCCAACTATCACCGAAGGGGTTTGCTTCAAAGATGAACGGCAGAGTTCTCCGTCGCTTGGTCGTAGCCAGATATTTAGATGCAATGACAACGGTGTTATTTACCGTTGTGTCGTTAATTCTTCAACTGCGGAGTCCAACTTTCATTCTCCCGTTTGCTCCCAGTGACGTGGAGGTTTGAGCGATCAAAGCTCTACATGCAACGCTATATGGGAGGTTGTATCCGTGCCAGCTTGCCGAAAAGGTCTCAACCTCGGCCCCCCAATATCTGTGATGCATTTTTGAGGCGCCTGCTACAAAAGGATTCTGCGATATACGGCCCCAAGTCAGCTATTACTTGGAGGCACTTCTTCCAGACTTGTTTTGCGGTAAGATATATTTCCCCGCACCCCATTTATAGTTTACGTAAAAAACTTTTGAATCCACGCTCTCAGGTCTTGTCGTGCAATCTGTTCAGGAGGTGGTCCTGGCGGACGAGAATTATACTAGCTCGATACTGGTACAAGATCAGTTCCTAGGCGATCACATTCCGTACGTATGATGTTTCGCGCTGCCAGCAGGTTTGTTTTTATTTTCACTGTTTGCTGCACTTGCTTTCCGGGAAAAAAAATAACAATAAATGATGGGCCATGATTCAGTTCCTCATCATGGTGGAGGTCGACTCCGTGTGCGCGTGGGATATGAAGCGTAAACAAGTGTCTGTTTATGGGAAGCCTATGGATGGTTTGGGGTTGCAGCAAGATGCCTAGAACAAACATAGGAAAATTGTTGAAACGCTTCATTTGGCTCTCAGAAGTTGTGCTGCTGCGTTTTACGACGTGTGGAATATAGAATGACAACTTTCAACGATAGTTTGCGTGGATGGGACAAAATCGATCCCTAGAGGCTCCTGCAGCGCAAGGTGTGATTTCCCTTCCGTCAATTAGTTTCTTCTCTTGCGGTGCTGCTACGTTTCTCTCTCAAAATAAAGCATGTTTATTTTCGTCTAGGCAGTCTGTACATGGAGGTCTTGGCCCTTCAGTTCGCGAAAACTTTCGACGGCGTCCGACATGAAACTGATGGAAATGAGGTATACAGAGCGAACAAAAAAATTAATGTATAAACAATTTCTTGTGGCTGTGTCTAACAGACTACATGTTTTCTTTTCCTTTTACGTGTCCAGGAAGATGGTCTTACGCGTATACGGCAGGAGTTGCTTTATGACGTACTGCACATCAAGGGCAATAGAGGCGCGCTTCCCGCACAGTTCGTACAAGTCGTGGATTGATTCTCAGTTCACCAGAACCTTAATTTTGGATCATGTTTCTCTGAGATATTCAAATAAAATAAGTTGAAAGAATTTTCCTCTTTAATGGACTCAACCGCGTTTCCCCCCCGCATTTTGTGCGTTCGGTTTTAAAAAGAAGTAGCAAAGAGCAGCATGATTGACATAAAAAAACCTATAGAACGAATAAAGGCAAAAAAAAAGGAGCAAATTCTTGTTTTTCAGACCCATTTTTTTCTAGTGTTGTTAGGGCATGAAGAGTTTAGATGGGTCGCCTGTCAGATTGAGGTCACCCATGCAGTGGAAGTGGCCGAGGCCCGCTCTTAAGAGATGGTCCAGATTCAAAAGTAAAAATAAACCACCGGGCGAACGGATGCCAAAAGACCTGTCGTGGTGAGCTCCGATCCGATGACAGGTGCATGCGGGATCTCTGCTCGAGGAGACGAAGAGCGGCGGAGGTCGGGAGGAGCTCTGCTTGATAGCTCGAGCAAGCGTGGAGCGGTGTATATAGTGCTTTTTGCTTAAGGTTGACTTGAGGTCGATCGTGTAATGTGCGAAGTCGACCATAACAAGGTTTTTGCCCAAGGCATGCGATAACTGATATGGAGGCGTTGTTTCCAAAAAAATAATATGAGCATTTTAGACCTTGCGAGCCAACATAATCCAGTTGGGTCTTGAAAAACGTGGCAAACAACGAGACAAACATCAAAAAAGATAACGAAGACTTTATTTATCTCCGAGCGCAACACGGCGGAGTACATTGTGAAAAAAAAGCAGTTTATAGTACGGAGAAATTCTAACGATGCTGTGATGTGCCGTTATTGGTGTTGAAGCTTGCGTGTGGTACTGCAGAAATAGTCTGCGCTGCTTGCCACGACACTCCCCGTCTTTGCATGTATTCACGAGCCTCGTCTCTGCCTTCAAATACAAACACGTTCACCCTAGTACCGCCCCTTGCCTGCACCATGTATATGCCCGACGCCAGATCTGATAATTGTATGATGATTTGTATGGATTGATGAGCAAGTGGCTGCATCTAGCAAAATTTAGTTAGAAAAAAAAGAATTCCGGCATTTTCCGAGTGAGACATGTACATCCAGTTGAATCGTAGAGACACTTACAGATGTGATCTCAGGCTCCTCTTCACGGGGCTTCGTCTGGGTCTCTATGCGCTGCGGCATACTGCGCTGTGATGAAAATGCCGTATGGGTCTCGATTGCTTTGAGATGTGGTCGAGTGGGTGTCGTTAGGAGTCTATATAGGAGACGCGTCCGGGAACATGAAAAGCTTGTGTTGGCGCAAACAAAACGCGGCTGTTCGTGATGGGCGCTGGAAAAGTCAAGCAACCATTCTACCTTTCTGGACGTTCACTTTAGTTCTGCCCCCCACCCTTTCACCTTCCGCTTTTAACTCTTTTCTCTCTTTGCTGGCTTGACATCTATCCACCCTGTATAAAAAAATGCTGCCCCCCCCACCCCCCCCCCCCACCCCCCACCTCGTACATAGAAACAACGCTCCCATATCGTACAGGTGTCTGGAGTCTTCGATTATGGGCCAGGCACATGCTTACGTACGTGTCTTTAAACCTGCGTTCGCCCCCCCGGCTTATTTGTTCTAATGTCCTTATTTTACTTATGATTAGGTGTTTGACCATGGTGACGCTGGTCTCATCCCACAGACGTTCTTGGTGTGCCTTCGCATCCCTGACCTTCACCGAATGGTAGCAATACTATTTTTCGTGAAACGGACTATTTGCTCCACAACTATGCTGTGTTAAACTGCCTTCTAATCCACTAAATCTTGCTTTCAGGAGATCACTAGTGGGGAATAACTTGATAGCTTGGCATCATGGCAAAGGTTATGAACATCTAACTGAGTGATCAGAGAGATACTTTTAGATGGTCTTTACAACAAAATAGGAGGTTTAGTGTAAGATCTATGTATATGATGTTTATCACCTCCAATGTTGTCTGACGCAATCATATTATATGGAAGCTTAAATTGTCCTTAAAAATTAAAATATTCATGTGGTACTTAATTAAAGGTATAGTTCTAACCAAAGATAATCTAGCTAAGAGACAATGGAAAGGAAGTTTAAAGTGTAACCTTGACGAATCTATTAAGTATCTTTTTTTATTGTCAAGTAGCTAGACTTGTATGGCGAATGGTACAATTTTCTTTTAATATCACACCTCCATTGAATATAGACCATTTGTTTAATGGCTGGTTAACAGGGGTGGATAGCAAACTTAGAAACAAAATCTTGGTTGGAACTATTTTCCTTTGTTGGGCTATTTGGCTTTCTAGGAATGATGTGGTTTTTAACAACACCCGAGCTTTTACTCCTATGCAGGTGATCTCCAGGGGTACACATTGGACACGCTTCTGGTCGCTGCTGCAAAAGGAGGAGGACAGACCCCAAATATTATGGGGATACCGTGTGCTTGAAACCACCATCATGGATGTTTTTCTACGAATGGTTGGTTCTTTAGTAGTAGATTTCATAATGTAATAGATTTCATAATGGATAGGTTTGGAGATATTTTCCTTCCTGCGTGTTTTTAAAATTTCAACATTTGTGTTGATTTTATAATAATGAACGGCTACATGCAAGTCGATGCAGAGGCTGGAATATTGAAATATATTCCCATTTCTAAAAAATCAGGTTGTCCCGCAACACATAGTCGAAAGGTATCGCATGCGTGTTGGTTCTACGTTTGCTTTGTACGACTGCTTTGGCCAACGTGGACAGGCCGCCGTAGAAAAAAACGCCAACGGGTATTTTGTTGGGCCTTCTTGGGCTGCTGTTGTTTTCGCTCTTGGTGCGAAACCTGGCGACTACATGGTGTTCAAAATCAAGGCCCCGAGAGCGGTCAATATAACCCTGTATTGTGGTGGAGGGGTGCAGAAATACCTACAGCAAGGAGGTTTGTCGCTACCCTCGAACGCGTCACTGGGTTCTGTTCTCGGCTGTCCGTGCAACATTTGCCGTTTCGTTTTCAATGCTAGTGCTATAATGGTTGATGATGTGCTGCACCACAAAATTACTGAAGTTTGTCGTCGGGTCAAGCCCGCTGTACCGTTGTACTTGTCTAGGTTGAAGATTCCAGATGACAACAACCTGATGGTATTTTTTGAAATTACATGTGTTCTTGCAGTCTTTTTCGGTTTCGTACTAATAAAGCTGTCTTTGTAGGTTTTCAACGACGTGTACTCGAGGTCCTACGTGGAACCACTGATGGACAGCCGCATTCAGAAAGTCCACCTTGTGTGCGGCTCTGGGGAACCTACTTCTGCAATGCTGACTATGGGTTTCGATAATAGAGCTATCATTAGTGGTGGTTGGGCCGGTTTCATCGAACGACACCAACTCTGTGACGGTTTAACTTGCATCTTCCATCTTGATAAGTTCATGGGCTCTGCCACGGTTGCGATTTTTGTGTAGTTTGAATGTTACTAGCTAGGCGTTGCGGTAGAAGAACAAGGGCTACGACGAAGAGATTGCACTAGTGCTGCTTCTTTTTACCCTTGATGTCTGTCAATAACAAAGTGATGGCGCATATTGTTGGCAAAATTGAGTCGTGCAAAATTACATTTATCTACAATGAAAAATGTACATCTTGCCTGTTGGGATCTGCAAGTTTGTAAACTGGAAGGCATGCGAGGCGGTTTGCCCGCAGCTCGGATACGTGCCACGCCATGAGGAACGAACTGATATTTATGCATTGTTTTTCGATGCAGTAAAAATGATTTTATATTTCAGCTGTATTGGCATATCTCTAGATTGTTTCGTGTTCACTTGTTTCACGAAAAAAAATCTATAAACGATATGCAAGAACAACAACAACTGCTGTTACAACAAGGGACAAGAAATGACACCACAATTGTTGTTTCCTTAAATATGAACTGAGCTTTCATTGTTCATTCAATGCTTCTGACAAAGATGCTTCGATTGACTCCATCTTTTTCCTCCAGGACTCTTCACTTTCCGAGGGCGTCCATGAAGCATGCACGGCATTAGCGTACTCGTCTATGAGATCCTTCCAAACCCAAATCCGGCATCCGTTTGCCTAAAGCACAAAAAATATCGTTATAAAAAAATGCTACTGTACCCGTACAGTGTATGCTAGTTGGATGGAAATGCAGTGGGATGTCAGCTTACGAACCCTTTTTCTGCATTGAATGAAAACACGGTTGAAGTTCCTCTCGGTTCAGGCTGTCTGCACCGATGCCTCCAACCCGCAAGCGCAAAAAAATGGTGGCTCGTTGCCTTGGTCTCTTCGCCGCTGAGTTCTCGAGGAGTAGCTTCTGTCGGTGCTTGAGCTCATTCGGACTATCGGTTGTTTTGCACGCAATGCGGGTTTTAGAGAGAAGGTGGGGAGTATTTGCCGACGGAACGAGAAACAATTTTCAGTTGTGTGCCCCTTCGACAAGCTTCTATAAATAAACGAAAGGAAAAAGTGGTGCGATTGAGCAGTGCTTCTCCACGGCAATAAAAAATTAGAGCACTGTATCTTTAAAGGCTACAATGAGCAGTGCTTCTCCAAAGCAAGAAAAGTAGGGCACTGTATGTCATGCGGGGGCGCACGTACACCAGGCGCCGGAGGGCTCGCAACGTACGCAGGGCTGCAGAGGGGAGCGCGCAGGGCGCGCACGATGACGTGCAGGGCCTGATCTCCACCACGAGTGGTTAAGATAGGAAAGATAGCGTCGCCTTCTATTTTCAGCTAGCTTTCTATTTTCAGTTCCTAAATTCAAGGAGCGTTCAACTCTGATTAGTTGGGGGCCGGTGGCCATATATTCCTGTAACCGCACGTTGGTTTGGCAAGCAAGATTTCTGTTCCATCTAATCTCTCTCTCCCAACGAAAGCCTACGGCAGAGGGGCAAAACCTCGCCGGAGAAGACGGACCAAGGTTACAGTCTCCGTAGCCGAGGGCCAGCTACCCTTGGGCCCGACGCCCTTGAAAACCTGGTATCACGATCTAGGCGATCCAGTTCCTCCCGTGCCCCCTCGCCCGACCCAACCACCGCAGCGCTGACCCCCTCGCCTCGCGTCTCCACCATGGGCGACAACACCACCGCCAACACGGCCCTGCAGGCGACCTTGGACTCCCTGGTCGCCACCATCTGGTCGCTCCAAACGTCCGTGGAGGCCAACGCCCAGGCCATCCAGCGCCCGGAGGCCTCGCGCCGGAGGCCACGCGGCCGCCGCAGGGGGGCTCGCCCACCCTAGCGAACTCCGGCTCCGGGGATTACCACCAAGACCGATCGCTGCGTTTCCAGAAGCTCGACTCTCCATGCTACGACGGCAAGTCGGATCCTCTGATCTTTATCAATCGCTGTGAATCTTATTTTCATCAACAACGAATCATGGAGGAAGAGAAGGTCTGGATGGCGTCGTACAACCTCGAGGACGGCGCCCAGCTGTGGTACTACCAAGTACAGCAGGATGGGGGCACTCCTTCCTGGCGCCACTTCAAGGAGCTTCTCCACCTGCACTTTGGGGCACCCCTCCGTTCCAACCCCCTCGGCGAGCTGGCGGCGTGCCACCGCACGGGGACTGTGGAGGAGTACCAGGACCGGTTCCAGGCGTTGTTGCCTCGCGCCGGCCGCCTGGACGAGGCGCAACGCGTTCAGCTGTTCACGGCGGGCCTCCGGCCTCCCTTGAGCCACGACGTAGAGATCCACAACCCGCAGTCGCTGGCGGCGGCCATGAGCCTCGCTCGCAAGATCGAGCTGCGGAACAGCTACGTCATGCCACCCACACGCACGCCCCTGCGCGATCCTCAGCGCAATCGCCCTCTTCTTCCAGCACCAGCGGCGCGCCTCGCTCTGCCGGCACCCACGGCCGACAAGTCCGCGCCGGCCAAGATCACGGTGGAAGGTCGGTCCGTCAAGCGGCTGACCCAGGGAGAACAGGAGGAGCGCCGCCGGCTTGGCCTATGCTACAAATGCGACGAGAAGTTCGGTCGTGGGCATAACCGCGTCTGCAAGCGATTGTTCCTCCTCGACAGCGTGGTGGACGACGAGGACACCGACGAAGATGCCGCGGCGGATGCGACCCTAGCCACAGAGACGCCGGTCTTCTCCCTACATGCGGTCGCGGGCATACCGACTTGCGACACGATGCAGATCAAGGTGTCGCTGGGCGCCACCACCCTCATCACGCTCCTCGATAGTGGCTCCACCCACAACTTCATCGCCGAGGTGGCGGCGCTGCGCATCGGGCTGCCTGTCCAACCCCGGCCGCGCCTCATGGCGATCGTGGCCAACGGCGAGAAAGTCGCCTGCCCCGGCGTGATCCGGAACACGCCTATCACCATCGACACCACTGACTTTCACGTCGATCTCTTTGTCATGCCACTTGCAGGGTACGATCTGGTACTAGGGACTCAGTGGATGGCAACCCTGGGACCGATCGTCTGGGACTTCACCGAGCGCACCATGTCCTTCACGCGCCATGGGCGCGACTTCTGCTGGATGGGCCTGTCGACGCCCAGTGCACCGGGGCTCAGCGCCGCGACGGCCAGCGAGTCCCTCCTCGATGAGCTGCTAGGGTCCTTCGGGGATGTCTTCGCCGAGCCTAGAGGACTACCCTCCAAGCGCGCCCGCGACCGCGGCATCATCCTCAAGCCGGGCGCGCCGCCAGTGGCAGTCCGCCCGTACCGGTACCCGGCGGCCCACAAGGATGAACTGGAGTGGTAGTGTGCCGCCATGATCGAGCAGGGCATCGTTCGCCGCAGCGACTCAGCGTTCTCCACGCCGGTCATCCTCGTCAAGAAAGCGAACGGCTCATGGCGATTCTGCGCCGACTATCGGGCCCTAAACGCACTCACCATTAAGGATGCGTTCCCCATTCCAGTCGTTGACGAACTCCTCGACGAGCTCCACGGCGCGCGGTTCTTCACCAAGTTGGACCTGCGGTCGGGGTACCATCAGGTGCAAATGCGGCCGGAAGATGTCCACAAGACGGCGTTCCGCACCCACGACGGCCTCTACGAGTTCTTGGTGATGCCGTTCGGGTTGTGCAACGCCCCGGCGACATTCCAAGCCCTCATGAACAATGTACTCCAACCGTTCCTGTGTTGCTTTGTACTTGTTTTTTTTGACGATATTTTGATCTATAGCAAGACTTGGGCGGATCATCTTCGTCACCTCCGCGTCGTCCTCTCCGAACTTTGGCGACACCAGCTCTTCGTCTAGCGCACCAAGTGCGCCTTCGGCGTCACCTCGGTAGCGTACCTCGGCCACGTCATTTTTGAGGCCGGTGTAGCCATGGACCCGGCCAGGTGCAAGCCATTCACGACTGGCTAGTACCTCGCTCGGCGCGGGCGGTGCGCGGCTTCCTCGGCTTGGCAGGGTACTACCGCAAATTCATCCACAACTACGGCACCATCGCCGCGCCGCTCACAGCCCTCCTCAAAAAGGATGGTTTCTCCTGAAATGAGGCAGCGGCCGCGGCCGCGGCGTTCGACGCGCTCAAGTCCGCGGTCACCTCGGGGCCGGTCCTCGCCATGCCGAACTTCGCCAAGCCGTTCGTCGTCGAGTGCGACGCCTCGTCGCATGGGTTCGGCGAGGTGCTCGTTCAGGACGGCCACCCGGTGGCGTTTTTCAGCCGCCCAGTCGCGGCCCGCCATCGCGCCCTTGCCGCCTATGAGCGGGAGCTCATCGGCCTCGTCCACGCCGTCCGACACTGGCATCTGTACCTGTGGGGCCGGCGCTTCCTCGTCAAGACGGACCACTACAACCTCAAGTACTTGCTTGATCAGCGGCTCGCGACTAACCCCTAACACCACTGGGTAGGGAAGCTTTTGGGCTTTGACTGCTCCGTCGAGTACAAGCCGGGGACAGCGAACGCGGTGGTCGACGCTCTCTCGCGACGCGATACGACAGACGAAGGGTCCATACTGGCCCTGTTAGCCCCTCATTTTGACTTCGTCTCTCGTCTTCGCCAGGCACAACTCACCGATCCGGCCCTCGTCGCTATCTAGGATGAACTTCGAGCGGGCTCTCGCGGGGCGCCGTGGACGGTCGTCGACGACATGGTGCAGTTTGCCGGGCGCCTGTACATTCCCCCGGCGTCCCTCCTCGTCCAGGAGATCTTGGCCGCTGTCCATGAGGATGGACATGAAGGAGTCCAGCGCACGCTGCACCGACTGCGCCGTGACTTTTATTTTCCTAACATGAAACAGATTGTGCAAGATTTTGTGCGCGCGTGCATCACTTGTCAGCGGTACAAGTCGGAGAACTTGCACCCCGCCGGGCTCCTCCTTCTGCTGCTCGTGCCGCAGGGGGTCTGGACGGACATCGCCCTAGACTTCGTTGAAGCGCTGCCTCGCGTTCGGGGCAAGTCGGTCATCCTGACGGTGGTGGACAGGTTCAGCAAGTACTGCCACTTCATCCCCTTGGCGCATCCGTACTCCGCCGAGTCCGTCGCCCAAGCATTCTTCGCCGACATTGTCCGTCTACACGGCGTGCCCCAGTCCATGGTGTCCGACCGTGATCCGGTCTTCACCTTGATGTTCTGGCACGAGCTCATGCGCCTGACGGGAACCAAGCTGCACATGACCACCGCCTTCTACCCCCAGTCGGACGGGCAATCAGAGGCCGCCAACCGCGTCATCATTATGTACCTGCGCTGCCTCACTGGGGACCGTCCGCGGCAGTGGCTGCGATGGCTTCCGTGGGCGGAGTTCGTCTTCAACACCGCTTACCAAGTGTCGCTGCGGGACACGCCGTTCCGCGTCGTCTACGGGCGTGACCCACCATCCATCTGGTCTTATGAACCGGGGGACACGCGAGTGGCCGCCGTCGCCAAGAGCATGGAGGAGCGCGATGAGTTCCTGGCGGATATTCGCTCTCGCCTTGAACAGGCTCAGGCGTTCCAGAAGAAGCACTATGACAAGACGCAGCGCGACGTGTCGTATCAGGTGGGCGACTGGGTGCTGCTCCATCTACGCCAGCGCGCGGCCGCTTCACTACAACAAGCGGTCACCGGCAAGCTCAAGCCTAGGTACTTCAGCCCCTACCGCGTCACGGAGCTGATCAACGGGGTCGCCGTCCGCCTGGCCCTTCCTCCTCGGGCCCGTCTCCACGATGTCTTCTACATCGGCCTCCTCAAAAAGTTCCACGGACCGCCGCCGGATGTCCCACCACCTTTGCCGCCCATTCACCATGGTGCTGTCGTTCCAGAGCCAGAGCGTGCCGTCCGGTCGCGCCTGGCCCGAGGTGTGCGCCAGATTCTTGTGCAGTGGAAGGGGGAGTCGCCTGCCTCGGCCACTTGGGAAGACATGGCAGCGTTCGTCACTAAGTATCCGGCCTTCCAGCTCGAGGACGACCTGCTCCTCGAGGGGGGAGAGATGTCATGTGGGGGTGCACGTACACCAGGCGCTGGAGGGCTCGCGACGTATGCAGGGCTGCGAAGGGGAGCGCGCAGGGCGCGCACGGTGACGTGCAGGGCCTGGTCTCCACGAGTGGTTAAGATAGGAAAGATAGCGTCGCCTTCTATTTACAGTTAGATTCTATTTTCAGTTCCTAAATTCAAGGAGCCTTCTATTTACAGTTAGATTCTATTTTCAGTTCCTAAATTCAAGGAGCGTTCAGATTAGTTGGGGACCGGTGGCCATATATTCCTGTAACCGCATGTTGGTTTGGCAAGCAAGATTTCTGTTCCATCTAATCTCTCTCTCTCCCAACGAAAGCCTACGGCAGAGGGGCAAAATCTCGCCGGAGAAGATGGACCGAGGTTACGGTCTGCGTAGCCGAGGGCCAGCTACCCTTGGGCCCGACGCCCTTGACACTGTATCTTTAAAAAGCTACTGCGCAATCGATACCGCGGGCAGTTGTTGTGTCACTTCGCTGCAGTCTACCATGCGTGGAAATAATATAACATGTTGAAAAATTGAAAACGTCACCACAATACTGACACGGTGGCGCTTGTTTTTAAAATACATAACTGACAATACAAAAAAGGGCAAAGTGCATGACCAGGCGGTTACAAAAAGCACATGACAAAATACGGGAGACAACGACGACTTTGTTTCCTCAGTGCTGTTGACGTAAAAAATCGTAGATCGGCCTTCAGCGTCGGCACACACAAGAATCTGGGAGCTTCTTGCTCAATTTGACCTACAAATAACAAGGTACAGGTAAAACGTTAAATTACCGAAACATATCGACTGGTGTTCCGAATTGTTCCGCCACAGGAATCGGCCAAGCGTCCGATGCAGCAATAGATCCATCGTCCAAAGCTCCGACCGATTGTGCAGATGAGGCAGCGCCAAACGGGTTAGCGAAGCCTCGGTAAACAACACCTATATCCGAACCCGATCGGCCTGGAGATGACAAACAGACAAGTTGCGCGTCGACCGATGGTATTTATATCTAGGCTGGATAAATTGTGGTAAAAAATAAATAAAAACAAGATTAAACAAATCTAACCCTGTCAAATCTAGTAAATAACAATAACTTGTGATAACAGCAAGAAACAAGTTAGACTAAACAGATTAATCTAACAAGAACAAGTTGATACCTAGATCCAATCTGTTCGATAACTTGAAATAATACACGATAGAGAAAGAAGCGATGCGCCGTCAACCTTGAGCCTATCTGTCTCGTTCAACGCGGAACTCGAAGATCAAAGTCGATGCAGCCCCACGTGCAGGAAAGAACTCATAAAAGAAAAATCTACGGCAGATAAGGTGAAGCCATCGAAAAAAGAAAAAAAAGGATTTGTATATTGATCATTGGATACATTTGGTACATGCTCGAGGGCAGTTATTTATAGCCTAAACTATAAACCATAGTCGATTATAATGTATAACTTTCTTGACAAAAAAAAATAAACTTTTCTAAACAAAAATATAAAAGATTACCTGCTGACGTAAAAGATTACTTGCTGACCTACCTCCGCCACCTCTTTCCACGATTCATGGGCTACGACGCTCTTTCCATGCCACACCCTCACCGTCAAGGTCGTCAGCGCCAACCCTGTGCGCGCCTAGGGGCCACCGCCACCGCATCCCCCTGCGCGCCACGCATCGCCGAGTGCCTCGTCGGGGATGAGACCGGCGCCATCGTATTCACAGCCTGCAACGACCAAGGTGCTTACTACTTGATTGATTGGCGCCTCTACTGTTTATTTTCTGCTGTAAGGCGAGGCGCATGGAGGGATAGATAGATTTTGGGAGCCCCGATTTGATATTCTGATTGATTGCACCAACAACTTGGATGCCCAACATGCAAGGAATCATTGGCCTTATCTCTTTAGGACAAAACCTAGGGAATCGGTGCTATTTATTTTTTCAGTTCCAATGATGGATGGGATAGCTGGTACCAGAATTATGCGCTACTTAGTTCAGACAAGTGAGAGTCGATCTTCTTTTATGCACAACGGTAGTCTACAAGAAGCCAACCGTGCGCTGTATCAGTGGTCAAAACTGCCTATCCGCCGTTCCGCTTTATCCCTATCCTTTTTTTTGACCTTTTGCGCACTTTAATTGTTTCAGGTGTTGTATCATTCTGAAGTGAATAGCAGCACACTACTCCTAATTCTGGTTCTGGAAGGATGAAAATACGTGTCTTAGCAGTTAATGTTTGCTATTTTTTCCTTTGTGAATTATTTTGCACCCTGCTTGGGACTAAAAGTCTTTGTTATTGTTGTTGAATTATGTTTCACCCAATGTGCATGTCATTATTTCTGATCACAGCTCATCATCTATGTTATTTTGGCATTCGCTGTTGCTATCAGTACATTCACAGTGCTGATTAGTAGTAACTTTATCTTCTCTTGCGCAATTAGATTTTAGGGGCCTCAAAGCATGTCAAATTAAGAAAATTTAAGAGCCATATTTCACTTGTCCTGTTTGTTATCCGGTAGACAGCCACCGACTGGCAGCTTGATTTCAAGGTTTGCAAAATAGTAAAAATGAAAGCACAGTAACCACCTTTTCAATTTACAACTGACCCCTGGGTCCTCTATTTCCATATTCATGCCGTATCTGTGCCAGATAGCATTTATTCTTGACTTGTTTATCTTTTTCTTCAGTTGCATTGCATGGCGTCATGGGAACATTATGATTCATGATTTATTTGACAATGTATGTTACTTGCCCTGGGCTTACGATGAACTCGCTCTCCTTCTACGCAGTTGATTTGCTGAAGCCCGATGCCACAGTGATCTTGCGCAATGCTAAAATTGACATGTTCAAAGGATCAATGAGGCTTGCGGTTGACAAATGGGGTCGGATTGAGGCTACAGAACCTGCCAGCTTCACAGTGAAGGAGGACAACGACCTGTCACTAGTAGAGTATGAATTGGTTAATGTGGCTGAGTAATTGACCAAGTGTTTCTGCCCCTTTTCCGTGCCATAAGAAGGAAGTACCATGGATGAACATTATAAAGCCTTTGTAAGCGAGTTTATTTGTTACAGTGGTAGTAGATAATTAAGGTGAAGGTTGTATCGTTCCTGTTAGAACTTTGGATTGAGTAAGCTGAGTTGACCTTGCATCTATGAGATTGTCTTTCCATTCATCTTGGTACTGCCTGTCTTGCTGCACTCGCTGGAGATGAGTGGCATGGCGTATTTTTTTTTGGCGATGCTAATCATCAGGTGGCGCACTGTGTCCGTCGTATGATTGAAGATCAGCGGCCCGTTGGTTGTCTTGTCCCTCCGGTTCTTCTTCTCTGCTGCAGACTACTGCTCTCTTTTTCTTCTCTAGTGTATACAGTTTTTAAATCTGTTTTGTTAGCAAGTGGTTTGGTAGCAATGTTTGGCCAAGAAAGGAAGGCCTACCTTGTGGTTGCCTATCCTCCGATCTAGTTACAAACCAGACTTGCTAAAAAATGGCGATGCTTATTATGTTGGTGTGAGGCTACGGAAACAGAGGCCTAACCTGACGCGTGCATCTCCGGCGAGGCGAGGCGAGGCGACATGGAAGGAGACGTCGCCGGCTCCGGCGAACCTTCCAAGGACAAGGAGCATGAGAACGCGTCGGTGGAGATACTTTTCGCGGGTGTGCCGCCTCCGCCGTGGTGGAGGCAGGTGACGGTGCGGTCGGTGGTGGCCAGCGTGTTCCTGGGCACCATGTTCAGCTTCATGGCCATGAGGATGGGGATGACCATTGGCCTGGTGGCGTCCTTCAACATGGCTGCGAGCATGGTGAGCTTCTTCGTCCTCAACTCGTGGACACGGCTGCTGGGCCGCTGCGGCGTGCCAACCCCGGCCTTCAACCGCCAGGAGAACGTGGTGGTCCAGACCTGCGTCATCGCCTGCTCCACACTAGCGTTCTACGGCGGCTTCATGAGCATTCTGCCGGACATGTCGGAGACGGTGGCCAAAGCAGCCGGCGGGCCAGGCACAGGCAACAGCTTGCGCACGCTGCCTATGAGCAAGATCATCGCCTTCAGCTTCCTCACCGGCTTCAGCAGCTTGTTCATCGCGCTACCCTTGACCAAGGTTTATGATTTTAATTTTAATTTTCGTTTCTTCAAGTTGATCGAAGAATGAATTAGTATTTGATTTGGTTTGATGGCAGGTCATGATTCTGGACTACAAGTTGCTGTACCCATCCGGTTCAGCGATCGCCGGACTTGTCAACAGCTTCCACACGGCAAAGGGGGCGGCAATAGCAACGTACTACTTGCTACTTGCTCCATTCCAAATAATTAGTTGTTTTGATTTTTTTAGATATATAAATTTTGCTACTAAAATTTTTTAGCCAAAAACGTCACATCGAATATTTGGACACATGCATGAAGTATTAAATATGGGTAAAAAGAAAAACCAATTACACATATGGGTTGTTGTCGGCGTCATGAGGACGGGAGTTCCCACCCCACCCAACAAATCAGAAGGTAAAACGGGCCGGCAAGGCCCATCGCGAGCATCGAGGCCCGGCCCGGCGCGGCCGCCTCCAACGATGTCAAACCGGGCAAAAGCGTAGGCGGACCCGCCGGTCAGGGCGGTTCCTTAGCCTATAAGGAATTACCCCCAGCCGGGGATTTTTACTGCGCCGACACGATGCATGGGTGGGGCCCACCACGGCGCGGCTTCCCCATAAGGAAACATGATTACGGAGAGACGTGCGATCAGATCGAGCTCTGACCGGGGCAGGGGGAGCCCCTCCCCCCGGTCACGTCCTGCCAACCCGGCAAAGGACGGTGCAGGCGGGGCCCACCGCCTGGACCCCCACCACGTCGGTCGAAGGCCCCGGGGTCAGGAGAAGACCCCGGGACGGCACCACCACGCGCCTCGAGGATCTCGCAAGCCCCACGAACACCTCGGGTGTCGGCCTAACCACCCCGGGGTGCCCTGAGAAGACCCCGGTAACCGACCGGGTGGGACCCGTAGGATAAGACGACGTCAGAAGGGCGGCGCCACTTGCAGGGAGGCGCCCCCCAGCGAGGCGCCGCATTCACACCCAAGGACGGTGAATCTAAGTCGGTAAAACCCCTCCCTGGGCCCAGGGGAGAGGCTATAAATAGGATATCAGGGCAACATGTAAAAAGGGAGACGAAAGTCCCACAACACATCTGCTACAAGCTCACTCGAGCAAGAGAACAAGAACGCCACACACACAGAACGTAGGGTCTTACGCTTCGGAGCGGCCCGAACCTGTCTAAACTCTTTGTCCCACGATTGAAATATCGCTGCATGTTACACCCCTGGCTGAATCTCTAAACGGGGGTTCCCATGAATCCCTGCTGGTGGTCCTCACCCACCGTCAGCTGGCGCGCCAGGTAGGGGGTGTTGGCGCGTGAAGTCTTCATCCTCGACGAAGAACCTCGGATTGAAGCAATGGCGAGCCGCTCTGACCGTTCCGACGGCGAGAGCGGAGACGAACACGCCCCCCGATGGGGGCTCTCTGCGGCGAACGCGGGTGCGGCGAGGCCAATTCCGTCGCCTCCCGCGCCCGACGGGCGCCAGCCGGCGTTGTTCGCTACGGCGCCACCCCGTCTCGACGCTCCCAGATCCGCCTCTAGGGGTACCACGTCGGCCAACGTTCGGTACGCTCAACTTCGGGCGGAGGCCCAATGACGCGCGGTTCGGCAGGCGTCCCATACGCCTGCTAGGACTGACCGCGGTGGCGTCCCCCGGGGGGAAGCGCTGGTCGCGGCTCAAGCGCTGCTACGCCACCCTCCGGTGCGAGCAGAGCCAGGGTCCCCTGAGGAGCGCTGGCTTGATGAGCTGGCCAGCCTCGTGGGGAAGGCCTGTCTCAAAACGAGGACTCAGGGTTCTCGAGCGACGGCTGGGGGCTCCTCTCGAGGAGGCCACCGGCGACCACCACGACCACCCGCTCCGGCGGGGTCACCCACAAATGGGACGCATAACCTGCGTTCCCGGCTTCAAGAAATCAGGGCGAGCGAAGACGCCCGAACCACCCTCGAGCGCGCTCACGAGTGCCGCCGAGAGGCCAGGGAGGGGCACGCTTCCTCTGGCTCCCCTGTCTGTGGCATGCGCGAGCAGGGAGATTCGGTGGACAACGACATCGGGCCCTACGGGGCCGGGTACCGAGCGTTCATCGCCAACTTGCGTCGGGTCAACTGGCCCACCAAGTTCCAGCCGGATCTCCCAGAGAAGTATGACGGCACCATCGGCCCATAGGAGTTCCTCCAGATCAACTCCACGGCCATTCAGGCTGCAGGTGGAGGGCCCCAGGTCATGGCCAACTACTTCCACGTCGCCCTTAAGGTCACGGTGAGGTCCTGGTTGATGAATCTACCCTAGGAATCGGTCGGTTACTGGTGAGATTTGTGCGAACAGTTCATCACCAACTTCTCCACGTCGTTCAACCGACAGGGGACCAGAGGTGACCTGCTCGCCGTCATGCAACTCAAGGGCGAAACGCTGCGGCAATACATCCAGCGTTTTAGCCAGGTGCGCAACACCATCCCGCGCATCACACCCTCGGCCGTAATCATGGCGTTCACCGAGGGCGTCACCAACAAGCGTCTCATGGGCAAGCTCGAGACGCGCAATGTTGAGACCGTCTCCGAGCTGTTCGCTTTGGCGGACAAATGCGCCCGGGAGGCCGAAGCGCAGCAGCGCTCCGAGCGCCGCGGCGTTCCGGGTAAGCCTGCCGTACCGGAGCACACCCGGTCCGGCTGGCCCGACAACAAGAAGAACAAGCGGAAGGCTGCCACAGTCCTGTTGGCGGCGGAGGGCCGCAACAAGCAACAACCCGGCCAGGCTCCTACAGGAGGTGCCCCTAGGCCCGGCGAGGGATTCCAAAAGCCGGCGCCCGCCAAACCTGGGGCTGGCAAGTGGTGCGAGATCCATCGAACCGAGTGGCACGACCTCACCGAATGTCGGCTGGTCAAGGGGCTCGCCGAGGACCACCGCAAGGAGGGTGGCGATCGCCGCCTCGACGATGACGACGCTTCGGAGGAGCAACCGCGCTGCCATCCCGGAGGAGGGCCAAGCTCCGCTGGAAGGAAGTTTGCAGTGTCTCGCCGGCGCCAGAAAGCTCCCGGCTCATGAAGTGGTACTCCCATCACTTTCGACCGGAACGACCACCCCGACAACATGGCGGGGGTCAGGTTACTCCCTGTGGTAGTAACCCCCACTATCTGCAACATCGGGGTGGCCAGGGCCCTCATCGACGGGGGAGCGGGCTTGAACCTCCTCTCCCTTGAGCTCTACCACAAGATGCAGATCGGGGAACGCAAGCTGCAGCCGTCGAAACCCTTCTACGGTGTCGGCGAGGGGAAAACCATCCCCTTGCGGCAGAACAAATTGCCGATCATGTTCGAGGAGCGGAACAACTTCCACACCGAGAACATGATCTTCGATGTGGCACACTACGACCTCCCCTACAACGCCATCCTCGGTCGCCCCGCGCTGGCCATGTTCATGGCTGCCGTCCCTTACGCCTACGGTACTCTAAAGATCCCGGGGCCTTCCGGGGTCATCACCGTCAAGGCAGACGTCCAAGGGGCTGTATACTGCGCCGAGAAGCTGTACGACTCCATGGCAGCGGTCGCCCTCGAGAAGGACAAACGCCCCAACTCGGCATCATCCCCGCCGGTGAAGCAGAGGTTCTCCCTCGACGATGCGGCCCTCACCAAGGAGATCTACCAGGGGGAGCCCTTTCACGAGTAGTGACGACAGGGGCCCAGCTAGGCGAAAAATAGGAAAGCGTGCTCATCACCTTCCTCCAGGCTAATGTCCATGTGTTTGCATGGAAACCGTCCGACATGCCTGGGTTCCCTAGGGAGGTAATCGAGCACCGCCTGGCCGTGCACCCCGACGCACGGCCCGTCCAGCAAAAAATCCGGTGACAAGCTCCAAAGAGGCAAGACTTCATCCGCGAATAGGTGTGGAAGATGTTGGATGCGGGGTTCATACGGGAAGTCTTCCACCCTGAGGCCAACGGCAAGCTCCGCATGTGCGTGGATTACACCGATCTCAACAAAGCATGCCCCAAAAGATCCTTTTCCGCTACCCCGCATCGACCAGGTTGTCGATTCCATGGTGGGATGCGACCTCCTTTGTTTTCTGGATGCGTACTTCGGGTAGCACCAGATAAGCATGGCAAAGGAGGACGAGAAGAAGACCTCGTTCACCACCTCGGTGGGAACGTACTGCTGCGTCTGCATGCCCTTTGGGCTCAAGAACGCGGGTCCCACCTTCCAGCGGACCATGCGTATCACTCTTCAGGACTTGCAGTCCCGCAATGTCGAAGCATATGTCAATGACATTGTGGTCAAGACCCCGCAGCAGGAGTCCCTCCTGCGGGATCTGTCGGAAGCATTCGATAGCCTACGCACCACCCGGCGCAAGCTGAACCCCGAGAAATGCGTGTTCGAGGTTCTAGCAGGGAAGCTCCTGGGCTTCCTAGTATCAAGCCGAGGCATCGAAGTGAACCCTCAGGAGGTGGAAGCGATCGAGCGCATGCAACCCCCAACCCGGCTAAAAGAGACAAAATGCCTCACGGGTTGCATGGCGGCCCTCGGGCGCTTCATCTCCAAGCTCAGGGAGAGGGGTCTCCCTCTCTTCAAATTGCTGAAGAAGAACGGCCATTTCGAGTGGACCCCGGAAGCCGATCAGGTGCTCCGGGAACTAAAAGCGTATCTCTCCTCCTCACCGGTACTGGTAGCACCACGGGATGGGGAAGCCCTGCTCCTCTACATCTCGGCAACCCCGCAAGTGGTAAGCGTAGTGCTGGTAGTGGAAAGGGAAGAGGAATACCCCGGGCAGTGTACGGCTAGCCCGGGAGAAGGTAGCGACCTCGGGGGCAAAAAACCAGACCACGGGGAGCAGGAGAAACCCGGGGAGGAAGCCTCAGACCCCGGAGAGCCAGAAGGAAAACAAACTATGGTAGGGCAGCCTGTTGCCGACCCCGGGATCACCCAGGACAGACACGCAAGGCCACCCCGCCGTACGCAAAGGCCGGTATACATTGTGAGCGTGGTACTCCGGGATGCAAAAGAGCGCTATCCACAAGCGCAGAAGATGATGTACGCCGTCCTGATGGCGTCCCGCAAGCTGCGACACTACTTCCAGGCGCATCAGGTTACCGTGGTCACGTCGTACCACCTATCCCATATGCTACGAAATCGGGAAGGGACGGGACACACGGTGAAATGGGGATTCGAGCTGGCAGAATTCGGCCTCCAGTTCGCACCCTGACACGGCATCAAGAGCTAAGAGCTCGTCGACTTTGTCGCAGAATGGACGCCTGTCCCCGACGTCGAGCGTCCGAAGGCTACCGCCACCCCGACAGTCGACGACAACGAGCCTTGGACCTTGGAGTACTGGACCATGAATTTTGATGGGTCGCTCACCCTCCAAGGGCCCCGCGCCAGGGTGGTCCTCACCGCCCCGGACGGTCACACCCTCAAGTACGCCGGGCTTCCAAGCCACGAACAACATGGCTGAATACGAGGGTCTCCTGGCCGGGCTCCGAGCGGCTGCCGGACTGGGGGTACTCCGCCTTTCTAATTAAGGGGGACTCCTAGCTCGTGGTAAACCAGGTCTCCAAGGAGTACCGGTGCGCCGACCCTTAGATGGTACGACGAATGGAGCGGCATTTCGACGGACTGGAGCTGCGATACCTTCCCCGAAATGAGAACACTAAGGCCAATGAGCTATCCCACCTCGCGTCCTCATGAGCTCCATTACCCCCGGGGTGTTCGAAGAAAGGCTATGCCAACCTACCGTCACGGCCGCCGACCGTGCCGAAGGGGGAACCCCGTCCTCGAGCGGAGGGGGGGGGGGGACCAGGCCCAGCCACCCGCCGAGCTAACCCTGCTCTCGGCTAGTTCTCAGGGACCCTCGTGGATGGATGACATCCACAGCTTCCTAAAAGAAAATATCCTTCCCGAGGATGATGTCGCTGCAGAACGGATCGCACGACAGTCCAAGCGCTACGTCATGGTAGATGGGGATCTATATCAGCGTGGCACGGACGCGGTCCTTTTGCGGTGCATCATCGGGAAGAAGGTGGCGAGAAGCTCGCCGATATCTATGAGGGCGAGTGTGGAAGTCACTCGGCTTCCCACATGATGGTTGGTAAAGCCTTTCGGCAAGGTTTCTACTGGCCAACAACCAGGATGCAGCCGAACTCGCTCAGCGCTGCAGGGTGTGTCAATTCCACGCAAAGCAGTCTCACCAACCAGCATAGGCACTCCAAACCATTCCCCTATCATGGTTGTTTGCAGTCTGGGAGCTCGACATTTTGGGACCTTTCCCAAAAGCCGTTGGGGGTTACGGATGGTTGTATGTGGCGATAGACAAGTTTACCAAATGCTCGGAGGTCTCCGCGGTCGTAACGGCCAGCAAGACTTCAACTCTCAAGTTTATCAAGGACCTGGTAGCCCGATTCGGGGTCCCTAATTGCATCATCACCGATAACGGGACCCAGTTCACAAGCAACCTCTTCGGAGACTACTGCGATGACATCGGCATCAGGCTCAGCTTTGCATCTGTTGCTCACCCAAGAAGCAACAGATTGGCGGAAAGAGCAAATGCAGAAGTCCTCAAAGGGTTGAAAACTAGAACTTACAACGAGCTGAAGAAACACGGCACCGGTTGGATAGACGAGTTACCAGCTGTGGTCAGGTCAAACCGCACCACACCCAGTTGAGCGACTGGCGAAACGCCTTTCTTCCTCGTCTACGGTGCTAAAGCGGTCCTCCCGGCCGAGGTGACGCTAGGAAGCCCGCATGTACGGACCTACAACGAAGAAGATCAAGATCACCTACGGCAGCAAGACGTCCTCTACCTCAAGGAAGTTCGGTGTAGGGCGGCACTCCGGGCTGCTCGCTATCAGCAAGCCCTCCGCCGCAAGCACCAGCGCCACGTACAACCAAGAACCATCCAAGTCGGAGACCTGGTCCTCCGCCGGTTCCAATCACGTGAGGGGAAGAACAAACTCTCCCCCATGTGGGAAGGCCCCTTCTGTGTCATGGAAGAACGCCGGCCCGGGGTATTCAGGCTCACCGACAAGGACGGAATGTAGGTACCCAACGTCTGGAACATCGAGCATCTCTGTAAGTTCTATCCGTAGATGGGAGGGGGTCCTAATGTCCCGACATGATGGCCAAGTACTCCATGGACCTGCTTCCACACAATACTTGGCCAGGGGCTCCCATCTATATACAAACACCCTTCCATTTGTAATAATTCAATTTGGGCATCTTTTGCATGAATTTTTGAAGTTTTTTACTTGGATGTGGGGGTCCTAGTGCTCCGGCATGAGGGCCAAGTACCCCGCGGACCCGCTTCCGATCAGTACTTGGTCGGGGGCTCCCATACGCGTAGTTATCTTTCGGTTCAATTTCCTTGTGAATTCTGAAACATTTTCTTGTGAAAGATTTTGTCTCTAGTGGATGCTTGCCATGTGTCAAGAGAAGAGCGAACTTACTCGAACAGCGAACAATCGGCTGGGGGCCAAAAAGGCTCTTCCCGGACAACTCCGACTCCCTGCTTGGTCCCCGGACCCTAGGATCAGTTGCCCTCTGGGAATCCTACACGCTCGCCACCACATGCTCGTCTCGACAAGGGACCTTGACTAATGCGCGGTGGCCCATCCCGGGGTAGAAGTCTGAGCATGAACAAAAACTAAGGAATATGTTCTCCACACACAAAAGGCCACTTGCTAGCTGGGGTCCTGATATCCCGGGGTCCTGAAACGAGAAATTTCATATATTTCTTGGTACAAGTACATAGATACAGGCAAAAGGCGCACCGGCCACGGCCGCCCGACGACCATGGCGAGGACACATGAAGCTGCCGCGAGAAATCCCCGAGTACAACCGGGGAAGAAGGCAAAAGCTGACCTGGTGGGGTTGGAAGGAAGCCAACACCTGCAACCATGAATGGGGCCAAGCCTACCTCTGCGCCCACACAGGGAGGTTCCACGCAATGGTCAGCACGGGCGCCATCACCGCGGGCGGTGACGGCACTCCTGCATCATGTTCGCGGCCTACAAGCGAAGAGGAAACGATGCTCGCTGACCCCGTTTTGCTGGATCAGTGGCCGAAGCCCCACGCGCACCAACCGTGAGCAGAGGAAGAGGAAAGGCGAGATCACTCTGTAGCTCGGGATGCGTGGGGTGGAGAAAAAACTAGGAAGCTTCGCCTTCCAACAGCTCAGACCACCACCACTTCACAGAGCAACAGTGTGCTCTCGCCGGGAACGCGCTCAGGCCGCTGGGTTCCGACCAGAAAACCTCAACACTGGCCAGAGGAGCATGACGCCGCCCGCAGGCAACACCGGAAGAAGCAACTGCTCGCACTAGGGAGGATGAAAAGGACTGCAAGCCCTCCACCTGGTGACAGGAGCAGCAACATCCAGAGATACCAAGGCCCAGGCCATCCTGGGATGTTACAGCTCATCGGTGACGGCAAGAGGCCGCCAGCCCTGGCGCGACCACTACTCCTCCAACCCGAAGGATGGAGCAGCAGCACCAGCAATGGGGCTAGCGGCAATCCTAACAGCAACCGCTCGCCGGGGGTTCCAAGGATGAAGAACCCCCGGGCGGTTGCCATGGACTTCCCGAGAAACAAGCCCCTCCTTCGACCCCTCTCAACTACGCTCAGGGGGGAGGGAGAAGGAAGGAAGGGAGAGTTCTTCGGGATGACCCCAAGCCCGCCAAAGAGCCGCCTCCTCAACGCTCCAATCACACCGCGGCTCCCCGGGGCCGCGACGCGTCTTCGGCCCGACTTAGCTGCGCTGGACTTAGCTGCGCTGGGGGAAAGGGGAACCGGTCATGCCGGGGCCCCTTGGATGCTCTACTAACGGCGGAGCGCCTACTAAGGGAGAGGCCTGCGGGGGCACACCCCCCGGATCCGCGTGAGATGGAAGAGAGCCGGAGGACGCATAGCTGATGGGGGGAAGAAGAAGCCCTCGCTGCCTTGCCTTTTATAGGCCGGCCGGTCCGGCGGATTGGGAGCCAAAGATTCCCGAAGGACCGCAAAAGCTACCGCTGGTCAAAGAGAGGATCCCTCACCCTCCGGCCCGTCCTCATCCGCGTCCGGATCGGCCCGCAATGGCAGGTGGTCGTGGCGGGCGCCAAAGCCACGCGGCCAAGCCTGCAGGGCCAAGGCTGCGGCATGGGCGCCACGTTACCGGAAGCACTTGACCCAGGTCAGGAATAGGGTTGGCGTGGCGCCCAACCCCCTACTGGCCCTCCCCAGGCGGCCCTGGCAAGGCCATTCAAGTAAGGCGCGCTGACGGGACGCAAGCAGCAGAGCCCTAGGATGGGACGCATCAACGAGCCGAAGCGTGAAATAAAGCAATTACTGGCGCAAAGCAGTGACTCTCCACTCCACTCAAGGACTCGGCACGCGACGCAAGGAGGTGTTGGGAAATTACAAGAATACGGAGAAAGGCCTTACTGACCAGCCCCCGAGGTGGCATCTGGTTCGGTGGACCTGGTGGTAGCACCAGGACCGCCGCCCTCTTCTCGATCCGAAGACGAGTCCCCGACTCCGGCGGCGGAAAACATGCCCACCACATCCGCCGCCAAGTACCGGACGGCATCGCGGGCCGTTTCGTCGTTACCAGGAACAATACCCTCCCGGATCCGGGCCAAGGGTGTGCTAGGGGCGCGGCTCCACAAGCTCACCAAGGCAAACTCCACTGCACCGGACGCCAACTCCCGGGAGCTCTCCTCGACGGACTCCCGGGTGTACGCTTCCAGGAACTCCAAGCGCTCAGCCACGAGGGATAGCCATGGCGCCAGGCGTAACGGGTGATACCCCTCACCCTCTCCGAAGGGAGGGAAATCCAAGACGCCAAGGCCGGCGGACTCCCAGACCTGCTGACAGCGCCGCAACCACGTCCGGAACACATGATAGGTATCGTGCTGAAGGCCACCAGGAACGACCACGTCCCCGATGTCTGCGCCCTCCGACGCCCCGCACGGTTGTGCCCCCGAGGGGACGAGGTGGGCCCGGGCCTCCGTAGCTGAGGCCTCCGCAGCCTCCGCCCGAGTCTCAGCCTCCAATGCTCTCGCCTCCGCTACGTCGGCGCGATCGGAGAGGGCCCGGAACTACGCGTTGAAGGCACCCCGCATGCTCTGGAGCTCGGCCGCATGTTTGACATGGGCATCCTGGATCCTGGTATCGGCATCTAGTCAGGCGGCCCGAACCTGCTCGGCCACCTCCCACTACGCAGACTCTCCGAGCTCCCGGGCCGCGACCGCGTCATCCTCCCGTTGGCGGAGGTCTTCTTCCCGGCGATCAAGCACTTCACGCTGCTCATCGAGCAACGCCGCTTGCCAGCGGACCACTTGCCCCGCCTCAGTCAACCGGGCCTAACACTGACGGGCTTGAGCTTGAGCCTCGCGTAACCGCCCCGACCACGCCTCAAGTTCCTGGTGGCGGGTCGTGAGCGAACCCAGTTCGGATTCAGTACGGCGCTCCCGCGCCATCAAGAGCGCGTCGCGCTGCGCGAGGTCTGACGCTCGCATTTGATGCTCCTCTTCCTACCGACGGAGATTCTCCTCCAAGGATTGCAACATCTGCAGCCTGGGCGCCTTGCCAGTAGGGGCAGGACTAACAAGGAGGGCCATCGCCACCTCCATCACCACCCACACCCACGATAGGGGAACCACGACCGGAAGGACAACCTCTAGCGGGGCCTCCAGGTGTGGGGCAGGGACCCTCGGGGCCGCCGCCGCCGGGGTCCCCAACGAGGCACCAGGGTTGCTGCGACAAGCCCTGCTAGGATGACACCCGCTGGCACCGACAGGGCCCCCGCGGCGACCCAGGGCATTCCCCCCTTCCTGTCGCCGCCTGTTCGTACACGGGTACAACTAGTTAGTAAAGAAGAAAACTACCCGAGAGTACTCGGTCAGAACTCCTAAGCTCGTACCAGACTAGGATTTCCATGTATCCCTATCCCCCCAGGATATATAAGGGCGGGCAGGGACCCTTCCAAAGCATATCGTGCATATGCATAACCTCAAAGGCAATACAAATCATACAGGACGTACGGTATTACGCATACTGCGGCCCGAACCTGTCTAAACCCTTGTGTTCCTTGCACCATCGAGTTCCTGATCTCGGCGACACCCCGACCACAAGTCTACTATCGTAGGGTATACCTAGGTAGGCTTGCCGGTAAAACAACGACAACATGAACCTCGATTCAGAAGCCCTCAGCCGCCACCTGAGCTTAGTACGCTTCGGCGACCATGAGCGGCCCCGCGATGACCCCTCGACCACCGCCTCTAGGCACCCCAGGCCGCGAACCCTGGGTAACAGCAGAGACAGGGTCGGGGACGAAGACGATGGGGACGACGGAAGGCCTGCGGCCGGAGAGGTGGACCAACGGTGCTTACTACCGCGGTTGGGCATGCCCTTGAGAGAGTGATCCATTGCAATCCTCTCAGAGGTTGCGGCCACTCCAGGCGCTGCGACATCACCAGCACCGGCAGCATCGCTGGGGCGGGCTGGGAGGGTCATGTCCGAATCGGCGAGCTTAACAACATCCATTGCGAGAGCAAAACCCCGGATGTCGACGCGGGGCATCCTGGCGAGGACCGCAGACCGTCCATCGTCCTCGCACAGAGGCTGAACGGTTCCCAGGAGGCGGGCGACGAAAAGGTCACCCTCATCCGTCACCAACCACGCCAGGTGGGACAACCTGGCCTCGTCGAGGCCACATCCTACCCCCTAGGCAATGCGCGCATCGTCATCATCCCGGCGTAGGACCACGCCAGATTGCAGCGTGCGTGCAAAGGGGCAAGACGACGTCGAAGAAAATCGGAGCCCACCATCACCCAAGACAAGCCGGCCTGCCGCAGGAGGATGAGCCAATCCATCACAAGATCCCACCTCCTGCCCAGCGCCGGCCTCTCGTTCCACCCCGGGCCGTGCACCGGTGGCCCGTCGGGAAGACGAAGAAAACGAGAATCCTTGGAGGTCTCTGCATAAAACCATTGCCGCTCCAAGTTTTCCCATTTCTCCAGCGCATCCGGAAGAAGCACCCTCCCATCGTACGGTGCTGAGTGCCGCCCCCGGGCCTGGAGACGCCGACGAAGACCTACAAAGGGAGAAGAAGTAACAGAAAAGTTCCACCGAGGGCGACACTCCGACGAACATCTCGCATGCACGCGCGAAAATCGCCAGAGTCATCACCGAATTCGGAGAAAGGTGCACCAAGTGCATCGCGTACTCCTCCAACACGGAAACGAAGAACGGCAAAAAGGGAGGAATGAAGCCCAGAATAAGGAATGGGAGGAAGACGACGATCTCCCAAGTTCCCCGTGGATCCGGGTAGGCCGTTCCCACGCGTAGAACCACGGAAGAGGGCACGAAACCTCACGCGTGCTCCACCCCCGCCTCGTCCACTAAGGAAGGACTGAAGTCTAACACGTGGCGACCGCAACAACGATGGCGTGAGCGTGCCATGGCCACGACCCCTGACGGTTGGAAGGGTGAAGAGGGTGGAGGTTTCTCAGGCAGCAGTGCAACCAAGCGGTACGAGTGACGATGCCCCCTCTACATCCGGGTGAGAGGTTCGGCCGAGGACCAGGTGACGTGGCGCCCCGGCGCCTCCTTGATCCTGCTTGGTGGGGCCGAACCGGGGGCAAGGCTCCCATCTTGAATTCATGGCCCCACACCTGGATCACCTCTCCAATCCGGGCATGGGGCCGGGGGCTACTGTCGGCCCCACCAAGCGGGGGTCCCCACCCCACCCGACAAATCAGAAGGTAAAACGGACCGGCAAGGCCCATCGCGAGCATCGAGGCCCGGCCCGGCGCGGCCGCCTCCAAGGATGCCAAACCGAGCAAAAGCAAAAGCAAAAGCAGCACCGTCGGTCAGGGCGGTTCCTTAACCTATAAGGAATTACCCCCAGCCGGGGATTTTTACCGCACCGACACGATGCAGGGGCGGGGCCCACCACGACGTGGCTTCCCCATTAGGCAACATGATTACGGAGAGGCGTGCGATTAGACGGAGCTCTGACTAGGGCAGGGGGAGCCCCTCCCCCCGGTCACGTTCTGTCAACCCGGCAAAGGACGATGCAGGCGGGGCCCACCGCCTGGACCCCCACCACGTCGGTCGAAGGCCCCGGGGTCAGGAGAAGACCCCGGGACGGCACCACCACGTGCCTCGAGGATCTCGCAGGCCCCACGAACACCCCGGGTGTCGGCCTGACCACCCCGGGGTGCCCTGAGAAGACCCCGGGAACCGACCGGGTGGGACCTGCAGGATAAGACGACGTCAGAAGGGCGGCGCCATTTGCAGGGAGGTGCCCCCAGCGAGGCGCCGTATTCACACCCAAGGACGGTGAATCTAAGTCGGTAAAACCCCTTCCTGGGCCCGGGGGAGGGGCTATAAATAGGATATCAGGGCAACATGTAAAAAGGAAGATAAAAGTGCCACAACACATCTGCTACAAGTTCACTTGAGCAAGAGAACAAGAACGCCACACACATAGGACGTAGGGTCTTACGCTTTCGAGCGGCCCGAACCTGTCTAAACTCTTTGTCCCATGGTTGAAATCTCGCTGCGTGTTACACCCCTGGCCGAATCTCTCCCACGGTTGAAATCTCGCTGCGTGTTACACCCCTGGCCGAATCTCTAAACGGGGGTTCCCACGAATCCCTGCTGGTGGTCCTCACCCACCGTCAGTTGTAAATCGCGAGACGAATCTAATGAGCCTACTTAATCCATCATTTGCAACATTGATGCTACAGTAATCATCCGCTAATCATGGATTAATTATCATCATTAGATTCGTCTTGCGATTTACAACCCATCCGTGAAAAAAGTTTTGTAAATAGATTTTATTTAATACTCCTAAATAGCAAGATTGTCTTTCAAAATTTTTTTGGCATGCGATCCAAACACTACTCTGCTGAGGTCTCTAAGTGGCAGCTTGAGCTGGGCAGCCTTCCAGTGGTTGTACACGAGAGGCGACGGCAGCGACTTCCAAGCCTTCCCTCTCTTCGGCCTCGAGGCCTACAAGAAGCGCTTCTACTTCGACTTCTCGCTGAGTCTCGTCGGCATCATCTGCCCCTGCATCGTCAACTTCTCGCTGCTCTTCGATGTCGTCGTCTCGTCGGGGATCCTCTGGCCCATCCTGCTGGCCAAGGAGGGGACATGGTACACCGACCCTGCGCCGTCCAGCCTTAGAGGGCTCAACGGCTACAAGGTGCCCATGGGCGTCTCCTTGGTGCTTGGGGACTGCCTCTTCCAGCTCACCGCCGTCAGCATCAGGACAACACGCAGCTTCCACGGCCGGAGCTAGGGCGACGGCGACCCCCACCACCTGCAGCAGGATCCGGCGGCGAGCTTCGACGAGCGGCGCAGAATCCACAACTTCCTGAGCGACCAGATCTCCACCAACTTCACGCTCGCCGGCTACGCCATCCTGGCAGCCATCGCCAGCGTCTTCCTCCCCGGCATGTTCCCGCAGGTCAGGTTCTACCACGTCGCCCTGTGCTACGCCGTGTCGCCCCTCATGGCGTTCTGCAGCTCCTACGTGTCCGGCCTCACTGACTGGTCCCTCGGCACCATCTACGGCAAGCTCGCCATCTTCATCTTCGGGGCGTGGGTCGGCGAGGCGTCGAGCGGCGCCATCGCCGGCCTCCTCGCCGGCGGCCTCGTCGTGGTCATCATCGGCAACTCCTCGGAGCTCATGCACGACTTCAAGTCGGCCTACCTGACGCTCACCTCGCCGTTGTCCATGTTCACCAGCCAGGTCATCGGGACCGCGCTCGGCTGCGTCATCAACCCGCTCCTCTACCTCGCCTTCGAGAAGATGGCCGGCAAGGAGCACCTAGGAGCACCGGGATCGCCCTACCCGGCGCCCATGGCCATGGCCTACTGCGGCATCACCGACATAAGCGTCGAGGGGATCAGCTCACTCCCCAAGCACTCCGTCATGCTCTGCATACCTTGCTTCTGCACAGTGCTCCTCATCGACGGCAGGCCGCGGCCAAAAAATGGAGGATCAACGGCTACATCCCAAACATCATGGCCATGACCATCCCCTTTGAAGGGTATTTTGTGTGAAGTACACCTACGATGGGACATATCTAGTCTCTGGCAGTGATGATACAAATCTTCGGCTGTGGAAATCCAAAGCTTCGGAACAACTTGGAGTTGTAAGTTTTTTAACGGCACTCACTGCTTGCTAGTTGGTGTTGTGTTTGGGCATGTTTGTTGCCTGCTGTTGCTGATTTCAGGTGGTTGCCATTTTATTTTGGCAAGTTCACCAGGCATCTGGCCTCCTTTTCTGTTATTAGGTTATGGATACCTATATATGTTTGCACTAGTTACCATTGATGCTTTATGATTTCTTTGTTAGTTTATGGGCAAAAAATATCATCAGCTGTGCAGGGTCTCTAGGGGAGAGTTTATTAATGTTTCACTTGACGAGCCTTGTATGTGATCGTGAACAAATGTCTTGTCTTTTGCAGCTTCTTCCACGGGAGCGCAAAAAGCAAGAATACCTGGATGCTGTGAAGGAGCGGTATAAGCACCTCCCAGAAGTGAAGCGGATTGTGCGGTGAGCTACTACTGCCTTCTTTTTTGGCGTGCATGTGGGAATCACACTTGATGGAACATATACAATTGTGTTTAATTTTGAGCAAGTAGTGTAGTTGATGAGCAGAGTCTTGTGTGTGTTACCATTTGAGTTTGCTGAAAAGTTGCATCATTGAGTTGTTATTGCAGGTATAGACACCTACCGAAGCCAATCTACAAGGCGGCCAACCTGCGGTGTACGATGATTGAAGCCGAGAACCGGAAAGAGGAGAGGAGGCGAAAGCACAGCGCTCCAGGGAGCATGCCCGTGCAGCCCTTCAGGAAGCGGAGGATCATCAAAGAAGTTGAGTAGGCGTAGGGTTTGCAGGGCCATGCTGTTTCTGTTGGCCTCCAAGCGTCTAGTTATCGTGGAGATTGCTGTGGTGTATGTTGAGAACGCATTACCGCTAGCTGAAGCTTTACATTGTTGTTTATTACGTATATGGTGTATGCACATTGTTTTGGAATTCCAAAACCTTTCTATAGAGCGAGCAGTTAGTTTTTACCAGTGAGAGAAGGAATTCGAAGAATGTAGTAGATAGTACTAGTACAACAAGGATGATGGTGACGCCTGATGGCTGGCTGAAACAGATGGAGCTAGTCTGAAAGTCGTGGCGGTATATTGGGACCATGCATGAGAGCTCGCCAGCATGTTTGTCCAGCATAATCTGTCGAATGAAGCATGCATTAATTCCATGTCATGAGCACAATATATCCATTGCGATGGTTATTCATATAATCAATAATCAGTTTACATACATGCACATATATATAAGTTGCACTGGGTCCCGTTTCTTGTACTTACTTGCACACCCAGCTGCATTATTATTTATTACACACACAACACAACACAACGCAAGAAATCTAGCTCTGGAGGCAAGGCAATACTACATACATGTCGACGAGTAGTTGCATGCATGGATGTGATCGATCAGCCGCTGGAGGGTGGGACCTTTGGTATGCCTTGCTTGTTGCAGCTCCGACATGACGCTGTCCATGGAGGGCGGCTTCAGCCCCAGTTGCAGCGGCAGCCATGGCTTCACTAAAACATCTCCAATGGCTGCGTCGATGCTCTCCTTCGACTGCGCCACCGCACGTACGTTAATTATATATATGTATATGAGAAATAATGTATAATGCAGTACATGCGTGTGCGTGTGTGTATATATATACTATTTCTAAAGCAAGTAATGATTCCTTAGTCTGTCAATCAGAATTCTAATCGGAAGTGGACAAATCAATCAGAATCCTAATCAGAATCCGGACCAATCAATCAGAATCGGAATCCATCAGAACCCGGACAATCAATGCCTAGATCCGGGTAAAATTTATATTACCCGACGCACGGGTACTGTGCTAGTATATATATATTATACGTACGTACGTACCGTACCGGGTTTTATATTTCAAAAAACGTACCGGGTGCGCGTCAAGACGAAGCTGCAAGTCGGCGGGCTTGGTGGTCGTGGTCGGCGGCGGCGGAGGGACCCTGCAGCTGGGTCTGTACATGGTGGCCGGGTGCGGCACCGTGAACTTCGGCAGCTGCTGCACCATGGCAGGCGTCACTGCTGCTGCGTGATGTGGACCCCACTTCGTGGCCGCCTGCAGATGGATGGATCAATCCGGCAAGCAGGAGGCAACATCATCAACCGTACCAGTAACTGCTTATTGTACAATGCAATGCAACGGAAGCTGCCAAATATATACTACTCCTGCATGCTTAGTAAAAGCGAGCGAGTCACATGCATGCAACTCGGCAAGCAAGCCAGGACAGGATCAACATGCACGCACATTGTACTGATGCTGGTGCCAGTACGCCGGGTCCACCGGCGCCCACGGCCGGGAGCGGCGCAAGCGAAGGTGCCGCGGCCACACGGGCAGCATCGTCGTCGGAGCTGCCGCTGCCTCAACGCCGGCGGTGGGCGGGTGGCCCCACACGTGCAGCGGCCGGCAGAAGGGCGGAGGCGGCTGCCCCATGGCGGTCGGCTTCCAGCTTCCTCGCCGGAGCCGGCGCGTACATGTGGTGGCGCTTCTGCGCCTAGGTTGCGGCCTCCGCCTCCCGCGCCATCGGGTGCTTCCTGTGCACAGGTGAGGGAGATAACTGCAAATTATCACTCCACGCATCAGCTGATCGATCGATCGCTTAACAACAAATTAAAAAAAAAAGTTTATTTGGTGGTGAACGATGGTCTAAGTATGATGATCTATCTATCTAATCGGGGAGGTGACCGATCGAGCTATGGCGGCACGCATGCTGACTGCAGGGCGGAGCTGCTAGCGCCTGACTATGTGCGTTCTTTCAATTTTGCCAGCAGCCCATGCATGCATGTGCATGTACTGCCTCGCTCGCTAGCTTTGGCAGAGATCGAGCCAGAGCCTGGCCTGGTAAAAGATGGACGACGACTCACATGATCTATAGTATGTAGTCCGATCCGGCCTCAATAACAACAAGTTTTTTTCTCTTTTTTTTTTCAAAAGAACAAGCAAACTGGAAGATTCACATGATGGGTGTGTGTAGCAATGTACTGGCTAGCTGCACGGGTACTACTTATATATCACTGGCATGGTCAGTGTGTGTGTGTGTGTATAGTAGTACTATATCGCGGCGGCGCAGGTACTCCCGTGGCCCCTCCCCTCCTCCGACGCCGTGCGGGGCGCGCCGTTCCTGCCTGCTCGCGAGCGGATTGCCGACGCCGCGCAACGCCCCCCCCCCCCCCCCCCCCCCCCCTCCATTCCCGACGCGAGCAGAGCAGCCGCAGCTCCCCTGTACTCCCGTCGCCATTGCTCATTTGCTCCGCGAGGTCGCTTCCTCCCGTCGCCGTCGCCCAGGTCAGCTCTTGCCACCGCCGTTGCCGTCGCCCCGCCAGAATCCTGCGCCCTAACGCGCCAGATCTCCTCGCCTGCCTTCCACTCGGCAGGAAGCGGCGGACCTGAAGCAGCGGAACTCCTCCGCTTCCTTCCGCTCCGTAGGAAGCGGCGGAGCGTGGCATCCAGCTCCCACTCCTGATCCATCTCTGGTTGATCGCGTTGGACCTGCTGCAGCAAGGCACCGATCCTCTACACCTTCTGCGCCAACCGCTTCCTGCAGCTAAGGTTGGATTAGATTGTCTCCACCGATCATCTCCACCTTTTTTCGATTGAATACTAGTTCAAGTCAGGTTGTTAAGATTTGGTTAGTTTGTCGATTTGAACCCAAACTTCTCAAGAACGGGAAAGGCAGCTTTCTCGGACGAATCATCAGTCTTCACGGATGTCCTCCGGTGAGTCAGGTGCTCCTCTGTTCTCACCTTCATTCGACCCCCATGATGTTACTTGAATGCCGATGTCCATGGCGACGATTTGTGATAGTGGTTAGGTTGAAGAATTAAATCGAGTAGGAGGCACACCTACTGGTGTTTCCAGCTAATCAGTATTCGATTCCCCCTGTCTGCTTGATTGCCAGGTGCAGGTGGCCACAATTTGTGATACTGTTTGTAGGTTGATTGAATAATTAAATTGGGTAGTTGGTGGACCTTCTTTTAGTCTACTAGCAGTTCCAAATTTAGTGATGACTGGGTGAAATAGCAACCAGTTCAGCTTTGTTCTTGTGCCCCAAATTTAGTTACGTGAGCATTATGGAGTATTTTTGGCATGTCATAAGTCTATTAGCCAGTATTAATTTCCCTGATTGTGCAGATGAGAGATTCTTTCTGTGAGAGTATCACGACGAGCATCACCACGTGACTGCTCAACTAGATTATTCTTTCTTTCACAATATGCATCTGTTATTTAACATTATCTTACTAAAATAGGGGTGTTGATAACCGCTTGATCAAATTAGTCACATCCATATATCTTACAGATTTGTTTGCATTAATACTTTACTATTTAAGCAATCATTTGCAATGAGAAGCCATATCCACGTTTCTTATTAGTTTTTTTTTCAAAACACTAGAGTTTGGTGGTTGATGTTTGCATTTGATACTTAATTTCTCTGTTGTCAGTTATCTCCCTCACTTGTGCGTAGTCTATGGACAAGGAGCTGTTGCGCCAGTTCGTGTCGGCTTCTAGCGTGGGATCCCACGACGTATGATGATGGTCATGAGGGTTATCGTTGATGCTGTCCTCGGGCATCAATGTCCATCAGCTGGGCGCAGGGTAGGTGACGGAGCATATTTCTGCTGCTACTCGCTGCCTCCTGTCCAGGACACCAGATGCTCATGGCGCTCCTTGGGAAGCTCAGCTGTAAGCAAGAGAGGTGAGCTAGCTCCCATCTGTTGTGATTGGTCGCTTTATGGTGTGTTGATCGATTTACACTTTCAGTCGTTTTATATTAAACAAGGCTTTTGTCAGTAGAAAAAAATGAATAGTAATTGGTTTTATTTTCCTTATGCGTTGGCTAGTGAAGGAGGATTTCTTCAGCTAGGACTGTAACTATATTCTAGTAAATCTCCTACATGCTCTGAATCATCTACATGCTCTGAATCATCTATATGATCTGAATGAATTTGCTATTATTTATAGGAGTTTAACTGCTTTGGTCCTTCGAATAACTGGGTTAGCAATCCGGCAGCGCTTACTTTGATTTCAACCTCGGTCAGTACCTCAACAATCTCTCTAATTAGGTTACGTCGAAATGTCATTTTTATTTCCTTTTTTTTGCTTTTTGTGAAATCTATAGATCTCTTGCATCACATGGTGAAGGGTTTCAGAGCCACTACCAGTTCAGGATACAATTGTTTTATGCCATGCTCTCTTGTATATGAAGGGTTTCAGTGAATGCCTAAACAGTGCCCATAAACTCCGTGAAGGCATTTTGATTTTACGCACTACATACATAACTAGGAGATTAGTTTATGTTCTACAATTTGCACACAGAATTTCTATTGATCAAATCAGCTGATAAGAAATAAAAATTAAGTTGTAGTATAAATACTACTGATCAAATTGGTTGACAATAAACCTGAAACCAGTTGGTTGCAATGCACACTGCATTGCTACTGCCTGAAACCTGTAAGCAATGCATTACTACTGCTGAAATCTGAAGTGTAGGCTTATGTCAAGGTAGATATATGTATCAGTTCATTGCTATGCCCAAAAAATAAATTTGTCCAATTAATTATTGGAAGTATTATGGGCAAGAATCAATAATAGCCTGAATAAATTGGACTACCTAGTTGTAAGTAATGGGTTGGGTCTGAAATCTAGATGCTATAATTAAATCGAAGCACACATTATAAGGGGAATGAAACCTTGTTGACCTATTTATTTTGGAGATGACTGAAAACTACAAATATCCAGCCACAGGGCAAGCAAGTCAGAAAATATACTACTGGAAATGATATTCCAGCTCACTTGCAGTAGTAGTAATATCCATGAGGCAGTAGGTCACGCTAGAGGTCAGCAGACGAAGCTGGCAGCATCACACTTGTTATCAGGTTAATAATAATTTTTTTTATCAAACACTTATCAGGTTAATAATAACAATGAGTTACACATTAATCTCTTGCACTCCCTTACTTTGCGCACATGAATGGACTCTCCTGCAAATTAATTGATGCAATTGCAGCATCCAATCTCCGCGACGACGGCTTAACTTGAGCAGTGGAATGCTTTGGAGATCCACCACCGCTGCTACGCGCCTCCATCCCATCCTATTTGATTCCCCAACATTTTTTCTCGAATTCTTGGACAGGCACGGACGACTTGTTCTCTGTGTTTATGAATGCAATCATGTACCAATCTTTAGCAAAATATACTCAATTTTGTTATTAAATTTTAGATGAATCAACCGTATGTGTCGCTGCCCTCCTTCCTGAACGGTTTTCAGTTGGCAGCATGCCCGCTCAGTCTGCAACTCTGCATCTCCCATCCAACAATTTGTCTGCACCACACCACTACTTGATTTGATTCCGCCTGAAATAAATCTAAGCAGACCAGACTGGATTGGCCGGTCTATATTGCTTCATGACGTAATTACATGCCATTTTGCTGCTGATCTCGCATGTCTATGAGCTTTGTTTTTAAAATTCTTTTCCTTCTCTGTTTTCCATAAGCACATATAGATCCTGCTGCAATTGAGCGAGTACACATGCTGGATGGATGATTTGAGTTAGCAGGCGTTCAAACAACCAGGAATTCAGTTTTCCACAGTAATCTCAATGTAATTATCTGACAGAAAGCTGGATTATTTATTTTGTAGTGAAAGTACATTGAGCCCAGATCTCATTTGGCCTTGGAGCTCGATGTATTTACACAGCTATTTGAATGCATTGATACTTGAATCAGGACTATTTTATTTATCTGCTCTCAATTTATCTCTATAGCTTTGTCTGAAACGCCAGGAGCTGTTGCCTCACTGAGTGTTGGTTTCTAGCCTAATCTTCCATAGTGTTGTTGGTGACCAGACCAATCTAGTTTTTATGTTCACAAATGGTATTATTGTTTGTGGTCAGTCTATTCCAATTTCTGTGTTTGTAAATGGTATTATTCTGATCTACTTTAATTTTTGTGCTAAAAGTGGTTTATTTGTGATCAGTCCACATAGTTTTATGCTCATACATGGCATTATTTGTGATCAATTTGTTTGTGATCAGGCCACTCTAGTTTTTGTGTTGACTCGTGGTATTATTTGTCATCAGGCCAGTTAGTTTTCTGTGTTCACTCCTGTCATTTTGGATGATAGAGAGGTTCTACATGTAGATGAATCACTATTTGCAGGGTAGGAACATATCATTGCTAGATTGCATAAGTCTTCCTAGACACACATGGGAATATTTGTGACCAGGTTAGTTGGGCTGCAAATAGCTAAGGTTTTTTATGGTTCACTATTCATCTGAAGGTAGCAAGGTTTTTGCATCTATCCATGTTATCATTTTGTGATGAAGAAACTAACTCATGATAGATTGCATATAATTAACTTGACTATTGACGCCTGACATTATACATTTGTACGTGCTAATGTTAACATGTTCCAATGATTGCAGGTCAGGGATGCAGTGAGCAGGATGAACTCACAAGCAAACTGCAAGAAAGAATACAGTCATACACCAGCGCGGATTGTGGCCAACTCAACATTTTTGTTGTTAGCCTGATTGTGATAAGACTAACATGTGGCACGTAGAGATATTTGCAGATATATTGTACAGTAGTGATCTGAATGATATTGTAACACTTACTATGAAATAAGATTTTGCACTAGCGATCTTTTTGTGGCTGCAATGTTTGCATTATTTACATGTTCATCTGTTCTTGAAAATATAGTACCGTCTGACCTATTAATAACCATACAAATAGAGAAAGCCACACTTGAGCAGTTAATAAAAGATTAGAGAAGAGATCAAGAGGGAAGCAGATACATCCATATCATGAGATAAGTTCTTTTTGTATAGGTCCCGCAAAGCACATGCCCCAACCTGCCACGGTGCTACCTGAGCCCAACGTGGAAACGTCCGCCTCGTCAGCACGGAAAAAAAAAATCGGTCGTGCGACGGGAGGGAGGAAAACCGGGGGTGGGAGGTCCGATCGCGGGGACGTATCGTAGGAGTCATATATATATATGGTAGTATTATATGATACCCTGGGTCGAGCCTGCCCCGCTGTCCCGCGCCCGGTCTTGCCCCTCGACGTCCGGTTTTTTTTCTGGATCGCGCCTCCCCCCGCCCCCAACCCCGTGACGCCGCAGCTCCCCTGCTCCCCCACGACTCCCGCCGATTCGCGACGGCGTAGGTACTCCAGTCGCCCCTCCCCTCCTCCGACGCCGCGCGGGGCGCGCCGTTCCTGTCTGCTCGCGAGCGGATTGCCGACGTCGCGCACCCCCCATTCCCGACGCGAGCAGAGCAGCCGCAGCTCCCCTGCTCCCCCACCCCTCCTGGCGGTTCTTGCGACGTCGAGCCGATTCGCGGTGCCTCAGGTATTCCTGTCGCCCCTCCGCTCCTCCGACGCCGTGGTTTCCTCCCCGATGCGAGCAGAGCAGATCCCCTCCTGACGCCCGTCGCGGCGACGTCGCCCACTCACCCCTGACGAGGCTGCTGGACTCCGCGTGCCCCGGCGAGCTGCTCCTGTTCTCCCTCTTGTCGAGCTGCTCCTGTTCTCCCCCTCGCGCGTCCTGTTCTCCTCGAGCTGCTCCTGTTCTCCGCCCCGGCGAGTCCCTGCGCCGCCGGCTCACGTGCCGCTCCGGCGAGCTGCAGCCTGCAGATGTCCGCGCCGGGCGCCATTTCAGAGGTACCAAGCCTGCTTCCCCGCCGTGACCCTGCGCCGCCGGCGACCCTCTTGCCCACGCATCGTTGTTCCGTCCCGTGTCTCCCCGGCGAGATGCACGCGGCCGCACCGCGCACCGACGCCCCCCTCCAGCCGTCCCGGTGAGTGGGTCTTCCGCCGCCACGTCGCGTCCTCGACGTACCGTCTCCGGCTGTCTCGGGGCGAGAGAGTCTTCAGGCGGTGAGGCTGCCCTTTATATACCGCCAGATCTTGTGCTTGCCAAATTTTTCCCAAAGTTGAGATACTTCTGTACCCATAGTTCTTGGCTGTAGGCATTAGTGATGGAACCCCTCCACTTAAGCACAGATCTGAGGGTGAGTTCTTGTTCCTCTCAAATTTCCTTCCTGCATAGGCGTCACTGCAGTCCAAATTTCTTTTATGATGATGGTCAAGTAACTTGATTATAATTAAGTTGGTCAATTTCTTGTGTTGCTTCAGCTTCCTGTGATGTGTCTGTTCTTTTTTTTTTTCTTGAGAAATTTGTTCGAGTCTTTCCGGTTGCACTGAAACCTGTTGCCTTTGCAATTGATGACTAGTAGCTCCTCATGGCTCTTTGGCTTCAGTGTGCTGTCGATGAAAGATTGCTGGTAATGCAGGCAGTAGGACAGTCTCTGCGTCACGAGGTGTTTCGTTTGCATGATCAGTTGATCACTGAACTTTGTAGAAACCCTGTTGTTTATCATCCTTGGCTTGTTTGCTGTCTGCAAATAGATGACCATGTACGATGCAGTAAAAGCCAGGATCATGTTATGTCACATAATTATGTGCCTGTGTGATTATGTCAATGGTTTGGTTAGCCTTTAGTTAATTTGTTGCTGACACACTAATGCTTGAACAATGAACACTAGCTTAAGACTGACAACTTTTGAAGATAAGATTTGGTGACCTTTTAGAAGTAGAAAAGCTAGTACATGGAAGAGCCTACAACCACGTACCTAAGTCATACATTTTTAATTTGGCGTGGATTAATATGAAGCTGCTAAAGTTTGGTGTTTGGACTTTGGACTATTTGCAATAATTATATAATTATTCTAGTCATGTTGATTACTTTTTCTTCTGTGTGACAGTGACTATTTAAGCTTTTTCAGTTTGGAGTGCTTTTCATGTATGTGCCCTTTCATTAGAATTAAATGACTCATACTGCATAATGATCACAATATGAAAATTGATTTCACTGAGCTAAAATTGCAGAATCGCATGTATGCTTGAACCTGTAGTGTCTTATAAGATGCTTTCAGACAAGTGCATTCTATTGTACTGTTAGGAAGAAATTCCTTTTTTTTGAGGGCTGTTAGGAAGAAATTCAGTCAGAGGAGATAGTCACTAATGGAGGGGACCATGTTGAGTCCAGCCGTTGGTTTGGCTGATGTTGGCTATTTCTTATCCTAGTGAATAAATTTCTCCTGATCGGTTCCTATTTGAATCCCTGCCGTTGGGAGTTGCTGTCTCTCATCCTGCATGGATGATGGGATCGATCCTGCTGCAGATGCCAATTCTTACTGACAAGCTGGTGGTGACAAGCAGACAACAAATAATGTGCCATCTCTGCGAGCTCTGCTTCAAACACAGCCTGCGAGCACCCTTTGTATCGGCATTGAGCACCAGGACCATGTGCTTAGGTTAGGTTCCTTCCTCCAGCTTTTTTTTGGTTTCTCATTGTGATCTGACTAATGTTGATGCAAATAACTAAGTTTTTTATGGTCCACTAGTTTTCTTCGTCGTCGTGGATTTCTTTGGATTAATGAGCTCAGATTCTCCCCAGCGCAAGGTGCCCTTATCCTTCTCCCATGTGACTTCCATTGATTTTGATGGATTTTCTGCATTAGTATTGATGGCCGCAGAGGTGCCGGTTATTTGTGGATCATGTAGTTCAAATTAGGTTGTAGGTTGTGCAATCTTAGCTGTGTGATCCTTTCCCCGTCTGTCTGCTTTAGTGTTCTTCAATTTCCCCTTCCTGCTCATATCAGAATGCATTGCGTCTGCGCAATCTCTCACTGACTGGACACGATTTCTCTTATAGCATGCTATTTGAACCTTTTGACGTGCCCAATTGATGTCTCTCTGCAAGAATGCGGGGATAGATCCAGCTGCCAGCGCACGTCCCTGACCGAGGAGCTAGAGGCAACTAGCACCCCCAACCTCTGTAGGCTCTGATCTGAATATAGTTGTAGAACATTGTAGCTGTATTGTCTCTGAAAAATGGATCAAGCATTGCAGCTGTATTGTCTCTGAAAATTATGTCTGTGAATAATTGTTCTATAGTAGTGTAGAAGTACCAGATGCTTCTTGCCTTGCCCAGTGTTTCCCTGTTTGTCTGATTACTCGCAAGCAATTGGTAGTTCTTTTTATACACATATCATCTTAATTTTAATTTTACCACCTGCCTGCTCATCTTTGTTTTATTCAATTGATGCAGTGGCATACAGGGCTGTAATTCCAGGTATGAAGCTGCCGATTTGTCAATAATAGCGAGATGGTTGATTGGCTAGATGATTCTTGACATTTTTGCCGTTCATTGTTGTTCCGCCAAATTGTAAATACAGGTTCAATGAAATTGTAAAGTGTACTGAGTTCTTATAAACCCTTACTTTCCCTTTCTGCTCAGTTTTAACATGGTCAATGAACTAGCAAAATGTATGCTAAAAAAATGAACTAGCAAGATTTACTTAGTTTTTGCGATTGAAATTAAGATCAATCAGTCAAAATTGTGGTGAGTGAAATTGCAAATGTAATCGTTTTTATTTGTATACACTATATCATAAGATGGAGGATAGTAAAGGCATCCAAATATGTTATTCAGATTTAGAAAAAAAAAATCATCATTGCTCACTTTTAACGGCCGATTGATCCAATTAAAAAATATTTTGTAATCAATAATTTGTTCAACAGCCACTGCTTACTTTCCTAGGTATTTGTCTTCTGAACGGCAAAAAAAAAAACTAACCGAAACGTGCGGTGCTCAAGAAAAACCGGACAGATGGAGGTACGGAAGCACGACGCCTAGAGAAAAAACCAGACGCAGCAGGGTAGGTCTCGCGCTCGCACACGTGGGGGGAAAACCGGGAGCGCCAGGCACGGTCGGTCGCGCTCCCGCGCGGGGAACTTGGCGCGTGGAGGGGGTGGGCTCGGGTACTGAATAAGCAGGGTACCCGTTAGCGCGCATATATATAGTATATATATATATATATACTATATATTATATTGTTTGTGTAATTACACACAAACACTAATTAACCATGCACATGAGATATAGCCCCTCAGCTCCCTCCTGAAATAAAAGATATTATTTATGTGCCTATTGTCCTGATACATGCATAGCCAGAATGTCCTCATGCTAGCTTTTAAGCCACAGTGTATTGAACGAAATACCGTGCAATTAGCTCATGTGAAACTTGTGCATGCATACTAATATATTATTTTCATTTTCTGGGCTTACTACGTACATATTGTTTTCGACACACGCGCGTACTAATATATAAGCATGAGCTCCCCTGAGAATGTGGTAGTACGCGCGTACGAAATACCTGGAGGTGGCTGGCAATGTTGTGTCGTGCGAGGCACTCGATCCCCATGATCTCCGGGATCCGGGACGGCACGGCCTTGTCGATGCCGATGCCAAGCTGCTCCACCGCCTGCACGAACCGCCGGTGCAACTCCGGCGTCCAGCCCACCTGTAGCAGCATATATAATATTGTATTTTAGCGCAAATAATATACCACATCAGGCAGTCGCAGTTAATTAATTATAAGGAACTAAAACATTAATAAGATGCATGCATGCATATCTTTAATTATCTTTTATCCTTATATTACTTACTGCATGCACATGGTAGCCAGGACAAGATAATGCTGCATATGCAACCAGTAGGAGGCAGCTGCAGCTGCAGCTTAGCTAGCAATGGTTGGCTTGCATTGCGTGGGGAGATCCCCCTCTGCTGCTGCTGCTAAAAAGGTTAAAACTATTAATTCTCTTTCACAAAAGAAGGCATAAAATGGTAGAAGCTTTTCGACAAGAGCAGAACCATGTGTTTTTCTGACTGCCTGTTACGCGCGCAGGCATTAATAAGAAACCACAAGAATCCCTGCCGCTGATCTGATACGCGTCCAATGGGCATCGGTAGGAATATAATTCGAATCACGATCTGGGTGGGGATAGACGAGGATAAGATTCCAATCTCGCAGCAGCAGATCGATTAATATTCCGCGCATGGCCTCGCTCTCGCATTTGGCAAATCAAAATGCGCCAGAAGAAACTGAACACGGACAAGACCCACTAACCAAGCCATCTACCAGTCAAACGCACACAAAGAGACATCACGGGTGTGCACAGGCGAAAAAGGTGGTCTTTCTCATTGAGCTCAGCATCCACCAGACTCCACCAACCATTTGCAACGCCTCAGAATTTCACCAAATACAGTGGCCACATACAGGTGAAAATAGTTAAGATGATCGCGAATGGCGGGATTAAAACAATAGCAGTAAGTTTTTGAACACACATTATTGAAAATATCAAGCTGTGTGCTCAGACCAGAACCTTCACCGTTGTTCATGCCGGGAGGCATTAGCGGTGAGGGTCCAACAGAGTTAATGGATTCAGCCGTAGTTAGCGGTGAGGGTCCAACAGAGCGTATGTACCCATGAGAGATCAGGGTCATCACCACCAGACCTCAGCTCCGGAGCTTACCCAATTCTTCACCATTTACACCCCAATCTGGTGTCCCTGAAGGAGCTCCCCACTTGGACCATGATGAGCTTAGAGGGGAGCCAACAAGAGCTGATGCTCGTGCTGCACTAGGTCCAAGATCACGAGAACTGAGACTCCTCATTGTCTGCTGCTGCTGCTGTTTCTCACGCTGAACAAGAGCAGCAGCTAGGTGGGAGTTCATTGGGGAACCTGATTCAACACATCGGGGAGACATCCGGTCAGGGGAGGATATCCCAAGTGATGCTTGCAAGAGGGATGAATGTGAAGGCAACTGCTGGTTGTCCACAGCCTTTGGTGAGTATACTCCAGTGTTGATTGCAGAAAGCAGTGCTTGCTGCTGCTGCTGGAACTGATTCAGAATAGCAGCCTTTGTGAGAAGGTGAAAACATAGCACCCTGGTCAGCATTACTGAAGGACTGAAACGGACGACCAGAGGGGGGAGTGAATGAGAGCCTTTAATAATTTTCGCCGATCCGAGAACAAGTTTTATATTCCGATTGCCACTCCACAACATACCGTCAGGATGACACGGGTCAACTAGTGACAAGCCATCCTAGTAACGGTAAGAAAAGCTCGACGCAAAGCGGAACCAAGCGAAAAGGAATCTATTCGAGCAAGGCACAACACAAAGCGGAAGCAACGATTTACTAAAGTGCCGAAAAAGCTTTTCGGAAAGGACTTGAACTAATCACCACACAAAAAGATAACTAAGCATGCAAAGGTGTAATGGAGATTTGCAAGAACAAGATTTAGACTTAACTAAGCATGCAAATTATTACGAGATATTAGTGGAGACAAGCACTGATTAACTAGCCAAAACAGGTTAGCTCACAATAAGCAACCTGAGCAAAATGTAATTACTTGAAACGAAGCTCACTGGGCCTTCCTGCTGGCCGAACCGTGCTGTGCTGCTAGCGCTGCCTCCCTTGGGCCTTGTGCAGCAGCTGTTGCACTGCCGGCCTGCTGTCCAGGCGCTGGAGCAGGTAGGTGTGCGCTGCTTGCTGTCCTGCTGAGCTCGCGCACTGCTGGGCCGCGAGCTCCCGCGAACTGGGCCTTGGGCCCCCGCGAGCTGGCACCCAGCGCCAGGAGCTGTGCGCTCCACGTGCTGCCGCCGCTGGCCGTGGCGACCGCCACTGCTGGCCGCGCCGCGTGCGCGTACCCCGCCGCGTCTGCAGCTGGCCGCGCCGCGCGATCGCGTGCGCGTCGTCCCCCCTTCCTTCATGCGCTGCTAGAACTGCACAGATAGGAAACAAGAAAGAACAGAAGCAAGAACGACAAGGAAAGGGGAAGAGCAACGACCAAATCCGAATCTTCAAATCCAAATTACTTCCTCAAAAAGTAACGAATTGAAGTGAAACTCGAGTCATAGGTGCACAACTTCAAGGACTAACAGATCAAAAAAGAAGTTCGCGAAAAGATCGAGTAAAACTCACGAATCGAAAATCGCAGAAAAGGAAAAACGAAGGGAACAAGAGGATGAACAATAAAACCACTCAACAAATCTTAAAGTCCGGAGGACACAAGAAGGTTAGGGCCTCCATTCCGACGAAAATCTTAGTACAAACTCTAATCCAAAAAATTAGAGGAGCAAATGTGCTAGTGTTTCAAGGTTTGGGATGGCAACTAGCCATACCCCTCTATTAATGGTCCTCGCCTAAAGACAAAAATACCCCTGCCTTAATAACTGAGATACATGCCCACGCAGGGGTAAAATGGTCCAACTTTTTATAGAGTCATCGAACGGACGCATCGCCTTCACAACTTTGCTTCGCCTCGACGCAAGCTTCGCGATGGCGCCACGCGTCCTCCACTCCGCCAATCCGGCAGCACCAGATGTGCCCCCGGTTTTGAGGCCCAAACCGGGAAACCCGCCTGCACGGTGGTTTTGAGGCCCAAACCACCCAAACCGTCCATCTCCGTTGGATCGCCACGCGACCGCCTCGATGATGACACGTGTCCAACCTCCCGTCGAGCCTTGACGCCTTCAAGTCTTTCGCGCTCCCGTCGCACGGGCCGCCTACTTGACTTGCCATCGCCTTCACGCTCGATTTGCCCGATGCCGTCTCCACCCGTCGACGTACTCTTGCTCTTCAGTGCATCACGTGGATCGCCCGTGACTCGGCCCGGACTTCTCCGGTCTCTCGGTCCAAGCCTACTCGCGTTCATCCTTCACCGCCCTTAGTCCATCGGCATGAACCTTTCACTTGACCTTCACCGCATCCGCCAACCGTCGCATCATGTGCCTGCACATCATCAGCCAGGAGACATCAAATTCACACGACGTTGTCAATCACTCATCACTTAGGGTTGACCACCGTTGTTCCTCAATTACTATACCTCGGGGATGAGACCATCTCAGCGGAGAAGAGATCATCCAGGTTTGATGGATTCAGGGACTTGGTTCGAGCAGAGTGATTCCCTGTGGATGAACTGAGACGTGAATAGCACAGATCATTCATAAGCTGGGAATCAAGATCCTGCATCAGGGAGTAGTCATCGGCAGGCATATCCCTTGCACTAAGTGATGTTTGGAGCCTGCTCGACTGAAGGCTGCTGCCAGGAAGGTGTAATGTTGGAACATTTGGCTGCTGCCACCCCAATGAAGGGGGCATCCCATTGCCTGAAGGGGACATTGGTGGTGTAAATGGAGACATTACTGCTGAAACAGATGATGGGGAACCAGGCATCAAGCCCATAGCCGCAGCCATCTCCATTGCAGCTGTTGCTGAAGCCCTTGGGGATGGTACAGCAGATCCAGTGGAGACACACAGTGGGCGGAGCTCATCAGTTGCGTGGGCAAAGAAACAGACACGCCGGTTACAGCTTGTACCATCCTTGCAAAGCCGTGTACGGTACCGTGCGGGATGGAGCCAGCACTCAAATACTCCATGAGCATACTCACACATGTCACCGCGCCGGCACACGCCTTTCCTGAAGTCTGGGCATGGCACACAACTGTAGTGGTACTTGCGGGGGTCCCGGCGCCGAGCATTCTCTCCTGGGTGGACAAAGGGGCACTCGGTCCAGTCATGAGAGTATGCCCGCGAACATGGGCGGATCTTGGACGAGTACATGCGAAACTCATCAGAGGCATAGATGCTGTTCTTGATATCTGGAAGGGATGGATCCACTGGATATTCCTTCTTCTCCAATGTCGCAACCCTAGGCAGGTCAGCAAACTTTGTCGTCATCATCACAGTAGCAGATGGAGAGCGTGCATCCTCTGCAGTGGGGGATGAAACGGGTGATGAGATCGAGTTGGTGGACCTTGTCACCACCCGGAGCATGCCATGCTCAGACTTCGGGCATCCAAGAAGATCTTGGAGGGCAAACTTGGCGTCAAACATCTTCGGGGGCACAGAGATCACATCAGCCGGACGGTGCCCAGAGTCATCAGTGGCGTCAGCATCTGCCCCTGCACCGAGCAGCAGCTTGACGGCCTCAACAGCCGTCCGTGAGCCACCAGAGGCGGCGCAGTGGAGGGCGGTGGTGCCATCGGTGCCGGAGCGGCGGTTGACGTTGACGGACGGGAGAGAAACCAACAGGCGGAGCGCAGCTAGGCTCCCGTAGGTGGCGGCGACCATCAGCGGGGTGCGATGCTCCAGAACCTTCCGGCGGCCGTACCAGAGGCGGCCTCATCCGCGGCGGCCGGCGGCGCACGCTCCAGCGCGCGGCGCAGCCCCTCCGCGTCGTTGTCAGCGGCGAGCTCCAGCAGGCCGGCGAAGGCGTCATCCGTGTCGACGGTGAGATGCCTTGCCATCTCGGCGACAGCGGCCGCCGCCGTCGCATTCTTCCTAGGCGTGCCGGCCGCCACCGCACCGCCGTCCACTCCTGCCGCAGGGGACGCAGAGATCGGCATGCTGTTCATCACCGGGGCTCCTCCGATCGGAAGAACTGAAGCGACGACGAGAAACAGAACAACACGAAACCAGTCAAGAAATTAGTCAAGCAAGTCATCACTAGAGCAAGAAACGGACCAAAAATCCCACCAAATCGGAAGCAACATACTAAAGAGAGGCTGCAAAAATGTAAGGAAGTTAGCCCACACCACAAATCCAGTATGAAAAAAAAAACCCCGAAAAAAACGGTAATGCTTGTGTTAGGGCGTCCGACGCCCAATAAAAAATGGGTAATGCTACGCGTCGAGGGTACGGACGTGTCGGACGCGCCTCCCGTGTGGGCCCTGCCTCCATCGCCTTTATCCTCTCCCCCGCACGAAAAATCAACCGCTCGTCTCCCACACGCCGCTCCTCCGCGCAGGGGTGCCGCGCTGGTCGCCGCGCGGGCTCGAGCGTCGGGCGCGAGGCCCCGCGCTGGTCGCCGCACCCCCAAAACTTCTCCCGCGTCAGCAACTACTTCCCAATCGCCGCTCCCTCATGCCTCCGCGCCGACCGTCGGAGAGCTCCGAGCAGCGGTCATGGCGGGCAGCTTTGGGCGGCGGGGGAAACATGCGCATGCGGCAGCCGAGCTGCCGCTCCCCGCGCCTTGCTCCATCCCTATCGGAGGGCCGACCACCGGAGGAGCTCCAGCGGCAGCTATGGCGGGCAGGCCCAGGAGGTTGAAGAGGAGGAGCGAATGTCGTGCTAGGGGAACACCGGGTGGTCATGTTGCAGTAGGAATTTTGGAATGTTGGGTATCTTATGATAGATATTGATGTTGCAATTATTCTTTGAAGATGTTGCAATTATAATTTTTGGATGTTGCAATATTTCTCCTCTTGCTATTTTGATGAATGTTTAAGAAATATGGTGCAAATGTTGAGGTGGGAATTTTATTCTGGATTTGATTGTAAAGATGTATTTAGTCTTTGAATGTTGTACACGTTGATTTTCACTGTTGCAGCTGTTTTTTTATATGTTACAGTTGCTACTTTTCAATGTTACGGTGTTACGATGGAGCGTCCTATGGATCGAACGTCGGGGAGTAGTAGCCTCGGGGAAAGAATTCAATGGTACGCGTGGTCCATCCGCGGTGGACGGTGATGGGGGGTGGCGCGGGCGCGGGTTCACTCGCAGGTCGCAGCCTCACAGGTGGTGCGAAACGGCATGCGCGCCGCTGCTTTCACGCGGATCTGCCCGCGGCTGCACACGGGCCGACGCGGATGGCCCGTTTGGCATGGTCCTTATTTTTCTTTCTGCAACGCAGAAATTTCTTAAAAGAAAGTGCCTGAGCACGTGTTGCAGCGTAGAAATTCTGAACTCGTTTGTGTTTTTCTTTTCTCACCAAATATAGTGAACACTGATCACACACGCGCACGATCATCTCTGTAAATGCACATGAGCATACGCCTTCTAGATGTCAACAGATCTCGAGATGAAATCATCACATGCGTTGATGATCAAGTTGCCTAATGTGAGAGTGTTCTTTTATACTTTACAAGCTGAAACAAGTAAAAGATATATAATCACAACGTGGTCTTAGTTGGCATTGTCTTTTTCAGACAAATAAAACTCCAATAGCTCATGAAGAAAGCTTTGTTGCCAATAAAGCAGACCATGGCACCGGTGGTACAGATCGAAGTGCCTACGTAAATAGCAGTGAAGAACTATTAGGGCATCACAATGAATCGGTTCATAGTCACGTAACCAGATTTTGTGAGCTGAATCTTGGCTGAAAAGTAGCATGAGCCCCACGTTAAAATAAACAATTCCATTGATCACTTTTCACTTGTCTTGTAATCGGCGTGAGTTTCACCTTTTGGATTCAAATTTTTTGATTGGAGAGGGGAGCTACATACCAAACCGCCGTGGCTACGTGTCACTTATGCGACAAACCACGGAGCCATCATCCGAAGGGACCACGGCGGTCCAACATGCCGTCTTCTTCCCCGAGCACGGCGCGGGGGCGGCGAGGTGTTGCGGGAGGCGACCGGAGGTGGCGGTTGTTCGGGGTTAGGGAGGTTTCGGGTTTCGGGGTCGGTGTCGGCGTCGTGAGGACGGGGGTCCCCACCTCACCTGACAAGTCAGAAGATAAACGGGCTAGCAGGCCCATCACGGGCGTCAAGGCCCGGCCCAGCACGGCGGCCTCCGAGGATGCCAAGCTGGGCAAAGGTGCGGGCGGCCCCACCGATCAGGGCGGTTCCTTAGCCTATAAGGAATTACCCCCGGCCGCTGGTTTTTACCGCACCAGCACAGTGCAGGGGCACGGCTTTCCCGTAAAGCAACATGATTACGGAGAGACGTGCGATCAGACGGTGCCCTGACCGGGGCAAGGGGAGCCCCTCTCCTCGGTCACGTCCTGTCGACCCGACAGAGGACGATGTAGGCAGGGCCCATCGCCTGGCCCCCCGTCACGTCAGTTGAACCACCGGGGAGAAGACCCCAGGGCAGCAAGAGGACGCGCCTCGAGGACCTCGTGGGCCCCTCAAACACCACGGGTGTCGGCCTGACCACCACGGGGTGCCCTAGGAAGACCCCGGTGACCAACCGGGTGGGGCCCACGGGATAAGATAGCGTCAGAAGGGCGGCGCCACTTGCATGGAGACACCCCCCAAGACGGCGCCGCGTTCACACCCAAGGATGGTGAATATAAGTCAGTAAAATCCCTCCCCGGGCCCAGGGGAAGGGCTATAAATAGGATATCAGGGCAACCTGTAAAGGATAGACCAAAGTCCCACAACATATTTGCTACATGCTTATTGGAGCATAGAACAAGAACATCACACACATAGGACGTAGGGTCTTACGCTTCCGAGTGGCCCAAACCTGTTTAAATCCTTTGTCCCACGGTTGAAACCTCACTGCGTGTTATACCCCTGGCCGAATCTCTAAACGGGGGTTCCCACGAATCCCTGCTAGTGGTCCTCACCCACCATCAGCTGGCGCACCAGGTAGGGGGTGTTGGTGCGTGAAGTCTTCATCCTCAACGAAAAACCTCCGATTGAAGCAATGACGAGCCACTCCGACCGTTCCGATGGCGAGAGCGGAGACGATCACGCCCCCCGCTGGGGGCTGTCTGCGGCGAACGCGGGCGCGGAGAGGCCAGTTCCATCACCTCCCGCACCCGACGGACGTCAACCGATGTCGTTCGCTGCGGTGCCACCCCGTCTCGACACTCCCAGATCCGCCTCTGGGGGTACCACGTCGGCCAACGTCAAGTACGCCCAACTCCAGACGGAATTCCAATGACGTGCGGTTTGGCAGGCGTCCCATGCTAGGACCGACCACGGTGGCGGCCCCCAGGGGAAGCGCTGGTCGTGGCCCAAGCACTCTTGCGCCACCCCCCGGTGCGAGCAGAGCCAGGAACTCTCGAGGAGCGTTGGTTTGACGAGCTGGCCAGCCTCGTGGGGAAGGCATGTCTCAAGCCGGGGGCTCAGGGTTCTCGAACGGCGGCCGAGGGCTCCTCCCGAGAAGGCCACCAGCGACCGCCGCGGCCGCCCGCTCCGGCGGGGTCGGCCACCAATGGTACGCATGACCTGCGTTCCCGGCTCCAAGAAATTAGGGCGAGCGAAGACGCCCGAACTACCCTCGAGCGTGCACGAGAGTGTCGCCGAGAGGCCAGGGAGGAGCACGCTTCCTCTGGCTCCCCTATCCGCGGCACCCACGGGCAGGGAGATTCAGTGGACAACGACATCGGGCCCTACGGGGCTGGGTGCCGAGCGTTCACCGCCAACTTGCGTCGGGTCAACTGGCCCACCAAGTTCCGGCCGGATCTCCCGGAGAAGTATGATGGTACCATCGACCCAGAGGAGTTCCTCCGGATCTACACCACGGCCATCCAGGCCACGGGTGGAGGGCCTCAGGTCATGGCTAACTACTTCCACGTCGCCCTTAAGGGCCCGGCGAGGTCTTGGCTGATGAATCTCCCCTGGGAATCGGTCGGTTCCTGGGGAGATTTGTGCGAGCAGTTCGTCACCAACTTCTCCGGCTCGTTCAATCGATCGGGGACCAGGGGCGACCTGCTCGCCGTCAAGCAGCGCAAGGGTGAAACACTGCGGCAATACATCCAGCGTTTTAGCCGGGTGCGCAACACCATCCCGCGCATCACGCCCTCGGCCGTCATCATGGCGTTCACCGAGGGCGTGACCAACAAACGTCTTGTGGGCAAGCTCGAGACGCGCAACGTCGAAACCATCTCCGAGCTGTTCACTTTGGCGGACAAATGCGCCCGGGAAGCCGAAGCGCAGCAGCGCTCCGAGCGCCGCGGCGCTCCGGAGGAGCCCGCCGCACCGGAGCATACCCGGTCCGGCCGGCCCGACAACAAGAAGAACAAGCGGAAGGCTTCCACCGTCCTAGCAGCGGCGGAGGGCCGCAACAAGCAACAACCCGGCCGGGCTCCCGGGGAGGCGCCCCTAGGCCCGGTGGGGTATTCCAGAAGCCGGCTCCGGCCAAACCAGGGGCTGGCAAGTGATGCGAGATACACCGGACCGACCGACACGACCTCACCGAGTGCCGGCTGGTCAAGGGGCTCGCCGAGGACCACCGGAAGGAGCGCGGCGATCGCCGTCCCGATAATGAGGATGCTCCCGAGGAGGTGGGCCTTGGCTTCCAGGAGCCACGGCAGGCCGTCGCCACTGCCTTCGGAGGAGCGACTGCGCCACCATGCCGGAGGAGGGCCAAGCTCCTCTGGAGGGAAGTCTGCGCCGTCTCCCCCGGCGCCTGAGAGCTCCCGGCTCATGAAATGGTCGGGCAGTCCCATCACCTTCGACCGGAACGACCACCCCGACAACACGGCGGGGTCGGATTACTCCCTGTAGTAGTAACCCCACCATGTGCAACTTTTGGGATGGTAGCAGATTCTCGAATCATTACATCGAAAAGGTACTGGCGCCCTCCGATTTTGTCTTTACATAGGTCCTGTTTAGTTCCCAAAAATTTTCCAGCGCTACAGTATTTTTGAACGTTTGACCACTAATTAATAGTATTAGATGTGGATAATTGACAAAACTCATTCCATAACCTCCGGGTGAAATTGCGAGACGAATCTTTTAAGTTTATTTGGACCATGATTGGATAATGTCGTGCTACAGTAAACAAGCTCTAATAACGGATTAATTTGGCTTAATAGATTCGTCTCACGATTTTCCGTCCATCCGTATCACTAGTTTTATAATTAATCTAAGATTGCATGCAAATTGTGCTTTCCATCGCATGCAGCCGCCTTTCCTTGGGTTCCTCTAGGCCGCGCTCTGCCATGGCTTTGCTGGTCATGCATCCGGATATCATTGCGGCTACTAGGCCTATTCTAGCTAGATTCCAGTGAGTGGTCAAGTCTGCGTCGGCACCCCTCCAACTCCCAAGAAAACGGCAGAAAATTTGTCTGTGTAGAAAATTTGCATGATCCCCATGCATTCCGTACTCGGAACAACAAAGAATGAAATTGCGAGGCGTGTAGGCTTACTCGGAAAATAACTAGTATTTAGCTTGATAATTTAAGCAGTGCATTACACGCCCCCCGTGCGGGGCTGCATAAAATATTATTTTTATTTCGAGTAGAATGAACCAGTTGTCCTAGGCCACCTGAGATAGTCAGGAAGCTTCACACTTTCATGCGTGCGAATGTTGAGCAGGCACTGCGACATGAACTGTCCGCATGCTGCAAATATCCAACCACCAGCACAAGACCCGAACAAACGGCAGTGCTCGGCCTCCTTGGGGATACGGATGTTGTGGTGGTCCTTACCAATCACACAGAAGAACTCTGGGCGGCGACTGATCTTACCAACATGGCCAGTACGTCTCGGCAACATCAACCATGGCGCCTGTACCCCAACCCTTGGTTGCGATGCCGCGAGAGACCATAACCGGCACGCCGCAAACAAAGAGTTCCGGTCGACGTCGCATGGCAGGCGTTTGGCTATTACTGCAACTAGCTCCTCTGGGAGGTCTTTCCACTCCGGGTTTCTCATTTTGCTCGGGCGGCCCAAAAAGCAAAAAATGATGTAATGTAACTGCTGGTGTTTGCACTGCGCAGCTTATAGTCCGCGCACGCCTGTATATATAGAGGGATTGTTTTGTTTGTGGGCAAACTGGTGGCAGTTGAAAGGCGCGCGTTCATTTGTTGACAAAGTCCGACCGAAACTGTTCACGACGGCAATTCAGTGGCGCGCGGGTGGGTTTTGCGCGCCCCCCCTCCCCCCCCCCCCCCCCCCCCCCCCCGCCCCCGGTGAGAAAAAAGGTGTGTCCTGCCAAAATACGCATGGGGTCGCGCGAGAAAAAAGGTCGAAATGATGCTGTCAAAAACCGTCCTTGAAAAAAGGCTGACAACAAAGAAAAAGGCAAAGAACAAAAAGATGCTTGGTTCAACTACACTCCTCCTGTTGCGCGGAGTATGCGCCCTTTTGACGTCCCCCATCTAGAATATAAGGACGCCAGCAAAAAAAAGCGTCTGTACTCGGAAACTTATACTTCTATACCACTTGATCGGGGTAGCAGAATGGGTGAACAATGGTCTCTTCTACCTCCGGATATTGTGAGTACTATAGTGCGTAGACTTCCTTGCCCGTTGGATTTGAATAGCCTAGCTCTAGCATTGAAGAGATTCAGCGATGTTGTGCTGGAACGTGGTCAAGGGGCGCAAGTTCCATGGCTATACCGGCCAAGGCAGGTGCCTTGCCTAGTGAATGGAAACTTGAAGGAAGGATTCTTCTGCTTGGTCGGGAAGCACACGCACTTCATCCGTCTGCCTATTGGCTTGGTTGGAGCCAAGTTCTGGGGCTCCCAAGAAGGGGGGGGGGGGGGGGGGGGGGGTGTTTGATTCCTCCGTACACCTCGGTGGCCAGCGCTTGGTGAACCTACAAACCGAGGAAAACTTCATCCTCGCCAGCTCTGTCAAGTGGATGGATTTCGCGCCGGCTGCTCTGATTGAGGTCAGGGCATGTACAGTTTCTGCTGCTGTTGAAATTGGTACATCCTCTTTGTTAGGAGCGATATGTTCAATTCGCCAACCTGGTGTTTTCTATGGTGCTGTGCTGTTCTGCTACTGGAAACTTGGAGAAGAGACTGCTCAAGCAGACATATTTGCTGACCTGGTTGACTTGATTCACTATGATGACTCTTTCTACGTTGTGACTTTCACAAGGCGTCCTGTGGGTGTTGACACCAAGGGAGGGTGGGGGGCTTCTCTGTATGTCCAGAGAACTACGTCAGTTTGGGTGGTCGAATCCTATCACCTACAGCAGGGTTCGGGGCCGCTACCTGGTGGCATGTCGAGGAGAGCTTCTGTTAGTTCTTAGGATTACAAACCACCCGCTTGGGATGACGACTGGGTTTAGGATCTTCAGGATGCGCGTAGCTCCACCGGCCATTGGCAGCCCGGGTCATTTTTACAAGTGGGAAGAAGTTACACAGCTTGACGGGCGAATCCTGTTCATTTACTGTGGAAGCTCGCGTGCCTTCACCGTTTCTGATTTTCCTGGAGTACATGAAGGAGTATACTTCTTGGACGAACGTGATTTCACTTTGTCTGAAAACTATCCGAGGGATATGTTTTTCAGCTGCAGCGACTGCGGGCGGTGGTGCATGCGGACCTAGGTGGTTCCCCGGCGATGATGTATCGATGTACTCGCCTCCTGTTTGGTTCCTGAATAGGACAAGGGTGTGACAATAAAAAAAGTACCATATTTATGTTTCTATTTTTTTTCTGTTTAGACCATGATGTACCGATGAAATTTGCATGTTATGTCTTTTATCATAGTTTTGCTGTATTTTACTTCCGCCCACTAGTTGACAGGACACTGGGCTATATTTATTTTTTCTTAATACTATTGAGGTCTGTACTGTAAAAATGACAAGGATGTTTGTTTCGTCTAGTTTGCATTTCCCTCTTTGTTTCTACGAATCTACTTTGTTTCCGCTCGTTGATCCCGTCTTTCGATATGATCTTGCATGTAGATTGCACGCAGCGGCTTCCCCCTGCCCCACGCAGTGCAGCAGACGCGGTCAATGAGGGTCGTTTTTGGTGAGAGGTTGCAATGAGCCTGTTCTGTGAGACGTGCACGACAGTGGTAGGAGAGGTCTTTTGATCGTTCCTCGACTTGATGAGCAGAAAGGGGAAAACCTGGCTGAGACAATCCGGAAGGCAACCCTGTTTCAATACCTTGAAGGCGGAACGCGACGATGACGATGCGGCCGGTGGAGTGCGGACGTCCTAAGAGGCTCATTGCCATCTAAACTTCGATGCCTGCACACAGCAAGGATACCATGCAAAGGCATTCGGAGATTGTAGCATCGGCCGCAGTACCATGCAACGGTGCTTCCTTGGGAAGTGAAAACACTTGACCCCATCTGTAAGTGACTTGTGCCATGAGAGACATGATGCGATGGCAGAATAAAAAAGATATTCAATATATTTCGTTCCTGCATAAAAGACTCTTTTATTGTTTGTTTATTATAAAACTTGGTCCCAAGGAATATACCTCTGGCACTGCAGGTGAAACTGAAACGAGGCATTGGCTGTGACTTGTTATTCCGAGCATCGAATTTCATTTTGCACGCTGTCGTGGCTGCCCTTGACGGCAGATCGTGCTCCGGGCAGGTAGGCAGCGGGAACGGCGGGGCCGGGCGAGACGAGGACTACGTGGCCGTGCTAATGACGGGCGTCACCGTCAGCGACTAAAAGGGATCGGAGCGTCACCATCAGCGGCGAAGATCGGAGGGCGTTGGCGGCTTGGAAAAAAGGCAGCTTGTGTCATCCGATCGGGTCGATCCTAGGTGTTATCGGATCGAGCTTTATCTGAGCCAAGCATCAGAGAACGTGAACATCGGGCGTGCGCTGCACTGCACGGCCGTGGCTGCGCAGAAGGGATGCCTCCCCCGCGCGGACCGATGATGAGCGCGGGAAAAAGGAGAACGGTTTCGACAAGTAAAAGTTTTGGTGGGGGAAAAAGATTTCAACACTGTGCACGCTGCCTTTTAGGGGTGAGGAGTTGGACCGAACAAAAGCTTACCCACCAAAAAGGCACCTAGGAGTTTCTTTGCTTGTTGCAAAAATGCTATGTGACGGAAAAAGGAATTTACGGGGCGTGGTGTACGCACCGCACCGCACCCCCCCCCCCCCCCCCCCCTACAAAAACTGCAACACACGTGCTTCTTAACATCACAAAACTGCAGTACCAGGCGCAAAAAAAGACAACCTTCTATCATCCGACCATGTGGGAGAGTCTATCCCATGATGTAGTCCAAGCCCTGAGCTCTTGTATCGATTCTGTTTTTGACCGATACAGCTTGGCGAGGGTGAGAGCGGAACCTGCACTACGCCAGCCAGTCGAGCGTCAATTTCCATCGTTGCTCCTACCACCACATTGGATTGTGAGCAACCCCACGACAAAGTATGCTCTGTCGTTCTTTTGTGTGCCATCCGCGCGCACACACCATTTGCCGGTAAGTCCAACTGTCCGTCGTGGCAGGTTATTTGGATAGTACACGGGTGGTTGGCTATTTGCGGCTCTGGATTTCTTTGGCACTCACCAGCTAGTTAACTTGAAGACTGGCGCTGCATTTCTAATGCCAGATAGGATGATGAGTGGTGCTGGGGGGACCGTGCCGATGGTTATGCAAGCAGCGACTCTTTCGACGAGTCCAAACGCTGGCACCTCGTGCCTGGGTGCTGCGATAGCAAAATCTCCGCGTAGCAGCCACCATGTGGTGGCGTTCTGGATGATTGGGTGGGACTGTGCAATAAGCGCGCTTGAAGGTGACCTCGATGACATAATTCACTAGGGGGTAGCTTCCTTTGCGTGGCAAGATCCGGTACTTTGTGGGTTTTCAAGAAGGAATGACTGCGAAGGGGGCGGCGTCCCTACTACCTGCGAAGTACGAGAGTTCACAATGACTGCACAGGACGATCATAACTATGACATCTCGCATTATCTTGTCGAGAGTAAGAGTGATCTCCTGTTGGTCAAGCGATCACGTGATCACTGTGGTAGCACTACAGTTGGTTTTAGAGCGTATATGATGATGCGGTGGTACGTGGGCAGCCGCCCTATCGGGCTTTACCGGTGGGTGGAGTTGCATGAACTCGGCGGCAGGGCTGTGTTCCTTAGCAGAGGAAGCTCCAGGTGCTACGAGGCTACCGTGACTGTCCCTGAAGGTGTCTACTTCGATGATAGAAACTACATGAGGAATGGAGTGGATGTATGTGAGGCTGGGTATCCATGCAATGACAACGGTGTTTGGTCGATGGCTACTGGACAAATAACATGGTGGAATCTGCACCTGTCTGGTTTATGTATTAATGTCAATATCAAAAATAAAAAAAGTGCTGTACTGTTGCGTGTGATCATTCGATAACTGGTATGTTTAGCTTCGGGACCCCACCGGCCTTGCCCCGCCTGCTCCCTTGCCGTTGCTGCCTGCCTGCACCCCTGCAGGCGCCGCCCGTCTGCTCCTTTGGAAAACGCCGTCCTGCTGCTCCCCATCGGCACCGCCTGTCAATGGGCCTGCAGATTTTGCCCAGGCGGTCGTCCGGTGGGGCGGTGGCTGCGGCTGACCTGCCCCGGCGCGTCTGCGGCCAAGACAGGGAACCCCCCCGCCTGTCCCCGTCCACGGCCCGTCGCCTAGGCGTGGACCGGTGGACGGCCGGCGACAGGCAGGTGCCACCCGTTCCACGGCTAGGCGCGGCCATTCCTGTTCGGCATCCATGCCGAACGTTGCAAGTTAATGACCAAAAAAAGGCGAGGGTATAGAAGGATGACATGCTCCAAAAGGTCCAATAGGTAGGGTTCGGTTTTTATCTCAAAAATCCAAATTCGTTCGGTAGGGCACGGGCTCGACTTCGACGCCCCGCGTGTGGAACAACAACGGGGCGACGAAAAAAAGAGGCTCGAGGGGGAGTTGGAGATAATTCGTTCTGATGCGACAGCTCAGGAGGAAAAGGATGCCAGGTGCATTGGGAGTATTGGACGAGGCTTGTTTTCGTGCTTACGTGCCGCACAGGGTAATCGGGGGTTCTGGTTTCATGCGGATGTTTCCGTCGGCGAGTTGGGTGGTCACGATTATCGATGCTGCGTGTCTTTTCCTACACGTGCTGCGCATACGCGTAGATGGCCATAAAGCTGGCTCGTGCGGGGCGAGATCACATATTGTGGCACCCAGGGGTGGATGTTTTTTAACGATGATAGAACAAACTCGACTTCCATGAAAATCACGATGCTCTCGCATGGTTACTGGTTATTGGGCATGAAGCCATATGAAACTGAACTATGCATCTGGATAGTAGATGCCAAAACTTCGTCACGTACAGGTCCGGTGTACAAACCATCGGCCGTCAACGACGCAGGCTCGTGGAATGATGGGATGGTGACCCGCGTAGATTCCGTCGTCATTTGTGCACCATAGCTGTTGCCGTATGAGGCCACGTACTTTATCGCTTCTCCCCATCCAGCTGTCGTGGCCGTGCCGTGGGCACTTGTCTCTCCCAGACAGCTCGAGGCGGGGAGTTCAGCTTGCATCGCGTTCCACCAACCGACACACCAATCCATCGGTGTGCGCGCGGGAGGGCGCGGGGCCTGGTACGTATCAGCGAAACCGTGAATAAAACCCTGGTCACATCTCAATTGGACTTGAACAGACTGTTCCGCCCTCCTCGGCCGCTTAGCCGAAGATTTGTTTTGGTGCCGATGTGTCGCACAAGATACTTATTGACGTCGTAGCGGTTGATGTCGAAGTTTGTGACGGCTCTTAGACCGCGAAATCTGATGGACGCGATATCGTACGCTTCAGCAGCCTCTTCCTGAGTACCTGTTAAAACAAGAGAAGCTGTAAAAAAATGTTGTGAAAAGTATTAGCAATGTCAGTGTAGTCTATCTTCATCGACATTCGTGCACCTTACCGAAAGTTCCCAAGTAAAGATCCTTGTTCCCGTCTAAGCGACCAATACGTGCCTGCCCTCTTTGTAGTTTGTGGTGCCTGGTTACTCCTCTGCCTCTGGAAAATGCGCTGCTATTTCTGGATATAACAGCAACCGATGTATGATAAAATATGTGTTGTCGCGCGAACGATCGTGGTTCATCGTTAAAACAAGAAGAGCAAACGTGACCAGCACCAAACACATACCTTCTTACAGAAGCAATGACCTGCTCCCGGGTCAGGCCCTTCATTCTCTTGATTTCGCTTGCGTAGTTGATCGCCTGCAAGAGGTGTGCTGTACATCAAAAGTTGGACAATGTATGGGGGAATGACTAAGGTGAAATGTTCGGTTCACATCCTCAGTCTATCTTTTTCTTTTGTCTACAATCCTGGGTATCGTATTGATCAATACTTGCGTTTTACCAAATATTGCCCAAAGCTTTTTTTTCGTTGCCTGGAGAATGTAGCATTTCCAAAAAATATTGCGGTGATTTGAACAACGTACGGGGAAGTTCGTTGGCGCGGAGGGGCCCCAATACTTGAGAGCGACTAAATCGTAAGCTCTAGCTGCTTTCTCCTCGTTGTCGTATCCCCCTGGACCCATTTACAAGGGTCAACGAAAAAAAAAATATATAAAAGAACATCATTTAAAAAGGGTACCACTCACCTAAGTAAACTGCGACGAGGTTCCCTGCGAACAAAAAGATGTGTTACAAAAAATCGATCAGATATTCGCATAGTCCAGAGCGCACAAAAAAAAAAGATAATGATGATGGAATTACCTTGACGTCCTTTCCGCGGGTGACCCGGCCTTATGTATTGTTGTCCCACAAATGGGCCTCGTACCTACCAGTCCACCGATGTTTGTGGGGGAAAATATGTGTAGTTTAGTAACAGACAATCCCGGCGCGCATGTAATGCATGCCTGATCGTTCTACCTAGATACGCCTCGGAAAATTGATGTCCGCTGCCGCTGTGTGTTTCTACCACCTCCATCCTGGGCCAATACTAGTGGGGCTGCGCCCGTGAGCATGCTAGTATCAAATGTTTCTACCACCTCCATCCTTGGCTTCCTTTGAACCGGGGTACCTCGCTTTGTCTTTTATAGCTGCCTCCGGTGGGCCATAGATAAACAGTGGAAAAAAGCTTGGCATTGGATCCGTCGATGAGACATCACAAAAGTTGGGTCCGTGAATGTGGGGTGGGGTGGGGGGGGAGTAAAGTGTGCAAAGTCGCAATGCTTTTGTCTGCATCAGCCTTTATGGTGCTTGATTACTTCAAAATTTGCTGGTGTACGACCACAGAAAAAGGCAATGAGGGGGGCAGAAAAAAAAGGTTCGTGGCTGTAGAAAACACAAACACAAAAGATGAAGTTGTTAGAAATATGCCCTAGAGATAATCATAGAGATGATCATATTTCGTTGTATCCATGATGTATTATATATGTTCATTTAATATCCATGAAAAGACAACTTGTATTGATTGGCAATTATGTGAATTGTTTGTGAGACTCTTTACTTGTATGATTATTCTAAAGTTGTTCCTAGTCGGAGTTCATGTATGGACACACATGAATATTAGACTAGCACATGTATTAGTTGATGACTATGTTTCACAAGTCATGGACATGGAGATGTCAAACTAATAATATGGGCTCATGTATGATATGTGGCTGGGCAGACCTAACTCGAGGAATAGTGATTTCTCAATACACAATGTGTATGTTGTGTCCTTAGATCCGAGATTATCGCATGTGCTCAAGATATGAACCGACCTAATTAGGAGCTATCAAATGCTATTCCGGAACTGGGTAGTTATAAAGGTGGTTCTCGGGTTTGTCATGAAGCATGCTATGAGATATGGTCAGTTGTGACACCCGGCCCAATTTGGATGTGGCCCAGTAGTGGTCCATGAGTGTTGCATGCACATGTTTAATACCACCTTGTTAGTTGAGCAAGGGTGGAGCCAACTTATAAGCCTTTGTCCTCCAGCCATAGCACCTTTGGGTTAACACTTTTACACGAAGCGAGAATGAAAGTATAAGCAGAGTGCTATGTGTATGCGGGCCCGTCCCTCGGAAGGATTGGGCAGTGCGGCTTTGGAGAACGGGGTGTGACAAATGATATCAGAGCCGACCCTCGCGGTTGCGCGTACGGGTCAGTGTGCGGGCATATGGCGCATGGCGCGTGTGGGCCCGGGTGGGACACACGGCATGGCATATAGCGCCGGCACTGGACGTTCGGTCGTGCGCTAAGAGGGGACGTTCAGTGTGCGGGCATATGGAGCATGGCGCGTGTGGGTCCAGATGGGACACACAGCATGCATATGGCGCCGACATTGGATGTATGGTCACGGAGTTGGACTGACGACCGACGAGGACGCCGGGTCCTTTGAGGGGGCGTGTATGTGACACCCGATCCAATTTGGATGAGGCCCAGTAGTGACCCATGAGTGCTGCGTGCACATGTTTAGTACCACCTTGCTAGTTGAGCAAGGGTGGAGCCAACTTATAAGCTTTTATCCTCTAATCATAGTACCTTCGGGTTAACCCTTTTACACGAAGCAGGGATGAAAGTGTAAGCAGGGTGCGTTGTGTATGTGGGCCCGCCCTTCGGTAGGGCTGGGCAGTGCGGCTTTGGAGAACGGGGTGTGACATCAATCAAGATGGGATTTGCCCCTCTACTTGAAAGAGATATCTCTGGGGCCCTCGAGTGTCCGGATCAAGAAATGCATGGCCGTGCTAGGGTTAAGTGTTAACCAAGGATTCCGGATCACGCCATCGAGAAAGAGAGGTCAGCTTGGAGCTAGACCAAATATCGTGAGGCAAAGGGAATAGCATGTATATGAGATTGTGATGGCTCGTCTGATTTGATCTTTGCGCATGCATAGGAGTTGACACGTCTTGCTAGAGGCTGCTGTTAATTATTGGTCGAGTAGGAGTACTCGGGCATGTCTATTCGCGCGCGAGCCCATTGGGTCACACACTTAAGGGGTAGAAGCTTAATGAGGATATGATCCGAATTAGACTGGGCTTATGAGCACTAATGGGCCTCAGTTCGGGAAGCCCATTAGAGGGCGCCTAGAGGTGCCTATATATGCAGGGGTGGGCGCAGGGATTAGGGTTAACCGAAGTCGCCTGGCTGCCACCTGTTCTCCACGCCCTCGCCCACGTCGTCCTCGCGGACCTAGCAGTCCGGATCTCAACGCTTCTGCCGCCGTACGTGTGGATACCTTGGAGATGCTGCATCTGCTGCACGAGGACGAGCCGCACATGAGAAGGTCTCGCAACTACACTGCCGGCTACCTACAAACAACACCGACGCGCTACAGAAGTTCCACACCCGCGCGTCTAGTGGTAATTCCGTGATCTATAACTGTAGCGTTCCTGGTTTATGGGGTAGAAAATTTTGTTTTTGCGCTAGCGTAGCCTCCCCGTAACCCTACAGTGGTATCAAAGTCGTAGCTACTTCGATACAGGTTTGGATGTGTGCATATGGAGATATGCGAGGTGTAGATGAAATCCTAATTGTATTTCATGTCCTTGCTGCGATGGTCATGTAACAAACTACTCCTACCGGTTGGGTATCCGCCATCGGAGTTAAGTGATACACGTAAACCCAATCGCAGCAGGGGGAGATCAATAAGATTGGTCGAATCGAAACCTAGGATAGGTCGCCAGATTCATATGATGCATGGTGGCAGATTGGATCTGCTACCTGGTTGAGAGAAAGTTGCAGAAAATATGGTGTTCGGTAAAACTGCCATAATTCATCTATAGAAAATTTTACACATAAAGTACACTTGCTTCGCCGCTTTCGCCAAATTTAGATTTGCCAAATTCGGCCCGGAAGGTGGAGATATCGGCAGTTTAAGTTTCGCCGACGGTAGAACGTCTAATTCTGTTTTGCAGGATCTTGTGATCGGTATGGCCTATATATGTATGTGATGCATGTATGTAATTGATCCATGATCTGTGTGTCATGTGTAAGGCAATACGGCAGGAGCCATATGTATTTGCACATTTGATGTAATGGCATGCATGCCAACATGTGATGATGATTCAAATCCGACCATGTAACTAGATTACGGTAGTTATAGTTCTTGGAGGAATTCATCACTTGGAGGAAGACCAGCAAGGTACATGCTGCATGGAGCACAGGCAGGTACGTTCGGTCTGTCCAAATGTCCCTGCAGATGGGGCCGAACCGTTTTGGCATCTTGATGGAGAGAAGCATGGTGATGGAGATCAACATGTGATAATGGGTCATACCGTGTCTCTATGTGAATGTTTATCCTCACTGGTTTACTCCTACATGCGATAATAGGGTTTTTGCATTTGGTAGAAGTAATTCGATTGATCCCTCACAATATTTAAGTTTATATGCCCTCCCAACTAAACCTTGCTTCATCATGGGTCTTGTACGATTAGTGGTGCGTCTATGAAATTAGAGTGCCACTAGTTTTCCTTGACTTGATGAGTTCGTATCGGATACTTACACGCATAAAGGGTTGGTTATCTTGAACAAAATCATTGTAACGGTTAAGGACTTTGGGGCATAAGGGTTGGGAGCCGAGACATAGAGATGTCACCCAACAACAAGAGTCATATGTGATATGATTAGCAAAGTGTTGCTTACCGATCTACCTGTCTTCTAGCGGTGATGCAAAAGCTCACTAGTCGACATGATAGTTGTGGGTCTTGAATCACTAAGTATCAATTGAGGGATATTGATTTTAGTGGGAGTATATTCTGTTAAAATGTTTAATATAATTTACTCTATCATGGATACGTTTGTCCTAGTATTTTACATTATTATTTGTTGTAGATCAATGGCACCCAGCACCACCACGTCTTTACTTTGCGTACGGTCGTTGAGAAGGACAAATTGAATGGGAATAACTATGCGGATTGGATCCGCACCACCACCAGAACCTACTGATAATGCAACTAACGCTGAAAAGAGTGCTTACAAGAAGGCACATGATGCCAATCTTGAAGTGAGTTGCCTTATGCTTGCTTGCATGGAGCCCGACCTGTAGATGCAGTTCAAGACTAACCATGAGGCGCACGATATGATCGTGGTGCTTCAGAACATGTTTTAGACACAGGCCAGGACTGAAAGGTTCAATGTCACCAAGGCCTTCCATGAGACCAAGCTCGCAGAGGGCGCAACAGTAGGGCCGCATGTGATCAAGATGGTTGGTTACACGCAGAGGTTGGAGAAGCTGGGCTTCCCTTTAGGCCAAGAGTTGGCCACTGGCTTCATACTTGCGCCTTTACCGCCGAGCTATGGGAATTTCATCTTGAACTACCACATGCACGGGGCTGAAAAAGGCTTGAATGAGCTGTGCGACATGCTCAAGACAGCAGAGAGTGACATCAAGAAGAGTACGGGCGGCGGCCATGTGATGGCGGTCCAGACTAAGCCTAACTTCAAGAAGAAGGGTTCTTCTTGGAAGAAGAAGGGTAAGGATAAGGCTGAGAACCCCAAGCCGAACCCAGTACCCAAGGCTAAACATGGACCCGCTGCAGATAATGAGTGCTATCACTGTGGTGAGAAAGGTCATTGGAAGAGAAACTGCAAGGTGTACCTGGCTTCATTGAAGAACCGTGGAAGTAAAAGTACTTCCAACTCAGGTACGCTTGTTGTTTATATTACAGAAATATTCCTCACTGATTCTTATGTCAATTCTTGGGTATTTGATACCAGATCGGTTGCTCACATTTGCAATTCGATGTAGGGAATGACAAGAAGTAGAAGCGTGGAAAGAGGAGAAGTTGATTTCGGCGTGGGCAATAATGCAAGGGTTGCTGCTTTGACCGTTGGGACAATGCAACTCCACCTCCCGATAGGATTTATTATGGAGTTAAATAATTGTTATTTTCTTCCAAGTATGAGTCAAAACCTTATGTCCCCTTCATGTTTGATGGAGGATGGTTATACATTTGCGAGTGAAAACAATGGTTGTGTGATCTCTAAGAATGGCATGTTTGTGGCTTATGCGACCATTGTGAATGGCTTGTTTATTTTAAATCTTGATGAATCACCTGTCTGTAATGTAAGTGCTAAAAGGCCTCGGCCTAATGATTTGAGTCCTACCTACATGTGGCATTGTCGTTTTGGTAATATAAGCGAGAAGCGCATGAAAAAGCTCCATTCAGATGGACTTCTAACTTCGTTTGATTTTGAATCATACGAGACATGCAAGGCTTGTTTGCTAGGCAAGATGACCAAGACGCCATTCACAGGTTTTCCAGAAAGAGCATTGGACTTGCTGAAACTCATACATACTGATGTGTGCGGACCAATGAGCACGATTGGTAGAGAAGGATTCCAATACTTCATAACTTTCACTCATGATTTGAGTAGATATGGCTATGTCTATTTTGTGAAGCATAAGTCTGAAACCTTTGAAAAGTTCAAGGAATTTCAGAATGAGGTTGAAAATAAATGTGGCAAGAAAATTAAGGCCTTGTGATCTGATCGAGGAGGCGAGTATTTGAGCCACGAATTTAGCAATCATCTGAAGAGTTGCGGAATTGTTCCACAGCTCACGCCGCCTGGAACACCTCAGAGAAATTGTGTGTCTGAGAGATGTAATCGAACTTTGTTGGACATGGTTCGGTCGATGATTAGCCTGTCGGACCTACCGATATCATTTTGGGGTTACGCTCTAGAAACAAAAGCTTTCTCGGTAAATATTGTACCATCTAAATCCATAGTTAAGACACCATATGAGATGAGGACTGGGAAGAGTCCCAGCTTGTCTTTTCTGAAAATTTGGGGATGTGAAGTTTTACTCAAGCGACATCTGTCAGACAAGTTAACTCCCAAATCGGATAAGTGCATATTCGTGGGATATCCAAAGAAAACTTTTGGGTATTATTTCTACAACCGATCAGAGGGCAAAGTGTTTGTCGCTCAAAACGGTATTTTCTTAGAGAAAGAGTTTCTCAGGAAGGAGAAAAGTGGACAGAAGGTGTATCTTGAAGAAGTTCAAGAGGAGCCAATCGGGCAAGATTCAACAAGTGATGCTAATGTAGCAGAACAAGTTGAAAAACCCGTGGCAAGAGAAGAACCACCACAGCCACGAAGGTCGGCGAGGCTCCGCGCGGCGTGCGAGATATTATTGTTAGACAATGATGAGCCTGCGACATATGCAGAAGCGATGATGGACCCAGATTTCGAGAAATTGCAGAGTGCCATGAGATCCGAGATAGACTCCATGGGAGACAATCAAGTTTGGAACTTGGTTGACCTGTCGGATGCTGTTAAAGCCATAGAGTGCAAATGGATCTATAAGAAGAAGAAAGACATAGATGGAAATGTTCACATCTATAAAGCTTGACTTGTCGCAAAAGGGTTTAGACAAGTTCAAGGAGTTGACTACGACGAGACATTCTCTTCCGTAGCGATGCTTAAATCTATTCGAATCATTCTAGCAATAGCTGCGTATTTCGATTACGAGATATGACAGATGGATATCAAAACAGCTTTCCTGAATGGAAACCTGGATGAGGACGTGTATATGATACAGCTCGAAGGGTTGATCCGACCAATGCTGCAAAGGTATGCAAACTTCAGAAATCCATTTATGGGTTGAAGCAAGTATCTTGGAGTTGAAATATTTATTTTGATGAAGTAATCAAAGGGTTTGGTTTTCTTCAGAACGAAGAAGAAGCTTGCGTTTACAAGAAGGAAAGTGGGAGCTCTGTAGCATTTCTAATCCTGTATGTGGATGACGTACTATTGATTGGGAATGATATTCCTATGCTGGAATCCGTAAAGACTTCACTGAAAAATAGTTTTTCCATGAAGGACTTAGGGGAATCCGCATACATTATGGGCATAAAGATCTATAGAGATAGATCAAGGAGGCTTATATGATTAAGCCAAGATACTTACATTGACATGGTGTTAAAATGTTTTAGTATGGAACAATCAAAGAAAGGGTTCTGGCCTATGTCACATGGTATGCATCTCAGCAAGACTCAGTGTCCCTCAACAACTAATGAGCGGGATCGCATGAGCAAGGTTCCATACGCTTCAGCAATTGGTTCAATCATGTATGCAATGATAAGTACACGCCCAGATGTCTCATATGCTCTAAGTGCTACGAGCAGGTACCAGTCTGATCCAGGTGAGAGTCACCGGACAGCTGTGAAAAACATGCTAAAGTACTTTAGAAGGACTAAAGGTGTGTTCTAAGTCTATGGAGGTGAGGAGCTCACTGTAACAGGTTACACTAATGCTAGCTTCCAAACCGACAAAGATGATTCAAAGTTGCAATCAGGTTTTATATTTGAATGGTGGTGCTGTGAGATGAAAGAGTTCCAAGCAAGATACGGTGGCCGACTCTACGACGGAAGCCGAGTACATAGCAGCTTCAGAAGCTGCGAAGGAAGGTGTTTGGTTGAGGAAGTTCCTCATTGAGCTTGGTGTGTTTCCAAATGTGTCTAGCCCATTGAACCTCTACTGTGACAATAATAGGGTGATAGCGCAGGCTAAGGAGCCAAGGAATCACCAGAAGAACAAACGTGTACTGTGGAAATTTCATCTCATACGAGAGTTCGTGAGACGGGGTGAGATCAAGATATGCAAGATACACACGAATTTGAATGTTGCTGATCCGTTGACAAAGCCTTTTCCGCAGCCTAAGCATGAGGCGCACACAAGAGCTATGGGTATTAGATATCTTATGGATTAGACTCTAGTGCAAGTGGGAGACTGTTAGAAATATGCCCTAGAGGTAATCATAGAAATGCTCATATTTTGTTGTATCAATGATGTATTATATGTGTTCATTAAATATCCATGAAAAGGCAATTTGTATTGATTGGCAATTATATGAATTGTTTATGAGACTCTTTACTTGTATGGTTATTCTAAAGTTATTCCTAGTCGGAGTTCATGTATGGACACACATGAATCTTAGACTAGCACATGTATTAGTTGATGACTATGTTTGACAAGTCATGGACATGAAGATGTCAAACTAATAATGTGGGCGCATGTATGACATGTGGCTGGACAGACCCAACTCGAGAAATAGTGATTTGTCAATACACAATGTGTATGATGTGTCCTTAAACCTGAGATTGTCGCATGTGCTCAAGATGTGAACCGACCTAATTAGGAGGTATCAAACGCTATTCCGTAACTGGGTAGTTATAAAGGTGGTTCTCAGGTATGGTCAGTCAAGATGAGATTTGTCCCTCTCTACTTGAGAGAGATATCTCTGGGCCCCTCGAGTGACCGGATCAAGAAATGCATGGCCGTGCTAGGGTTAAGTGTTAACCAAGGATTCTGGATCACAGCATCGAGAAAGAGAGGTCAGCTTGCAGCTAGACCAAATATCGTGAGGCAAAGAGAATAGCATGTATATGAAATTGTGATGGCTCGTCTAATTTGATCCTTGCGCACGCATAGGAGTTGTCACGTCTTGCTATAGGCTGCTGTCAATTATTGGTCGAGTAGGAGTACTCAGGCCATGTCTATTCGCGCGTGAGCCCATAGGGTCACACACTTAAGGGTAGAAGCTTAATGAGGATATGATCCGAATTAGACTGGGCTTATGAGCACTAATGGGCCTCAGTTCGGGAAGCCCATTATAGGGCGTCTAGAGGTGCCTATATAAGCAGGGGTGGACATAGGGATTAGGGTTAACTGAAGTCGCCTGGCTGCCGCTTGTTCTCCACGCCCTCACCCACGTCGCCCTCGCGGACCTAGCAGTCCGAATCTCGACGTTTCTGCCGCCGTATGTGTGGATACCTTGGAGGTGCTGCAACTGCTGCACGAGGACGAGCCGCACGTGAGGTCTCGCAACTGCCCCGCCGGATACCGTACAAACAACACCGACGCGCTACAGAAGTTCCGCACTTGCGCGTCTAGTGGTAATTCAGTGATCTATAACTGCAGCGTTCCTGGTTTATGGGGTAGAAAATTTTATTTTTGCTCTAGCGTAGTCCCCCCGTAACCCTACAGAAGTGCTACAGGATTATTGATGTGAGACAATAAGAAGTTACGTGGTGGGGGAGGGGTGGTAACAAATGTTCGTGTGACAAGCTTTTTTTTGTACATTTTTGTCTTTAGCTGCCGTGGTTCGTCGCCTTTTCTCGTAGGTGATTTTAATTTTTTTCTTTTACCTACTTCCAGAAAGTGACTGCGTTTGTTCCCTGGATTTTTCTTCCAAGCTGGTTATTGGGGTTTTCTTCAAGAGTTTTCTCAAGTCTTTTCCCGAAACCATGGTTGGATCAAATATATTTGATTCACACGACATAATTTGTTCCTTTCCATAAAATTAAAAATGGCGTCGCACCAGGAGACAGTGACTGCGTCGCGTTGCATGGAAATAAAACACAATGTCGCGGGTTCAGCTAATTTTAAAAGTTCCACCAACGTACATGAGAACATGGCCAACTAACATGGGTGGCTTATTGAAAAGAAAAGGACATGGTGATCATGGTACACTTCATTCTAATTTGAAAAGAAAAGGTGTACTTCCTGTTTAACTTTGGGCAAAAACCTGGGGGAATTCATAGAAAACGATTTAGATCGTGAAACATCTCTATGCTGCTGTGTAACTTTTTTTTTGGGGAGGGGGGGGATACTGTAGTAACCTAGAGGGCAAAGTTCAGTTGGGATGCTGTCGGCGGCTTCTGGTAAGGAGTTGCCAATGATGTTTCTCGCCTGAACACAATTAAACAGAATAACTCAGTTCCCCGCCACACCCACAGTGGATATATAACGACCGTCCTGCAACGAGGGGCGTGCAGCAAAAACAATATAAAAAGGTCAGCAAATAAAAAGAAAGAAAACATTGTGTGTACCCGGCAATATCCTCTCCAGCAACATGTCGTTCCCTGTACAGAAAAAGGGAAAAAGGCCCATTGATTTCGTGGAATTTTTTGAAAAAAATGAAATGTAACAACCTCTCGCTCTTTCGATCTGAAAAAAAAGAATCACCAATAGCAAAAACGGGGAACCTAAGAGAGCCCGTTGGAGTTAAGACTGTTAGAGATAAAGCTAGAGATATATGTGATTGTAATCAATAGTATCAGGATAGGAGTTGGCCTTGTTGTTTGTTAGAGTATATCTTCTGTACGAGTTGTAATCTGTTAAGTTAGTTGTAGTCAAGGCCTAACTCTAATCATGTGCTATATATATGTACTATGCGCCTCTTGCTGCGCCAATTATCAAGATTAACACGAAGCCGTCGACCCGAGACAAAGGGCAACGTTCCACCCTATCTCTGATCTCCTCTTTCAAAGACTATGTAGAAAGCCCTCTTGTAGTCTTGTTACTTTCATCGGTACATGCAAGGGGGACATGTAGAAGCAACTGATCAATTGGCTAATCTTCCTGTAAATCCTGATTCTGTAATTTATTTGAGGACTAATGGTGTTTTAACTGGCCAAAATGAGCATGAAATGATGCAGCAACAGCAGGAAGGAGACAACACGTCTACTGAGGAAGATTTGGCGGCGGTCAGTGGCAGCTCCGACGCACCGGCAGCGTCCGGATCATCCTCGGATCAGGAGCCGAGAGCGAACGCATCAGGTGCAGCCACGCCACCGGCAAGTGCACCCAATACTGAGCAACCTTTACAGATGGCAGCCTGCGATTCGCCTTCGGCGCCTCCCCTCGCCGAGCCGACAGCAGCTGCGCCGGTCGGGTCTGCTACAGCCACAAGATCTTCTGTGCTGCTTCCTCCACAGCCTTCGGTGCCACTAGCAGCATCTACCAGACCAGCTACACGGCTGCAACATGGGATACGAAAATAGAAAACGTACACAGATGGTACGATCAGGTATGGATGCTTAGCTAGTAGTGAACCCAATAATTTACAAGAAGCATTAGAGAATAAGTGTTGGAAGGAAGCTATGGATGAAGAGTATATGGCATTACAAAGAAATAACACTTGGCATTTAGTTCCTCCTAATCAAGCAAACAATGTGATTGACTGTAAATGGGTTTACAAAGTGAAGCACAAGGCAGATGGGAGCATAGATAGATACAAGGCTCGCTTAGTAGCCAAGGGCTTTAAGCAACGATATGGTATTAATTATGAAGATACTTTTAGCCCGGTTGTCAAGCCTGCTACAATCAGAATTATTCTCTCTATTGCTATTTCAAAAGGATGGTGTCTTCACCAATTGGATGTAAAGAATGTGTTTCTTCATGATGTTTCAGAGGAGGATGTATTCATGAGGCAACCACCAGGGTATGAGGATAAAATACAGCTGCACTATGTATGCAAACTTGATAAAGCTTTGTATGGCTTGAAGCAAGCGCCACGAGCATGGTATTCACGCCTAAGTGGAAAGCTGCAACAATTTGGGTTTTTAGCTTCCAAGGCAGATACTTCTCTATTCTTCTATGATAAGGGTAACGTCACCATCTATCTACTAGTGTATGTTGATGATATTATTGTGGCAAGCTCTTCACAAGAAGCCATTTCAAGATTACTTCAAGATCTGCAGAATGATTTTTCTCTAAAAGACTTGGGTGATCTTCACTATTTCTTGGGCATTGAGGTTCAGAAGATAGAAGATGGTATTCTGTTATCTCAAGAGAAGTATGCATCGAATGTAATCAAGAGGGCTGGCATGCACAACTGCAAACCAGTCAATACACCAATGTCCACCTCAAAAAAATAAGCATTGAGGAAGGAGAAAGTCTAGGCCCTGAAGATTCTACGCGGTTCAGAAGTATTGTTGGAGCACTCCAATATCTGACGTTGACTCGGCCTGATTTATCCTTCCCGGTTAACAAAGTGTGCGAATTTCTTCATGCTCCAATGACGTGTCATTGGGCAGCTGTCAAGAGGATATTGAGATATCTATAGCTCACCTTGAATACGTGACTAAAAATTGGCAAATGTGCATCTATGTTACTAAGTGTGTTCTCGGATGCGGATTGGGCAGGTAGTTTGGATGATAGAAGATCAACCAGTGGCTTTGCTGTCTTCTTGGGAGATAATCTCGTGTCATGGAGCGCACGAAAACAAGCAAGTGTCTCTCGGTCAAGTACCGAAGCTGAGTATAAAGCAGTAGCCAATGCGACTGCTGAAGCTATATGGATACAAACTTTCTTGACTGAATTGAAGATCAAGTTTCCATCAGCCACAGTGCTTTGGTGCGATAACATAGGGGCTATATATCTGTCACTAAATCTTGTGTTCCACACTAGGGCAAAGCATATAGAGGTGGATTATCATTTTGTAGGAGAAAGGGTTACACAAAAACTGTTGGATATAAGAATTATTTCAACTCATGATCAGATAGCAGATGGATTTACAAAGGCTCTCACGGCAAGGAAGCTTGGTGAATTTCGAAGTAATCTCAACTTGTGTAAGTTGAGATTAAAGGGGCGTGATAGAGATAAAGCTAGAGATATATGTGATTGTAATCAATAGTACTAGGATAGGAGTTGGCCTTGTTGTTTGTTAGAGTATATCTTCTGTACGAGTTGTAATCTGTTAAGTTAGTTATAGTCAAGGCCTAACTCTAATCCTGTGCTATATATATGTACTATGCGCCTCTTGCTGCGCCAATTATCAAGATTAACACGAAGCCGTCGACCCGAGACAAAGGGTGATGTTCCACCCTATCTCTGATCTCCTCTTTCAAAGACTATGTAGAAAGCCCTCTTGTAGTCTTGTTACTTTCATTGGTACATGCAATAAAAAATTAACGAAAACCATAGGATGGATAAGGAAGCATAAAAAAATGAAGAAACTAACTCTAGTTGCATATTCTTCTCCGGCGAGCACCTGCTTCTACGACGAGCTCCTCCCATTGAACGATGTTCGGCCTGTCGGTGCGACAAACCATTCGATCCCCCCTCCCCCCCTCCCCCCCCCCCCCCCCCCCCCCCCCCGCCGTGCTTGCCGGGACGGAGGCCGAGGGAAGAGGAGGGTTGGGATGAGGACGGCACTCACCGGCGATGAGGGCAGCGCCCGCATGAGCGGGCGCACGGCGGTGGATAGGCAGCGGGATTGGGAGGCGGGGTCTGATAGCTGAGTGGATAAGTGGATGAGGAAAGAGATAGCGCTCTGGATCTATTACTGTCCCAAGAGCCCTTCGGACTAGCAACGTCATAAAAAAAAATCGACCTATCTACCACAACAGTGATCGTTCCTACTAGGTTATGTACATCCATGGCGGATCTGCGGGGGGAGACAAAACTTTCCCCCCAGGCTTATGTACATCCATGGCGGATCTGCGGAGGGGAGACAAAACTTTCCCCCGAGGCTTCCAATGCAGCTCACATGGCTGGATATATTACCTTGGCTCAGCCACGTGACGTGATCGAATAGCTTGGACAAGATCCGTTCAGGGAAAAAAGGATCAAATCATCCGGATCTGCTGGATCCGCGGCGGGTCCATGCGGATGGGGGGGTGAGGGGAGTGGGGTCGCGGTATTACCTCCATGGGTCCTGTAGCGATCTGGCCACCAGAACTCGACCCGACGTCCGTCCTCTTGCAATGCCTTCTGCCATGGTCCGTGGCGGCTTGCACCAGGGCTCTCTGGTTCCAGCAGGGGGGTGGGGTGGGGGGTGGGGGGGGGAGCCGCTGCTTGTGTGCGACACCAAAGGCTGTATAAAAAGGACATGGATGGGGAGCAACTGTTACAGAAAAAAGATATTATGTGCTCCGTATGCATGCAACGCTCCTTCAATTGATAGTGTATAAAAGATACGTGGGAGAAACTCCCCCACAGATAACCATGCAAGCTAGCGTTTTTTGTGCTATGTTGACTATCGAAGTCTGCAATCAATAAAGACGATGTCACTGCGAACGCTGCCCGCATGCCTTTTTGCGCCAAAACTCCATCAGCGTTAATCGGTCGGGTCAGGTTACAACATGACGGTACTCGCGCGTGCGGTGTGTGAGACGCGCGGAAGCGATACGACGTGATAAGACGGCTGCCGCGCGATGGACTGCTACCCACCATTGCACGGGGATATTTCCGATATATATATATATATATATGAATTCTTGAAATGCGTGTATATTAATAGATAATTTTGCAGATATCTGGCTCGAGGAAGCTAAAACGAAAACGAGGCTCAAAGAGAAAGATGGAGGGACGTACCACCATCACATCAGTGGACTGAGACGGTGAACCAAGGGCTCCCAAGGGTGTTGATAGGACATTGGTCAACCAATGTGGATATTATGTCAGGGAAAACATCCCCATCAGCTACAAGTTATGGAAGAAAGTTAAAATCACTGATAATGAGGCAGATGTCGTCCCCAACATAGAGAAGGAAATGTTATGGAGACAAATCAAAGAACACATCAATTTTCAAGTTGAGAAAGATGAAGTCTTCAAGAAATGGGTCATGAGGAAGATGGCTATTTCTTTCCAGATGTTCAAGAAAAACTTGAACAAAGACTACGCCAAAAAGGGCCTCACGCCTAACTTTGAGAAAGACTTCAAAAACCAACGTGCTTTCTGGGATGAATTCGTGCACTACAAGTTGTCCGATGACAGCAAGAGGCGAACAGAACATGCTAAAACCAATGCGAGCAAGAAAATTCACTTCCATCATCTAGGTCAAGGAGGATATTCATCGGCCATTCCGAAATGGCAAAAGATGGAAGAAGACCTGATGGCAAAAGAAATCGTACCAGCGACTTTCAACTGGCCATTACGAGCAAAGTATTTCTTCTATGCTCATGGAGGCACACTAGACCCAGAGGATGGATCGTTCGTGACTACGGATCAATTAAGACAAGTGGCTGCTCGGCTCGAGACAGCACTTCAAGCCGTTCAAGAAGGGACTTTGAAGCCTAATAGAGAGAAAGATGAGCTGACTTACGCTCTTGGGATACCGGAACACACAGGACGTGTCCGAGGCATGGGTGTAGTTCCATGGAAGCATGGGTTCAGTGCAGATATCAAGATTTATCGAAGCCGATCCAGAAGGAAGGCCGAAGAGGCTGAAAAGGTGCATGCCCTAGAAGAAAGAGTAGCTACGATTGAAAGTGCATTGGCAACTTTCAATCGACAACAAGATGCTCCATCAGTTCCTAATATGGAGGGTAGTCCTGGGCCCGGCTCTCAACGCCGTAGCAGCGTCGCTTCCACAGAGCACCCAGCTACGGATCGAACTGAAATGGTTGCAGACAACCAACAACGTTACCCCATGGACGACATCACCGTCAGGACCCCCTGCGAGCTTCTTTATCAACAAAGAAAAAACATCAAAGTTGTGGCTCACGGTATTGCTGAAGTACCTGTCCAAGGCGAGACAATTCATTGTGCGCCAATTCCTGAAGGATATGCTAGAATCATGGTTGACCGAGTCGAGAAAGGATGGGAAGACCTCGACCTCGAGATCCCTAGAGGCGATGGAGAATAGGAACTACTACAAGCCCTCCACACATGGATCTGCTGGAACAAGTAGTACATAAGATTTCCGAGAGGAACCATAGATTCTGCAGCATCGCCTAAGGACATGGCAAGGCCAAGATCGCCAATGCCACAAACCAACATGGGTCTACCGTCACCAGCTGCTTACAGGGGCCCTAGCATGGATCTCCCGTCATCACCAGCCGCTCAAATGGGCCCCGGCATGGATCCGCAGTCACCAGCCGCTCAAATGGGCCCCGGCATGGATCCGCCGTCACCAGCCGCTCAAACAGGCCCCGGCATGGATTTGCCGTCACCAGCCGGTCAAAGGGACCCTAGCATGAGTTCGTCGCCTCCTAAGGTCAAGAAGAATGCAAAGGCTTGGGTCCCGCCACCGCTACCTCCTAGGACGAAGAAGACCCAAGCTAAGAAGAAAGAGAAGCCTCCACTCGAGAAGTTACCATACAATATGACTCAAGAGGAATTGGACGCTAGTGTGAGAAAGCATGTTAAAGAACAAGTCATGCCAAAGAAGCCTGAGCCGAAACAACTGGTCGATCCAGCGGGGGAAAAGCACTTCATAGCCATGTGCCAACCAAGGTAGGAAGAAAGACTATCGAACTACGAACACTCGATCACAAAGTCTTATCAGAAGAAGAGCAATCGTCGGTACAACCAAGTTCCCAGCTCGGAGAATGGCCGAACCAATCAATACCTCCACTTATAGTTCTTTCAAAGGAGAATGAAGCTACGGCTGAGTTTGTGGTGGAATCGACTCTCACAAAAGCCCAACTCCTAGGGCAGGCTGAAATCTCGAAGCATGAAGGGTCAGCAAGAAAACCATTTAAAATGGGTGAACCTCTTATGTGGCCGGAGTTGGTGGAGATCCTACCAACGAGGATGCGGGAGTTGCATGGATGGTACATGAAGCAATTTGCAGATGGACTCATAATGTTCGCAGCTCGAATTAAAAATGAAGATTTCCATTGCGGGCCTGATGACGTATGGATTGAGTTTGAGAGTCTTTGGTTTTTATACCATCAAGACGCTCTAGACAAGTCCCTCCTCAGTGTATTTTGTATGTAAGTATCTCCTCTCATTTTTCTATTGTAGCTATACTAGTCCTGTGCTTTCTCATCTCCTCTTTATTTTTGTATCATGTATAGGTCGAAGGTGCAAGAATGCCGCAGAAGCGGTTACTATAACATCGGCTTTATGGACCCACATGTTATTCACGAGAAAAGCGTACGCAAATGGCCAAATAAGACCATGAAAAATATATTCATGGCCTTGGATGGGCAGAATACTTGTGAATTCATTCTATTGCCATACAACTTCGAGTAAGCACTTCGAATATCTTTTCCATGCCTTCCATTTGAAACTAAGTATATCAAATATTTCATATATATATATATATATATATATATATATATATATATATATATATATATATATATATATATGTATCGAGATTGATAAATATCCGGTGGTGGTGTTTGACTCTAAGAAAACATCGACGGCTAAATATCAAGACCTCATAAACCTCCTCCAAAAAGCATGGGCTCACTTCCTAAAAAAGCACATAGGAATATAAGAGAACCCGGGTGAACTTTGTTTCAAAACAGACTTTCCGGTATGAATACAATTCTCGCGCATCTAGTTCCATTTCTTTAATCACCATTAATATTTCATAACCTTGTGTGTGGATATATATATACGTATGTGAGTTCATCTGCACCTTTTGCAGCCCGAAGAAAATGATGCGAAGAGAATTTGAAGTAAGTAAAAAATTAAGAAGGATTCCTTTCTTTTAATTCCATATAAGTATTGATTTAAATAAATAATGTTTGTACGTGACAGATCTTCAGAATGAAAGAGGAGCTCATTGAATCGGAAAGAGTTAGGGCGGTTCAACAAGAAATCTATGGATTCTTGCTAGATGAGGTCATAAATCCTAAAGGAGAATTTTATGCAGATCATAGGATAAGCGTAGATAGATTAGATCCAAACAGAGAACAAGAAGACGACAGTACTTGTACGGAAAAACTTGTGTGCATATTCTTGTATTATGAAATTGTATATCAATTGTGTGTGTGTATATGAATGCTAGCTACACACAAATGGGCTATAGATACGAATACGAATACGAATACGAATTCAAATTAAAATAAAAGAAAGAAATTCAAAAGCAAATAAATAAAAAAAGAAGTTAGTACCGGCTGGTATTACCAGCTGGTACTAAACTGCCGCGCACGGCGCCTGGCGTGGCAAGCAGCTTAGTACCGGCTGGTGTTACCAGCCGTTACTAACTGTGTTATTTAGCGCCCGGTACTAAAATGCTGGCGGGTTAGTACCGCCTGGGCTGTACCGAGCGGGAACCAGGTACTAACCGGGGGTTCCCGCCCGGTACGTATGTCAGATTCTCCAGCACTGCCTGCCTCGTGGATGATGGAATAGCATGCTGGCTTCATAGTCCACAATCTGATGCCTACATATTGGGGTATAGGGGTGGGGAACCAGCCAACTCGGTTCGTTTTGACGTGTTTGATAACAAGCAAAACTTGGCTTGACTCGTTAAGGCTAATGAGCTAAACATCGAGTTTGTCTTAGTTCATCGGAGAAACTAGAGCCGGCTCGTGAAGCATTATTTAACATTAGCGTCAAATAAAATATGATATTAGCCAATGTATAATGATTTAAGCATGCTAATAATATATAAAAGAATAGCTCATCATGATATTACGGAAGTAAATAACTATAATCGGGTAAATTAGGATAATATAGATATTTGGAGACTCAAGATAAACTCAACTAGTACCATATTGGACTTACAAGTTAAATGAGAAGTCTATTTTAGAATAATAACAATTATATCACTATGTAAATAAAATATAAGCTTGGTATCATCATATTTCTCAGGTCTAATGAGCCAATCAAATAGATAATTAATGAGCATTCATTGTGCCCATTTATTAAGCATGTATAATTTAGGATGGCCAGATATGAGTGGATGAAAAAGATAATACTGCCACACCATTCACCAGTTGTACAGGAAATGTTAATTTCTACAGTACATAGGAGTATTTAAACAGGCTCCTCTTTCATATATGAACAATCAAAACACCCTTTGCAAACTGAAGACATATATCATGCATGTTTAACACCACATGATGTGTATGCCGTGTCAATAAAAATCTAGTGTTTTCATAAGCAAGAAAACCTCTCCTAACTAACCCTATTGTATATAATAGTTAGGAAATATTTTTGAACAAATAAACTAATGAGATTATGAGACTATGAGAAAATTTCTGAAGACATTCATGAATGGTGCACGTGCACCTTAATTATGGCATGTAAAATTTTATCAGTGTCCTAAGTACAATAGCTGCAACAATGCATCGAGACAGAGTAAAGGAACCATTGTTATGTAATGTATGCGTAAGTCATAGGCCTAAGAAATACTAATGTGGTAAGATATATTATGGGAGTTGTTTTATCTATCTATTTAATGTACCATATACATTACAGTTTTATATATAATGCCATGATATGCTCCCTCCGATCCGTTTCTTTTTATAAGACCCAGCACATATTTTTCTGCTCTTAATAAAAAAGTGTTTAGGCATGCACGTTGTCAAAAAAAATGACACACACATATTTCCTGATTCAAACTATATAATATTCTACCAACATTTTAGCCTAAGGGCAAGTATATCTGTGTTGTCTAATGAATGATGCATACGTTCCCGCATAATCTTGAGACAATTTAACATATAGCCCCCTATATATAATGGGCTATTTTTTGAACTGTTTCACAGTAATCGCTCGTGGAAAAAATAATATTGTGAGTTTTATGACAACATCAACTCGTATAATGATGAGAAAATAATCTTATAATTCTTTATTTTAGCTTATTATGAGGTGGACAACCACGTTATTCTCTCCTCCACCTCTCTAATCCATGTCATCAAAAAAAATACTACGTGACGTGGAACTATATGAGACAACATACGAGACTGATGACCTGTATTCATGCACTTGCTCTAAAAGTTTGTAGATTGTTGAATTCGATTTTAGTAGTATTATTAGAAAACACTTTCATTTGAAGTTCCTCTTGTGATTTTGGCATAACGCCATGTTTCTCATGGTAAAACTTAGACTCCAGATTATTTTGTCCGGTGCAGAATAAGAGTAGCAGGTTCACCTTCGTGACCATAAACGTAATCTCTCATTATGGCGCGTCAAATGCACCACACGTTTCATCGTAAGTCTTAACAGTACTATAGTCATCCTTCGTTGAACTCGAGCCGGGCACACGAGATGCATCGCCCGCCCCCGATCGTCCCACGGAGGAGCAGCCAAACACTCCCGTCCGGCCAAACGTGTCCTTTCCCTCTGCCGGCCGGCCGCCCGGCGACGCACGGGACGAGCGAAGCAGGAAGCACGTTGCGCCGCCGGCATGGCGCGCGGCAAGAGCCCGGCAAACTAACGCTCCACGCCACGGGCACGTTCTTCGTACTGACAGCCCCGCCGCGCCGCGCCCATGCGCCGGGGGCATCCGGCAGCTAGCGCCAGAGTCCAGTCAACTCAGCTCTACTACTACTCTACTCCTACCCATGATTCCTAGTAGCTGCTGCTGCTGCTGCTGCTAGCTCCCGGTTCCTCGTGCCACACACATGACGCGCACGTGACACAGTATGGCGCCAGCCAGGCAGGCGCTAGTAGGCTCGTAGTAGTAGCTGACCAAGCTAGCTAGCATGACTGTATGTCTGTGTTGACTCGAGCGCTGCGACCTGACGGCCTGCGGACCGATGCGTTCAGAGGCGAGGCGACGACAGCGAATGCCTGTCGCCCCGTCCCGCCCCCGGCCTCCAGCCCTCTGACCCCCTCTGAGCACGGCCACATGAGCCTTGCACCGGCACCGCGGCATTGAATTGATTCCTCGATCTGCCCATCGGCCACGCTGCCGCCGGAGGAGTCGAAGACCGCCGGGCACGGGGCACGCGCGCGCAGGTGGCCAGGCCAACGGCCTGCCGGGTGCCGGCCAGCGGCCAGCAGCCATGGCCGCTCGCCCGGCCATCATCGTTCATCGATCCAGCCGCGCCGTTCCGGATCGGACGCCCTTTTCACCGGAGAGGAAAGCTAGGGCCGGGCCGCTACCGGCGGATGGATCGTGGATGTGATGTGCGGCAGCTCGGGGATCGCCCTTGCCCATGCCGTAGGATAAGGTGCGTGAGCTGGTGAAGGCGTGAAGTGGAGAGGAGGGTCTGAATTCTGATGCGTGCGTGCATGCACATTCAGGCTTGCTCGGTCCTGCCTGCAGGCTGCAGCCTGCAGCCTTGAAAAAGAATGCGGACTGCGGACAGATGGAGGGGACGACGGCATGGCCTTCATGTGATGTGGCACGCACGCTGACACTGACGCACAACGCACACACGGGGACGGGGCTACCTAGGGTTAGGATAAGGTAGTTTTTTTTTCAGCCAGATCGACTGGAGTTTCTTGCCTTGCTTTTTTATCCGGAACGATGATGAGGAAACGATCTTTTGAGGTAGAGGTCACCCTGCTAATGGGTTGGATTAAAATGGATTTAATGTGTTGTATTTTGATATGGTGTATGTTTGAATGGATCAAAATGGGTTGCATTAGGCAATAAGGTGGGGTGGGGCGGATTTTATGTAAACACAGGTTGGGGTGGATTGGAGTGGGTTGAAATAAGTTTATAGAAAGTGATTGAAATTTGTTGGTGATGATTCAGTATGACTGTTCAGCTACTCTCTGCAAAACAGTGTGGCTAGATCTACATATAGTTCCCACGTCAAGAGTCGGACTCTAGAAATAAAATCTCGCGTTCACGCTATAAAATTTTATCAAAACTAATTGAAATTTACTGGAGATGACTCAATATGACTACGTGCAAAACGGTGTGGCTAGATCTACACGTAGATCCACATCAAAAGTCGGACCCTGAAAATAAAACATCGCCTACAAGTAGAGGCAGAGGTAGCGGCAGCGGTAGGTGCAACTTGCGCCGTGAATCTGCGGTCGATCTCGTTTCACAAAAGACAAGGTGCTACCGCGCAAGGAATCGCCGGTGGGCTTAAAGGCCTCGTGACAGTCACGAAGCCCAAGGCGAGGAGGAGATCTTAGTGGGCCCGGTTTCCTTTAGGATCCTCCTCCTGGCCTTGCGCTTGTCTGGCCCAACGTCCAGTGTTGGGCCGGGATTAGGGCCTTCCAGGCCGAGGCGGGCACGCTCTGCTGGGCTCCGCCGGCCGTCGAGACCAACCTTGATCCACCTCCACGCTTGTGCCGCGTGACGCTGCAGCAAACTCTGAGTCCGGGGCCTCCACCCGCCGTCCAGGCGCGTCCTCCGCTTCCGCCGCCGCCGTCTACCTCCAGATCCTTTGGGGGCTTTCGGGCGCTCCTTCTCCGCGAACCGATTCGTCTCGCGAGTCAGCAGCTCGGCGCCCGCGGAAGAGAAGAGTCGAGAGGAGGAGTAGGAGCGGCCGGCGGCGGAAGAAGATGTCGTACCTGCTGCCGCACCTGCACTCCGGGTGGGCGGTGGACCAGGCCATCCTCGCCGAGGAGGAGCGGCTCGTCATCATCCGCTTCGGCCACGACTGGGACGAGACCTGCATGCAGGTACCTCGAGCGCCTCCTAACCATACTCCCGCTCTTCCTCGATCCGCGTCTGTGGGATTCGCTTGCGTATGATTCGGTCTGTTCCTGCGTATGTATGCCTCGTGTGCTGTAATTTGGGGTCCAGGTCGATGGGGCCATTGGGTAATGTGGGAATAATATCGAATTCCTCGAGGCCAGGGGATTTGCTGAACTTAGGAAATTGGGGGTCAGGATAAGGAGAATCGAGCCGAATTGTTGCAGTTTTGCTGCTATAGTTTCTGCAATCCGTGTGTCCTCATGTTAATAAGTGAGCGCGAGTAGGGATTATTTATGCTATGATGCAGACGGGTAATAACTGGTCTATAATTTTGCCATTTAGGAGCTGCATCGCTAGCTTCCTGCTTTGTTTGTCGCTACAAGGTCAAAGCTCATACTGTCTTCGGCTTTTATGTTGTTGGGGGATAGATTGTCAATTCAAAATTGTACTGGGAATACTGTATTCCAGTAACTTTATTCAGTGTGGTTCGCGCGTACCTGAACCGTGACATGTCCGCCCGGTTCGCGCGGCTGTGCCTCCCGCCGGGCGCCACCGCGGACCACCCGTTCCTGAACCCGTTCGGGCCGGGCGCGCCGGCGCTGGACGGGGTGGCCCTCGCGCCGACGCTGGTGGTGGTGGCCGGGGACGACATCCTGCGGGACAGGAACGTGGAGTTCGTGAGGAGGATGAAGGGGGTTGGGGAAGCCCGTGGAGGTCTTGGAGTTCCCCGGGCAGGAGCACGCCTTCTTCTCGCTCCGGGCGTGGAGCAAGCCCGTGGGCGAGCTGGTCCCTGTCTTCAAGCGGTTCATGGACGAGGCCTGCCAGCTCCAGGCTTTGACTGAGTGTGTGCGCTGCAAGGTTTGTCTTGTTCTTCATTGCTAGTGTCAGCTGCCACACTGAATAAACAGCAAATAAAACGATACGGATTCCATGCCTTGCTGCTGAATCCCTCGTCGGCGTGTTCCCGGCCGGCTCCTCTGCACGGCGGGCTGCGGCGGTAGCCGATGGCTCCGGCGGTTGCCGCCACCCCAGGTTGAGCATCGCAGGGCCGCGCCGAACTCCCAAGTCCACTGTGCATCACGATTCAGCGATTCCTGATGCAACGCAATGGCACACGTCAATGCACGAAACAGACCGTCCAGTACTAGAAATTTGGGCTTTTTGCAACTCTGGAAAATTTATGGCAATCGTGGCAATATATGGTGACACGACGCTTTTCAAAAAAAGTGGGTGCTCACTTTCCAAAAAAAAGTGGTGACAGGACACCTAGCCGATTTTAACCACCAGACTGGCAGTAACCACCAGGAACGCCTGATTTTCCAATCATCCAATTCTCGTATCAACATCTGAAGTTAGATCCAACTTTTCAAATAACATAACAAAAGAGGTGTTATTTAAGATTCTAGCACCCCAATTGCATATCCTAGGACCTGTTTGGGTCCACCCAGTTAGAGTTATCTAAGTTAATTTTACCTATAGTTGATCCAACAGCTAATGACTCTCATCTAGGCAGCTAACAACTATCCAGCTGCCTCAACCTAACTAATCCTAGCTAACGATTAACCCACCTGAATCAAATAGGACCTAGCAGGTATTTTGATATTTAATTGACTTCAGATAAAAAAAAAATATGAATACGCACTCCTCACGAGCTATACTTTTCGTAAAAATGAATATCCCTCACCTAAGCCTGTTTGAAATGGTCGATTCAACCTAGTTACCTTTCATTGGTAAGTTTTAATTAAATTTGGCACCTATTTTTGTTTAATTAAAAGTTAAATACATTTTGTGGTGCTAGTTGGCACTAAAATGTGTTTTCGACCCGGATGCTACTATTTGGCGCATCCAATACAATATTATTGCATGGACTAATAATGCATTCCTATTTTTTCATGTAGTAATGATATATAATGCACGTGAAGAATGTAAAGGGTGGAGGCATAAGCCCCTTCAAGTTATTTTCTCTAGTTAAGACACCTTTATAGAAATAATGTATGTATATAGTACATGATTGAGTGGCAAGAAAAAAATATCATGTTGCTAATATCTTGTCATCAAATAACCTTTTGAACTAGAGACCCGATACAATTACTTTGGTTCAAAGCTGCAACATCTCAGGGACAGTGGACTTTAATTTTGGAAACATGCAATCATTAAGTGAGGTGAATAAGCCTAAAAAGATATTCTGTTGTCTTAAAAGGTCTCAATGGTTCTTGATATTACTGAGTGCTCTTTTTTGGCTTTGAACCTTGGGTGGCGGAGTGATAAGAAAAAAAAAAGGAAGAGGAGAAAGACAGATGGGATGGTTAGGTTCTTTGTTGCCTCATCTGCGTAGCTTGCGATCTATAAGTTTCCATTCTTCATCTTCAAGGGGCATACATGTTCAGTTAATCTGTTCATCTGAGTCTCCCAGATTACTACACACGATTATGTAATTATTTAGGTGAACTACATGCATTACAGGATTGCTGACTATGATACTGAGTATTGACAAACGGCATGCAATATTTAAAGCCATGACATGATTTTAGTTAACTACGTTACTAGCAGAAAATTCTAAACCTTTGTACTTTATTCATGATCGCAATATGTATCTGTGTCAAATGCTCAGAACTATTCATGATTGCTCAGAGTAGGTAGAAATTATTCATGTATATGTACCAGAATAAATTTTTGAAGATTCTTTTGTTGTTACTATACACCATTTTAGGAATATAGGTTGTACCTACAGCTTTAGTAGAAGTAACACCATCATTATCCTGAGCTGGAGCACGAGGTAGCTTCACCTTCTCCAGGCAGGATTCTACCACTCAATGCTTATGGGAGGACTATAACTGAGGTCCATGAACAAAATTGTTACCATGGTGAAGGTAAGAAGCAAACAAGAAAATTTGGAAAGCTAAGATTCCTCTTAAGATCAAAGTTTTCATGTAGCTAAGTCAGCAGGGCGCGATCCTGACTAAAGATACTGTTAAAAAGAAACTGGCAAGGGAATCCGAGTTGTAATTTTTGTCATGAGCATGTAACACGGGAGTGCTTCTTCTTCAATGCAGGTGGCCAAGCTCTTATACTCCAGCTTCATCGACTTGTTAACGTTCAAACTTTCTTTGATGTTTTGTGGGAAACCTGTCCGTTCCGTGAAAATAGAGTGGTTGAGGACAGACAGGAGCGCAAAATGGTCTTGCAGCCCAGGCTAAAATAAGTGGGCAAGTGTTAGGTTGATTAAGATGGACCGGATGCTAGTGTTTTTAGGCCATGATGTACAAGGAGCAACTGGGTTGGGCCCGTGCTGCAGCACGCCCATCACGGATCCTGGCTCCGCCCCTGGCTGGGGAGGATGTGTGATAGGTCTAACTTTTTCTCTTATCGTTGCCTAACTCGAGTAGCTTCTTCTCGTTCGGCTATTATGGAAGCGTTTTCGGTAAATCTGCTAAGACTATGTAATTTCGTTACATCAATAATGAAATTTGGGCTGGAGCCCTTGATGAAAAAGGGCAACGACGGGGCTGTTTTTTTGGGGGGTTGGGGGGGTGGGGGGATTGCCGGCCGGCGGAGGCACGCTTGGCTAGATCTGGATTTGTTTGTGGCTCGCTGCTGTTGCCCGCGAGCCCGCGACGAGCGGTCTGGTCGGCCGGGAGCACGAGAGGAGAGAGAGGCGACGGCATGTGTGTGGTACAGCGTCGCGATCGTCGCACTAGCTTTCTCTTTTTCAGGGAAAATAAGCAGCCATAATCTATCTACTACTACTGTATGAACGATCACGAGCTCGATCACGGGGACGATGACGACATACCCGGGCACTCCGGAGTCCGTACCGTACGCTACGGACGACGACGGCGCTCCCCGCCGGCGCAAGCAAGCGCGCACATCGTGAAGCGCACCCGGCGGCGGCGCTGGCCGCTCTCCGATCCGAAGCCCACGCCGCAGCCCTCCGGGGGCAGTGGGGCGGCGGGATGGCGCGGCATCGGCCAGCTGGGCCCGGCCGCCGACCACCCGTGACCTGCGGGCCCTCTCGCCGCGAGATCTGCGTCGTCGCCACGTGCGCAAGTCGGCGGTCAGGTGGGCCAAGGTCTGCTTCGTAATTCTTTCATTCCTACCAGTAGCAGACGGTCCAGGCGTAGTGCAGCCAAGTACGAACGTGGCAGGGGCGGCGGCACGCGCTCCGAGTCCTTTCCGTTCCGAACGAGGAGGGCGCGTGTACGAAAACGCCAAGAATAGCGCGCGCCTGTTTCTACTCGGAACGAATCGCTAGTGTTCAGCATGCCATGTGGCTCCGCGAGCAACGAGTAGCCGTGCGAGATCGCCCGGCTTGCAAGAAAGAGATCTCATGCAATCCAACCACGTATGCTAAGGGAGGTCTGATCCGAAATGGGGTTGTTAAAACTAAGATGATTTTGGTGCTAAATGGGGCAAAAGCATGGAGCCGTCGGAGACGATGAAGAAACAGACATTGGAGGTGAGGGTGAAGGCCAAGAAGCTCACATGAGTTCGATCAAGGGGTCATGGATATATGGAACGGTGGGACTTATTTGAACTTTTGGAGATGATGATGATAAATGATGAGCAGAGGTAGTCGGTTCGTGGGAGGCTAGGATCCGTCGACATTCGGATGGGGCTAAGGGCGTCCTTGGTTTCCAACCACGGGAAGCCACACCGCAGGGCTATGGCGTCGATTCTGAGCGCAACACCCGCCACACTACAGTCGTGTGGCGAGTTGTGACTGAGAACCAAGCAGCAGCCCTAAAGAAACTAGAGTCAAAATGGAAAAGAACTTTACCACTGCCAAGCTGTTAAGAAGATGGAAGATTCTCCTCAAGCCAGATAAACAAGAGTTAATGGCATATGCATAGGAGCACTTGATCTGAAATGGAGGAGCTTGGCTCCGCCAAGGATCGAGTAGAGCAACTCAGCTTCTGCGAGAACCTCAAGTTTGGAAATGCCTTTGAGGCACGTTTGGCTGATCATTTTGATCGCTCCTGCTGTTTCTTTAGGCAAAAGAACATTTTACTCCCTTCAGCAATTCACTTTATCCGCTCAACCCTCTAAGCAAAATTTAGACTCAATTTGCTCCACCGAACAATTCCAATTGGTTCAATCTATCCTCTAGTGATGTCTTTTTTCTCCGCGCGTTCAAATTTTGTGAATAGGTAGAGTGCATGATGCATTATGTTAAAAAATACATTAAAAATTTTTTATGGTTATTTTCGTAGGTTAGGAAGATTAATACAAAATTGATTACAGAGATTATGAATTTTGCATGAAAAGTATTCATTAAAAATTCATAATGTATTTTCTAGCATAGCGCATCGTATTATAAGTTAAAATTCTATTTGTATGTGGAGAAATGAAATAGAGAAATCTTAGCAAAGGGTAGATTGGACGAATAGAAATAGTCTGTGGAAGTAAATTAAGTCTAAAGTTTATTCAGGGGTTAAGCAGATAAAAGAGATTGGCAAGGGGAGTAAAATGATCTTGTCCCCTTTCTTTGGTGCATGCATCTCGAATACATTAAACTTGTGTAATGCTTAATAAAGTGAGGGAATCTATTTTTTAAGAGGAAAAGGATGGCCGTTAGATATATGAACTTAAAAGTTATCACGTGCTGGGTGAGCTAAAATGCACCCAAATGTTCCGTGACCGTCCGAAAACTCCAGGCTTGAACATTTCCTGGAACGCACAAAGCCAGCCTACGCCCATCCTAAGCTGAGGTGAATCCGATCTGGATTCTTTTACTCGAAACCAGCTTGATCTAGCTATCAAGGTTATCTCTCCTGTTTCGGTTTGGGGCTGATGATTCGGGCCTATCTTTAATATCCTCGAGCAGTCGAGCCACAGCCCGCATCCAGTTCGTTAGATATATCGTCCAGCGCGGCACCTGCACGGCGCCTCCATAAATTTGGCGCGTAATCCCCTCGCCGTCGCCGAAGCTGCCTCTCACCGTCCGGGAGCCACCGCCGGGGGCCCGCCGGCCTCCGTCCACGTGGATGGATCGCCACGTGCCCCTCCATCCGGCCCCGTGGGGGCACCACGTGTGCCAGCGCCTCTATAAGTAGGCGCGCTTCCAAATTTGGCCGGCCGCCGCGACGGCAGGAGGAGACGGGGACAGAAAGAGGAATCGTGTTCTTGGATTGGATCATCCCTGCTGCTGCCCGTTGAATCTTTTTCCCCTGTCACGAATTTCTGCGCTCCGATCGCCGGAGGAGGAGATATGCTGCCGCCGGACGAGCGCGGGCAGCCGCCGAGGCGCCGGAGGATGCTGGCGCTGCCGGCGGTGTGCCCGTGCGAGGCCATCGCGCCGGCGCCGCTGCTGGCGTCGCTGCTCTCCCTCGCCGCGGACGCCGCCGGCCTCCAACGGGCCGGCGCGGACGCGCTCCCCGCGCTCCGGGGCGCGGCGCGCGAGGCCGTCCGGATCGCCGGCCTGCTCCACGCGTTCCTCGACGCGGTCCGTGGCGCGGCGTCCGGCGGGGACGCCCGCCCGCTGCCCGACGAGGCGGTGCTGGGGCTCTCGGAGCTGCACGTGGCGCTGCAGAAGCTGCGGCTCCTGCTCGCCGACTGCGCCCGGAAGGGAGCGCGGTTGTGGGTGCTGATGAACGCCGAGATGGCCGCCTCCGAGCTCCGGGTCGTGATGGGTTCCGTCGCGACGGCGGTGGACACGCTGCCGGAGGGCGTGACCGCGGCGTCCGCCGAGGCGCGGGAGCTCGCGGGGCTGGTCTCTGCGCACGCGTGGCGCGCGGCGGCGCGGCTGCGGCCGGACCCGGAGGACGACCGCGCGGCTCGGGGCGTGCGCTCGGTGCTCGCGCGGTTCGCGGGCGGCGTCACGCCAGACGCCGACGACGCCCGGCACGTGCTCGACCGCGTCGGCGCCGCGACCTGGTCGGGCTGCGCCGAGGAGGGGGCGTTCCTGGAGGCCGAGCTGCTCGAGCGCCAGGAGACCGGCGGCGAGGACGACAACGACCTCGTGCTCATCGGCGGCCTCATGGCGTTCCTGGTCTACTGCCGCGTCGTCTTGTTCGACCGCATTGACGATGCCAACAAGGCCGAGGCGGCGGCGGCGGTGGCCAGGCCACCGGCCAGGTGCGCGGCGTGGATCAACCCGGAAGCGCTGCAGTGCCCGATCACGCTGGAGCTGATGACCGACCCGGTGACGGTGGCCACCGGCCAGACGTACGACCGCGCGTCCATCAAGAAGTGGATCAAGAGCGGGTGCCGGACGTGCCCCGTCACCGGCGAGCGGCTCCGGAGCGCGGAGCTCGTGCCCAACGTCGCGGCGCGCGGGATCATCGAGCAGCTGCTCCTCAGCCGGGGCGTCCCGATGCAGGAGCCCAGCAGCAAGCACCGGTGCGCGGTGGACAAGACCGCGGCGCCGTTCGGCGCGGCCGCGGCCGGCGGCGTGCGGCTCGCCGTGGCGTTCCTCATCGTGAGGCTGTCCAGGGGCACGCCCGCGCAGCAGAAGAAGGCGTCGTACGAGGCCCGGAAGCTCTCGAAGCGGAACGTCTTCTACCGGGCGTGCCTGGTGGAGGCCGACGCCGTGCCGTGGCTGCTCCACCTGCTCTCCTCCGGGGACGCGTCCGTGCAGGACAACGCCGTGGCGGGCCTCCTGAACCTGTCCAAGCACCCGGCCGGGCGGCGGGCGCTGGTGGAGTCCGGCGGGCTGGGGCTCATCGTGGACGCCGTGAACGTCGCCGCCAGGGTGGAGGCGCGGCAGAACGCTGCGGCCGTGCTGTTCTACCTGTCGTCGAACCCGGAGTACTGCGAGGAGATCAGCCGCATCCCGGAGGCGATCCCGACGCTGGTGCAGCTGGCGCGGGACGGCGCGTACCGCGGCCGCAAGAACGCGCTGGTGAGCCTGTACGGGCTGCTCCAGTGCGCGGACGCGCACGGCCCGGCGGTGTCGGCCGGCGCCGTGGCCGCGCTCGCGGGCCTCCTGCTGGGCTCCCCGGCCGCCGCCGCCGCCGAAGGCGACGACTTGGCCCTCGACGCCGTCGCGCTGCTCGCGAGGATCGCCGAGCAGCCGGGCGGCGCGCGCGCCGTCGCGGCGAGCTCGGAGCTGGTGACCCGGCTCGTGGACTTCCTCGGCGAGTCGGCGTCGCGGTCCGCCAAGGAGCACTGCGCGTCGCTGCTGGCGTCGCTGGGCCGGCACGGCGGGGACGGGGTGCTGGCGCTGCTGGGCAAGCTGCCGGGGCTGATGCCGGCGCTGTACGCGCTCATCGCCGACGGGACCCCGCAGGCGGTCAAGAAGGCGCGGTGGCTGGTGAACGAGATCCACCGGCACTACGAGCAGCGCCAGGCGCCGGCGGCAGCGCGGACGCCGGCGGCCGGCGACCACCGCGTCATCCGTGTATAGCCGCCGTGTACATAGCACACGCGAGCTTGTCGTCAGTCACGCGTTGTACATTTGGTTCAAAGTTTGCTCTTCGCTGGCTCGAGTTTTTCCAAGAGCCAGGACGGATTTCGGCATTGTTTCGTCGTGAGATTTGTGAATACAAACGAAACTGTACAGGGAATAGTTTGTAACTTGTAAGTGGTTTCTTGAATTGTGGTAATGAAAATCCATGAATGTGCAGAGGACAGTTTGAGTGGTTCTTCATATTGAACTCCAAATAGTGTGTTTTTTTAAATGGATTTGGCAGATGGGAGTGGCAGGCAGCCAGGCAGGCACGTCGTGCGAGCGTGAGGCTTCCGATAAGCGGAGGAGTCGTCTTCTCCCGGCAAAGGATGGCGGTGATGGCATCTAGGACGGCGTATTCAAATGCCTACAGGTTGCTTGGCTGATTTGGTTGGGATTTGGTGTTGCTTGCCATTTGCAGTTTCGCAGGGGCCAAGCAAGCAGCTGCTTTTGCTTTTTGTGTATCATGTGTCTCGGTGCAAGCAAGCACCAACATTCTCAAGCATGGATGCGTGTGCCTCGTAACTGTGGCGCTGCTTTCCCGGGTATGCAAGAAATGTGTTTTCCAGTAGCAACATTCGCACTGAAAGTCAGAACGAAATGCAGAACCAATAAGCCTGTTTCTGGACTCGTGGATGCTTATCTATACCTGATCATACATGGATCATAAGATAAGAAGAAACAAAAGCCCGTCTAGCTCAGTCGGTAGAGCGCAAGGCTCTTAACCTTGTGTGCGTTTAATTTTCTGTTTTTACTTTTTTTTTTCAATCAGTTTATTTGGTTTGAACTGAAAGCTCAGTGTCCTCTGCCGTTGAGTTTGAGTTTTGAAATCAAATCAAGAAGTTTTGAAGAGGAAAAAAAATCAAATCAAGAGGAGAACTCAGACTGCATGCAGCACACCAGCAGCTTCCTCCGGGCTGCTGGTGCATGCATGCCTGCGGTTCCATACTTCCATGAGAAATCAGCAGCAGAGGAGCAGGATCAGATACACACTGTCGGCTGTCGCGACTCGCGGGCCGATCGAGCCGGTTGGATCGATGATGGGCGTGCGAATCATTGGGGCGGCGTGATGATGCAGCACTTGTTTACTCATCAGCCCAGCGTCCATCAACATAATAGAAGAAAAAAAAACGTGGTCTCTCTTTATAATACCATTTCTGCAGTCAGCATCGATATTCCAGTGCTTCCTGTGCCAGAAAGCGCGTCTTGCGGACGGCTGTACTTTCTCTGATGGGAAAATATAAGTCTTCTTAAGATTTTCAGTAGATTTTTTTCCCAATTTCACCATTTCATATATAAAGGGTGAAATTCTGAAAAGGTGGATATTAATATATTCACCATGAAGAGTATTCCCACTAATACCTAATTGATAGATACTTATTAATATCACCATTTTACATAGTTTTATAAAATAAATATAGTAAGAGTTAGTCCTAAACTAATTATACTTGTGAGCTTTATGAAGTGATACTAACAAAGGATTGAGCGGTGAAGAGAACATGTATTTATTTGCGCATTTTTTATGAGTTTTAATTTGGTGGTGCTCAAATCAAATGGAATCCCATGAGAAAAGGAAAGGAGACTTGTTGGGTACCTTCACGCCGGCCGGCTGGCTGGTGGAGCTGATGAATGCTGGACGTCGTCACCAACATGAGGGGTGTTAATTATTGTCTTGCATTGACACTGCTACATATTTAATGAATGTGTGATGTATGTCTGATTCTCACGAAATATACATGGAAAAATAAACAGAAACTCTGTACTAATTAATGGTCTGCAAAATATCATCTTATAGTAGTTGGTCTGTCATGGTCTGATAATGCGTTCTAACTCACTAGAGCTTCATTCCCTTTGGTTTTTCAGAAATCCGCTTGCATCACCATTTTTTTGTCAGCTTGAATACACACCGACAGATAGCGCGTCCCAGCTTAAATTTGAGGAGCACCATCACCACGTGGTTTGGCACGGGATTTATTTTTCAATGTTAGTTTATGAGTATATCGTCAACTGAAGACTGTTGCTTCCAGAAACGACTCCCTATACTATGACATGCACTACATGTCCCAGTTTTGGGTCACACCAAAATTCTGAAGAAAGAAAGTGGTTTTAAAATGAGTCGCTGACTGAACGCATACTGAATGAACTCATAAAGCTTAGACCAGTTATTCTACCATCCTGTCCACAGGCATCAACGTCCATTTTTTCAGAAGTAGCAGTGCAATATTTTTCGAGAATATCTTCCCCAAATAATGCTCTCACTCTTCCGCCTGTAGTTTTGTTTAGCAGGGGATCAAGATTTATGCTACTCATTATTTCTAAGTGGTACAATTAGGTCATCAATTATTATTAATTGTTATGATGGGAGAAGTTGTTATGCATTTGAGTGAAGGTAGACATGAAAGAAGGGTGAAAAAAAAATGTACAATAGAGTTGCGATGGTTCTATATTTGGTAATATCAGAGAAAGCTATATGAAGGTGTATCCTGGATATTAGAAAATATGGAAATAATGATGGTGATTACAGCCAGCCTTAAAAAAAGATTCTGAAAAGTAACAAACAAAGGCGCCGTACCAGATCTCATCTCCAAGCCCACAATATAATGGATCTTGTCTAACTTGAAAGGCATCTGGGCATAGCGATATCACGTGGAGCCGTGGAGGTGAAGAATGTCTAATGATCTCCCGACGCGTGTAGGTTTCTGAATGGTTAAGAGGCGCACGTAGCTGAACGCAATTATCTTAAGGTCGACCAACTCTGACACGTGTAGGGTTCACAAGTCACCACTACTTTTCGTTCCTTGACATGTCATCAAGTACTCGACATCACCGAACAAGTAAGCGAATTGAAATATTCCACTGAACTCGTCTGCAGGTCGGAGAAAATATTCTAAATTATTTGCGGGAGAACTTGCTAATCAACCGTCGCTTTGATCCGCTGAAAATGATGGAGGAAACAAATGTCCACAATCCCGTTTTTTAAACACAGTACAGACGTAGATGCTCACAACACGCACGCACACTCATCCCTATAAATACACGTATGCAACTCTACCCGTATGAGCACCTCCGAGAGACTGAGCCGGCAAATCCTCGAGATTGACGGAGTCACCACGAACGCCTCGCTGTCGACGGGAACGTCGCCTACCACTGAAAGCACAACGCCGTTAAATCCTAAAAAATTCGCTCTCATGGGAAGTCGAATCCAGGATCTTAGGTGCTACTGAGGCTCATGTAACCACTGGGCTACAGGCCCTTTCACAATGTCCACAATCCTTGTTAAACCGAAGGAGCCTTTCTACACCCTAGATGGGCGGAAGCAATACATCGCTAGCGCTGCAAAAGCGTGAGCTGTTGCCTGAAGACTGAAATCGGCCCGTCTACGACTTTCGCAGCCCACGGTAGCTTTCTTCCTCCTCTCACGCGTCGCGTCGCATCTTCTTTCTCTGCTCACCGCCTTCGGGGGTTTCGGGCTTCGAGGATTCGAGTTGCCGGGTCTGCTTGTCCCCGGCGTGCCGGGCAATAGAAGGAGGTCTTTGGTGGTAAAGTAGCGGGCGGTAGTGGTGGGTTGCGGGCGGAGCGGCGGACGTGGCTGGCCGTAGGATGTGGAGGATATCTGGTGGCCCGCGGTGGCGGCGGGGGAGTGATAGTGAGCTTCTCGATGCTCAACAGAGCTAGGGCGGCGGGGGTTGGCGGCGGCAAATTCGACGGCAGGAGTCGTCGAAGATGTGTTGGAGGGCAAAGTTAGGGCAATGGACTTTGACCGTCTGGCGTTGGTGTAGGTCCGAGAAGCTCAGGCGGTGTTTGTCAGCGCCACGGGAATGGGGCTACCCACCGCGCAGGACAAATCAGGAGCGGATGGGCCGAGGAGGCTCAACCCGGGCCCAGTAGCAGTGGCTGGTCGACCCGCCGCTAAGGCTCCCAGCGAACACCAAGACGTGGGAAGCCAACCAACCTCCAAGAGAGGGTAATTCCTTAGTCACAAGGGAATTACCCGGCTGCGCAATAATTATGCCTGTGCTGCCGTAAATAGGCGGGGCCCACAGCGTCGCGTCTTCCCCTTAAATCAGCATGATGGTTGGTACGCTCCTCTCGTCCAGCTGAAGCTCCCGCTGCTGGATCAGGGTCGGGGGCTCCTGCAACTGATATGCTCCCGCTGATGAATATCCCGAAAACCAAGCCCGCCTCTTCTCCCTTTGGCTTAATAAGAATTTCCCATCGCAGCAAATGCATTGTGTTCTCCTTTTGATACTCCACCAATAACGACCAATCATCGCATTTGTTTGGTCGCACATCTCCATCGTGATTTAACGCGATGTGATTATAAATATATAGACATCTTTTTTACTCCTGGCTGTACATATTTGCTTAGGAGAAAAAAAAAACAAGGTAAAGATTTCATATTGGTTGGCCGTAAATTAGTAAGCTAGAACAGCCGCGCTGATGCAGATCAAAGATCCTATCTTCTAGCACAGAATTGGACAATTCTGTGCCCGGCCAACATGAAGGAAGCTCTAAAAACTTATCTGACAGATCTGTCTGCGGTGGCAAGAAGACGAGAAACGATTATGGTGGGATGATAGCCATGGAGTTCTTTTCTGGCGATGACTCCATAACTACTGCTGTGAAGACGCCATTGAGCTTGAAAGACTGGATGGCGCAGGTGAAGGAGATGGACTGCTCCCTTCTGGTGGTCTGATCAAGCTCTACTCCCGTCAGTTACTCTGGTGTCTTCACCTGTGTTGTTGTTCGCTTAGCTTTCATGGGTCCGTTTCTGGAGTTTATCTGTGTTTCCTGGGTTCGTCACCGGAAAACTGTGGGCTGAGTCCCCAGAAACTGAGCTGTAAACGTTCTCTTGTCTTTTAAAAACGGGGGCATGTGCCCTAATATTCTAAAAAAAATCCTATCTTCTTATCACAGCATGCCTCGTCTTTCTCCACGTACACCAGTCATAGCTTTTCCATTACAGATACATGCTTGGACCTTTTATCACTCACGTCAATTTATGCAACCAATCTAAAAATTTAAAAAAGTTGTAGTTTTTGAATCGGGTATCAAATTCAAATTTCGATTGCACAGTTATGTTTCTTTCAACAACATCTTCAAGATAAGATCCTACTTTTATATATTTTTCAAAGAGAGATAAATTTGCTTATATAGAATATAAAAATATCAAACCGAACCAGTTAAAATGCCCAATTAGTTTGCTAAAATGACATATCGTTAAATATGCATTAAACATCCACCTATTAGAATACAATTATTTACCCTCTTTACTGAGAGCAAACCCAATAAAGTAGACAAGTACTTGTCTAATAGACAAGCCATAATAGACGAGCCATACAATGGTGGGCTTTTACTTATGGTCTAGCATTAATATTTTATCCTTTCAATGCTAACTATTCATCTTCTTTCTTTCGATTCCTGTGATCTTTCCACTCAGCCGCGGGTGTGGTTAGCATAGCAGGCCCACCACTGCATTGGCGAGTGTGTTGCGCTGGTAGATGAGTTTGGCGAGAAGCTCCGCTATTGTACCTGCTCGTGCTTGGCTCCAAATCAGATTCAGGGCTGACGTGCTTGGCTTATCGCCGTTTATTGTACCTGCTCTCGTCGTGCCATCCAATTTATCTTAACAATATCATCATAAATATCTGTTTACTTCAACAAAGGTGACGGAAGCAATCTTTTGGAAAGTCACAAGTAACTTTTTCAAAAGTAGAAAGCAAATTATAATACACTGAAAAGCATTTTCTCACACTAGAAAAATATTGTTGAAATATATTGATGTGAAATCTTATTTTGAAGTTTTTATTGAAACAAGCACAATGACGCAACTAGATTTTGATTTAGATGCTCGATTTAAAAATTATAGTTTTCTAATTTTCAAAATAAAGTGCATGTTGACATCGTTGACCTTCTTTACTCCCCATGCATGCATGCGGGCAGCCGCTGTCTAGTTTCAATTGATATGGGAAAAACAGTTGAGACCACACTCAATAAAAAATAGCATTAGCATTTTTTATCAGAAAACGGAAGCGTGCTACGACATGATAAGTTAATTATTCCAAAATTGATATGGCCGTACGGACTAATTTTAGGGCCTGCTGTAAATTAGCTGTGTCCAAAAAACAAACCCTTTTTATGTAAAGAATGCATCCAATTCTAAATCCCCAAAAAAATCGCGGATGAGAGAGGGGGGGGGGGGGGGGGGGGGATTCTTTGCAAGATGAAGGCCCACAAAAATATTCTTGTTCTTTTGAACGGGCAAACAAGCAAGCTGGCCCATATTCTTACCTCGTTTCTACAATTTTATCTTTTGCGGCAAATTTTGAGCCCAACAAATCAACTGATTAGCTGTGCCCCAATCTTAGAGCATGACTAATAGAATAGCCGGTTGCTGGCTATATACTATGTCATCAACGGTCTAATAGCCACCCATATAATAGTTGGTAATAGACACATATGAAACCATTGATATATACACCTTACTATACCTGCTCCTAGTTCTGATCATGTGTTTCAATGTCACATTTAAGGATGCAAATGGGTTTATCAATAAACCCACATCCACATGTAGGTCAATTTTAGGTTGTGGATTCACGTATGAACCCACTTCATATTTCTTCTTTGGTTATATGTAACACCCAAAAATATAGGAGTTAAAATTTTAAAAGTATTTTATAAAAGTCACAAAATAAAATTGTACATGCATCTTTATTTCTTTTTCTTCTCCTATTCTTTCTTTCAACCCAGCCCAAACCTCTCTCTCTTCTCCTTCTTTTCTTCCCGCGGCCCAGTCCAGTTGGCCCATTTCTCTTCTCCTTCTCTTCTTGTTCCAATCCCGCGGCCCAACTCAGCGGCCCAATCCGCCCACCCGACCCATTCTTTCACCGACAGCTGGGACCCGCTTGTCAGCGCCTTCTTCCTTCCTTCCTTTCTTCTTCCTCTGTTCCGCACCGTTTCCTTCTTTCCTTTCTCCGCCGCGACAGCAGGCGCGCCGCGCCATCGTCCGTGTTTCCCCTTCCTTTTTCCTTCCTCACCCCGAGTCCGGATCGACTCCGCGCCGTCGCCCGCGTCTCTCCTTCCTTCCCCGCGACGCAGGCATGCCTTATTGGCCGCGGTTCCGCCCTTTCCTTCGCAAGAGCCGCCGCCTTCCTTTTTCCCGGCCAATCCGCCCCTATAAAACCCCGCCGGAGCCCCGCTTTGCAACCAGAGCCATCCTCAAACCCTTTCCTCTACTCAACACCGTCGCACGCCGCTGGAAGTCGCACACCGGAGGAACGCCGCCGCCCCGTGTCGCCGCCTCTCCGTCGACTAGCCGTCCCGCTGCTTCTCCACCGCCTTCAACTCTCGTCGGAGTTCCGCGAGTTGGTGAGCATCAAGCTGCATTCGATTCCCCTCTCTCTCTCGCTCTGTCGCAGCCCCGATTTCTCGCTAGACCTCTGTTTCCGCCCGCCGCCGTGGCCGCCGGTCTACAGCCGCCGCACAGCCACCCCGTGACCACCAACCCCTTCGCCGTGTCGCCCACTCTCTCCCCGGCATAACCCCAGCCCGAACCAAGCCCCGGAACACTGGATTCAGTGAAGCTCCGGCCGTCCGCCGCCGCACCCGCTCACCGTCGGCGCCCAGCGCAGCTCCGCTTCGCCCGACCCTCTTTACTCCGCCTCGCCCGACCCTAACTCCGCCGGGTCGACCCGAGCCGACCCTTCCCCTGCCACTCGATCTAGATCTAACGGCCAGAATCGACCCTTACTCCGCTGATTCGCCCGACCCTTAACCCGCCACCCGATTCTGATCCAACGGACCAGATTAACCCGACCCTAGCTGTTCCCGGAACATTTGCAGAAAGACCCCTAGGTTTTCCATAAATCAACCCGCAGTCCAGATCAGTAGAAAAATAATTAGAGTTGAGCCCTTTCTTTTTCTGTTCCGACCCTTAACTTTTCTAGAATTAGTACCCGCCGTCCAAAACCTCTAGTTTTGCACTCCGACCCTCTGTTTAAGGTTTAATTATGTTTTAGCCCCTGATTTCTTCAGATTTAGCACTGGAAGTTCAAAACTCTCGCAGTTAGGTCCTTAGATCACTGTTTTAGCCATATCTTCATCGTTTCAACTCCGATTTCAGCGATTCTTGCGCCCACGCGATCCTTGCATCATGAACTACAAATTTAGCATCTTTTTTACTTTCTGTTTGTACTGTTTGTTGTACTGTTTCTTATTTGTTTGTGTATGCTTGTTTGTGTGATCGCGTAGACAACGTGACGTTCGAGCAAAACCAAGAGCAAGCTTACGAGGAAGAGAACCAGCAGCTGTTTGAGGAAGGCAAGTGGATTTCCCCCCCTGCATATTCTATTTGAACCCAACAACAGCATGATAATTCACTTTACTTTAATATTGCTTGCATAAACTTGATGGGTTACCTATACTAAGAACATATATAGTCTTTTACCCCAAATCTTAAAACACCTGGGTTTACTATTCATGTTGGGTAGTCACGCTTAGTTGCAAACTTTGGGATTGGTATTGGTTTACTCTTATGACTATGTTGATCACGTTTCATATTGTTGTTATACCGCGTAATTTCAAGATCAACTTTGTTTAATGGGAACATGGAGAACCACCCAAGTGAACAGTGCAACCACAAAGTCATATGGCTCTGACCTTAGCCAATAAATTAGATGTGTAGTTTGCTGGTGGCCTTACCGAAAGGGCAAGGAGGGGGTCGGTGATAGGGGTCATAGCCCGGTCCTCTTGGGGTAGCTGCCTTTGCTAAGGAGCTGACCATTAGGGAGGTTTATGGACCACACTGCTACTGAAACTCTAGCAGGCTGCCTAGCTCTCGACATGTCTTTGTAAAGGCTTCGTAGTGTACCCTCGCCACTCACCTTGGAAGTGTTTAAGGGCCTTGCAAACCCGGGCGACTCAGGGGAACACGATTTGTGGGTAAAGTGTACAACCTCTGCAGAGTGTAAAACTGTTATAACAGCCGTACTCACGGTTAAGAGTGGCTTGGACCCTCACATGATAATGAAACTTGAAGATTAATTAAATTGTGGTTCGCAGATTTATGTTATTGTTGGTGGTATCTTTATGATCTTGCTAAAGTGGGTTGGTATAAATTTAAACCTAGTTAATAGGTTCTTGCTAATAAATACTTGACCAACTAAAAGTGCTCGCTGCTGCAAACCTTAGCCTATCCTTGATGACCTTGCATATTCTCCCCACTTGCTGAGTACCAACCATAAGAGTACTCACCCTTGCCTCCTGCTGTTCAGAAGAGAACTTTGATGAGAAGATCTTCGACGACTTCGAGGAGTTCTAAGCCCTGCGTTCACCAGTCATCGCCTGTGGAAGACGGAGTTGTTGGAGACTTTGTATAGGGTATAACGGTTTATCGTTTAAAGACATTTATGCCTATTTTATACGGAGTGTAATATTATTAAATACTTTATTTAGTTACTTTTTGTGCATTGTCTTTGATATATTACACTTTTCCGTCTACCATACGTGTGTAAACATGATCCTGGCGCACATATAAGATGTATCTGGTTCTTTCTAAAATCGGGTGTGACATTATACTTGCAAGCCCCCAAAATTATTATTACTCAAGAGTTTAAGACATATATTCTCCTAAGCTCATAGCCAACCCTAAAGTTCCAAATTCCAACGAGAATTGGATATTATTTGTCCTCTGAAAAAGAGAGTCAACGTAGCATAACCTCTTGATGGTGCCTACCTAGTACCTACACTTGGAAAAAATCTCAACCTAAGTATAAAGTTACAACTAAATCTGATAATCATTTTTTCTAAGTAAAGCGTTATCCGACAATCTCTTATCAGAAGTTTGATAAAGATTGCTCAGCACACAGACACATCGATCTTGAAAGATTGCAGCGACACGATATGGTTTTGCTAATGGCTGCCTCCCTCCAGTCACACCCACTCTCCCTAAAGTCAGGATGGTGGCCAGGGTTTTGTTGCTGTCATGCGGGACCGTTATTGAGCGGTCGTTCGCTGCTAGACAGTTGCGACGAACGATTCTTAGGCAGTAGCCAGCAGCGCACACGCGTACATACCAGGCACAGGCAGCAACGAAATACTGTTTTCATTTGGTGCCACATCTGATGCTTATCCTACCTGTGTTGCATACCTACGTCATTAATTAATCAGCGGTTCCTAGGACTGCATGGTGTTATTTGTACTACCTGGTGCTAAGGGTGCATTTAAATTCTCATATCCAAAAACTTTGTAACCATAGATAATATACTTACAACAAAAAGCTTACAAAAAAATAACCAAAAGGCATTGTTGAATGTGAATTTCATAAAATTTTGAATAACATATTCAAAACATTACACATGATTTTGTGAAACATTCAAATCACATACCGAATACTTTATACCCTAAACTTTTGTATTACATATTTCAAACCTTTCTATTTATAGATAAAAAACTTCAAACTATGCTAATTAAAATAAATTATTCTCTACTTTCAGGATATATGTACGAGACTTTGTAATTGAATTTGAGAAACTTTTGACTCATATATCCAAAACTTTGTAATTCTTAACTCTCAATTCACATATTTAAAGCTTTATATTCAAATTTGAAAAACTTAGAAACAAGGTATACAAAAACTTTTCTAAATCTCTAACTTTCAATTCACATATTCAAAAATCTTATACTCTATTTTGAAGGACTTGTATCCATATATACAAAAGGTTCTACATTTCTAACTTATATTACTGGCTAATATTTTCTATGTATCTAAAGGAATGTTGTAGATACAAAGGTAGGTCATAGATAGATGAAGCCATATAGAAAATGACTAAAAATCTACCAAAAACTTTTAATGCTACACAACAAAAAGTTCTTGAATAACAATATAAGATAAAACTTTGGACTCACATGTTGAAAACTTTCAAACATGAAGTCTAAAACTTTAAGCCAACACTTAAAAGACCTAAACAATATATATTGGATAAATCTTTAGACCTGTATGTTGAAAGTTTTCAAGATGGATACCTAAAACTTTATATATAAAAATAACTTTGATTGAAAGTATATAAAAAGAATTTTGAGCATACCAAATTCCTATATGCACATGTGTTGAGTGTAGCTTAGCTTGTAAAGTTGTTTGTGGTGGAATCTGTCCACCGGAGTGCGAGTCATCGATTTGGCATGCGTTCTCGTATTTTTCTAAATTTATTGTAGTATTTAACTGATGCTTTTTTAGTGGTAGGCGACGTACCGATGATAGTGAGATGGCTGTGGTCAATCTCAAAATTTACTGGCTCGGTCTCTCAGAGGTGCTCATAGGTGTAGAGTTGCGTACGTGTATTTAAAAGGGTGAGTATACGCACGTGTATGTGAGCGCGTCTACATTTATTGTATTTCAGAGTAAAAGAATATTTTTATATACACAACACTGAAAGTTAGGAAAAAAGGGTGAAAAATAATGTGCAAGGAACATGATGATGTGAGGAGAGCATGTTCGAAGTAGATAATCTGTTTATAGAGTCACGTGATGTGAAACTGTAGAAGCACCGGACGTTGTGAACCGCTCGCCGCCATATGCTAGGAGCGCACACGCTGAGTAAGGATTTGGGGTTCCAGTTCAACTGGACCATGCCTTTTTCTATGGCAGATTGAGAATTTCGCCAACTCGTAAGTCAAAAACAAAGGCATTATGCCTGAAACCATAGCTTGACAAAGCTCAACAAAGCAGTGGTTTCACCCTTTCCCTTGCCTTTGCTATGAAACAAAAAACTTGATGTCATGATTTTTTTTAAGTGGTAAGTCAAGAGAATTTCTTAGCTTTTGCAATTCTCCAATATCGAATATTAACACACTTTTTAAATATAAAAAGGAATTTAAATACATAAAAATGAAAGGCAGAAATTGGATATGCCTTCATGTCTCATTCACCAATCACCATGTATACCTTATAAATTCAAAGGGCCATGTTGGATATGCATTCATGAATAAACCAGCATAAAAACTCTTCAAACAAAACAAGAGGCCTGCTATTGCACAACAGGTCAACACGTCCACTTATTCCAACCTTTCAACTCTCATCTTCAAAGCATATTATTATATATGAACACATAAAATCTTCAAAAACATAAACTTACAACATCAGTTCTGTTTCATCACTCAAAAACATTTGGCAGAACATAATTAACACAGTAATTATACGGCGCAGAAAAGGGTTGAAACCAGGCGAGAACTTGCTCCTTGGCACATGGGGCATGGATCCATCCATCCATCCACCGATCAGTTGTTCCACAACCAGGAGTTCCAGTTGCACAGCTGCGCTTCCTCAGCGCCGTGGTGGGTGACCCCAACAGCAGCGAACAAGGCGTTTGGAAGGTCGAAGCTGCATCCCTCGTCGCTGATCACGCCACCGTCCTCTTCCTCAGACGAGAGGGCACCGTGGCCAGTACAGTCGCCACTGCTGAGGAGGTCATCCTTGAGCTGCACCAGCAGCTTCTCAGTGCCTGACGCTGCAGTGTGCTCGTCCAGCTGGTCAACCTCTTGGGCAGCGATGGTCGCTGATGGGGATGTATCCTTGCCTTGCAGCTTCTCCATCAGGGAGATTACCTGTTGCAGACATTGTCAATTGTGTCAGTCCCTTTGATCGATTGAAACATATACATCAGGCATGTGATCTGATGTGATAAATAGGAACCATCAGCACATGCAACCTCTGGGTTTATGTACATTAACATTTAAGACAAAGCATGTGACGATGAAATACTTAGGTGGAATAGCAATGACATGAGTGATAAACCGTGGCACTGTCTCTTAGAAGGCCTTAAGAAAGAAGTTAATAGCTTATAACACATACTTTTGCACAGATCTCACTATGCCAATGTTCATATATTTTTCACAAATATGATTAATTTTTTAGTGTTTTTGTATATATCAATTCCCTAAAAATAGCACTAAACAAGCTAAAAAGCTGCAAATTAGCTGTACGGATCAGCCATCCCCAGATAGCTTTACACACAGTTGAACTATTATTTTTGAAAGGGCTTTAGCAATTATCTGTTGGTTCCCCATTCCCCTCGTTTTCTCACTTTCTCAGAGAAGAAGATAAAGAGTCAAGTCCAGGAAAATTGGATATTTTAACTGTTTCTAGCCAGCCAACAATTCAGTAGTATCTCTATTTTCCAAATAGTATTCTGCATTTGAAATGGCAGGGGTTATACATGCATGTAATCAGTACAGTCTGATCTGAGTACAGAATATAACATATATCAATTGGTCCAACTAGTCCCCATCATTTTCGCAGTTGTACCCAAGAAAAAATAATATACAAATTCAAGGGATTTTAAAACGGATGCATCTAGTGAAGATAGCTTAAATGTGGCTAATGCCATGAACATTGGTTGCAATATTTTCAGTTCGCAAGCAAGCACTAGATATTGACGTGGGCACAAATATCAGGAGAGGTAAAAGACACAGTCAATATTAGGGAGATATTAAGAAACACACACAGTTAATAGCACAGGGATTGCTGGAAAAGAAAAGCAAGCACTAGATATTGGTGATTATTCATTTTAATAAGTATTCAGACATAAACCTCATATAAGCATTAAATTCTAAAGTAAACAATTATTTTGATTAAAATTAGGAATCATTTGCCCACGATATGATTGAGTAATTGACAATAAATATCTTATAATAACAGTTGACAAAAAATGGCAATACTTCAATTTATGTCTTTGAAAAGGTGTGAAGCATAGATTAGAGTAATTAAATCTTTCACATCACATAGATTAGCGTTGTTTATCGGATTTAGACTTGGGAGGTGAGCAATAGGTACCCAAGATTCCTAAGCACTGCAGAGTTAAATTGTATAATAGCTAAAATACATCCAGTAGTGGGTCGCCGCTGATGACTACCTATGGCCAAATTGAAGGCGACAAAAGTGTATCTTCTTTAATTGTACAAAACAGTAGCCTATCGTGGGAAGGCAACATTTTTGGGCAGGTCCTTAACCTTTCAGAAAAAATTGAATTCCAAGAATTACCTTTTTCTAGTTAAACCCTTAAACACCTTGTAATCTTAAAGTGGCATTTATGTCTTTATGGAAAGAACAAGTTTTTTTTTCTGATAAGACTAAAATTCAAACTCTGCAAAGAACTTACTACCATTCTAGGTTTTCCATTCAACTAAATCACAACGACTGCAAGCTCATATTCCTTGTATTCATAAATCTTAAATCTACTTCATACAGATACTTCCACGCTTGCAATTGTAATTCAACCCAACATGAAACTACAGGCTATGAACTCTTGCTTTTTATTTAACATAGAAGAGAGATCAGGAAATCACCAATATAAAAGGCACCCAATGATACCAATTAAAAATTAATACGAAGTTCAAGGACCACACTTAAAAAACTGTAGCTCAATGAATGTCAGCTAAATTATCAAGTGCTTAATACCAACAAATTCAAGGATCTTGATGACAATTTTCACTTATTCGATCCCCCTAGGCGCACACATGCTGCTTCCACCTACTGCTGGCGACCAAGCCAATTACTGGCAAGCCAAGAAGCATCAACAAGCTATGCAGTAATCGATGACACTGAGTAAAAATTGATTTGCCATGGAGGCGAGAGGAGGTGATGAGGCAGCTACCTGTGCCCTGAGGCTGTCGTTGTCGGCGAGTAGGCCCTGGTGATCGGCGGCGAGCGCGTCGTAAGCAGCCTTGAGACGGTCGTAGTCGGTCTCCAGCTGCTTGGTCTTCCAGCGCGCGCGGCGGTTCTGGAACCAGACGGCCACCTGGCGGGGCGCCATCCCCAGCCGGCGCGCCAGCTCGGTCTTGCGCTCCGGCTCCAGCTTGTTCTCCTCCTCGAAGCTCCGCTCCAGAAGCTGCACCTGCTCCGCCGTCAGCCGGCGCTTCTTCTCCGGCGCCTGCTCGTCGTAGTACTCCTCCTCCAGGAGCTCCTCGTGCGTCGTGAAGAACGGCCGCTTGCCCACGCGGGCCGCGTCGTCCATGCCTAGAACCGCCATCGGAATACCTGCGAGCAACCGGAGCCTCAGCATTCAGGAACCGGCTTTCCCATCCAGATCTGGCCACGGTCCACGGGACGGTCACGCACCTCGGAAGAAGCCGTTGCTGTTGGCGCTGCCCCCGCCGCCGAAGAGCAGCATCTGCGCGCCGCCCCCGCCGCCGCCCCGCCGCGCGCCGCCGGAGTCGACGCCGACGCGGGCCGTCGGATCCATGCTGATTCTTGTTCTTGTTCTTGTCCTCTCCTCGTCCCTTCCTCCCAAAGAACGAAACAAAACCCAATCTTGAAACCCGCGCGCGCGCGCGCACACACACTCTTAAACGGCTGCTTTGAATCCGTGCAGCAGCGGCCGCCGAGGCGATCGAGGGCGGTGTCGGGCTGGCTCAGATGAAGCAGGAGGAGGAGGCGAGCTTATGGCGGAAGAAGCTGGTGCTCCAGAGCAAGCGCGTGGACGTCTTCATGGGGTACAGCGAGAACCCCATGACCCCGCCGCAGGGCAAGGAGACGGGTGGCTTCCTCCGGCGAGCGGCTCCGTCCGGTGCCGGGGCGGCCGGTCAGGGATTGGATTGCAAATAAAAGTTTTGTGGAGGGGGTTGACACAGAGGAATGGCCCGATGGGAGCTCCGGTGGTGGATGCCGCCGCTAGTGTTTCCTTTTCCTTCCTTTTTTTATTTGGGAATTTTTTGGCTGAATTCTGCGGCTAAAGTTAAGAGCGTTTGTGGATGCGGGATTTTATAGCCATAGGCAGCGAGCGGGGGCATGAGTAGGTGGGCAATTGACGAAAATGCCCTTGTGTTAGGATGTGATGCTGCCTCCTAATTGGGGGATTAGGGTCTTTTTTATGGAAAAAATGACAAAATTTTGGGATCTAGGATGCCTTTGATGGCGGATCGCGGACACGTAACCGAGGTTTAAGGTAGGGCAGTTTTGTTAATCACTAGGTTGACTTTTCTTGCCTGAAAAGCATTTTCTTTTTCAAAGGAGAACTAGAATAGGAGTATGTGGACACCTGTTCATCTGTTGCGTGCTGGCAACCGGCAAGTCTAACAAGTTTTCAATTCAAGCAAGTTTGAATCAGATAGAACTTGTCCAAATAAATCCTCCTTTTTGTCCTGGCTTTGGTAGCTTTATTTTCAATTGTTGCAACTATGAGACCTACCCTTGGACATACTTAGCAAACATGTTCCTCCTATTGATCATGTTGCCATTGATCACTAAAATCACACATGCCCTGATTATTATGGACAACTCATGTTAACTTGGAGATAAAATGGTTGTAAGGTAGTTCACATCGTAGAGGATTACATGCTGCCTTGCTATAAGCATAAAAGTAAGGTTATTCTAGACACCATTAATTAGTTATGCTCATTTTGGACGCACATAGCATCATATTGTCTTGTCACGTCACACTAACCCGTTGTGTTGCATATGTAGCTTTCTGAATTATGATGTGTGATCCCATGCATCTCACCAGGGCCCAGCAAAGAAATGACGTGTCCAGAAACATGCAACCCACATTGCTAATCCCTTTGCACAGATTTTTCCTCCACCTTCTCCATTTCTAATTTTGTGTACCTAGCCTTTAATTGTAAGTGGATGGTTGTGAATCGTTCCTCTTTCGCTTTTTTCCTCTAATTATTTCGTTGAATTACTCCGAACTTCTAGGGTATAAACCATTTTTTCAATTCAGAGCCGATGTCCTTTTGCTACAAAATCCATGCGCTGCGAATGGAAAAGTTTAACGAGTCCCAATTCGTGCACTACTAGATTTAAAATATGCTCTGAGAGTCTGAGTGCCTTTTACGAATGGCCGATATTGGTCTTCATTACAATTTTCTCAAATAGCTAAAAAAATGTTTATTTTAATAAGGATAGGACCGACGCACGGCCACCTAGGTGTGTGCATGCACGTGAGAGGCAGGAGTAAGCACATGCATGCACTTTATTTTAAAATAAAAAGATTATAGTTTCAAAATCGAGTATCAAAATTAAAATCTGAGTACACAGTTGTATTTGTTTTAATAAAAACTTCAAAATAATCCAACACCACTATGTTTCAATGATATATTTGTGTGAGAGAAAATACTTTTTAGTGTATTCTAATTTGCTTATATTGTTTGCAAAAATTGCTTATGGCTTTACACAATGTTGCTTCACATGCCTGAGTTCAGTTAAGTGGATATTGATGTTCATATATTGTGAAGATAGATTGTTTGATGTTATTAGTGGACGAGGGTAAACAACTTTGTTGGGTAGATGAATGTATATTGCATAATTAATAATAGCCAACTTTACCATATCAGTTGAGCATTTTCACTATTTTATTTTGGTATTTCCATTATACATAAAGCATTTTATGTGTCTTTGAAAAATATTATCGAAGTATATATAAGTGGGGTATTGTTTTAAAGATCTCTTCGAAAGAGATACAGTTATGCAATTAGAATTAGAATTTGATGAATGATTTAAGAATTACAGCTTTTTAAATTTTGAAATTGGTTGATTGTGCCACTATGCGTAGGGTGGATTAGGCTGCCGTACAACTGCCGTACAATAGCACTAACATAAGGCCGGCCGTAATAAAGTCAAGTCATTACCTTTTAATAACAATAATTTTATAGGGTTATTTACTAAGTGACTAGTGGTGGTTTTTCAGAGATATTTTTAGGAATTCTAGATTACTAATTTGTTTTCCTTCTTAGAGAAACTCGAACATTCTAGATAAATTGATTTGGCTGGATAAATTTGGAGAAGCTGTGGTAAAAATTCCATGCAACAGACTCTCCTTTTTCCTCTCCTTGCTACGCTGCTCAGCATCTCTCCCCCTCGGCTCGCCTTTTTTCCCGAGCGGAGGCGCCTCGCCATCCTTCTCCCCCCGCCCGCAGCGCTCACGTCGAGGGAGGACCTGGAAGCCTCCGGCTATCTCGTGGACGACGTCTACATGGTGCAGTGCGCCATCGCCGTGCTCCGAGAAGTCTCGCCGTAGATGGCGACGGCGGTCGACGATCCCCGCCCGGAGGCGGCATGCCGTCCCCGGACCTGCTCCGGCACCTGCACGAGCTCCTGCGGGAGGGGACGGGGGTCGGGGGCGGACGTCACGTTCCTCGTGTCCGGCCAGCCGTTCGCCGCGCACAAGGCCGTCCTCGCCTCGAGGTCGCCGGTTTTCATGGCCGCGCTGTTCGGGGGCATGAGGGAGGGGTCCTCCCGGCGCGCCGAGGTCGAGGTCAAGGACAAGGACATGGAGCCCGCGGCCTTCGGGGCCCTGCTTGTCTTCGTCTACACCGGCACCGAGCCGGAGCTCGACCGGCTGGGGGAGGAGGAGGAGGCGTGATGGCGCAACACCTGCTCGCCGGCGTGGACAGGTACGGGCTCGAGAGGCTGAAGCTGATCTACGAGTGGAAGCTGTCCGGCGGCGAGACCACGCTGGCGCTGGTGGAGCAGCACCGCTGCTGGCGGCTCAAGGTGAGCAGCACCGCTGCTGGAGTTCTTCGAGCGCGCGACCTCGGTGAGCGGCGGTATACGGCGACAGCGTCGGGAACAGACCGATCGGGAAAAAAATCGACTGGAAACCAACATACGTGGACCCGTTTTGAATACGGAGAATCTGATTTGGAGAGTCTGTTGGTTTGCCAACCGTTCGGCACGTTCTTTATTTGTTAAATCCTCCTGAAACTCTAAATTTAATTAGAATTATACCTAGACTCTTAGAGTTGCTTTTAGACACTGTAATTAGACCACAGAACCTATTGTCACTTTAGACAAATCACATTGGAGTACGACTATTTGAATACAATGTTGTAATGAATTATTATGCATTTAAGCGAAAACGAATTCCAATACAAATACGGAAGGGGTTTATATCACATATATCATGTGAGCTGATTACTCTGTATTAGTATAAAACAAAATTCAGAATAATCAAAGACAAAATCGGCCAAATATGAATGAGTCGCTGTCTCCGCAGGCGGCCGATTCAACGAACGTGCAGCGGCTCCTGCTCGGCTCTAGAGCCTGGACCCATTATTTGAAACGGCCAAGGGAACCCTATAGCTAGCTCGATCTGGCGTCATCGGCACGCCCGGACAGCGACCTGACGAGCTCCAGCTCTCTACGTCCCTCGCTCTCCCCTGCACTCTTCCTCCATGGTTGGATACGTACGTTTGCTTCCCCTATCAGCTGATGATGCGAGAGAAAGCGGCTAAGGTAGATGTCGTACCATACCATCCTAGTTGTAGAATTGCATCTCGCCCACAGAAATCCCAATCCCCGGTTTCGCCGGTCAAAGGGTTTCATAGTCGTTGGATCTTGAGTCGACGGTTGGGATGTGGTTTTAGCTAGGATCCACTCGGTACTTAAAATACTTTTTTCTATAAGAAAAGCAAAGACCCAAAAGTTTAGCCTAAAAATTTAAATCACCCGTACAACAAGTCTGCAGCGAGCGATGAAATTTACATAATTCACGTGGATTTGTCGTGTTTGGAATTATTTGTGAACGAAATGAAATGTCCTCGTTTTCGGACCAAAAAACAAAATGAAGTGGAAAGTGTGCTACCCCTCTTGAATTTTAGCTGCCGCGCCACGAATCTGACTCTTGGAGGTTCTATGGGCCAAGCTGCATCAGAAGAAGCCTATTTCCTTTCATGGTTGAAACTTACTCGAATGATTGCGATGTGTTGTGTTCATGTGGGGAGTTGACTAGGGATGTTTAGATCCTGCAAATTTTTGGACGAAATTTATTGTAGCAATTTTCAATCAAAGATCAGAAGAACTAACACATGATCTAATTATAAAACTAATTACATGGATGGACGGGAAATCGCGAGATGAATCTATTAAGCCTAATTAATCCATCATTAAAGGTTGTTTACTGTAGCGCGATATTGTCTAATCATAATTCAAATAGGCTTAAAAAAATTCGTCTCGCAATAATTACACCCGGGGGAAAAAATTTTGGGATCTAAACACCCCTAGCTATATCACCGGAGACGGTTGTAAACACTGAATCCTTGATGCATATGCTTTAGTTTCATAGCTGTTCTGTGTACGACAAGGGTTGTATTGTCCATGTCATGACTCGCATACTCGCCAGCACAAGCTACTGCATCGAGAAAATGATGGAACATGGATAGATTCAGTTTCCGGCAAGTGGATCTTGCAAGTGTCAACCAGGGGGAAGCGTGCATAAATTCTGCCTCAAATTTATCCCGCGCGAGTACAGTTATGTGGTGTGACGTTTCTCTGTGTATCTGATGCAAACATGATCATATTCAGAAGTCAGAACAAGTGGATGTTGTCTTACTTTTTTTTGCACGTCAAAGTTCACTGCATTTCCTTTATGCAAAAGGCTCACGAAAGGTTGACGACTTTTTCTCCAGATTAAGTTATTTAGTAGTACCGGATGTCGGCGAATAAGGTGGAGTAATCAGCTGAAATCGATGAGGAATCGTCCACCTAGAGGCTTCTTGGTTTCAGGAGAGTTCCTTCAGATGTTGCAATATGAAGCCATTAGAGTGTGTTCTTCATGAATTGCCGTTTGTAGTGCAGTGGATGTATGAAATGCTTGTAGTGCAGTGGATGTATGAAATGTTATTCTTAATCTTGTCGAGTCATCCAGCATAAAACCTAGTGAAATGCGCTACTTGACAGGTTTGTCATATTCAGCCAAAAAGTTATCGATTCTTAGCAATATTCCCATATTCTCATTGATGTTAGTTTTCTTTAATAACAGTATTTGCCTGAAACTTGTATCAAATTTGATAAAGAAGTCTTCCAGAGATATTTTTACTCAAAAAAATATAACAAACTGAAGATATTTCACGCAGCTGATGCAGCTGATACACATTGCAGGATGAGCTGAACTAAATACGTATACTGAACAAAACTTTCAGCTGACATCTCCTCTAAGATGCCCTTTACTTGTCCATGAGATCATGCTTTTGATGACATGAGGAACAGTACTCCTCCTGCTGCTCCTAATCAGGATTAGGGCACACATCCTTTTTATACTCCTATACATATCTTATCTTAGATTCTTCAGACCAGGGACAAAATTTACCCAAGTGTCAAGTCCCTAACCTACCACTTGTTCTTTCCAGATTGCTGTATCAGTGACAGTGATGCACATACAAGTCTTATCTGATTCCATTTACTAAAAGTCAGGCTAGTCTTCCCTTCTTTCTACCCTATCTTGTTGTCCCCCCTTTTTTCCGTTCCCCTTTTGCCCCTTGGTGAAGACTGATGAGGATTGGTCGGCTGCCTTTCCCTTATTGGCATTCAACTTTGTAACTCTGATGAATGCTCAACGGGTGTGCCGTAGTGAGATGGCACCTGCCATATCTGGCACAGATCTGACTCTGTCTAGATGCATGATGTGCAGGCATGGGAAAGATAATGCATTTGCATCTGCTGAGGTGACAATTAGCTTGTTTTTTAAAGTTATCACTCGATCGATCTGCAGCATATTTCTAGTGGTTGTTCAGTTGCCTGTCTGTTCTGACCAAATGGCGCATTGCTACTGGACATAACGCAAGGGTGGGAAAAGCTCAGGATAAACAAAAGAAAACAGGCTTGCATAGACAATCTGCTTCAGGGGGAGGGAAGAAGTGCAAAATATGCTGGGATAATTGAAGTTACATGGCCTCAACACAGAACAATGCATATTCAGTAGACTATCATGTTAACAATTGACAAATAAATACAGGCCAATTGGAGTTGGCAACTCTGTCCTGATATGGAAAGCAACTTGCAGCTTAAAAATGGAATAGAAAGCTGATTGGCCCATACGGCAGGATGGAAGTGGCATGGGTGCATGTCAAGCAGGACAAAGTTTATGTGCCTGTGCTCTGACTTGAAGGCTGCGTTTTCAGCAAGAGCCTTTTCGCCCATGGAAAACCGGTTGAGCCATGCTGACAACCATGTGCCTTTCGTTGTTATCTTGGCTGAACTTGTCTTCTATCCATCTGGGAACCTTTTGGGATTAAAAAAAAAACTAAGGCAAAGATAATTCACTGGCCCTGTTGCTGAATCAGGCCAGGCAGTGTAGCTCTAGCTCCTACTAGAATCTAGAAAGCATATGCGTCCCGCACGCCCAATTGCGACACAAATTGCTTGTTTTTGACGCCCAACACTCTATTGGCTAGCTGCTCTAATAATCAGCTCACTGTCATCCAGCACAAAGTGACTTCAGCTGAAGTGTGACCATTTTTCCCTTCTAAAACAGAGGGGGAGAAGAACAGGGAAGGAAGTTTGACGAACTCCAGTTTCTTCCATTTCAAGCCAGATAGAAGACGTATGGGGGCCGTAGTGTGCGAGTAGACTTGACCAGCCGCAGCAAAATAGAGAGCCAGAGAGGTGTAGCTAGTAGCATTGGGAATCTGCAACTACCAACTCCTCAAACGTTAGCAGATGATAAAAGAAAAAAAAAACAGAGAGAAAAAGGCGTGGCGCGATGACGCTGCTGCAGCACGGTTTTCTACCACGGCGGCGTCACGCTACACGCGCGCCTGGATTCACCGCATGACCAACAGGGTCAGTACTGGTTGCGTTGGTTGGCGTCAGGCGGCGTGGTGACGCATCGTTAGCACGACGATTTCATCGCTAAAAATACTGTGGGCGTTTTTGTATCGCTGATGGGCAAAAGGACCCAGAGTCCCATGCTATTGTTTTCAGAACAAAGTCATGCACACGCACATACATATATACATACACTGCAGCACATGCACGCCATACTCATAGATCCATCTCTCTCTCTCAATAGTCCCATATCACTCCTGTTGCATATGAATATCACAAACACCGTCCCCCTGCTCAACAATGACGGTGCCACCTCCACTGAACCTCCTGATGACAGCACGTACCCTGTCCTGGGGGATAGGTTCTATCTTGACAAGCTCCGAGAGATCCAGACTCTCCTGCCATCACGAAAACCGAATTAGCAACTCGACAGAGGTCGCAAGGGTGCGAAATGCTAGACAGGATCCATCCTTCCTGGAACAATTCGAGAGGAAGTTAATTTTTTTACCCGGAGACGCCCATAACAACGGTGGGGGCGCCGTGCTGTCGTTGATGCCGCACCAGTTGTCCTCCATGCGGCGCAAGAGCCGCTCCTCAGGATTGGCGCGCCGCTCATGGTGACCAGCCGCACGAGCGGACGAGCCGCGCCACGCCCCGATAATGGACATTGTTGGCTGACCGACAGGCTACGATCTCAGTGACGTATTCCATCGAACAGGCTGGGTACAGCTCCTCCCGAACGAGCTTTCAGGCTTCGACGGCGGTGGAGGCGGAGGCAGCGCTATTTGGGTGCTACCCAGCGGGCGCGCGGCGGCGGCGAAACAATTCGGCGGCGTTAGGGGAGGGAGGACGACACGGAGCTTTGATTTTGGTAGACTTCCTTCAATTCTACTCCCTCCATACCCATAAAACAAGTCGTTTAGGATATGATTGTACTTACCAAGGAGAGAGGATATTTTTCCCTATTTATCCATATTAAATGCGGTTGCGGGTGCATTCTATACGAGAAAGTTGCTCAGCTTAAACGGCTAGCGCATCTAGCCGTATCGAGGTGTGAGTACTGAGGTGCCAAGGTCCCTACCTGGCGGCCACAATTTTTTGCTACTGGCCTCGTTTTGAGGAGTGAAGCTATTAATGTGGAGTGAAGCGAACGGGCAGCCAGCGCGGCGGCTAGAGGCAAACGCGTCCACAGTATACCTCGCGTGCCCAGGATAACTTGTTTTGTGAAAATGGACCAAGAGCCCAGAACGACTTGTTTTACAAGTACGGAGGGAGTACCTACTAACTCCGCCTGTGTTGGTTCTTAATATAGCCGATCCCAAGCCCGGATAAAGGAGGAAGGTTGTGTTAGGTTTGGCAAATCAGGGTAAAAAACACAGCCACTCTAATAGATATGAAGATATGAAACCAATAAGAAACTCGTTGGGGCGTAACCCTCTTAGCGACGCCCTACATCGGAACCCGGGTGTGGTGTTAAATGGGTAAGGGCCGGGTCGCCATCCCCCAAGGGCGCGTCATATCGTGGCCTGGGTACGATGAAAAGTGAGCAAGGGTCGGATCGTCACAGCCTGAGTGGCGCGCTACATCTGCGCCCGGGTGTAGTAGAAAATGAGTAAGGGTCTTCGCACTTCCCTCGACGGGTGCGAAGGGTAAGGAAATTAGCCGAGCCAACTAGGATTCACATAGGTAGCTGGAACGTATGATCCCTAACAGGTAAGTTGCGGGAGCTAGTTGATGCAGCAATTAGGAGGCGTGTAAATATTCTATGCTTTCAGGAGACTAAATGGAAGGGTCAAAAGGCGAAGGAGGTTGAGGATACTGGCTTCAAGCTTTGGTACACACAACACCGGGTAGAAATGGTGTAGGTATCTTGATCGATAGGAGCCTTAAGGATGGAGTCGTAGAGGTTAGGAGGCGAGGCGACCGGATTATCCTGGTCCAGATGGTAGTTGGAGACTCAGCCCTGAATGTGATCAGTGCCTATGCCCCTCAGGTAGGTCTCAGTGAGCACCAAGAGACAGTTCCGGGAAGACCTAGATAGCATGACTAGTACCGTTCCTAGCAGCGAGAAACTCTTCATAGGAGCAGATCTCAATGGCCATGTGGGTGCGACTAATGCAGGGTTCGAACGAGTGCACGAGGGCTTTAGGTATGGTCGCAAGAGTCAAGAGGGGGAGGATATTTTGAACTTCGCGTTGGCCTACGACTTGTTGATAGCGAATACCCTTTTTAGGAAGAGAGAATCCCATCTTGTGATCTTTCATAGTGGACAACACTCGAGCTAGATCGACTTTATCCTTGCTAGGAGGGAGGATAGACGGGATTGCTTAGATTGTAAGGTCATACCCGAGGAGTGTGTTGTCCCTCAACACAAGCTTGTGGTGGCGGACTTTCGTTTTCGGGTACGTATCCATCGAGATAAACGCACCAAGATTGCGAGAACGAAGTGGTGGAAGCTTAGAGGGGAAGCGGCGCAAACGTTTAAGGAGAGAATGCTAGGTGAGGGGCTATAGGAGGAAGGAGAAGATGTAGAAGACATGTGGCTAAAGATGGCAACATGTGTTCGGAAGGTGGCCTCAGAGGTGTTTGGCGTGAGTAGGGGAGGCAAACAGGAAGGGAAAAACACCTGGTGGTGGAATGACGAGGTGCAAAGGGCTATTAAGGGAAAGACACCTGGTGGTGGAATGACGAGGTGGCTGAGATCGGGGAGGCATTGAAGAGGATGAAAGGGGGTAAAGCGATGGGCCCTGATGGTATCCCCATTGAGGTGTGGAGATGCCTAGGTGCCAAAGCGATAATATGGTTAACTAAGCTTTTTAACCTTATTTTTCAGTCCAGCAGGATGCCTAAAAAATGGAGGAGAAGTATATTAGTACCAATCTTCAAGAACAAAGGAGATGTTCAAAGTTGTACTAACTATCGTGGGATTAAGCTGATGAGCCATACGATGAAGCTTTGGGAGAAGGTTATCAAGCACCGTCTAAGAAGAGTGACAAGTGTGACCCAAAACTAGTTTGGGTTCATGCCTGCAAGGTCGACCATGGAGGCGATTTTCTTAATCCGACAATTGATGGAGAGATATAGAGAGCAGAAGAAGGACTTGCATATGGTCTTTATTGACCTTGAGAAGGCGTATGATAAAATACCGAGAAATATCATGTGGTGGGCCATGGAGAAGCACAAAGTCCCAACTAAGTATATTACCCTCATCAAGGATATGTATAAGGATGCGATGACGTTTGTCCGGACGTTTGATGGTGATACCACTGACTTTCCTCTTAACATAGGCCTACATCAGGGGTCAGCATTGAGTCCTTATTTATTTGCCTTGGTGATGGATGAGGTCACAAGAGATATACAAGATGATATCCCTTGGTGTATGCTCTTTGCTGATGATGTGGTGCTGGTTGACGAGAGTAGGGAAGGGGTTAATAGGAAGTTAGAGCTGTGGAGACGCACGTTAGAGTCGAAAGGGTTCAGACTTAGTAGGACCAAGACCGAGTATATGATGTGTGATTTCAGCGCGACTAGGCATGAGGATGGAGATGTTAGCCTCGATGGGCAAGTGGTGGCCCAGAAGGATACTTTTCGATATTTAGGATCGATGCTTCAAAAGGATGGCGACATTGATGAAGATGTTAGATATAGAATCTCAGCTGCCTGGTTGAAGTGGCGTCAAGCTTCTGGCGTCCTATGTGACAGAAGGGTACCACAACAGTTAAAAAGTAAGTTCTATAGGACAACGATTCATCCGGCAATGTTATACGGTGCTGAATGGTGGCCTACAAAAAGATGACATGTCCAACAACTGAGTGTAGTAGAGATGCGGGTGTTGCGGTGGTTTTACGGGCACACACGAAGGGATAGAGTCGGGGTGGCACCAATTGAGGAGAAACTTATCCAACATCGATTGAGATGGTTTGGACATGTCCAATGGAGATCCCCTGAGGTGTCGGTGCGTAGTGGGGTTCTAAAGCAGGCAAAAAATATAAAGAGAGGTAGAGGTAGACCTAAACTGACTTGGGACGAGTCGGTTAAGAGAGACCTTTAAGGAGTGGAATATCTTCAAAGAGGTAGTTTTGGATTGGAGCGCTTGAAGACTCACCATCTACGTACCTGAAGATCCGTGATCTTTTTTTATGGGTTTCATCTCTAGCCTACCCAACTTACTTGGGAGAAAAAGGCTATATTATTGTTGTGTTGTTGTGGAGGGAGTACGTACTACTATCTCGTTGGGGGAGCGCGAGTCCCAAGGTTGTATTCTTTTGAGCCAATCAGGGAAGGGTCCGCTAGCCCACTGTCGAAGGAGGCAGGTCGAATCATCACGTAACATGTGTGCGGCGCTACGGTTTGTTTGGATCTACCCAGTTGTTAATTCATTACTCCTTCCATCCTGAAATATAAGTGCTTAATTAAAATAATCTAAGTTTGATCAAATTTATATAAAAGAACGTTAACACCTAACGTATCAAATAAATAAACTATAAAAATATGTTTCATAATGGATCTAATTCTTCTTATAGGATAAATAATGAAAAATGAATATCACGAACAAATAGGTCAACGTCACGGAACAATTTAATCTACAAAACGAACAAATAATTTGGCATGCGAATAAATTAGTTACACGCAAATAAATAATATCAACTTGGAAATAAATATTTATACACTTAGAATAAATTGTACGAATTTATGTGACAACAATTTGTATACTTGTAACAAATATTATATGAACAAACAACATCTCTTATCTTTGAAAAAGTTTAAATGGATTAGGGAAACCAAATAAATGAAAATATTAAAAAGAAGAGAAAAGGGAAACATCCAATATTAATATCTTTCAAGCAGTTATGCACATAGTTTAAAAAAAAGTGTTCAATAATCCATTGATTCCAGGCCGCGACCAAGTGTCCAGCCGTGCCCATCTGCCGATCCGGCTAATGGAGATGCCCATCCGGGCCGCGCCATTTAATGAGCGATGGGGTCCGTGCACGCCGGCGTACACGGCCGTGGCCGAGCAATCGGCCGTCCGTCGATCCCCATCGCGCTCCCCCTCATGCGCGCCGCGCGACCCAACTCGATCGAATGCCCACACCTAGCTACATGGGACGCGGATCGGATTGGAGGAAGGACGCGAGAACGACGGGTGCCGCGCGCGCCGCCGGCCTGCCGACCGGGAGGGTCGCTGGGGTTCGGGGCGCTCCTCGCACAGTTGCTTTGCGGTCGCCGTCGTACCAGCCTTGACCCCCCTCCCCCAGGTTGGTCCAGGCATGATCTGGTAGCATTGTGGGGCGCCAACTTGATTTTTGAAATATAAGCCGAATTGTTTTATATAAGTCTGTATATATAACTGTATCGAGCCAAAATTCTTATAGAGCGTGCGAGCATTAGCAACGAACGGACGCGCGACGTAAGGCACACAGGCGATAGTCAGGATTGTGTTCGGCTCGGTTGCTCGTCACCACTGTAAGGCGTGTACATGATTCAGAAGTTTTTGAAATCTGAGTATGAAGTTTTAAATCTGTAAATTGAAAATTATGGATGTAGAAAGTTTAGTATACGCGATTTGTAAGTTTTTCATATTCGAGTTTGTAAGTTAAAAGTTAGGACATAGAAAGTTTTGGGCACGTGAGGCATAAATTTTTCATGATTTCATCAGTTCATCATGAGTTTTATTCATGTAATTTACACATTTTTAAGCGTAAATATAAAAATATATTAGTACTAATATCTCTTTTTCCAAATATTGACACTTGTTATTTTTTGTTACATTTTGTCTTTCTCTTCATTTCAACTCTAACGCATTAAAAAACATTTAACTTCTGCTTTTGAATTTTTGCGAAAGCAATCTCGCACTTATTATATTTTCTTTTGCACACCGTTATCTTCAAAAGGGAAAAATAAGAGTAAATGACTGAGAGAAAGGAGGAACAGGGGCGGGCCCACTTGGTATTAAGGGTATGCATTGAATATCCACTATTTTTTTTAAAAAATTAAGTATGTATAATCATATACATGTACTTATTTTTAAAAATTAAGAAAGTGATATTATTTCGGGCTATTTACATTCAGTCCACCTCCCTATTTAAAATGGGCCAAACAGCCCAAAAATCAGCCCACTAGCCGGAGCATCTCCAGCACATTACTCATCCCTCTCTTTAATACCAAAAAATTAATATTTTGATGATTGGAGGTGCTCCAACAGATTACCAATCCAATCCCCAATATCTAAAATTTTTGGTAATCACCAAAAATACACATCCCTCCGCCCTAAATGAAGGGGATTTATCTTTTTACCTTGTTCTTGGTAACTGAATTTTCGTAGTCTGCAGCAGCAAGCATTACCAAAAATTATTGGTAGTAGAGAGAGTGTATTTTAAGTATGAGGTATTGGTAATTTGTTGAAGATGCTCTGATTCTCCGTCCCCCAAACCCCCTACACGCCCATGGCACTCTTTGTCTCTCTCCTTAGCTCCAGGAGCAGGGGCCAGGCCGTCAGGGACCAGCAGCGTAGCGGGCGCCCAGCTTGGGCAGGCGGCCGCCGGGGCGCCGGGCACCGGCGGGCGGCGGGCCGGAGGCCCGAGCCAAGGCGAGCGCGAGCCGCGGCTGCCGCGCGTAGCCGAGAGCGGGGCGGTCTGCGGCGGGCCGGCGGCGCGGCAGTGCAGGGGCGCAGTACGGCATGTGTGCACGAGCACGACACGGCGACGGGGCAGCAGCAGGCAGCTCGCAGGCGCAGCCTCTACTTCAATCTTCAGTCAAGAATTTAAAATTGGACAATTGCTAAGATAAATTTCTCAAATTCCCGATCCTATATTCCTATTTCTGGATATTAGTAATTGTATCTTCAGTGAATTTGTGGCAGTAAGCAGTCAACTTGAATGATTATTCGACCGTGTATCTGCAGCTCGCGGCGCATCGCTTGCCACGTAGAGCCATGCGGGTCGCTGTCACGGCCGCGTGCCACGCACGGCGCGCGCGTCGCTTGCCGGCCGGCCGGGCCGCCGCGTGGTCGGGGTCCTGGTATAGTGGTTTCGTGTATCCCGTGGTCGCCCCACCGGCGCCGGCAAGGTAGCTAGCCGGGCGAGCGGCCCTGCTGCTCCCGCGTGCTGGTCCGAGACCGCGACGGCACGTGATCTCCCGCTGGATCGCTCGGACCACGCGTACGTGCGCGAACAACAAACCTGGTCCGGATCGGTGCCCCGCCTCTGGAGGTCGCGGTTCCAGACCGCCTGCTAGAGATGGGTCGTGACTAGAATTATATATTTATATACCAAGGAAACGTACCTACAACATTTAAAAAAAGCTAAGAAAAAGAATGCAAAGAGTAAACAAACAAAAGGAGAAGAAAAGAAAAATAAGATTACGAAGAAATATCCAGAAGAGGACCGGAAAAAAATGAAAACAGAATAATGGAATTGAATACCGTAGAAAAATAAAAGAAAGGAAAAGAATTGCAACTTTGCATGTAATTTGCATGCGCCATGCATGCGGGAGAAGAGGGTCTGCGTTCGATATCATCACTTGCCAGAAAAGGTCCGCTAGCGCGATATAAGATTTGGTGGGTTGTTAATGTTTAATTGGATCAAATAATCTTAAAACGGTCCGGTTGCAGGTGATGGGAAATTTCATCACCAGACGGGATATATAGCCACCGCGGCTGGAGAACGCACGGTTGGCGGTGGTTTGCTCGTGCGCACTCCGAACGGGCCTGATTGTGTTTGCCGTGGATCTGTAGTCCGGGGGTTCCTTCCAGAAGGTAGTAATCTTACACATCTTTGATCCACCAACAGCCCGCAGATACATATGTAAGAGGCCTAAAACGGCCCACAAACCATAGTATATCTGGAGTCCTACCGTTCCCGCATTTCGTATATTCAAACAGTGGTGTATAGGGAGAATTGATTAACAGGGCACAGCCAGGTGAACTGACGTGGCTAATAAAAAATTTATGAGCCTGCCATCACGTGGGTATGGTATTAATGATATTCGACGTTCTTTTTCAAAAAAAATATACTAAACAATTTCTTATAAAATAAATTAGTTTTTTGGCCCAAATAAAAATTGCGCTTACCTTCTTGACCCTCTTTCATTTTAGCTTAGTTATCTGGTCTCAAAACGTTTCAATTTGGTTCTTCGTCCTGCTGTTAGTTTGACAAGCTAACGGCGTTAGTAGCGTCGTGAAATAATTTTTTTACCCCTTAGGCTAAATAAGTTATAATTTTATTTTGTGACTGGCAGGACCCACCTATTCTTCCACCTCCGTCTCACCTATCCGAAATCCTGTCTTGGTTTATTCTGGAGCTCAACAGCACACCTCGCGTTCAGCTCCAGCTCCAGCTCGCCGGCGTTCCTCGCACGCCCCGTCGCCAAGCCGCACAGCATCTCCTGAACCAGCCACCGTGCCAGCCGCCGCCGCTGCCGCAGGCGGCGAGGCCGAAGCGCGCGGCCCATGCACTGGGTGGCCTCGCCGCTCACGCGGCGGTTCGGGATCGACACCGGGCTGGCGTGGGCCGGGTTCCTGGCCGTCGGCGTCGTGTCCGAGCAGCTCAAGACTCGCTTCGAGGTCGTCCAGCAGCAAGCCAACACCAAGTCAGTGCTCTCGTGCCTGACACTTGCCTGCCACTCTCCTGCGCCGTAGGGACGTGGAGCAGGAGCAGGAGGTCGTGCTCCCCAATGGGATCCGGTACTATGAGCTGCGCGTCGGCGGCGGCGACGTCCCACGCCCCGACGACCTGGTGGTGATCGACCTGCAGGATTTGATGCGTTTCGCGTAATTGCGAGCTTTTCTCGAAGCAGTTTTGGTTGATTCCGCGACTGATTTTGATGCTTTTGTTTGGTCCCGTATGCAGGCTTATGTCACAGAGCGCGGCCAGGGCCCTCGCTGGCGCGGCCGGCGTCCAGGCCTGAGGACGAGGTGGATCCGGCGATCCTGCGTTGATCCGGCACCGGCGCGGGTGCATTCGCCGACGGGAACTCCATCGCCCGCCCAAATCCCCGCCGCAGCCAAGAAACCAGCGCCCGAGCCTTTTTCTGCGCTCGCTCCAAAGGGTGACTCGGGGTACTCTGGTCTTTTCCGCGCGCGGGATGCGCTGGCTCACGACAGCCCTGGACGGAATTGACAGAAGGGCCAACAACCAAAATAAAATTCATTTTGAGACCAGATAACCAAATTCGATTGAGAAAGGTCAAGAAACTAAGCTCAACTATTTTTACCAAGAAACTAATTTAGTCTTTCTTATAGTAGGTTCAACATCTCTTGACAGTAAATCTAACATTTCTAATAAATTGATTCAACATCTTATACGGTAATGTTGATATAGTGTATTAGAATGTTGAAGTAATATATCTAAATTGTTGAAGTAGAATAATTAAAATGTTGAATTTAGTAGAAAATAAAAATATAGGCATATGAGATCTCATTTTGTGAAGAAAATTCGAAGAAGCATTGTGGTTTAAATGGAATTGAAATTGGATGAACCATTTGAGAGAAAAACAAATTTGAAGTTTGAGATCTCGTCACGGTAAACAACCTGATCTATCAGGACAGAGTTCCTGCAGTTGTCCCACTGACGGGTGAGCCCCACGTCTTGCGGACACACATGTCAGCGGCACAACTGCACGTACGGCTGCTTTACACATCGGTGGCTTCCGAGGTCGCACATGCACCAGGTCCAAGCCAGTTGATAGATATCTCAGTGCGTAGGAGAGAGAAAGAGATAGGAGAAAAATCATCACCGGTCGTCTCATCCACAACACAAATCTTAAAGTGGAAGATATTTAACCTTGGATTTCCGCTATAGTCCGGCCGTGTGGGCAGGGCGCGATCTGGCAGAGGATTCTCCCGGGGCCTCCTGTACGGAGCAACCATCTTTAAACCCCGTCAAAGTTTAAATTATGGTTCATTCAATATTTTACTGAAAAAAATATTGAACCAACATTTTAAAAATGTTGAATCAATATTTTAAAAATATTGAATCTTCATTATAAAAATTTTGAACCCAACATTTTCCCCACCTTTTCCGGTGGCAGCAGCCGGCGGCGCAGATGCGGGCGGCTGCGGCGCGCGGCCGGGGGGCGGCGCGACCGGCCGACGGCGCAGGGGAAGAGAGAAGGTTGGGGGGAGAGAGAAAGCTAGTATTTAGGTGGATCCAAATACTATAATTAGTTGCACCAATCTCAAACATTAAAAGATATGGAAGCTAAATTCTACCAGAAGATATATAGAAAATCCGGATTCTCCCTTCTCGTCCCTTCTGCAGCCCACCCGCACGCACGCAGGCGCAGGGCATTTCGCGATGACGACGCTTGGTCGCCGTCTTGGCTCACAGGCCCGCGCTCCAGGCCGGTTCTGCGTGCGGATCCAAACGCAGAGACTTTGCAAATTGCAAGAGACTAATGCACGTTATTTCCAGGCGGTAGCCACCAGCTCAGTTTCCAGAATCGATTGCTCGGGCACTCCGTTATCTATCAGTGAATACAACAATGTTTCCAGGAGTGTGTTCTCAGAGGTAGAGTAGCACGTATAAGAAACAATCAAGCTACAACTACAAACGGTGGATAACTGACAAGGGACACAAATTTTTCCTGGTTTACCGTTCCAATAACACTTCCAATCGCAGCAAATAAATGCGCAAAATTGCTCGGATTAAGCTGTAGCAAAGTCAGTGGTTCAGTGTGCCACTCGCCGACGATTGCTTTCCGATTGCAAAGCAGAAAAGAGTTCACTGTAATCATGATCATGCCTCTTCGGCTCTCTGTACTCTAAGGGAGGATTCTTTGGAGGAAACAATTTCCTCTAGGTCTTGTTTAGACAACAGCTTTGTTGAAGGCGAGAATTCTTCGACGGTAGAAAGCACTGTTTCCAACTCTGTGGGTTGGACTGAGAAGTGTTCTCCCAGGGCCGTGATGACCCCATCGGTGAAGACTGACCGTGAAGGCAGATACTCCTTCATGCGGCACAAGAAATCTGTGTGGTTTCTTGCCTGAAAAGAGAATGAGAGATGCACACTAAGTTGAGAATTGCCAATTGTAAACCTAATCTGTAGAAAATGAGTGATATACTATATCTGAAATAGGCTCATTCAACTGTAAATCATACATGACCAGGAACATGTGTAATACTGTTTCTGAAATGGGTACAGTTCATCTACAACAATTCTTAAAATCCAAATAGGGATTGTTCAACAGCTTGGGACCAAACCTACACAGGCAGAGTTCAACATTTTTAAAAACCAAATTCAGCTCATTCCCAGCCAAAATCCAAGGACATCGCACCATTTCCATTTAAATACAGGTGCAAGAATCAAGACAGTCAACAACCAGTGGTGAAACCAATGTCAGTGTGCAGTATATTACCATCCGGTTTTCAGCAATTTGATTACTGTTCACAACTTCACATGTGCTCAGAAAATTCTTATAGAAAATTAGCTCTATTTCTTCAGGTATGTTAATGGAAGTTACATGATAAAACAGTAGTGCTCGACTCTGATATAGACCCAAGCGCAATAGTTTCGTCCTTTAAAATGTCTCGCTCCACCTTCACATGGAGTCTATCACAAAAAGGAAATGGTTAATCAGAAAAGCCAGTTTTTGTCTAAAGTGGGTCTGCACCAAGGTTTGGCAATCCATACCATTACTAGGTGATACTTCCACCAGAAATCAACTAGTGAAGCTAAGTTGCTATTTGGAACAGCTTGACTTTATTGCACTATTTTGGGCAATGCTATATCCTCACATCCAGTAATTGATAAAAGGCCACTCTACTTTATTTCTACCCAGTGCTTTGCTTGACATCGAGATCATCGTTCAACTACAACAATAGAGCACTTCCAGTAAAACTCATCAAACTTTCCATGTTTCAGTATTAGTACTGCTAAACCCTTTGGTCTAGCAGTCACTCTAAAAACTATTGCTTACACAATAAAAATGGATGATTCTTTTTAGTCGAGTAATCACTAATGTTGGTAAAATAGGCCATGATTAATCAACTACCACCAGTTCTTGGACCTTACCAGATCAAGGATTGCAACAACTACTGGCGGTTCACACCAATTAGGGCCAAAAGTTCACTTCAGGTGGTTATGGAAACAAAATTAACATAGACTTGTACTGTTCAGTGTTTTACAGCTCAATTGCTTAGGAACCAGTGAACATGATAACACACGCGCTACTCATTAACGAGTTTCCTACCCAGTTACAACTGCGCAGACATAAATGAAAACTAAAGATGCTCAAATTCGATAATCTGATTGGAGATGTCAATAGTTAAACATCATTCTCAATTTCTATCTGCAAGGATGCTGCAAATCAGATCAAGGCCCTGTTTGTTTCTGCTTTTCTCAGACACGCTTAGATTATAATTTAAGCGAAGATTTTCTCGCTTTTTTGCTTCTCGTAGTTCAAATCTCTGAAGCGGATTACCACATAAGCGAAAATAAGCGAAAATAAGCAGGGCGTTTGGTGGGATTATCGCTTATTTCCACCGATAAGCCGATTATAATCGGAAACAAACAGGGCCCAAGACATAAGCAGTTAGAGTCGTACCAGTCGATATTCAGGTGCACGCTTCGGGATTTTGAGATAATCCATATTCTTCACATCATAGTCCCACAAGAATGATGTGTGATGAATCCAACGATTTTTTGTTATTGACTGAGCATTTCCGCCAAACTTGCAATGATTAAATGCATAGTCTGAAAAAACAAACGCATAAGAAGTTAATCTCTTGGACAGTATTGCAGATCTTGAACATAGCAAATCAGTTATCTGGGATACATACTGGTGCCAAGGTAATTTTGTAACAAAGTGAATTCGAATTTAGAAGGACATTATGTTAATTGAAGGATGATAAACCCTGTCCACTTAATATAATGAAGAATGGCTACAATTCTGATCCATAAAAGATACACCGGAATACACTGCATTAAAACATGGCATTTTTGCTCGCTACAAGCAGTTCACTGTTAAGCTCGGAAAATGATGGAACTTTGTGCTGATCTTCCATACCATTCTCACGCAGATGAAATTCACCAAATCTGTCAAACACTTTGCCATATAGCCGTCCACTCCATGACATGATGTCCCTTGGGAAGGGCTGCAACCCTTCAACGGCACTCCTGTTGCATATGAATGTCACAAACACCGTCCCCTGATCAACAATGACAGTGCCACCTCCACTGAACCTCCTGACGACCGGCACCCTGTCCCGGAGGACAGGTTCTATCTCGACAAGCTCCGAGACTCTCCTGCCATCACGACAGCCAAATTAGCAACTCGACAGAGGTCGCAAGGGGGCGAAATGCAAGACAGGATCCATCCTTCCTGGCAAAATCTGGGAGGAAGTTAAAATTTTACCCGGAAACACCCATGACGATGGTGGGAGGCGCCGTGCCGTCGTTGATGACACACCAGTTGTCCTCCGTGCGGCGCAGGAGCCACTCCTCCAGGTGCAGCTGCCGCAGGATCGGCGCGCCGCTCATGGTGACCAGACGCATGAGCGGACGAGCCGCGCCGCGCCTTACGGCCGACCCGGTAACGGACATTGTTGGCTGACTGACAACGTACCAGTCTCAGTGATGCATTCCGTCGAGCAGGCGGTGTGCGGCTCCTCCCGAACGAGCTTTCAGGCTTCGATGGCAGAGGAGGCTAGGGTGGCGGTAGATGGGTGCTACCCGGCGTCCGGAGGCTCGCTGCAGACGGACGCACGGGGTGGGCGCTGGGTGGCGGCGGAATGATTCGGCAGTGTCAGGGGAGGGAGGGCGACGATGAGAGCTTTGGCTTTGGGTAGACTCCCTTCCTTCTATTCTATCCAGCGGACCCAGGAATTGAGACTAGGGTAGTCCTAGCAAAAAATTTCGAAGTGTGATCCAGTATTATTTAATAGCAAAGTAAAAAAGTCCTATAATACATTCAATTCAACAAATTAGTTTAGAACTCGAATAATTTACAATATAAAAATTTGTAATATCAATAAGATCTTACATAAATAGAAGATGACAATACTAGTCTAGCCTAATGCTTTTGCTATAAGCTTCCTCATGGCCATGAAAGTGTGAATTATGTCATCCTCACTTATATTAGAGAAAATTTCACCGTCAATAAAAGTGAGCAAACAATCATTCATGAACTCATCACTCATGCGATTTCTCATTTAAATCTTCACTAGATTCAATCCAGAAAATACTCTTTCCACAGTTGCAATTGCCACCGGTAGAATCAATGCCAATTTAAGGATCAAGAACACACAACAACAATACAAATGGATGCACCGAATATTCAATTAATCACTCAATGTATGAATTCAGAAACAATACAAATGGAATCAGTACTAAATGGAATCATGGATTAAAGTGAGAGAGACAGAAGTACGGACCAGCAGTACCAAACAGCCCGGCCGGGGCGGCCGGAAGCCGGGCGGGAGGCGGGCAGGCGGCTGCCGGCTGGCGTGCAGCCGTGGAGGCCCCGAGGTGCGCCGCCGCGCTGGTGTCAGGGCGTGGCCACGCGGCGCCGCGGGGCTCCGACGGCCAGCGGAAGCGGGGGAGCGGCGCGCCCAAGCAGGGGCCTACGCCCGGCGGGATGCAGGAGTCGAGCGTTGAGACCGCGCGGCGTGGGGCGGAGGCACAACCTCGTGGTGGTGGTGCACGGCGCTGGCGGTCGGCGGCTGGCCAGGTTGGGAGACGGGAGTCATGCGTGACTGGGGAGTTGGACGTCTGGCGGCGCGTACGTGGGCTGAGGTGGGCTAGGGTTGATTGTTGGGCTGTTTATTTAATCTGGGCTAAAAATTTTAATGCCTTATTTAGATGTAAAATTTTAAATTTTAAATAAATATTTGCATACATGCATAACGTATTAAATGTAGTTAAAAAAATCGTATTACACCGATGGTCCGTAAATCAAAAGACGAATCTAATGCGCCTAATTAAACCGTTATTGACAATAAATTGCTACAGTAATGCTAAAGTAAACATGTACTAATGATGGATTAATTAGGTTCATCTCGCGATTTACGGACGGAATCTGCAATTAGTTTTTTAATTAGTCTATATTTAATATTTTAAATGTAAAAAGATTTCATTTCAAAAATTTTGCGGTCTGCATTTAAACAAGGCCTAAATACTAAAAAAAAATTTGGATCAAAATCTAGGGTAGTTCCGGGTAGGCTTGGAACTACCCATTAGGTCCGCCACTCGCGAACAGTGCGAGCGAGGGGGCACTATTAGCAGTCACATATGTGACTGACCGCAGACCTGTCGCGGAAAAGGTACGTGCGTACCTCCCGAGGAGAGATTCAAAAGAAAGATTTGAAGCAAATAAATTTATAATTTTTAACTAAAATATCCAAATCAAGTTCGGATTGCACCATTGAATTCTTTATGATGGAATCTTCAAAATTAGATCCCAGTTGACTATATTAAATAATTTTTAAGGTGGAACATTTTTTCCTAAAGGGGAATAATTTTATTAAGAAACTGAAATATTTTTTTTAAGATGGAACAATTGTTCCAGCTTTACAATTTTATTAAGAAGTTGGAACATTTTTTTTAAGCTGGAACAAGCTTTATTTAGCCATTATTTATACTCCGCCCGTGTTTATTTACTGAATCTGCTAAACTTCATCGGGTCAGGCAACCCCAATAAAATCCACTAGCTCCGATCCTAGTGGTAGGTGGAGTTAGCGAAAGAGGGTTGAATCTGGATCCAATGATATTGAAATTTAACGTACAGAAATGTTGATCAACTTCGAAGGAGGTATGTAGAGAAATAAGAATTGTTTGGAATTTGTCAACCGCAGGGTTCTGCTTCTGCAGTTCATCCCTTACGAAGAGGCTGAAGCTTAGATTGAGTTGAGGCGTGTGCAGGCTCCCCTACCCACCATGTTGGCCAAGATGCCGGGGCTCTCTGGTCTGGCTTTGGCAACCAGTTAGCGGGTGGTAGATGCCGCCTTAGCAGTTAGCAGGCAGAGGGCATCTCGTGGTCGCCATGAGCAACAGGGGCAGGTGCGGGCGGTGGCGGAGGACCGTCACTTCACAGAGAGCTCCAGCGTCGTCCGTCGATTCGTTTCCACGGGGGTAAAACGCGCGCGCGCACGGAGGAACTTCGGCGGGCAAACAATGGCACGCCATGTGCATTGAAAAAACGTAGACTCTACTTGTACGCTAACAAGAAATATACCAATGAGAATCCCTGCTTCGTCATTGATCCACATCCACAGATCCACCAATCAAAACACATTAACATAGTGGTTTCGCACTAAGGTTCTGCCTATCTTTGCCCACTACCACAAATCAAATTGTCAAACAAAACTGTGAGCAGCACAGGTGCTGTCCCCTGCAATGCTGGAACATCGCCGCTCTTGGATCTTACATCACTACCGTTCTGCTTCCAAAACATACCGCGTCTGTTAGACGCTCGGCGCCGAATCCGCTGGGTCAGTGCATGGATCACCTGCCGCCCTTGCCCTTCACTTTGCCCTTGCCTTTCCCTCCTTTACCGGGCCCTTTCCCAAATCCCCCTTTCCCAGCTCCCTTCCCGTTGCCCCTCCCCTTCCCATTCCCATCAGGCCTCCGGTTCTTCTGGAATTTGTTCTGGAACTTGCCATCCTTCGCGGATTTGTTCTTCAACCGCGTGATCTCCATGGCCTTTTGTTGCCTGCTCTTCTGCATCTGCTCGGGGTTCCTTATCTCGGAGGGCACGTTGGCGTTCGGTATGGACCTGCGCCCACGGCCCCCTGGGAAGTGTTTCTTGTTCCCTCCATGATAGCCACCTGCACCAGGTTCAGTGCTTTTAAAGTTGTACAACTAAAACAGGACAAGCTCAAATGAGCCATGTCAACACACTTGTATAATAAGATAACAGGAGTACTACATTGAGAAACGATCAATTCACTCAACTTACAAGCACTCAGTGACAATCTTAACATACTTATGAGAAAACAGATTAGTTTTCATGCCAAGACTATGAGAATTGACAAATCCTTTAAAAGTCCAACATGCAACGAATTGAAAACAAAACACAAATTCAAATGACTGGGTGCTCAGCTCAAACTTATAGCAACAGTAAATAAAACCAAAGCAAGGAATGGCATGCAGCTCAGAAAGCATTACCTGTACGTGGTGTACCCTCTTCTGCAAAGCTGCCAGATTTCCCACCAATATTGATTGATTTGTGTGTCCTCTGCTGCCATCTCTTATAGATCCCTGTTGCTGATGCCTTTATCTTTGCACCACCTTCCGTTTTGATCTAAGAAAAGTTGGGGACGCATTTTTAGAACTTATTTGACCTTTCACGAACATCAGGCAGAACACATGATCATATCGGTATTCTACATACTAACCTATCTTGGTATTTAACAGGAACTACTGAACTAGGACAAGAGCTCACAATCCACCCTCAGTGGCATAAAACTAGTTACCAAAAAAGACATTGATGTGCTACTGCTTACAGTGGGCCTATTATCCACTTTTGTGAAGTTCCATTTCCTGTTTGACTATAACAACCAAATTCAGAAAAATGGTTCAACATGTACTTTGAAAGTACAATTGATGTTTTCCAGATCTATTTCATGCTACAAAACATCATCAAACGCCCATATATTCACAAGTCGCAGCAGGTCCAACATAGCACATATTAGGAGCAGACTGAAAGGGAAAAAATGACTGAAATGCAGCTTCTGCGTGTCAATTTATTCTAGATGACAGTCACAATTTATAAAAGTCAACAAACTTTATAGTTTCAGTGTTGCTTAAAACATAATAGCACACAGTATGCAAGAGATTTACCTTTCCAGTAGCTGTCACACGATCCCCATTGTTCAATTTGACAAACTTGTTCTGCAGTAGTAAAATAGGCATGCTGACTGAGTATGCAATATGTTTAACATATCAATGATACTAGGAAAAATGTATACCTTCATCCAGTGATACCGAGTTTTGTGTGCTTGCATACCAGAGGCTTCATCATCAACTAAATCAAGAACAGCAGCATCCAATCTGCATGACAGCAGTAAGCTTGATTTAAAGCACGACACAGGACTCCATTCTCAATTTCATGAACTAGAAAAAAATTGAGATATGCCAAAGTATTGTACATTCAAAGTATTGTCTTTAACAATATAGAAAGAGCATGGCAGATCCTATGAGCATGAGGTTTACCGCACATTTTGCTGAACCATGATATGCTCAATATGCTAGATATGAGAAGATCAAATGACATTAGGAGTCCATTTGCTATTGATGTGGGTTGTGATAATCTCTTGGTGGAACTGCTTTCAGATATTTGGTGTTTGTCAACTGCTGTTACATTCATGTTACAGCAGGAGACACCATTGCACTTCAAATGATAGAAAATGCTGACACAGTTACTAAAGAAACTATCCATGTGAGATAAAGTAGACACATCAAAACTTGGATTCTCTGATTTGTTAAAACTGAAATCAGATGTGCCAAAAGGAGTTTTTCACAACAGTTTCAAAAATACGCACAACAAAACCCAAAGCTACACATGTCAATCAATATTAAACAATTAAAAATCCACTCAAGAATCAAGATCACATTTTCAATTTGTAATTTGATTTGCACTTCAAACAAGAAATAATCACCAGTCGCTATTGCAGATTTGCAATAAGGACATAAAGTAAATGGCTCACTTCCAGTTCAAAATGCCAATCATATATCAGGAAGACATATACCTATTTTCAACAAATCCTTCATTATTCCTCACTGACAACCCGGCTTCCAAATGCTGAAGGAGAACAAAAGAAATACAGATCTTGATGTTAGGCTGAAACTACTACAACCAACTGTAAGTTAAGAATTGGATCAACATTTCTAGTGAATTATATAGGAGTAATTCTTTGAGCAGGGTGTACAAGGCATACTTGGTTCTGAGGTACTGAACTTATGTAGTAGTCCTCGTCCCTAAAGCTCTGCGACTTCCGTTTCATACCACAAACTTCTGGAATGAGCAGAAGGACAAAAGACAGTAAGAATGATGCAGAAGCACAAGAAATACTGGCAGCTCAAGGTACAGTATAGAAAAACTAAAAGTAAAAAAAAATTAAGACCTTTCTTCTCCCAATTTGAAATGTCATCATCTTCTTCCTGCATGGAAAAAAGATAGACCATAAATTACTGCACAAAGCATGAAAGCAAAGTGCCATCTTTAATGTAGCACTGCTAGAAAAACAAAAAAAAAAAAAGGTAATAACAAAAGCTGTCCACTAACATTCAATGTTCCAACTACGAACTGACAAACTAGAGGCACTAACATAGCGACAATCCAAGTTACATATAAAATAAACAAAGACAGACATTGCTGATGCATGTGCTGATTGTATACATAAAAAAACACTACCGTGTTTTGACTATGTTTAAGCACAAACGCAGGACACTGCAACAAACTCCGTCTGTGTTGATTCTCAACATAGCCGGTCCCAAGCCCGGATAAAGGAGGAGGCTTGTGTTAGGTTTGGCGAACCAGCGTAAAAAAAACAGTCACTCTAATGGATATGAAACCCATAAGAAACTCGTTGGGGCGTAACCCTCTTAGCGACGCGCTACATCGGAACCCGGGTATGGTGTTAAATGGGCAAGGGCCGGGTCGCCATACCCCCAAGGGCGCGCCATATCGTGACCTGGGTACGATGAAAAGTGAGCAAGGGTCGGGTTGTCACAGTCTGAGTGGCGCGCTACATCTGCGCCCGGGTGTAGTGGAAAATGAGTAAGGGTCTTCGCACTTCCCTCGACGGGTGCGAAGGGTAAGGAAGTTAGCCGAGCCAACTAGGATTCGCATAGGTAGCTGGAACGTAGGATCCCTAACAGGTAAGTCCCTAACAGGTAAGTTGCGGGAGCTAGTTGATGCAACAATTAGGAGGCGTGTAAATATTCTATGCTTTCAGGAGACTAAATGGAAGGGTCAAAAGGCGAAGGAGGTTGAGGATACTGGCTTCAAGTTTTGGTACACGAGGGCAACACCGGGTAGGAATGGTGTAGGTATCTTGATCGATAGGAGCCTTAAGGATGGAGTCGTAGAGGTTAGGAGGATATTTTGAACTTCGCGTCGGCCTATGACTTGTTGATAGCGAATACCCTTTTTAGGAAGAGAGAATCTCATCTTGTGACCTTTCATAGCGGACAACACTCGAGCCAGATCGACTTTATTCTTGCTAGGAGGGAGGATAGACAGGATTGCTTAGATTGTAAGGTAATACCCAGGGAGTGTGTTGTCCCTCAACACAAGCTTGTGGTGGCGGACTTTCGTTTTCGGGTTCGTGTCCATCGAGATAAACGCACCAAGATTGCGAGAACGAAGTGGTGGAAGCTTAGAGGGGAAGCGGCGCAAACGTTTAAGGAGAGAATGCTAGATGAGAGGCCCTGGGAGGAAGGAGAAGATGCAGAAGACATGTGGCTAAAGATGGCAACATGTGTTCAGAAGGTAGCCTCAGAGGTGTTTGGCGTGAGTAGGGGAGGCAAACAGGAAGGGAAATACACATGGCGGTGGAATGACGAGGTGCAAAGGGCTATTAAGGAGAAAAAGGAGTGTTTCAAGCGCCTCCACCTTGATAAGAGTGCAGCCAACATCGAGAGCTATAATTTAGTGAAGAGGGTTGCAAAGCGAGCTGTGAGCATAGCAAAGGGTAAAAGCGTATGACCTGTATCAGCGACTAGCCACGAAGGGGAGAAGGACATCTATAGGATGGCTAGGATCCGCGAGCGGAAGACGAGATATCAACCAAATCAAATGCATCAAGGATGGGACAGATCGACTTCTAGTGAAGGATGAGGAGATCAAGGACAGATGGTGAGAGTATTTTGATAAGTTGTTTAATGGGGAGAACGAGGGCCCTACCCTTGAGTTAGATGACTCTTTTGATGACACCAATAGACGCTTTGTGAGGAGAATTCAGGAGGCTGAGATTGGGGAGACGTTGAAGAGGATGAAGGGGGGTAAAGCGATGGGCCCTGATGGTGTCCCCATTGAGGTGTGGAGATGCCTAGCTGCCGAAGCGATAGTATGGTTAACTAAGCGTTTTAACCTTATTTTTTCAGTCCAGCAGGATGCCTGAAGAATGGAGGAGAAGTATATTAGTACCAATCTTCAACAACAAAGGAGATGTTCAAAATTGTACTAACTACCGTGGGATTAAGCTGATGAGCCATACGATGAAGCTTTGGGAGAGAGTTATCGAGCACCGTCTAAGAAGAGTGACAAGTGTGACCCAAACCAGTTTGGGTTCGTGCCTGGAAGGTCGACCATGGAGGCGATTTTCTTAATCCGACAATTGATGGAGAGATATAGAGAGCAGAAGAAGGACTTACATATGGTCTTTATTGATCTTGAGAAGGCGTATGATAAAATACCGAGAAATATCATGTGGTGGGCCTTGAAGAAGCACAAAGTCCCAACTAAGTATATTACCCTCATCAAAGATATGTATAAGGATGCGATGACGTTTGTCCGGACATGTGATGGTGATACCACTGACTTTCCTATTAACATATGGCTACATCAGGGGTCAGCATTGAGTTCTTATTTATTTGTCTTGGTGATGGATGAGGTCACAAGGGACATACAAGATGATATCCCTTGGTGTATGCTCTTTGCTGATGATGTGGTGCTGGTTGACGAGAGTAGGGAAGTGGTTAATAAGAAGTTAGAGCTGTGGAAACGCACGTTAGAGTCGAAAGAGGGTTCAGACTCAGTAGGACCAAGACCGAGTACATGATGTGCGATTTCAGTGCGACTAGGCATGAGGATGGAGATGTTAGCCCATCCAAGTGGTGGCCCAGAAGGATACTTTTCGGTATTTAGGATCGATGCTTCAAAAAGATGGCGACATTGATGAAGATGTTAGATATAGAATCTCAGCTGCCTGGTTGAAGTGGCGTCAAGCTTCTGGCGTCCTATTTGACAGAAGGGTGCCACAAAAGTTAAAAGGTAAGTTCTATAGGACAACGATTCGTCCGGCGATGTTATACGGTGCTGAATGTTGGCCTACAAAAAGACGACATGTTCAACAACTGAGTGTAGTAGAAATGCGGGTGTTGCGGTGGTTTTGCGGGCACACACGAAGGGATAGAGTCCGAAACGAAGTTATTCGGGATAGAGTCGGGGTGGCACCAATTGAGGAGAAACTTATCCAACATCGATTGAGATGGTTTGGACATGTCCAACGGAGATCCCCTAAGGTGCCGGTGCGTAGTGGGGTTCTAAAGCAGGCAGAAAATGTAAAGAGAGGTAGAGGTAGACCTAAACTGACTTGAGATGAGTCGGTTAAGAGAGACCTTAAGCAGTGGAATATCTCCAAAGAGGTAGTTTTGGATAGGAGCGCTTGGAGACTCGCCATCCACGTACCTGAAGATCCGTGATCTTTATTTTTTTTATGGGTTTCATCTCTAGCCTATCCCAACTTGCTTGGGACAAAAAGGCTATATTGTTGTTGTGTTGTTGTGGAGGGAGTACGTACTACTATCTCGTTGGGGGAGCGCGAGTCCCAAGGTTGTATTCTTTTGAGCCAATCAAGGAAGGGTCCGCTGGCCCACTGTCGAAGAAGGCAGGCCGAATCATCACGTAACATGTGTGAGGCGCTACGGTTTGTTTGGATCTACCCAGTTGTTAATTCATTACTCCTTCCATCCTGAAATATAAGTCCTTAATTAAAATAATCTAAGTTTGATCAAATTTATATAAAAGAACGTTAACACCTAACGTATCAAATAAGTAAACTATAAAAATATGTTTCATAATGGATCTAATTCTTCTTATAAGATAAATAATGAAAAATGAATATCACGAACAAATAGGTCAACGTCACGGAACAATTTAATCTACAAAACGAACAAATAATTTGGCATGCGAATAAATTAGTTACACACAAACAAATAATATCAACTTGGAAATAAATATTGATACACTTAGAATAAATTGTACGAATTTATGTGACAACAATTTGTATACTTGTAACAAATATTATATGAACAAACAACATCTCTTATCATCGAAAAAGTTTAAATGGATTAGGGAAACCAAATAAATGAAAATATTAAAAAGAAGAGAAAAGGGAAACATCCAATATTAATATCTTTCAAGCAGTTATGCACATAGTTTAAAAAAAAGTGTTCAATAATCCATTGAGATGGTTTGGACATGTCCAACGGAGATTCCCTGAGGCGCCAGTGCGTAGTGGGGTTCTAAAGCAGGCCAAAAATGTAAAGAGAGGTAGAGGTAGACCTAAACTGACTTGGGACGTGTCGGTTAAGAGAGACCTTAAGGAGTGGAATATCACCAAAGAGGTAGCTTTGGATAGGAGCGCTTGGAGACTCGTCATCCACGTGCCTGAAGATCCGTGATCTTTGTTTTTTTTATGGGTTTCATCTCTAGCCTACCCCAATTTGCTTGGGACAAAAAAGGCTACGTTGTTGTTGTTGCTGCTGCTGCAGAACACTGCAACACATGCTGGAATATTACAGTGCAACACATTAGAGATAAAGTATCCTTAGTTATTTCTTTCCTTCCTAAACAATGACAACCCCAAACAATACAGAGGTCTACCCACTGATCTTCTTAAACAAGAAAGGCAACAGCAAAATCTTGAGGAAACCTAAAATAAATACGATAACTGATCTGTAGTGCACATAATAATTCTCACAGTTTGCCTGCTAAGTTGCTAGACAATTCAGCTTACTCGTTCTAAGCATTGCGGAAGTAACCAATCTCTAAACAGGTGGAACGGTTTTAACTAGCATACTTCAGTATGAATTGTATAATGCTAGGCCTGCTATATTGAGTCAACAAAAGGAACTGAGCCTCACTCAGTTGATGGGAGGTGTTGGTGTGCACTCTGACCGCCCAGGCTCATCTTTGGCTCGAATTTAGGTGTCTATTTCTTCTTTACAATGATATGCTTTATCTTATTTACAATGAGATGTAGTTCCTCCTAGGTTGGTCGAGTTTTTATATTGAGTCAACAGAAAGGACAATAAACACAAAAAAAGATTGTCAAAATCCTAGTCGGTGTTGCAATGGGACTGGACTGCAATATCCACCTAGTTGCCAGTCTCTGCAGATGACAAAGTCGACATAGGCAGGCTGGGCTGCACGTACCTGACCTAACCCTTGGTGTTAGGTAATAACTACCGTTCAGATAACGCTTGTGAGATACTGATCCTGAGTGAGTGCAATTAACAGTTGTGATGAGCAGCTTTGCAAGAAATGCATTCTTCCATTACTCTATTCAGAGTAGACATATATGCTGGAACAACTGACCTTTTTCAATTTGATGTAAGATCCGCATACAGATATTTGGTGTATCTAATACTACATCCTCTAACGAATGATATTATCAATAGTCAAAGGTAGAATTTCAAAGGTTTTTGCCATGTTCGAGCTCTGATAGTCTAGTAGAACAAAGGATATGCCTTCAATAATGTCCAGTTCCTAAGGTTTGTCAGTACTGCATATTCAGCTGGTTGTATGCAAATTGCTATGTTTGATAGAACAAACAAGATTAACTTTTCAACAATTACCTCAGGCCTTGGATCAACAGAACTCTTTTGATGAACTAAATTTATAATCCCCTCATGAACTTCTCGTTTCTTCTTCATCACATCTAGCCATTGATTAGAACCCTACAAGCAAGCCAAAATGAATTAATAATGTTTCTCCAACATACTGTGAAATGTGTTACTCATATTACAGCATAAATCGATATTAGAGGCCTTGGTGTGTCGACTGCTTATTGCAGATGAACCTAAGAATATGATGTAGAAAAAGGTTTTGTGTTACCTTAGAGTTTCTTGTTTTAGCAGCTTCACCTTCAGCCTCTAAAATAGTCTGCTTTGGCCTGAGAAATGATTTGGGATGAGGAAGCTCCATTAGCTGACACCACTTAAAAAAAACAAGATAAACATGTTTCTTTAAGCTAGAATAACTACCTAAATGATTTCAGGCGTTCTGAGAATGCAAGAGCTGAAAGCTCATCTGACCGAAGAACATCCCTGAAAATTGGATGAAGACCCTCACGAGGTAAATCTTTTGCCCTTTTGATAGATTCTTTAGAAGGCATAGCACGAGTCTTCAGATACAATCTGAAAGCATTAGCACATGGCTTTTCCAATGAAATCAACTCCGTACATCCACTAATGACTTCTTTTATTCCGTCAGAGACAAGATCAAGGACCGTTTGAGGAAAACGCCCATACACTGATTCCCCATTTGCAATGGCTTGATCGATTTTCATATTTATATTGTCCATGTCTTTTAGAAGCTCCTCTTCTGTTGGAGCAGGTTTGAGAGGCCTTGAAAGGAAAAGATGTAGGTCCAGTAAGTATGGCATGTCCTCTGAAGTGACAAATGTATATGCTGTTCCACTTCTACCTTGTCTAGCTACTCGACCAACTCTATGAACAAATAACTTAGGCTTTGCAGGGAAGTCCCAGTTCACTACATTATCCAGCAATGGAATATCCAAGCCCCTTGCAGCAACATCTGTAACAATAAGCAGCATGGTCTTCCTTGCCCTGAATTTTGAAATATGAATCATACGAGCTTCTTGATCCATAGCACCGTAGGATAGGGAAGGTTCTAAACCCTCTTCTCTGAACAAAATGTTCAAGAACTCTACATGATGCTTGGTTGAAACAAAAATTATTGTCTGCTCCTCGGAGCTGATGCGCTCCCTGACCAAATACAGTAAGGCAGCAAGCTTCTCTTCCTGGCGTAGTGTGAAGAAGACAAGCTTGAGATCAGGACTGATCCTTTTGTCCAAATCGAGCCTCACAATCTGCGGATCACGCAGACCAGCTTTTGCAAAATCTGCTAGGGCACTAGGCAAAGTGGCACTAAAGAGCAATGTTTGTCGTGTATCACTTAGCTTCTTCAGAATATCATGCAAATGCTTTGCGAAACCCATGCTAAACAAGGAATCCGCTTCATCAAACACAACATATTCCACTGAACGAAGAGTCATGTCCTTAACATCATTCAAATGGTGCATGAGCCTGCCTGGCGTGGCAATTATGATATCAGGGCACTCTGCCAGCTCCTCAAACTGACTCTCCATGCTATCGCCACCAACAATTACGCTGGTTCTGAGGTCTACAAGATGAAAAAAAAGAATCATGTCAGTACTCGACAATTGAATTGTAACAATATTTTCCAGTGAAGAGGCACACCGTAGGAAACGTAAAAAGCGATGTCCACATTGCACAAGGATACAAACACAATATACTTAACAAGGTCATATATGTTAAGTAAAGCACCCACTATGAGAGTGCCATAGAAATCTTAATCAGTAAAAATCTAAAATATCATAACCCACAGCTTGATTGCTACACAAGCAACGCTAAGAACGTCCATAACGACGCATTGGCATGGCTACGAGCGCAGGGGCCACGCACCTGTGAACTTGCCGAGCTGCTTGGTGAACTTGAGCGTCTGCATCGCGAGGTCGCGCGTGGGGGAGAGGATGAGCGCGCGGACGCCGGCGCCCGGGTCGCGGCGGCGGAGGCGGTGCAGCATGGGCAGCAGGAACGCGGCGGTCTTCCCGGAGCCGGTGCGGGCCATGGCGGCGACGTCGACGCCCGCGAGGATGAGCGGCATGGTCTTGCGCTGGATCGGCGTGGGCACGCGGTACCCCTTGTGGCGCACCCCGCGGTACACCTCCTCGCAGAGCCCCATCGACTCGAACCCGCCCGACTTGGCCTTCTTGCTCCCGCCGGACTTTTTGCTGCCGCCCCCGCCCGCCGACCTCTCCCGCTTCGGCCGCCGCTGCGGCTCCGGGTTCGGCTCCGCCGCGGCGTCCATGCCGGAGGACGACGAGGGCTTGGGCTTCCTGCTGGATTTGGACTTGGTGGGGGTTAGGCGAGCCATGGATGGCAGCCTGGCAGGAGAGAGGGAGGGAGGGAAAGGGGAGAAGAGAAGGGGTGGGTTTAGGGCTTTATCAATGTCGGCCGCCGCGGCGAGGTCGTGGGGTGGGGAAGGAGAGACCGGGAGAGGAACAACTTGAGCGGCGAGGCAGGTTGGGATAATGGGCTGGGCCTACGAGAAACATTCGTGGGCCGAGAGAGAATCTGGCCCATTTCTTGGTCCACACTTTATTTTACGGGCTAGTTTATTATTCATGAAAATGTCATTATATCGTAGCAGAGTTTGCAGGTACTACTACTATTAAATTGTACGCAAAATGCACGGATTATTTCAATACAGAGCATCCAGCTGCGGATTACTACTAAAGCTCGATTATGCCGCCCGGAGCTCACATTTCAGGGACCATGTATATCTATTATCGGCGTAGCTCCCGGCCATTTGTCTCTGAAATTGAATACCTTTTTATCTTTTCAATCTCTACTAAGCGACCTCCTACTATTTTACATTGCTATGGGGTTGGGACAAAACGCCTGATCTCCACAGAACATGGGTAATGTATCGAGTCTCAATAACAGGAAGTGTGGATAGAGTTAAATAAATTGACAAATGACAATACAAAAGAAAAACCGGCAAGCAGAATATGGAGCTAGAGACGCAGGAGAGAACTTACGGACCATACACTGTCTATAAGTAACGTCTCCTATTTTGTCTATTTACAAACATCAACCTCAAGCTAACAAGGCAACAAAAGGGAGGGCACAACTAAGCTGAAAGTTCATCTACCCAGCAAAACAAAAAAATACAACAGTTCCAAAATACTGTAAAGAGATAGAATAACTTCTTGCGCACACACACATAATGTAGCAAGTACAGGACTTGGGAGTTAATTGTGGCCACAGCCAGCTTTGACGTTCATGATTCATTGCCGTACGTCATACACGAGAGACAAGGTGGCTAGTAGCTACAGACGATGAGAAACTGCATCACCAATGCAATAATACAATCTACCAAAAAATGTAATTAGGCAGAATATCTCATTGGTTCTTGTATACATTTCTACAACGGAAGAGGAGAAAATAGAAACCATCAATTCAGTCTCACTAAAAATGGTTTTATCCGCTTGTAGTAAAGTATGAGCTTACAGGTGAGATTACTGTTGATGAGTAACGTAAATCAGAAAAGGTCATACAAGGTAAGAGGCTTAACTTCATGCCTTTGCTCCTCCTGATAATCCTGATTCGACTTTTTTGATCTCAAATATAAGCATCCTCCACATCTTGAGGACAAACATCTCTGCCTCAACATCCAAAATCGACTGTAGGAGCTCCAGCATCTTTTCTGCCTGGACATGATCTTTGGTGCAGGATACAATGTAATCCACCAAAGTTGATTCCTCCTCGCCAAGAAATTCAATGATCTTTTTTGAAATCCAAGGCCTCATTCTCTCGTGCAACTCATGCTGCACCAAGAAAAAACAAATCATAATGTTGAACAATGACAACAGAAATACATGTGCAACCAGATAAATTGAATAACTATATGTTTTATGTGGTTTACAAATCTATCCTAACTAGAAACTCAAGGAAACAGCGCCAGCTGTTAATGGATGACTCAAAAAATATAAAAGCGTAATAACATGCATGCGCAAAGAAGTGAAAACAATTTGAGAACAGATGAAATAACACATCACTATTCAGCTTCCGAGTGAATAAAAAAGCAACTTCATAGATTTGATTTCACCTTGTCATATATTGCCCAGTTTATATCATAGGCAAAAAGCTCTTCCTTCGTCCTTGGGATCATGTCAATTAATTGTTTTGCATCCAAAATCTTCTTGTTCTCTGACTTAGGCTTCTCTTTCTCTCGATCATGAATCTTTTCCCTCCGCTCATCATTAACACGAGCTTCACTGGATCTCCTATTCCTATCCTTCTCGGCTTCAATCTTCTCTTCCTTCGAATTTGAGACTGAGATGCACTTGGCAAACTCAGCAGCTGCTGCAACATTTGGCCCAGCAGAAGAATTGGCCTGCACAGCTTGTATTTCCTCATTGGAGTAATCGATAGGTACTAGAGGTCTTATGCTTTTATCAACATTATTCTCGTCATCCTCTTCAGCAAAAATTGATGGAACAGATGTCCTTTTACCCAAGCCAACCAGACCAAAACCTAGTTTCTTTGCTGGGACATTGCTGTTTTGCTCGGCATCTGGGATTTGACCTGGTGCCATGCTTGTTTCATCACTGTTATTTTGTTTATGAAGTCCACCACCTGGGAAATGAGAGGAAAAGAGAAGGATGAAACTGGAACATGGTATTCTCAAATCAAAAAATGAAACAGGATCAGGGCAATTGGCAAATGAGATAAACTGGTAAGAAAATGTTCACACTCACCAGCATCAACACCATTAGCAAAGCTAGCAATGTTATCAACTTCCAAGACACCTGGCTTGTTTTGTGCATTTGTTTCTTCTTCATCATCACCATCAACATCCATAAGTGTAGCAGCCTCTTCAGCAGCTGCAGCAGCTGCTGCAGCTGCTTCATCTGCCTGCCGTTGCAACTCTACAGCCAGCCTCCTTGCTTCCGCAATTTCCTCTTCCTCTCTTATTTTATCTGCTAAATCTTCCTCCTTTTCACGTTGCCTCCTCCTTTTCCTCTCTTCAAGTGTGCTACTACCCCTTCGCTTCCTTTTCCTATTATCCTCTTCATCACTCTCATCTTCCTGCCTCAGGATCTCCCTTCTGCGGTCACGCTCTCTATCTTTCTCCTTATCCTTTTCATTCTGTCGTTGATATTCTTTTTCTCTCTCCCTAGATTCCCACTCCTTAAGGCGATCCCTGTATAGCTTTTCTGCTTCTCTATGCTTATAGTCCTTCTCTCTATCCCTTTCTCTGTCCCTCCTGACTCTTTCACGCTCCCGTTCACGTTCATGCCTTTCAAAATCTTTGTCCCGTTTGTCCTTATCACGCTCTCTATCCTTCCTCTTATCAGGAGAGCCAGTTTCTGATCTTTCAGTTTCATTAACTGCCCTTTTATCGGTATCAGCATCATTCTTATCATCAGAATCTGCATTGACAACAAAGTATGTTTTAAGGCATTGCAATTATCAGGCAAAGCGCAAAAAAAAAACACAATAAGCAGAACTCTGTACCAGGTTTTTTCATATCTACACCAGAGCTATCTGCTGATGGTTGAACTGGTGGTGGTGGGGGGGGTGGTCTAGTCTTTAACCACTCTTCAATCATACTGCTGATTTTTTCTGCAACATCCTTATCAGCCTCAAAATCTTTATCAGTAATGATCCCAAATTTATTAATGTTCTCTTCACTGTCCTTATCTCCAGCATCTCCTGTTGCTTTATCTGATTCATCAGGTGGCTTTGATGATTCGTTTTCAGGAACAGCTGTAGTTCCATCCCTGTCTCCATTTTCTGTTTCTTTCGCCTTCTCTTGTGCCCTCTTTTTTTCCTCAACATATTTTTTCAGGTACTCCTTGGTGGCATCGTTAATATTAATCTGGTATAAAAAAGATGAATTGACACATTAAATAGAATTAGCATTAGTTTAAGAACCTACTAACAGAAACATTGGATTAACAGGATGAAGGAAGGTTAACTTAACAAATACGCAACTGCGACCAAACATCATTTCATAAATTAAATAAGCTACGTTGCAAATAGCTTCTACGCTTTAAGCTTAGTTTAGTACTGAAGCAAAGAAAATTCAATTTGTAATTCGCAGTCATAAAACACTTCATCTGTATACATATCCAAGGATATCCAAGATTGTATTTGTGTTAAGTTTTATATATGGAAGCAAATCCAGTAAAGGTGCTGTCTGATTCGTATTCAATCCATTTCCACCCCTGTTTGGTTCCTCAACTTTGCACTCTGATCATAAAGAAACCAGAAGAAGATCATGGCATGATGAAAGACTAATTTGAACTATTACCCCTATCGTATGGACAGATATCAAAACAGCATGCAAATGGTTTTCAATTATCATGTCATGTCATATAGTTATGTATGCCCTAGGAGCCAAAGGAACCTAACTGCTAGCCAATATGTTTTTTTAAGAAATAGGCAACAACACATACCACCAGTTCCTGACCATCAATGCTCAATTTGTTGAGAAGCCGTGTTGCACGAAGGATGCCTTCAGCAGATTCAAATTCACAAAATCCAAAACCTTTAGGTTTTCCATTACTTGGATCTTGGGCACGCTTCCAACTCTTGACAGATCCACAAAGCTGAATATGGTCAAAATTAGATAGAAAATAACTTTAGTTCAGACTTGCCTACTAAAGCACAAAACCCTACTGATATAGGAACAAATCAAACCTTCCATAGATACATCTTAAAGTCATAGGAGAAAAGAAGACATACCCGAAGAAGTGAAAGAAGGAAATCATTGTCTACTGTTGGAGCAATCTTGCCAACATAAACTGCAGTTGGTGGTTTATCTGCTGGTGTAACAGCTGGAGGAGGTGGCCTGGCAGCTGGGGCTACCAAAGGAGGAACACTACGGATCCCAGGAATCATTGGTGGCCGCTGAATTGGCACGACACCAGGTGGAGGCATTGGACGTGGAACAAAGCCTGGACGAACCATAGGATACGGGGTGGGATAACGAGGCATTCCTGCACAGACAGACAAAAGAGACATCTATGCAACCACGTTAGTAACAGCCCATGAAGTAAAACACATAGTACAGAAATTAAACCTCTGAACACATAGTGCACAATTCAGCGGCTGAAGACATGGAATCAGAGATTATAGAAATGTGGAAACACTTTACGGTGCCCAATGCATCAACAAATAAAAACTAACTGAATAGATAAGCAAGTATCTTGCCAGTTCAGAATACCAGAGCGAACATCTAGCAATATCTTGCTCAAATGAAAGGAGATAGTAAAGCTGGCCTTACCTGTCAACGCCTCATGGACAGGATAACATACTTGTATTGGTTATTTGTGAAACTCGGTATAGCTCACACCATTGCAATGCACTACTCAGATATAAGAGCTCAGGCAAATGTGTCACTATCTCTACACTTCGTATCAACAAGAGAAATAAATGAAACCAAAACAGAAAAGGTATAGCCGGCATACGAAATGTAAACAGCAGAAAATCATGATACCTTAGCAAGTTTTTGGAACAACCCACAGCTGAAGCATCTAAATACATAAAGAAACTGAGCCTAATTAAGCAGTGAGTCGAGCTAAAGCATGTAAATCAATTAGATAATGTAAACATAACCATTTCAAATTCAAACATTCGGCATACCACACTCAGTGAGGGAGCAAATGATCTAGAGCTTCAGTTAGAGCTGCAGAATGAAACATGAGCCGGCACCTCTCGCTGTGGGGAGTAACGGCTGGAACCACCACCGCTGTAGCAGAGAAATATCCGGTCATCGTCATCAAGCGAGCGGATCCCAGTTTCTCTAACACTAAACTCACCACACCTCTAAACGCTAACCAAAACCCTGCCCACGTCCAGTGCACAAATCCTCTCAATTCCCACCAAACCCACTAGAGATCCTCAACACTGCAGCCCATGGAACGCCTTGAGAGTTTGGTGGTGACACCAGGTAGGAATAGTAGGTGAGGCATAGGTTAACCGTCGTTAATTAAATACTACGGACAATCGAGTGTCTCTGAGGTTAACGGAGATGGAGATCGGGGACCCACCGGGATGGGGGACAGCAGCGCCGGGCTGCGGCATGTAGGCGCCCGGCTGGGGCGGCGCGTACATGGTCGGCGGCCGCACGGCGCCCGGCGGCATAACGCCGGGGATGCCCGGTGGCTGCATCGGCTGCGCCATCGGGTATCCGGAGTTCGGCGGCACCACGCCGTACTGCGCCACCTGGTGCGGCGGCGGCGGGGGAGCGCCGAGCGGGCGGAAGGTGGCGGCGAAGGAGACTGGCGCGGGGGGCATCGGCGGCGCCACCGCCGCCGGAGGTGTGGATACGGGGGCGGGGGATGGGTTAGGGTTTGGGCTTGCCGCCGCGGGGCCGGGGGTCGCGGGGTTCGGTGGGGTGGAGGTGGAGGTGGCGGCGGGGGTCGGGGTGACCGCGGTGGGGGGAGCGGCGGGAGCGGACGAGGTGGGAGTGGACGGCGGCGGGTCCAGGTTGTCGGGCGGAGGCGCGACGGCCGCCATGGTGGAGGGGGAGGAGCCGCCGAGGAGGTGGTGGTTGGTTTGGTTCGAGTTCGAGCACGAGGAGGCCGCTGGGGCTGGGGAGGTGATCAGGATTGACTGGGTCGATGGATCTGGAATCTGGATTCATTGTTGGGCCAAGGTGGCCTGTTCGAGCGAGAGGATTAGCCATTAGGCTTATCTTAACTGGGCTCATTGACCTTCGTCCATGTTGATGGGCTAACATTTATGGATGCGATTGGGTCCGTGAGTAACATGTACGTTGCTTAGAGCACCTCCAACAAACTAGGAAAATCCATCTCAATGCAAAATCCCCCGTGAAACAGGCTTCCAACACCCTCTCCTTCCCCCTCGCTAATCTCTCTCTCTCGCTGTCCCCCTCGGCGCGCGCCCTCCTCGTCCTGCAGTCGCGTGCAACTGGGGCAGAGGCGGAGGAGCAGGTACCCGCCGCGGATCCCGTGCCCTGGACGCAGTCGCACCGCCGCTCCGTTGCCCTCCCGCCAGTGACGCCGCGCCGCGCTCCTGCGCCCTGGACGCCGCGCCGCCCCGCGTCCTGCTGTCGCCGCGCGCGATGATGAGGACCGAGAGCGTTGTCGAGTCCACGTACCAGAAGCAACGACGGCATCGATGGATGGCCGAGTCCACGTCCAGGAGCAGCGGCGGCGTGGACGGATGGCCGAGTACACGAACAGGAGCAGCGGCGGCGTGGACGCAAGGAATTTGCCACGTACAGGAGCAACGACGGCCGTCTCTAGGGCGTGCGTCGACTGCCTGCCGCCGCCGGCGTCTCCAATGGGCGGGACGGGATGTCCAGATCGGTGATGCAGCCTCGTACGGAAGGCTACATACGGGAGGTGGCCCACCTAATCAACATTTTGAATTATGGAGAGTTTGTTTTTGGAGAGGCCGTTGGTACCCTACCATTTATGAACCTTTAATTTGTATTATTTTACATGCCTCTTAAATCTCTAAATATAGCTAGGATTACACCTAACCTTTTGGAGGTACTCTTAAATCATGTTTGATTGCAACCTTAATGTGATGACTAAATAGTCAACTGTACTTTCTAGTATTTTCGCTACAATAACTTAATTCGTATTGTTTTTCAGCCACATGACCGATTTGTCATAGACTCATTTTATTTCGTCTAACTTTCAACTAATGTTAGACGGTTAATTTTTTAACTATAAAAGCATGGCAAGGCTAACCATAGTCTTACACAAGAAAGTGTAGCAAACTTACTTCTAAATCCCCTCCCCCAAAGAGTGACACTCTAGCAGAAATCAGACAGGTTAGAACAATACCAATCCAAAAACTACTAAGTAGTTTTTATACATGTCATATCATATAGACATTACGCATATTAACTAGCTTTATAATGGATAGTTTCTTCAAAATAAATTTCCATCCAATCCCTCCTCTTCTCTCTCTTGTCCTCCCTGTATCTACTCTCTTCCTTTCTTGATTTTTGTATGAGAACTCTCTCCTCCTTAACTCTATTGCCGCATCACCATTTTGCTTACGTGTCACACTATTTAATGATATGGAAATCATCATTGTCATCCTGTTGCGACTGCCCTTAACTAAACTTCCTCATTTGTTAACTGCAATTGCTATTCAAGCCTTACAACCTGGGTAATTGGCATGGAATAACAATAGCATGCACGCATGCTTGCAGGTAATTGGCGAATTAGTGCGGATGAGGATGAGATGCACTCAATTAGATGGTACACAAGTTGGAATGATTTTCTTTATAAGACATCTTTGAATGCAAGAGTATCACTCTTTATGGGATAGATGCAGTAGTTCTCAGCAGATATGGACTGAAAATTCGCGATGTATGTTGGCATTTTATAATGCAATCACCAGTTATGGATATAGAATCCATTCCCGACAATGGCGTCAGAAATACCGTATGGTATTTCTTACATTATAGATGGATCCGCAAGCGCATGGAATACCATTGTAGCATTTTACCCGTGAGTACGGGGTCGTATTTATATTTCCACAGGGAAGACGACGGTTATTGGAACAGATAAGTTAATTGAATAGCTCCATCATGGATATTGATTTGAATAAACAAGGGTAAGATAATATATGGGTATAGCGGTAGTGTGACACACAAGTTACTCAAACTCTTACTCTAAGCAAAGCTTACAGGAAAGGAGAAAGCTAATTTAAGGACTTATGTACTTCTAGCTAAGCATACAGATTATACTATACACTCATACACATACACAGGATTAGGATCGAGCTCTAGGCCGCCAAGCACTACCGGGGGACCGCACAAGATATGGCAAGGTGGCCACTAGATCTTCACGGATACTTTATGGACCTCCTACAGCTACTACACGAACGGGGAGGATTATGATGGACGGGCATAGCTGTCACCACCTGACGCCCACCTCAGCTAACCATGGTATATAGCCGCATCCAGCAACACTAATTAACTCAGACACCATGTCTGCATTAATGAGCGATACTCTAGTATTCTGCACGGATAGAACACTCGAGCAAACATACGAATACTGGAACCGTTGCCGTAGCCTAGATATATTACCACGTCTAATCATGCAAGATATAAGGTATAGATATAAACTAAGCATGGCATACATATCTAAATACACAGAACATATACTATACGAATACGCTAAGCTAGAAGATAACTCTATTAAGGAATTCCAGGTATTACAAAGGAGAGGAAGAGTAAAACTCATACCGAACACTCCTAAGCAACCTTGGGAACCGAAGAAAAGCTACTTCACCTAAACTCCACTATCCTAAAGACTAAGCAAGAGAGAAACTTGAGAGAGAGCAACTTGAGGTGTGCCTTCATATGGAGCACCCCCCTTGTATTTATAGGGGTGAGTGTGGAGGTGCACGGTCGGGACTTCAGCTGCATTCACTTGGAACCGACATGAAGGACCAATGAGCAAGCGCCACGTGCAGCAGGTAAGGCGGTTGTGCCTGGTCTAGTTCGACCGACCTGGCTGGTTTGGCCGAACTAGGTTGGGCACAAACCGACCTCAGCTTCGGCTGAGGGGTTGACACATGGGCCCTGGTCACTCCTGTGCGTGAATGGGTTCTGTCCAAGGTCGGTTGCATGTCCTGGTGAGCCCTCCAATCCGTGGAAGGCCAAATGACGCGCTCTGATTGGTCGACATCACTTGTCTTATCTTGGATTGAGATGCTTGTTTACACTTGATTTCTGCTCAATTTCTCTACATTGCAAATTCTACAAGGGGAATGTGAAAATGACATTATTCTGGACAAATATGCAAGTTAAGTATGTTAATTCTTTCAATTTTCTGGTCAAATTGACGCTCTCTGTAGTGAGCGTCAACAACGTACTGAACGCACTAGCTGGCAAGCTCTCTTTGACTTATTTGGTAAGGTATTGTTTCAGTTAAATTAGTTAGCAAGCTTATGTCATGATTGGCGAGCTCTAGATCCGGAAAATTTTGGACCTCTTATTGCTAGGTACTGGTAGCTCCAAGGAATTCTAGATCTGGAGCTGGACGTACAAACTCTTTCATTCCGTTTACAAATTACGTATCTAACCTGGATTCTTGATTCCGTTTACAAAAGGGCTTTAGAGTTTAGAATGTGGTGTTTTGGTAGATGTACGCCTAGCCCAACAAGGCAAGGTGCCGCCGTCCAAATCATGATGGGTGTTAAGAGCAGCCATAGGGTGAGCAACAAGCGATGCTCCAATAGGAGAAAGAAGTTCTGAGCCTCAATTTTGCCATTGCAGCTGTCTATACTGGGTTAGAAATTGCCATCGATGACAGTTGAAGCCTCAGTGCTCAGTACTAGAAAATTACTGTACTCTGCAACAGAGCGGTCGGGTAGCTGTGCAGATTAAAGCGTAGGAGAAAGGGATTATTGAATTAAATATTATTTCTATCTTACTGTTTGACCACGGAATGGACCCACATCATTTTGGGCATCGTTGTCTCACACTGCATAAAGAGTTGAAACATCACTTGTACGTGGCAGTGAGATGGATGGCTTTGGTGGTGGCCAGGATTTCTTTTTTTAAAAAAAAAACACTAGAGGCCCACTCTTGGGTAATTCTTTTAGTTACTTTTTGTCTTCTCTTTTCTGTCATCCATGTGCCAGCATAGGATAGACGCGGAGCGTGGTGTCTTGGGGACACAAGGCAGAAGCATGCATTCGCGTTTCCTTCTCCTTACTCCTCCACGCTGGAGAGAAATATGTACTGTTCAACAGCCGACGGCGATCCCGTGCACTGGCGACGCTAAAAAATAGGAACTTGTGGCGCAAATGACGCCTAGGGCATGTCCTCTTTCTTCTGTTTTCGTTTCATCGTGATCGTGTTTTTCATCGTAACTAGTAAGCGTGTCCGTGCTAACGCTACGACTTAATTCGGTAATGCAAATCAAACAACCAAAAGATAATTTACAATTGCAAACAACCAAAAACTCTTAACATGGTAAGAAAATGATAGAAATTATATATTATATGACAAAAACTTTTGCAACTCTGCAGTCTTCAAAACCACAAAGATGTTCACTCTGTACTGCTTGACTTCTTTTGGCTTCTTTCGGTTTTTTCCAGTTTTTTCCCTCTCACAAAATACTATTGAATTAGCCAAAACTAGCCGAAATCCAACCTGCCGAACACTGTGGTTATCCCTAATCTGAAATTCAACTTACTTTTATATACACTTTACACACATACAAACATACTTTTCACAAATATAAATCTCAAACCTTTACACTACAGAGCAAAGCTCCATACACATATACAAAACTACCAACCTAATGCTATCATGTAAACACACTATCGCTTGGAGACCTCAAAAGCGTTTCATTTTAATCTGCAAGGACTCTGTTGCAGTGGCTTCCACTCCATAGCAGCCGAGCCAGTCCGCAAAGAAGGATACTCGGGCGAACAGCCACCGCAGCCCACAGCCCCTCCCCCTCCGTCACTCCACCTCGCCGCCGTCAGAGAGCCCCCGCGCGGAAGTCCGCAGGGCCTCAAGGAAGGCGGTGGCGGGACCTTCGATTCGAGCGCCCTCTTGGATCTAGGCACACTGCGGGGGCGCTGACGGCCTCGGTGCATGGCGAGAAGGTGACGCGGCGGCGAAAGATGGCGGCCGCACGGGGTTGTTGCAGGGCGTGGACCGCTACGGGGCACGTCGTGTGGTGCCGGCCGCCAGCTGCACCCTCCCGCCCCGCGTGCCCTTCGCCCCGTCCACGGCTTTGAGGATGGCTGCCGTCATCGTAACTGGGGCGCAGGGGAGGGAGCACGCCGCCGCCGGTCGCGCCGCCATTGCCTCAGCTGGATTCCTTGCATGGTGGCCATAGGAGAGGTCAGCTGCGTGCTCCACTCCCCGACTCAGATCGGCCGGTGGGACCGGTGGCCGTCATATGGTTTGATTGCTCGCGGCGGTGTTGATGTTTTCTTGTAGGAGTTTTGGGTGAAAGCTCTACCTCATGTATGTGTCGGGTCAACACCGGCGGCGCTATCTAGGCGTCGTTTTTCCTCCTTTGAGGCGTTGTTGTGATACTTTCTGCAAAGGTCACGTCACTAGTTCTCCGGGTGAAAACCTAACTCCAGCTTATCGGATGGGCGACGACGGCATTTTCAATGTCGTGTTCTCCTTGGAGGCGTCGTCATGGAGTTCTGTGTACCTAAGCTCATTGCCTAAGCGGCGTTTACGTATGTGGTTTCTATGTGGAAGAATTTCGCAAGCAACCAAAGATTCAAACATCAAGTTTCTAAGCAGACGAGAGATATGTTGGATTGGTGCTGCGCAAGGCTATTGCAGGATTGAATCGTGAACGAAGAAGAAAATTGAAGCGTAGTCTTCTAGTTTTCTTTATCTGTTTTAGAGCTTTCTTTCTTGTGCCTTTTAATCCCTCATTTTTTAGGTTTAGAGCCTAAAAGCTCTTGTAGTTTGCTGTAGACATTCACATATGAATGTTTAAGGCCGGGATTTTCCTTAATTAAAAAAATGTAAACACACCTATTTACAAACATGAACCATACTCTGCATAAGCGCTACATTACTTGTGAACTTAAATTACATGTTTAAACTAGTGCAACAAATGTCAACTTTTAATCATAATCTTTTTCTAAGAATGCAATCCAAGCAAAGCAGTGAGCCTTGTAATAATTTGCCCATTCACGCTCAGGCAAAAAAATATCATTTTTCTTGTCATGCTTCATGAATAAACCTATTTGATCTTGCCATCTTGGAGTTCGGAATAGATGTCATATTTCTCAAGATTCTTGCAACACCGATTCAATGTCCTAAAGAGATATGCATTGTGTGAAAAAGAAAACAGGTGGTACCCAAACAAGAAGCCAAAGAATGATATATGTTCTGATAATTAGGCATAGATAGAGATAGATTTAAGATCCGCACCAAAATCAAAATGATAATAATGGTTGTTACAAGAGTTTCCTTGAATATCCAAGTTACCTTGGATGGTCCATACACTTCAGAGCAAAGCTCCATACACATATACATGCAATTGAAAATTATTGATCAATTCAAAATGATCATATCCATGGGATTATTGAAAATAATCAGTCTAAAACAACCACTACATAACTAAAATTTGCAGTAGCATCCAATCTCACAAATGCCCAGAAATGAAACTGCGATTGACCAAACCATCAGCACTTGTAATATAGAAGAACACTCAAAGCAAAGAGAGGGGAGGGGGCCTGTTGCACTACCTAATTGTAAAATTGGTCAAAGATGAGCACAAAAGGAAGGAAGTAGACCACCACGCCAGCACCCTTCACAATATTATACCTGGTATTATAAACCTTGCACTATAAATAAACAAAGAATATTTATTAGCATGAGACAATCTGTATCGGAATTTCCACAACAGTCAAACTAACTTACTTTGAGGTGCCCTTATATGCTCTTCCTAAAACAAATATTTATTTTCAGAAAATTAGATCAGTATGTGTATGTTCTTTTTGGTCGGGTTCATTTCAAGCAGAAAATTAGAACTGCTACCTAGCACAAATGTTTGATTTCAGAATACCAATATGCTCTTGCTCGTAAAGGAAAAAAAAATCTGTCGAAGCTTTTATCTACCTAGAGTCCTAGATAGATCATTTAAGTCTACAAACACATGAGGGATCACCCTCCTCTTGAGGAATCAAAACAAACCCCTATAAATGGAGGCAAACCTCCGCTCATCATTCTAAACCAACAAAATAACTTAAATTTGGTAGATTTCATAGCCAAACACAAGAATAAAAGGAGAAATTAAAAATTGTCACTACCTGAAAGAATGCACGAGAACACAAGCTTTCTTGCGAGCTTGTGCAGGAAGGCCAGCAGGCTAAATCAGCAGGTAGGAGCCATGAGTTGCTTGAGGAGGGAGTGTGGAGCCAAAATCTTTAATTCATATCTATATTTAGCAGCATCCTATGAAGCATGAATGAATCAGCAACAGAAAATCATAAATATGGTGGGCTCATTTCCTTTTTTAAGGTGTGGTATGTTACTTAGTATTATTGTAACATACCAAACCTTAAAAAAAGGAAATGAGCCTACATCTTGAACAAGAAAACCAAGATATTATTATGTACATAAGCACCAAATTTTCAGCGTATATTACAAACAAATGAAATCTGACCCAAATCTAGCCACTAGAAGTCATTGTGACAAGAAGTAATTTAGTTTTGAAACACGCACCCGACCAGCAGGTGTTGGATATTCTCTTCCTCTTGATCACACAACAAACATCCTCGCCGGCTGTTCAATTAAGGTTTAAACAGTACACATATACCCTTTTCTTATCTATCTTGACCATGCGATGAAGTGTGTCTCTTTCATCAACATGCATATGGAAATGTCCCCCAGCTTTTTTTATCATCATCTCCAGCAACTCAAAAAAGTCAAACAATTCAGAAATTCAGTGAGGATTAATGAAATGTGATGACCAATTTAAAGGATGACCTGGAGCAATTGATTAAATGTGCATGTAACATATCTAATTTTATCACTGCAGTCCGACCAAATGGCAATACACTCAAACAATGTAAGAGCGTCTTCAGGAGATCCTGGCAATTTATCCTCCTATACTCTCATATTAGGAGCCACGCCAAAACAATTCTCTCCATAAATCTTGTCCCCTCCAGCAGTTCCTCTACAATTGAATTCTATTTAAAAATGGCAAAGTAATACAAGACAAGAATATAGACTGTGATTAAGCAAATCCAAATATGACTTGTTCTAAAGATCATTACTAATTTATTTTCAGTCATATGTAATTGGATAACCCCAGCACACACACATCAGCTGACATACAAGGCTGGAAGAATAGGTACAGAATCTCACTCAGATCAATAGTTCCGCTTATTTAGATTAGCTTCAGGGCTATGATGCTTTTGATCACGCACAGCAAAGAGTGTAAAAGCTATGAGAAATCGATTAACCTCTGTTTACCGTGGTGATGGGGACCTACAGCCATCGAGTTGAAAGTAGATGCAGCCCGCCGGTGATAGGGTCAAAGACAGGAAAGTTCAGGGTGACGATGTACTTGGGGTTGTACGGTTACGGGGAGGCTACGCTAGCGCAAAATAAAATTTTTCTACCCCATAAACCAGAAACTACTGCTGTTATAGATCACGAAATTACCACTAGACGCGCATGTGCGGAACTTCTGTAGCGCGTCGGTGTAGTTTGTACGGTAGCTGGCAGTGCAGTTGCGAGACCTTCTCACGTGCGGCTCTTCCTCGTGCAGCAGATGCAGCACCTCCAAGGTATCCACACGTACGGCGGCAGAAGCGTCACGATCCGGACTGCTAGGTACGCGAGAGCGACGAAGGCGCGGGCGTGGGAAACAGGCGGCAACAGCAGACATGGAAAGTTAGGGTTTCCATGCGCCCCACCCTGTTTATATAGACCCTCTTAGACGCTCACTAATAGGCTCAACCGAGACCCATCAATGCACCTAAGCCCAGACTAATTTGGATCAAATCTGTATTAGGCTTCCAGCCCCTAAAGTGTGTGACCCTATGGGCTCACGTGCGAATAAACATGGCCCGAGTACTCCTAATCGACCAATAATTGACAGCGACCTCTAGCAAGACATGTCAACTCATATGCGTGCGTAAAGATCAAATCAGACCAGCCATCACAATCTCATATACATGCTATTCCCTTTGATATTTGGTCTGGCTCCAAGCTGACCTCTCTTTCTCGATGCCGTGATCCGGAATCCTTGGTTAACACTTGACCCTAGTACGGACATGCATTTCTTGATCCGATCACTCGAGGGGCCCAGATATATCTCTCTCAAGTAGAGAGGGGCAAATCCCATCTTAACTGACCATGTCTCACAGCATGTTTTTTGACAAACCCGAGAACCACCTTTATTACTACCTAGTTACGGAGTAGCGTTTCATAGCTCCTAAGTAGGTCGGTTCACATCTTGAGCACATGCGACAATCTCAGGTCTAAGGACATAGCGTACACATTGTGTAATGAGAAATCACTATTTCTCGAGTTGGGTCTGTCCAACCACATGTCATACATGCGCCCACATTATTAGTTTGACATCTCCATGTCTATGACTTGTGAAACATAGTCATCAACTAATACATGTGCTAGTATAATATTCATGTGTGTCCATACATGAACTCCGACTAGAACAACTTTAGAATAACCATACAAGTAAAGAGTCTCACAAACAATTCACATAACTGCCAATCAATACAACTTGTCTTTTTCATGGATATTTAATGAACACATATATAATACATCATGGATACAACAAAATATGATCATCTCTAGCTCTAGGGCATATTTCTAACAGTCTCCCACTTGCACTAGAGTCTAATCCTTAAGGTATCTAATACCCATAGCTCTCGTGTGCGTCTCATGCTTAGGCTATGGAAGAGGCTTTATCAACGGATCAACAACATTCAAATCCGTGTGTATTTTGCATATCTTGATCTCACCCCGTCTCACGAACTCTCGTATAAGATGAAATTTCCGCAGTACATGTTTGTTCTTCTGGTGATTCCTTGGCTCCTTAGCCTGCGCTATCGCTCCATTATTGTCACAGTAGAGGTTCAATGGGCTAGACGCATTTGGAAACACACCAAGCTCAATGAGGAACTTCCTCAACCAAACACCTTCCTTTGCAGCTTTCGAAGTTGCAATGTACTCGGCTTCCGTCGTAGAGTCAGCCACCGTATCTTGCTTGGAACTCTTCCAACTCACAGCACCACCATTCAATGTGAATATAAAATCTGATTGCGACTTTGAATCATCTTTGTCGGTTTGGAAGCTAGCATAAGTGTAACCCGTTACAGTGAGCTCCTCCTCACCTCCATAGACTAGGAACACACCTTTAGTCCTTCTGAAGTACTTAAGGATGTTTTACACAGCTGTCCAGTGACTCTCACGTGGATCAGACTGGTACCTGCTCGTAGCACTTAGAGCATATGCGACATCTGGACGTGTACTTATCATTGCGTACATGATTAAATCAATTGCCGAAGCGTATGGAACCTTGCTCATGCGATCTCGCTCATCAGTCGTCGAGGGACACTGAGTCTTGCTAAGATGCATACCATGTGACATAGGCAAGAACTCTTTCTTTGATTGTTCCATATTGAAATATTTTAATACCTTGTCAATGTAAGTATTTTGGCTTCATCCTATTAGCCTCCTTGATCTATCTTTATAGATCTTTATGCCCAGAACATATGCGGCTTCCCCTAAATCCTTCATAGAAAAACTATTTTTCAGTGAAGTCTTTACGGATTCCAGCATAGGAATATCATTCCCAATCAGCAGTATGTCATCCACGTACAGGATTAGAAATGCTACAGAGCTCCCACTTTCTTTCTTGTAAACACAAGCTTCTTCTTCGTTCTGAAGAAAACCAAACCCTTTGACTACTTCATCAAAACGAATATTCCAACTCCGAGATGCTTGTTTCAACCCATTAATGGATTTATGAAGTTTGCATACCTTTCCAGCATCAATCGGATCGACAAAACCTTCGGGCTGTATCATATACACGTACTCGTCCAGGTTTCCCTTCAGGAAAGCTGTTTTGACATCCATCTACCATATCTCGTAATCGAAATACACAACTATTGCTAGAATGATCCGAATAGATTTAAGCATTGCTACGGGAGAGAATGTCTCGTCGTAGTCAACTCCTTGAACTTGTCTAAACCCCTTTGCGACAAGTCGAGCTTTATAGATGTGAATATTTCCATCCATATCTTTCTTCTTCTTATAGATCCATTTGCACTCTATGACTTTAACACCATCAGGCGGGTCAACCAATTTCCAAACTTGATTGTCTCCCATGGAGTCTATCTCGGATGTCAAGAAGAGTCCCGGAAGAGATTTGGTTGTCGGGAAGCAATACTCTTGTGAGTGCTTCAACAACGTGGATGTAGGAGTGGCTTTGTGCCTAACCGAACCACGGGATAAATCTTCGTGTCAAGAGTTTGCTTCCCTTCATCCTTTACTCTTAAGCTTCCGCATTTTGTATTGCAACTTGTGTGCCTTTACATTCTGAGTATAGTATCTTGCAAGGTTTGGCTATAGGTTGCAAAACTCTTTAGGATGAGGTTTTCACACTAGAAGAACGCTAGTTGCACATCTCGATAGCATATTTTAGTTTAAGTTTTGTGCAAACTAGATTGAGCCATAGGTTAAGATTTTAATTTTGCCTAATTCATCCCCTCCTCTTAGGCTACGAGTTCCGATTCCTTTCAAGGACGCTGGGGAACGAACTGGGAGGGGAGGGGGAAAGCCGTGCGGAACATTGCGTGTGAGCGACGGGGGATCTGCTCGAGAGTCGAGAAGCAGGATGGGAGGAGGGAGAACGAAGCCGGACACACGGGAGGAGAGGGGGCCGCGCGGAACGGAAACCCCGCGAGACGATCGGACCTACCTGTCCGTGACTATAACGGACCAAAGTCAACGATACCGTAGAAACGATCCCTACTTTTAGAAATAGGTAAAGATAAAGAAGAAAGAAAAGAAGCAGAAAGAGCGTTTCCTTTCTCGTATCCCACCCTCACCCTCGCGCTGATTCGCGATCGATCACCGCCCTTGTCTCTTACCAGCTCGTCCGTGTACGAGCAGCCGCTACCGTGCGCCCGCGCCAGCGCGCAAAGGGGAAGACGATCGAGGGACTCCGACCGGACACACTCATCCGCGAACCAAACAGTGCCACGCGGCGGCGTGCGTGCGTCCGCACCCTCCTGTTCCGGCGTGCCGCCGCGGCATCCTGCCGGCCCGATGATGCCACGAGCCGAAGAATGTGGCCGTCGCTTTCAGCGCGCAGTGCAGAGGTGGAACCCGCGGCGGCCCTTGGCTCGGCTCGCGAGCAAAGTGACCCTGACCCCTCCGACCTCTGGCCCTGGCCCCGTCTGCACGTTCCAAAATCAAATTCGCGGTGCAATGACAACTAGGACAATTATAATGCGCATAATTAATCCGACATTCCGACGTCACGAGCTCAGAAAAAAATAAGCCGTGCAGAGTGTGAAGGTACGGCCTCGATTCCTCGTCAAGGGAATTCAGGAGCAGTAGTACAGGGTACGGCCCTGCAGTTTCACTGTTCCAAATGCCGTCCTACCAACCAACCGTGGGTGGTTCGCACGCACCCCTGGGTGGAGAGCGGTTGATCCCGAGCTCGGTGACGCTGACACCGTGTAAGTATAATTTTGGTGATTGAGTGATAATATAATTAATGGGACTAACGAGTTTGTGAGATTAAAATTGTAGGATTTTTAGATTTTATGGATGGAGTCCAAACCATCTCCAAGATAGTCCAAATCATCTCCAAAACACAATAAAAGGAGTGAAAAAACACAGTTTGGACAAATGACAGAAATAATGAATGGATCGGTTGAACCGACGGCTCTGAATTGCACAGGTCACTGCAATTGGACTTAGCATAGTGTTACAGTGAAGAATTGGTCTACACAGTCAGTTGAACCGACGCTGGATCAATGGAGGCGTCGGTGCATTGTCAAGTTCATCGGAGAGTATGTTCGAAGCACTGCAGAGGGTCCTTCAGGACCTATTAAACCGATACCTCATGGGTCGGTGCATTAACCATAGCATCAGAGAGCTATGCACAGCCCAATATCAGTCTTCACGATCGGTTAAACCGACGGATTCTTTGACTGAGTCAGTGCATTGCGTCGGTGCAAATGACATCAGCAAAAGAGACGTTGGGAATTCAACGGTGGCATGCAGACTCAGTGTGACCGGTTGAACCGACAACTCTGGTCGGTTAAACCCGCGCCTACATACTTTTCTAGTAAAAGTATGTAACGGCTACTTCAAGTTGGTAACCTATATATATGCCTCACCCCGAGTCAATTGAGGGTGCTGGAGCCTTGAGGAACCCCATACACATCAGAGAACACCTCCAAGCCACCCAAGAGCATATTGAACACATCTTTAGATTTAGCACAAGCTTTGTGAGAGTTAGTGCTAGGTTTAACTCTTGAGAGAGTGAGAGAGCAAGGTTTGTACCTTGTATGTTGGTTCTATAAGTGAACCACAAGTTGTATTTTGGTGTGCCGGTCCCTTGGAGCATTGATGGCTCGCCAGCAAGTCTTCAACCCTCCGGCTTGGTGTGGAGTGGCGACGACGGCTTTGTGCAGGGGACGTGAAGACCCTCTTCCTTGGTGGAGAAGCTTTTTAGTGGAAAGCGGGATCAAGGTGACCGTGGTGACTTGACATAGCCTTGGTGACAAGTCAAGAAGAGTCCCGGAAGAGACTTGGTTGCCGGGAATTAATACTCTTTGTGAGCGCTTAAACAACGTGGATGTAGGAGTGGCTTTGTGTCCGAACCACGGGATAAATCTTCGTGTCGAGAGTTTGCGTCCTCTCATCCTTTACTCTTAATCTTCCGCATTTCATATTGCAACTTATGTACCTTTACTCTCTTAGTGTACTATCTTGCTAGGTTTGGCTATATGTTGTAAAATTTTTTGAAATAAGGTTTCATACTAGAAGAACCCTAGTTGCACATCTAGATAGCATGTTTTAATTTAAATTTTATGCAAACTAGATTGAGCCATAGGTTAAGATTTTAAATTTGCCTAATTCACCCATAGGCTACGAGCACTGATTCCTTTCACACCAACATCGGGATTATCCGTTGGCTGCCGCCGGTGGAGGAAAGGACCGGACGGCTGGTGCGGCAGCCGAACTGCCGAAGCCACACCACCCGTCGGAAGGAGCGCGGGCGTCAGCAGTGATCCCAGATTTCCCGCGATGAATCGATCTGCCTCGCCAGTGCATACCGCCCACATATGAACGGAGCCAGATCCGCCGTGGACACCGACGAGTCTGCTCCGCCTCAGACCAGATGCTCACGGCCTCACGGGTCATGGTCGCGCGGGTGAGTGAGCTACCCCGCCCGGGCGCTCGCTCTCCTCTCGGCGGAACGAATTGATTGGACGCACCCGCCTGACCGCAACCGGCCGAGCCCAAATTCCTCACGCAACAACGGTCTCGACCGCTCGGGTCCGTTCCTCTCGCTCGGCGGATCTCTTTCGTCATCACGCAAGCCGCTTCGTCAACAACCGTCCCTGCTATGCGTTGTCTATCAATAGAATTTTTTGAAATGAACTATCAATAGAATTTCCAGGTCGTTTTCTTGCCCGGACACGGTTTGGTCCTGGTGTTCTCTCTCTGTGTCCCCAAGCCACTCTGACCGGTGTGTCCAGTGTCCTGACATCATGTGTGTTGCCATAAATACAGCCACCGGTACATACGACCTGTCCGCCTCCGCTACCTGTCGTCCTGTGTGCCGCTCGCTTCTGCCCCTTGCCTTCGCTTCAGCTTCAGCTCCTCCTCGTCCAGTCATCATCCTTCCCCTTCCTACCAAGGTACACCCCTAGCTCCGTTTCCACTGCTCACCACCGGCAGCTAGCGAGCTCATCCCTGGAAGAAGCTGTTTATTAATTGTGATGCGGTACGGTGCTTGATGTCTCTCTCTCGCTGTTCTGCAGGGTTGTCGGAGGAAGAGCGCGAGGGACAGAGACACGATGGTGATGATGGGGCAGCTGGGGCGGCTGGTGGACGGCATCAAGTCGAGGCTGCGTGCCGGCGGCGCCGGGAAGAGGGGCGTCGGCGGCTCGGTAAGGAAGGCGTCGGCGTCGGCGTCGGCGTCGGCGGCGGGCTACGACAAGGTGGAGAAGACGGACAGCATGCGGGTGGAGATCCGAAGCCGCCAGGCGCGCAAGCTCATCGCCAAGAACCTCGACGCCGCCGACTCCATCGCCCGGGCCAACAAGCGCTTCTTCCTCGCCTTCTGAGTTGTGACCACCATCGAGGGGTTATGATCCAAACCAAGAACAAACGACCAAAGAGCTCCATCAGCAACTACTAGTATTGGTACTACCTGCCCGGCTCTCTACATCTGTTTTAGCTACACGTGATAGTCCAAGCAGGCACCAGCAATTGCATGCCAAGTACGTGATTCTGTAGTTTCTTATACCTGAACAGAAAAGACTGTTGCACAATACGATGATGTCTTGCCGTGACAGTATTCCAGCTATGTTCTAGTACTAAAAAAGATTTATACATCCACCATCTTATTTAATTAATAATTACTCACTCTGTTTTAAATTATTAGTCGTTTTAACTTTTCTACATTTATAAATTTTACTATGCATCTAAATATAATATATACATAGATATATAATAAATATATACATCTAAACATAATATATATATATATAATAAAGATTATGAATTTAGAAAAGCCAAAACTTAATCCCACGGTATCAGTATCCGTGCAAGCACGAGCGAGAGGAATACTGCTCTCGTGTTCCGATCTCAGAGAAAGGAGTCTGATTCGATCGGTAAGAGGTCGCTTCGGAGGCTAATAATGGGGCCCGGGAGGACAGGCTCCTAACGACACACGTTCCTGTCTTTGATTTCCAAGAGATGGATCGATTGGGGCGCTCATCAGTTTTGGTGTCATCAACTCTTTCTTTTGGATGCGTTGTGGTGTGCGGTGAACCAAGACTGACCGCTAATCGCTGCTCGTTTAGTGCTGATGTACCGGGCCGGAACCCTCGGTTAGTACCGGTTTCCCGCTCATTACAGCTCAGACGATACTAACCAGGCAACAATTTAGTACCGGTATTAAATGATAAATGACGCAGGTAACATCAGCCGGTACTAAGTTGCTTGCCACGCCAGGCACCGTGGGTGGCAATTTAGTACTGGCTGGTACCCGCCGATACTAACTTCTTTTATTTATTATTTGCTTTTGAATTTTTTTGTTTTAATTCAAATTCGTATTCGTATCTATAGCCCGATTTTGTGTAGCTAGCATTCGTATTTATACTTGTATTTGTATCTATATAGCATAGCAAAGACGTGTGTGTATATGAAATTGTGTGTATATATATATATATATGTATATATGTACACACACAATTAATATACAATTTCATAATATAAGAGTAGGCACACAAGTTTTTTCGTACAAGTACTTCAACCATCACTGTTGTCTTCTTGTTCTCTGTTTGGATCTAATCTACCCACACTTATCCTATGATCTGCATAAAATTCTCCTTTGGGATTTATAACCTCATCTAGCAAGAATCCACAAATTTCTTCTTGAACCGTCCTGACTCTTTCCGGTTCGATGAGCTTCTCTTTCATTCTGAAGATCTGTCATGTACAAATATTATTTATTTAAATTAATACATGCGGAATTAAAAGAAGGGAATCTTTCTTAATTTTTTACTTACTTCAAATTCTCTTTGCGTCATTTTCTTCGGGCCACAAAAGGTGCGGATGAAACTCACATACGTAGTACCTGCATAAGTTATTTCCGGACACCTGTCTTGTACACTATATATATATATATATATATATATATATATATATATATATATATATACACACACACACACACAGGGTTATGAAATATTAATGGTGATTAAAGAAATGGAACTAGATGTGCGAAAATTGTATTCATACCGGAAAGTTTGTTTTGAAAGAAAGTTCACCCGAATTCTCTGAGATTCCTATGTGCTTTTTGAGGAAGAGAGCCCATGCTTTTTGGAGGAGATTTATGAAGTCTTGATATTTAGTTGTCGATGTTCTCTTAGAGTCAAACACGACCACTCGGGATTTATCAATCTCGATACATAGCAAGATCCAGTGAAAGCTGTTGATACACATATACATATGAAATGTTTGATATACTCATTATCACATGGAAGGCATGGAAAAGATAGTCGAAGTGCTTACTCGAAGTTGTACGGCAACATAATGAATTTGCAAGTATTCTGCCCATCCAAGACCATGAATATATTTTTCATGGTCTTATTTGGCCATTTGCGTACGCTTTTCTCGTGTATAACATGTGGGTCCATGAAGCCGACGTTATAGTAACCCCTTCTGCGACATTCTTGCACCTTCGACCTATACATGATACAAAATAAAAGATGGGATGAGAAAGCACAGAACTAGTAGAGCTAGAATATAGAAATGAGAGGAGATACTTACATACAAAATACACTGAGGAGGGACTTGTCTAGAACATCTTGATGGTATAGAGAGGGACTTGTCTAGAACATCTTGATGGTATAGAAACCAAAGACTCTCAAACTCAATCCATACGTCATCGGGCCCCCGAAAAAAATCTTCATTTTTAACTCGAGCTGCGAACATTATGAGTCCATCTGCAGATTCCTTCATGTACCATCTATGGAACTCCCGCATCCTCGTTGGTAGGATCTCCACCAACTCTGGCCATATAAGAGGTTCATCCATTTTAAATGGTTTTTTTCTGACCCTTGGTGCTTTGGGAATTCAGCCTGCCTTACGAGTTGGGATTTTGTGAGAGCCGATCCCACAACAAACTCAGCCGTAGCTTCATTCTCCTTTGAAAGAACTATAAGTGGAGGTATTGATTGGTTCGGTTGTTCTCCGAGCTAGGGAACTTGGTTGTAGCGACGATTGCTTGGCTTCTGATAAGACTTTGGGATTGAGCGTTCGTAGTCCGATAGTCTTTCTTCCTGCATTGGTTTGCACATGGCAATGAAGTGCATTTCATACGTAGACATTGAATTCATATATATAGGATGAGTTTTATCTACACTCGCGTGTAGCTACTCTCACCATCAGTATACCACCGTACGTATATTCACATACTCATTTATCACTTTAAGTATGTTCACATACTAATTCTAAGATATTCCATAGGGATATATACAAAAATTTTAAAAGTACCCCTATTTTTAAATATATTATGATTATACCTTAGTACTAATATATAAAAATTGGTATGTCCACATACTCTATGTATGGTCACATACCTAGAGTATATACCATCGTAGATGGTCTAATATGATCACATACTTCACGTGCATACCCTTCGTTGAGTCAAATATGCCATACATCATGAGATACACACATGGGAGTAGCCACAAGTGCGTGTAGAATGGATTTTTCCTATATATATATATGTATGTATATATGTATGTATGTATGTATGTATGTATGTATGTATGTACATATATGCATGAAATCCATATACCTCGACTTCATCATGTTGCTGAGCAATTTGAAGATGCTCAGAATTGCCATTGCCAGTTTTGTTTAGATATTGGCTGTCGTCATCCTCATTTTGTGCATCATCTTCGAGGGACTGGGGGTCAAGGGTTCCTTCACGAATCATATTGCGAAGAAGGAACTCCTACTCATCATCACTAGATCCCATTTTGATACCTACGCAAACAAAATATATTTTATAGAACCATGAAGTTTTTGTACAATTTTCTTTATTTTTCTACAATTTTCTGCAATTGTCTAAAATTTCTGCAATTTCCTTCATTTTTCTACAATTATCTCCAATTTTCTGCAATTTCGAACATATATTTCGAGCTTGAACAATAATAATTATAAAAAATTAATCAACTCATATTTATATAAATTTCTACGATCATTTTAATCCAATAAATAACTATAAAGAAATATAATGACTTGTATAAATACATGGATTTGTACATCAAATATTTAGAATTACAAAATATAATTCATATAAGAATAATACGTGGAGCATCTTAAATGCAACATGAGTATGTGACATACACAATTTCGTACGATTTCATAAAATATTCAATATATGCTACAATTTTCTATGAGTTTCTACAAGTTTCAACACTATTATACAATTTCATAACAAAATTAATCACTTTAGTCCATTTTTTCATATATTTAATTTTTCACTAATTCTGCAATTTTTTATAATTTTCTGCATTTTTTCTCTAAATCTCTAATTTTATTCCTTAAAATAAATCAGCTGTGCTGACGTCAGCACAGGGGCTTACGTCAACCCATGGAGCTGGCGGCTGGGACGGGGGAGGGGGGGGTGTGGCGGCCGGCGCGGAGCGAGTGCCGGGGCGGAGCGAGGCCGGTAGCGGAGCGACGCCGGGCCGGAGCGAGGCCAGGGCGGAGCGAGGCCTGGGCGGCGCGTCACGGGCGGCCGGCCGGCAGCGCGCGCGGCGTGGAGGCGGGCGCGTCGATGCCGAGAGCGGCGGGCTGGCGTAGAGGGGCCGGTTCAGAGATGTTGAGAGCGGCGCGCCGACGTCGAGGGAGGACGGGAGGTGGCGGCGGCCTAGGACAAGGAGGAGGGCCGGAACTTGGCGTCGATTGAGATCAACGCCAAGTCCCCTGCCTATATAGAGGAGCAGGTTAGTACCGGGCGAAGCCAACGTTCGGTACTAACCTGCCTCCTGCGCAGGTTAGTACCGGTCAGGGACTACGCCCGATACTAACCTGCGCAGTTTAGGACCGGGCCATGCCTCCGTCCGATACTAACCTGCCGCCATTGGCGGGAAATTTTGGTGGAGGCAGTTTAGTACCGGGCAGAGCTCTGGGTAGGTATCGTTAACATCCTGAGTGTATCACGGCATTGAAGCAGAAGAAACAGAAATGTTTTCCTTTCATTGTAGAGTCATAGCCCGGTACTAAAATGCCAATTCACATTATTGCATAATGGTTGTTTTAGATTTTTTATTTGTAATAAATTAACTAAAGGCAATAAATATATAATATTTTTAACTTGCAAAATTATAGTATTGTATCATTTTTATCACTTGGTCAGATGAGGTGCTCTCACCCAAGCTCCCGGTCTGTTCGGCTTCTCATGAGATCTTACTAGAGTTTTGACCTTCCCTCGAGACGAACCACGAGCATCCCCACCGGCCCCACTCCCTCAAGCAGCATCAGCCATTGTTGGCGTCGTGAGAACGGGGGTCCCCACCTCGCCCGACAAAAACAGAGGATAAGCAGGCCATCGGGCCCATCACGGGTGTGAAGGCCCGGCCCAACTCGGCGATCTTCAGAAATGCCGAGCCAGGTAGGGATGCGGACGGCCCCGCCAGTCAGGGCGGTTCCTTAGCCTATAAGTACTACCTCTGGCTGGGGATTTTTTACCGCACCGACACTATGCGGAGCGGGGTCCACCATGGCGCGGCTTCTCCGAAAACAACATGATTACAGAGAGGCGTGCGATCAGACGGCGGCCTGACCAGAGCAAGGGGAGCCCCTCCCCCCGGTTACGTCCCGTCATCCCAGCAGAGGACGGTGCAGGCGGGGCCCACCGTCTGGGCCCCCGTCACGTCGGTTGGACCGCCAGGAAGGCCCCGGGGTCTGGAAAAGACTCCGGGATGACCCGGGGACGCGCCCCGAGTACCTCGTGGGCCCCATGAACACCCCGGGTGTCGGCCTGACCACCACGGGGTACCCCGGGAAGACCCCGGGAACCGACTAGGTTGGGCCCGCAAGATAAGACGGTGTCAGAAGGGCGGCGCCACATGCAGGGGGGCGCCCAGTACGGCGCCGCGTTCACACCCAAAGGCGATAAATCTAAGGCAGTAAAACTCCTCCCTGGGCCCAGGGGAGGGGCTATAAATAGGATATCAGGGCAACATGTAAAAGAGAGACCAAAGTCCCACAACACATCTGCTACAAGCTCACTCGAGCAACAGAACAAGAACATACACACAGGACGTAGGGTCTTACGCTTCCGAGCGGCCCGAACCAGTCTAAACCCTTTGTCCCACAGTTGAAACTTCACTGTGTGTTACACCCCTAGCCGAATCTCTAAACGGGGGTTCCCACGAATCCCTGCTGGTGGTCCTCACCCACCGTCAGCCATGTTGATTGAAATACACTTGTATTTATAAAAACACTATAATCAAAGATGCACATTTTAACTATTAAAATAATATGAATAATTAAGAGATCTACTTGTCATTATATTATCCATTACACAACATGACACGATGGCTAATTAAAAAGGTCTACATTATTAGTACACATCATCCATTACGCAATATGATTACTTAAAATACATAAAAACCAAAATAACCGACAATGCTAATACAAACTACACATGAAACCTATTGACCGATGCCTTGTGGAACGCCTCGCGCACTCTTGACACCGAACGGTCAATTTTTGCCATCCTTGACGCTTTGCACCTAGCATTACGTCGAGCCATCAACTCGCGATCATCATTCGTACAATGCAAGTCCACATCAAATTCACGCCCAAATTTGCGTCTTGCATTACGTAGTGTGAGACAATCAAATTTTTTCTTAATCCAACGACGAATATGACCGCTAACAAGTCCAGGACATTCTTCAGGGTGGAACTCTTGGGAATGGCTGGTACGGCTCAAATGGTTGCGTACTGATACCCGAGCAAAAGCACGACGCTCCAATACATCATGTTACAAAGCCATTTCTACGGATTCAACAAAAAAAATAACAGAATAAAGTCTTTGCATTCACATTCACTAATTATAAATTTCACAAGCTTGGTAGCATAAAATAAATCGATTCTAGTCATCGCTTCTAGCTATATATCTCAAATAAACGTGACAATATCAAGAAAATCATTATTTTTACACTCTTCAGTTTGCGAACGCTCGTAATCCAACACCATATGTGGGATGCAATCATGGTTTAGAATATTTATTCAGGCTCTTTATGAAAAAACCATCAAAAAGGAAAAAAATCTTTATTTAGGATATATATATATATATATGTCATCAACTTTGACCCTGCGGTGTTGATACTATCATTCGGGGCCAACATCGATATCCGCGACACAGTACGGTACAAGGACGTGATGAAAGAGTACGGTCTTGGACCTAATGGTGCCATCCTCACCGTGCTAAATGGTGAGGATTTCTTCATTGGTACCAAGACCATACCCCTTCATCACGTCCCTGCACCGCATCATATCGCGGACATCGATATTGGCCCTGAATGTCAGTATTAACACCGTATGGTCAAGGTTGACGACATATACATATTCGAAATAAAGATTTTTTAACTTCGCGATGCTTTCAATGGAAGCCTGAATAAATACATCATTAGAGTGTCAAAATAATTCCTTCGTGATACAAAATAAATACCAAGTATATACATTTTTTCACTTCAAAAAAATAACTATTTCACATTCACTAGCTTCAAAGCATAACAATAATGGCTATACACGTTTCACTTAAAATTAAATGAAAACAAATATTGCTATGATGATATATACAACATACATGTCACTTGAAATAAATTGGAAAAAAATAACTCTATACATTTCCCACATTCAAACTATCCACATTCAAATTCTAGTCCTCGCTTCTAGCTATATATCCCAAATAAATGTGAAAATATTAAGAAAATTATGCTCATTCTTACTCTTCCTATCAACACAAATTTTTCTAAGTATAAAGCATGAAACGAAAAATAAAGACCACCAAAGAAGAGAGGATGATGTTGCTAACCTTTCGAGCACCTTGAGGAGTGAAATCCCCTAAAAACTTGACTAAAATGGGCAGCAAATCTCTAGAACACTATGGGGAAGAAGAGAGCCCGAGCTCGGGTCAAATGAATGGCTCGGGATCGGGGAGGAAGAAAGCTGACTGATATACTGATGAAACCAAGTTAGTGCCGGCTGGAGGCTCCAGCCACTACTAGCTCTCACCATTATTACCGGCTGGAGCCACCAGCCGGTACTAAGCCTCATCGGCTCCATTTAGTACCGGCTGGAGCCACCAGCCGGTGCTAAAGTGCCGTCGGGAGGAATGTAGCCGTTGCCCTCCGGTGTCGGTGGTGCAGTTTAGTACCGGCTGGAGCCTCCAACCGGTACTAAAGGGATCCCCGGGGCAATGTAGCCCTGGCCCGGTACTAAATATGTCCCTTAGTAGGCCGTAAACGAATGCTCCGTTTTCTGACAGTGGCTGCAGCCACAGAAAAATGGCATGGCGCAGTGTGCTGCCAGTGGAGGGCAAGTACGGGCGCCTCTTCTTTTGAATGCAGCACTATTGACTTCACTCCTCTGTTACAATGGACCGGATTTCCCCTATCTATCAGGACGTCAGGTGACCTAGCTTGTGTGAGCTTCTGATTCAAGAGTGGAAAAGGCTGTCAACGAGAGAATTGTGTCTTTCGTAAAAAAAAGAGTGACGAGAGAAAGAATTGTGCCCTACTATCTACGGGCTTATTATAAAAGGGAGATCGCATGATGTCAATTTGGATCGGACCAGTGGTGGAACTAGCTAGCTAGAGGCTAATCTAGGAGCGGGTTGGCAAAGTGGCAGGATTGCTGCTAGCCACGGCCACGGGGGATGCATGGAGAGGACGACAGGAGGAGAACGAAGGATCAGGCACGAGCACGATGCTAGGACATATTAGCGTGGGAGGGGAGATGGCGGCAACCAACGGGAGGAGAATGACCGGTTTGTATATATAGATGGGGAGGTTGAAGAAATAGTGGAAGCCTCCTTTTCAATCTTTTTTTATCAAGCATACCTGTATTAAGAGTTAAGGAACAATCCTTTTCAATCTTGATCCAACGGTTCTAATTGGTTGATTGAAAAAGTTTCCTACTTTCATAAATGAGTAAAATGCACCAGAGGTCCACCAACTTGTAAGGGTGTGTCATTTAAGTCCACGAACTTCAAAAGTGTATTTTTAGGTCCATCAACTTGTAATTTGTGTTACTTATTTTCATAAACTTTAAAAACATAGGTCCATAAACTCTGAAAATACATTTTTAGGTCCATAAACTTGTAATTTATATTACTTAGATCCATCCATAAACTCCGAAAGTGCATTTCTAGATCCCTGAACTTCATCCATGTGCAGCCGTGTGGCTATAGATGCGCCCACAAAGGTTGCCCCGATATCGTTGTCCATGAATATCTTTCAACCCTTCACTGAGAACCACTTTGGGTTCACCCAAGTCTAACGTTGTCACGAGATTTTTCGCCACAACACCTGGCGCCACCATATCGGGCCACCCGTGCCACAGAGGATATAATATGCCCTACCATGGTACATATGTTGTTGAGTCCCTCTGGACCTCCTCCACCTTTCCCAAGACATCACCCCATCCTCTCCACCCATATTACGAGGTCATATTTAGATCTAAGCTCCAAAACTCACCAACGGCAGTCTGTAAGCCCCCCTTTGAATCCTAATACATGTCAATAACCTACAAGATAAGTCTTTCATCCCTCCTCACTCCTCTCCCTATGCACTTGATTCGAAAATTGGGGGCTCAAATTTGACCCTTCTGGCAAAACTCCAGCAGTGTGCAGACACCGTATAGAATCATATTGGTACAATATCAGTGCATGAATGCTAGGTAGAGGGGTATGGACCCAGGTAGCACAAATTACAAATTCATGGACTTAGGAATGGACTTTCAGAGTTTGTGGACCTAAATGACACAAATTACAAATTTATAGATCCAGAAATGCAATTTTGAAGTTGATGGACCTAAGTGACATCCTCTTACAAGTTGATGGACCTCTGGTACATTTTACTCTTCAGTAATTTACAATACCACATCTTGTGGTTCATCTATCGGGCTCCTATATATCCCCGCTCCTCCTCTTCTTCTTGTCCTTTAGAAAAAGGCTCACGTAGGAACCATAAATAAACCACCACGATGCACATGGCCACCGCCACCTATAAGTCACCAGCATAAGTACTACTACCTCCGTATCGAAATATTTGTCGCTATTGATTTTTTTTTATAACTTTGACCATTCGTCTTATTCAAAAAATATGTACATACCATTTACTTTGTTTGTGATATGCTTTACGATTATAGGTATTTTAAGCATGACTTAACTTTTATATGTTTGCAATAAATTTTTGAATAAGATGAATGATTAAAGTTGTAAAAAAAATCAACGACGATAAATATTTTGATACGGAGGGAGTACCTCCCAGCCGCTTTCGATCTCTCTTATATATTCTGCGCACACTGCCACGCCAGAACTATTTCACGAGGTTTGACTGCTATTTCGTTGCGCCGGCCACGCCGCCGCGTGACGCATCCACCTCACGGAGATGGTACAGCGCCGAGGCAGGCGGATGTATATAAATCCGCCTTTCTCTGTTCTGGCCACGCAGCGCTCGGTGAGCGTGACGTGCATCGCATATATGCACTTGGAATTCAGATTTGAGAATGATTTTGGCCGTTGGAAGCAGCCTTGGGGCAGTATTTTTGTTACGTGTGTTTCGTCATCTAGGTGACAGGGGAACGCACCAGGGGTAGTATCTAGCTAGGCGCGGTGTCAAGTGGGAGATGATGTCTGAAAATTCGTCTTTGGGGTGGACTAGATACACCCCCTGCATTCATCATCCAGAAGAGGTTGGGAGTTGCTGCGACCTAAACTGGGAGAAAAAAAGAACATGAAGAGCGCTTGCACAACATCTCATCATCTCCAGCACGTGAATTTTCGGTTCACGCTTGAAACTGCGGGGAAGACCGTTATATATACTGAATATTTGCTGGTTATAACGAGTTGATTCTTTTTTGCGAATAATAAGTTGACTTTACATTTTATACTTGTGTCTTAAGTCACCTTTTTAATTTGATTCTTGAATGTAACTCGCGATTGATGCGTGATTAATTCCTTAAAAATTGTACTTATGTGGAATGTTTTGTACGAAATTAAATGTTCTTGAGTAGAAGTGGAAAAAATGTACTGCTCACAGAAGGAAAAATATTGTTCCACCTTGAAAGAGAGGGAAAATGTTTTTAATTACCTGTTTGTTCCGGTGGTAAAACTTAAGGCCTCCTCCAACAAGGCCACATCAGCTAGCTCATAGGAGTCCAACTCATCATTTGCTTACATGGAAGAAAGAGAAGCTGAGGAAAGAGAGCGTGCTATCTCTTCTTCAAGAGCTAGCTCATAGAGAAAAAGTGAGAAGCCCACTTTATCAATGAGATGGAGGTTATGGGACCCAAAATACTTTGAACGATGTGCTATAAGATAAACCAATGGAGAGATAATCTTTTTGCTATCTCTTGTATGATGTGGACAAGCTTAGAGCTAGTGTGCTAGCTCAACCATTACAAGGAATAGGTAGGTCATAAATGAGAGGTAGATACGAACAATCCGATATAAATCATGTGGTCAACATGTGGCTTGAAGCAGGGGATTTGACACGCCCCGCTAGTTCGCTTGTCAACTCTTCAATAGCCTCCAAAGCTGTTATTGAACAGCCTCGCTCTCGTCTCGTGATCTTCAAGCAATCACATCAACCACTACGGATTAGTTCGTCTGCACGGTCGTGTCAGGGAGACCGTTTCGGCAACGCCGATGATAAGGCGGGGTCAGCTACTGAGGAAATTAAGCATGTATATGGTCTCTCGGAGATGCCGTGGCACCTTCCAAAGTTCCAACCATTCCACGCTTTAGTTGAGTCGATGCATGCAATTTGCTCCTTCTACCCATCTGAATGTTTGCGTGCTTAATTACCTAATGCTCGTAAGAGCAAAACATAGAGAAGAAAATCACGCTTGAAAATATCATAGGCAAGTAAGAAAAAAAGCTACTCGCTACGCAGGAGTCGCATCAAGCGCTCTTTCAACCTTGCTCAAACTTTTTTTTTTTTTGAAATGGAACCTTGCTCAAACATGGATAGAAGCAACTCTTAACTATGATGAAGCCAACAATCATACAAAGGGGACGCCAACTAGTAATATTTTTTAATACATAACATTTAAACTAATAATTTAACATAACAAATCAGAATTCTAATGATCACTTGAGTGATTATTGTTTGACATTGTCAATCAATTTTTTTTTTCCTATACTATCTGTGCGATGCAATTTGTCCCATCAACGCGCATGTGGCTGTTGCACGCACACAAACGCAGCTAGCTTGCGCTTGGCCCAAGCAAGCATGGTACCGCCTCCCGTACGGTTATCCCACATCCACGGCATTGATGCTTAGCAACATTTCTGCGTGGATATATTTTTTTATGTTTGATGATTTTATTACGGTGGATCCGATTTTTGCGTGTGCTGTGCAAAAATTGTAATAAGAGCAACTCTTATTTTTATGTTTAGTGATTTTATTACAGTGGATCTGATTTCTGTGTGTGCCGTGCAAAAGTTGTAATCAGAACAACTCTTATCATGACTTTACTGTGATCAGTAGTTTCATTGTTCAATATATTATTAAGCTTTGTTTTATGTTTCATGACTTATGAATTAGCCTTTAATATTATTTTACATAAAGTCATGATAAGACTTGTTCTGGTTACAATTTTTGTACAACACAGACACAAATAGGATCCATCGTAATAAAATCATCAAACATAACAAAATACGGAATTTCTAATGATCGCTCGAGTGATTATTGTTTGACATTGTCAATCGATTTTTTTTCAACAAAGGAAATACATGAGGGGGTCTATGCCCCCCTACTAGCTTCGTTCCAATAAGAAAAGCGCACGTTCCAATTGTTCAAACTTAGCCCATTTACCGATCAAAAAAAAAACTTAGCCCATTTAAGGCCTGCTTTAAGGTCCATTTAGAATGGTGCGACGCGCACCCTCACGCCGCCGGCTGCCTTCCTCCGTCGTCCCGTAAGATTCCCTATCCAATCACCCCACACCTTCTCCGTCTCATCTCGGCCGTCTCGCTGACCTCGCCTCCGGCCCGCCGCCCTCCCGCCCCCGGCCCCATCCACCCCAGCCACACGCCATCGCCGCGGCGGCGGAGATGCAGGCCGCTGCCGCCTTCAACCGGGCAGCCTTCACCGCCCGCCCGCTGCATCGCCCCCCGAGGCCTCCTCTCCTCCACATGTACGCTCAGCGCAATTCCACCCTCTCGATGCCTTAGCAAGTTAGCTCTTAGCCTCCGCCTTCACGCGACGCGCTGATTGGAACGTGTGAATTCGGTGAATTTTGCAGAGCCGGGGCGGAGGATGGTCCGGCGGGAAGAAGAGGCGCGCCCCTGACGCGGCTCCGGTGCTCCGGGAGCCTCTCCGTCGGCGCCGGAGGCTACGGCAACGGTAAGGACGGAGAAACCTTAGCTCAGTTAGTGCCGTTTAATGCCGTACTCGATGTCCAAATTCATCTTGCTACCTTGCTTACCTAGGAAGCTAAAACTTGGGAGGCATTGCAACTTGCAAGTATATGTTATAGTTTCACTGGTTCGGAATAAAAACGATTCGTCCTAAAGGAAAAGGCCGATGCAGAAGGTTTTGATTTAATGTGTAACAGACTACAGGCTGTTGCCAAATAAGGTTCTTTCAGCCTAAACAAAAAAGCTTCGCAATTATCCGAAGGCAATCAATGTGACCAAGAGAGCATGGTGCCATTTCATTGCCTATCTGTGAGACTCATCTCATCTGGTCATCGCTATCGTTCTGTGAGAAGTGGAATGCCGAAACACAATTCGCCCTGTGAAATCCACAAATCTTTACCTGTTTGGATTGGCAATCACCAATACCCCAGTCCAGTTTGCCTAACTTATTCCTCTTTTTAGTGAATCTAGGAAATGGTCACTGTCTGATAAGAACTGTTTCCATGTGGACTCATTGTTATGATAAGATCGAACCAGATGGAATCTTAGGTACAAAACTTACTTGTCATATCATGAGGCTGAGATTTACCTGTCTTTGTTTATTAAGGCTCTGCAGAATCACCTATAACTTTTACTGGCATTCTTTAGGTCTGCAGTTGTTTCTGGCCACATTTGTTAACGTAGAGTTAGTCAACCCTGTTTCGGCTCAAGCTCCTCTATCCTATTGTCGAACCAACTGGAAAAGAAATCAAAAGTTTCATTCACAACTGTCGAACCAACTGGGAAAGAAATCAAAAGTTTCATTCACTTAGTTGGGACAAACATTTTGAATTATGTCTTGCTGTTTTTCATTTTTGATTTGTGAAGTGAAAATCTTGCAATTGAAGCCTCTTGTTTTCCAACTGTTCCTGGTGGAGATGCTTAGCCTAAGTTGTAATGAATAAACCTTGAATCAAGGCCCTCTAATGTTGGTTTTGCCAGCTAACAGTTAAACTTTCTGTAGATTTTTCTTCATCATAGCTGTTACTTCAGTTATTTATTTATTTTTAATCTGGTAGATTCTGTCTTCAGTTGTGTTTTTGTGCTGGTGGTTGTTTTAGTACCAGAATTAGCTATTGTTTCTGCTGCTGACCTATCTGTGTGTATCGGCAGAGCGGGTTCCAGTGTTTCCAAGACAACAATCATGGGATCCCTACAAGCTTCTCGGTGTTGATCATGATGCATCTGAAGAAGAGGTCCGGAGTGCAAGGAATTTTCTTTTAAAACAATACGCTGGGTACGAAGAAAGCGAAGAGGCTATTGAAGGTGCTTACGATAAGATAATAATGAATAGCTACTCACACCGTAAGCATTCCAAAATCAATCTTAAAAGCAAGATAAAAAAGCAAGTTGAAGAATCCCCATCATGGGTTAAGGCACTGCTTGGATACTTTGAGGTGCCATCGCTGGAGATTATTTCAAGGAGACTTGCTTTTTTTGGTTTCATTGCTGGATGGAGCATTGCAACTTCTGCTGAGTCTGGGCCTGCATTTCAGGTATGCCTGGATTCATTTCAAACCTTTCACGATTCAATTTTACGTTTCGGAGTTTTTAAATTTAGGAAGCTGTTATCCCTGAATCATACAGGTTTATTTAAGAGCCAAAACTGTCGGTTTCGTGGGAGAGGTCATAAGTTTTTTTTCTCGTTATTAAGGCCACAAGGGTGCAAAGGGTTCAGACGATTTTCTAGTGTCTACCTTCAAAGTTTTGCTCTCTAGTGTCTACCTCCAAAAAGTCAGATAGTCAATGTCTGGAAGATCTTTTCCCATTTGATTTGACAATTAGAATCATAAATGGACTTCATATCTAAGATGAAGCTTACTACAGTAATCTTTTCAGCTGTAACCAAATTTGGACACAAGCCATTGACATCTTTCTCTTTTGCAGCTTGCGCTGTCACTTGTATCATGCATATACTTCCTCAATGACAAGATGAAGAACCTTGTCAGGGCATCCACCACCGGGTTAGTGAGCATTTCCACTGCATGCTATCTTAGATGTTATTGGTCATGCCCCGAGTTTTGATTTGTTTGTTTTTTCCAGGCTTGGAATCTTTGTGGGTGGCTGGATCTTAGGTTCTTTACTTGTCCCAGCCATACCAGCTTTCATCATCCCACCTACTTGGTCCATTGAGCTCCTTACTTCGCTGTTGGCTTATGTTTTCATGTTCTTGGGGTGCACTTACCTCAAGTGAAACTTTGCAACAGTTCTCCAGTGTTGTCACAAAGAAAATCGCTCTTGCTGATATCTCCACTGCAAATCCATACTTCGTGATGAGTGACTGACTGAGCGTGAGCGGCCTTCACATTTTTGGTCCTAGAGATATTATGATCTATGCACTACTGTACCTTGCCCTAGGATGGTTCAGACTTCATATACATAGTTTTTTTTTAGATGTGTACGTTTTTGTTGTCCCCTTAGTCTTACCCAAGTGTATTGATTAGTATTCTACCCATAGCTAGTCGATTAACTTGTGTTAGTACGTTGGTAAAGCATGCTATTGTGTTTCTCTACCTGTTTATTAGTGTCCCATAATTGCAATCAAACATTGCTGCAGCAATATAATTGCAGTGGCTTGTTTGTGATACTAGTTGCCTCTCTTGATGCTAAATGCGATGGAACTCGAGTCCAGTTCAGCGTGAATTTGGGGGTCTTTCCAAACCTGGACACCTGGTACTTTTGGGCAGGAATTTGGATGCCCCTGTAACTCCGATACCTAACAATATGTACTTATTATGATGCTTCCGTTAGTGTGACGAGCATTCAAATCGGTAACTTTCAAGTATTCTTCTTTCAACAGCCAGACAATTCCGGTAGTTATTGAAAAAGGATGTAAAAGTTGGATTCTTCCACAGCTGCAACACTGTATCCCTCTACATATGCGAACAAAATCATGCCGTTTCATCAGTGGAGCTCCGGATTTGCGCGCTGGGGTACTCGTACCTCACGGGCTCGTACACCAGCGGTTGGTCACCGCCGACGAGCTCGTCCATCGGCTTCACAGCGGCGTTGTCCCTGGCCCGGCAGCCGAACAGCACCGAGAAGCGCTCGCGGTTGCTCGGCGTCCTGACGCGGTGCAGGCACGCCGGCACCCTCCCGTTCGTGACGACCTGCAAGATGTTCGTGAGATTCAGTTGGGGAATCGTGACGGGTCGACAGAGGAGGCTGGAGGTCGATCCGGACGTACCCTGAGCTGCTCGCCGGCCACGAAGATGACCGTGCCCGGCTCGGGAGGCACGGCGTGCCAGCGCCCGTCCCCGGCCCGCACCTCGAGGCCCTCCACCTCGTGCTGCACGATCCCGGTGACCATGGTGTCGTCGCGGTGCTCCTTCATGGACACGCCGGTCTCCCTGTCCAGGGGCGCGCCGTAGCGCGTCAGCCGGACGCCGTGGGTGAGCGACCCGAGGTGGTCGCCGATGCTCTCGTCCCGGGCGTCGAGGCCCTCCAGGGTCAGCGTCTCCACCATCCGCTCCAGCCTCAGCGTGCTCTTGGCAAACGACACGATCGTGTCGCTGAACGGGTCGACGCCATGAGGAATTTTACAGGAGATGGTTCTGGTACGTTGAAAGATCAATGGTATGAAGTTCTAAAAGAATCAGTGGTTTGCATACTAGAATTCCTGGTTGCCCTGCGGCCAGAGGACGCCGGCGAAGTGTCTACTATTTTCTGTCGAGAACCAGAAAGTTACTTTTTTTTTCTAAAATTCATATACTATAACATTACTTTTCTTTAACATTCACGAAGTTATTTTTTCCGTAAAAGTTGCTTTCTTAATGAGTGCACAGATCATAAAAGTTACTTTTTCTAACATTAATGCACTACCAAGTTACTTTTTTGTAATTTTTACGAAGTACAAAGTTACTACTTTTTGTCATGAACTATACTACAATGTTACTTTTTCTTAACTTTCACGAAGTATAAAAGTTACTTAATAAGTGCACAGATCAGAAAAGTTACTTTTTCTAATATTAATGCACTACAAAGTTACATTTTTTAATTACACGAAGTACAAAGTTACTTTCTTAGTACCGAAGCACGTATCAGAAAAAGTTATTTCTTCTAATTAATGTACTACAAAGTTACCTTTTAATATTATTTAGAGAGTACAAAGTTACTTCGTAGCACTGGAGCCCTTAAAGTTATTTTTATTAAGGTAAATATATAACTTTCTTTTTTTCGGAAATCTGGTGGGATTAAACTTTTCATTTTAAGAAAGTTTTAAGACTATCCTTTTATTAATAAATGGAGAGACCTCTCCGTTTAGCTTTTACCTTTAAATAAATTTGCGGGTATTTAGCTCTGGCTCAGTTTGCAAATGGTGACACCACCATATTCCCATCCGAATTCACCTGTTTCGCACCTATTTTTGAGGTCCCTCACAGTATGAAGCGGTGCCTAGAAAATTGAGTGAGTCTTTCCCTACGGTAACTGCATTGGGACTCTCCAGCTAACGTATGGTCGAGATTAAGAGCAATTCCAGTAATAGTCCCTAAATTAGACCTTCCAAATGCTAATGAGGATTGCCTCTATATTTTAGAGCCTTCCAAATTTGCACCAACTCTAGCAATAACTCTCAATTCTAACTTATAATACAAGAGTGCTCCCTAGTTACCCTCCGGAATAGAGGGTGGACGAGAAAATTTGAAGGTCTCGATAAAACAAAGGGCCCAGTAGAGGGTATGTTGGGTGCATTTTTTGGCTTCACCCTCTGAACTTGGAAAATACATCTCCACACTTGTGCCCACATGATTTATCTCAACAATTGATTCATCTCACTTGATATCCATCCAACCATGAATTTCTCACTTGTTCATGATTCATCTCACCTTTGATTTCAAAATGAATGATGCAGATAGACCATGCGGTCACAAGTATAGGTGAAAAATCTATATTTCTAAATTTGAGGTAAGGGGCTGTTTAGAGAATCCACTGGAGTTGCTCTAATAGCAATAGACTTATCACTGAGGGGAGTCTATGCAGTTAGGTAGCGTTTGGTTGGAAAGGAGATAGGATGGAATGGTTCCATCTCTATTTTTTTTATGGAATGGTTCCTATAGAGGTGTTTGGTTGGAGGGACAGAGCAGTTCCATTTCGTGTTTGGTTGGAGGGATGGGATGCCGTCAGCATCCGTTTGTGGGCCCCGCATGTCAGCCAAGTCATCCTCCTCTCTCACGCGCTTGCATCATACCACCGCCCGCTGCCCATCCTCCGCGCCCGATCCACCGGCATGCCGCCGTTGCCGAGGCACTCCACCAACAGTCCACCAAGCCACCATCATGTGTACTCCGCCCTGGTCTGCCGCACCACCGTCGCTCTGGCCATCCAGTCCGCGGCGCAAGCATGCATGTTCAACATAGTACATAAGAAGTTCCGGTATCCCTTTCAAGCTGTGATCAAAATCTACAAAATCTTTGACCCCTGGCATATATGAATATTGATCTGCATACTGGTCCTCCCACTGCAAACAACCTACCGACCATACCATAGTAGTTAACAGTATTAATCTTGTGCATTGCCTTCTACCAGTTGTGAAAAACACAGTAGTAACAGAACTGCACCAAGTAAGTGGAGCCTTGAACAGATTGTTCCTCACCAACAATTGCCAATTAGGTAGCATCTTAAAAGGATCTTTCAAGTGGTAGATGATATTTGACTTGATAAAATTATCCTCAGGCGGCACTGCATGTCCTTTAGGATCATTGCATTCTTTTCCGGCAAAGAAGACAACTAGCTGATCATCTATGGAAAACAATACATAAAGATACCAGAGGTGCCTATCTTGAGAAGTATCGGTCAGAAATGAACTAATATCAACCTGACAGGTGAGCAAAATAGGAATTGTGCACGATATCAAGTTTCCTTTGAGCCAAATAATCATATCAATATGCATAGCTTCAGAAAGTTTTCCCTCATGTAGATGGTGGCCATGGTTGCTTTTCAACCCACTGTATTGACAGCGCGGTTTCATTGGACACACGGTGCGCACTCTGATTTACATGCAGTAACACTGACAAACTTGGCAGCAAGAGCCTCAAGGCAGGTCTGTCAAGCTTTGTGGGGATCAGAACAGCGTCTGGACCATCCACATGCATAGATATGCTGATGTTGGAGTCAGGAAACCTCATCAAGTCGGTGGCAGACACTTCTATGTTGATGTCATTGGGTTCAACGTTAATGGTAGGTGCAAATATGACAGCATGTACCGTGACCTGAACATGCTCCTTAGTGATGGTCAATGCCGCAATTGTTGGCACCATAAGCTCGTCATCATCATCACAGTTCATGACATCTAACATGGTGATGAGCGTAATAGGAATGATGTTGCCGCACGCTGCTGGCACAAGAGCAGTAGCCGCAGCGTGTTCTCCACATGCAACCGCCATGCTTGTCAAGGGTGCCCATAGCAGTAATAGCGGAAGTGATCTGCATGGACGACGAACTTGCCATTGTGTGTGTTCCACTTGCAGCAGCCTCCACAGGTAGCATTTCAGAGCTAATGCCATCGTCGAGGGTGGATGGAGCAACAACAGAAGAACAGAACAATACCGACAATGAACTTGGTATTGTATCGCCATCGCTTCTAGCCAAGGGAACATCAGGCTCCTCGAACACTCCGTAATGGATATCAAGCTGACAACAACCATCATATATGTTGGGCCATGCAAATCCCCAAAAGCATCCACAACATTGTACTTGGACTGGAAAACAATTTGAGCAAACACACGGTCTAATCCCCCAAACACGTGCACAAGCTCCACCTCTCTAAATGGGCCAAAAACTTGATGAAGTAGAGATTCAGTGATGGGTTAGCAAACCTTGTGGATGGTAACCTCGAGGATTCGATTTGGTGGCCTCCAATCATCAAAATTGCTTGTTAGCAATTCATCGAACACTTGGTAGGCGTCCTCCAGATGAGTGCTGCCCTTGTACCAATTCGACTGCTGGATGCTCCAGCTGCTAGCAAAAATCTCCGTAACCATCTTCCTGCCCAAATACTCCAAGGATTTGACTGTCTCTGATACCAATTGTTAGCAACCCCCTTCCTTACTTCAACGGGAATGACACTGATATAGGAGCGAGCAGCTAAGTTTAGGATACAAATATGAGAGAAATGGAGTTCGGGATAGGGCAGCAAAGCAAGGGATCGAAGAAGGACGAGATACATCAAGGATTAGCAGATAATCTAGAGGAAGAACAGTAGAGGAGGGAGAGACTTGAGGAGGAAGATGAACAAGTTTTAGTTCGGATAATTGATGCCCCTTTCCCTTTATGTGCTGCTCCTTCTTGTAGTCAGACCAACCCGGACTTGCCATGGCCCATGGCCCATGCTATGGCCCAATCCAATCAACAACAACATAGTAGTGTCCCTAACACAGCGGTCAAAGAACTCTCTCGGTTGCGCGCCCAACGGAACAGCTCGAATGGAACACGATGAGGGTGCAAGGCAAATGGGAGACCCAAGCTTTTGCGTGTTATGTATGTATGTTTTGTTTGAGATGGCTGGGGCAGGAATCCCACACCAACCGCTTCGACATGCTTGAACGGATGGATTGGGGCATGACCATCTAGTTACAGGCCGAATTGAAGGATAAGACCAGCCGGAGAGACAGCAAAGCATCTACTTCACCATGGCCGATCAGGGTCTTGGTCTGCTTTTTTATTTTAGCTCTTTCGGATCCCCAATGCATGCTTGTCCTGAGCCTGGGTGCAGGGAAAAAAGGTGCAGACAAGATGTGAGGGTGGGTAGGTTCACGACCCTCTCAAACTGCACCATTGCTTAGGAAAACATTTCCCCTCCAAGAAAAAAGATACAATGGATACTTCACCGCAAAATTACCATATGATCGAAGGTAAATTCGAAAACGTTCTACAAGATGTTTTCTAGAGTTTTGTTTTTCTAGAAAATGAAGTTGAACGAGTACTACATTAATTTACATTTCTATTTTGTTGTGTGGTGGATGTTGTATCACGAAATGAAGATATTTCAATACGGGATGAAATATCCAGATAAGGAAGGTAGCATCTTGATATCCTTTTATATGTCTTCTACTGCTGTGTTGTGGTTATGCTCTCATTTATCTAAAAATCTAGGTTAGACTATTCAATATGTGCTCCCATATGTCTACTTCGTAGGTGTTAGCTGGTGTGCTACAATGTTGTTTTTTTGCCTTGTACACATGGTGTTTTGAAGAACTGCATGCTCGCTTAGCATTATTTGTTCAATGGCCGCATTTTAGATTATTAATTTGGTTCATATGCTTCTAATCTTCTATGTTAGTGTAGTACTCTTCATGCTGGATAATGTATAAATGAACTTCTTGTAGTTATATTATCTAGGACTATGTATAAATGGATTTAGATTAGCCTCATCATATTGTTTGAGTTGATAGTCATCGCCATTTTGGCTTTGACTTGCGGTGTCTCTTTCACTGTGGAAAATGCGCATGATAGGATGATGACTCTGTCAAAGGATGAAAAGATAGGCGAGATGGTATGTAATCTGATGAACTATTTCTTTAGGTATTGTTGGCAGAAGGGCAAAGTTGTGGTTGCCTGGCTGATTGAGGTCGTTGGCGAGGCAGCTGCTGCAGTTGGGAGGGGAGCAGCTGCGGTTGGCCGAGGGGCAGCTGCGGCATGGGATCCGGTGACATTTTGGAGGAGATGCGGAAGAAGGAGGATCATGACGGTCCTATGACTCTGAAAGACAGTTCTACTCATCACTTCTCCAAGGTCCATGGGTTGTTTTTATTTCTTTTGGTATGATAATAGATGCAAATGAGAGAAATACTAGTGAGTGAAAAAGTTTGTGATAGGATACATGTTTGAATTTGCATTTGCTATGAACTTTTGTGCATCAATTTAACTTGTAATAATTTCTTATGCTCTCTCAGTTGTGTGGTTTGTACGGCATTAGAACTTGGTATTATTCATATTTGCTTGTTCTGTGGTCTTTTGAGGCTAAAGTTGTTTCGCTTGTGCTTATTGAAATTTGCTTGTGGTCTTTCTAGTGCCCCATAATTAAAGTTATATCACTCATTTGTGTGTTCAAGTATCCATAGTGCGGTGCAGAGCTAGAACGATCGACCAAGCTTGATTTTGGCTAATGTACATCTTTGACAACAGACAAATGATGCGAATACGAGTGTGCACCTCTGTTATCATGTGCAGCACCATATCAGCGGCTGCTGGTTTAGTTTGCTTGAATTGTGTTGCGAGGACAACTCCCATGGGGCTGCTGCGGGGATAAGGGTTTCTAAATTTCGCAGGAAAAACCATACAACTTCTCTCGGAGCCAGATCCTCCGCAATAGAGGATTCTATGTCCGATGCACTAGGACGTCCATCGCCCATCCAACAAACTTCAAACATCACCCATCTAATAAGCATGAATGTTCAAATTATCTGCATAGCCCACAAACGGCCCAAGCTCACCCTTCCCTCTCCGCTTGGAACCTCACAGCTCTGCATAGCCTGCGCGGAGGAGCGACGACCGCCGTGCTACCGAGCTTGGCCCAACAAACACTGGCACGCTCTCGCCTCACCCCTGTTCAGCACCGACATGGCATGGGCGCATGTTTGGGTGGCCGCGGAAGCAAAGTTTGGGTCGAGGGGACAGTCTGGTCGTGCAGGATCATGGCCACAAAGATTTCATAGCTTGTAAGCTAGGGAGGTCGCCATGGCAGGTCCTGCCCTGAATGAGCTTTGTTGGTGCTAGCCTTCTCTATCTTCTCGCTGTTCGAGTGGGCGGCCTGGGTACTGAAAGTGAGGAGCTTGACGAGCATTGGAGCATGGCGAAGAAGGCAAGGAATACGCGGGGAAAGGAGGCTAGGTGCGCTTGTGCCGAGGAGCGCCTGAGCGAGTGGGCACTGCCGACCTGCATGCGGTGCCAAGGGAGCCAGCCACGGCCCCATGGCGACGGCCACGTAGCGAAACCTTCCACCAGCAAGCCGTTGCAGTCTCGTGTCTATCATCTCCATGTGGTTTTGTGGGATCGGAGGAGGGATGGTTTAGCACAATGGAGCACGGTGGGGAGGGTTTGGCAAAGGCCGACGCCATTTTGTAGCAGAGGAGGAGAAAGACCACCATGCTTGTCTTGTTGTAGGATCGGCATCGCCGTGATAATGGGAGCGCAGGTGTGGGTCCAGCCCCAGTGGTCAGAGAACTCTCTCTAGGTTGCGTGCTTATGCAACAGCTCAGATGGAACGCGACCGAGGGTGCAAGGCAAACAGGAGAGTCAAGCTTTTGCGTGGTACGTACTTTTGGTTTGTGACGGTCAGGTCAGGACTCCCACTGTACACATCATCTAAGCCGGGGTGCAGGGAAAAAAGAAACTGCAGACGAGATGCGAGGGCTGATAGGTTCACGACCCGCTCGCACTGTGCTGAGTGACGTGAGGCATCCAGGCGGGGGCAAATCAAAAGCACTTCACCCTTTTTTTCAGGAAACTTTTCCCCTCCAAGGAAAAAAGATGCAATGGATGCTTCAGAGCAAATTTACCAGATGATTGAAAGGTAAATTCGAAAACGTTCCACACAAGATGTTTTCAAGACTTTTGTTTTTCTGGAAAATGAAGTTGTACTAGTAGTACATTACTTTATATTAGGTTTGTGTCCGTGCGTTGCAATGGGCAAAATAAATAGCAACCCCAACAATCATATTATGCAAAAGAGCCTAACATATTCATCTTGATCAATGTAAGAGACATATAAATGCACGCTATTATAATTCTCATAGTTACCCAGTTTGATAGATAAGAAGGCAAGCATGAATACATGGGCTCAACCATAGCAGCAGTCTCAATCTATTGGAATATCCTACCCTACACATAGGATATTGTACACATCACACATGCGAAATTCCACAAAATATATACATTTAAGATCATTAATAGTAGAGATGAACAGCACCACGTCGCTTCCACTATCCGGGTCATTAATAGATGAGATGAACCAGCCAAAGGTGCTCGATGCCCGTCATTAATAAGCAAGCCCAGTCAGAATATGACCATCAAACTAAGACATAGAGAAACAAATACATGGGCTCCGAGATTAGGATTGATTGGGTCGACAAGTAGCACAACCTCAGGGTATGCTAATGGCTAACCTCGGGAGGCAGTCGGTGTGAGGCATTGGCATAATTCTCTGCCTGTCGTCAGCCAATGCCATGTAATGAAACCTGAAATTGCACCAAATCATAGATGGCTTCAATGGACAACAACATTCAGACATTCAGTGCACAGGAAAAAGTTCAGATAGCTAGGCTAACTTGTCTTTCCCGAGCTTGAAAGCCACCCTCGTCTCTGCCAAGCCAAAATCAGGCCATCATTCCTTATGCTCATAGATTCCATAGGTGTAGAACCCTGGAGAACGATGAACCTATACAGAATCATTGGCTCACTTTAACATGTTCTCTTTTCGTTTACACCCGGTGAACTGAGCTGGTGAGAATTGATGAATTGTAGTGTTTTGTGTGCATCACTCACCCCTTATCAATGTTCAAGGGGACAACTTTGCCTTCTAGAGAAAGATCCCAATTTCTGGTGAAGGAGACCTCAGCCTGGTTACGAAACTCAGTACCTTTGATCCTGCACAAGAATGTTCCAGTTCAGATTCATTTGGGATTATTTTTTTCTGAATCAGAAGCAAAATGCATTCATAGTGTTGCAGTAGTCAAGTCTGAATTGTGAATTAAGAGGGCTCTTGCACATCAAAGATGCCAGTTTTCTGTCCTGGTGGGTTCGAAACAAGATCCCAATACCTGACAGAACATGCAGAAGTTACACTTTGTCTACTCTGTTTCAGCATCAATTTTGCATGTATAAGCAATAGAAATATTAATTAACTGAAGAATAAAATTCATTTTTAATTATGCCAAAACCTAATTAGCAGCAATATATTGAACTAAACAGAAGATAGCAAAAGCGGAGATGAAAAAGAATAAAGTAACCAGAGGATAGATACATAAGCAAGATAAAGTAATCAGAAATTGGTACCTACCCTCTGATTTTCTTCCTTGTTAGAGCAAGTATTATGGTGGGCTGGAAGACTGAATGCTGAGGTGGAGGGGAGAGAAGAGGAGAGAGAGAAGAAGTGGATTGTAAGCTTACAACCCGTTTTGACACTTGACATAAGAACTAAGAAAATATGTGAGAGAAACAAGTGGGCTATATATTAATGTTATGTGCTGTAAGAATATTTACATCCATCTGGCTGAATTATTAACATTGCTCTTAACGATTTCACGACGTTATCCACACCATTGTAGCGCATGCCGGTCACGATCCCATCGGGGTCGGACAGCACATTCCCATATCAACACATTCCCATCACACGGGACTCCAATCCTGCAATAATAAAACAAATTGGGTGAGGCGCAGCCGGATATGGGGACTCACATGTTGGTCGCTGACCTTGACCCTGATGCTGGCGGTGGCGTTGAAGGCGGCGGAGGAGTGGCAGCGGGAGACGGCGATGAAGGAGCTCATCGCGCTCTCTCTGGGGCTCCCCACCGACGAGCTGCTCCCTGTCGATGTGAACCCCGCCATCCTCGCCGTCACCGCCACGACCTCCCTCCAGGTCAGTGGCGCCCGCTCTGGCCACCTTTCCTCCCCCTTGTTGGCCTCGTCCTCTTCACCCGGCCTCCGTTGCCGCCATAGCGCCGCCCCAGCCGGGTCGCCGGATGGCGAGAAGAGCTGCCCTGAGAGCGCGACGTAGACCAGCATCGTCGTCCCCGCTGTCGACGCCACCCGCTTGGCCCCCATTCCACGATCTACCACTGTGCTCGGGGCCGACAAAATCTTCATCCATGGATTGAAGCATAGCACCCGGAACAGAGCTAACAAGCACCAGAGCAGTGGAGTGAGAAGTGGAGTGAGCAGAGGAAGAGGTTTGGAGCAGAAGAGTACCTGCTCGATGTGGCCTTAAGGGAAGTTTAAGATGAGGTCACTGGGGTACGGAACGGTGACGGCCGTGGGCGAAGATAGAGCAGCGATCCGCGGTGAGCGGAGGCCCTCCGATCCCCGCGACTGGAGGTCGGCGATTGCGGGTTCGCAGGCCGATGTCATTGGGCGGTCGGCCGGGAGCGGAGTGAGATTGGGGATCCATGCGCTGCGAGCAGCGGTGCACAGGCCCGCCGATCTGCGCAATTGGAGGTCGGCGGTTCCGGTGCGCAGCACGGCGTGCAACATCGACCTGAGTAGGGCCACACATCGCTCCGGACGCGGGTAGGATGATGGCCTCTGACTTGAGGCGGGCCACCAGCGATCCGGACGCTGCTGGAACGGGAGCGGGCGTGGAGGCGGTGAGGCCCGCTCACCGATATGGACGTGGCGGGTATGGTGACGTCGACCTGAGGTGGCACGACGGTGATTTGGACGTGGCGGGGAGGCGATGAGACGGCGATTCGGGCGCGGTAAGGATGGCGGCATGGAGGCGGCAGTAGAGCTGTGGGGCTGTGTGGGTGGAGGAGAATACGGGGGCGCTGAGGAGGAAACCAAGAAGGAGAGTATTCGACGGTAGTTTTGGCAGCCTTTTCCTTTCTTCAGACGATAGGATCACGTGGGACGGGCGGCCAATGAAATCGTATGGCGCAGGATGGTTCACAAGCAATGCCACGATGATCAGACGGGTAAAAATCGCGGGCGGTGAGACCATTGAGTGGAGGGCGCGCCGATCGCATGCGACGTTCGTTCGCCTTGTTCGTTTTTTAGTTGTAGAGATAGAGAAGAGAAGAGAGATTTGTATTTTGTTGTGTGGTGGATGTTGTCTATAGATAGATTTTTGGAAAGTGCGAATCCATCTGGAACCACGTGGAAGATCTGTTTTTTCGGAGCGGAAAAAATGGTGACTGCAGGGCGACCGGCAGCAATCTCGTTTCCCCCTCGCCGGTGTGACTCCTCGGGTCTCTGGCTGGGCAAGGAAGGGAGGGGCTTGCATGTGCTGCGAGTTTGTTTTGGCATGGTAGGCATTTACCCTACAACGACCGTAGGCGGCATGACCACGGCTTCGTGAGAGATCGGGACTTCTTATGGAAGGTATCTCTGTTGCATCCGATTTGTTTACAGGATCAGTGATATATCTCTTCGTTTATCTTGGGAATATCTATCGTGTGCCTGGTCCATATTTCTGCTCGTGGGTGCTTGCATCGGCTAGGGTTTTAGCTCGCGGGCGAGGGTTCTCGAGGTCTAATAACCAGTTTGTCTACTTTGCTTGTTGTGGGGTGATCAAGGGGAACCCGGTGAGGGATCTTCCCACCTAAAGCATCAAGCAATCCAGTTGTGGTGGCTGGCCTGAGTTCCTGTGTCATGGTGGGGAACCAAGCTGAGTTTCAGGCAGAGGATGAGATGCCCAAGTTGGGAAGGGATGTGGATGCTGATGTGCATGGTTCGGTCGGGGATGATACGGCTCCGGTGGCGGGAGCTATGGTGACCATGGCAGCAGGGCCTGACCAAGATGGTCGGGAGGAGGAGGTTTTTGATTGCAACCCGGGTGAAGAGGAGGCAACATGGAGCACTGGTGGTACGCCATGGCAAGGTATTACTTAGCTCAGTGCTCAAAGGGTTTGTTCGATGAAATGGGGGCGGCTTGGCGCTGGGAGAAGCCAATCCCAGTTCGGGCCCTTTACGACAACAGGTTCATCTTAGAATTTGAAGAAGAAGAGGTTTAGAAATTTGTTATCAAGGGCGGGCCATGGAGACACAAGGGAGATTCGTTGATCGTGGTGCCATATGATGGCCTCACTGTTGGCGTTTCTTATGCCTAATAGAATATGTTTTCTGCAAGCGCACAGAATCACCGCTGTAGCACTTCAGCTTGGAGTATTCTAAGGTATCGTAGATTTCCTCGGGGAAGCACTATGAATAAAGAGTATCAAAGAATCGAATGACAAACGTTACTAGAGATATCAACCGACTAACTAGCAGGGGTAAGCCAGATAAGATAAGATAAGATATTGTCCAAGCGATGACCATCTGACACAGGGGACTCTAAACCTTAGAGCGGTAAGCAGCTGAGAGGACAACAAGCGAGAAAGACTCCTAAAACACATCTAGACCATCGATCTAGCCTCACTAGACTAAACCTTGCTCCTAACTAGTTATCAGGAACCTAGAGGTTACTTCAGCGTCTAGAGAGAAGAAGGACTGCAGAAAGGAGTGAGAGAGGAGTCCAATGGCAAACAACAACTACTGCTATAAAAACATCCGAAGATGGTGGACGACAAGGGACGGACAGGGCTGTCACCACCTGCCGCCTACCCACACTGTTCCCTAGGGTAGAACACACATTCAAGCTAACACTAAGCGTAGAGGTGTTAGGATTTCTCTTGACACGTTCAAAAGAAATCCCCCTTAACTTAGGGAACTGACTTGAGCTCCCTAGTCCGGGCAAGAATACCCGCAAGGTAAGATCCCGATAAACACGATAGATAACAAAACCTAAGCTAGAGGAAATGTACTTCCGCAAGCAAGCTTTATAATTTGGAAAGATAAATAAATGCAGAAAGTAAAGCTGACTCGAAAGGATAAAGAAGATAAATTATATTGATAAATATGAAAGGGAAAGATACAAGAGCTACACCAGACTTCCGATGACGACTCCGGAATCCCGAGACAAGCTCGACTTGACTCTAACTCCCAGACTACTAAACCTAACTCTAGAAAGTGAAATGAGAGAAGAGAACTCCTTGGTGTGTGTTTTAGAAGTTGATGTGCACCCCAATTTATAGTGTAGGAGGACTGAGGATGAAGTCGGTGAAGCGGTTGTGGAAATTGCATTAGTCCTAAGCCAGCCGGCCTCATCCAGGTCGGCCGACCTAGGATGGTGGCCACTTGGCACCGTCCTCCTGGATCTCCAGATGCACTCCTAATTACGGTGGGGGTGGCGTCTATCCAAAGCAGAGAAATTGGAGGCCGGCCGGCCTGGTCAAGGCGATCTCCATGGCTCGCGCCTTACGCTGGATCACGGGCGCCTCTGTGTTGGGTGTTGGCTTTAGCTGGATCTTGCTTCGCGGTGATGTGACGACGCAGCTGCAGAAAGTCAACAGGGTTGTAGTGGATCAGTTCATCATGTGATGCCGCTGGGGGGCTTTGGCCTTTTGTAAGCGGACGAGCGAATCGTGCTCGTCGTGGCCTGGTGGGCAGCTCAGCAAACTTTTGTTTTTGTGTCAACTTTCTCCAGATCAAATTTTGTGAATAAAAGGATGGTTGGATCGCTCACCTTATCTGCATCACTCATCCCGCGCGGATTGTCTCGAAGAAAATTTGCCATGTGCTCTGCAAATTTACTCGCTTCAACTTTGATAATTTCCCAACAACTCTGCAGCGATCTGAAACTTCTCTCTCAGGAGAGGAACCCCTCTTGTACTCGCTTATAATCCTAGCCCAGAACCCCTCCTTCTGCCCTGTGTTTATAATTGGCTCACGGCTAATTTCCAACCATAACTTCACAAGCAACACGGTAAGGAACATGACCCTATTAGACCATAATTGTGGTTTTGGTGCCTGTGTGACATATAGTCAATGGAACTAGCAAGTTTGTGAGATCATATTTGTAGGATTTCTAGATCCCATGGATGTAGTCCAATCCATATACAAAATGGTCCAAATCACATATAAGATAGTCCAAATCGCATCCAAGACACTCAAGGTGCAATGAAAAACTAGAGATACTTAGGGGTGTCCAAATGATTGCAGCGATGAATTGGACAAGTATCAGCAGGAAACAGGCGACTGGATGAACCGACACCCTAGAAAATGAAAGGGTTGGTGCAATGTAGAATTGCAATGACAATCAAGTGAAGGAAATTCTATAGCACCGGATTATCCGATCCTTAGCGTCAGTTGATCCGATGAAAGTCGGATGAGTTGCACTAGAGAGCATGTCAAATGTCCTGAAGTTTTGGAAGAAACTTGCTAAGCACCGGATGAACCGACGAGCGAACGGATGAAGCATCAGATAAAGCGTCGGTGCAACGACGCAAGCAAAAACTAGCGTGGCAGAGAGGGGGCCAACGGCTATATGGCAAACTGAGGGTGACCGGATGGACCGACACCCACCCAGAGAGCGTCGGTTCATCCGACACTACTGCACTTTTTTCTAGCCGTTGGAGCAACGACTCATTGGAGTTGCTAGGCTATTTATACCCCCTTCTCTCGCCCATTTGAGATTGCTAGAGTTCGTGTGAAGCTAAAGAAACATTGAAGAAGTTCTCCAAGCCATCCAAGTGCTCATTGATCCCATCATTAGGTTTGACACAAGCTTTGTGAGAGTTAGTGCTAGAATTAGCTCTAAAGAGAGTGTGAGAGCAAGGTGTGCTGCCTTGTGTGCTGGTTCTTGAGTGAACCACCTCTTGTATCTTGGTGTGCCGGCCCCTTGGAGTATTGGTGGCTCGCCGATGAGTCTTAGACCCTCCGGCTTGGTGTGGCCGTGTGGATCGAAGTGGCGACGACGGCTTTGTGCGGGGGACGTGGAGACCCTCATCCTTCACGGAGAAGCTCCTTAGTGGAAAGCGGGATCAAGGTGACCGTGGTGACTTGACATAGCCTTGGTGGTATGTTAAGAAGTGTCCCGGAAGGGACTTGGTTGCCGGGAAGTAATACTCTTAGTGAGTGCTTCAACAACGTGGAGTGGAAGCGAATTTGTGCCTAACCGAACCACGGGATAAATCTCGCGTCAAGAGTTTGCTTCCTCTCATCCCTTACCTTTAAGCTTCCGCATTTCTTTTTGTAACCTATGTGCCTTTACCTTCATAGAGTATTATCTTGTTAGGATTGACTATAGGTTTGGGCAGGGAGTTTCACACTAGTTGAACCCTAGTTGCACATCTAGATAGCATGTTTTAGTTTATATTTTATACAAACTATGAGCCATAGGTTAAGTTTTAAGTTTGCCTAATTCACCCCCTCCCCCTCTTAGGCTACGAGCACCGTTTTCTTTCAAACACATCCTCTTTTGGGGAGAAGTTGGATAACTTGTTGTGACTAGGTACCACCTTGCGTTGTCGACCAGCTACCACCGATGCTCCTTCCCCGTCACCGTGACTCTCTTTCATTGCTGCTGGTTCAACACTCTCAACCGTTGCAGCGAGAGGCTGATTTTGAGCATGGGGTTCTGGAGATGATGTTGGAGTTGGGAGTGGCATGAACCCTTGGTTCAGAGCTGCGGTCCACCCTCCCTGGAAAAATGGGTACTGCTGAGCAGATGGTTGCAACCCTGGGTTCCACCCTCCATAGAAGCTTGGCATTGGAAGATCCCGGCCGAAACCATTATTGTCGTCACCAGCTTCATCACAATTATTAGGATTCATCCTGCAGTAAAATGAAGTAAATGGTACAATGAGTATAGCAGAAGAACATCCAAATTTAAATGAAATCTGGCAGTTGCAGTAATTTAAATGAATATGCAACCGCGGCAGGGCCGGCGGATTTCACCACAACAACAAGAGATATTTTTGAATCATGTTGCTGAACTGGGAATACCAGAAAGAGGCCATTCTTTAGATGTGCCTACTAGATGGAATTCGACATACTTCATGCTAGCATCTTAACTTCAAAAGGGTTCTCCAAAGGCTTATTCTACTCTATCCAGATAAATATAGCCCACATGCTCCTACAATAGAAGATTGGAGTAATGCTACTATTCTGTGCAAATGCTTAGAGATCTTTTATGAAGCCACAAAAATTCTCTCGGGGTCTCATTATCCAACATCAAACTTATTCTTTCCATGTATGCTGATTCTGAAACAAGCCCTATGCAAAACAGTCAAGCTAGAACTGCTAGAACTTCTCAGTGCTATTTGAACTTAAATGAGGAGCCTAAGAGAAAAATATTGAGTTTGTTTCTAAGGGACAACACTGAAACAAGCCATGAGCTATCGGACTTTGATCAGTATTGCAATGAACCACTATTGAGTTGGAAAGAAGGTGATTACACTGGAACAACCCAGATTTATTTGTTTGTACATATCATTATTTCTGTTGTAGTTGCTCCTGCTGATGATGGTGACAACATTATGGATTTGGAAGAGGAAGAAATTTAGGACTACTTCTGCTTCAGGTGGTTCCATGCCTTCTGTAGTTCTCAGTTTATGAACCTGTGTGTTTTCAAATGCAGCAATAAAATGTTGGCTAATCTGTGTCATCTGGGGTTGTAGACTACTAGCAGAAAGTGGTGGCCTGCTGGGAGTGCTACTGCCTACTGCTGAAAGTACTATGTTACAACATATTAAATGGTATGGAAACTATGTTACAACATATTAAATGGTATAGAAACTAGCACAAAGTGGTGGCCGGCAAGGCCATCACGGCGGCTCGCGGTGGGGACGGCGGACCGACCGTGGTGGGGCCACGTAGGCAGGTCGCAGCGCCCACGGCGGGTGAGCGTCTCTAGATCTAGAGGCTGCACGGTCAGACTGTAGGGATAGGGACCTTCTCCGTCGATGACAAATGGGCAACTGCGTTGTAGAGCTCTCCTCCGAGTCCGTCCACGCCTGCCTCAACTCTCTCCGCCGCCGCCGCCACTATCTTGCGAAGTTATCATAAACACATCGCTATCAACAGACACATGGCTTACCATTAAAAAAATAGCCGCATTAATGTGACATGCAACATATTAAACGTAATGTTGAATCCCAACCATAGAAGCTACCCCTAATGCTATGTAATGGCTACTCCCTTCAATGTGTATATTAGACCAGTCTCAGTGGGAGTGTCATCACACATTTACCAAGATAGTGAACTAGGTAACCGAGCTGGAAGACTGTCATCACCATGACACTTCTCTCACATCCCATGACACTCTCCCTCTTCTCTCTCCTGCCATATCAACAAATTTAATGCTCATGACACTACCATGACACTCCCATTGAGATTGGCCTTATTGTCACACCCAATTCTAGAAAGAACCAGATGCATCTCATGTGTGCGCCAGGATCATGTTCACACACACATGATAGACGGAAAAGTGTAATATATCAAAGGAAATGCTCAAAAAGTAACCAAATAAAGTATTTAACCATATTACACTCCGAATAAAAGAGACACAAAGTCTTTAAACGATACACCGATATACCCTATACGAAGTTTGATACAACTCCGTCATCCACAGGCGATGACTGGTGAACGCAAAGCCTAGAACTCCTCGAAGTCGTCGAAGTTCTTCTCTTCAAAGTTCTCTTCTGAACAGCAGGGGGCAAGGGTGAGTACTCTTATGGTTGGTACTCAGCAAGTGGTGTGAATATGCAAGGCCATCAAGGATAGGCTAAGGTTTGCAGCAGCGATCACTTTTAGTTGGTCAAGTATTTAGAAAGCACCTATTAACTAGGTTTAAGTTTATACCAACCCACTTTAGTAAAATCATAAGGTACCAGCAACATAAACTTTAACCATGAACCACAATTTATTTAATCTTCAAGTTCCATTATCATGTGAGGGTCCAAGCCACTCTTAACCGTGAGTACGGCTGTTATAACAGTTTTACACTCTGCAGAGGTTGTACACTTTACCCACAAATCGTGTTTCACTGAATCGCCCGGGTTTGCAAGGCCCTTAAACACTTCTGAGGTGAGTGGCGAGGGTACACTACGAAGCCTTTACAAAGACATGTCGAGAGCTAGGCAGCCCGCTAGAGTTTCAGTAGCAGTGTGGTCCATAAACCTCCCTAATGGTCAGCTCCTTAGCAAAGGCAGCTACCCCAAGAGGACCGGGCTATGACCCCTATCACCGACCCCCTCCTTGCCCTTTCGGTAAGGCCACCAGGCTAACTACACATCTAATTAATTGGCTAAGGTCAGAGCCATATGACTTTGTGGTTGCACTGTTTTCTTGGGTAGTTCTCCATGTTCCCATTAAACAAAGTTGATCTTGAAATTAACGCGGTACAACAACAATATGAAACGTGAACAACATTGCCATAAGAGTAAACCAATACCAATCCTAAAGTTTGCAACTAAGCGTAACTACCCAACATGAATAGTAAACCCAGGTGTTTCAAGGTTTGGGGTAAAAGACTAGGTATGTCCTTAGCATAGGTAACCCATCAAGTTTATGCAAGCAATATTAAAGTAAAGTGATTTATCATTCTATCGTTGGGATCCAATAGAATATGTAGGGGGGAAATCCACTTGCCTTCCTCAAACAGCTGCTGATTCTCTTCCTCGTAAGCTTGCTCTTGATTTTGCTCGAACGTCACGTTGTCTACGCGATCACACAAACAAGCATACACAAACAAATAATAAACAGTACAACAAACAATACAAACAGAAATTAAAAAGATGATAAAGTTTTAGTTCATGATGCAAGGATCACGTGAGCGCAAGAATCGTTGAAATCGGAGTTGAAACGATGAAGTTATGGCTAAAACAGTGATCTAGGGACCTAACTGCGAGAGTTTTGAACTTCCAAGGGCTAAATCTAAGGAAATCAGGGGCTAAAACATAATTAAACCTTAAACAGAGGGTCGGGGTGCAAAACTATAGGTTCTGGATGGCGGGTACTAATTCTAGAAAAGTCAAGGGTTGGGATAGAAAAAGAAAGGGCTCAACTCTAATTATTTTTCTACTGATCTGGACTGCGGGTTGATTCCTCGAAAACCTAGGGGTCTTTCTACAAAAGTTCTGGGGACGGCTAGGGTCGGGTGAATCTGGTCCGTTGGATCAGAATCGAGCGGTGGGTTAAGGGTCGGGCGAATGCGGCGTCTGTTGCGCGGCTCAGATTCGTTCTGGCCGTGAGATTTAGATCAAGCGGCAGGGGAAGGGTCGGTTCGATGGGGTGAAAAGGGTCGGGCGAATCGGAGCTGTGCTGGGCGCCGGCGGCGAGCGAGTGCGGCAGCGGACGACTGGAGCTTCACCGAATCCGGTGTTCCGGGGCTCGGTTCAGACTAGGTTTATGCCGTGGAAAGAGTGGGCGGCACGGCGAAGGTGAGGGTGGTCACGGGACAGCCGTGCGGCGGCTGTAGACCGGCGGCCATGGCGGTGGGCGGAAATAGAGTTCCGGCGAGCAATCGCGGCTGCGACAGAGCAAGAGAGAGAGAGAGAGAGAGAGAGAGAGAGAGAGAGAGAGAGGGGAAACGGGGATGGCTTGATGCTCACCACCACGCGGAACTCCGGCGAGAGTTGAAGGCGGCGGAGAAGCAGCGGGACGGCGAGTCGACGGAGAGGCGGCGACACGGGGTAGCGGCGTTCCTCCGGTGTGCGAATTCCAGTGGCGTGCGACGGTGTGGAGTAGAGTAAGGGATTGAAGACAACTCTGGGTGCAAAGCAGGGCTCCGGCGGGGTTTTATAGGGGCGGAGTGGCCGGGGAAAAGGGAAGGCGGCGGCTCACGCGGCGGCCAGCAAAGGAAAGGGGCGGAACTGCGGCCAGTAAGGCAAGCCTGCGTCGCGGGGAAGGAAGGAGAGACGCGGGCGACGGCGCGGAGTCGATCCGGACTCGGGGTGAGGAAGGAAAAAGGAAGGAGAGGGAGCGCGGCGGTGAGAGAGGTGAGGGAAGGTATGGCGGGCTGAGCCGCGAGAAGAGGAGAAAAGAAAGAAGGAGAAGAGAGAGGGGTCTGGGCTAGGCTGAAAGAAAAGAGTGGGAGAAGAAAAAAGAAAAAGAGAGAAAGATGCATGCACAATTTTTATTTTGTGGCTTTTATAAAAATGTTTTTTAAAATTTTATTTCCTATATTTTTGGGTGTTACAAAACCTACCCCCCTTAAAGAGAATCTCGTCCTCGAGATTTGGAAAGATTAGGGAACAACTAAGGGAATTCTGCAATCAGTTCATCTTCTCTTTCCTAAGTAGCCTCATCCTCTGAGTGGTGACTCCACTGTACTTTGCACATTTCGATCACCTTATTTCGAGTAACCCTCTGAGATGTTTCCAAGATTCTAACCGGATGCTCTGCATAAGTCAAATCTTCTTGTACATTGAGTTCCTCCAGCGGTAAGTGCTCCTCAGGCACTCTCAAACATTTCTTTAACTGTGATACATGAAACACATCATGGACATCTGACAATCGTGCCGGTAACTCCAATTAATATGCCACTTCACCTTTCCTTTCCAGGATCTGAAAAGGACCAATATAACGCAGTGACAACTTTCTTTTCACTTTGAATCTACGTAAACCTCTGATGGGTGATACCTTCAAATACACAAAATCTCCAACTTCAAATGTCAATTCCCTTCTTCGTGTGTCAGCATAACTTTTCTATCGTGATTGAGCAGTCTTGAGATTTTCCCGGATTATCTGGACTTATCTATCCGCTTCTTGAAGAATCTCTGGTCCAAAAACCTGACTTTCTCCTGTCTAATTCCAATACAATGGTGTCCTGCATTTTCTCCCATATAGTGCTTCAAATGGGGCCATCTTCAGACTTGCCTGATAACTGTTATTGTAGGAGAACTCTGCATATGGCAAACTTTTATCCCAACTACCTCCATGCTTGATGGCACATGCTCTCAACATATCCTCTAATACTTGATTCGTTCGCTTAGTCTGACCGTCTGTTTGTGGATGATATGCGGAACTGAAATTGAGCTTTGTATCCATGGATTCATGTAATTTCTGCTAGAAACGCGACGTGAACTGAGTACCTCGATCAGACACTATTTTCTTTGGAACACCATGCAGACACACAATTCGTGTCATGTACAGTTCTGCTAACTTGGCTCCGGTGTATGTTGTTTTGACCGGGATGAAATGTGCGACTTTTGTCAATCTGTCCACAATAACCCATATCGAGTCGTAACCATCACGAGTACGGGGTAACCCTACAATGAAATCCATACCAATCTCTTCCCATTTCCATTCCGGTACTGCTGGAGTAAACCTGCTGGTCTCTGGTGTTCTGCTTTCACTCTCTGGCACACATCACACAAAGCCACGTGAGTTGCTACGTCTCTTTTCAAACCATACCACCAGTACCTTTCTTTCAAATAGTGATACATCTTGGTACTTCCAGGATGAATGGAATAAGCGGAATCATGTGCCTCCTTCAAAATGAGTTCACCTCGATCAGACACTATTTTCTTTGGAACACCATGCAGACACACAATTCGTGTCATGTACAGTTCTGCTAACTTGGCTCCGGTGTATGTTGTTTTGACCGGGATGAAATGTGCGACTTTTGTCAATCTGTCCACAATAACCCATATCGAGTCGTAACCATCACGAGTACGGGGTAACCCTACAGTGAAATCCATACCAATCTCTTCCCATTTCCATTCCGGTACTGCTGGAGTAAACCTGCTGGTCTCTGGTGTTCTGCTTTCACTCTCTGGCACACATCACACAAAGCCACGTGAGTTGCTACGTCTCTTTTCAAACCATACCACCAGTACCTTTCTTTCAAAAAGTGATACATCTTGGTACTTCCAGGATGAATGGAATAAGCGGAATCATGTGCCTCCTTCAAAATGAGTTCACGAAGGTGATCAATTTCAGGTACACAGATCCTCTTTCTGAACCAAACAGTTCCTTGTTCATCTTCGGTAAAATCCGTAGTCTTGCCTAAACCAATTTGAATCTTGATCTCTTTGATCTTAGCATCTGTCAATTGTCCTTTTCTGATCTCTTGTTCTAATATAGGTTCCATCTCCATAGTCATGGCTTCCGCTTGTGTGACAATTCCCAAGTTCAAACGTGCTATCTCCCAACATAATTCCTGAGGCATCAATCGAGCAATCATCATATTAGCTTGTCCTTTCCGGCTTAGGGCGTCTGCTACAACATTTGCCTTGCCAGGATGATACTGAATATCCAAATCATAGTCTTTGATTAATTCTAGCCATCTGCGTTGTCTTAGGTTAAGATCTTGTTGCGTGAAGATTTACTTCAGACTCTTTTGGTCCGTGAAGATCTGACACTTGTTTCCGATCATATAATGCCTCCAAATCTTCAATGCGTGCACGACGGCAGCCAATTCCAAGTCATGGGTAGGATAGTTCTGCTCATGCTTTCTCAACTGTCTTGAAGCATAGGCCACAACTTTGCCTGCTTGCATTAACACACATCCAAGACCCATCCGTGAAGCGTCGCAATACACATCAAACCCTTTGTGGATATTCGGCATTATCAGCACAGGAGCAGTGGTCAGTCTTGTTTTCAGCTCTTCAAAATACTTCTGGCATGCAGCATCCCACTTAAATTCTTTCCCTTTTTCCAACAGAGAAGTCATGGGTTTCACAATCTTTGAGAATCCCTCAATAAATCTGCGGTAGTAACCTGCGAGTCCGAGGAAACTTCTGATTTCAGGCACAGACTTCGGTGGATTCCAATTCAGAACATCCTGAACTTTACTCGGGTCTACTGCAATTCCTCCATCTGTGATAACATGTCCAAGGAAAGAAACTTTTCTCAACCAAAAATCGCATTTGCTCAGCTTGGCATATAACTGATTCTCTCGGAGTTTCTGTCACACTATCCTCAAGTGCTCTTCATGTTCTTCCTTGTTCTGTGAATACACCAAGATGTCATCAATGAACACAACCACAAACTTGTCAAGATATTCCATGAAAATCTTGTTCATCAGGTACATGAAGTACGCTGGTGCGTTGGTCAATCCAAACGACATCACAGTGAACTCGTACAGACCATATCTAGTAGTGAAGGTTGTCTTGGGTATATCCTCTGGTCGGATCCTTAACTGATGGTAGCCTGATCTCAGATCAATCTTGGAGAAAACCTTAGCACCTCTCATCTGATCAAACAAATCTTCAATTCTAGGCAATGGATACTTATTCTTGATCGTCACATCATTCAACGACCTGTAGTCCACACACATCCTTCTGCTGCCATCCTTCTTATCGACAAAGATCACGGGTGCTCCCCACGGGGACGAGCTAGGACGGATAAATCCCTTAGCTAACATTTCTTCTATTTGTTTCTTTAGTTCACTTAGATCCTTAACATCCATTCTATAGGGTCTTTTAGAGATAGGTGTAGTACCAGGTAAAAGATCAATACTGAACTCAATGTCACGAACAGGTGGCATACCTGGTAAATCCTCTGGGAAGACATCGGGGTACTCACAGACAACTCTGATATCTTCTAGAGGCATTCCCTTCATTTGGTTCACTGTCCCAACTCCACTGGGTGAAGCTGATGCCACAAACTCTACTTTATCTCCTTGAGGGCTGGTTAAGAGCACTGACCTCTTGCGACACTAAATGACACCATCACATCCTGATAACCAATCCATTCCGAGGATCACATCAATGCCGCTAGTCTTTAGGACTACTAGGTTGGCTAGGAATTCTACTCCCATAATATTCATGCTGACCCTCAGGCATAAGTGACTAGCTTTCAATTCTTTGCCCGAGGAGCTTACTAGAAATATTTGTTTCATAGGGCTCATTGGTAAATTATGTTTTGTGGCGAATTGCTTAGTAATGAATGAATGTGATGCTCCAGAATCAAATAAAACTGATGCAGGTTCAGAATTAACAAGGAACGTACCGAGCACAACATCGGGAGCCTCTTCAGCTGTTTCTGCAGCCACATGATTCACCTTTCTGCGCACGTAGTTCTGTTGACCTCTGTTGCCCAATGGTGTCTGGTTGCTGTTGCGCGGCTGCTGCTGCTGAGGAGTCTGCCTCTGCCCACTGTTCCTCTGATTCTGAGGAGTCTGCATGTTACGCTTCGGGCAGTTGTTAGCATAATGACCCAGTTCTCCACATTTGAAACAGTCGTTGGGTTGGACCGGTGTGACTGGATTGTTGGTCCGCACTAGTGCACTCGTGGCATAACCTGAACGGTATGATTGAGGGTTGGAGTTGCGCTGAGTCTGCTAGTTGAAGCGTTGAGGCTGCTGTGGAGTTCATTGATTCTGTTGACTCTGCGGATATCCTCCACCTTGTCCTCCAAAGCGCGACTGAAATCCCTGGGGTGTGCTGTAGCGGGGACGAGTGTTGTTGCTGGATTGTCCCTGGGATTGAAGTTTTCACTTGTGTTCCCCAAGCTCCTTGGGCTTGCTCTCCAGACCAATGGCTTTGTCTTGTAGAGTCTGGAAGTTTGGGAAAGTGTGACTGTGCAGCTGATAGTTGAGTGGCCCTATCAGACTTTCCAAGAAGCGCTCCTGCCTCTTCGCGTCACTATCCACCTCATGGGGCGCGTAACGAGACAACTGAGTGAATTTGTCCCGGTACTCGCTGACAGTCATGCTGCCTTGCTTCAGGGACAGGAACTCCTGCTTGAGCTTCATTAGTCCTGCTGGAATATTGTGGCTGCAGAAGTTGGTTCTGAACTCCTCCCAGGTGATAGTGTTGGCATTGGCGTGGGCAGCAGTGAAAGCATCCCACCAATCAGCGGCTGCACCTTCCAGACGTCCTGCAGCATACAGGACCCTTTCACGGTCACTGCATTGCATGATGTCCAGCTTCTTAGTGATGACCTTCAACCAGTCATTAGCATCCAAGGGGTCCACTGAGTGAGAAAAGGTAGGGGGTGGTGGCTCATGAATTCTCGATGTTTGCCTCTTGGTGGCTGGTTTTGCTGAGGTGCTTGCTGATTTTGCTGAGCTTGCATGTTTTGGATGGTGGCAGTGAGGTTCTGCAACACCTGCATCTGTGCTGCCAAGAATTGCTCCATTGTTGGGTTGGGTGGTGGTGGCAACTGACTCTGTCGTTTGACTACGTGAGCACGCCTAGTGCTAGGGATATTCTGTCCTCCACCTGTCCTGGTGTTTACCATCTGACCGTTAGGGAATAAACCCAGGATAAGACAAGTGTACTAGATATAGGTAGATAGAAGATAAGATCTTAACAAAATATGGATTTATAAGGACTCCAACTTATATTAATAGATAGATTATAGCAAGCAATTCTCAAGGTATCCAACCAAGCACACAAAATCAAACATTTGTTCTCAAGCAAACATTATTACACCGTCGTCCTCTCAAAAAAAAAATGATTCTAATGAGAACTTTAAGAGATACTAGCCTAAGAGCCTAGATGCCTATTCCTCAGGGCGAGTTATGGAGCCAGGTTCGCCGCGGCGAAGCTTCTTGTGGGGCGGTGACAGGGCGGGGAAGCGGGGTTCGTCCAGCTGTGGAGGTGGCGGCGCCCTTCCCTCAAGTCGGGCCTCCAGTATGCGGATCCTGTCATGGGCCTCCAGTAGCTTGTCCTGAGTATCGTCCAACTCAGTGACGACGCTTTCCAGCTCAGTGTTGAGAGCGGCGGTGACTCGAGCAAGAGTGTTGAGGCGGTCTTCATCATCTCCACCCAGAGTAATCACAGTCTCCTCAGTTCCACTGAGGCGGCGAGGAAGGTGGCGATACTCCGTGTTCTGAAGCTCCTGGCGGTAGATGGACCACAGAGCGCTCCTGGCGGCGCTGCTGACGGCGGCGTCGTAGGTAGCGTGGGGTGTGGCGGAGTCGTGTGCAATGAGAGTCCTCAGGCCTCTGGCACTCTCCGTATCCATCCTGATGTGGACGCGAGTGAGGTAGTAGTCGCCGAGCGCAGGGTCAATGTAGTGGTGCGTGTGGTAGTGGGGTCTCACGCTGTTGCCCAACTCTTGCAGAACACCTTGTAGCACCAGAGACAAGTGCCCGGGCTCTCTGTCCGAAGTGCGAACACAGCAGAGTTGCCTCATCCCTGGAGTTTCATCACTCTGATCGTCGTTGTCCTCATTGTTGTCGTTGTCCTCGTCATCATCTCTTCCATCATCAATACCCACGGGGTTACCCGGGCTTCCTTCAGCGACGACCGGTGCTGGAGCGGGAGCTGGAGTAGGGACAACTGGGGGTGGTGGTGGTGCCTCAACGACTGGTGATGCCGGCGGTGTGAATTGATTCCCTTCTTCATCAATCGCCATGATGCGGCCATCTTCACCATCCACGAAGCAGTAGGCCTCCTCGGGTTCTTCCTCTGTAGCTTCCTCCTCTTAAACAGGGACTGGAACTAGGGCGGGAGGAGCTGGCTCAGCTGGGGCAATGCGAACTTGGCGACCTCCGGTGCACTTGCGAGCAGTCTGGTAAGTCCTGGCCATTTGACAGAGCGGGAGTAAAGCTGAGAATATTTTTTTTTAACAAGTAAAATAATAGAAGATTTATGTAAACATAGGTTTTATGCGGAAATATCAAATAAACTTAAGGAAATTTTTGATGCTGACATGGCTTGCTAGAAGATAAATCCCTAATTTCGACCATTTCTATCTAGGCTAGCGTCCTACAGTCAACATAGCTCTGATACCACTTCTGTCACACCCGATTCTAGAAAGAACCAGATACATCTCATATGTGCGTCAGGATCATGTTCACACATATATGGTAGACGGAAAGTGTAATATATCAAAGACAATGCTCAAAAAGTAACTAAATAAAGTATTTTAACAATATTACACTCCGTATAAAAGAGACATAAATGTCTTTAAACGATAAACCGTTATACCCTATACGAAGTCTCCAACAACTCCGTCTTCCACAGGCGATGACTGGTGAACGCAGGGCCTAGAACTCCTCGAAGTCGTTGAAGATCTTTTCTTCAAAGTTCTCTTCTGAACAGCAGGGGCAAGGGTGAGTACTCTTATGGTTGGTACTCAGCAAGTGGGGTGAATATGCAAGGCCATCAAGGATAGGCTAAGGTTTGCAGCAACGAGCACTTTTAGTTGGTCAAGTATTTATTAGCAAGCACCTATTAACTAGGTTTAAGTTTATACCATCCCACTTTAGCAAAAACTTAAAGGTACCATCAACATAAACATAAACCGCGAACCACAATTTAATTAATCTTCAAGTTTCATTATCATGTGAGGGTCCAAGCCACTCTTAACCGTGAGTACGACTGTTATAACAGTTTTACACTCTGCAGAGGTTGTACACTTTACCCAAAAATCATGTTTCCCGGGTTTGCAAGGCCCTTAAATACTTCCGAGGTGAGTGGCGAGGGTACACTACGAAGCCTTTACAAAGACATGTCGAGAGCTAGGCAGCCCGCTAAAGTTTCAGTAGCAGTGTGGTCCATAAACCTCCCTAATGGTTAGCTCCTTAGCAAAGGCAGCTACCCCAAGAGGACCGGGCTATGACCCCTATTACCGACCCCTTCCTTGCCCTTTCGGTAAGGCCACCAGCAAACTACATATCTAATTAATTGGCTGAGGTCAGAGTCATATGACTTTGTGGTTGCACTGTTCACTTGGGTGGTTCTCCATGTTCCCATTAAACAAAGTTGATCTTGAAATTAACGTGGTACAACAACAATATGAAACGTGATCAACATTGTCATAAAAGTAAACCAATACCAATCCCAAAGTTTGCAACTAAGCGTAACTACCCAACATGAATAGTAATCCCAGGTGTTTCAAGGTTTGGGGTAAAAGACTAGGTATGTCCTTAGCATAGGTAACCCATCAAGTTTATGCAAGCAATTTTAAAGTAAAGTGTATTATCATGCTATGGTTGGGATCAAATAGAATATGCAGGGGGGAAATCCACTTGCCTTCCTCAAACAGCTGCTGGTTCTCTTTCTCGTAAGCTTGCTCTTGGTTTTGCTCGAACGTCACGTTGTCTACGCGATCACACAAACAAGCATACACAAACAAATAAGAAACAGTACAACAAATAGTACAAACAGAAAGTAAAAAGATGGTAAAGTTGTGGTTCATGATGCAAGGATCGCGTGGGCGCAAGAATCGCTGAAATCGGAGTTGAAACGATGAAGATATGGCTAAAACAGTGATCTAGGGACCTAATTGTGAGAGTTTTGAACTTCCAGAGGTTAAAACTGAAGAAATCAGGGGCTAAAACATAATTAAACCTTAAACAGAGGGTCGGGGTGCAAAATTAGAGGTTCTGGACGGCGGATACTAATTCTAGAAAAGTCAGGGGTCGGGACAGAAAAAGAAAGGGCTCAACTCTAATTATTTTTCTACTGATCTGGACTGCGGGTTGATTTCTGGAAAATCTAGGGGTCTTTCTGCAAAAGTTCCGCAAATGGCTAGGGCCGGGTGAATCTGGTCCGCTGGATCAGAATCGGGTGGTGGGTTAAGGTTCGGGCGAATCGGCGGAGTAAGGGTCGATTCTGGCCGTTAGATCTAAATCGAGCGGCAGGGGAAGGGTCGGCTCGGGTAGACCCGGCGGAGTTAGGGTCGGGCGAGGCGGAGTAAAGAGGGTCGAGCGAAGCGGAGCTGCGCTGGGCGTCGGCGGTGAGCGAGTGCGGCGGCGGACGGCAGGAGCTTCACCGAATCTGGTGTTCCGGGGCTCGGTTCATGCTGGGTTTATGCCGGGGAGAGAGTGGACGGCACGGCGAAGGTGTTGGTGGTCACGGGATGGCTGTGCGGCTGCTGTAGACCAGCGGCCACGGCGACGGGCAGAAACAGGGGTCCGGCGAGGAATCCGGTTTGCGGCGGAGCAAAAGAGAGAGGGGAAACGGGTGCGGCTTGATGCTCACCAACTCGCGGAACTCCGGCGAGAGTTGAAGGCGGCGGAGAAGCAGCGGGACGGCGAGTCGACGGAGAGGCGGCGACACGGGGCGGCGGTGTTCCTCCAGTGTGCGACTTCCAGCGGCGTGCGACGGTGTTGAGTAGAGGAAAGGGTTTGAGGATGGCTCTAGGTGCAAGGCGGGGCTCCGGCGGGGTTTTATAGGGGCAGAGTGGCCGGGAATAAGGAAGGCGGCGGGCGGCAAAGGAAAGGGCGGATCCGCGACCAGTAAGGCAACCATCGTCGCGGGGAAGGAAGGAGAGACGCGGGCAATGGCGCGGAGTCGATCCGGACTCGGGGTAAGGAAGGAAAAAGGAAGGGGAAAACACGGATGGCGGCGCGGCGCGCCCGCTGTCGCGGCTGAGAAAGGAAAGAGGGGCGCGATGCAAAACAGAGGAAGAAGAAAGGAAGGTGGAAGAAGGCGCCGACAGGTGGGGCCAACGCGTCGGTGAGAGAGAGATGAGGGAAGGTAAGGCGGATTGGGCCGGCCGAGTTGGGCCGCGGGAAAGAAAAAGAAAAAGAGAGAAGAGAAGGATTGGGCCGACTGGGTTGGGCCGCGAGAGGAAGAAAGAAAATAGAAGGAGAAGGGAGAGAGTTTTGGGCTGGGCTGAAAGAAAAGAATAGGAGAAGAAAAGAAATAAAGATGCATGCATAATTTTATTTTGTGACTTTTATAAAAATACTTTTAAAATTTTAATTCCTATATTTTGGGTGTTACAATCATGCATCTTGCTACTGCTTCTAAATTTATTAAATTACTTAACCTTCTTGTTTGCAGCATTACCCGATTAGGAATAATCATCATACACCAATTAGGAGTCGATCAGTTTGCTTGTTGCAGTGCTTTGCACACAACATCGATCTTCCTGTTGGATTTTCAAAGAGATAGCTACAAGTGCCATGGCTGCAGGAGCATTGAAGATCGCAAGGTCTATGTGGTGGAGCATTTTGAGTTGGTCCTATTCATAACTTATCATAGATGTATTTTCGCCTCTTAGGATAATATGTTGAACTAATTTTGTAATTCATGGTTTAATGTGGTTTGATAGTGTTGTTGCAACAACTAACGCTGCTTCTTCGACTTGGTGCTAGGCGGAGTCTACGGTTGTCTGTGCGAAGTGCTGTTAGGAGAGTGGATAGAATTTGGGGGCAGATCGGGGTAGAATCAGAGGAAATCGAGTTTGTAAGCGACCTGGCCAACCCGGGCCAAGATTTTGAATGGACCAAAGAAGCGGTAAGAAAGCTTCTGATTACTGCGTGGGGCAATGGATGACTGAATGTAAGGTTGCAACTTCAAGTACACAAGATCACCCACAGCAAACTCCCGTTCCGAACGATTCTTATCAGCATGGTGCTTCATACGTTGCTGAGCCCGCAGAAGTTGTTGTTGAATGAGCTTGGACAATAATTCCCGTTTCTTGTAACCATTTTTCCAGGTCTGGCGATTGGCAGGCAGATAAATCTGAGATACCCAAATGGCGTGGAGACTGACCATACAGAACTTCGAAGGGGGTCTTTCCCAGAGCTGAATGAAACGTGGTGTTGTACCAGTATTCAGCGAGAGGTAGCCAATCTAACCACTTGCTGGGGCAAGAGTGAACCAGACAGCGCAAGAATGTTTCCAAGCACTGGTTCAGACGCTCGGTCTGATCATCCGTCTGCGGGTGATAAGATGAACTCATAAGAAGCTTTGTGTCAGATAACCGAAACAGTTCCTGCCAAACTGTTCTTGTGAATACTCGATCACGGTCAGATATGATCGCTGTTGGCAAACCATGGAGCCTGTAAATCTGACTGAGGTACAACTGGGCCACTTGGAGAGCAGTGAAAGGGTGAGCTAGTGGCAGGAAATGAGCATACTTCAAGAATTTATCAATGACCACCATAATCACGGATTTGTTGTGGGAGTTGAGCAGACCCTCAATAAAATCCAAGCTCACTACAGACCAAGACTCTGTAGGCACCGGGAGAGGTTGCAGCAAACCTGGTGATTTCACATGCTCAACCTTTGCTTGCTGGCATACTGAACAAGACTGAACATACTGCTTGATAGTGTCTTTCAACTTCGGCCAAGCGAACAGCTGTTTAACGCGTTGATAGGTGGCATTAAAACCCGAATGCCCACCGATACCACTATCATGCAAAGCTTGCAGTATGTGTTGCTGAGCCAAAAGATTACTGCCGACCCATACACGACCCTTGTATCTGATCACTCCATTGTTCAATTGAAAGCCTTTGTCATTAGCAGAAGATACACTGAGCTGAGTTAACAGCTTCTTAGTAAATGCATCATCCTCATAACCTGCTGTCAGGTTTTCCACCCAAGATGGGGTACAGAGCGAGACAGCCATGACTTCAGAGTGTGGTCTGCGGGACAGAGAATCAGCACCTGCATTGTTGATGCCTTTCTTATACTGAATAGAGTAGTCCAGACCCATTAGCTTCAGGAGGGCTTTCTGCTGGATCTTTGTGTGGATCTTCTGATCATTCAGATATAAGAGACTGCGATGATCAGTGCGAATCACAAAGGGTTGGGCCTGCAGATAGGATCTCCATTTATCTACTGCCATTAAGATAGCCAAACACTCTTTTTCATAAGTGGACAGAGCAGAATTCTTGGGACATAATGCCTGACTCAAAAATGCAATAGGATGGCCATCCTGCATAAGAATTGCTCCTAAGCCCACATCACTTGCATCAGTTTCTATGGTGAAGGGCTTCTGAAATTGGGGTAGAGCAAGTACTGGAGCTGTCATGAGGGCGTGCTTCAGAGTATCAAAGGCCTCTTGGGTCACTGAACTCCACAAAGAAGGTGTGCCCTTCCTGAGCAGAAGTGTTAATGGTTTACTGAGCAGACTGTAACGCCTTATGAAGCTCCTGTAATAGTCTGTCAAGCCAAGAAATCCCCTAACATCTTTGATAGTTGCAGGGATGGGCCACTGCTTAACAGCCTGAACCTTCTGAGGATCTGTAGCCACCCCTTTCCTGGAAATCACATGTCCTAAATACTCAATCGACTCCTGAGCAAAGGAACACTTGGAAGGCTTGGCAAATAAGTTGTTGTCAGATAGAATTTGAAGAACAGCCGCCAAAAGTTGTACATGCTGATCTAAAGTTTCAGTGTAGATCAAAATGTCATCCATGAATACCAAGACCCCTTTTCTGAGTAATGGAGCAAAGACCTCATTCATGAGCCCTTGGAACGTAGCAGGCACGTTTGTTAACCCAAATGGCATTACCACAAATTCGTAAAGGCCCTGATGTGTCCGGAAAGCGGTTTTGTGAATATCCCTGGGGGCCACTCTGATCTGGTGATAACCAGAGCGCAGATCCAGCTTAGAAAACCAGCATGACCCAGCCAACTCATCCAACAATTCTTCAACGACTGGCATAGGATGTTTGGTTTTCACTGTTACTGCATTTAGCTTGCGATAGTCAATGCAAAAACGCCACATCCCGTCTTTCTTACGCACCAGCAACAGTGGAGATGCAAATGAACTCGAACTCAAACGAATTAGGCCTTTCTGTAACATGTCTTTGAGCTGTTTTTCCACCTCATCTTTCTGGTCTGGGGGTAATCTGTATGCTCTTGTATTAACTGGCTAAGCACCAGGCACCAACTCAATGGTGTGATCACAAGTTCTTTGAGGTGGCAAAGCTGTGGTGTCCTGAAACACCTGAGGAAACTGATGTATGACTTCCTGGATGACTGCAGGCATACTGTGTTGAACACTAGGCTCACTCTGCTCACTGAGCTGGTTCAGGTCAGACTCGGGATGGGAGACTTTCTGCAGCTGGATCATGTGAGTAATACTCTTCCTTCTTAACAATCCTTTCTGTTTCCTGCAATGAATAGGCCGGCAAACTGAAGCATCTGGTTTCAGACCTCTCAACAAAATTTTCTTGCCTTGATGCATAAACCATATCGTCTTATGTTTCCAGTGAACCCACATAGGGCTGTGGTTCTCTAACCAATCCTCTCCCAGGATGATGTCAAAGCTCCCTAAAGCCAGAACTCGCGTATCGTGAGTGAAAGAATGCCCCTGAATCCACCACTGCAAGTTTTCCACCAGACCAGTGCACTGCATCGCATTCCCATTGGCCACAGTGAATGTTTCAGAAGGAATCTCTGTAACTGGAAGGTGCTGCTGTTTCACAATATCCTCACTGACAAAGGAAGAGATACTGCCTGAGTCCACCAAAACTAGTACCTCTTGCTTCCCAATCAAGCCTCTCAGCTGCATAGTTCGGCGCTTTACAGGAATTTTATCTGCTGAAGTAGAAACAGCCATCAGAGAAGAATCAACTGGTGTGGTCAGATCATCCTCATCAGAAGTGTCCCCATCTGAATAATCCAGGACCTCCAACAACTCTTCAATGATGTGTAGAGGAACTTGCCGAGGGCACTGATGTTGTCTGCTCCACTTTTCACCACATTTGAAACAAAGCCCTTTCTCTTTTCTGTATGTTCTGAGAAATTCGAGCTTGTCATGCTGCTTGGGCTCATCAGAATGTTTTGCTTCTTCCTTGGGCTTGGCCTTATCAACAGAATACCCAGATTTCACCGTGTGCTTGGAAGAACTGCCAGGTTCCCATTTGTGAAACGGCTTCTTCTTGGCATTCTCGAGCTCAGTTTCCTGCAAACGAGCAAGAGCCACAGCAGTTTCGACGTCTTTGGGACGGTGTAAAGCAATAACAGAACGAATCTCATCTTTGAGCCCATGTAAGAATCGAGTGACAAAAAAAACATGGTCATAAGCCGGGTTGTACAGCAAAATTTGATGAGCGAGTTCAACAAACTGGTTGTAGTACTCCTCGACAGAGTCTAAGGGAATCTAGGTTTCTCATGTGGGATTGGTACTGATTGCGGTCAAAACGTTCACACACCAATGTGCAGAGCTGCTCCCAATCAGCAATGCGGCCCTTGCATTCAACCGAATGGAGCCAGGATGCTGCAGCGCCCGAAAAATTGAGCACGGCAAAGCGAGTTTTCAAGGAATCACTCACGTCATAAACCTCGAAAAACATCTCACATCGGTCTCTCCAGATCCGGGGATTCTCACCATCAAATTTAGGGAAGTCAAGCTTAGGAAGGGGATTCGATCTAGACGCGGAATGATGTGACCCAAGCAGAGACTCAGCAGGGATGGAAGGTGTATCGAAGGACGTACCCGTGACCGGGTGAGGCGGATGGGATCCCAGTATCCCACCGCCATCATCCCGGTGGTGGTTGGCGACGCGGTGCCCATTGGGCCGCTCCAAGGACGGTGCAGATGGGTGCACCTCCTGATGAGGAGCCACGTTAAGGTCGAACAGGTTGGTCCACCGCGGACGAGGTTGCGGCGGAGCAGTCGACGGTCGAAGAAGGGGCGGAGGGGGGTGGCGGTGGAGGGGGCTGCGATGTCACCTCGAGGTGGAGGAGGCAGGACGTCGTGGTGTCCATCTGCGACAGCAGCTTCTCCATCGCCGCATCCGCCATCGACTTCCAAGCTTCGAGACCGGTGAGTTTGTCTAGCATGCGTGTCATCACCGTCTCGAATCCGTCAAACTTTTTCGCGAGATCATCAATGGCGGTCGTCATGGTGGTCTCAAACTTCGACGGCTTCCGCGATGGCGCCAAAACGAGGATTTCACGGGGAGGGGAAAAATTTTGCTGGGCTGATTTGGTGGCTAGGACAGGGATAGGCTCTGAATACCAATTGTTAGGAGAGTGGATAGAATTTGGGGGCAGATCGGGGTAGAATCAGAGGAAATGGGGAAGAACAGAGGATTCAGGACGAGGAATGTTTCCCGTCCCCATCTTTATATCTAAGCAATTGGGACTCATCATTATATCAGATTCCGACCTCACAAATCTATGGTTAGCTTGGATAGATAGAGTTTTGCCATCCCAGTTTATCGTTGACTTCTCTTTTTGATGATCGTGGTCGATCTAGTGTTTGCTGGGATTCTATTGCGTTATCTTTTTTTTTCCTACCACTTTTGTATGTGTTGCTAATCACGAAACTTAACTAAATCTGCAATTCTGAATGGAGAAAGGTTGATACATTGCAAGGCGGGAAAGAACAGTTTGAATTTTGGGGGCAGCGAGTGGCCCATGGACAATTGCTGGCAGGTTGCGCGCGTACATGAACTTTATATGGGCCTGTGTCTGGCTTGCGGGCATTATTATTGTGGGCTGAATTGGATAGATTGTATAATCCAGCTCAACAAAGACAATCTTCCGTTGAAACTATTGAACTTGTGTCCGAAACTAATTCTGGATTTCCCTTCACCTCACCTCACTGATTTCATGGAGTAAAACAGTAATGGGTCATCTGCAAGCACGCAGGGCGTGATTTGAATGAGAGTCCAAAGTTTCCAAATTTGTAGTAAGAGCCGGTGGGCAAATAATTTGGAAAAAAGCTCACTTCCCAACCCTCAACTTTAGCCCAAGTTCGTTTTCCAACTTCAACCCGTAAACCATCTGGTTTGCATGATCCACCTAAGAAAAGGTTTACTATTAGGGCTATCTATATCACACTCGAGCATTTTTTTCATCTCCTCGCATTTGAATTTTTATTGCCATCAGATTCTAATCCAACGGTGGATGGATCTTCTTCAACCTCCAGCCAGACCCCCGAACTCCTCCTCTGTTGTTGCCCTGTGCGCCCCTGCCTTCGCTGCGGAGCTCCGACGACACCCTAGCCCGCCTGCGGCAGCCGCCATCCCCTGCCGCTCCCATAGCCGTTCACCATTGTCGTGCTCGTCCCCGCCCCAACCCCACCCACTGGTTGTCCTCCATCGCTTGGGCCGGCGGCACCATCGTCACCGGCCTCACCGGCCCTGTGTCCGCCACCTCCGCCAGGCCGGCCTACCATCCCGGCCTTCCTCTAAGGTTGGTAATGGAGAAGTTCGTTGTAACCCTAACTCCCAACCCTGGATTCTAAATCTCGCCGGAGAACTCCCAACCCCGAATTCTAAATCTCGCCGGAGAGCTCATCGGAGATGAAGAAGGAAAGAGGAAGAGAAAGTTTCACATCGGTGGTAGAAGGAGAGGAAACAAAATTCGAGTATAAGAGGCAAAGAAAATGCACAAGTAAAATAGAGTATAGCTTTTCCGCTATTATATTATATATTCGTTTGGGGTTGACCGTTAGATTTGTGCACTTTTGTGGCATTGGCTATATAACTGTCACTGCACGTGCAAAAAAGACAATCATTGAGAAGTAAAATATTAGTATCATTTGAAGTGCTAGTGAAAACATTCATGAAATCATTGGAACGAACCCGAAAGCGACACGTGTTAAATTCCACATTCCGTGTCCGTCGCCATCCCATCCCACTTTCCCCTCGCCCCCGTCCCCCCACTTCACAGCACAGCCGCTCCACCTCCTTCGAGCGAGAGAGGAGTTTCGGTAGCCTAGGGTTCCCACCCCTGCTCCCCGCGCGCTTCCATGGCTGCTTCCGAGGTAGTGCTCGAGGTCCTCCCCCTGGCGCCGCCGCGGGAGCCGGCGGCCGCGTTGCTCCCGCACCTCGCCGTGCCCAAGGTGCTGCAGTACCTGTACCTCGCGAGCGCGTGGGTCGCCTGCGCGGGCGTGGCCGCCGGGACTGTCGCGCGCCGGGCCTTGGGCGACGACTCCCCGGTGACCTACGCGTTCCTCAAGGTCTCGATCGGAGCCCTCGTCTTCCCCGCGCTGCTCGTCCTCGTCGTCACCCTGCGGCTCCTGCGCGCCATGTGCGCGGCGGGGTTCGGGCTGTCGCTCCGCACCGTCGCCAGGGAGGTTCAGATCCATTCCAGGAAGGTATCGTGAAAAAAAAGCAACGCTGTTCCTTTTCCGCAGTTGATTCGAGCGGGTTTTACCACCACTAGTCAGTCAGTAAACTGTAAGCTGAAATTGACTGCCCCCTTTAAGCTGAAATAGCTAGCTAGGCTCTAATTCCCTCTGTTTTGGGAATCAATTGTGGTATGCACAAGCGCCTTTAAAGTTAACCTGTGTTGTTTCCTCAAAGGAGAAAAAAAATCAAGTTGTCTGAAAACGTCTTGAGTCCATTTGCATCCATCCAATTTCAAAGTGAATCATAGTATCACCCATATCCACTAGATATGCTCGTGTGAACAGTGAACTGAAATTGACTGTGTTTGGTTGAAATTACTCCCAATCATCCTCGTTAGCTCTATGAGGTGTCATGCAGGAGCTGCTTTGCTTTTAATTCCAATTAAGCTGTATTGGTTTCTCTAAAGAAAAATTAATTGGCGCACTATATTTATTTGAGTGCATTTGCATCTTTCCAATTTCACATTGAAGCATACATATCCTATCCATATGATTGTGTTCACTGGAGGATACTGACCGGGTCTGCTTGCTCTTGCTATCCTTGTCAGATGTTTGGAGCATTAACTTGGAAGGTGCTGCTGGACCCTGCTGCGCTTGTGTTGCTCGTGTCTTTCCTTTTCTTCCTGCTGCTCGGAGTAGGTGTTCTGGTGCTTGGGGGGCTGTTACCAGTGCAGGAATCTCAGAGGGAAAGGATTGGTTCTGCACTCTTTGATACGGGGGTGTTGGGTGCCATGGGAATGTCTTGCTTTGTCATTATACCCAGTTTTGCACTAAAGCTCTGGAAGAGCAAATAGGGTGGCGATGCGGAAGCATTTCGATATCTGAGGTATCCCACAGTTGCCCTGGCTATCTTATGTTTATGTGTTATATAACCTTATCTACAATGAGCATGCTGTTTTGTATGCATCTATGCCTTTTTAGTGTGTTAATAGTTCCTTTAGTGCCTTATTATCATTATCCAGAACTGTGAAGCTTGCTTGTAGGGTCGTTATTGAACAATAGATTTCATGTGAACATTAGCACAGAACCTGCTACAGGCTGAAAATTGTTTGCAAATGCCATTGCTGGAAAATATGTTTTGCCATGGACAATTTCTCCATTGATCCATGTGTGAGGCCCTGTTTAATCTACTTATCTGCAATTCTCCGTGTATGTTTACATTGCCTTTGTGTATCCTGTTCTGTTTATTCTATTAATGCTTCTATGTTTGGGTCAGTAAAAGAAATAAAACTTGGTTTCACTTTGTAAAATACATTAATGGCCATAATTTTTTCTTATATCATATTGATGGATTTTGTGTTTCACTAAAAAAATTGAAAAAACTCTGTTTGATTATGCCAGCACATAAAAATGGTAGTAAACCAGGACCATCTTTAGTCCTTAGCAAGTTTCCCCCTGCATTTTTGCAGTAGTTAGTTAGAAATTATATTCCTTCTGGTGAGGGATCTCTTCATCGTGCACACATTTTTTTCCCCTGTCACTCTTATTTCTCCTAATGATAAGTTGATAGCTTACTGCACCAGTTGAGAGGTCCTTACATTGATTGTTGTGAAAGGGATAAATGAATACGCTTCCTGGTAACCTGTTGCATTAGAGGTTCATGTCTTAATTTTAAGTGATACAGGCATACAGCTAGAATGAAGGATAACAAGACAAGGCTTTCTGTATTGCTGAATATGGGGCGCCACACCTGCAGAATTGTTGAATACTGAGTGCTTAATATCGCTGCAATGTACTTTTTTGTGCTACAAATCTAACCACAGGTTGGCCTGTTTTATCCACAGCCAAGGACAAGTAGAGAAGGCACTGAAGCTCGACAAGCAGTTACAGCACAGACCCTGAAGTCTGCTGGCGTCTGCGGTCGAAGCTAGCTGACTTCTCTGCTTAGGTTCTAACTACCATCTGTAATATAACTTTATTAAGTCGTTCTCGGTGCTTTTCCGTACATATAAATGTTTGCTGGAACTGGTAACCTGACGCCGAAGCAGTGTGCGATGGGGTGACTGGTTATCACCACCATGTCTGAACATAAGTACTCCCTCTTTAGACATTTTGTCTCGTGAAATGAATGTAACTGACTCACTGTTGTGACGCGGCGCTTGCTTCGTGGCAACTGGCTGGACCTGTGGCTGCTATTGTGAATACTGGTATCTGTGAATGTGATTATACATATTAAACGCCGTTGTGGATATGTGGGCGAGCCTTGGCTGAGTTTGATAGTTCGGAGACTTTGTTTTACATTCCGTTTGGTGGTTATTGTCAATCAACTGCCCACCAGTGCTTTCAGTGTTCTACTGATCTACTGATGTGCATTGCTTTTCTTGGCCTGCCTATTTGGTTTGCATTTCATTACGGGAGGCCTCGGTTTGAAATTTGAGGGCAGCGCCTTGGCTAATTGAACGTGGGTGAGTCGCCCCCTCAAAAGGCTTTTTGAGCCGGGCCTTTCATGGGCATAATGTGCCGTTCGTAAGCGTATTGTTCTCGTCGGCTGAGTGAGACTAGAGAGGGCCGGTGTTGGACTGCAACGAACCCAGTGAACCACCATGGTGGGCCGGGAGCCGCAGGAGGCCCGTTGGCCTAGGAGGATCCCAATCTCTTTTTTCTCGTCGCCTCCCTCTGCTTTTTTTCCCTGCCTCAAAAACTGTGCTTCTCACGCTGCCTTAGGGCAGCTCCAGTGTTGAAGAAATCAGAGTGCTAAGAGAATCTTTTAAGGTGCCAGGCTATTGTCAGAATACTGGAGAGGTTGGGTGCTAGAGCTAAAGGCTTAGCGGAGGTGCAAAAGTTAGCTCCTGGTGCTTATTAAAAGATAATTTCTCTACGGCAGCACTGTGGGACTTGTGCATTTCTTTCATGTTCCGTTGCCATTGACCTCTAGCCAAATTGCAGTAATTTCTTCCCTCTTTTTATTTGTTGTGGGCTCTAACTTTTGATAGGAGAAAGTATGCTAAACGTTGGAGAGAAAAAGCAAAGTCTACTAAAGTATGAGGTGGCTATCTTTAGCAATTTGATAAGCTCCAAACACTATGGATGCCTTTAGAGCAAGGATAATGGCGTCGCCAGCAGCCGGCGGGAGGAAAGGCCAGCGTGGCAAGTATTAAAGGCGGCAGCGGCAGCGAGCGACACAGCACATGCCAGCGCATGCGGCCAATGAGCGAGCGCAATAGCAGCGTAGCGAATGGAAGCTGCACGTAAGCGCATCCACCCGCTTTGCGCCGACGACTCGCGACTCGCATGTTTCGTTCTCTTTCTTGGTTTCTCGCCCTTCACGTTGGATTCGGGTGACGTGGTTGTTCATTTCACCAGCTGCTTGTCCACACTTGTTGTATTCTATATCTATCCTTAGAAAATTCATCTTTTAAAAAGATATTTCTATCTTATCATCGAGATTTTCTCATCTAAATTTAATTTTTCCGCACTTATCACTATTATCTATGTCTCGTACTCTGTACCAACTACAAATATTAGGGCGCACTTGTCACTTTTTTTTTTCTCTTTTTACCCTCACCCGCCGCCCTCCCTCCCTCTCCATTCTCTCTCCCCCCGGCTCTCTCCTCCGCCTCCATATCTCTCTGCACTCCGCCCCCCCCCCCACCACCCACCGGAGGCCCTCCGCCTACCTCCGCCGCCGCACCAGAGGCCCGGATCCGCGCCCCCCGTGCTCTGCGTCGCCGCCTGCGAGCTCCCCGGGCCCGACGAGCTCAAGGCGGATCCGCGCGGTGGCCATGGCGGCGGCGGCCGGACCTCCCCTGCTCCCTCGCGTGGAGGCCATGGTTGCGGGCCACCGGCGCTGCCCCCCGGGGTCTCTCTCTCTCGGCCCTCTGCTCCCCATCCTCCTCCCGCGTTGCCCCTCCCCTGCACGGCACGGCCGAGGCAGGCCCGCGCGTGGGCGCACGCCGGCACGGCCGAGGCAGGCACACGCGATGGCCATGGCAGCGGCCCTCCCCTGCTCCCTCGGCAGCGGGCGCGAGCGGCGGAGCGCGGCGCGGGCGGCGGGACCGGCCCTCCTCCTCTCTCTCTCTCTCACGATGGAGCTCCTCCTCCCTCCCTCCCTCCTCCTCTCTCTCACAGCGGCGGCATGCCGGATCCACTCCCCCTGCACGCCATGGCCGTGGTGCCTTCCTCTCCGCGGAGGAGCAGGGCCCCCGCCACCGGTCACGGCCTTCCTTCTCTCTTTCTCTCTCTCGGCCGCGGTGCCTGGCGGTGCTGCTCCGGCCGCGGTGGCCGGCGGCGGATCGGACACTGCGGCGTCGACCTCCCCACCGTCCGGGTGGTTGGGATTGCACGCGGACGGAGTGGGGCGCGCGGGCCCGCGCCGATAGCGGGTGTCCTCTACTTCCTCTGGATTTGGCGTGTGGAGGCCCTTCCGCTAAGCTAGCGTACGCGATAGCGGACGCCACTGCAGCGGTTTTTTCTATTGCATACTGCAGGGTGGGATATTCTATTGCATACTGCAGGGTGGGATAGCGGAGGCCGTCCCGTACCCACCGCGGGCAGCCTTAGACTGGTCTTAATGCTACAAGTTTGGTCAGAAGTTTGATGATCATTAAATAACAATGACATATTTGTAATTTTGCTGATTTGGTAGTATCATTTTAAGAAATATAAGGAAGAGCTTTATGAGATGAGACGGGAGTTTTATCCCTATAAAATCAAGCCGGCACAATTGCTAAATTCTCAGTCCTGGTAATTGTATAATTAAACTGTTAAACCGTATATTTAGACCGTCCTTAAATTATGTTGCATGTTGCTCTCCGAGGAAAAAAAATGACAGGCACACGGCCGCAAATGATTGGATTAGCCGCGGACAATGCTTTATTCCCTCCGCCGGTTAGTATAATCCGTAGCATTTCGACAGAAAAAGGCTTTCAAAGTATTGTTTGTCGTGAGAAAATCAGCACAAATTAAAAGCTCTTCAAATATGAATCTATGGTGTAAATTCTTTACAGCATACATGGGTCTTTTTCCCTTTTTATGAAACATAGTACAAACTTCATATTTTTTGTATATATAATAGGATTAAACATTGGTCAAGATTTGTAAAAGGTTTGACTTTCCCAGTCGAGGTAGGTCTTCTATTGATTGACGGGGGAAGTATACCGTATTTACTCAGACTAAGATACATGGTCGAACAGCTTATTCCGATGAAATGCAAACTCGCCTGGTTTTTGGCTTTCTGCAGATTTTTGAGCTTTGACCTGAATGAGAATGATGATGAGATTTCTGAAGCTGAAGGTTACAGCTGTGCTTTCATATCCCCGTATGGGCAGGCCAGGAATGAACGCCAAAAAGTTGTTAGGGTTCAGGATGGGCTCACTCGTCATGGCTACTGCTCTGTTTACTGGGGTCTAGCCGTCTGCCCAATCATTTCATCCCCGAGGCTTCCGAACTGTGAAGCTTGCCAAAATGCCAGGAGTACAGTAGGTTGCGACACGGGATGCATTTTTTTTTTGAACGTAAAGGCAGGGATGCATTTTGTTGTTGGGTGCAAGTCTCTGGTACTTTCTCCGGGTACGATTTTGTTTGTGTTTGCCACGGGTTAGCTGGGCTTAGGCAGAATTGTTCCGGTCGCTTGGCAGCTTCGTCAGGTTGGGAACCAAAAATTGCCAGCAGCAGATGACAAACACTTTGCGACGCTGTTTCAAGGATAGCTGGCACTAGTAGCACGGGAGAGTTTTGGGGTTCCTCAAAGCCTTGGACTCTCTAGATAAAGAACGCGCGGGGCCTAAAAGGGAGGAAACACGGGGCACTCCAAACTCTGCATGCATGTGTTTGGTTGTGTGAGACGAATTAGAATGTGATGGTTTTTATCTCAGTTTGATTGAAAAGGGTGAGTCCATTCTAGTTATATTTTTTTTGGTTGGAGGGATTGAGAGTAAGGATGGATATGCCAGTTTTAACACTGTTAGCATCGGGATCCATATACCATCAATGACCCCACATGCCATCCTCCTTTTCCTTCCAGCTTCCGCGTTGTAGTTCCCCTCACCTGCGCCGTCCGTCCCCGCGCGCGGAGGCCGAGCCTTGTCGGTTCGTGCCCGTGCTCAAGCAACTCGTGACGGAGAGAATCGGCGCATCACGGAACAATGTAGAACATCCCCTCCACTCGTTAAAGATGGATGCATCCCACATGTATAATGGACGTGTCCTCGTATCCTCTGGATTTTAGGAGGAAGCCGTGTAAATGGATATTGTTACAAGATGTTAGCCCTCATGGAAATTGGAAAATAGAAATATGAAATTCCTTTTATAGCACTCTTTCATCTAATTTCTGTATTTTTCTTGTGCACTATCCCAACTTGAAGTTCGTCGGCTCTACTAGCGTCCGGACGCTAGCGTCGGACAGTCCGTCAGCAGTCCGTTAGCAGGTCCTGTGCTCAGAAAATTTTGTATAGCATAACAAGTGTTGCTTGCAACATTCGTCACGTTAAACTGGTACGAGCTTTACAATAAACGAAAAAAATCCCATCGCAACATGCAAAGTATGTTTCATGCAACAACTGGAGAAAAAAAATGATAATGACCCTACCGAAACATTCCAAATTAATTATTACAATCCGATGGATGATTTCTCATTACACACTCGGTGGCCTGCCTCAACATTGTAAAGTGGCATATCCGACATTGGAATCAAATGTTCGAAACATTGAAAATGTAAAAAAAAAAATAGTTCACAGCTACATCCGATTTCGTGAATTATATCCACTCTTTGAACAATTTCACAGGAAAATAGCATGAAAATGGTTCTAGATCATATAAAATCGAGCTTTTTTCCCCAAAATCATAGCATCATCTACAAGCATGGAAATTTTACAACTGCAACAAATCGAAACTCCCATTGCAACATGCCAAAACAGTTGATGAAACATGAAATGACAACTAAGCAAACAAAATATAGCATCTTAAATTATCAATTTTCTTGTTTCAACATCTCTAATCACCTTTTGCAACATCCCTAATTTAATATTTTTTAGGGGAATAATTTTTATTTCTAGGGGAAACAATATAACATTGTAATATCTAGAATTAGTTATCACAACATCATAAATCAACTAATGTGATATAAATAAAAATCAAGCTTACCCAAAATCACCTTTGCAGCTTCATCATCTAGCTCCTCACCACTCAAATCAATACCTGCCTATAGTATCGATCTCCTAGCTGAGCGAACAGCATGGGGCTCTTGCTTTCCATGTTGAGGGAATCAAGCTCTTCATAGCCAGGAGCCAGGCATTGATCAGGCCGCTATGAAGAGGATCTTCAAGCTGACGACACAGTTTGTTGTGGCTTGATAGTAGTCTGAGCCAGAGGCAAAACAGTCAACACATCACCATGTGTATGATGTGTTTGGGTCTGGAAGAAAAGATATGGAAACGGAGAGTGAGAGGCAGAGGATAGTGCCATAGTGGTGTATAACGTGATGAAAATGGAGATAGCTGTATAACATTATACAAATGAGTCTTTTGATACTTTTTGGATCCAGATCGTGGTGCGGTGTGAATTCTTTCCGGGAATAGCTGGCTGGATTCGATGCGACACGAGCTTTGGGCGCTCGTCGGCCGAGAAGGATCCCAATCTTTTTCCCGGTTCCTCCGGTTTTCGTGCCTGAAAAGCTGTGCCTCTCTCTCTCCTTGATACTCCCTCCATCTACTTTTATTAGACGCAGACGCATATTAAAATTCAAATTTTGCAATCTTTAACCTACAATATGACTATTATTTTTTTATTTTTAGAATGTAAACTTTATATGATTGGATTCGTAATCAAATATACTTTATCATGATTATAAGTTTACAATCATAAGTGATATAATATATGATAAATGAATGGTCAAAGTGTTATTTGGAAGACCGTATCATGTTATACTATGCCTTATAAAAATGAAAGGAGGGAGTAAAAATAAACTATTTACTCGTATATGATGCTCTGCTCATTAGAGCAACTCTAAGAGACTCTCTAAATTCTTCCTAATTTCTAGTTTTAGAGATTTTAATTAAAAATATACCTTCCAACAACTTTTCTATTTGGTTATTCAAACATAACTACTCTCTATTCCGGATTTCTCGCTAGCCAAATATAGAAAAGAGAATAGCTTTTCAGGATGCACACGAGATATAGAAAAGTTGTTGGAAAACGGAAAGATATAGAAAATAATTTTTATGCAAATGACTCTCTAAATGATAATTTAGAGAGTGAGGTTTAGAGAGACTCTTGGAGATGCTCTTACGCTATTGCATGTTGCTCTCTAAACAACACATTACGTACGACACGGTCGCGAAATGATTAGATTAGCCATAGATGATGCTCTGCTCAGTTCTTTATTTGCTCATTAGTAGCATCTGCTCATCAGGCTATCCGCACTCGTGATACTCTAAATCCATCCTCTAAAAGGAATATTCCTACCTGGTCATCGAGATTCTCTCCTCTATACCCAGTTTTCCCGTACCCGTCATCCTCTATATCTCCTACTCTATACCAACTACCACCCGCGGGGCCTACATGTCAGATTCTTTTTATTTTTTTCACACCCCCACCCCACGTCCCCTCCCCTGGCCTCTCTCTCTCTCTCTCTCCACCTCGACGCCCCCTCCCTCCCTCGCCGGCGCCTCCCTCCCTTCCCTTCCCTCCGCGCGCGCGGGGGACGGCTGCAACCAGGGGCCGGCGCCCCTCCCTCTCCCTTTGCGTCGGTCAGATCCGCCCCCCCCCCCGGCCGGGCCGACGGATCGAGCTGCCCGAGGTGCCAGCGCACCGCCGCAGCTCCGGCCGCCCACGGCGCCGCCCTCCCCCTACAGCCCGGCCCCCGCAGCGGCTCTGCCCTCCCCTGCAGCTCGGGTCCATGACGACGGCGGCCATGGCCGCGGCGGCCGTGGCGGATCTGGCGCTCCCGGCGCAGGTACCGGCTGGGCCCCAGCGGCGGGGGTCCATGGCTGCGGTGCTATGGCCGAGCGGCGTCGAGCTCGGCGGCCTCGAGCTCGTGCCGAGCCATGCCGCCCGTGCCCTCTCCCTTCCCAACGGCGACGACTCGGAGGAGCAGGGGCCTCGTCGGAGCTCTCCTCAGTGGGTGTCGGCTTCTTCTCCGGCGGCGCGTGTGGAGGTGCGAGCACACGACGGCCACGGCGGGCACGAGGCCAAGCTGCAGCGGCGCGACCCTCTCTTTCTCTTCCTCTCTTTGTCCGGGTCCATGGTGGCGGCCGGATCCACGCAGCCGGCTACTCCAGGCGGTTTCGAGCGCGGGCAGGAGGGCCGGGGTGGTTGGGGCACCCGGCCTCGGGAGGAGGATAGCGGAGTCCTCGCTCGCCACTAGGAGTAGCGGACACGAGGCCGTCCGCTTCTTTAGCGGACGCCTTTAGCGTCCTCGGTGCGGACGTTTTTCTGCTATCCCCATCCTGGAGGATGGGCTAGCGGAGGGCGTCGCGTACCCAGTGCGACCAGCCTCGGTTCTTTATTTGCTCAGATCCTCAGGGGAATCTGTTGCCGTGGTCAAGCAAATAGGGTTTTTTCTATGTGCACGACCGTAACTAGTTGGAAAAAATTTCACTAAAGCAAACATGAACTTCGTTATTGTCTGCAGTCTGCCTAATGTTCACTGTTACTATTGCTGACCTAACACATACATGAGCTTTCTTGTTGTCTGCCAAATTTTCCTCCTTTTTATTTCCCTTTAATTTGTGTGTTGATGACGGAATAGGTCGTACAGGATCACCCTCCGCCATCAAACATAGGGTGAGGCCGGCGTGCCGAGCTAGCGGCCCCCCTCAAACCAAGCGACAACGAAAGCAGGGCGTCCGACCTCCCGACCACCCCAAGTAAGGTCGGCCTTGCCGACCAGACAAGAGGCCCGCCCCCGCATAGGGGGCGTGCGACAGGACTTGGCTTCAGGAAGCGGCGGGGCACGTCTGACCGAAGGCCCCGCACAGGACACGTGTAGGATAGCTGATCTCCTCCTTAGGGGTAAGGACCCCGAGGGGCTAGACGCCTCCTCTCTCGCAATGTAGCCCAGCCCACCATGTATATAAGGCGGAGCTGGGTCTTCTTTCAGAAGATTCGGACTTCCCACACACACTGCTTGCAAGCGCCCTGTTGTAAGCACCCTTCAGTCGAACGTGAGGAACATGAAGAATCGCACCACCCATTCTGGACGCAGGGTAGTTGCCCGAACTAGTATAAACCCTCGCCTTCAATTGTTAGCCATTAGGCCACGGAGAAGCGCGACGCAATTTACTAGCCGGTGATCGAAACATCGACATATAGTGATGTGAGATCTTGTTTTGAATCTCTTATTGAAAGAAGCACAATGGTGCAACCGGATTTTGATTTCGATGCTCCATTTTAAAATATAGTCATTAAGTCTTTTGTTTCGAGATTTTGAAATATCTATCTATTTTTTTCTCATGCATGCACTGACCTCCTTTTGCCCTTCTCTTTGTACCCCTCACATGCATGCAAACATCCTATTTTTTCCTTCCTAAAAGTTAACGGCCAAACAAATAGTTTAAAATTAATGTTATGTTGGTGGAGGGTACCCTTTGGAGGGAAGACGCACCACAACAGCCCGTGGTGACTGAATGAACAACACCAAATGACAAGACACTTCGGAATGCACAAGTAAAGTGTATCGTATTGCGTAAGATCTGTCCCATCAGTTACAGTTATAGGGGTATTTATAGGGGCGGTTACAACTGCCCTAGTCACAATTACACCTTTTTATGCACCAACGGCTATATTCTGAGAATATCCTAGGGGCATCTGGTAATTTAACTCCTACCCAACCTTTACAGCTCATCACCTTCGCCTCCTTCGGCTGACCTTCGGCCCCCTTGTCCCGAAGGCCCACCGAAGGCATCGGTCTTCCAACCGGGCAGGGGCTTTGGGACCCCGGGGCTTCGATGATGAGATACTTCGGGGAACCTTCGTGGGGCCCTCTTCCTACGGTCTTCGGTGATGTGGCCCTTTGGCGGGATCTGGAGGTGGTGTCCCCAACAGTAGCCCCTTGGCGACGAGGGGCTGCCTTGGGAAGCCCCGAGTCGACGATCTTTCGGCGTGCGTAGCGTGCCCCGAAGCGCCACCCTTCGGATCCTGCCTCGTGTCCTGCGTCACAAAGCAGGGTCCGTAGATTTTTCCTGTTTGCATCAAAGGATAAAAAATGGGCAAAAAATTGGGATGATTATTTTAATGAGTGTAGGAAACGCGAAAAGACGTGTTTGCCCTCGCGATCATTCGACTTCCGAACGGCGCGAAGTGAACGGTCGGGGCCAACGTCGTCTTTTCGTGTTCCCGCGGCTATAAGAAGGCGGCGTTTCGCTGTTTTCACCGCGCCCTCTCATTTCTTACTTTCACCTTTCTTGTCTTGAGTTTTCCAAGCTCTTAGTTCTGTGCCTTCGGTGGTTTTCTAAATTCGGATCTGCATTCCTCTCAAGGACGGCGGGCTTCGACGACTCTGTGGGGATGGCGCCGAAGCCGAATCGTTTGCTGCCTCCCACACTGGAACTTGGGCGGAGCCGAGTGACTGATGTTACCATCAAGAACCTGGTCAGCGCATGGGTTCTCGCCCCTGGTGCTGGGCGGGCTCAACCGAAGGGTGAGAAGGTTGCGAACCCCAGGTCCGATGAGGTAATCATCTTCCGCGACTTCTTCTCAACTGGCCTTCGGTTCCCGCTGGACCCCATGGTCATTCAGATCCTTGAGGCCGAATGCCTTCGTCCGGCTTGGCCTTTATTTTTGGGTGTCGAAGACATGCCGGTTGCAACCAAGTCCCGAGGGCTGAGGTTTTGCGCACCGCGTGCACTTTCAGCCCAAGACCGTGTTGGTTCCTACCGAGGGGAAGTCAGCGGATGAGAGCACGGAGGCAAAGGCTCAGTACGGGTTCTATAACTTCACTTATCATGATGTTGTCTCCGGTCCGGTGGCTGGGTACAAAAACAAGTGGGAGGATTGGACCTTGCACTGGTTTTACCACAAAGCTCCGGTCGACGCCTCTGGTCCACCGTGCTCTTTGGCCGGGAAGAAGGTGGAGGTTCTCCCGAAGGCCTGTCCTCATTTCGACGTTAAAGAGAAGGCGGAGCAGCAAGCTTTTGTTTCGGTGCTTCGCGAGATTTCCAAGGTTTTCGGCACTGGTGACCTCGTGGAGGAGTACGTTGCCTGCAACTATTAGCCTCTTCGTGCCGGATGGGCCATTTTTGATTGGGCCGAAGATGTCGGTGGCCTCCCGATGCCGGACTTCGGAAAGAGCTTCGGTTTGGCCAAAGAGGGTGAGTTGTTGTGATTGTGTTATTCGCTGCTGTTGTAGGTCGCATAGGTTCTAAATCTGTATGTTTTGTAGCGTTGGACATCGCTTTGGTGGAGCACTGTGCTGACTACATCTTGGGGGCCGAGGCGCCTATTGAGTACCACGCTGTGCTCAAGACGCTTGGGTGGACATGCGCGAATCGCGTGTTCCAATTTTTTTCATCTTGAAGTTCCCACTAGCGCTGCTTCGCTAAAGCATCGTGAAGCCAAAGAGAAGAAGATGGCGAAGGCCGCTGTGGTGGCGAAACCTGCTGAACCCCAGGCCGGAACCCGACCGCTGCTCTTGAGAAATGGAAGCGGGGGGTTGCGCCGAAGGGTGTTGCTAAGAGCAAGCGTCCGCGCCTGGCGAGTCTTCTCGACCCACCCTCACCGCTTCGATCGCACAGTGCTTCGAAGGATGCTGGCGGCACCACGGCTAGCCCCATTGCGGCCGCGCCTCTGCGCGTTGTCGCTGCTTCGGTGCTGCCCGTGGCCCAGAGTAACGTGGAGCTCAGCGACCAAGAACCGGAAAGCGACGACGAGGTGGAGGTCCAGGTGGTTGTCGATTCTCCTGCTCGGGGGGATAGCGACAAGGCTGGCTCGAAGGGGGTCGACCTGAGCCCGAGGAGGTCTACTTCCAATTCTGGCTCTGGCTCCGGTGCCTTGTCGTCGAGTGAGGACTGTGATGATGCTCCTCGGTTGTCCGAGCGTGCCGCAGGCGATAGGGGGTAGCGAATCCGGAGGTCATAGTGTCACGGACAGCGACGCCTTCTTTGTTCGCCGGGCTGATCCTGCTTCGATTGCAGCTGAGCTGGGGTCCTCCGAAGTTGTTCTTGTTGGCGGGAATATTGCTGGGAGCCTTCGCTTCGAGAGCACCGACCGTGAGCGTGGCTTCATCGAAGAAGCGAGCAAATCTTTTTGCTTCCCCCTCATGGAGAAGGAACTGATGAGCTCGGGCGTGCCGAACATGCTCCGGTGCGCCCATGACTTGTCCATGAAGGCTCTTGTCGCAGCTCGGTGCGCTGAGCTATAGCTTCGGGCTGACATGGCTTTGACTTCAAACTTGGAAGGTCGAATAGTCAAGATTGAAAAAGAGAAGATTGCCCTAGTGGAGGCCTTCGGGAGGAGAAACAAGAACATGTTGCTGCTCGGGAAGACTTGGCGAAGGCTCAGGTCGAAATGAAATCTCTTGACACTGATAACAAGGTTCTGCTTGGAGCTTATGACAAGATGAAGGACAATCATCGGGGGTTGAAGGATGCTTTGAAGGCCGGCGTGGAGAAGATATCACTTGAAATGCCGAAGTACCTGGCTCCTTATGGCCTGACCGCTCCGGAACTTACTTTGGACAATCTGGTTTTGAGCGAGTTCTTCGCTTGGGTTCGGCTTGCCTGGCTATGCTGGAGTCTGGCAGCAAGCTCTACGGTGACCTAAGCGCCATCGTTGCTGCCCGGACACTTGCTGCTTCGGTATGCTCACTCATGCCCACCGAAGGCGAGGGGTCATCTGCCATCTCCAAGACGTAGCTCAAGACTCTTGGGAACCGGGACTTCGCTTGGCCTTCGAGGAGACCGTCCAGCCCGAGAACCTGCCAGTGCATCCGAAGAACATTTCTAAGAACTTCATAGAGTCATTCTTCAAGGGTGTTGGCTGCAACCTAGTCAAACAGGAGGGGCTCCGGCTTAAAGCGCAGGTGCATTTGGCGTCGATTAATTTCGTTTTGACTTCATTGCTAGGCTTGTGTCGTAACTTGGGTATGCTTATTCTTCTAGCTTCAAGCGAAGGCCGACCTTCGGGCTCAACCGATTCTGCAGGAGGCGGCGGCCTCCGGCGCTGAAGAAGCCCCTGCCCCTGAAGGCATTGTTGAAGAGGGGAGCGGTGTTGCTGCTGCAGGTGGTCCTACCAAAGGGGAGAGTCTTGAGCGATCTCGTGTGGTGTGAGACTGAGAGAATTGACTTTTGTTGTTTTGGTCTGTAATATTATTTTGGTACTAACACCTTCGGCCCTGCGCAGGGCCCTGCGGTGGAGCCTGCGTGGGTGACCGAAGGTATTGTCCCTTTGTGGATGAATCGCGATGACTTCTTTGTGACTGGAGACTCGTGGTTAAAGTTTCATGCTCAATACCCCTCGATGTCATTTGATGACTTTTGGGCCGTCAAGCTGCGGTTGTACGAGAAACGAAATGTTGCTGCCAAGGCATTTTTTGCTGAGTTCCAGCGGGACCCTGCTCGGCAAGCTAGAATTTTGGCCGATCGTGCCCTTCGTAGGGAGATCCGAAGGATCCAGCGTAGCTCGGAGGTTCCGCATGTTCCGCCCAAAGGGCTCAACGAATCAAAACCGGAACCCGTTGATGAGGACGCTGTTCCTTTAGAGTTTATGTATCGTGCACCACAATGAGTGCGAGCGAGAAGCCACAACGCCGTCTTGACTTTGTGTTGTCTTCGGCTGCAGGGATGCCTTCGGAAGATGCCCTTCGTAGAACAGCCAAAGCTATAGTTGATGTTGCGGTCAGAGATTTGATCGACGAGGTCGATCGAGCTGTATTTGGCGAATAAAAGATTGTGAGGGTGGCCTTTTGCCGTGTTTGATTTGATGAAGGCATTATGCCTTCGGCTTTGTGATATGATGTATTTTTTCATTGTTGACAAACATTGTGTTATGTGATTGTATTTTGCTGTTTGATGTGTTACTGATTTTCGAAGCGCCACCATTATGTTCTGTAGTCTGCTGCTTCGGTGGGATCTTTGCGACCCTGTACTGTCGGCAACGCGATGTCCTAGTTAAGTAAATTTATTTGAGCGAAGCGCAATACACCCCCCTTTGCTTCAGACGGATTGCCAAGGCTTTTTACTATTTTGCCGAACGCCAACATGCGAATCGTGCATTGAGTGTTTTCCATTGGCAACACGATGTCCTGATTGAACATGTTTATAGAGCGATGCGCCACCCCCACTTTGTTCTATCGGGGCTTCGGATTGCGTTTCTTATTCATTCCGGAGCCCCTTCGCTGGCATCACGACGACCTGGTTAAGCGGAACTGTTATTGCGAAGCGCCACCCCCCCTTCGCTTGATCAGGGTGTCGGGTTGGTGGCAGTTTATTTTCTTGTGATTGCCATTGAATCTAGTTCAAGAGGGCTTCGTTTTTATTTACGAAAGCCATTGGTTCCTGTCCGAGTGGGTCTCATTCTATTTGAATTTTGAAGTGAAGCAGAAGGGGGACGAGCATTTCCAGCTTCGGCGACCCGTGCTCACTTATTCTCAGCATTTTATATGCTGCGTGCCTATGACAACCCCTCTTCGACCGAAGTGGTTAGTTGCTTCGGCATTCTTTCTTCCCCTGTGGAGTCATTCTCTTGGGGGATCCTTGTTTATATTTCACAAGGGGTCACATAGGATAACCGCCTCATTAAAAACCTCACACCTTCGGTTACCATGCTGGCGACCGAAGGCTTCCCCCTGAGGAAAAGAGTGCGGGTCCTTGGTACATGGTTTGATTGCAGTCCGATCAAAAAAGAGGAAATGAAAATACATGCTGAATTCTATGAGCCCCTTTGGTTATTTTTCCTCCGGGGGCCCTTACAATTGCTTCCTACACAAAATACTTCTGGAGCATGTGTTTGTTCCACGAGTACTGGTCGTCGACACCGTTGAGGTCCCGAAGCCTGCAGGCCTCGGATCTTGCCATCTCTGATACGAGGAACGGGCCTTCCCACTTGCTGTTGAGCTTTCCCTTCATTTTGCCCTTCGGTATGCGGCTTAGGATGAAGTCGCCTTCCTTGATTTCCCGTGGCTTTATCTTCTTGTTCTTCCACCTTCGGGTCTCTTCTTGGTACTTGTTTAGGTTGTCGGTTGCATGCAACCTCACTGTTTCGATGATATCGACGGTTGCCCCCATATCTTCGTGCCTTAGGTTCTCTTCGGTTGTGCGCAATGAGCCGAGTTTGAGTTCCTCCGGCGTCATGCATTCTTCTCCGTACAGAAGCTTGAAAGGGGAGAACTTCGTGGTTCTTGACTCGGTCGTGTTGCGTGACCAGATGACTCTTGGGAGCTCATCGACCCATTTGCCCCTCGGTTGGTCGGTGATATTCTTTTTGATGCCAGTGAAGATGATGTTGTTGGATCTTTCAACCGCCCCATTAGACTGAGGGTGGTATACCGAAGTGAAGCATGGCTTCATTCCCAGTTGTTCACAGAATGCCCGAAAGGTCGCTGAATCGAACTGTTTGCCATTGTCTACAGTTATCTCCCTCGGGACACCGAAGCGACACACAATGTTCTGCAAAGAATTTTTGGAGGGCTCCAGCTGAAATGTCCCGGAGGGCCTTTGCTTCAACCCACTTTGTGAAATACTCAACTTCTACTGCTGCATATCTGTAGTTGCCCGGGGCCGTCGGTAGCGGTACGACGATGTCGATGCCCCATCGGGAGAGAGGCCATATTGGTGGAATGAGGTGTACTTCTTCGGGCGGGAACTTGGTGTAGTGTATATGTTTCTGGCAGTTGGGACATGTTCTGACTATTTTGTGGGCATCTGCGACTGCCGAAGGCCAATAGAAACCCTGCCTGAAAGCTTTTCCTATGAGGGCTCGTGTGCTGATGTGAGACGAGTACATGCCTAAGTGTATTTCTGTGAGTAGCTGCCTGCCTTCATCCCTGGAAACGCATTTTAGGAGCGGTGCGCACACCCCCCTTCGGTATAAGTCTTCATTGATGATTGTGTAGTTTCTAGCTCGAAGTGCCATTCTCTTTTCTTCCTTCTCATTCTCCAGTATGAAGTGTCCTCGAAGGTATGCCATGATTGTGGCTCTCCAGTCTTCGCTGGAGATGGCATTAACAAACTTCACGGGTTCTTCGCCATTGTGAATTGATGCCTATTTCAGTGTTTCGAAGAACATGTCTGGGGGGAGCGGGTTCTGTTGAGCTGCTACCTTTGCTAATTCATCTATCTCTTTGTTCAATGCCCTCGGAAAGCTTCTGACGCCGAAGCCCAAGAAGTATTTCTCCATTCCCCGTACTGCTGCCAGATATTTCATTAGCTTCGGGTGTCGTGCCTTGTATGATTTGTCCACGTGCCCCGTGATGAGCTCTGATACGGACTTGATGGATAGCCGACGGACTCCCAATGCTCTCGCCTTCCGAAGCCCCAAGAGGAGGCCTTCGTATTCTGCCACGTTATTTGTGCAGCCGCCGAAGTCCAGTCTAACTACGTATTTCAGCTTTACACCCGAAGGGGCGACCAAGATAGTTGAAGCCCCTGCTCCTTTCTCACTGTATGCTAGATCGCACGTCATGTGCCAAATGACCTCTATTGTTGGTTGCTGCTGAGTTAGGGATGAAGGTGTCCAGTCTGCTATGAAATCTGCCAATACTTGGGACTTGATTGCACTTCAGGAGGTGAAATTGATTGTGTGCTCTGCGAGCTGTGCTGCCCACTTGCCTATTCTACCGGAGGCCTCTCTGTTCTCGAACATGTCCCGAAGAGGGTACGATGTTGGTATGGTGATTATATGGCTCTGGAAGTAGTACTGAAGCTTTCTTGCTGCCATTACCATGGCGTATGCCATCTTCTCCATCTCTGAGTATAATAACTTCGAGCCGCTGAGTGCTCCGGACACAAAGTATATTGGCACCTGTCTCAAAACTCCTTCGGTTCTGCGCTCCTCAACCAGCGCTGCGCTAACTGCTACTCTGAAGGAAGCAATGTATAGTAAGAGCTCTGCCTTCGGGGTGGGGCTAGACATGACCGCCAGCTGTTCAATGTAACTCTTCAGCTCTTCAAATGCTTTTTGTTGCTCTGGCCCTCATTAGAAGTTTCCGGAGCCTTTTAGTGCCTTAAAGAATGGTAGGCTTCGCTCAGCGGACCTCGAGATGAATCTGTTTAATGAAGCTAGGCGGCCCGCTAATTTCTACACATCTTTCTGATTGCGTGGAGCTTCCATGCGTCTGATGGCTTCAATTTTCTCCAGGTTAGCTTCGATTCCTCCCTCGGAAATCATGCATCCCAAGAGTTTTCCCTTCGTCACTCCGAAAATACACTTCTCTGGGTTTAGTTTGAGGCCGTGCTGCCAAAGGTTTGCGAAAGTCTCCCGGAGGTCTGCTACATGATCTTCTCTTTTCTGGCTTCTGACCACTACATCGTCCACATATGCTGAGACATTTCTATCCAACTGAGACCCGAGGACTGCCTTCACTGTTCTGTTGAAAGTGCTTCCTGCATTTCTCAGGCCTTCGGGCATCCTCATATAGCAAAAGGTGCCGAAGGGTGTTGTGAAACTGGTTTTTTCTTCGTCACACTTCCTCATCCAGATCTCATGATAGCCTGACAAGCAATCCAACATGCTCATCATTTCTGACCCTGCAGCTGCATCTACCAATGTGTCGATTCTAGGCAGTGGGTAGTCATCCTTCGGGCATGCTTTATTGAGATTCGTGAAATCTATACACATTCGCCACTTGCCATTCTTCTTCTTGACCATGACAACATTTGCTAGCCATTCAGAGAACTGGACTTCTCGTATTACCCTGGCGTCTAGGAGTTTCTGTACTTCGGCTTGAGTCGCTTTCTTTCTTTCTTCGGATATTGTTCCAAGCCTCTGTCTTACTAGTTTGCGCTGCGGGTCCACTTTGAGGACGTGCTCCATGACATCCCTGCTTACCCCCTTCAAGTTTACCGACGACCATGCAAATACATCTTGATTGTTCTGAAGGAAACGGAAGAGTCTTTCTTCTTCGGCTTGCTATAGGCCTTTGCCGATGGTTACTGTGCGATCTGGGACATCTTCACATAAGGGCACTTCTTTTGGTGTGCTCTGCTGGTTGCAGACCTTCGGTAGCCTCTTGTGCTTCGGTCTCCTGCTGACAGCCTTCATCCTTGGTTTGCTTTTGGTCTTCGATGGCATGCACATTTTTTGAGGACTGAGAAGTGTTGTCTTCACACCTTCAGGCTTCCACTTGACTGCCGAAAACTGTTACGACCCCTCCGGCCGTGGGAATCTTCATGCACAAGTATGGCTGGTGGATGACGGCAACAAACTTGATGATGGTGTTTCTACCGAAGATGGCATTGTATGGGTACTGGATGTCCACGATGTCGAAGGTTATGACCTCCGTTCTCATTGTTAGCCCTTGACCAAAGGTTACATTTATATCTGCCTTGCCCACTGCTTCGATTCTCTTCCCGCCGAAGCCTATCAGCGGGGAAGTGGATTTTTTCAAGTCTTTCTCCGTGAACCCCATCTGGACGAAGCATCTCCACAAGATGATATCCGTCGAACTGCCGTTGTCCACAAGGATTCTTCCTACATCATTGCCGAAGAAGTGTACTGTGTTCTTGCCAATATTTGCTCTGATGACCAGAGGATCATTGTGTGGGTAATACTGAAGCCTCAGATCTGCTTCGGTGAAAGTTATGGGGACGTGGGACCATGTGGTCTTGAAGTGCTTGCCTGCACAGACATGATTTACTGCCTGAATGTAGTCTTTTCACTGTCGTTTCATCTCATGAACTGGCTCGTTCGATCGTTCGGATATGGCATTGATGACGTTTACCATTGGGCCTCTGGAGTTATTTACCTTCGGCGATCGGAGGACTCTGGGGTTTGGCCTGCCTCGAGCTTCGGAGAAGGCGGAAGGTGTTAGTTTACGGGGTCATAGGTCGGTGTAGCGATGCGTGTCCAACCAAGGTGGTATCCCGAAGATGGCGGAGTATGATAACTTGCGGGAGGAGCTCTGTGCCCCGAAGCAGGTGCTGCGTGCTGAGGCATCGGTGGCACTAGCAGCTGCAGGTAAGGCAGAGCATACGGGAGCGGGTTGTAGTTGTACGGTGGGTAGGACGGTGGCCATTGGCTTGATGCTGAAGGCATGGGCTTGTTTTCTTGCGAAGTGTAATTGACCAGCTTCGGGGGCTCTAGGGCCTTCTTCTCAATTTCGTCTTTCTTCTCCTTGAAGTATTGGCATTCATGTGTCCAGTGACCTTTGTCTTTGCCGTGAAAATAGCAAAAGGGGATTTTCTGATGCTGGCCCCGGTCTCCACAACGTCCTCGGCCTCTTTTTCCCCCGTGTCCTCGGTTGGACGGGGTATGCGAGTTGTTGGGCTCGGTGCCCTCTGACATCGTGTTCACCTGCTTGTGATCGTTGTGCTTCGGCTGGTCTGCATGCCATGGCTTCGATTGGTTCCACTGATTCTTTTTCATTTTCTTCTCTTGGTTAAGGGCTTCGATTCTCCTTCTTTGGCCTCGGTCGGACTTGCAATATTCTTGCATGATGTTGAAGAGTTCACCTACTGAGTGAGGCTTCCATCGATCGAGGTATTCTTGGCACGCGCCGACCCGAAGGCCGCTGATTGTGGCTTCAATCACGAACAAATCTGCCACGTTTGGTGCTTTTGCTCCCATCTTGATGATGCGTTGCATGTAGTCTTGTAGGGGTTCGTCTTGGCCTTGCTTGCAATTGTGGAAATCGCATGATGTCAATTCTTCGGTGTTGAGCCCTCGGAAGCTTGTCAATAGCTTCGATCTTAGCTGGCTCCAGGAGTGGATGTAATCCTTCGGGAGACTTGCATACCAGTGATGTGTCGAACCTTTCAATGCTAGGGCAAAGGCCTTCGCCTTGATAGCTGGGCCGCCCCCATTTGACTCTACGGATGCTTCGTATTTGAGCAAGAACTCTCTGGGGTCTGCCTCCCCGTTGTATTGAGGCAAAATCACTGTGTTGAAGCGTGGTGGCCACAGTTCCTTCTCCAAGTCCTCCGAGAGCGGGGTGCGAGGACCGTCGTGATGACGTGACCTTCGGCGCTCGGCCCTTCGGCTCCTATAGTATTCCTCTTCTGAGTCCACTGGCTCGTCCACAACATGTATGGGACTGGGCCTTGGTGGTAATCTGGTGTTAGTACCCCTCGGTTGTTGAGCTTGTTCTTAGCTTTCGGTTCTTTCTGCGTTCTGGGGGGAGCATGCATACTCCAGTCCCCGCTTCTTCTCTAGTATCTGCTTGTAGACGAGCTCTAGCCGAAGCTCGTCTTCTGTGAGGCGCATGTACTGTTCTGCGGCTTCGTTGCTCGCTGACTCGGTCTCTTTACCCCTTCCTTTGGTCATCATCGGCGAAGTGGATGGTTGTGCTGCTCTTGCGGCCTGTCTCGCGTTGGCAGCCACTTCGGCCAGCCTAGCTTCGATTCTTCGGTAGGCTGCTATGTCTTCGGCTGAGACTCCGCACTCCTCGAGCTGGACCTCGAAGGTGGCGTTCGCGATATCTTCGACTTCGTCGGCTTCATTGCTCTCGCAGCCCACCTCCAGTGCGGTGATGACGGCTCCGGCCTCTTTGGAAGATGGTGCCGAAGTCCCACCGACCTTCCTCTTCTGTGCCATGAGGTGTGTTAGAACGAACCACGGTGGGCGCCAAAACTGTTGGTGGAGGGTACCCTTCGGGGGGAAGAGGCACCACAATAGCCCGTGGTGACTGAATGAACAACATCAAATGACAAGACACTTCGAAATGCACAGGTTAAGTATATCGTATTGCGCAATATCTGTCCCATCAGATACATTTACAGGGGTATTTATAGGGGCAGTTACAACTACCCTGGTCACAATTACACCTTTTTATGCCCCAACGACTATATTCTGAGAATATTCTATGAGCATCTGGTAATTTCACTCCTGTCCAACCTTTACAGCTCATCACCTTCGTCTCCTTCAGCTGACCTTCGGCCCTTTTGTCCCGAAGGCCCACCAAAGGCATCGGTCTTTCAACCGAGCGGGGGTTTTGGGATCCCGGGGCTTCGATGATAAGGTACTTCGAGGAATCTTTGTGGGGCTCTCTTCCTTCGGTCTTCGATGATGTGGTCTTTGGGCCCGATCCGGAGGTGGTGTCCCTAACATGGTATTCATTTGTGTTTGCCATCAGCTAGACAGACGAGTCAGACCAATTTGGCATGAACTGCGACCAAACACGCCCTTGCCTTGAACTTGAATGCTCGCACTACTGTCCTATCAAGCTTGGCCGTTAGGAGAGATGTAAATGAGTGGCACGGACACGCACACACAAGTGCCGCTGCCTCCGCCTGCGGCTGCAACTGCAAGCGAAAGACCTCTGACCTGAGCAGCTGACCTGCTCGTGTACCCTTTCTTCAACACTGTTGCTGATTCCTCTGACGGCGACACTGTGTGCCTGCCTCCACGTATCCGTGATCCACCCGTGCTCCATGGCACAGCGGTTCACGGTTGGGCGCCTGGGCTCATTGCACGCTCCCACGCAATCCGTCGATATAGAAGAAACCAGAAAAAAATACTACTAAATTACTCTCTCTATAAAAAAATAAGTTATTTTAGGATTTAAAATTTATTCAAAAAATAAATTATTTTACCTATTTAAAAGGTGAAGGTGCAGGTAAGAATCAATTATTGCCAAATATAGGTTATAGGTAGGAAATAGGGGCAAATATGGTCATTTTATTTTCTTGTTAATTTATTCTAAAATATCTAGAGTGATTTGTATTTTGGGACGGAGGGGTACATTTTCATTTACTTTCCACTAATAATTAAATTTCCTTTTACAATTTTATCTCTATTTTTATAGAGCTTTTTATACATGCTTTAACATACTATATGGTACTAATGAAGGGCTATATTTAGGTAATAAGGCTAGTACTAGTGTAATAGTGTTTGCTCTCTGCCTTTTAGGCCGTACGCATAGTTTAGTTTCTCCCCGGGATTAGGTAACTTACCCATTTTTGGCAATAGTCTATTAGAAATAAGCAAACCATAATAATAAGGATGCGGCTAATTTATAGTCAGTCCTATTATAACCCATCGGTACAGCCTTCTATATTTGACAAATTTTACAGACTAACTTTGCATGTTGCATGTGTGATGAGAGAGAAGAATGGGTAACGGTACGCATGCACATATATCTAAATAAAAAGCCGTAGTTTCTAAATCGAGCATCGAAATCAAAATCCGACTATCCCGTTGTGTTTGTTTTAATAAATGCTTCAAAACAAGATCTCACGCCACTATATTTTAAAGATATACTTTTTATGAAAGAAAATACTTTTTAGTGTTATCTAATTTATTTATGATATTTGCAAAAGCTGCTTACGTATTTACAGAATATTACTTCACATACCTGGGTTCAGTTAAGTGGATATTATGTTCATGTTGTGAAGATAGATTATTTAGTGTGATTAGTGGATAAGGGTAAACATCTTTGTTGGGTAGATGAATGTTTATTGAACGACCAATAATAGCAACTTTAGCCGACCCGTTGAGCATTTTAACTAATTTATTTTGATATTTTTCTAATATAAAAAATAATTTATGTGTTTTTGAAAAATATTGTCAAAACATATACAAGTGGGATTTTGTTTTAAAGGTTTTTTTGAATGAGATACAATTGTGCAATCGAAATTTAAATTTGATAGATAGTTTAAGAATTAATTTTTTTTAAAGTTTTAAAATTGATTGTATGTGCTACTCCATATGATACAGTGCGCATTAAGAATGATAGGAAAAGCTACGTACCTATAGCCAGATTAGGGCAGTTGTAGGTAAGTCATGACCTAATAATAATTCAATGTTTTTTAAAAAATAAATTAATGAATAATTCAAGGGCACTAAAAATAAATTAATGAATAATTCAAGGGCACTAGAGTCTTTCTTTCGTTATTTACCCATCTTGTACACGACGTCCAAAGGTACGAGGAAGTAGTCATGCATCTGGGAATGATACAATACCTTACGGGAAAAAGTTCATTTTACTTCTTTCAACAATTTATTTTATCTACTTTATTTCCTAAATAAAATTTAGGCTCAATTTACTCCCCCAATAATTCCAACTAGTCCAATCTACCCCCTAATAATATTTTTCTTTTTTGTTTCTCCGTGTATAAATTGAATTTTAAGTTCAAATTTTATGAGTGGATAGAGAACATGATGTCCTATGTTAAAAGATAAATTAAGAATTTTTCATGATTATTTTCATAACTTGGAAATATTTAATATGAAATTTATCAAAAAATACAATTCTGCATGAAAAATATTCATAAAAAGGTTATAATATATTTTTCTAGCATAGGGCATCATATTATAAGTTATATTGTAAAATTTGAAGTTCAAATTTTACTTGTAAGTGGAGAAATAAAATAAAAATTTAGTAGGGTGTAGATTGGACTAATTAAAATAGTTTGGGGAAATAAATTGAGCTTAAATTTTATTTAAAGAGTTATATGGACAAAATGAATCATCGAGGGAGGTAAAATGTACTTTTTCCTCCCTTATGTATCGCAATCGCAGCCAACCGCACCACCGAAAGCAACGCGCAATCCCAGGACGTGCGGTGCAGTTCAGGTTCAGGCAACGGTTCTTTTTCGACGGCCACTTCTTCCTGCCCATGGCGCGTCACATGCGCGCGTCCACACCTTGCACGAGCGGCCCCAGCCATGGCACAACTCCACGCACAACCACAGCGTGTCTCTCTCTCTCTCCCCCTCCCAGCCTCCCTCCCTCCATCTGCGCAGAAAGCAGAGCAGCAGCCAGCCAAAAAAAGCTTTGCACAGGCACAGCAGGAGAGAGAGAGAGAAGGCCTTCTTTTTAGTTTTTTCTCACCTGCTGACCTGCACAGTCTCTTCACACTGACTGCAATCTCTCTCCTCTCCCTTCTCTCTCTGCCATAGCGCCATCGCCTTTCCGGTGCAAAAGATTTCTCCGTCGGGAAGAGCCGCGCGCGTTTTCCTCCACGGAAAAAGCCCAACTCCAATCCCATGGCGGGTGGAAAGCGGCGGCAGCGAGGAAAGCGCGCGAAAGCCATGGCGACAGGGTGGCCGCTTCTCCTTTGCGCGTAGGACTGCAGATTCCTTGGAGCTACTACTACTCGCCTGCTACCAGCAAGCAAAGAGACCAAACCAGGCAGAGGCAGCATCCCCCCCGGCCCGGCATTCCCCTGCCCGCGCGCCTTTTCTTTACTGCTTGTTGCTGCTTTCTTCTTTGGGGGCTTGGGTCTTGGCCTCCTCCCCACGCAAGGAACCGCCCGACTTCTTCCTCTCCGGCGTGTCCTGGACGGCTTCTTCTTCTTCTTCGCCGTCCTTTGCTTGCTCTCTCTCTCTCTCTCTCTCTCTCTCTCTCGCTCTGCTTTTGGGTGGAGTCGCAGCGGAGCGGGGTGGAGTGTGTCATTGAGGTGAAGGGCTCGCTTTCTTGGCACGAGACAGGGGAAGAGGAGGATGGCCGGAGGAGGGGCGGCGCCGCCGCCGAAGCAAGAGGAGCTGCAGCCGCACCCGGTGAAGGACCAGCTGCCCAGCGTGTCCTACTGCATCACCAGCCCGCCGCCGTGGCGTACGTCCCTCTCTCACCCACCTATCTGGGCCTTTTGGTTTCGATGCTGGAGGCTTGGAGTTTGTTCTGTTCCGAGCACTTTGGCATTTATGTTCTGTCATGTGGATCTCCCCCGTTGATGTTGATGCTTTCCCCACTGCGTGTTTTGTCACATGGTGTTGGAGTTGGGCGCTCGGGCTGGTCCTGATTTCTGCTACCCACTTTGATTTGGTGCCTGCCACATAGTAATAATAATCTAGCCATTGGTGAATCTTGAATTTGCAGCTGAGGCCGTCATACTTGGATTCCAGCACTACATTGTGATGCTGGGCACATCTGTCATCATACCAAGTGCTCTTGTTCCCCAGATGGGTGGAGGAAATGTGAGTCCCTCAATCACCTGAAAGTACTGCCCCCATGTTCTGAATCTGAGATTTGACTGCTAAGTTTGTGATGATGGTATATGCATGTCAAAACACTGAACTCTCGGATGTGGTATTACCTTTCCGTCTTCTGTCAGGAGGAGAAGGCTCGGGTGATTCAGACGCTACTGTTCGTCGCCGGCATTAACACCTTGTGCCAGTCATTCTTTGGGACCCGTCTACCCACAGTGATGGGTGGATCCTACACCGTCGTCGCGCCGACCATTTCCATCATCATGGCTGGCCGCTACAGCAATGAAACAGACCCTCATGAGGTAGCTCCATTGTTGCTTGGTGTACAATATCGCCATTGTCATATGCTTCGTTTGCTTTTCTTGTAAAGTTCACTAGTCTTTATTTATCACCGCTGTTCAGAAATTCTTGCGGACTATGCGAGGAACCCAAGGCGCTCTGATCATTGCGTCGACAATTCAGATCATACTTGGTTTTAGTGGCCTCTGGCGCAATGTTGTTCGGTAGGGATCATGGTTCCTATTCGTAAATTCTGATATTTTAGTGCCTTCTATGATTGTATAATATCAGATTGCTTATCGAAAAAAATAATATCAGATTGTAGGTTTAGCTGCCGTTGTCCAAATTGAATTATTTCAGTTTGTGGCTTGACGAGTCTGCACTCCTTTCACAGGTTGCTAAGCCCATTGTCTGCTGTTCCTCTGATCTCGCTTGCTGGATTTGGGCTCTATGAGCTTGGTTTTCCAGGGGTAAGCATTAGTGTAGTGCTCATCTGATGTGGTTTTCGCTTGATTCTTTCATATTCCTGGCTCCTTATATCACTGGAACACTGACTCTAGGATTCATTTGGTTTCAGGTTGCAAAGTGTGTGGAAATTGGGCTCCCAGAAATCATTCTAATGCTCATATTTTCTCAGGTTTGTGTCATTCATTCTGCCTTTCTATACACTTAATAGCCACTATACTAGAAGCCATGTCCTAATGCATTTATTCGACATGGGCAGTATTTACCTCATGCTATTCATGTGGCAAAGCCTGTGTTCGACCGGTTTTCTGTAATCTTCACCATTGCTATTGTATGGCTGTATGCATACATTCTTACTGCCAGTGGTGCGTACAAGAATGCCCGAACGAAGACACAAATGCATTGCCGTGTTGACCGCTCTGGACTTATAAGTGGAGCACCTTGGTAAGCAATCTATCACAATTGCATCACCTTTTGTGGAGACCCTTGTTTTGGTAAGAGTTCATTTCAGAAGTGCTGAAAAAACATTGTAGGATTAATGTTCCATACCCATTCCAATGGGGAGCTCCAACATTTGATGCTGGTGAATGTTTTGCGATGATGATGGCCTCATTTGTCGCTCTTGTAGAGGTTAGTCTGTGCAGGTTTACACAAAAGTGATAAAAAAATAAGTGGGCGGCAATTATCTTTCTAATGCGCATTGTGCTACTCTTTCAGTCAACTGGGACCTTCATTGCCGTGTCAAGATACGCAAGCGCGACTATGATACCTCCCTCTGTTCTTGGTCGTGGTATTGGTTGGCAGGTGACTGAGTCGATTATCTTATACCGAAGCTTCATTTTCTTCTTGCTAGTTTTCTGTGATCAAAATTGTATTTCATCATCTGTAGGGCATTGGCACTTTGCTGGGTGCATTTTTTGGGACAGCTAATGGAGCTGCAGTGTCAGTGTAAGTGTGATGCTACTATCTAGTGCAATCAGCATTGATTGCTTGGAGTACTGCCTTTCTCTAATAATCCATTTTGATATTTGCAGTGAAAATGCTGGTTTACTTGCCTTGACACATGTTGGCAGCCGGAGAGTAGTCCAAATATCTGCAGGATTCATGATTTTCTTCTCTATTCTTGGTAATGCAAAATGTTATTCTACCGTTACTGAATTTGATACCAACACTCTGTTACTGCATTCAAGGATTGTGACTGTAAATTTCGTAATTTGATTTTTGACATATAAATTCCTTAGTATTTTGCATGGTTCAGGTGCTATTGATCATCTGCTTTTGATAGTCTAATCGTGCCCTTTTGTTTAACCAGGAAAATTCGGAGCAATTTTTGCGTCCATCCCACTACCGATATTTGCTGCCCTGTACTGCATATTCTTTGCATATATCGGTACATCCTGATCTCTATGTCCTTCAGCTGGCTTTTTATCTTCTTATTATCTCCAGGACATGTTCTTAAAAACCAAACTTTTCAATTTATCTACTCATCTGCTTTGCAGGCGCTTGTGGTGTCAGCTTCCTTCAGTTCTGCAACCTGAACAGCTTCAGGACCAAGTTCATCATGGGGTTCTCCTTCTTCATGGGCTTGTCAGTCCCCCAGTACTTCAACGAGTACACATCCGTGGCCGGTTATGGCCCAGTGCACACCGGCGCTCGATGGGTACATGAAACAAACCATGCAGCTCTGTGCCATTTTCGAATTGCCATTGTACCGCTGAACATCCTCTGCACATGCGTGACTGATGCGGTTTTTCTCACCATTGTTTCTTTCTCGTCTCGGCAGTTCAACGACATGATCAACGTGCCCTTCTCGTCGAAGGCGTTCGTGGCGGTGCTGGTGGCCTTCTTCCTGGACAACACGATCCAGCGGCGTGACACCTCGGTGCGGAGGGACAGAGGCTACCACTGGTGGGACAAGTTCCGGAGCTTCAAGACGGACAGCCGCAGCGAGGAGTTCTACTCCCTGCCCTTCAACCTCAACAAGTTCTTCCCGTCCGTGTGATCCTGATCCTGCTGCTTGGGTGGTGGATAGGCTCATCGCTGTTCCTCACCATAGCTCGGACCGGACCGGAGAAGAAACCATCAGTAAGTCCGGCGCAGATGATGCTGGCCTGGAACTGGACTGATGGCATTGTACATTCAGGGATGACCTGGTGGAACAGTTCCATGGGAGCTTTTGGGTTTTGGCATGTCTCAATGTTTGGTTCAAACGATAGATGTGCTGATAGTCGAGCCGTGAGGCCCTTTTGCGTTTGCCGAGAAGAATATCAGCTGTCTTGTGTTTTGTAGTAATCAGTATAGCCTTAAGCCTTGTTAGTAGTAACTGTAACCTCCTTGCATTGGTCACGAGAGCAGGACATTTTTTATGAGATCGTGTGCAACTTTTAAACCTTCTGCTAACGATAGAACTAATTTTCTTAGTAACCCAAAAATTATTTGTTTGAACTTTTTCGTTATATGTATATATACATACGTACACATACATAGAAAAAATCATTCGATTTTACACTGGTACTGTAAAGGAGAATTCTAGCGGTCTGTTATCCGACCCATTTTAATTTTAGGAAACCTCTTGGGCTGGCCCGCGTCGGTCGGGCTCCAACGAGCCCAACGAACGAACTCCGCACCGCGAGCGGTGGGCCGGCCCAGCAAATCCCTACCTGACCCACGGTGCAAACGTGCACAACATTCAGCACGCTGAATTTTTTACGGTAGCATGCAACGGTATTTGGGTTGACTAATCATTCAATTTTTTTTTGTGAAATCGACTAATCATTCTTGAATTGAATTAGGTAGGTATGCAAGCTTCGTGTTCTTCCACCGGGCCGACTAAAATAAAACTCAACCAAACGACCTAATTAATCCGGACATGGGACCGAGAAAAGTCAAACGAAAAAAACAAAACGAAGTGACCTGAAACTAACCACTGCCATCCTACACTAGTAGTTCTGTCTTTCCTTTTAGTGGAAGATTGTATGCTTTTGGTTCGCCTGCTCGGTCGTTGGGAAACAAACATTTGGGGGCGGCATGTTGCACGGACACGATGCCACGGGTTGTTACGGCGCACAGAGCTTCGACACGTACGGATCCCAACCATCATGCGACCATTAAACAAGCAGTGTGGCCGTCCGTCCGTCCGCTCGCTCAAGAACAAACAATGTTTCGGAGGACGGATCAGATTTGATATGGGTTTAGGCACCTTCGGGGCAGCTCCAGGAACATGTGGATACGCAGGACAGGGGAACAGTAGCAGGGGTCCCCTCCCTCCCTCCGTTATTCCTACGAGCACAGTAAGCACGTTCCGTTTGCGGCGCGACACATGAGTTCAGCGGACGAAGGCACGTTCCGTTTGGAGCAGGTAACCCGGCATCCCCCCAGCAGTGGTCTCCGCCCGCTCCACCCATCCAGTCTGCAGGTGCAGAGAAAGGGTCGCCTACAGAGTGGCAACTCTGTTGAAAACCCAAGTAAACTAATCGAATTCGTCAATCAGATAAGCTACGAGTTGGCCGGTCCGAGATCCTTGCTTGCTGGCAACACTTTCAGCTCGTGCTCGCCGGATCCCGTCCTGCCCCCCTCTCGGCGGGGCACGCCACGGGGCCGTGGACGCCCGGCCGGGATCCGTGTCCTCGCGTGGGACAGGCCGGAGGGCCGACCGAGCACGACGAAGATTCTCCCGGCTGCTGGCTGCTGCGCCGTCTTCAGAGTTCGGAGTAGTTCAGACTCCAGAGTTCAGAGAAATTTTAATCGGCGGATCGGATCGTTCCGGGCAAGGCGCCCGGTCAGCACGCCCGGTTTGTTTATCGCCGGATGGGCTCGATGCCACGCCAGTGTGAAACTGAAACATCCCTGCAGAGCATGGACATGGACTGTCTGCGAGCCACGGCCAAATCTGCTGCTGTGTGAATGGAAGGTGCCCTTGCCGGCCGGTGCGCGTCTGCCGTCTCTGGTCTGCTGCTCGTGTCGTGCGTCCGTGATGGCATCCATGCTATGCTAGGCTTGTTCAGATCGAGTTCCTGCCATCAGGTTTATCACATTGCTGCCTGTTCTTCAGATCCTGGGTATTTACTCGACCCCTGTGCCTGGTTGAGGTTTCCATCTTCAGAAACAAATCCAAAAAGATCAAAGCTGTTTGCTGCACCTCCCTCCTTTTCTTTCCAATATTTTGCATAAGTTTATCATCAACATATACAAAATTATCAGAGCGCGTGGAGCTTTCATCTCTAAAGTTTGTGCAAAGACTAATAATCTAGTAAGATCAGCTCAATGATCTAGCGTGGCCATTCCGCGGTGGATTGGAGCCCTATCACTGTCACGAAAACCATGACAACGAACCAGTTTGCTTTCACTAAAGGCGGCCAATAGATCGCGATAAGCCCCAATCATTAATTCCCAAACCTCTTTTTAACAAACAGAATTCGTCTCCTATCGCGTTAGGGTCTGATTGATTGTTCTCACCTTTCTGACCAATCGACGTCTGCTTTCTCTCCGATGTCTATCTGCCCTGCAATGGGTGAGAATCCTGCAACTGGAAACCCTGTCGTCAACTGCAAATGTTCCTGAGATCTGCGTCAACAAGTACACGGTCACGAGGAGGAGACGGTGACAGGCCCAGGGGATTTGTGGCCAGCACGCAAAATTCTCCTCCGGCTCCATCTTGCTTGCATCCCTTCCAGGTGTGCAAGCAAGTAGACATGCCCAAGCAACTGAGACTTTGATGAGAGTGAATGAAAGAATGCGTCTGATAGCGGCAACGGCAGACCAAGTTGTGTGTTGGGACGGCGCTAATTGTGAAGAGGAAAAGGTGTATCACACTACTAACCACAAGGCAACTACTAGTTTGATGATTGGTAATGGAATGTATGATTCGCTTTCTTTCTTTTTCCATGCCACATGTGGTGAGACATTTGCTAGTGTGTGGTCGATTTTAGATTTAGAGAACATATTTATATTAGGTTGTGACTTCATCAAATCTTTAATAGAAGCTTTTAGCGCAAAAAAAAAAGATGAAGGTGAGCCACTCAACTTCTTGTTGGCGGCGCGTTCATAGGGGTAAGTGTGCGTGCGTTGTGAGTGTCTGAGTTGTACTGTATAATCTTAAAAAAAAACTTCTTGTTGACGGCTAATGGACTCTGTCTTTGCCAAGACTAGACGAGACATTTTGGTTAGCTATCCAGCTTGATGAAAAATCTAAAATTTCTCGTTGAGATCGAGTGTAGTTTCTTCAACATTGAACTAGCTAGTACGAGTGCCGAAATTTTCCCATGCAAATTAAGGTTCCCCCTTCCTATGGTTTTTTAGGAAACAAGGTAGATTCATTTTCTGAACCTCCCACGTTCCCCTGCAGCGCGGGGGAGCATCTAGCATTCTAGTCCTATCAATCTATTCCCATATATTGGGCAAGCATTTAAAGCACACTTTCATGATTCGCTAATCACCACCGCAATTGATGGGGATTTTTTTCCCCTCACAAATTCAAAAAAAATTCGCGAGAAAAATGCGTCATTTATTCAGAGGCAGAGGGTAGATTAGCCTTCTCCCATCCCAAAGAACGTGGCGCGAGGACCAGGGTTCGAACCCTGACCGGTCCACCCGTACTCTACCACAGGTGAGACTCCAACTGGGCTACCGCACAGTTCTCATGAAAATGCGCCATGTGTTGAAGAATGGATTATAGTCCAACGCTTAAAAAGTGACTAAAATGATCAACATTGAATTCAGAAGCATTACTATCATAATTCCGGATTAAATTAACCTTATGCATCTCAATGCAGACCACCACCGTCAAAAGAGTGACGTCCCTCCCACGTGAAAACACGAGGATAATTAACAACCTTGCAGCTGATCCTCTCGCGCCACTCCATACTTTACTCCAGCCTGCAGTAACTAAACTAGATTAAAAACAGTGATCGCAGAGGTTACCGGCCGCACGGCACGCCATCGATATCATCATAAACTAAAGCACGGTAGCCTCAGTGTGGCAGGGGCAGCGATCCTGCTGCTGCATTGCAGTATATATTTGCATCGGTCACTGCAATGCAAAGACCGTCCGGCGGCGACGCCCTGCCCGGAACGAGCAAGGCCCGCACAAGCTGCCGGCCCGGATTTGATCTGATCCGATCCGGCTGCGTGGGAACCCATGCACGGCAACGAACACAGACACTGCCACACTGGTGGAACTGACACTGATGGAGGCGGCGACTTGATCCCCAGGGACACGCATTGACAGAGATACACTAGTCTATTCTAGCTCATTTCCGGTGGTGGTGTTCGATACACGCGCGCGTTCGTCGTTGCAAACGGCCGCCAATTTTTTTAAGTTTCTCGAGAGACTTTGCAATAAGATTCGCACGGTGGAGAGGGGCTCCATATGCTTGGACTCGTTTAAATCATAATTCACTAGCTGCTGGTTAGCTAAAGTTAGTTGAATTGGATCGGCTAATTTGGATACTTACTGCTTCCTCCATCCTAAATTATATGTTAGTTATTTTGACTATTCTAAATTTATAGACTTTTCTATACATCTACATATATATTATATCTAGATACATAGCAAAGCCTATGAATCTATAAAAATAAAAATAACTAATAATTTAGAACGGAGGAAGTATTTAGCTAGTTGGAACTTAGCTTGAAAGAATATAGCTATTTAGCTAGTTAGAAGGGTTTAGCTGCATTGTGCTTTAATGACGAATATTCTAGAATTTAACATCCTTTATGCTTTTAGTGGTAGGCGATGTTCCCGTTGACAGCGAGACATCTGTGGTAACTTTGTTAATCTCGAGAATTTGCCAGCTCAGTCTCAAAAATGCGGGTAGGTTTTGCGTGCATGTGTTCATAAGGGGTGAGTGTACGTGCGTTGTGAGTGTCTGAGTTGTACTGTGCAATCGCAAAAAAAAATTATTTAGCTACGTATTAGTTAACTACCAAATAGTTTGTGGATTATGTTTATAAATTCGGAAATGCTAAGACACAGACGTTCGGACGAGGAAGAAAAATCGGACGCTCCGACATATATTTCAATAGCTGATCTTCGATGTTGCAACTATTATTTCCGCATGTTTCATGGTGAATGTTGCATGAAATTCATATTGCAGCGGGAGTTTTCGTATTCGAGAGTCAAACGACATAATTAATTTTTTATATTTTTTAATGTTGCACCTATAGATTTTTGGTATTGCAGATATCTTGTTTTGATATTGCAACGGAACGTCCGACGGAAAAGTTCCCAGGGCGCTATTAAGCCCGTTACAAATAGCCGCACGCTGAGATAATTAATGGAATGTGGGTTGAACGAGTACACATGCAAGACTATTTTTATTTTTATTTTAGTTTAGGACTGGAACGATAACATAATTCTCTTTTCCGGCAACGTTTCTACTGGCTTCTTCTCCTTTGGTTCCACGAGAATTTATGTGGATGTGAAGGGAATTTGTCCGACGAGCACCATGAAAAGTGTACGCGTGTGTATGTGTCGTAGCTATCGGATGCCGTTACTTCACGTGCTCCATGACGGTGTTGCCCCCCCCCCCCCCCCCCCCCCCCACCCCCACCCCAAAAAAAGTTGATTTTGAAATTATCGATGAGAATAAACATTGGAGAAAGCTTCATCACGTGAAAACGTATGGAGAAAAAGATCACTAATTGCAAGTGCGTGCAAAGGCATCTGAAAAAATACCGGTCAGTAAGGCCGGCTTGTGGAGGCAGATATTCACGCTCTTGATGAATAACGAGGGAATATATGGGTTTCTTTAAAAAAAAAAGGAAGGCCCTTGATTCCATAAATTTTAGGAGTTTCTTAAGTGTGCAGAGTGCTCATTATTTTGTTCTGTGTACACCTGCTTTGCTGATTGGTATGAAGCCACGTGCTCCACAACGTCACGTTTGTAACTGAACTAGCTAATAGTTTTGAGCGTGTCACTGCAAGGCTTATGTGTTAAATATAGATGATATATTAAGCTAGTATAATGGGATGAACTCCATCGATGGCTATGCATTCAAAACTCATGTGGTAGTGGTAGTGGTAGTGCTAGTGCTAGTGCAGGCCCAAAAGTGCACTTGTTGACCGCCCAACCTTAACTTGAAAACACCAAAGAAACCTGCATGGCCTTGCTTGGACCAGCGCACAAACCACTCTTGCTGATATAAACTACTAGCCCCTCCACTCAAAAATGAGGTACATCATTTGGCCACTGCATTTTGAACATATTTATTCAATTCCGATAAATCTTTGAAGTTATAAATTTATTACTTATGAATAATGTTTTCAGTTACGCGCTAAATATTTCGAAAACTATTGATAGTTAGAATTGCAAAAGATTGACAGAACTTTCCAATGAGAACTCCTGTCACCGGAGGGAGTGCTAAAAACTACAGTATGTGGGGAGAAACCGGAGTCCCTTCAACAACGTTAAACTACCAAGCATGAGGCGAGAAAGCATGTAGCTTTTCAGCTTCACTAACACTAGATCACCTCTTTTTTTCTCGAACGATCATGGCTAATCATCCAGGCACCGTTCAAAATACTCGCTGATGATTCGTAGCTAAATTTAGTCAAACCAGAAAGAGCCCATAGATCAAGGACGATGATGGTTGTGGCAATGATGATACCACTGTGCCCTAAGCAAAAATTCCCTTTTGGGAGCGTCATGTGTTAGGGCCTTTTTATCATCACTGACGGCATGCTTAGCCCCCATGCTAATTGGTGACATTATGAAACCGCCACATGAATCGTGAATCCCTAGGTGTGCAAGCAAGTGATGACATGAGCCCGAGCTTCTGGAATCGTGGTCACCGGCGCACGGATTGGACGGCTCAGATCGACCCATCACACCCATCAACTCGCAGGTCAACTTCCCAGTTGACCGCAGCTGCAAGAAGGTACGGCACACCGCACACCTGTCTGCACTGCATGGAGACACTCAATTTACTGATCTGCCCCTTCCATTCAGTTCATGTGCGTCTGTACAGTTGTCTGAATACTGTATGTCTGTATCGTAGATAGCCAGTATAGGAGCATGGAGAAGCTGTACGCCGTACCCAGAGCTCGACACGTGCTGGTGGGGCCCGGGGCATGCTGACGCTGCCACGTCATCACGTCAGTCACCAGTCTGACAGGCACGTCTCGACTCTACACCTCGCCGCTGCAAATGGAATTTGTCCTGATTGCCGTCCAGCCAAGCACGGCAAAATGCAATTTGAAGCAAACATTCCTTTTTCCATGAAAAAGGCAGCACAAGAAATGGAAAAGTAGTATCTTTGTCGATTATCTCCAGTTTTTTTTTTGAAATGGTCGATTATCTCCAGTTGATGAGGAAGCTGAGGAGAAAAGAGGAAGCGGAGGAATCTCAACTGGAAATCGGTTAATTTCCACACCTAAGGGAATTAGTAATGCAAGCACATCTTGCATAAAAAATTAGAGAATCTGAATTTAAATATAAAGAAAATTCTCGTGACAAACCGAAGAAAAAAAAAGCATGAGAAGAGGTACAGACTAAATGTTATATTGAATTGAGTTTCACTTTCCGGAATTTGAAATCAGAACAAATCTTATGGTTCTATTGCATACGCACGCGCTTTGAGCTAGATGGCAATGATTCGGTTTCGGGTCGGGTATTCGCAGGTTTCGGGTCTAACGGGTTTGGGTTCGGTGATAATTTTTCACCCATGATTTTCGGGTTTGGGGCCCCGAAACCTATCGGTTTGGTTTCGGGTTTGGTTTTTCACTCGTGGATGCCCAATGGATATCCGTTTAGAATAAAAATTCATATTTTATAGTATACTAATAATAACTTTGTTTACTTAGACTATTAAATTTATTCTAAGTTGACTTAGAAAATTATTTACTATTTATTGCCTCTTGTTTATACATGTGAATGTTATATATATATTGTGTATCTGTTTATTGAAACTACTTGTTGCTTTTACAATATTGCCATACGAAGCGGGTTTCGGGTATCCATTCAGATTTCGGATATCCACGGATTTTGATTTTGGGTATGAATTTTTACCCGAATCTGTGTTCGGGACGGATTTGGATCTTAAGTTCGGGTTTCAATTTTGGGTGCCCATACACTCCACCCTATCCGAACCCGCCCCGTTGCCATCCTAGTGCAGAGGCATTGAGCCACCCCTTTAAAAATCCTTATCGGTTGACATAAATCATATCACCGAAATGTGCCAACACTGAACACCAACATGATCTCTTGCAACCTATATATGAATGATCAAATTTACCGTATATTTTTCCTTTTGAAATTCTATGATTAATTGGCGTCTCTTCTACCTACAACCGTTTTCACCTCACCCGACCCGTAGTGATATCCATTTTTTTGGAAAACTATAATAGTTGGTGCATTTAAATGTCTCGAAAAAAACGCCGATTAAATACGAACATAAGACCACGACAGCAATCCAAAACTACCACCACAGTCCACACCCACAATTCTACAGCACTCCCGTTCAGAGATGGTTGACACTTGACAGTGGGGCGGCTGCTGACGATTTCAGCCCCTTTATGTTCACGACATTTGGTGCGCCGCCGATGTCATTCATGCCGGCCTGGTGAAAAACTGTAGGCAGCCACTGTTATATCCCGGCCTGCCATTTTGTACCCTCCAGAGTAGGGTCAGGTTGTACTCCATCTCCTAAACACGTTGACCCCGTCCTCTAATCACCTCGCAACGTGCCAAGGATTACGTGCAAATGCTGGACTAATCTATCGCTAATCGCTCCATCCCTGCCCCCACCACCTCCCCTGTCGCCGTCGCCGCCCGCGCGCGCGCCCATATAAGCACGAACACCCCCCCCCCCCCCCCCCCCCCCCCCCCCCCCCAGCGCAAGCGGCGCCATCGCAATTCGCGACAAGTACAGCTCGCTCGAGCAGGCGGCGGGGGCGGGGATGGGCAACTGCCAGGCGGCGGAGGCGGCGGCCGTGGTGATCCAGCACCCCGGCGGCAAGGTGGAGCGGCTGTACGGGCCGGCCACGGCGGGCGAGGTGATGCGCGGCAACCCCGGGCACTACGTCGCGCTCGTGGTCCTCCGCGTCTCCGGCGTCGGCGCCAAGACCGAGCCCGGTTGCGGCGGCGGAGCCAGGATCACCAAGTTGAAGCTCCTCAAGCCCAAGGACGCGCTGCTGCTGGGCCAGGTGTACTGCCTCGTCACCTCGCAAGGTGCGTGCTCTGCTGCTGGGCCCGATTCCCCCGTGTTTCCCTCTCGGGGATCGACGGGCTAGTATACGATCCGTTCCCTCCCCCGCTGATGCTGTCGCGCGCGCAGAGGTGGCGAAGGCGATCCAGGCCCGGCGGCAGGACAAGACGCCGCGGTGCGGGGAGGCGCCCGACGACGACCGGCGGCCGTCACCGCAGCCGGGGCACGCCGTCGCGGGCGGGGACGCGCGGGGGCAGTCCGAGTCCGGCGCCGACCAGGTGAGGGAGCGCTCGCTCGTCCCCTGTCACGCCTTTTGGGTTCAGAAATGTGATTCCAGACTCTGAATCGCTGACTCGCCGCGTTGTTTGTTTGTTCAGGAACGGAAGCGGGCGGAGAAGGCGGACCGGCAGCACCGCGGCGGCGGCGCGAGGGGGCGGCACTGGCGGCCGTCGCTGCAGAGCATCTCCGAGTCGGCGAGCTGACGCCACCGCGGCGGGCGACTCCGAGTAGTAGCAGTATAGAAGAGTTTTAGAATTGTAGATGTGGTGGTGTACATTGGGCGAAGAGACTGAGAGGAGCGGCGAGAGAGACGGCAGCAGGAGTTGCTTGCTCTTGCTCCCCGTGTAGTAGTTGTCTTCAGATCACAGCGATGGAACGACAGTGAAGGAGTGGTAGCCTTGAAATTCTCCCCTCCCGAATCTCCCAGAAATCGACCTCTCCGCCGTGAAATTGGTGCGTTTCAAATGCTACCGTGCCGTGCCGTGACCTCTCTCTGCTGTCTGCTCTCTCTCTCTCTCTCTCTCTCTGCCTGCAGCCCGATGCGTCGTCTCGTCACATGGCAGCAGGCGTGAGGCGATCGTTGAATCTGCATTGCCGTGCTCCCTGCTGCTGGTACCGTGATCTCCATTGGTTCAGGTGTGTACCACCCCTCTGCTTATCTGCTCCGCTTGCAATGATGGTCGTGTGTGACGAGCGAGAAATGATGGGAGGGAGCGCCAAAAGGGCAGTGGCCGCGCCATCGCCAATTCGCCATGGCCACGGCCTGGTGCGCGCGTTCGCGTGATGCAAAAGGCCATGGGATGGCACGCAGCAGGAGGAATCGATGTGTAATCATGGCCCCTGAAAGCCTCCCTCTCTCGGCTTTCTTTCTTTCTCCGGCCTGGCCAGGCCAGCAAAGGTCCGGCTGGTGCAGCGTGCGAGCAGCGATCGGGAAAAAGGTCTGGGATATCTGGGGCTGGTACGGGAAGATCACGGAAAGCAGGGACACCACGGAGATAAAAACCACCGCTACGGCCAAGATCCAAATCCTCTCGGCTTCCTCTCGCTTTTCTGCTCTTCACAGCTGAAGCGAAAAGGAGTCGCTCCTACTTTTCCTTCAGAAACCGACCTGTTCAAGTTCCCGTTGCATCTCGTAACAGCTCGGACATCTCTCTTCGCAGCAACACTGTTTCGTCTCTGCAAGCGGTCTGACAGAGTGATGGCACTGTATTGCTGATGCTGGGCGCGCTGGTGCTGAACAATGGACATTGGACACGTGCATTAGTCCAGTACTCCAGCCTCGTCCGGCCAGAAGCGGCCATGTGGCGGGTGCACGCCGCCACCGGCGTCGGGTTTGATTAGGCGCGCACCGTGCACATACGCTGCTGCCTGCTGCCGCTCCTGCACACAGCATGCTTGTTGTTTAAGCGGCTACCCACGGCATTCTTCGGAGTTGCCGTCAAAAATTTTACACATCAATCACATTAATATTTGGACACATATATGGTATATTTAATATAGTTAAAAATAAATCGTATTACACAAATGGACTATAAATCGCGAGACGAATCTAATGAATCTAATTAGGCTGTGATTAAACAATAAATTACTAAAATATTGCTACAGTAAACATATATTAATGACGGACTAATTAGGCTTATTAGATTCGTCTCACGATTTACGAACGATATCTACAATTAATTTTTTAATTAGTCTATATTTAATACTTCAAATGTGAAAAAATTCTATTTCAAAAATTTACACGGAGGCCTAAACGAGGCCATACTATTACACACATAACACAACACACACACAAACTAATAGTAAGCCCCATACATTGCACGTAGCATCACGTACTCCAGCTCCCAGCTGCTCCAGAGAAACAACTCGATCGCAGTCCGGCGAAGGGCGGCACAAGACGTGTGTATGCTGAAATATTCTTGTTTTTTTTTATAAAAATACAAGTTTTGCCAATGGGCACACCATATATTCTGTTGGGAAAGTGCTCTAAGCTTTGAGAGAAAGAGAGCGATGTTTTCAGACTTGATCAATAGCCAATGAGGTTTCATTTCCATTTTTCTACGGAAAAATGTGTGAGTCTCAATTAGATAACAAAGATGCGAATTTGAGTAGAGTTTTGGAACGAAGGAAAAAAAGGTGAGGAATTTTGTAGGATTATAATTTTACTAGACAAATTCGCCTGAGCCGCTTAGAACAGAGGATTCAACCTTGACAATTTTTATGTGATGGCCCGTTTCATAGCGACTTTGGAAGATTTGTAACTTGAGGTCAAACATCTTGAAAGGATTCGTTTGTGTGACTGTGTCTATGTCTCTCTTCTCGTTTGAAGGGGGCATTTGCCCCTCCCCCTATTTTAATCACCGATCTTTAGATAGATGTGTTGGTTGGAGCACACAGAATAATTTTCCACACGCATACTCAAATGACGACGTGAAGTTCGTGCCGTAGAGAAGGTCTCGGTGAGTCGGCGCTATGGCGAACGAAGCACTGCTAGGTCGAGCATGGCAGTGGAGAGGATCGGAAGTGAGGAGGCAGCCCGACGTTGAGTGGAGGAGAGTGGCGGGGAGCAGACGGACGACCGAGAGTCGAGCGGTGAGAGCATGGCTAATAAATTAGCCGGCTGCTAGTTGTATGCTTAAAGCAACTATTATGGCAGGCTGTAAGAAGGCCAAATGCTGAGGTGGAGGAGGAAGAAGAGGAGAGAGAGGAGAGGTGGACTGTAAGTTACTTCAATACAAGAACTAATAAACTTTGTGAGAGACAAGTGGACCTTACATTTTTAATAATGAAAGGCTAACCATTGTATGAGTAGGTTAAGAAGTGGGCTGCAAAAACTCTTACAGCTAACAGCAGGCTGTATCATTAATCTTGCTCTTATACCATCTCACTTACTAGGTTAGCTGTAGCTAGCTACTAGGTTAGCTGTTATTCCCTACCTGATGCATCTACCAAAGGAAAAAATTGAGTGTAGAAAAAAAAAAGAGCAGAAGGAAGGTTGCAGGAAGCAAACAGCAGAAAAGGAATCGAAAAAATTAGGCGCAGATGTGCAACCTGTACTACCGCTGCGTACGGGATCAGCTGGTAAAGTAAAGCGGCGCGGCTGTAGCGTCCGCACCGTGCTGCAAGCGGGGCGTATATTTCTCGTTCCGTGCGATTCGGCGGGCGTATATTTCTTCTTACTAGAAGCACACGGCTGCAGACGCTGGACGCTCCTGGAGACCTGGACTACTGAACAATGGACGGAGTCCAGTCTCGTCCACCCAGTAGCGGCCAATTGGCGGGTGCACGGCCGCCACCGCCCACCGGCGGCGGTTTGACTAGGCGTGCACCGTGCACGTACGCTGCCGCCGCTCCTGCACTCAGCATGTTTGTTGATTGAGCGGCTATATACATTAGTTATATACAAATGCTCCTTGCATTGGTCAGCTGATACACTGCACGTAGCGTCACGTCCTCCAGCTCCCAAGTCCCAACTGCTCCACACAAACAACTCGTAGTCCGGCCGGCACAGTTCAACGTCACTGTCCATCGGGGAAAAGGCGCGCTGTGTTAAAGACACTCCTAAAATTTTACGCCTTGTTGTATTAAAAAGAATTTTACTATTTAGAGTATTAAATAAAATCTATTTACAAAACTTTTTACACAGATGAATTATAAATTGCGAGACGAATCTAATAAACCTACTTAATTCATAATTTGCAATAATGATGCTACAGTAATCATCCGCTAATCATAGATTAATATATCTCATTAGATTCGTCTCGAGAAATACAACCCATCCGTGCAAAAAGTTTTATAAACAAATTTTATTTAATACTCCTAAATGGTAAGATTCTCTTTCAAAAAGTTTTTCACGACGGGATTGCGTCTGGCTCAACTCCAAAGTCCCAAACAGTGCGTTGACAAGATGTCGGCTCAAACTGAACAGTGCTCACTCCTTCCAAAATAAATGCACTTGTAGAGTTTGAATGAAAAGATTAAGATTCGTGTGAAATTACATATATACCCTATAAAGATGTACCAACCACACTTGCCACAGTGAAAATACTATACCCCCCACTTGTCAGTTGTCACAGAGCATCAAGTTCTGAACACTGACACTGACGGAGGTAGACCTAGCTACCTCCCTGCCGAGTGGAGACGGCTACCCAGATGAACGACTCCGCGTAAACGACCCGGCGTACAGGCACTCGGCTGGACGGAGGGCAGGATCCCCCAGGGTCAGGATCTAGGTCGAACTGGATAGACATGATCTTGTGTATCTTAACCGATCGGATTCCTTATAACAAACCCGAGTAGATTTACCCTAACTTGTAACCCACGGCAACTCGGATATATAAGGGGGCCGTGGGGGACCCATAGACAATTCAATTCAACCCATCACATTCAGCTCATACCACAAACCCTAATACAAACCTCTGAACACAGGACGTAGGGTGTTACGTTCCGTGCGGCCCGAACCTGTCTAAACCTCTGCGTCTTTGTGTTACCATCAAGTTTACGGTCTCTCTCCGATCCACCCCGCCTACAAATCTACTGCTTGGGGCTACCCTTGGCAGACTTGTCGGAGTGCAAATCCGACAGTTGGCGCGCCAGGTAGGGTGATCTCCAGGGTCCTCTTGGCGAACTTGATGGCATCCAACTCCGGCGTCTTCTTCTCCGCGCAAGTGACGCTCTAGATCCAGGCTGCTGCCGGCCACTCTATCATCTTTAGAAGCTTTCCAGAGATGTCTGCTCCCAGGAGCTCATCGACAAGTTCACCTGTCTCCGAGACAGGAAGCCTCTAGGGTTCCAGATCCGATCTGACCCTCTCCAGCTCAGTGTTGCCCCAGGTGGAGCACCTGTCCATCAAGGACAGAGCCCAAAACCCCTCGCGGACGACCCGTCGTCCGCGCATCAACATCGATGATATCCTCGCGGGCTTGGACCGAGTCGATGCCTCCCTGGCCGAGTGCATCGGGCTCGCGGAGTCGGCACTCCGCCGTTCCCGCGGCTCGGCCCCTCAGGCCCCGTTCGGGCTCCGCTCCAGCTCGTCCGTTTATTCGGACCAGATCCGATCTTCGATGGAGAAGCTGCGCTTGTCCGACCTGAGTCAACCTAGCATTGACCAAATCGGATCTGACATGGTCCCAGGACCACAAGCTGGCTACCAGGAGGTTCTCTTCACCCTCCCACCCAACCCTGTGAGCTCTCCAGATCGGCGGGAGATCTCCGTCGTTTCCTCCGACGAAGCATCTGTCGAAGGAGAGGACGAGGAGGCCAAGTGCCAACGACTCCACCGCAACCAGAATCGCCAAGAACGACGCAACAACGAGGCCGTCATCAACCAAGCTAAAGAAGATCTTTGCAACGCCGACGGCCGCAACCCACGGGTTCCACCCCGACGCACGCCAGCGACCCCGCGGAACCTCGACGATGACTTCGTCCTCGAGTGCGACGGCTAGAACGTCTTTGCCACCCCATCTGCTAATCTGGCCACCGTATTCGAGGTACTGGAGACTCTACCGCACTCACTCGAGCTCAAACGAGCCCGGACTCATTTGCATGTTGCTGGTGCCTAGGTCCATCGCTTGAGGAAGGACTACTCGGCCCTACGAGCCCAATCTAGTAGCTCTCGCCACTCCACAGCCCGCCACCACGACGACAATGAAGTCAACCAGCCAGATCTCCGCTCCAACCTCCGCAACCGTGACATTCGACCCGTCATCAACGAACGACACCGCAAGCGCGACGAGGCCGAGCGCGACGACACCGCGAGGCACTGATCAACCTCGACGATGACGTCACCGGGGACCTGGACGACTTCTCTGCCTTCTCCAACCGACTCCGCGGAGTCTCGTGGCCCTCTACGTTCAAGCCAGTCTGCATCGACAAGTTCGACGGCGACTCCGACCCCAAGACGTGGTTGCGCATCTACAACATCGCCGTCTGGGCGGTGAGCGGCAACAACGACATCATGGCGGCCTACTTCCCAGTTATGATGATTCGCCAGACCCTCAACTGGCTCGAGGGACTCCGTCCCGGCTCAATCAACAGCTGACAGGACCTCTGCACCGCCTTCGTAAACCAGTTCCAGGCTTCATGCCCGGGTCCCAAAACTAGATGGGATCTAGGCAGCGTCACTCAGCAACCCAGCGAATCCCTACGCGACTACACTAAAAGGTATTTCACCAACCGTAACATAATTATGGATGTTGATGACAGGGACGTCATCCACTACTTCCACTAAGGGCTGCACAACATCGAGCTTTGGCGCAAAATGTTCGAGAGCAACCCCAAAACCGTCTCCGAGATGATGGTCGTTGTCAACAAGCACGCCAATATTGAGGACGCGGAGAAGATGCACTATCACCACAAGGACCGGCGTCACTCCGACGACCGACCCAAGCAGCGACACGACGATTGCCAACGACCTGACGGTCGACCGCCTCGCCACAACTCCGGCAAGCACAACGACCGACCCGAGTCGTCCAAACAGCAGGAGTGCAAGCGCGGCCCCGACAACACCGTCGCAGTCGCAGATCGACCTTGACAGCACACCTCCCTTAACGAGGAGGAGCTGGATCGACTCCTCGATGGCAAGTGCCCCTGGCACAAGGACTCCAACCACACGGCGCGGGAGTGTCACGCACTCCGCAATAGTGTGGCCCAGGACGACGCCAAGCGTCCTCGCTATGACGACCGTGACAAGCTTGGCAGCTCCAAAACCTCCAGGGGTCGAGGACGCCGAAACGACTCGCCCAGGCGAGACCGGGACAACCAAGGCGACAAGTCCCCAACGGTCTTCTAGGAGGCAAACCGGGCGGTCAACTTCATCTATGCTGGCTCCAGGGCCCCAAGGTGCCGACGTCGCCTCAAGCTTGATCATCGCAAGGTCAACTTTGTGTTCCAACACCCGGTCGAATCCTTGCGCTGGTCCGAGGTTGCAATCACCTTTGATCGGCGCGACCACTGGATACACCTACCCATCCCTGGCTCCTACCCACTCGTGGTCAGCCCGGTGGTCAGCCAGGTGCGTCTCTCCAAGGTGCTCGTCGACGGAGGCAGCGGCCTCAACATCATCTTCTCCAAGACGCTGGAGAGCATGGGGTACGACATGACCTCGTTGGTCCCGACCCAGGTGGCATTCTACGGCATCATCCCCGGCTCAGGCTCGACTCCGGTCGGCCAAGTCACTCTCGCAGTCACCTTCGGCACCCGGGAGAACTACAGGACGGAGCACATCCACTTCGAGGTGGCTTCCTTCGAGGCGTCGTACCATGCCATCCTGGGGAGGCCCGCGCTCGCCAGGTTCATGGCTGTTCCACACCACACGTATCTTATCCTCAAGATGCTTGCTCCCAATGGTGTGCTCTCCATCTACGGCGACATGCAAACCTCCCACTCCTGTGAGACCGAGAACATAAACATCTCGGAGGCACTTGAGAGGACCAAGAACGCCGTCATGATCGCCAAGTCGGTAGAGGTGATGCCTCCAGAGGACATCCCCATCCCGGCAAACAATTCGGTAATCGAGTCACAGCTGCAGCCCGGCTGCACGACAAAGACCATCCTCCTCAGGGAGAACGACCCAGATAAGACCGCTGTCATCGGGGCGGACCTCAACAAGGCATAGGAAGACGTGCTCACCTCTTTCCTCCGCGCCAATTGGGACATCTTCGCATGGAAGCCCTCTGACATGCCAGGCATTCCGAGGGAGGAGGCTGAGCACTCCTTAGATCTCGTTGAAAGGGCGCGACCCGTCAAGCAGCGACTCTGGCGCTTCGCTCAAGATCGGAAGGAGGCTATTAAGGTGGAAGTTACTCGGCTCTTAGCCGCAGTATTCATTCGTGAAGTCACACACTCTGAATGGTTGGCAAACCCAGTCCTTGTAAAAAAGCAAAATGGCGAATGGAGAATGTGTGTTGACTACACAGATCTCAACAAGCATTGCCCTAAGGATCCCTTCCCCCTTCCTCGCATCGATCAGGTCGTTGACTCTACGGACGAGTGCGTCCTCCTCTCGTTCCTTGATTGCTACTCTAGGTACCATCAGATCGCCCTCAAGGAGTCGGATCAAGAGAAGACCTCGTTCATCACACCCTTCGGGGCATACTGCTACAACACCATGACGTTTGGCCTCAAAAACGTGGGTGCTACGTATCAGAAAGCCATCCAGAGATGCCTCTAGGGGCAGATCGACCGCAACGTCGAAGCATACAACGATGGCTTAGTGGTTAAAACTAGGTCTTATGATCAGTTCATAGCCGATCTAGTCGAAACATTTGAAAATCTTAGGAAATTCAAATGGAAGCTAAACCCACGCAAGTGTATTTTTGGGGTCCCCTCAGGAAAGTTACTCGACTTCATAGTCAGTAACCGAGGCATCGAAGCCAACCAACCAAGGTCAACGCCATCAGGAGAATGAAGCCCCCTCGGTGCAAGAAGGATGTGATGAAACTGACCGGGTGCATGGCGGCCCTGAGTCGATTCATCAGTCGACTCAGCGACAAGGGACTCCCCTTCTTCAAGCTGCTTCGCAAAACAAACAAGTTTATATGGAACGACGACGCTACTAGAGCCTTCCAGGAGCTTAAGGAATTTCTTACTAACCCACCGGTCCTCATGGCTCCAGAGCCCGACGAGGAGCTCCTCCTCTACATAGCGGCAACCACTCATGTGGTGAGTACTGTCCTGGTCGCTGAGCGAGACGAGCCAGGTCACGTTTACAAGATGCAGCGACCCGTTTAATTCGTTAGCGAGGTACTCAGCGAATCCAAGGTGCGCTACCCTCAAGTCCAGAAGCTCCTGTACGCGGTCCTCATCACGTCCAGGAAGCTGCGGCATTACTTCCAAGCACACAACATTAGAGTCGTTTCCTCATTCCCACTCAGCGACATCCTCCACAACCGCGATGCCAACGGCCGAGTCATCAAATGGTCCGTCGAGCTAGGTGCGCTCAACCTGCAGTTCTCCCCTCGGTCCACAATCAAGTCTCAAGCCCTGGCTAACTTCGTGGCCGAGTGGACAAAGATACAAGACCCACCACCCGAGGAACGACCCGAGCACTGGAAGATGTACTTCGATGGCGCCCTCAACCTCCACGGAGCTGGCGCTGGAGTTCTACTCATTTCCCCGAAAGGCGAACAACTCAAGTACGTCCTCCAGTTACTTTTCAAAGCAACTAACAACGCTGCTGAGTATGAAGCCCTTATCCACGGTCTCTGAATCGCCGCTTCGCTCGGCATCAAGCGCCTCCTCGCCTACTGCGACTCCAAAGTCGTTATCCAGCAAGTCAACAAAGATTGGGAAGTCGTTATCCAGCAAGTCAACAAAGGTTGGGACTATAGAAAGGAGAAGATGGACGCCTACTACAAGAAGATATGAAAGTTAGAAGCCAGCTTCTACGGGTTGGAGTTCCACCACGTCATCAGAGACTACAAACATCGCGGCCGATGTCCTCTGCAAGCTTGGCTCCAGTCGCGCCCTTGTACCAGCCGGAGTCTTCGTCCAAGCCCTGAGATGACCCACGGTCGAGGTCGAGGAACCACACCCCACCAAGCCAGACTTGGTGCCTGCTCAGGGCCAAGAGGTGTTGGTGATCGACTCCGACTGGCGCTCTCCCATCATCGACTTCCTCGTAAACAACAAGACCTCCCCCGACAGAAAAGAACACGAGAAGCTCTCACGACGAGCTGCCAGCTACGTGGTCATTAGCACCGACCTATTCAAGCACTCAGCCTCCTCAGAGCGAAGGAGTTGCTCTACTCCACGACATCCACTCGGGCATCTGCGGCAACCACGCAAGTGCCTCTACTATGGTGGGCAAGGCATTCAGGTCTGTTACTGGCCTACGGCACTCGCCGACGCCCACGATATCATTAAAAGGTGTCCAGGGTGCCAATTCTTCGCCAAGCAGCAGCACGTTCTGGCTTAGGCCCTGCGAACGATTCCTCCTTCCTGGCCTTTCGCCTGTTGGGGGCTCAATTCGGTCGGACCTCTCAAGACGGCCGTAGGTGGCTACAACCATATATTTGTGGGCATCGTCTCTGGGAGAAACAGCTCTATACCACAGTGTCACAAACAGTCCAAAACAGTGGCTAAGGAGCCACAGCCGGAGTGGCCGGAGCCCTCCTAAAGGCCCGTACAGGACACGGTGGTGGCAGCTCCGGCCCATAAGTTCAAATGGCCACGTCATGGCCCATCTAGATGGGCCTTCAAAAGGCTCCCGTGGGCCGTGCGTGGCCCTTGCTGCCGCCCACATCTACTCCATTCGTTCCAAAAAAAAAAAAACAAAACAAATCTACTCCACTCCCTTCTGCTAGTGCACGCTGCAAGAACTAGAGAGGAACGCGCGGCCAGATTCCGGAGCAAGAACCTCACCGTCGATCGACGAATCCCCGAGGTACGCCGCCACCGGCTCCGATTCGCGACCTCTTCCGTTCTCCTAGAGCTCAATCATCACCTGCCTCCTACGCGTTTCTATCTGTTCGTCGCCGTCCAGGTTGGCTGCACGCCTGCGCGCCAAGTGCTCGCGCGAATGCCCCAACGGAGCAAGTGAGCTGCGAACTCCCAGTTTGATCAATCGTTCGATGATCTTTTTTTTGCTCGTCAGGTGCTTCTGATCGATGGCGACGCTCCACATCAAGCCGCTGGACGGCGCCGACGGCTACCTCCGGTGGAAGGAGTCCGTGCCCCTGCGCCTCCACACCCTCGGCGTCGCCCACGTGCTCTCCGACGACCCGCCGGCCGGCGGCCCCGAGGAAGCTAAGAAGTGGGCGCGCGACGACGCGCTGTGCCGGGGCCACATCCTCGCGGCGCTCTCGGACCACCTACTCCCGGTCTACGTCCGGCACGGCACCGGCAGGGCGCTGTGGCGGGCCGTGGCGCGTACCTACGAGCCGGACTCTTTGTCCTGGGAGCTGAAGTTCGAGGAGCTCGAGTTCCGCGACGACGAGACCCTCCTGGAGCGGGTCGCGCGCGCGGAGGCCCTAGCTTTCGCCGCATCCAGATCTCCCATGGTCTCGGACGAGTTGGTGGCTTACAAGGTGTGCACGAAGCTCCCGGAGGTGGCTGAGGATGCCATCATTCATGGTGACGAGACGACCATGGATGGGGTCTGGAGGTCTGCTCAGGGCATGGAGAGAGTTCGCAACGGTATGCTTGCAAGGGTGATTAGGCTGGAAAGGGAGGACATGATGCCATGATCAGCAGCTGGAGCTGTGGGATGTCGGGGCACGTTGCGAAGAAGCGCAGGTGATCAAGGCGTGCTGATGGCACCAACAATCAGAGAGCAATTGGGGCTGTTATCTGAATCTCTGTGTAGTGTTCAATTAATTGGCAGTTTTAGCACTTTAGATGCCGGATTAGCTGAATCTAAGTCTTCTAATTTCTCCAAGGATAATATGTCGGTGCCTGTAAGCTCGTTCGTCAGGGATTTCGTTTTTTTGTGGATGGAACTCGTGATTCCCACCAGACACAAATATATCCTAATCCTTGACTCGGAAGAAAATGGAGCTCAATGAGTCGTCTGTTCTCACTTTCTCAGTTCCAAACCTTTGTAATCTGGAGGTTACTCTGTCAGTGCTCTGGCACCTGTGCACGCTTGCTGTTTATCATTGACAGTCACGCTTGCTTTGTGTTTGGTGGATTTCCAGCAATGGCAGAGGAGGCCTACTGGAACCGAGCGGGGGCACATTGCGAAGAACTGCATGACTTGACCATGGCATGGTGATGGCAGTGTCAGGTCTACCTGCGATGATTATTTCTATATCGTGCTTTATTGATTAGAAGTTGGTTTAAACGCTTAATCAGGTTTCCCTTTATCTAAAAAATTCAGGTTTCCAAGTTCTCCAAGGTTATTTATGTCCATGCTTTTAGGGAGTCAAAACTGCTTGCAACTTCTTCAAGGGCAATCTTTAATATTTGGATTGAAGTTGTTATTACTTATTTACTTCCTAGAGGTTTGCCACGTAATCTTATTTGAAGAAAGAGTAAAGTAAAAGAAAAACTAAGAACAAAAAGGAGGTGCATCATAGTTGCTCCCAACATCAATAGGATACAAATTCACTTCGTGCCCTTAACCGATTGACCAAAATTTCGGATAATTTCATTAGGGGCAGACTAAGCTAATATAAATAGTTTTGTGGGAGTCAGGGATAGAGCTGGGCCAGCCAACGCCGCCTAGGGACACTCCATGAGCCGACTGTGCAGGCTAGACTGGAGACCTTCATGCTACAATGTGGAAAAAATGGGCTAACGACTAGGGCTTGGGCTCTAGTGGCCCTACCCTTTCCTCTGCTACCGGTGGGAGTAAAACAAGCTAAAATTTTGTTCAGATGGTAAAGTGAATAATAGATTGTATGGGTAGTAAAGTGAACAATCTAATTGTATGAGTAGTAAAGTGAACCTTTTTTATCACCAAGGGTCAATGGAGATAAGTGATTCTTTATATATAGGGTACGTTTAGGGGTGGTAAAGGTCCAACAAATTCATCATAAAAATTTTAAGGTTCTATTCGGCTCAAAAAGGGCTGGGCTGAGTTGGATTGTGAATCTTGTATCACGATCCATTTAACACCCCTAGGTACGATATGTGATAGCTTGTATCATGAGCAATCCAATATATCCCAAAAAGACAAAATATAGAAAAGAAATATATTAATGGATCCAAACAAATCTTATGTTACTATAACAGTCAGGTCAAGATCCCAACACACATACCCAACTGAACCCCTCAAAAAAAAAAACCCAACTGAAGGATCTTTCCATTAGTTAGGTTATCTGTCGTGATCTTCCTCGCCTCCAGCACGCCGCGTCGCCGCCTCTTCTTTCCTCTCTAATCTCAACTCCGCCGTTCGTACCCAGCACATGTACTACGATCAATGGCGTTGGTCCCCAGCATCACGCCGCTGAACGGCGACGTCAGCTACCTCCGGTGGAAGGAGTCGATGCTCCTGCTCCTCAACACCGCCGGCGTCGCCCACGTGCTCTCCGAGGACCCGCCGCCGCCGGGCTCCGGCGAGGCGGCCAGGAAATGGGTGCGCGACGACGCGGTGTGCCGCGGCCACATCCTCGCGGCGCTCTCCGACGCCGTCTTCCCCGACTACGTCCGCCACGGCACCGGCAGGGCGGTGTGGCGGGCCTTGGCGCGCACCTACGACGTCGGCGCGGCCTCCGTCTCGTGGCGCAAGTTCACCGAGTTCGAGTTCAGGCTCGACGGCGGCGGCGCCCCGTCGTTCCTGGAGCAGCTCGCGCACGCGGAGGCGCTGGGCGTCGCCGGGCAGCCCTCGCACCGGGACCTCGTGGACCGCACGCTGGGCCAGAAGCTCCCGCCGGACGTGGCGAGCCGCGCCATGGTGGTCCTGGGCGACGGGAGCGTAAGCGTGAGCATGGACAAGGCCTGGGAGGTTGCTCGGATCCGGGAGAGGAACCGCATCTCCGAGGACGAGCTCAACGTGCGGGCGGCGATGGCGGAGGATGAAGAGAAGGGCTTGGTCTGCTGCAACTTCGGCAATACAGGTACAGGATTCAGTGCCAGAAACAGCAGGGCTTGATCATGGCGTCCGAGCTGCTGCCTGATAACTGAATCCTTTGGTGCTGCTGCTAGTGGTATTTAGGTGCCTAAATAAATTCTCTATATATGTTCTGATGAAATTGGGGTCGCGAGTCACATTCAAGAAGACGGATTATTCATCAATGTTTGTTGCTTTCGAAATTCGAATAACCATCAAGGTGTGTTGAAGAAGTTGTCCCGGAATCTTTACATTGTTGCTACGAACATGGTCCCTTTAGCTAAAGATGAAACTTTTATGAATTAATTGGGTGTGTTGATAAATCTTTACATTGTCGCTACGAACTTTTATGTGTGTTGATAAATTTATCATTCAACTGGAAATATTTTGTGAAGCAATATAGAAGAAACTGAACAGAATTGAACAATATTATACTGATGCACCATTTTATATTTGGTAATGACTTCCCTCCAACCGGCCGTAATTTTATCCTTACATATGCACATTTTTCCCACCAGACCACGTGATCGGACAGCCGCTCAAATGGAGTCACATGCAAGCAATTAGAACTTTAAAAAGTTGTAGTTCATAAATCGTCTATCAAATTTAAATTCTGATTGGACAACTGTATCTCTTTCGACGAGACCTTCAAAATAAGACCCCACTTGCATATATTTTGACAATATTTTCAAAAATACATAAATTGCTTTATGTAGATTGAAAAATACTAAAATGAATTACTTAAAATGCTCGATTGATCCGCTAAAGTTGCCTATCATTGATGATGTAATAGATATTTTTCTACCCAACAAAGTCGATTACCCTTATCCGCTAATCACACCAACCAACCTATCTTCACAATATCAACACCAATATCCACTTAACTGAACTTAGGCATATGAAATAACATTTCATAATTTTATAAGCGACTTTTGCAAAAGTTATAAGCAAATTAGAATACACTAAAAGTATTTTTTCTCTCAAAAAAATATATCACTAAAATATAGTGATGTGAGATCTTATTTTGAAGCTTTTATTGAAACAAGCGCAACGGTGCAACTGGATTTTAATTTCGATGCTCAACTTTGAAACTACGGTCTTTTCTATTTTGAAATTATGTGCATACAAAGACCTATCCATTCTTTTTTCTTCCCTCACATATGCATGCATGCACGTGACTTTTTTTTTCTTCTTTCTATGTCCGTCCACCCACATGCATGCAGGTACCTTATTTTTTCCTTACTAAAAATGACGGCCGTACGGATAGTTTAAAATACGCCCGACCGTAAATTAGTTGTATCCTTTATATTTACTATAATACCTTCAGTATTCTTTGTGTGGCTATGATGCATAGTATAATATTGAATTTTTACTACTTAAGTCGAGCAAGTACAATAAAATTATATCACTTGGCTATAATAATAACCCGGTTTATATAGTGTAAAATCTATACTCTATAGTCGATGGACAAGCCTCCTCTGCAGAATAAGAGAACACATCCCATCGACGTGTGGGCTCTACTACGATGGGCCCACATGTCAATAGGAGCGAATTCCTCTGCAGTACCCTGATGGACTGCTGATGAACCGTATCCATAGTTGATAGTAGTAGATATACAAGTAGGTAGAGAGAGAAAAGTAACCACTATGTAACATATATTTATTTTTATTGAACTGCCACATGAATAGTGGAAGTTTCGTATCTCCATCCATATCCAATACCATTTTAATGCTCAACTACAGTCTAACACGGCATAGTATGTTCTTGGAGCAACCAAGCAAGTGAAATTGTCATAAACGATCAACATGGAAAACATCTTCTCGACTTATTACACCACACCAAAAATCATGAGGAATCACGAAATACACCTGGCTGGAGAAGCCTCACTTGACTTCTCGTCACCAAGTTCACTGGATGCCGGCGTAGTCCGTGGGTCCATAGGGCTGCAGCCACTCGGCGAGGAGCCCTCCCCCCTTCTTCCTCCTGGGGCTGTACCCCATGTCCCGGCACAGCTGGTCGTGGTACCACGTCGGGACGGTGGCGATGCACGACTTGAGGAAGAAGCCCCCGCTGCCCCGCTTGGCCCACCGCCCCCACTGCTCCCACTCCGCCACGCTCCGCTCCATGACCGCGACGCCGGGAAGGCGCACCGCGCCGTCGAGCAGGTGCGCCACCCACTTGGCCATCATCTCGTAGGGGTAGATGCTCGCCGCGCTCTCCGCGTGCCCGACCACCGCCATCTGCGGTATCCGGGGGTGCACGCAGTGCCTGTCCATGGAGATCGACCACTCAGTCAGCGCCGCCGCGCCGGCCCAGCAGCGATGTAACAATGCAAGAAGGCATGCAAAAGGAAGGAGAAGTGATGATGATCACCTGTATAGAAGAAGCATGGTGTCCGAAGGCCCTGACCCGATGATCTCGCGGAACCGGGGCGACACGAACACGCGGCGCAGCAGCCGGTCGGCGTCGAAGCCGGTGGCGAGGATGACGACGTCGGCGCCGACGCGCTCGCCGGTGCCGTCCAGCACCAGGCCGTCGGCGCAGAATCTGAATGAGCCGCACCTCTTGATCCGGACGCTGCCTTCGTCCACCATGTCGTAGAATCCCTCAGGCAGGGTGCCTAGCCGCCAGCCTAGGATCGACTGCGAGAAGCTGCATTCCGGCGCCGTCCCATGCTTCTTGAACGGGATGAGCATCTTGAGGTATGCTTCAGCCAGCGTTGCTGTCAGCCATCTATGTAAGCTCAAGATGCCATGCGGGCAATGGTTAGACCTCATTCGGAGCCTAGCTAGGAATCTTGCAGAAATTCTGTTATAATCAGTTGTATCTCTGCTACTTTCTGATGGAATGTAAAAAGCTAAGGCTCATACAGTCAGCAGTGCTACAAAAATAGCAAGAACTGAAATCCATTGTTCCTCTTTTGGTCTGGTAATGAGATGCATGGTGCTCAAGTCATACCAGTGGAGTCAGCATTGTGGCGAGAAGGAACAGAAGAAATCCTTCTCCTGGTTTGTGAACCATCAGCTCGGACAGTCGAGTCATGGCAAGCTTTCCGAAACTGACGCCGCCCCAGATAAGCTTGCTATCCACCATCCATTGGGCGCTTCTGTAAATCATTGTGCATGGGTACTTGGTACCTGATAGCCAATCCATGATGACCATAAGGTCGATGCAAGTTAGGTGTTGAAGTTAAACTCATTTCTTTAGTAATGAAGATAATTATTTAATAGAGTTGTTGGAAAGGATCGATGGTCCAAAAGGAGGAATATTAAGTTAAGACTTTTCAATCTTTTAAAATATGGAAACCATAGTCTAAAATTCTAGGAAATCTTAGCCGAAAATTCTACATGTGCTTCAATGTTCAAGAATTTCCAATAATAGGCTAGAAGTATAATGGTACTGGTTGGAACATTGACTTCCATGGCCTTTTTAATGTAGTCAATGTTCTTATCCTTTTAGTCTATGGCTGCTACATTAGGTATGATAAGGAAAGGCCATGGTATTCTTCAGCTGTTTTAAATAAAAAAGGCCGTGGTACTCCAATTTTGCAGAAAGAAAGCAGGTACAGTTTTAAATAAAAAAGTCAACCGTTTCTTGTCCTCACCGTTGGCTTCGGCACAGTGTGCGACGGTATCCAGGCCTGACTTGCCGGAGCCGACCACGACGACACGCTTGCCCCTGATCAGCTCGTCGGCCTCCGCGTGCGCCATGCGCGAGTAGTCCATGGAGTGGAGCACTTGGCCATGGAACACTTCGGGCCCTCTTCCCTGTGGAAATTTAGGAACCTTGGCGACGCCGTACCTCCCGACGCAGAGGACGAGGAAATCGAACTCGTATGTCTGTGATCGAAAAAGACACGGGTGCCCAATGCAATTTAGCTAGAATTTTAGTTGCTGCCAAATTTTACCTGAATTGGGTCCAGCCATATATACCTGAGTGCCCTCCGATCCGGCATGCCGCACGGTGAGCCGCCACTCGCCGGTGCCGTCGCCGAACGCTTCGCCATTCCCGGACCACCGCTCCCAGGCCGCCACCTCCCGCTCCGGCGGCCCGACGTACTCGGCGGCGAGCACCGTGCTGCCGAACCTGACGCGCTCGAGGACGCGGAACCGCCGCGCGTACGCGGTCATGTACGCCGCGACGTGGTCGTGGCGCGGGAACTCCTCGGGCGCCGTCGTCCCAACCGGCCACGGGAAGTCGGAGAACCGGAACGTGCTCGCCGGCGTCTGCAGCCTCGTGGAGGACAGCGTCCGCGCCCACACGCCGCTGACGGCGGCGCCGGACTCGAAGACGACCGGCCGGAAGCCCCTGGCCAGCGCGTGCTTGCACGCCGCCAGGCCGCTTGGGCCGGCTCCGACGATCGCCACGCGCTTCTTCTTCACGTCCATTAGCTACCGGTACAATATGTGCTTTTTATTTGGAAGGAGGTTATATGGTAACGTTTTGTCATGTAACATGTATTAATAGAGCCGACGTCGCCACATATATTTTTCTAAAGCACTCGCTCGTACCGGTAGGCGCACCTACCGCTATAATTAGGTGTGTTTGATAACCCCGAACTACACTTTAATCCTTTCACATCAAATTGTAGAACACTAGATACGGATATTAAATATAGGTTAATTACAAAATCAATAGTATAAATGGAGAAAATTCGTGAGATAAATTCATTAAACCTAATTAGTCCATAATTTGACGAACATATGCTAATGATGGATTAATTAGGTTTAATAGATTCATCTTATAAATTAGTCTTTATTTATATAATTATTTTTATAGTTAAATTATATTTAGTCACTTTAATTGGTATTCAAATATTTGATATGATCTGAACTGAAAATTAGTCCTTAATCCAAACAGCCCCTTACTCCGTACTACTTAGTGTGTGTATATATATATTAAGATTACTTAGTATATGTATATACTAATACTACTTAGACCGGGCAATCATAAATTAACGAAGCCGCCATGGATACTTTAATCACCTACCCTACCGCTGAGAAAATAGTTAGTTGTGATACATCGGCCGATCTAAGTCGCCATGAATGCTTTGATATTGATTGACACACGATCGACTAAATTTTTTTATTATCCGACTTTTTACCATAATTAACAATTCGGCAATATATATACATGTTTTTGTACTTCCTCTAGTCACAAATGTTTGAACAGTGCCATTAATCGACGAGAAGTAGCTTTGGTACTTACTTTTTTCTATTGAAAAGTTTTTATGAAATCAATACCACTTTACTTGGAATTTACATGCCAACGCGGTAACTCACTACGAAACAGTGTTGCAAAGGAACTGTAGCGACTTTATGTCCGCCTGTGCCGTGATTTACTTTACTTGGAATTTTTATAGTATCACCGGAGTGATTTGAACACAGCACACTGTGTCGGCATGTCGCGTGTCGTGAGTGCTGTAGTTGAACACTAGTGACAGCTCGCAACCTATGATACTGCTCACGTCGTTTTCAAACAGTAGCTTACTATTCTTGATTTTTTCCCACAAATCTGCTGTTCATGGGCTGCGGCTCTATAACAATGTATTTGATTTTTTTACTGTTCGGTGATACTATAAAAATTAGGCAAAATAGCCGAATTCGTCCCTGAACTATCGGGATTGGCGCAATTTCAACCTTCAACTACAAAAAGATCTAATTCAGTTATTGAACTATCCAAATCGGACAAATTTTATCTATTCGCTGACGTGGCACACCACGTTGGCTCGCCTCGTCAAATATTGATGCACTTGGAGTGGAATAGAATTCTCATATCTTAAAAATTGTGAGCAACGCCTCTCCTCCAAGCCATGATCGCGTAAGAACATACCTCCTCTCTATTTATGGACGGCGAAGATGATCATTTTATAGGGTGGGACCACTACTACCGGTTTGTGGATTAAATTTGTAGTGATGCACAAATGCCATTACCGGCATGTGCCACAAACCCGGTGTGACTGTGCGATAATCAACTGTAGCTATAAAGTGCTAGTGTTTCTGGATGTATAGCTCGATGTTCAAATCACAAATCGGTTGTGATTCTACCTTGAGGAAGCACTCAATATGAGTTAGCAATCAGAGGATCGATAGCATCGCTACTCATTCTTGGCCACTCAATATTGGGCGTGTTTGTTTCAGCTTGTGGACTATTTTCAAAGTTCAATTTTGGAAACTCCAAAAGTTAGATGACTCCTAAAATCTAGGATTGAGAACCAACTGATTCTGGATTCTCGATTCTTGATTCTGGGAGTCACCTAAAATTTTAATTTTTCAAAATTGAGCTTTCAAAATCAGCCAGAAGCTATAACAAACAGGCTGCTATTGATCTTTGCTTGCAAGTAAAGAAGGGTTAGCATGATGCTATAACTACAGGTTTCTATGCGATCGGGGGTGACGATATGGCAGGAATAAAGCCATGTTGTGTCGTGGTAGCCTTGAGCTAGTTCGGATCCTAAAATACATCCTTCAGAAGTAAACTAGATTTTTCTTTTTAATCACACTGTGGCTCACAGGTCACGTGTCATCAACCATGCTTAAGTGCTTGTCCACTTATTAGTCTAAGGATGCAGCGGTACAATCCTATAGAACAGACCGCGAACCCCTCTGTGTCGCCTCGCAGTGCGACGGGAGGGGCGACCACCACCGCCACCTAGAGCCCCCCGTGCGAAGCCCACCCCTAGTCGCCGCCGCCGCCGAACGGCTAGCGGCGGTGGCGCCGAAACCGATGCTCGCTCGCACCACTGCTCCCCTCATTTTCCTTCTTCTCCCGCTGAATACCCCTTCTCAGTTCAAGCTACAAATGAACCTTGCAATGGAGGGGTGCCCTCTGTGCAATCCTCCATCACCGAATCTAGCCTCACGAGGCCCGGATCTGACCCATGATGGGCGGGGCAGCCACATCTCGATCTGTGATGGGGCACAAAATAGCCAAGTGTTGTGCCTTACGACGGCGGTGGGCGTCGGCAGCTCGTGCCAGCATCTCCACGACCCGATCTAGTGGCTCCCTAGTGGGGGGTAGCCAGCTCGACGTGACCTTGGGCACTGCCGTTTCAAGCTCCCATGTGTGGATCAACTGCAAGCTCCTGCAACACAATGATGGTGGCTTCTCGATTCGGACGGGTCGGCGACACTCGGATCTAATGTGTCCTATCAATCACTGGCTGGTCATCTCCTTGCAGGTCGACAAGGTTTAGCCTTTCCGCTCACCGGTGGCTGGACCTGTTAGCGCGTGGTGACGGGTCCGAGCCTTTGGAGCGGGTGTTGATATTTTTTAGGAAATTAAATCCGCAAGCGCATGGATACCGTTGTAGCTTTCACCTAGAAGTATTCCAAGGGTATCGTATCCACTGACGAACGTGTGTACTTTCTCTACGGTTCAGGTTCGTCCAAGGACACCACACCCGCTAGAGGTGAGGGTAGAGAGGTTTCGTAAGGCTAGGTTTCAGAGATAAGATAGAACTGTACTAATTGCTTGCTTCGGGCTACTAGCTTCCCACATAATAAAACTGGTGAGCTCTAGTAATACGGTACTAGGATATACCCGAACGGGGAGGATTCTGCTGGATAGACAGGGCTGTCACCACCTACCTACCTCATCTAACTATGCGATATAACACAACCAACCGGTAAGTCTAGTCTAGATACCACGTCTACACTATTCCTTACTAACTCTAGAATCATTTCTATTCTAGAGGCATCCACTACACTAGCGAACTATTGATCCGGCAAATAACTAAGGGAGACTAGCTCTACACTTAACTAAGAAACTAAAGCACAGAAGAAGTCACGAACACTTACTATGATTGATAAGCATCCGTCGAGGTACAAGCTGAAGAAGAGCGCCGGTGTGCACACCGGCTCCTCCCCGACTCCCCCTCACTCTCTCCCTAACTCCTAAGCACTACCTAGGCAGCACTAAGCCTCTAAAGAGAAGCTCTAAACTCTAAAGTGCGAGAGGATGGAGAGGTGAGTTGTGTCCTCTTTAGAACCCCTCCCCTTGTATTTATAGAGGTGAACCAGGGTGCTCTCGGCCGGCAATTGTGGGGACTCACGCCGAACCACCTTTGGGAAGAGCTGAGGAGCCGCAACGTGGAAGATTTAAGTCAGTGGAGCTGGTGGTAGGTCGGCCGACCCAAGTCTGGCTCCAACCTGGCTCAGCTTCGGTCAGGTGGCTGGCAAGTGGGCCCTTTGGTCCTGAGCAGGTGAGTTGGCGCTGTCCTTAGTCGGTTGCATGCCCATGTGGGCCCTTCAATCCGTGTGACGCGGAACGGTCCGCTCTGATTGGTCGGAGGGGTGTTGCCTTGGATTAAGAGTGTGTTGCCATGCTCTTGAGGTGTGTTTCCTGCTTTGCTCGAGCTGCATACACATATTCAACCACACATATGGAATTTAGTAAATAAACACCTACTCCTTGTTGGTCGGCGCACCCGGATCTGTTGGCGTCTTGCGGCATGAATCCTGGAGCTTGTTTTACCTGCATTTTCTGTCCAAATCCCTACATTGCAAAATCTCCAAGGAAAATGTGGAAATGATATTATTTGGGTTAAATAGGCAGGTTAAGCATGGTAGTCATCCCACTTTCGGGGTCAAATTGATGCTCAAAATTGGTCCGTAGCGAGCGTCAACAAGATCCTCCACACTTCCTCTTTGCTCGTCCTCGAGCAAAGCTTAGAACTAAGGTGGAACACCACTTCCTTTTGATATGATACCTGCATATAAATTATTCCAAACTTCACCCTTACCTGTGAATCTTGATGTGTCTACCATAATAGTTTGGGAAATTGAAGAGTAGAACGGCATTGATTTGAGTCTCCTCCACTTCTCTGCTGTATGACTGGGGTTTGAAAGATTTCTTTTTGAAAAGACCTACCATAGCTTTACTCCTCCATAGGATCTCTTAAGTCACTCAGTGTGTATATATCCTTACCAAGGCATTGCCTCTTTTCAGCCTACTTCTTAAGATAGCTTATGTGGAGCTCATGGTAGGAGATTGGAAGCATGCACTTGTTTCACATATATTGCAAAATTAAAGATTAGATCTATGGAGATGACACATCATACAAGCTGATCAAGATCGTGCGAGTGTATCGATAGTGGATGATGAAAAATAAAAGACTCCTTTTATGAAACTCTCTCTCCTTTATTTAGAAGTCTTGAGGACATGGCTATATAACTCTTTTTTTTTCTTGGACCTTCACGTGTCCAATTTTCTTTTTTTTTTCTCTAAACTTGGACCTTCATGTGTCCAGATTTTCTTTCTTTCTTTTTTTTTCTCTCTTTTTTCCATATGGCCCATGCCTCTTTCAAGGAGTATTGGAGAGAGATCATTATACATGGAGTTTTATTTTATGGATGGATGGAATAAAATGGAGTGGCTAACTTTCAGTGTAGAAGTTTAGCATGTGGAGTGTGCGTGATCTTGATCAAGCAAATATGAAATGACATCTCACTAGGGACACAAAATTTGATGAAGCTCAAAGTGACAACAAGACACATATGTAAATGGTTTCATTCATGAAGATCCACATATGGCTTTAGTAGGACAAACACGAGGAGTTTGTAAAGCTATGAAGGGGTTGTCTTTAAAATAAAATTCCCAGACATAAAAGCAGAGAAAGCAAGGATTCCTTCATCAAACCATATCTCACTTTGCAACAACTTAACAATTATGAGTTCCCTAAGATATGATTCACAAGCTCAAGTTTAGCAGAGAATAAAATATATGCAAGCCAATCAAACTTGAAGTATGTGACCAGTGAGCACCACCGAGTTTAATTTTAGTGATTAGCAAAGAATTTTATTTAAACTCATGAATCAGGGAGATTTGAGCGGTAGAATGCACAAACCATCACGATGTGTTCTAGGCTTTTTGCATGCTGGTTCTTTCGGTCTTGTGCATCTGTTTGTGGGAGATCTCGATTGTATATGTGTCAAAACTCCGAGAGATCTCCCCCACACTTGTTCTTGTACCTGGTGCTTATTCAAAAACAAAAAGGGTGGAAACAAAATAATGGCTCGACCGGTTTTAAGAACCAAGGAGCCCTAACATCAATCAAACTTGACACCATGTCTAGTTTGATTGAAGGAGACTTTTCAATCTAAGCACCACACTTAATTTAGAAAGCCTATGAACATATACTGCAGCATATATTCAAACCAGAGCAGACGAGCAAAGAAAAAGGGAGCATGAAAGCATGATCAAGCTTTATTCAAAGAGGGAAAAACATGAGCTTGAAACTGGCGATCCTTGAGCTACCTCCCGGTAGGGCTTTGTTTAGAGTCAAAAGCAGGACATATCTGGAGGTGCTTACCTTGACGTTTTGTTGAAGAACTCAGAACTGCCGCCGTGGTAACTCCTCTCTTTTTTTTCTTCTTTTTTTTTCTCCCCCACACTTGGAGTTTGCATTGCTGGGCAACACAACTCAAGTGTGTGGAGTTCGAGATTCCCTTCAAAGTCGTCCCTTCACCAAGAATTACCATGGTGTTGTAGTCGGTGTAGCTCTCATATTCTTAGGCATCACTTGTCCTTTGTTCTTTTTAATCTCCACCTGAAATGGTTAGTGACCAAAAATACCGTAAAGGAAAGCTTATCCTAGAACATGCTTTTGCTTTTTATTGAAGGGAAATAAAATGATAATCTGGGTTATCTCCCGGCAGTGCTTTGTTTATGGTCAAAAGCTTGACCATCGGAACTTCCTCTTGCAGCTATCATTGGTGATGTCGTTCCCTTCTCACCACCAATTGTTGATATTTCATGATGCTTTAGCTACAAGGTTAGTGCCACAGAGCATCCACGGAATTTGCAATGCTTATGATAAACATATGCATCTACAACCAACCTTCTGAAGATTTTGCAAAAGAGGATCTTAAGGTGGTTGTAGTCCTCATGCGTTCTTGGTGCACAAAACATGCTTAACTCTGGAGAGTTATTGAATGAGCATGGTTCTTGGGGTAATTCAAGAATAAAGTTCCCATGCTCATCTATGGAATCCTTCGTTTCGGACTCCAGAGTTGACGCCTCACAAAATTCCATGAAAGATCAAAGTTGTATCTCGAGCGTGGTCGAGAACAACGTACTCCGGCCCAGCGGGAAGAGGCTCTAACTCGATTGAGGGTGATGATGATCGTTTGTCTTCACAAAGGTGAAGAATTTCTTCCGAATCGTACTCTTTGGAAGTTGCGGATTTTGCAACCTCAAAGAGAACGGGTTCGGATGATACAAACGGAGATGTATGCATCATTCTCTCGAGTGTGTTTTGCTTGGGAAGAGGCTTCACGATAGGGTTTTCTAAACAGAAGGTAGTGATGGCAAAAGCGGATTTCCTAAACTTTTCATCTAGGCTCCCTTGAGATGAATCAAGAAGTTTTTCTAAAGGGTAGCCTAAGAGAAGATCAAAATCGATGGCACTACAGATGTGGAAATCTAAACGCACCACAATTTTATCTATGGTGATTGGCACGTCCCTTGCGATCCCCCGACATTCAAAGAAGTGTCCTGAGGGACTTCTGAAATATTTGTCGGTCGGGGCTAGAGGCTTGTTACCCACAAGAGTGTCAACGAGATATTCGGATATGATGCAAGCCTCGGCAAAAGGGTCATGAAGGGCTTCTATGACATTTCCTTTCATAGAACAAGGGATGGTTGTGGAAGTTGAGCTAATCCGAATTGCTTCAGAAGTACGCATTGCCTCCCTCGACCAATCCATTGTGGTTGCGTGGTGGAAAGCTTCATCGAGGGTCTCATAGAGACACAATGATGTTGTAGGCTTCTCGTGCCTAAGCTGATTCGAGGTGTTTCCAAGATCTTCAAAGAGATTCTCCTCGAATTCACGCTTGAATTCCAAAGGTAGAAGATCTTCTACCTCGGGTATTTTGGATTCAGGTTCAAGAGAGGATGCCGGAGTCGAATCTAGAGGTTGGGCTTCTAAGGGCTCGGATTCGGCTACCATGGCTCCCTCGTGTGGTACCTTTTGTTCTTCCTGAGGTGGGTCTCGGTCGGAGATGAAGGAAGTCCTTTCTAGGATTTTGTTGAGAATCTCTATTCCTTCGGCTGGGGTCTTGTGAGAAAATGAAGCTCCGGCTGTATTGTCGAGGTACTGTGCATCATCCTTGTTCAGTCCCGTGTACAAATGTTGAAGCAACAGATGGTCGGGTAAAGACAAATCAGGACCGGATTGAGCTAAAAGCGTCATTCTTGCCCAAGCTGCAACAATGGATTCCTTCTCCTTCTGACGGAAAGTCAGAATCTCTGCTCGTAAGGCACAGATACGAGAGAGAGGAAAGAATGCGAGACAGAAACGATCTCGTAAATTCTTCCAGTCTCCATTCGCAAGTCTTATGTGTCATGCCTGAGATCTTCAGACATGAACACACTAGCTCGAATTCGCGCAGATGATGGTAAGGATGTTCATCACACCATCCAGAGAAGGTACTTTCCTGAACCTTGTCTATGAATCTGGAGCTAATTTCGTAACCAGGTGAAAGAATTGGATCAGAAGATGATGCTGGTTCACAAAATTCGCTCTTGGGTGCGGAGAGCTGAAGAATGGATGGCTGCTCCATGGGTAGTGGGGGTAAGCGTAGAATGAAAGAAATAAAAAAGGTACGAGGGCGAACTAGGTCCGAAGAGAATATAGCAACCGTTCCCCGGAAACGGCGCCAAAAAGCTTGTTGATGTTTTCTAGCGTCACAAAATTAAATCCGCAAGCGCACGGATACCGTTGTAGCTTTCACCCAGGAGTATTCTAAGGGTATCGTATCCACTTAGGAACGTGTGTACTTTCTCTACGGTTCAGGTTCGTCCAAGGACACCACACCCGCTAGAGGTGAGGGTAGATAGGTTTCGTAAGGCTAGATGTCAGAGATAAGATAGAACTGTCCTAGCTGCTTGCTTCGGGCTACTAGCTTCCCACAGAATAAAACTGGTGAGCTCTAGTGATACGGCACTGGGATATACCCGAACGGGGAGGATTCCGCTGGATAGACAGGGCTGTCACCACCTGCTACCAACCTCATCTAACCATGGGATATACCACAACCAACAAGTAAGTCTAGTCTAGACACCGCGTCTACACTATTCCGTACTAACTCTAGAATCGTTCCTATTTTAGATGCATCCACTACACTAGCGAACTATTAATCTGGCAAACAACTAGGGGAGACTAGCTCTACACTTAACTAAGAAACTAAAGCACAGAAGAAGTCACGAACACTTACTGTGATTGATAAGCATCCGTCGAGGTACAAGCTGGAGAAGAGCGCCAGTGTGCACACCGGCTCCTCCCCGACTCCTCCTCATTCTCTCCCTAACTCCTAAGCACTACCTAGGCAGCACTAAGCCTCTAAAGAGAAGCTCCAAACTCCAAAAGTGAGAGAGGATGGAGAGGTGAGTTGTGTCCTCTTAGAAGCCCCTCCCCTTGTATTTATAGAGGTGAACCAGGGTGCTCTTGGCCGGCAATTGAGGGGACTCATGCAGAACCGCCTTTGGGAAGAGCTGAGGAGCCGCAACGTGGAAGATTTAAGTCGGTGGAGCTGGTGGTAGGTCGGCCGACCCAAGTCTGGCTCCAACCGGGCTCAACTTCGTTCAGGTGGCTGGTAAGTGGGCCCTCTTGTCCTGAGCAGGTGAGTTGGCGCTGTCCTAAGTCGGTTGCATGCCCATGTGGGCCCTTCAATCCGTGTGACGCCGAACGGTGCGCTCTGATTGGTCGGAGGGGTGTTGCCTTGGATTGAGAGTGTGTTGCCATGCTCTTGAGGTGTGTTTCCTCCTTTGCTCGAGCTGCATACACATATTCAACCACACATATGGAATTTGGTAAATAAACACCTACTCCTTGTTGGTCGGCGCGCCCCGATCTGTTGGCGTCTTGCGGCATGAATCCTGGAGCTTGTTTTACCTGCATTTTTTTGCCCAAATCCCTACATTGCAAAATCTCCAAGGGAAATATGAAAATGATATTATTTGGGTTAAATACGCAGGTTAAGCATGGTAGTCATCCCACTTTCCGGGTCAAATTTACGCTCAAAATTGGTCCGTAGCGAGCGTCAACAGCGGGCCACCACCCACCATGGCCTCGTTGCCCTGGTTGTGATGCTGCTCAAGGGTAGGCACTATACATCAATCCTAGGTGCCATCGTGCTTCTCGCCAGTGGCTACTGTAATGACGGTGTCATGCTGCAGGCACAAGATTCGGCATTGATGTGTCCATAACACTACAACATTGGTAGATGTAAGGAACATGGTCCTATTTGACCATAATTGTGATTTTGGTGATTGAGTGACAACATAGTCAATGGGACTAACAAGTTTGTAAGAATATGTTTGTAGAATTTCTAGGTACCGTGGATGGAGTCCAAACCATATTTAAGGTACCCAAATCGTCTCCAAGATACCGAAATCGCAGTAAAACCGCAGAGATGGTTTGGATAAGGTTCAGCTGGAAATAGGCGACCGTATGAACCGATGCCTAATAGTTTCAATGCGTTGGTGCAATATGCTTAAACTCTGACAATCAAGTCTTCACACTACTAGGAATCGGCGTATCCGTGATGAAATTCCGCGTGACGTTTCCAACTTCGTCACAGCACATGCCCCTTTTATGATGAAACTCGAGTTTCGTCACATTTCATCGGCGGCAGCCCTCAGCCCCTACTGAACTGTGACGAAAGTAAAACACGCGTCACAGAACAACATGTCGTATCGTCACAGAAGGGGTGCTCTTCGGTGGCAGCCTTCAGCCCCCACTGTACTATGACGAAAATAAAACGCGTGTCACAAAACAACACATCCGGGTTCATCACTGAAGCCGTGAGCCACATATAGCGTCATTTGTGATTATTATGAAGCGTTAATTTAAAATATAAGTCAAACAACCTGTCAGAGCTAAAATGAAAAAATAAAGAAAAACCACTACAATGCACCACTATTTGTCATTGTTACGAAGCGTTAATATATATAAGTCAAATGACCTGCCAGAGCTAAAATGAAAAAAATAAAGAAAAATATGGTGCAAGAGTATTCGAACCATGACCTCTATATTATAGAACAAGGGTCTTACCACTATGCTGTACCACCATTTATGTTTATTATGAAGCGTTAATATACAAATACTAAGTCGCACAACCTGCTAGAGATAAAATGCAAAGTATTTATCCCAAAAAGTGCAGCAAGGAGGTTTCAAACCCTGGACCTATGGGTTTGAGTGGGGCACATCTACCACCGGACCACCTCTTGGGTTGTGCCAAGTTTTGTTATTTAATTTTAGTTAAACATTACAAAGCATGTAGTAGCTCTCCCCTTCCACCCCAGTCTTGGGCCGAGCCCAGCTCCCCTTGTCATGGGCCGAGCCCAGCTAAAATGCTGAAGCACCCTATCATCTGTGCTGGAAAAAATGAAGAACAAATATATAGTTCATCTTTATCTTTTTAATCCAAAATTAAAATTTGTATTTAGTATTTATCCCTCATATGAATTCCAAATTTGATGATTCTTTTTTCTAACTTTTTCTAAAATCATGATCTTTAATTTAATGGTATTTGTTTGTATGTTAATTGCTATTTCTTGGATCTTTCCATATGGCTTGTTTTTCCGAAGTAAATTGAAAGTTGAAAAATATGTTTTTTTCCATAGCAATTGCTAATGTAACTTGAGTTATAAGAACTAAGCTTATGTCTAAATTTGAGGTGTATACGAGTTCAAAAATATTATGAGTTACTCAAATCTCAAAGTTTCACTTGAGTTATAAGAAACTATGTGAGAGATGTATCCTTTTGTGAACAAAGTATGGTCCAACTTTAGTAAAACTATTTAAGTTTTTTATGACAAGCTTATGGACCAAAAATATGTTATCATGTCAACTTTTAAAATTTTCTGACCAAATTTAGATATTATTGCAATTATTAGTGGTAATTTGAAGAAAGAAGTTCGAATTGTCCATCGAAGACAGTTGAATTTTTCATATATCTCCAAGCTATAGACTAGAATAGAATATATGAGCTTAAATATAATTTTTGTGCAATTTTTTGAATCTTATTACGTGCACATGTAGTTCAATTTTGAATTACTTTCAATTAGAACATAGAAAATCAATTAAATGATAACAAATAGTAAATCTCTTTAGAAATTAATAAAATTCCTATATGACAACTTAGATGTTGTCTATTACATTCTAAAAATATATTAATGTATTTAAGATAATATTTTTTATGTGGTACTTATAATAGTGTAATAAAATAAAAAAGAAAAATATTAAATAGAGAAAGAATGAATCAAATCCATTTTGACCCAAATGGCCTAACTATTTCTGGCCGTCCGTCACCGATCCGATGATCCTGGTCGTGCACTTGTGGTAAAAAATCAGCTGCCCACCCCAGAAATCCTAACTCTATCCACATCTCTTCCCCTATCTCTCTCTCCCTCTCCTCCACTCCTGAGATCCATCTGCAGTGGCGTGGGGCGGGCGCAGAGCGGAATCAAGGCAGGCGGCCGTGGCCGCGAAGTCGCGGCGGCGCTCGGCCTCGTTGGCCAGCACGATGGTGGTCGATGCCAGCCCTGCGATTCCCCGAGCCTGGCGTGGAGGCGGCGCGTAAAAAAGGACAGTTTCGTAGACTAGAGAGGAGGCCTGGTGCTACCACACCTTATTAGACCATTTTATTCCTATAACTGACTTCTGTCTTGCTGAGTTCCTGGTTATTTCACAAAATATCCTGCTTAGTTTTACCTATGACCAAGTGCCTTTCTAAATATCTTGCTCTTTCAGTTATGTTTGCCACTTTGTTTTAATTACCTGCACTGTTTCAGACATTGCGGAGCGGAGGAGCTTTGTTCAGACATACCTTACCTCCTCAGGTAATTGCAAAACAATTTGATGGTTTTGCACACTCATGCTATCCTATTGGAACATTTAAATTTCACTTGCACAGCATGGAAATATTGCGAGGACTCACTGTTTTTAAGAATTGAATATTGTATATGTTCATAAGGTCAAAAGCCATCAGATGAGGATGCATCCTATATACTAGGGGTGCTTGTTTGCCTTTTCCTCACACTTAAGTTCAGGCAACAAGTAGCAACAGGTATGGTTATGGTTGCTTCGTGTTTGCATGTTAACCTGAATATTGTTAATCTGGAAAGTGTTTTTAGACGAAACTGAACAAATTGTAGAATTGTAGCCTGCCTGAAATTGTTTAGCTAGAAAATGCTTCAGCTTGAGACATTTTGATTGGAGATTTTGTAATCTGAAATTTTTAACTTCAGCTTGGCCCTTTTTCAACGATGGAGAATTTTGATGTGAAGGTCTAGAGCCATTCAAACACTTTGTTGTCAGAACTGAAGGTACAACCATGCTCCCACAGTTTGGCAATTTTTTAAATTGGCCATTTTCGCATTGTGTAATTGGACAGTGAGCTGATTTCTTCTATCTTTGTGTTTGTCTTTACCACTTGAAGACATAAGCACTCTATGGGATGGATGTACGGCTTAATAAAAGCTGAGCCTGAGGGAAGAGCCTTTTTAAGCTTAATAAAAATATAGTAAATCATTACTATGAGATGTCCATTGTTGTCATTAAAAAATGGCTAAAGTTTAGTTTCATAGTTAATTTTATTACTTCTCTCAATATCTACTTGGTTATAACATGTCAAGAGTTTCATAGTTCCAACTACTTGGTTATAACAATATCTGCTGCTGCTGAATGTGCCAACCTATATGTGTGTTATTCTAGCCTAAGTGTTGTTTCAGGAATAATATTGAACGTAATAACATATGTGACTATATTTTTGAAGGCAACTAGATTAATGCATATAAAGATAAATTGTTTAACCCGTAGCAATGCACGGGCATAAATCTAGTTTGTGTAAAAATTGTTTATGCATAGTCCATTCAGTGAAAAGTTGTACTATAGTACTTCTATTATCTGCCGAAATAAAGATGCACACGTAGTTTCAATTGCAAATATCAAATGCTGATAATATTTTGTGACTTATGCTTTTTAGGTTGAGGACTAGATGCAAGAAGGAGCAAGCAGTTAGAAGAGATTGGTTGAGGATAAGATGCTAGGAACAAGCAGAAGCTAGAAGAGATAATAGTTTGGTGTTTTGTGTGCGTTGTACCAGATTTTGTAATTCTATATATGTTTGGTAGAATATATATAATTTGGGCTGCTAAAATAGTCTTGGGCCACATATCTATACAATTCGATTGGCCACTAAATTTATGGGCTATATGGAAATAAAATATTTAACATGGGCTGAGCCCATAAATAAATGGGCCTGCAATTAGGTTGCCACATCAGTATCCATGCTGGCCTAGTGGTGATGTGGCGGTTCATTCCGTGATGAATATTTATCTCACGTGGCGATGATTTGTGACGTTTATTTTCGTCACTAATTTTGGGCTTGGGCTGGGCTGGGCTGGGCTGGGCTAGTGGGCTTATGGCCACGTGAAGCTGATAGTTTTGTGACGTTTCGCAACTCATCACAGAAGCAAAATATGCTTCCATGATGAAAGTTTTTTCGTCACAGAAAAAAACAGTTTCGTGACGTTTTTTGGAAGTTCGTCACGGTAGACCTAATAGGACACGACTTCTAAGACGAACGCAAATTCATCACAAATTCGTCACGGAAAACCTTCTGTGACGTATTTCGCATTTACAGTGACGAAAATCATTCGTCACGGATGCGCCGATTTCTAGTAGTGTCAGCACCGGATTAACCGACGCCCTAGTTTTCAAAGCGTCAGTGCAATTGTCAGTGAAAATCAAGAAATCTCAATAGTACCGGATCATCCGACTAAAAGTCGGAGCAATTGCGGCAGAGAGCATGTTTTGGCTCCAGCAGGTTCACTTAGAGATGCCTTAAGGACAGGATGAACCGACACCAGGCATCGAATAAACCGACACCCGATCGGAGTGACCGCCGGTGTAATAATGCAAGCAAAAGTGGAGCTGACAGAGTCTAACGGCTACTATTTATACTCAGTGTGACCGGACGAACCGACACATGTGACCGGATCATCCAATGCTACGTACTTTTCTAGGAAAAAGTATGTAACGGCTAGTATGTGCGGGGGACGTGGAGACCCACATCTTTCGTGGAGAAGCTCCTTAGTGGAAAGCAGGATCAAGGTGACCGTGGTAACTTGACATAGCTTTGGTGGCGAATCAAGAAGAGTCCCGGAAGAGACTTGGTTGCCGAGAAGCAATACTCTTTGTGAGTGCTTCAACAACGTGGAGTAGGAGTGGCTTTGTGCCTAACCAAATCACGGGATAAATCTTCGTGTCAAGAGTTTGCTTCCCCTCATCCCCTTCCTTTAAGCTTCCGTATTCATACTTGCAACTTGTATGTCTTTACATTCTTAGTGTAGTATCTTGTTAGGATTGACTATAGGTTGCAAAACTTTTTAGGATGAGGTTTTCACACTAGAAGAACCCTAGTTTCACATCTGGATAGCATGTTTTAGTTTATGTTTTGTGCTAACTAGTTTGAGCCATAGGTTAAGATTTAAAATTTTTCTAATTCACCCCCTCCTCCTCTTAGGCTACGAGCACCGATTTCTTTCAGTAGATGGAGCTCTAAGTGAAAGCAATGCATGACTTCTTGCCGGTGCGGACGACGGCGATGTCCTGAACACCGCTCATCTTCTTCGAGGTGTCACAATGTGCGCTCCTCCTGCAACTATGAGAGACCTCCGGGTGAAAATCATGCTCCAGTTTTGCCAAGGGGCGACGGCGTCGTCCACGTCGCGTCCTACCTGTAGGTGTCGTCTAATGAAATCTCACGGTACTTGTAGCTACCAAACTCATGGGAAGCCATGGTGGTGCTTCAACCCTTGTGGTTTAGCCACATTTTGCCTTGGTGCTAGGGCAGGTGTCGTTATCTATGCTTGTGTCACTTATCTCGTCCTTGTGCTAAGATGAGGTGTTATTATCCATGGTTATGCCACAAAGTCCGTCCTTGTGATAAGATATGTGTTGGTGTTGGCTAAGATCTAATTTATTAGCTAGGTAGCCTATCACGGTTTTAGTACGGTTTTTCTAAATTAAGAGAGGATGTATGGTTTTTGTCTTATTTTTCCTAAGAATGAGACTGTTGATACGTGATCTGCCACACCCTTCAATACAATTCTAGTGGGATGCTCTCCCTCCCGACCCTTCAAAAAATTTTAGATTTTTCTTCTTAGAATCCTCGTGGCTTCGTGAGTAAGGATGGAAATGGATCGAATTCGCATGGAATCGGATCCGAATATCACTATTTATAACATTTTAATTCGAATACGGATACGGATTCAGATATTCTCGGATACGAATGCAAAACGGATACCTCGGATACGGATTCGCATTCGGATATTTACTCAACGTATAAGATAATATTTATCTATTTTCTTTATTGGTAGTTTTAGAATATAAAATCGTTACACATGTAGAAACTAAAGTTTAATAATATAACAAAGATAAATAGTTAAAAATAATATATTTATCAATAATATTTAATAAATAAATATATAAAAAATAAAACTAGAAATAAAATATATTTAAATAAATGTATAGAAATTTTTTATTAATATATAAATAAAAATTATAAAATTAGTTTCACATATAAATAGATAAAACAATAAAATATTTAAAAGTAAAATTAATCTTCTTATATTTTTATTATAAAAATTAATATAACATTGGTTATAGGAAATGGAGATGACTTTTAAGTAGTTTTAGTCAATACGGATACGGATAATGTCGGATATTGTATAATATGGATGTGGAATCGGATAGATAAAATCAATGGAAATCGGATTCGGATGTATCCACTTTGCTACCATATTAAATTCGAATATGAATACGGATATCCATATTGATGTTTAAACGGATATGGATATCGGATAATTCGGATATTTGCTATCCGTTTCCCATCCTTATTCGTGAGTATACGATGTCACTTTCATACAATCCTCGTGGTGCTTGGATTTCGCTTATTTAATACAGTGATTGTTCGCCGCATTATCGTGTCAAATTTCATAATACAGGCAAAACAATAAGATAATGCTGACCTTCACATTCTATTGTGCTAAACACCGAATCCGTGTTTGAAGAAATTATGATCACACGGGCGAGCGCACGCTGACGATGATCACCCCGAGATCTCTTCTTCACTGGATGCCGGCGTAGTCGGCGGGCCGTACGGCTGCAGCCAGTCGGCCAGGTGCCCTTCCCCCAGCTTCCTCCTGGGCCTGTACCCCATGTCCCGGCACAGCTGGTCGTGGTACCACGTCGTGACGGTGGCGATGCACGACTTGAGGAAGAAGCCCCCGCTGCGCCGCCTGGCCCACCGCCCCCACCGCTCCCACTCCGCCACGCTCCGCTCCATGGCCGCGACGCCGGGCAGGCGCACCGCGCCGTCGAGCAGGTGCGCCACCCACTTGGCCATCATCTCGTAGGGGTAGATGCTCGCCGCGCTCTCCGCGTACCCGACCACCGCCATCTGCGGTATCCGGGGGTGCACGCAGTGCCTGTCTTCCATGGAGATTCACCACGGTAAGCACCCGGGGCCAGAGCAACGTGCAAGACGAAAGAAGAAAGTTAAAGGAAGAAGATGTGCACACTGACCTGTAGAGAGGAAGCATGGTGTCGGAGGGCCGTCCGACGATGATCTCGCGGAACCGGGGCGACACGAACACGCCGCGGAGCAGCCGGTCGGCGTCGAAGCCGGTTGCGAGGATGACAACATCGGCGTCGACGATGACGCGCTCGCCTGCGCTGTCCAGAACCACGCCGTCGGCGAGGAAGCTGAAGGAGTCGCACCTCCTGAGCACGATGCCGCCGTCGACCACCATGTCGTAGAACCTGTCGGGAAGCACGCTGATCCGCCAGCCCAGCATCGCCGCTGACAAGCTGTGGTCCGGCACCATCCCGTGCTCCCGCATCGACATGAGCGCCTTGTAGTACGCCTCGGTCGCCATGGCTATCAGCCACCTTACGGGAGCGAGTACCGTGGCGAGAAGGCTCAGGGCCAACCCTTCTCCGGGCTTGCGAACCATCAGCTCAGCCAACCGGCTGGTCATCAGCTTCTCGAAGAAAGCAGCCCAGGTTAGATTGGGATCCACCGCCCAGTTGGCATGTCTGTATACCATGGTACACGGGTACGTGCTACCTGACAACCACGGGTGAACATTTCGCCGTTGGATCGTGAACTTTGACAAAACACCCCAAAAAAGAATCACAGATGAATATACAAGCATCATTTCTCCTTGTCTGTATATATATTTATATCTATCTATTATATTAATAAGAGAGCGTTAAAAGAGGCCACCACGTTCGCCGGGAGGGTCTAAAAATTCCCACGTTAATCTAAAAAAGAGAAAGATTTGCACCGTCGGATTTTATGAAGATCTAATGGTTTAAACACGTTCGTCGAGAGGGTCTAAAAATTCCCACAATGATCTAAAACATGATCTAAAACAGAGAAGAATTTACACCGTTGGATTTTATGAAAATCTAACGGTCTAGACTAGTACATATTAAATATGATTATTAAATATATAATAATTAAACAAATTTAAAAAAATTAGGACTCTATCAAAGAGTCCTTACTGAATATGATTAGCAAATAGCCAAATTTAGAATTAAAAAATTATCACATGACTAAAGGCCACGTCGAATAGAAAGTATCTAAATTTGGAATTAAATAAAAGATAAATATTATATTGTGTGCCAAAGACGAAAACACCACAGCAGCTATCGGATTGCATATAGCAGGATATAGAGGTGCTCAGATGCGTGTACGAAGAGCCTCCATAGTTGGTCTTTCCCTGTTTCGGGTGTACAATTTTTTTCTTTTCTTTTAGTTTCTTTAGCATGTCTGTTTGTTTCCTATCTTTACTCCTTCTACTATAATGAAAACGCAGAGAACCTGCAAAGTTGCTAAAAAAAAGAATATCTCACGTGAATATATGTTGCACATCTCAGACATGCTGGGGAATAAGCGTAGCTTAGCTGATAAGATTCTGAGTTCGAGACAGGTGCTCGTATTTTATTGAATTTATTATAGAATTTAAACGGCGTTATTCTTTCAGTGGTAAGTGACATGCCACGTGCCTATCCACAACGAGGTCTTTGTGGTGACTTCGTCAATCTTAAGAATATGCGGGCTCAACCTTTCGACGGTGCTCAAAGGGGGTTGCGTGCGTGTATTTATAGGGTCAAGTGTGCACACGTGTTTGTGAACGTCTACATCTATACTGTGTTTTGAAAAAACCACGCACATGTTCCATGGATTTGGAATTAAATAAAAACCATGATCAAAGATTGTAGGTCAAATGTAATTAGTAAATATGTAAATTTGATTAAAAATATCAAAATTATAATTTGACCAAAAGGCCCCATGTCAAATAAGATTAGTGAATTGCACTTGGCTAAATAATACATGCTGAATACGATTATTAAATAACTAAATTCAGAACTAAAAGAAGGAAATTAGTAGTTGTATAAAAATAAGGAAGCAATAAATAAATTCTATACTAAATACAATTAGTTTTTAAATAAATTGTAATTTATAAATTTATATCATGTCAAACCATGTCTTCTTAAAAACTAGGTTCACACCCATGCGTTGCTACGGGCAATATAAATCACAGATAAATGGTATTATAATTTTACTGGTAAGAAACCAAGTAGTAGATAATGTAATTGCACTTAATTATATTATTATTGATGTATGGCAGTCCAAGGCATACATGTAACACATCTAACATATCTGATTGGTGACATACAAATTCCGCATGGCTCTACCGATCTACCGCGGCACTCCTCTGATCTCCCGAGACAAAGCAATCTTCTCTACCGTGCAGAGCCCTTCTCTGCGACGCCGTTACGTGAACTCCATTCACGGACACTGCGCTGTATGATGGACAATGGCCTGGTGGAATAACGAAAAGGAGGAAAACATAAATAAGGAGTAAACACTACAGGCTGACTGGACAGAGATTCAACCGAATCGACTGATGAAAATCGACTGAATAAATCAGAGTACTGAAAATAGCAGTATGAAAACTGAAGCTAATCTACCCCCCACCCATCAATTTAGTAATCCATCGCTGCCTACACAGATCGATGTCCCTCATTTTTCAATTACCTAAATAGATCGATGTCCCACCCATCAAGTCACTAACCTGTCGCTGCCTACAGAAACATGCAGAAAATATAATATTAAAACTCAGAATAGACTACATGAACAATAAGAGTATGCAGAGAACAGACTAATCTGGATCATTGCTGGAAAACTGTATCAGTCTAACAGTTGAAAACGACAACTCAAAATGCAAACCCTTGAATACTGACATTTATTACCTACACTCAACAAAAGTTTGATGAGATGAAGTATACTCATCAAGAGATCCTAAACCTTAATTTCTAGGGACTCTTTTGGTACCCGTTTAAGATGTATTTGCGAATGCAAAATCTATGTCAATGACCTCAAGAGATAAAGACTGAACTCAGTGTAAAAATACTCCCTCCGTTCCAAATTATAGTTCATTTAACTTTTTACCATAAGTTTGACCACTCGTCTTATTCAAAAATTTATTAAAATATCACTTCTTTTGTTGTGGCTTGCTTTATGAATAAAAATTCTTTAAGAATGATTTAAATTTGACTATGTTTGCATAAATTTTTTGAATAAGACGAGTGGTCAAACTTGGTGTTTGAAAAGTTAAATGAATTATAATTTGAAACGGAGGGAGTACTATATAGATAAAATTTTCTATAGGAAAAACACATTGAAGGGGCTAGTGATATAGATTGAATTGTTCACCTTTCCTTCTCAAATTTAGTGCTGGTGTTTAGTACCATAGTCTAAATCTCTATTGCCAAACTGAAAGTAAATAAAAAATTGTTAGCAATCGGTGGCTCTTATATATATATATATTTCAAATCAAAAAAGAACTGGTTATCACTTTATCCCTGAACTAATATAATGGAGAACTGACAACTACACAACTTTTTCTTTCTCCCAGACTCTGTTTTTGTTGCAAAGACAACAAAATGCAATGAATTACTATGCTAACAAGACAAGCAAACAGCCCATTATGGCAGTGTCCATTAGGGAATCATGCTATCAGTTCATAAAAATAACAGTACTGCTTTTGGCAAGGCGTGGGTTCACTGACCTTGAGCTCTAGGTTTTGGAGGCCGACATGGTCTGCCTGGATCCTTCATTGTGGGATAAATGGCTGCTGTGCAGTTAGCATGCCATATGGTGATTACAGCAGGCAGCAGATAGCTGAGATGCCGCTGCAAGTGGTTGGCATAACAGAACTCTGCAGCAAGAACATGGGTGAAAAGAAAGAGATCAGTAAACATTATTCCTACAAGAAATTAGTAGTAATATAACTGATCTGAAAATAGCCCAAGAAACATTTTCCCGGATGAAGTTTATAACTTAAAAAGCTGCCAAGTGTTTTCTCTGCCGTGTTGCTATAAGAATTCATACAAGAAATCTCATGCCATAAGCAAATCAACTATCAAATTGAGTGAGTTTATTGACGGAACCAAAAAGTTTATTGTCTGAAATAGTAAATCAAGCAAATTAAAGGCTATATGAAACTGAACACCAGCTAACCTGCCGATCGACAGTCTTCTTAACATTGTCCTACCCATCAACCCCACTGCTGCAGCTCTCCTTGGCATCAGCCTCCACCTAAGCACGGCGCCGAGTGGTCTTCCCTCTCGAGCACGGCCCTCCTGCTCCCGCTGAGCCTCGTGTCACCAGGTACCTCGTACATGACCATGAAGAGCTCCCCACTCTCGTGCCCAAACCGGAACCCGACGGCCTCAAGGAGCTCCACCACTCCCTCCCTGTCCGCCACGGCCTCTTTGATCCTCGGGTTGCCCAGCCGCACCCACCTGAACTTGTCGCTCCTGGGCTCTTAGAGCAGGTTGCCCAGCAGGCGCTTGAGCACCTCCACGGCTTCTGCGGGCGCACCATGCCGACGCGAGGGACCCGTCGTAGTGCTTCGGGCTCCGGCACGGGATGGTGGGTGCTCACTTTGAATCCCATTGATCGCCTACCCAACCACAGCTCGGCAAAGAGATCTTTCTCATCCCCACTCAGCGTCAACTGCTCCTCGTCGCCGGCCGGAGCCGCCTCGCCGCTCGCCAGGGCCGCCGACGCCGCTCCCTTGCCTTGTAGATCCCCTCGAACACGTCCCCAACTCCCCATTCTCGCCATCCTCCACGCCGAAGCCCTTTGCCCAGGGCTCGTCAGCGATGGCCGCGGGTCCTACCGGCAGCGCCTCTCATGCATCGCGGTGGCGTCCTCATGAGCGAAGGGGTCCGGATCACCCGAGTCCCCCACAAAGCTCCACGGCTTGTTGCTGTCATCGCCGCAGTCGGAGGTGGAAAGGAGCCGCGAGGAGAGGACGTGCATGGGGAGGAGCAGGTCCGGGAGGCACGCGCGGCCACGGTGCTCTGTTCGCGTCTGGGCGGTGGGAGGATGGGGAGATGAGAGGCGCGGGCGGGCGAGGCGACGATGGCCGATGGTTGGGGGCCGGCCTCGGGTTATGGAAGGTATTCAGGATTTTCGCTTGTTTGAAACAAATCAAGAGCGGCGTGCGCCCCGGGATCAAATCGTTGGCCATAGATGGATAGCAAATTCAAACGGACGAAGTAAGATCCGCCATCGTTGCTCGCGCCTCCGCCTCCGTTGCCCTGGCCTCCGCCCGTGTCCGCACGGAGGATGGCCGCCTGAAGCTGGGCGGTGAGGGCGTCTCGCACCTGCTGGAGCTCGGTTGCATGGTGGGCACGGGCCTCGCGGACCTTGGTCGCCGCCTCCAAGTAAGCGGCATTGACCTGCTCGGTCGCCTCCGCTGGGCCGCCGCCACGCGATCGTAGGCAGCCGCCACGGTGTCCTCCCGATGTCGGAGCTCCTCCTCATGATGGTCAAGGGCTGCCTAGCGCTCGTTGGCCGCAGCTGTCCGCTGCTGGAGCGCCCGCTCCTTCTCGTTCAGCTGAGACTCCCGCTGCTGGATTAGGGCTTGGGTCTCCAGCAACTGCTCCGCCCAGGATTCGAGATTCTGCTCACGGGCGGCAAGGGAATCCAGCCCTGACTCGGCGTGGTGCTCCTGCGCTGCCAAGGACTCCTCGCGCCGCGCAAGGTCCGATGCCAGCAGCTGGAGTTGCTCCTCTCGCCGGTGCAGGCCCTCCTCCAGGACACCCAACGCCCGCACCCGTGGTAGCTCGTTGGCAGAGGCGGGGGCAGACGAGGATCGCCATCGCCGCCTCCATCACGGCCTGCGTCCACGTCAGAGGCACCGCGGGGCACCGTGACCGGGGGCTCGGCCGTAGTCGCGGCCCCGGAGCTGGAGATGGAGCTTCCGGGGCCGCCATTATGGGAGCCGCCACCGGCACGATCACGATCGCGTCCACTCCCTCCGCGGGGGCCACTGGAGCAGCCAAGGGCCTCCCATCGCCGCTGCCGCCGCCACCTGTTGGCACCACCCGCGGCACGTCGCTCGCCGCAACCGCCGCGGGGGCAGACGGCCTAGGGGCTTGAGCCGCTGCTGCATCCAGGGCAGCCGCAATCCCTGCTGCGCGATCACCCACGCCGGCGATGGCCGACGCGTCGAGGTCCATCTCGGGCACCGCAGGGGAAACCAGGGTCAACGCCGGCGAAGCCTTCCCTGACGACGAGGCGCCACGGCTCTAGGCAGTCCAACTGGTCGGACAAGATCAAGCATCAGCAACTGTTGATGCAAAAAACCGATGATCGGCCTTCCACGCCGATCACACGCGAGGACGTGGGAAGATCTGCTTCGCTCCTGTGCAAAGTCCAACGTAGCTGCGTGGTGGTGCAGGGCGTGCCAATCAATTTGATCTGCAGTTGACAAGGGATAAGAAATTATTAAATACTCGGAACATATCGACTGGGATTCCAAATCATTCCGTGGGGGTATCGGCCAAAAGTCCTATATGGCAATAGAGACAATCGGCTGATAACTTAGCCGATTGGATGGTATATGCAGTACTAAACGATTGGATGGTATTGTGAGTGACCGAGTGATGCCCCTTGCAATACTTCCGGCCTTTTAATTCACTAGCCGATGGGCATGGTTGGAGGGCAACTTAAGTTTTCCCTCTTGTAGCAATAAGTCAAAGATCCTATCGGCCTTTGTGATGTCGAACCTCTAGCTCTCAACTTCCTTCTTCGTGAATGGGTACGAGATCGGCATTTTTCTCTTGACCCATTCTGCTACGCAGAATCTCGACTTCGTTCTCCGAGTCAGAAGAATCCCCAACAAAGTTAACTTTCTTCTGGAACAGGTGCTAACTCGGATCAGCTTAGGCTTTTGAACTCCTATGAGGAGAACTTCTCCTTGATGTGTGGTAGGAGTCCTTGAAAGGCCAATTCAGCCAACTTGCCATCGCTGAGAGACAGACTGAATCAACGGCTTTTGATATCCCTAAACCTCTGGATGTATTCCAGGACAAGTTCATCCTTCCTTTGACGAACCGCAGTCAAGTCTGTAATCTTCATCTCTTGTACTTCAGTAAAGAAGTACTTGTGAAACTGCTTCTCGAGGTCAGCCCAAGTTATCATAGAATTGGCTGGTAGCGAAGCAAACCAGGCAAAGGCCGATCCAGAGAGAGAAAGCGGGAACATGCAGATCTTCAGTGCATCAGTTGTCGAAGCTTCCCCTTATTGCACCAGAAATCTGCTGATGTGCTTAAAAGTTGTCATGTTGTCCTGCCCAAAGAACTTGGCAAAATCCGGCAGCCTGTACCGTGAGGTAGAGGAATCTGATCATAGGCTTCGGGGTAAGGCTTCTGGTACGTGAACGCTGACTCCTTAGGCTTCAAGCCGAACTGATTTTTCATCACATCGGCTATTTTGCTGGCCTAGTCGACTTCAGGTTGTTGCATCGTGAGACCTGGCATTTGGAAGGTTGCATCCTGAAGGGCTCTCTGGATCTGGGGACTCATTGGCTGTATTGCAGAGTCACCCATCGGCTGAGTAGCCGATGCATCTATCTGATGCCCCCCAGTCTGAGTATGTGTCGAAGGGGACTGCTGCATTTGCTGAACTGTTGAAGCAGGCAGTGCCAACGACAATGTTGTCGTAGGATAGTTCGTCATGTTGACGTGTTGTCCGAACATCCATGCATAGATGTATGGCCAATACTTCGGCAGCATGCCCAATGATGTAGGGACAAATCCAGCCGCGGTATTGAACGCACCTCTGATCGGCGTTGATGCGTTCATTGTAGGACTCGTGACGTACGCGGCTGCTGACGGCGGTGGCGTGTGCATCATTGGAAGCTCTTGACGCCGCAATAGATAATGTGGTGATGAACCTGCCCCTGTACAAGTCAGCGGCTGTTGACGTTTCCTAGCGTCACGAAATAAATCCGCAAGTGCACGGATACCGTTGCAGCTTTCACCAGGAGTATTCCAAGGGTATCGTATCCACTGTGGAACGTGTGTATATTCTCTAAGGTTCAGGTTCGTCCAAGGACACCGCACCAGTTAGAGGCAAGGGGTAGAGGGGATTCCTAAGGCTAAGGATCAAAGGTAAGGTAGAACTATCCTAGTCATTCGCATCAGGCTACTGGCTTCTCACAGAATAAGACTGGTGAGTTCCAGTAATGCGGCACTGGGATATACCCGAACGGGGAGGGTTCCACTGGATAGATAGGGATATCACCACCTGCTACCTACCTCATCTAATCATGGGATATACCACAACCAACAGGTAAGTCTAGTCTAAACACCACGTCTACACTATCGTTACTAGCTCTAGTATTAGCTACAAACTAGAGCTACCCACTAAACTAGTGAACTATTGATCTGGCAAACAACTAGGGGGAACTAGCTCTAACTTAACTAAGAAACTAAAGCACAGAGGACGTCACGAACACTTACCATGATTGAAAACCATCCATCGAGGTACAAGATGGAGAAGAGCGCCGGTGGGCCCACCGGCTCCTCCCCGACTCCCCCTCACTCTCTCCCTAACTCCTAAGCACTACCTAAGCAGCACTAAGCCTCTAAGTAGAGCTCCAACTCCAAAAGTGAGAGAGAAGAGAATGAAATGGTGTGTCTCTATTCTTATCCCCTCCCCTTGTATTTATAGGGGTGATCAGGAGGCGCCACGTGGAAGCTGTAAGGCGGTGGCGCTGGGCCCAGTTCGGCCAAACCACCTGGGTCGGCCGACCCAAACCTGGCCCCAACCGGGTTCAACTTCGCCTGGGTGACTGGTAAGTGGGCCCTATGGTCCCTGGTTAATGAGTTGGCGTGGTCCTATGTCGGTTGCATGCTCTGGTGGGCCCTTTGATCCGTCTGACTCCAAACGGCGCATTCTGATTGGTCGGAAGGGTGGTGCCTTGGATTGAGGGTGATTTTCCTTGCTCTTGTGGTGTGTTTCCTCCTTTGCTTGAGCTGCATACACATATTCACGAACACATGTGGAGTTTGGTAATTAAACACTTGCTCTTTGTTGGTCGGCGCGCTCTGATTGGTCGGCATTTTATGGCGTGGATTCTGGAGCTTGCTTTACCTGCATTTCTTGCCCAAATTCCTACATTGCAAAATCTCCAAGGGAAATGTGGAAATGATAGGATTCGGGGTTAATATGCAAGTAAAGTGTGTATGTCATCCCCATTTTTGGGTCAAGTTGACGCTCAAAACTGGTCTGTAGAGAGCGTCAACAAGACCCCCACACTTCCTCTTTGCTCGTCCTCGAGCAAAGCTCAGGATTATGATGTAACACCACTTCCTTTCGATATGATACCTGCATATAGATTATTCCAAACTTCACCCTTACCTGTGTATCTTGATGTGTCTTCCATAAAAAGTTTGGGAAGTTGAAGAGCGGAACGGTATTGACTTGAGTCTCCTCCACTTCTCTGCTATATGACTGGGTGTTTGAAAGATTTTTGAAAAGACCAACCATAGCTTTACTCCTCCATAGGATCTCTCAAGTCACTCAGTGTGTATATATCCTTACCAAGGCATTGCCTATTTTCATCCTACTTCTAAAGATAGCTTATGTGGGGCTCATGGTAGTAGATTGGAAGCATGCACTTGTTTCACATATATTGCAAAATCAAAAATTGGATCCACGAAGATGACATGTCATACAAGCTGATCAACATTGTGCAAGTATATGGAAGGTGGATGATGAAAATGAAAGACTCCTTTCTATGAAACTCTCTCTCCTTTATATGGAAGACTTGAGGACATGGCTATCATTTTTTTCTTGGTCCTTCACGTGTCCAAATTTTTTTTCAACTCTTGGACCATCATGTGTCCAGATCTTTTTTTTATTTTATTTTTTTATATAGCCTCTTTTGTAACATTTCTAAGGATAGAGATCATCACATATGGAGTTTTATTTTCTGGATGGATGGGATGGAATGACTAACTTCTAGTGTAGAAGTTTAGCATGTGGAGTGTAAGTGATCTTGATCAAGCAAGTATGAAAGACATCTTAGTAGGGTCACAAAATTTGATGAAGCTCAATGCAACAACAAAGCACATATGTATAAGGTTTCATTCATGAGGATTGACATATGACTTTGGTAGGACAAACACAAGGAGTTGTAAAGCTATGGAGGGGTTCTCTTTCTAAAATAAAATTCTCAGATATAAAAGCAGAGAAAGCAATGATTACTTCATCAAACCATATCTCACTTTTCAACAACTTAACAATTATGGTTCCCTAAGATATGACTCACAAGCTCAAGTTTAGCAGGGAATAAAATATATGCAAGCCAATCAAACTTAAAGTATGCGACCAGCGAGCACCATTGAGTCTAATTTTTGTGGTTAGCAAATAATTTCATTTAAACTCATGGATCAGAGAGATTTTGAGAGGTAGAGTACACAAACCGCCACGATGTGGTCTGGCCTTTTGCATCCTGGTTCTTTCGGTCTTGTGCATCTGTCTGTGGGAGATCTCAAATGTATGTGCGTCAAAACTCCGAGAGATCTCCCCCACTCTTGTTCTTGTACCTGGTGCTTATTCAAAAACAAAAAGGGTAGAAATAAAATAATGGCTCTACCGGTTTTAAGAACCAGAGAGCCCCTAAAATCTGTTGGAGCTAAAATATTAATCTTACCATGAGACTTACTCAAGCAATGCAGAATTTTTGCATCAACATGAGCAAAAGAGGGTATACTCACGGTGGAACCTTGAGGGAAGATATGTACCTCCTTACTATGTTGAGCAACATGAATTCAACACCTTGGCTTATCTTCTCATTTGATTTAAGCTTGATGACTTACCCATTTGGATTTGAAGACATTTCCTGCAGGGGTTAGTTCGCATATACAACCGATATCTGTCAAGGTATTAACTCTAGGAACATCAATCAAACTTGACACTAGGTCTAGTTTGACTGAAGAGGACATTTTAACCTAAGCACCATGCTTAATCTAAAAGGCCTATGAATGTGTTGTATACCACACATTCAAACCAGAGCAAACAAGAATAGATAAAGGAAGCATGAAAGCATGACCAAGCTTTATTCAAGGAGAGACAAGCATAAGCGTGAAACTGGTGATCCTCGGGCTACCTCCCAGAAGGGCATTGTTTAAAGTCAAAAGCAGGAGGTGCTTACCATGACATTTCGTTGATAAAGAACTGCCGCTGTGGTAACTACTCTTTTCTTTTTTTTCTTCTATGTTTTTAGGGAGCAAGATGCAAGAACTAACGCCATCTCCAAATCAAGGTAAGACTGGCATGAAAGGAACTTACTTGGGATCTCACATACCTTCCCCACACTTGGAGTTTGCATTGTTGGGCAACACAACTCAAGTGTGTGGAGTTCAAGCTTCCCTTCATAGTCATCCTCTCACCAAGAATTACCATGGTGTTGTAGTCGGTGTAGCTCTCATGTTCTTAGGCATCACCTGTCCTTTGTTCTCTTTAATCTCCACCTGAAATGGTTAGCGACCAAAAATACCTGAAGCAAAGACTTATCCTAGAACATGCTCTTACTTTTATTTGAAAGGGGAAAATCAAATGATAATCCGGGTTATCTCCCGGCAGTGCTTTGTTTATGGTCAGAAGCTTGATCATGGGAACTTCCTCTTGCAGCTATCATTGGTGATGTCGTTCCCCTTTCACCACCAATTGTTGATGTCATGAAGCTTTAGCTGCAAGGTTAGTGCCACAAGAGCATCCATGAAATTTGCATTGTTTATGATAAACATATGCATCTACACCCAACCTTCTGAAGATTTTGCAAAAGAGGACCTTAAGGTGGTTGTAGTCCTCGTGCGTGCTCGGGACACAAACCATGTCTGACTCTAGAGAGGTATTGAATGAGCATGGTTCCTATGATATTTCAAGAATGAAGCTTCCATGCTCATTTATGGAATCCTTTCCTTCGAGCTCCAGAGTCGGTGCCTCACAAAACTCCATGGCCCATGGGTTCTCCATCTCAAGAGATTCATCATGGGAGATTGTAGTTGAATCTTGATCGTGGTCAAGAACAACGTACTCCGGGCCAGCGGGATGAGGCTCACGCTCGTTCGAGGGTGATGATGATCCTTCATCTTCACAAAGGTGAAGAGTTTCTTCCGAATCATACTCTTCGGAAGTCGCGGATTTTGCAACTTCAAAGAGAATTGGTTCACATGATACTAACGGGGATGTATGCACCATCTGCTCGAGCGAGTTTTGCTTTGGATGAAACTTCACCGTTGAATTTTCTAAATAAGAGGTAGCGGTGGCAGAAGCGCTTTCCCTAAGCTATTCATCTAGGCTCCCTTGATGAGATTTGAGAAAATTTTCAAGTGGGTAGCCTAGGAGAGGATCAAAATTGAGGACATCAAAGATATGGAAGTCTAGTTTGACCTCGATTTTGTCTATTTTGAGCATCACGACACTTGCGACCCCCCCCCCTCCCCCCGACATTCAAGGATGTGTCAAAAGGGACAACTCTTGATGAGCTTGTCGGATGGTTTTAGCGTAACATCGCCCAAAAGTGTGTACGCTAAGTGCCATGGCATGATGTTAACCTCCATAAGGGGGTTAAGAAGGGCTTCTATGGTAATTCCCCTTATAGAGCAGGGGATGATTGTGAAGGGTGAACTAATCCAAATTGCTTCGGAAAAGTGTCTCACATCACCCGGCGATTTCTCCTTCGTGACCTCCTTGAGATTTGTTTTGTTGAGAGGATCGAGAGGTAAAGGGGGCACCATAGGCTTGAGGGGAGTTCTGTCAAGAGATTTTGAGATTGATCTGTATGGACAGAAAAAGGTTCCTCCCCTAAGAGATTCGAGGTGTTTCTGTGATTTCTAGGTGGATCACCCTCGAATTGAGAAGAGAACTCCGAAGGTTGAATTTCTTCCTCCCTCGATGTTCGTGGTTTGGGAGAGGGCTCAACAGACGAATCTTGAGATGTCAGAGATGAACACTTGGATTTGGTTGTTGAGAGACTCTCATGTCTTGGGTCGGATTCCTCTCGACGGGATTCACTGTGATTGATAGGGAAGGAAGAATTTTCTGATAGGTGATCTAGGATCTCTCTTCCTTCTGTTGGAGTTTTGTGTGCAAACAAATCTCCGACAACGACGTCGAGGTTTAGGGCAGATGCTATGTTTAAACCCGTGCAAAAGATGTCTAATGATACATCTTCGGGTATAGAGAAGTCTGGTCTAGATGCCAAAAGGCATGAGAATCTAGCCCACGCTGCACCTATGGATTCCTTCTCTATTTGCTTGAAGCTGAGGATGTCAATCGGTAAAGAGTCTATGCGTTCTGAGAGCGAGAACGAGTAACAAAAGTCAATTCAAAATTTTCCCCAATCACCGCTCCTACTCCCTATCGTGCGGGTGTACCATTGCTCCGCCTTCTCTGTGAGAGAGAGAAGAAACAACTTCCACCGCAATATTCCCTATGTCATACCTGTGATTACCAAGCATGAGCACAGTTCCTCAAACCTCTGCAGGTGATCATTGGGATCTTGATTAATCGCTCCAGAGAAGGGTTGATTCTGAAACATAGCTATAATCCGAGGATGGAGTCCGTAGCCAGATGAAGGGATGAGTCTTGAAGATTGTGATGTCTTATAGAACTCGTCCTTAGGTGTGGAGAGCTGTTGAACGGATAGCTGCTCCATGGGTAGCGTGGGTAGAGATAGAATGAAAGAAAAATGAAAAGATACGAGGGTGAACTAGGTCCGAAGAGAATATAGCAACCGTTCCTCAACAACGACACCAGAAAGCTTGTTGACGTTTTCTAGCATCACGAAATAAATCCGCAAGCGCACGGATACCGTTGTAGCTTTCACCCAGGAGTATTCCAAGGGTATCGTATCCACTGAGGAACATGTGTATATTCTCTAAGGTTCAGGTTCGTCCAAGGACACCGCACCAGTTAGAGTCAAGGGGTAGAGAGGATTCCTAAGGCTAAGGATCAAAGGTAAGATAGAACTATCCTAGTCATTCGCGTTGGGCTACTGGCTTCTCACAGAATAAGACTGGTGAGTTCCATTAATGCGGCACTGCGATATACCCGAATGAGGAGGGTTCCACTGGATAGACAGGGCTGTCACCACCTGCTACCTACCTCATCTAACCATGGGATATACCACAACCAACAGGTAAGTTTAGTCTAGACACCACATCTACACTATCATTACTAGCTCTAGTCTTAGCTGCAAACTAGAGCTACCCACTAAACTAGTGAACTATTGATCCGACAAACAACTAGGGGGAACTAGTGTCAGTATTTTACCGTCAAGCCTACCTAGTGATACCCTAAGGCCGTAGACTTGTCGTAAGGGTGTCGCCGAGATCAAGAACTTGATGGTGCAAGAAACACAAGGGTTGGGACAGGTTCGGGCCGCAGTATGCGTAATACCCTACGTCCTATATGGTTTGTATTGCCTTGGAGGTTATGAGATTATTTGGAGGGGGTCCCTGCCCGCCCATATATAATCTGGGGGGACAGGGTTACATGGAAATCCTAGTCTGGTATGAGCTTAGGAATCCTAACCGAGTACTTTCGGATAGTTTCCTTCCGTACCGACTAGTTGTACCCGTGTACGAGTACTTTACAGTATGGATAAGGTATGGGACATGCCCCATCCCTTACTCTAGAATGTTCTACGCCACGCGTGCAGTCCCGTTGCCCCAAGGCTGACAAGCCCCCGAGCTCTTCATAGCCGAGTATTGAAGGCTTTGAGTACTTCTTGAAGTCATCCTTCGGTTTCTACTGAAACTCCATCTTGAAGATGTCTTCCGAGTACTTTCCTTTGCTGCTCGAGGCTGTGAGGTGCTCTAGACCTGAGTACTTTCAAGTCTTTTCTTTCTATGGGGTGCGATGAAAATCGCACTCCATATGGAGTAGCCCCCGAGCCTTAGGTTGAATCGAAGAATACGGCTGAGGGTCCCACTAGTCTTGAATCTTCATCTTATCTTCCAAATATTTTTGAAAAATAAGCCATCGATGACACGTGTCCCGTAGCCCCCGAGCCTTGAATCCAAATCCCGAGATTCGGAAAAAAGGATCCAAAAGAATGTGGCATACTGAACAGTGTTATTTACAAAATGTGTGCAAAGAGTGCGTAATCTGCCTTGATGGTTTATTTCAGAAATCAATTGGTTCAAAATTAGAAAAACCCCTTCATTCGGGATAACTCTGAAAAAAATGGTTAATCAAACAAACTCCCCAAAATTCTTCCCAAATAACCGCTCAAAACAAATCACGCACTTTTTTAGGGGAAAACTCTTCAGCTTCTGAATAGTAAATCTGGGCCTACCTGCTGGCCATTTAACCTCTCGTTGACTCTAGGGTTCTCACCCTCTCACCTTCTGCCTTAGCCATTTCGCTCTCTCACCCTCCCGCGCCGCCAGTTGCTTTAGATCTAGGGTTTGAGAACCCCTTTGAGCCCGTCCTCCATCCCCAGCCAATCTTGTCGGAGAATCCATCCGCTCCATTAGTGAGTCCTTGCGCCCCTCTCCTAAAGCCCCCGAGCGTATGCGAGTGAAGCTGCTTGTGACATCCAAGAAGGGCAACAAGAAACCGGCGTCCAAGGGGAAGAAGGAGTCGACCACCGGCGATTGGGAGAGAAGTAAGTGCACCCGTGGTGACCTTCTTAACTTTGTTGCTCAAGGTCTTCTTCAACTGGAGGAAATGGTTTGGTGGAAACCTTCGTTCCGCCAATTTTTTCCGCAAAAAGATGTAGATCAAACTGTCCTCTTCGAGCTTTTTGTCGAAAGGGGATTGGCCCTCCCCGCATCTGATTTCTTTCGCGGCCTTCTTTATCATTGGGGGTATACAGATCCATCATCTGAACCCTAACTCCACCGTCCACCTTTCCATTTTTGTTCATTTTTGTGAATCTTTCCTTGGCATCGAGCCACATTTTGATCTCTTCCGCTACTTCTTCCACCTCCGCCAACAACCATCTAAGGAGAAACAATACCTTGTTGGTGAAGCCGGACTTCAATTCAAGCAGGGGAAGGGGAAGGAGTATATTGAGTACTCGCTCCCCACAAACCACTCGGGTTGGAGGTCCCTGTGGTTCTACATTGGAAACCATCCACCTGCATTGCCCGAGAGAACTCCAAGGAAGGCAATGTGGAGGCCCGAGTGGAACGAGAAGTTGAATTCCAACCAGATGCTGCAAGTCACTGAATTGCTTGAGCTGATTAGACAGCAAAAGGAAGTAGGTGTGACCGGCATGTCTGTCATGGCCTCCATGTACAAGAGGCGTATCAGGCCACTGCAGAAAAGGTGTAGATTTGGATTCAAGTACTTAGGGAGTAACGATCCATCTCGCCTTTCCACAGAAGTTCTTCCTCCGCAGACGGCTCTTGACCGTGTTCGCCGAGTACTACTCAATGCGAACATGGTTCCGTACTCCTCAAAGCTTTTCAGTGCGGTGAATCCGCCGGCGCCGGTGAGTAATTTGTCTGTCAATTACTTGCAAAATTTGTGAAGTATCACTGAATATTGACTTGTTGTTGTTATTTTCTACAGTGGCACACTAAGTTGTACCATTGTCTTGCTCCCAATCCAGACTTGCCTCGGGCGGACCACCTCAAGCCAAGTGCATTCCAGGAGCTCAAGACCAGTCGTTTAGATCGTTATCCCTTAACTGATGAAGAAATGACGGATTCTGACGACGATCTTCCTCTGGCAGCGATCTTGAAGAAATCTGGCAAGGAAGCGGGCAGCAGCATGGAGATTCCGACCCACCCGACCAAGCCGCGGGTGGGTGTGAGGAAGCGGAAGCTCACCCTTGTTGATCTGTCAGATGACAACCCGAGGTAAGCAATGTCCTCGAGTACCTTCCTTGTTGCAGTGTTGATGTTCTTTGCTGAGTTTTCCTCTGTTCTGTTTGCAGTCCGCCCGCCTCCCCCCTGTCCAAGCGTTCCAAGGACGGGGGAAAGTCAGGCCCTTCCGGGGATGATGCTGCACCAGTAGTTGACCTCCAGCCTGGTGCAACAAACCCTTCTACTGTTGACGCTGTGCCGTCCCCCCAAAGGCTCAATCGAAAGAGCCTGCTGGCAGCTCGTGGAAGTCGAGTGCTCGGGGGCCCCGGCTTCTAAAATTGAAGAAAGTGGTGACCAAAAGATCCTCCACGTAAGTCTCGAGTACTTAAACTTGTAACATTTTGTAATTCATCTTGTCGAGTAGTTGATATGATTGTCCTTTGTCCAGTCCTTCCTCTGCTCTGGACTTGGGAGAGCCTGACGATGCCCCGGCTGCCCAAGCCCCCGAGTCTAGGAAAGAAGCGGATGTTGCAGCGTTGGAGACCGGCGATGCTCCTCCTTCTCCACCCCCTCCTCCGGCCACCAATGTCAAGGCGGAGAAAGAAACCGAGCCGGAGTGGGTGGAGGTGGAGGTCCCTGCACCGGAACTACCCGAAGGTGAGCCCATCCTGCCGCCTCCGTCTCCTAGCACCAAACCGCCGGTAGCTAGATTAGTGACTGCAAGTGGAGTGGCAGGCGAGCTGCCTAGGGAATCCAGCGCAGATGATGCCCAAGCCGTGGGTACTTCGGGCCCTAGCGCCAGCACCGTCGAGGCCGTGGGGACAGAAGGCCCTGGCACGGAGGATGCTAGCTCCGTGGGTGCCTTAGAAACTAGCGCGGATGCGGCGGAGAAAGAAGAACTGCTAGTGACGCCATATGGTTGGCAGCACACCATCGTGGCCGACTTGATTGATGACCCGTATCTGACCGCGGAGAAGAAAAAACAAATCAAAGGGGTCTTCATGGACTTGTACGAGTTCACCACCGTAAGTTTTCGTCTTCCTTGAGTAGTTTGATTCATTCCCTATTTCTCTTTGAGTGGTAATAATTGATATACTCTGCTTTGTAGAACTTGATGGACCGATCCTAGGAGAAGTCCAAGAAACTCGAATTCATTGAGGACGGCCATCGTAAGTTGGCAGAGAAGGAGGAGCGCATTCGAGAAGAAATCCAGAAGAGGATCGACCTCCGTAACGAGCTTGACCAGTTGAAGAAAGAGCGCACTCAAGAGATTTGGCGATTCAAAAGTGAAATCCGGAATCTTGAGAAGGAGAAAGCCAAGCTTGTTGAAAAGAACAAGAAAATCTCCAAAGCGCACAAAGGTAACTCTTGGCCTTGTCTTGTTGTCTTTGATTTGTTGTTTGTTCGAGTAGTTTCTGAAACTTCTTGAATACTTCTTTTCTCTTGCGCGCAGAACTGAAATCCACTTTGCAAAAGAAAGAAAATATGATTATAGATATGAAGAACCTTGTTTACCGTGGCGCAGATGACGTCGAGCGTCTTGAGAAGGTCCTTGAAGATACAAGCGTCCAAATCCGCGATGCCATGCAGCAGATCAAGAATATGCTTGAAAAAAAGGATGTCATCCAAAAAGAACTCGAAGAATTCAAGACTGCTTCACAGGCTGTTGTAGAGATGGTGGAGTTTCCTGTTGAAGGTGATGCTGGCGAGGTGTCTTTTTTGGAGAAGCTTCATGCGACTCCTCAGAAGGTTGTCAGCTACATCTCGGAGGCCACCAGGACGTATATAGCTCAGGCGCTCGCATTGGTGAAATCATATTGGCCCAAGGCGAAGCTAGAACCACTCGCTGAAGGCATGGCGGATGGTTAGCAATTCACGAAGTTCCATGAAAAAGTCGAGTCCCTTACTGACAAAATAGCTGAGAGCCTGGAGCAGGATGGTTAACAACGGAAACAATGTGTACTTATGAAACTTGTTGTTATGTATATAAGTTTGCCTAATTGATCTTTCTTCAGCGTATATCTTTGTGTGATGTTTGTTGGTACGATCGTAGGAATTAGAGTAGTTGGAGACGTTTGGGTTCAGCTACTCCAAGAGCATCGGCTTGGATGTAGTAAATAACTTGACGTTCTGTAAAAGTGCTCGTAGAGAAAAAGAGCTTAGCCTAGATTTACCGGATCATGCGGTACGCTAGGCTAGCCTGTCAGAACGGTTAAGTTGTTAACATCCCACTTTTAGCAGGGAGGTAATGTGACCGTGTGATGGGCTTTGTGACCCCTTCGGCAGCTGCCTTAATGCTCTCTTTCGAGTAGTCGTACCAGCAGTCGGAACTATGAGAGTACGTCGAGTGCTCTACCTTATAGGCTGTACTAGACGCAAGTACTTGTGGCGAAGCCGCCGAGTATAAGTAAGCTAAGTACAAGTACTCGTGGCGGAGCCCCCGAGTATAAGTAGTTGAGAGAACATATAAACTCATGGCGAAGCCCCCGAGTTTAATGTAGGTGAAAGGATGTAAGAACTCGTGGCGGAGCCCCCAAGTTAAAACATGCAGAAAGTAGTCGAATTATGAAGAAATCAACTCTTTATTTATGAAAATGCTGACATGCAGCTGGCGAGTTGCTTTTACAACTTCTACTAGGCGTAGAATTTTCGGAGATGCTATAAGTTCCAGGAGTTGGGAACTTCCTAGCCATCAAGGTACTGCAGGCGATATGAATCTGGTCTTGTGACTTCCGACACGATGAAAGGACCTTCCCACCGTGAATTAAGCTCGTGTAGCCCAGTTTCATCCTGAATGCGGCGAAGGACCAATTCACCGATATTGAATGACCGCTCTCGCACGTTGCGATCGTGATAGCGTCGAATGCCTTGCAGATAACGGGCTGACTGAATGAGGGCACTGCATCTGGCTTCATCAACAGTATCTAGTTCCAGTTGTCGGGCTTCGTCCGCCTCTCCTTCGTCATACATCTCGATTCTGGGAGAAAGCCACATAAGATCTGCCGGAAGTATAGCTTCGGACCCGTAGACAAGGAAAAAGGGGCTATGTCCTGTGGCTTTCGATGGTTGAGTTCGAAACCCCCAAACAACATGAGGCAACTCGTATATACACTTGCCACCTTTTTTGTTGTTCTCGTCGTAGAGTCTCTTCTTTAGGCCATCCAGAATCAAGCCGTTGGCCCGCTCGACTTGTCCATTGGCCCTTGGGTGTGCGACTGACACGTACTTCACTTCAATCGAGTTGTTTTCGCAGAATTCCCAGAACTTTTTTTTCGTAAAGTTTGAGCCCAGATCTGTGATGATGGTGTTGGGGTAGCCAAAACGGTACATAATGTCCGGATGAAGTCGACTACCCTGTCTGGAGTGAGCTTGGTAATTGGCTTGTACTCGATCCACTTGGTAAACTTGTCGATGGCCACCAATACATGTGTAAAGCTTCCTGGAGCTGTGGTGAGAGGTCCAATCATGTCGAGGCTCCAGCATGGGAAGGGCTATGAGGGCGGTATGGTGATGAGGTTGTGCGCCAGGACATGATACTATTTGCCAAAAAATTGGCACTTCTAGCACTTTCGTACGGGATCCTCGGCGTCGAAAACTGCTGTTGGCCACCAATAGCCTACCCTGTAAGCCTTCCCGACCAATGTCTTGGACGTTGCATAATTTCCACATGTACCCTCATGTATCTCGAGTAGTATATTGCGGCCCCATGCCCTGGGAACACACTTCATGAGTACTCCTGAACTTGCTCCACGCTTGTAGAGCTTATCTCTGATGATGACGAGCCCCTTGCTGTGCCTCATGATGCGTATTGCTTCTGGGCTTTTCTTTGTCACCTCCGGGGGTAGCTTCTTTTCCTTGATGAATTCGATGAAGTCCCCCGCCAATCGACCTCCGACATCATGACCTCCCGGCTGGGGTCTGAGGATCCCAAACTGGTGGTTTCTTGATTCGTGGTCTTGATTGACGGTTCTTTGAGTTCTTGGACAAATACTCCTGTTGGGACTTGTGCTCGAGTAGATCCAAGCTTGGATAGTACGTCTGCTCCGACAATGTTGTCCCGGACGACGTGATGAATCTCCAGGCCAGCAAATTTGTTCTCCAGCTTGCATACTTCCATAACATATGCATCCATCTCCTCTTTTGTGTAGTCCCACTCTTTGTTGACTTGTTGCAAGACTAACAGCGAGTCACCGTACACGAGTAGTCGTTCGATACCCAGTGAGACTGCCAGGCGGTAATCGTGTAGTGGCGCTTCATACTCGGCTTCGTTGTTGGACACCTTCCAAAGGATTTGCAAGACGTACTTGAGTTGTTCACCCTTTGGAGAGATGAAAAGTACTCCTGCCCCGCCGCCCTCGAGCTTGAGCGAGCCATCGAAGTACATCATCCAATGCTCTGAGCGGCTGGCTGGGGTTGGTACTTAATTTTCCCGCCACTCGGCCATGAAATCGACCAATGCTTGGGATTTGATGGCTGCCCTTGGCTTGAAGTTGATTGAAAGAGCCCCCAGTTCTACTGCCCACTTGGATATACAGCCGGTCTTGATTTGATCTTCTTCCTTGATGGCAATCTGATGGTAGCCTGAGTAGCAGTCAAGGAAACAGAGGAGTACACAACCGGAAGTGGAGTCGATTACTTGATCAATGCGCGGTAGCCCAAAGTGGTCCTTCGGGCAGTGCTTGTTGAGATCGGTATAATCAACACACATTCTCCATTCATTATTCTTCTTTTTCTTTACAAGGACAGGGTTGGCAACCCACTCTGGGTGGTACACCTCTTTGATGAAACCAGCCGTGAGTAGTTTGGCCAACTCCTTTTTGATTGCTTCCCTCTTGTCCTGAGCGAATCTACGGAGACGCTGCTTTTTGGGGGTAGCATCAGGGTCTACTTTCAAACTATGGTCGATCAGTTCCTTGGGCACCCCTAGCATATCCGCTGGTTTCCATGCGAATATGTCTCAGTTGGCCCTAAGGAAACTGATGAGCTTGCTTTCCTATTTGGGGTCGAGCTGTGACCCGATCAGGGCTGTCTTGGACGAGTCTCCTTCCTTCAGCTGGATGGAGTTCAAAGCGAGTTCTCTGGTGGGCTGCAGCTTCGAGTAGTTCGCCTTCTTTGTTGGAATTTATAGCCCTGTTTCGGAGAGTTGTTGCGCAACCGCAACTACTTCTCCTAAAGTATCTGGTACACGCGTTGTCGAGGCGTACTCGATGGCCTTCTGGTCGCAGTCGTAGGACTTCTCCAGGTTGCCACGGAAGGTGAGAACCCTACTCTTTCCTGGCATCTTCAGGAGTAAGTAAACGTAGTGCGGTACGGCCATGAATTTGGCCATTGCCGGTCTGCCTAGAATGGCGTTGTAGGAGGTTTCGAAGTTGGCCACTTCGATCTTGATGTACTCGGTATGGTAGTTTTCCCTCGTCCCGAAGGTGACTAGAAGCACCACCGTGCCAAGCAGCGTAGCTGCATTCCTAGGTACGATGCCGTAGAAGGGAACCTTGTTGGGGGTGAGCATGTCGATGAAGTTTGCCCCCTTCTTCCTTAGAGTACTTGCAAAAATGATGTTTTGGCCGCTGCCTCCATCGATGAGTACTTTTGCGAGACTGACATCCGTGACCACCAGATCTAGGACGAGTGGGAGTTTGCCCAGCTCAGAAAAGCTCATCCACTGATCAGCCCTAGAGAACGAGATGGGAACCTCCGACCACCGGAGGGGTCGTGGTACCGCCGGCTCGATGGACATGATCTCGCGGCGGTGCAGCTTCTGAGTCCTTTTGGTGACAAATCCTGACTCGCCACCGAAGATGACGTTGACCACCTTGGATACGTCCGGGAATCCACCGGCGTCTTCCTTGTTCTCCGGATCTTCATCGTCCTTGTCCTTCTTCTTCTTCTTGTCGCCCTTCTCCAAGGGCGGGGCGTTGAGGGACTTCCGGAGCTGGTAGCACTTGAAAGCGGCGTGCTTCGAGTGTGGGTGCCACGGGCATTGCTTCTGCATGAGTTTGTCGAATTTCTCTTCCAGATTGGATGGCCTCTTGCCTCGTGGGGCGCGATTAATAGCCGCGACAAGATCGTCTGTCTTGCGCTTGCGGGAGGATCCCGAGTAGTCCCGTTGGCTTCTGTCATTGCGGTGGTCGTTGTTGCGCTTGCTGCAGTCATTGCCGCATTTCGAGAACCGATCACGCTCGTGCTCCTCTTGGTCTGGCCAAGTCTGCATCATATCGCGGAGGGCGGCAACAGTCTTGGGGCGGTCTTGGGGCGGTTGCGGCCGAAGTCGCGGAACAGAGCTTGGTCGGTGAGGCCGTTGTGGAAGCAATCGATGACATCACTCTCTGAGATGTTGGCGATCGTAGCTCGGGTGTCAAAGAAGCGATGAGTGTACGAGCGCAGGAGCTCTTTCCTTTTTTGCTTGCACTGGGATTGGTCATGTCGAGTACCTGCCCGAGCGATCGCCCCCTGGAAGTTGTCGATGAAGACGTTCCACAGTTGCTCCCAGGAGTTGATGGAGTTCTTGTTTAGGCTCTCCAACCAAGTGAGTGGGGCGGTCTCCAGGGCCATCGGGAAGTAAACGACGTTGGTGCTGTTGGTGCCGCCTGCGACTTCAATGGCGGTGGAGTAGCATCGTACCCACTGTTGAGGAGATTGCTTACCGTCGTACTTGGTGATGCCGATGGGTTTGAATCTCTCTAGGTACTTGTAGTTGTAGAAGCGGGAGGAGAAAGCAGGGAAGCGGTCGTTGTCGTCCCGTGTAGTGTTTCGCTTAGCTCCGGTGCGTTCCTTCCTCCGATCGTCGATGATGGAGCGAGCGTTGCGCCCCATGTTGATCTTGTCACAGAGGTCGCCTGTTGGGAGCTTCTCGAGCTTCGAGCAGCGGTAATTGCGAATGGAGCCTTCTGGATGTGGTGCGTGGGTCGCTGGTCAGCTTCCTTGCGGACCACAGCTTCCCTATTGGTTGTTGAAGGGAGCAGCTTGTCTCCTGGGGTGGCCCCCTGGTGTTCTGCTGACTTGGCTTTCTCCCTCGCCTTCGCCCCTTCCACGGGAGACCGAGGGCATCGGGTTCTGCTGGTTAATCTACAGCAGTGCCCGTTGCGCCATGCGAACGGCGGTCTGGACTTGCGGGTCGGGGATGCCAGCTAACATTGCGGTTATACCGGCAATGTTGGCGGCAGAAGTGTTGAATCCGGCGTCTTGTGCTGCTGCGAACTCGGCGTCGAGGTCGCGTTGAATCCGTGCGCGCCGTTCGTTGGTGTCCCTTCTGCGCTTGGCATGTTTCCTATTGTGCAGCCTGCGGGCCTCTGAGCAGACTCATCTGCAGTGTGCTCATCCTCAGAGATCTGCTCAGGCCTCTTGTTGCGATGCCTGTCGTTGTACTCGTCGGATTCCGCCATGAAGGCATGGCAGTGTGTGGATGGGTCATCGGAGCTGTAGTCTACGAGTACAGTTCCGCCGGGGGTGATCTCACTGAATGGTCTGCCCTCTTGGAAAGGCAAGGAGTCAAGGTGAGCGACCAATCTTTCGTCGTCTTCGAGTAGTTCGGAGGGTTTCATGCCCTTCCAGTACACGAAGCGACCCTCCAGTGTGGAGGTTATAACCAAGCCCTGGCCACCCAAGTAGGGTTCGGCCTCAGGCTCAGAGTCGAGTCGTAGTCGTCAAAGATAGGGGCCTCCCGACATGCGGTGGCGTCCTTGGCCACGAGCTTGAGTAGTTCATCCAGATCCTTCTCCAATGCGGAGTAGAATTTGGATTTCATGGCCTTCTGGTAAACAGTGGTTGTGTCGCATAAACCGAACGGGAATTGATCACTGTGTTCCCCAGATGGAGTCGAGTCCGATCCGGGGAAGCCTGGTGCAACACGAGTCAGAGTCGCGTCGAAAACGGATAGCTTCTCGATCTCCCTGGAGAGGTCAGGGAGCAGCATATCGTCGAGGTTGTCAACGAACTCGTCGAGATCGCTGCTTGGTGTTGCTACAGATGCCTCCGGCTTGTTGTCGACGAGGTGCCAACAGAAGTCGCCTGTTCCATCAGAGACACAGACCCAGGAGCCGAAGATAAAATTTGTGCCCGCAGGGGGCACGTCGCTGGTGAAGCTGAAAGTTGCCATCGAATTCGCCAGTGGATCTTCGATGAGCACCCCTACCTGGTGCGCCAGCTATCGGTGTTTTACTGACAAGCCTACCTAGGGATACCCTAATGTAGTAGACTTGTGCTTAGGGTGTCGCCGAGATCAGGAATTCGATGGTGCAAGGAACTCAAGGGTTCAGACAGGTTTGGGCCGCAGTATGCGTAATACCGTACGTCCTGTATGGTTTGTATTGCCTTGAAGGTTATGAGATTATTTGGAGGGGGTCCCTGCCCGCCCTTATATAATCTGGGGGGACAGGGTTACTTGGAAATCCTAGTCTGGTACGAGCTTAGGAATCCTAACTGAGTACTTTCGGGAAGCTTCCTTCCATACCGATTAGTTATACCCGTGTACGAGTACTTTACAGTATGGATAAGGTATGGGACATGCCCCATCCCTTACTCTAGAATGTTCTACGCCACGCGTGCAGTCCCGTTGCCCCGGGTCTGACAACTAGCTCTAACTTAACTAAGAAACTAAAGCACAGAGGACGTCACGAACACTTACCATGATTGAAAACCATCCATCGAGGTACAAGATGGAGAAGAGCGTCGGTGGGCCCACCGGCTCCTCCCCGACTCCCCCTCACTCTCTCCCTAACTCCTAGGCACTACCTAAGCAGCACTAAGCCTCTAAGTAGAGCTCCATCTCTGAAAGTGAGAGAGAAGAGAATGAAATGATGTGTCTCTATTCTTACCCCCTCCCCTTGTATTTATAGGGGTGATCAGGAGGCGCCACGTGGAAGCTGTAAGGCGGTGGCGCTGGGCCTGGTTCGGCCGAACCACCTGGGTCGGCCGACCCAAACCTGGCCCCAACTGGGTTCAGCTTCGCCTGGGTGACTAGTAAGTGGGCCCTATGGTCCCTGGTTGATGAGTTGGCGTGGTCCTATATCGGTTGCATGCTCTGGTGGGCCCTTTGATCCATCTGACTCCGAACGGCGCATTTTGATTGGTCGGAAGGGTGGTGCCTTGGATTGAGGGTGTGTTTCCTTGCTCTTGAGGTGTGTTTCCTCCTTTGCTTGAGCTGCATACACATATTCACGAACACATGTGGAGTTTGGTAATTAAACACTTGCTCCTTGTTGGTCGGCACGCTCCGATTGGTCGGCATTTTATGGCGTGGATTCTGGAACTTGCTTTACCTGCGTTTCTTGACCAAATTCTTACATTGCAAAATCTCCAAGGGAAATGTGGAAATGATAGTATTCGGGGTTAATATGCAAGTAAAGTGTGTATGTCATCCCTATTTTTGGGTCAAATTGACGCTCAAAATTGGTCCGTAGCGAGTGTCAACAGCGGCGCACTTGGCTGTGGTGGTGGAACACCGCTGGTCGTCGGAGGAGGCATCCTGGCACTAGTCGCGACCGATGTTTCTACATTGGAGTAGCATGGCCCTTTGTTGCTTGCTTGAATGCCTTCAGCCAATATGTTCTTGATGGCACCTTGGATGGATTCCATCAGTATCCCTGACTAGTTGATTATTGCAAGGCTCATGAATTGGTCGCACATCTCCTGGAACTTGGCCGGGTCTTCTTTGATGGTGATGCTTCTCGGCCCTGGGAGTGGTAGCTTCTGTACCGCTTCTCTTCTTCTGGTCACAGTGAAAGACATGAGGCATGCTTCCTCAAGATGCTTCTTGACTTGTTCGACCATCTCCTTCTGCTCATCGTTGAGGTCATCTATTATAGGCTTCAGGATGTCATGTTCGTTCAACCATTGTTCTTGCCATTTTTGGTCATGGTGAAGTTGTTGTCGTGTCCCACCAAGCGTGCCAAAAGCGTGTTGATGCAAGACCTTCCACGCCGATCACACGCAAGGACTGGGAGATCTGCTTCGCTACTGTGTAGAGTCCAACTCAACTGCGTGGTGGTGCAGGGTGTACCAGTCAATTTGACATGCAATGACAAGGGATAAGAAATTGTTAAATACTCAGAACGTATTGGCTGGGATTCCGAATCGTTCCGTGGGGGTATCGGCCAAAAGTCTGATACGGCAGCAGAGGCAATCGGCTGATGACTTAGCCGATTGGATGGTAGTGGCAGTACTAAATGAGTTAGTAAAGCCTGGGTAAACAACACCTAGACCCAAACCCTATCGGCCAAAGCAACGTGCAACAAATGAACTGTACACCGGCCGATGGTATTTTAGATCTAAGTTGGATAACTTGTGATAAAAGCTAAATAAAACAAGATTATATAAATCTAACCCTGTTAGGTCTAGCAAATATCGATAAGTGGTGATAACAGAAAAAAGAAGCTAAACTAAACATATTAATCTAGCAAGAAAGAGCTGCTATCGATAAGTTGTGTGCAAACCAGACCTAGATTTGATTTACTCGATAAGTTGAATAAAGTAGGATAGAGGAAGAAGTGATGTGCCGTCAACCTTGAGCCTATCCGCGTCGTTCGACACGGAACTTACCAGCAAGCCAGAAATCAAACTCGATGCAGCCCTGCAGGTAGTAAATAACTCGTAAAAGGAAAATCTACTGCAACTAGGGCAATGTCGCCGAAAAGAAAAGATGCAAAAAAGTGGAAAAAGGGTTGTGTATTGATCATTGGATGTCCTTGATACATGCCCGTGGGCAGCTATTTATAGCCTAAACTATGACTCCTAGTCGACCACGACTTACATGACTTGATCAAAAAGAAACAAACTTTCTAAACAAACTTCGACTCAAAAACCCTAAGATAACTTGCTGACGTTATCTATCAGCATCAATTCCGTGCTAACGGCAGTGACACCGTCCTCAAATAATCTGTTATCTCTTGATCGACATCGGCGATCACTTGGCCTTATCAGCTTTCCCCTTTGACTTTGAATAACCGGCCACTCTTGCACTAGCGTTAGGCATTCTCATCAGCCATGGAACCTCTGACTCAGACCTTGACCAGTCGTGCAAAAACTGGTGTCAACAGCACCAAAGTCTGAAGAAAAAAGAAAAAACAAGGGCAAGAGATGTACGAACCTGGAACCCAGGACGTTCAAGCACCATTGTAGCTGGAGATACTCTTCAGCAACGAAGAACGACCCGACGATGATTCAGCGGCCGCCGCGGTCGAGCACCCTTGGCCATCACCCCCAGGGGACGACGACGGAGATGCCAGAGGCGACGATGATGATGACGACGGGATGTCCACTGTTGACATTTTATAACGCAATCACCAAGTATGGACATAGAATCCATTGCCGGCAATAGCGCCAAAAATGATTGTTGGTATTTCTTACGTTACAGAAGAATCCGCAAGCGCACGGAATACTGTTGTAGCATTTTACCCGTGAGTACGGGGTTATATTTATATTTCCGCAGGGAAGGCGGTGGTTATTGGAATAGATTAGTAGGTTGATTAGTTCTAGCATGGATATTCACTTGAATAAATAGGGGTAAAATAATATATGGTACAGAGGTAGTGTGACACATAAGTTACTCAAGCTCTAACTCTATGCAAAGCTTATAGGAAGGGGGAAAGGAAGAAGAAAGCTAATCTAGGGACTTATCTACTCCTAACTAAGCATACAGTCTATACTAAGAACTCATATACATATACACCATTAGGATCGGGCTCTAGGCCCCCAGGCATCATCGGGAGACCGCACAAGAAATGGCAAGGAGGCCACTGGTTCTTCACGGCTATTTTATGCACCTCCTACAGCTACTACACGAACGGGGAGGGTTACGACGGACGAACAGGGCTGTCACCACCTGCTGCCTACCTCATCTAACCATGGTATAGAGCCGCATCCAGCAACACTAATTAGCCTACCTCAATAGTCAACGCTAACGAGCAATACTCTAATGCCCCGCGTGGAGCCCCCACCCTTCGGATGGACAGACATCACACTAGAGCAAACATACATATACTGGAACCAATGTCGTAGCCTAGATGTCTTATCACGTCTAGTCATGCAAGATACAAGACCTAGATATAAACTAAGCATAGCACACATATCTGAATACACAGAACATATACTATACGAATACTCTAAACTAGAAGATAACTCTATTAAGGAATTCCGAATATTACAAAGGAGAGGAAGAGTAAAACTCATACCGAACACTCTTAGGCAAGACACGGGAACCGAAGAAGAGCTACTTCATATATTGCAAGACAAAGAGTGGATCCATGGAGAAAATAAGTCATATCCCAAGATCAAGAGGTGCATGTGTTTGGATGGATGAGAGATATGATTACTCCTCTTGATTTGTGATCCCTATCTCCCCTTTATTTATTTTTGTATTTTTCTTTAGACATGGCTATCCCCCTTTTATTATCTACTTCTTTTTTTTTGGGTCATGCTTCTTTGGCATGCCATCTTTTTTCCGAGGATGACTAAGCCTAATTTCTTTTTTAGGGATAAAATAAGGAGAGATCACAAACTTCATGGAGCATTTATTTGGTGGATGGATGGATTTGCTAATTCCCAGTGTAGGAATGTCGCAATGGGTGTAACGTGTACGTGATCTTGATCAAGAGGATATGAAAAGCATCTCACTCGGGTCACAACAATTTGGCAAGGGTCACTGAAATAGCAAGCAGCATATTTTTAGGTTTTTTTTCAATGTATATAACATATGGCTTTGGTGGGATTGGGAACATCATTGAGGAACTTGTCTTTCCCTTTTTTAAATTTTGAAAACAGAAACTCCAGACATCATGTTTCACTCAGGAGAAGATTATAAAGCTCCATCTTCCACATCTAAACTCACAACAACCTAGACTTGGATGAAGCATGTGCAACCCACGAGACGTTCGGGTTCATGAAACAAAGGTTTAAACAGGCAGCAAACTCAAACTTAGGAAAAACCATGCTTTAGGACTAAGCAAGACAGATAAGCAAGAGCATAACAATTATTCATCCTTTCAACTTAGGAAGACTAAGCACTCTTACCAAGCATATGGAAAAAGGGAAATTAAAGCAGAAAATATTTATTTGTTTTTTTAGAGTTTTTATATCTTTATTGAAAGCAGTAAAAGGATACAGTTCACTTGGTGGAGGAACTCCCCCAAGCTAGCTCTTGGTTTATGGTCCGACGAGCAGGACCCTCTCCATACCTGTTTTAACTCAAGGTCGAATCGTCCATACCTAGAGAGGATGTCGAGGACGATGACGTCTTCTTCTTTCTCCACACCTTCTTGTATTTCTTATTTGTTGTTGTAGGTGGTGTGGGAATTGTATCTTTGTTCTTTGGAGCAGGGGCACCGCTTTTTGTCCCCTTCTTGTGTGTCCTCCTTTGTTCTCCCCGCATGAATTTCTTTACAAAGGTGACAAGATCATCTCCTTTCGGAGGTGTCACTTCGACTTGGGCTTGGCTCATACTTAATTCTAATCATCGAACATTGCTCCCGTCTTGGGCGGAAATTAGAGCTTTCCTCCTTGCCATTGATGTTGAGTCGGATTTCTCCAGCCCCAACATCAATAGATCTTCCTCCGTACTGAGAAACGGCCGACCGAGAATAAGTGTTGTTTCCTTTTGATCATCCATGTCCAGCACTACGAAGTCGACGGGAATGAAATAGTCCCGCACTCTTACTGGAATATCTTCTGCGATTCCTTCTAGGTACCGGACGGATGAATCAGCCAACTGCAGTTGCATTGGTGTCATAGTCAAGCTTGAGTAGTTCAGTTGATCGAACACCACCTTGAGCATGACACTGACGCTGGCACCCAAGTCACAAAGAGCCTTGTCAAAGTTTTGTGCTCCTATTGAACAGCTGATAGCAGGATATCCCTGATCCTTCTTCTTCTCAGGGAGCTGTGGGAGTATAGCTGTGCTACATGCTTCGGAGAGCTTGACCACTTCAGTAGTGGGTAGCGTCCTCTTGTTGGAGAGTATGTCCTCGAGATAGCGAGCATAAGGTGGTACTCTCATAGCTTCCAGCAGAGGCACACTGATGTTAACCCGCTGAATCATATCCAAAAAGCGGTTGAACTTTTCATCCGTGCCCAGCTTTCTGATCTTGGTGGGGAATGGCAACAATTGGGTGTCGTAGAATTCGTGAGGAACCATTTTCCCTTCATGCACCTTGTCGGTGTCATCGCTGCTAGGCCATTCTTCGGTTTCTTTATCCTCTTTTTCCCTGCTGACATGGTTAGGATTAGGGGGATCACGAGTGGTTTTTGAAAGGATCTTTGATGTCGCCTAGAGGGGGGTGAATAGGCGGTTCTGAAATTTTACACAAAAACTTGTAGCGGAATTAGTAACTTTCAGACTCTCCGGAGATTTCTCCGGAATCTCCGAAACTTCCGGAGTTTTCGCAGAAATCTTCGAAGTCTTCGGAAATAGCACAAACTATAAAACACACCTATGGAAACCACAACCCAAAGTAGATCGATGAATTACCATACAAGGGTGAGTTGTTTCCAAGCTACTTCACTAGATACTTGCAGCTCAAGTAACCTTAGAGAAAACGCCATAACTTTTTACTCTGGACTCCGAATTCGATGATCTTGGACTCTATGGAAAGCTTATTCAGAGGAATACCCATTCCAACTGAAATCAATGTCCAAGACCATCAGGTGCATGTGTTGTGACAAGTGTTTCTCTCATGTTAGCACATGAAAGGTTAGGTTTGAGCACCGAGTCATAAGCAAAGCTATCAACGTCGCATCCCTCTTGATAGTACGGCATTAGTTATACTCAAGATCAAATAATGAACACAATATCATCCTCTTGGGCTTGAATACCTTCATCATGCCGCTTTTCTTCAATATCACTCTTTGAGGGTTTGCAAACACTTCCTTTGCCTCTTTCTTGAGCATTATCCTTCTTGAGCTAGTGCCTTGAGGTTCTTCATCGTTTATGATCAATAATCAACATGACATCCTCAAGACACCTAAATCCATATGATTCAACAATGATTGATGCTTAGTAACTTGTGAATATCCATGGCCTTGACTGGTCCATAATTGCTAGCACTAACTTGCTTCTTCACCCTAGCATAGGTTCATCGGTGCCAAGCCCTTTGCTTGCCCTTCTCCCTCGCTTAGTACCTCGTAGCCAAGTTCTTACTAACCCATAACCATCTTGCCATCTTCAATCACATGTAGCCTTGCATCACAATATATACTCATTGAATTCCATTCCTCCAACAAATTTATCCTTATAGCAACTTTATGGTCAATCTACCATGAATCTTCACTTCTATTGAAATATTAATATCTTGATCACATTTCTTCCTTTTTGTGATTAAGCTACCAAGAATGTTTACTTCTATTGAAACATTAAGCTCTTGATCACATTTATTCCTTCGAAATCGAAATACCAACGCATATCAATCTTTACTCATTCATACAAGCAAGCCATCATTGAGACCAAACAATATCCCTTGCAACTATGTCTCTTTTCCTTTTTCAATTTGCTTGCCCTTTCTTCAATTTGAGATATTATGATTTTGGTACACTTATTTGCAATGGGACCTATCCAAAGGTCATCAAACTCGTTAGTTCTCTAATTGTGTTGTCATTCAACCACCAAACCCACAAGGAGGCCTAGATGCACTTTCAATCTCCCCCGTTTTGGTGATTGAAGACAACACAATTAAAGCTTACACATGATTGATAAAAATAATATTTTGAATTCTATGATATAGAAAAGTCCTCCTAAGTATGTATATTGAATGAAACTTCATATATTTGGCATGCAACGCCAAATGCACATACTAAGGTAATGTGTTGGAATTCCCTCTATATCCTAGCATCCGTGGGGTGCAAGGTGTCAACATGATAACCATGATGCTCATGATATGTGATTTCTCCCAAAGAACTAGAGATTATTATTACACCATTGAAGACATGAATATCACACACTATCATGAGTGATCCTTATTAAAGAAACCGAATTGAAATCTATCCTTGCACACACCAAGCAAGTTAGAAATCTTATTTGCACTTGATAGAATTGAATTCCAATTGCTAGTTCTTGTTGTTATTACCATCTTGATGCACTCACAAAGGCAAGAGATAGCTTCAATAGTACAAGCTTGAGTATCACACATATAGTGACCCTTTGGATTTGGAAGGCATGTGGATCACTAAGGGTCGAACATTATAACATAGATTAAATTCCCTCCATTTGATAGTGCATACACATATATGTGGAAGACAAACACATATGCACCATTGGTCAATCCAGTCCAAAAAGGGAATTTAAGCCTTGAAAAACTCATTCTCACTAAGAGACTACATATATGATCACTAGAAGAAATGGTTAGTCTCAAAGACACAAGACATAGGATAGGACTCCCTCTTGATATGTGCATCAAGTGTTTGTATTACTTTTTGTATGCACCTGTTCAATTAAGAATTTAGGGGACTCCACCCTATATCTCGGTCAGGGCATAAGAAATTTGCAACAATGGAAATTATGCCAACGAATACGTACCACCACCAAGGTAGGTAGATTACCACACAAAATTATATTGCATTGACAACCAACACATCAATGGCTTGAATAAGTGAAGTTCAATTCATTTGAATGACAATGGATCCCAATTGATGTATTATGCTGAATGAGCTGTTGTGACCATCCAAGATCCATATTGTGTTCCTAGTTCTTCCTTTACCACCCATTGTTGAATTGATCATGGATTTTCACAATGGAGAGCTAATCAATAAATTCCATTCTTTAGTTCATTCCATTCACCAACTCACTCAAGGCCCAAGTGCCAAAAAGAGTGGAACCTTCCGAAATGATTCTAGATCATCTAAAAAGCCCTTGGAACCATTCAACATCCTTTGACGCATTCTTTTCTCCATCACAGGAGATCAAATGATTTTATCTTTCTTTATCCTCATTGTTTGTTTCTCATGAAACTTCTGCTCCCCCTTGATCCATTATTATCTCTTTTCTTCTTTTGATTTCATTTAACAAAGAGAGCTTGTCCTTGTTTTAACTTGCTTGCTTTGGTCCCAATTAAAGTCTCAATTATAATGACACCAAGAGAATATGAAAAAAATTGAGAAGAAACACACTGGAAGATTCCAAATTGCAAGCACTTGGAAGAACATTCAAAGATTTTTTTTTTTGCAATGAAACTAGAGGGGGTAAATGGGAGCCTTTAAACATTCTTCTCGAGAATAGGCCATGTATTCTGAAATTCAAACCCAATCCCTCTCTTCTAGCAAGATCAACTTCACTTAGCTATGAATAAGATAATGAGCCTAGAAATATTGCTAGAAAGCACTTTCAAGATCAATGGAAGCAAAAACACAAACTCACAAAGTGTTGGAGCCAAGATTTCGAAAATCGGCACTAAAGTCCGGAAACTCCGTAAAAATCTCCGAAGATTCCACAACTTTCGGAGACTCCACACAAATCTCTGGAGAAATCAAATCTCCGGAGAAATCTCTGGAGACTCCGCAAAATTCTTTGAAGTTTCCGCAGCTCCCAAAACAGCCTGCGTGAAGAGGTTAGAAAAATCCGAAACTTGATCTAGCAACCTCCAAAAATCATGAAATTTGAACCATATGCTCACAATAACATGGTGAATCTTTCCACCAAATATCTACACAAAAATATCAATGATTCACCACCATATTAATAGGATTGGAAAGAGACAATACGAGCTAAATGAAAAGCTCATGAACTCAAACAACCATAATATCATGTAGATTGTTTATTGGATGAGAAGATACCCTTGCAATCTACCATATGTTAGTTGTTGTTGCGGGGAAAACTTCTAGAATGTGAATGATGAGCGAATCCACTATGATTGAATTTGATTCTTCATACTTATCTCTTGGCATTGCTTTGTATGTTCTTATGTGAGCCAAGTAATGAAGTCCCTCAAGTTGACTCTTTATACACATATATAGGCATAGAATGGTTCCCTCAACTTGCTTGGTTTGCAATTCACAAATGAAGCCCAATTCAATGATCTTACGTGTAGTGTTAGATCCATTTGATATTAATAAAATTTCTCATTTAATCTTCCCACCAATAACCACAATTCAAAATTTGTGAAGTCGTAAGAGAATTTTTCTTGCATAGATATCACCCAATTGAAATCTTCAAGTTCTTCTTTCACCCTAAGTGACTAGACAAGACACAAGAGAGTAAAGTTGACAAAGAACATAAACTTGAGATAGTGATTACCATTCTTCGATTGTCTCCACAAGTATTATTGATGGAGTGGTGCCTCAGATTTCTAGATAAGCTCTTTGATGAGGCACGTGAGAATGTGGTCCAACTTCAACATCCATTTTGGATACTCCAATCATTCAAGAAATATTTAATTTGAAATTTGATTTCTCTTTGCCTTATCTACATGGTTAGTCTCCATAGAGCATATAGATAAATAATCATAGACCAAAGCAACATGTAAAGGAGATTGGATATCCTTACTAACATCACTGATGATTTGATCAATGGTATTCTTCGTAATAGTTGAATGAGCTTTCAACGAGGATTTGTAGGTTACATATGAGAAATTTCCATCAAAGATTGAGAAATCCAATATATGCATTTTCTAGCATCTCGATGAGTATGAATTTCCAAATATCAACAAGCCTTTGATTCATCCACATTTCCAATCTTGTTAGCCATTACGAAGCATTTATCATCTACATTCACCAAAAGATCATGCTCTACCAGAGAGCCATTAAAAGCGTCACATTGTATAATGTAGGATTTTAACTAATACTTATCTAGCCACCCAACAAGTGTTTACCATTAAAAAAACACCTACACAAGGCTAGGGGCTAGATATTCCAAGTGAAGTACTTGTTACCGAGATGACATTGATTCTTGGAGTAGAACAACGATATCCATACTTGGCACCCTTTCCACACATGATGAGAAATACCAATCGAAAGGATCTTGACATAAGATATGAAATGTAATTCATCTCAAGTGAACCAAGTATTCAATGCATCTCCAAGTACTTATTAACCAATTCAAGCACTTGATGGTCCGCAATCCATGTTGGGTCCTTGAAGGTTAGTCACAAGATACTTAGGCACCCAAATGTCCTTTGTGCTACCATAAGGTGAATGGGTCACCTTAGAAGCACAAGTTCCATTTTTGGGTTTCCAAAGTGAAGAATGATCAATGAAAGAGTTGGGCTTAGAAGTTTTACCCATGGGACAATTTATACTAGTATGTCCCTTTCTCCGGCAAGTGTAGCAAATGTGTTGTTTGTGATTGCAAGATGTCTTCTTCTTCTTCTCATCTTGATTCTTGATTTGCTTGTTGCCGATTTGCCTCTTGTTCAATGATTTGCAAAGATCATCCTTCTTGTGTGAACATGATGCAATTTCATGTCCCCTCTCATTACAATCATAACACTTCCTTTTTGATCTTCTTGTGTTCTTCTTTGGAAGTGAGGTCTTGTCAACCTTGTTGGAATATATTGATGCACAATGTCCCATTTTAGAGCATATGAAGCACTTGATGCGACCCATCCATTTCTTCTTAACTTGGCTCTTGCTCATATTCTTCTCTCCTTTCTTCAAGGAGCAATCTCTCACTTGGTGACCCTCTTTCTTGCAATTAAAGCAAGTGAGAGGAATCTTGATCTCATTTTGGCTTTGCTCCTTGTACTTGTACTTGTACTTGTTTAACTTGTTCTTCTTGTTGGAATTCACTCCAATTCCATGACCCTTATGCTTCTCTTTTTCATCTACATTATCCAAGTCACTATTAGTGCTCGGGAAGATATTTGCTTGGGAGCAACAAGGATTAGCACAAGGGAAATCGATATGAACTTGAGAGCATGTGCACTTGTGCATATGAGTTAGATAGGATTTTACCGAAGTTACCATGACCTTATGAGTTATATCAAGCTTGGTATGAGAATCTACAAGCTTTTCATGGGAGCATGATAGATCATCATATTTCTCTTGAAGCGCCACATGCTTGCTAGTGAGATCCTCAAGTTGAGCCTTTAGCTCACAATTTGCTTTTTCTAATTGGGTCACACAATAGATAGAGTTAGTAGCACAAGGTTTCTCAAATGGAATTTTTTCATACCTACTAACCAAGGATGCATGAGAAACCTTGAGTTCCTAATGCTCATTAGTTAGAGCCTTTAATTCCTTCATCTTCTCAATGAGCCACTCTTTTTGCCTTGCTTGACATTCTAAGAGAAAATCATTTTCTCTTGCCGATTTCTTCTTATCTTTTGTCATGAGACACACACCGGCTTTGGCGATGGAAGCTATGTGTGGAGAAGAGCTTGATTCCTCACATGGCAAATACCGGTCGCAAACTTCTTCTTCCTTCAAAAGATTAGTTCTACAAGCACAACTTGAAGTAGAAGTATGACATGCATGGTCATTTAGTTTACTCACCATTTCATTACCTTGAATTGACTCATTTGTAGGTGAGGATGTGGATATGGAAACATCATCTCCATTACTTGAGAAAATCACTTGAGCCTCTTCATTGATTGTTGATGAAGTTGAAAACCCCTCAAATGATTTTTCCAAAGTGAGCTCTTCGTCATCATATTTGGACTTATGATATCTTTCTTTGAGTGTTGTCCAAATAAGATGCGCATCCTCAAGTATATCATCATCATCCTCATCATTCATGATGGAATCAAGTACATCTTTACTCAAAGCATGAATTAAAACATTAGTAGCTTGAGCATTGAGTTGTAAGCATTTTTCTTCCTCTTCGGTTAGATGGAACCAATCAATATTTGGAGGAGAAATACTTACATCTACAATACGCTCAATTTGAGGACCTAAAGTCCTAAGAACACAAAGCACACAAGCGGACCAAGATGCATAATTTGAACCATCAAGCAATAGAAGTTCTAGCAATACTTCACCTCCCGTAGACATCTTCTCTCAAGGCGGTTAAGCCTGAAATTGAGAGCCTTAGCTCTGATACCAATTGAAAGGACTTTTGATGTTGGCTAGAGGTGGGTGAATAGGAGGTTCTGAAATTTTACACAAAAACTTGTAGCGGAATTAGTAACTTTCGGACTCTCCGGAGATTTCTCCGGAATCTCTGAAACTTCCGGATTTTTCGCAGAAATCTTCGGAGTCTCCGGAAATAGCACAAACTATAAAACACACCTATGGAAACCACAACCAAAAGTAGATCAACGAATTACTGTGGCAGAACCACCTGAATTAATCCGGCTCAAGCGCGCTAACCATCACCACGAGGGCAATCAGGGATAACTTGCACTTCAAACGGAATAATCCATTGGTCTGTCGGGTAACCTCCTGATACAACCACGGTTTTTGCCGATCGAAACCACACATACAAGTACTCACACGAAGGTGAGCCCAGAGGATAAAACATTCCACAAATTTTACACCACAGGGTTCATCATACACTATTATTACAACTGAGTTCGAATTCGTAAAACAAGTACTTCAGAGTTCAAAGTCATTGAGTTCTTCAGAGTTCAATGCAGCAGAAAAATAACGATAACTACTCGACGATACATGATGTCTCGATGAAGCCCGTACGAGACAACACTCGGCATTATCATTTTTGGCCGGGGCGCATCCCATTCCACCGACCAACCAGGAGGACGGGTACACGGCCAAGTCAAACTGTTGACGCCAGATTTTGACACGTGTTGAATCGGCGTCAGGAAGAGAAGAGACCGGCCGATGCGGCAGATTTAAAGGCTACAGTGAGGAATCGGCCGATTGAGGCTACAGTTGGGAATCGGCCGATTGGCGATGCAACTTGCGCCAAATGATAGGGGGATGAAGCCATTGGAATCACAACAGAGGATCCTAGTCAAAAGTGGCCTGATGTTGGTCAAAAGAACGATGCCGACTCGGTCATGAAGCAATGGAAAGAATCCGGATTGGACTTGGAGATGGCGGCAGAAGATTCTGCGGGAGCCCGTTTCCTTTAGGAAAATATTATAGATATAGTAGTTTTCTATTTAAATCAGGTTTGTAACAGATCGTAATCGATCAGGAATCCTAGTCCTAGGGTATAAATAGGATTCGTCAGGGTTTTGTGGAGATATACATCAATCAATCAACAAAACAATCTACTTTTTCATCGCACTTTACTTTCAAGTCGGCGATACTTCTTTTTCTTTCACGAGTTTGTACGGATTGGCAGGGCTGCATCGACACGATCTCCGGCCAATTGGTAGGTTCCGCTTATCGAATAACATCTAAGCTTTAACTTCGGGCGCATCGCCGTTGTTTCATTTAGATTTATTCACCGGTTATCGATATTTACCAGAATTATAGGTTTTACCTATTGTTCTAGTTTTATCACCAGTTATCCAGCTTGAGATCGAAATTATCGGCTTTATCACGCTTTCCCTCGTTCATTATCATACAGCCAATTAAATCTATTTCAAGTGTTGCATCTGTAATAATTGTTTAAGTTGCTCCAGCAGTTTTCTTTGCAATTATTACGTGAATATCGGCTGATCTATAGCTGGTCATCTTCATAGCAAATCGGCCGATTCGCCGATACGCTTTTCGGGACAGATCGGAACCTCAGCCGATCGGAGCCCCCGGAATTTAATACGTTTATTTCCTTGTCAATCAACAGGTCAGATTGACTGGCACGCCGCGCGAACCGCACCAGGGCAATCACCCGAACAGGAGTTAAGCAGATTCTCCCGGGTCGTGTGTCCGACGCTGAAGGTCATCGGCCGATTCCTGGCTGATTTTTAGCGCCAACACACTTTTGGCACGCCCGGTGGGACCATCTCAAGGTCCAACATGTCAAAGACCACCGAAGTTTCTGAGAACAACATTATTGAGGTCACGGAAGCAGATCTTAAGGACGACCAGAAAGAGGAACTGGCAAAACATCTAGAGGACTACAAAAGGATGTATCTGCAATCTTTCAGTCGTACCAGAAGTGGGGGGGCAATCAAGAAAGCCCCTCTTCCAGTTCCCCGCCACATCACCATCGCTGAGTATTCGGGCAAGATGTCCGATATGATTCAACAGTCCGTTATCAGGCTTTCATCGACCAACCCTCAGTAATGACCAACACGGTGTATAACACCGTCATCAGTTCTCTGGTCAGTGGGGCAGCTCAAGGATATCAGGGGCCAGCATACGCCCCACCTATTGTACCTCCAGCCAGAAGCTTACCAGGCACGTCCCACTCGGCTCCTCAGCCGATGTCGACGCAACACGAAGGATACAACACTTTGTTGCCTCCAATGCCTCCAGGGTATAACGGTGCACCATGTTTTCGATCGCAAGCGCCGCTTCAGCCTGTCCAGATTGCTTCTGTGCAATCGCTGCCCTCAAACTCAGTGCCTTGGGGGGCACCAGCAACGGCAGCTTTTCCCGATCAATCAACCGGACATGGGAGCTATCCGATCCAGGCGCCGTTCCATTCGGCCGTTCGGTCGATGGTCCCTCAGTATCAACCAACCACGTCAGAAATCGGCAGGGGGGCAGACGCTGTAGAAGCACTCAGAAGCACGGCACCGATGATGATGTACGATGGGGCGGCGGATTCGCTTCGCCATCAACTGTCAACTGCTCAGACGGCCACAATGCAACAGAATCCACCACACGTTTTGACCCATCACCCGGTCGTACCGCCGCCAATCCACCAACATATGTCGGTACCCCGAACAGCTGTTCATCAGCAGCAAGTGGATTGGACGGCAAGAATAGCGGAGGTAATTCAGGACCAATTCGGGTTGAAGCTGAAAGTGCAGACTTATACGTACAAGACGCCATACCCATCGGCCTACGACCTACTGCCGTTTCCCCACCGGTACAAAGTTCCTGACTTTACCAAGTTTTCGGGGTTGGACGACACCTCTACTGTGGAGCACGTTAACAGATTTATCATCCAGTGCGGGGAAGCCGCCACACAAGATGCTCTGAGGGTGCGTCTGTTCTCATCGTCTCTGTCTGGATCGGCCTTCCAGTGGTTCACTACCTTACCACCCAATTCCATCGTTACTTGGGCCGATCTAGAAAAGCAATTCCATAAGTACTTCTACGTGGGAGTACACGAGATGAAGCTTTCATATTTGACCAGCCTCAGGCAGAGGAGCGACGAACCAGTAACTGGGTACATACAGAGGTTCAGAGAGGTCAGAAACAAATGCTATACCTTAGCTCTGACCGATGCCCAGTTGGCCGATATCGCTTTCCAAGGCCTCCTGCCACATATCAAGGAGAGGTACGCCTCACAAGAATTTGAAAGCTTAAGTCAGATCGTTCACCGATTGGCCGGTCAGGAAATATGTCCGTTTGAGCAGCGGAGGAATTTCCAGAAAAAGGTGGCATATTTGGAAGGATCTGAATCAGAGGAAGAGGAAGAAATCGGCCTAGCGGAATGGGTCAAAGGGAAGAAGCCAATATCGTGCCCTTTTGGAAAGAAAGAACTAGAAGCGTTCGGCTTTGACACATCAAAGGCCGATAAAATTTTCGACTCACTACTCTAGGAAGGGCAGATCAAGCTCTCACCATACCATACCATTCCTTCGGCCGATCAGCTCAAAAAGATGAAGTACTGCAAATGGCACAACGCTATATCTCATGACACAAATGAGTGCAAGATCTTCCGTCAGCAGATACAGTCGGCCATTGAGCAAGGAAGACTCAAGTTCAAAATCCCGGCAAAGCCGGCAAAGCTGATGAAGATTGATCAGCATCCTTTCCCTGCTAACATGGTTGACACGGGAAGAAACACACTTCAGACCAAGGTACTGACGTCGGAATCAGCTAGAAGAAGCGGTGCCGTGGATCTCAAAAAGCAGGTCATGGTGGACGATGTCAAAGCGAAAAGACGGGCTGAAGACGAGGGCGAAGGATCAGAACGATCGCGTAGACCCGTCACTTCCCAATTCTTACTCAGCAAATATCGGCGGCAGCAGGAACGGTCGAGATACCACGATGAGATGATACGCCGACATGAGGATCATTGGCGATGTCCGTTTTTCATCCATTGCTGGGAAAACAACCTCAGATTGCCATCAGCCGATGACTGCCCTGAGTGCAGCGGATCAAGTCACAATGATCGCCCGTTCAAAAGATCGCGCTCCAGAGACAGAGGATCAGAGCCGATCAGCAAAAACTGGCGCGAACAAGAAGGTCGGCGCCTTTCAGTGCATGATCGGCTGGGGGGCAGAGTTGACCGGTATCACTGGTCGAAAGGCAGGATCAACCAGCAGAAGTGACTGGGGGGCAGAACCAGTGTACACAATCGGCTGGAAGAAATGGCTGATGCTACGGTGTCAGATGAAAACCCTCAAGGAAGGGAACCAAACTGGGAGCACGCCAAACCGTCGGCCAGACCAGTAAACCCCAGGTGGTGCCCTGATGGACTGTCTAAATCTCAAAAACGAAGGATCCAACGCCTACGCCAATGGGAACAACAAGAGGAAGAGCAGAGGCAGGTGCTGGATAAGAAAAACGATAGGTCTCGGGTCTGGCGCCCCAAGAGAAATAATAACAAGGAGGGCGACAATCAAGAATCGGCAGCAGATGTCAACATGGTGTTCATATTGCCGATGGAGTTCATGGCGCCCGCCGATCACGATAAAGTGACAAGGATGGGGGAGCAGATGGCGCAGCTGGATTTGGAGCTGATGACAGCCACCTTTGAGAAACCGGAAGACAAAAAACGGCAACATCTCAAGGCACTATTTCTTAAAGGACACGTTAACGGACGACCCGTTACCAGGCTACTAGTGGACGGAGGCGCGGCAGTCAATATCATACCATATGCCATGTTCCGGAAGTTAGGCAAAAGCGATGAGGACCTGACCAAGACGGACATGATGCTAAAAGACTTCGAAGGCAACGTCTCTCCCGCCCGTGGAGCGCTCTGCGTCGACCTCACCATCGGCAGTAAGACCCTTCCCACTACCTTCTTTATTATTAATGGATACACGCAAATTGCCGCGTCCCGTCTACAATGCACCAATGCCTTGTACAGTGGGTCGGCGACAGTACAGAGATAGTCACCGCCGATTCCACCTACAGTGTTGCGGCGGCTGACACGCAATAATGGAGCTGTGAACACGTCAAGTGTATATCCGGTAGAACATGGGACACTGATTTCCTGAAAGTGTCCGATTTTGGTCTACAGCCGATCCAAGCAGTCGGCTCTGAAGATTCAGAATAGATGGATCAGTTCGTCCGAGAAGACGGGAAGCTTGGGCATGGATTTACGTCGGCCGATTCATTGGAGATGGTGGATTTAGGAGATGGTAGCAAGCCAAGGCCGACGTATATTAGTGCTAGCTTGGATCCCGGATACAAGTGTAAATTGACAAGTTTATTAAAAGAATTCAAAGATTGCTTTGCTTGGGAATACCATGAGATGCCTAGACTAGACCGGTCCATTGTTGAACACCGGTTGCCTATAAAATCAGGATATCGGCCATATCAGCAGCCTGCACGGCGGTGCAACCCCAAAATTCTACCTGATATAAAGGCCGAGATCACAAGATTGATTGAAGCAGGATTTATTCGGCAGTGCCGTCACGCCGAATGGATTTCTAATATTGTACCCGTATATAAGAAAAATGGAAAGTTGCGCGTATGCATCGACTTCAGGAACCTAAATCAGGCTACACCAATGGACGGGTAACCAATGCCGACAGCTGATGTCTTGATAGATGCTGCCGCAGGACATAAAGTCATCAGTTTCATGGATGGTAATACTGGGTACAATCAAATATTAATGGCCGAAGAAGATATTTTGAAGACGGCTTTCAGGTGTCCGGGCCACCTCGGTTTGTTCGAGTGGGTCGTAATGACCTTTGGGTTAAAGAACGCCGGCGCTACATACCAGCGGGCTATGAATTATATTTTTCACAAGCTTATTGGTGTATCGGTGGAAATTTACATCGACGATGTTGTGGTCAAGTCGAAAGGTCATCAGGAACATCTGGCCGATTTTGCAAGAAGTATTGGAGTGCACAAGGAAGCATGGGTTGAAAATGAACCCGAACAAGTGTGCATTCGGTGTATCGGCCGGGCAATTCTTAGGATTCATGGTCCATGAGCGCGGGATAGAGGTTAACCGGAAGACCATAGATGCCATCAACAAGGTTGTAGCCCCGCAGAATAAAACTGAGCTGCAATCCCTCATCGGCAAGGTCAATTTTATTAGAAGATTCATATCCAACTTGTCTGGGCATATTCAAGCTTTCACTCCTTTGTTGAAATTGAAGCCCGACCAGGAATTCGTGTGGGGAGAAGAACAACGCAAAGCGTTAGAAGATATCAAGCAATATCTAATTTCACAACCGGTGTTGGTCCCGCCACAGCCTGGTAAGCCGTTCAGATTATACTTATCGGCTGACGAACAAGCTATCGGATCGGCGCTGGTACAGGAGATCGAAGGAAAAGAACGAGTGGTATATTATGTCAGCAGAAGACTCCTGGACGCCGAAACAAGATATTCCCCGGTGGAACGGTTGTGCCTGTGTCTATATTTCTCGTGTACCAAGCTCAGGCACTATCTGTTATCGACAGAGTGCATAGTCGTATGCAAGGATGATGTGGTAAAATATATGCTATCACTGCCAATTTTGAAAGGACGGATTGGAAAATGGATCCTAGCTCTGTCAGAGTTTGACTTAAGGTACGAATCGGCCAAAGTTGTCAAGGGTCAAGTCATGGCTGATTTCGTGGCTCAGCATTGTGGATCGGAAATTGCTGTCGTTGAACCGGTTCCATGGACTCTGTATTTCGATGGTTCCTCGTGTGGAGCCAGATCAGGAATCGGCATCGTTCTTGTATCACCTCGGGGGGCAAGTTATGATTTCTCTCTGCCGATAGAAGCATCCGCAACCAACAACCAGGCAGAATACCGAGCCGTCCTAAAAGGTATCCAATTGTTGAGGGAAGTCAAAGCTGATGCAATCGAGTTTTTTGGAGATTCCATGCTCATCGTAGATCAATTAACGGGGAAATCTGAATGCAAATATGATATCTTAAGAATTTACTACGAAGATTGCCTCCAGCTGTTAAAGGAATTCAAGTCTGCGATAATCGAGCACATTCCCAGAAATTACAATGAAGAGGCCAATAGGCTTGCCCAACACGCGTCCGGATATCGGCCGATTCAAGGAGCTATGATTCTGGAACTCGCGACCTATGATTGGCGAAAGGAGATTGCCGATTACTTGAAGGATCCATCCCAGAAGGTGGATCGGCGAGTGCGTTTTCAGGCCACGAAATATGTGTTACTCGAAGACGATTTGTTTTACCGGACGATTGATGGGGTTCTTCTCAAATGCCTGGGAATGGAAGAAGCAAAGGTCCTGATGGGGGAAATCCATGAAGGTGTATGCTGAGCCCATCAATCGGCTCACAAGATGACGTGGATGATCAGAAACAATGGGTATTATTGGCCGACGATTCTCGAAGATTGTTTCAAATATTATAAAGGTTGTCAAGACTGTCAGAAGTTTGGCAATGTGCAGCGCGTGTCAGCTTCAGCTATGAATCCGGTAATCAAGCCGTGGCCGTTCAGAGGTTGGGGAATAGATCTCATTGGGTAGATTCACCCTCCATCAAGCAAAGGGCACAAGTTTATATTGGTAGCCACTGATTATTTTACCAAATGGGTGGAGGCAGTTCTGTTAAAGACCGTGACATCGGCCGATATGATCGATTTCATTAAGAACCACATTGTTTATCGGTTCGGTATTCCCCAGACTATCACAACTAATCAAGGGACGATGTTCACCTCAGGGGAATTTGGAGAATTCACCGCCGATATGGGGATTAAACTGTTGAATTCTTCTCCGTACTATGCTCAAGCCAATGGCCAGGCCGAATCGTCCAATAAGGGGATAATCAAGTTGATCAAGAGGAAGATAGAGGAACAACCCAAGAAGTGGCACATGTCTTTGGCTGAATCTCTATGGGCTTATAGGATGGCTTGCCACGGGGCCACTAAGATATCTCCTTATCAGTTGGTATATGGTCACGAGGCAGTCTTGCCTTGGGAATTAAGAAGGTCAAGGTTAAACAATTCTCCCAAGGAGATTTGGTATGGAAGTTGGTGTTGCCGATAGGGTCTAAGGATCCCAAATTCGGTAAATGGTCGCCCACTTGGGAAGGGCCGTATAGAATCGGCCGATGTGCTCCGGGAAATGCATATATACTAGAAACTATCAAAGGGGAAGAATTCACAAGAGCCCTAAACGGGAGATATCTGAAGAGATACTATCCAAGTATATGGGTAGGTGCATAACTTGCGGTAAGATGCATCAAGATAACGTGGCCAATTCCTATCGGCTTTTGTCTAATAGCCGATGTAAAAATGACATCGCCTTAAGGAGGAGACATTTTGATTTGGTCTGACCGATTCATTATTTGGTGAAAACAGCAGAGTACATGGCCGACGTGGTACAAGTCGCCCTTAGAATAAAAAAGTACCAATATATCTATTGATCACGCTTTTTCTTCATCTCTCGCTCAATCCGGCCTAATTTTATCAAAAGGCGGATGCTCTTCTCTTCCAGATCCTCCATGGTGGCTTCAGCCTCGACTTGATGAGGGAGTGGATGGCTCCTATCAAGAGGTGGTTGGGATGTTCCCGCCGCAGCATCTTCAAGGACAACTGAGCGAGGGAGTGGATGACTCCTTTCAGTTGGCGGTCGCCTGGAGCAGCTAGCGTCTATATGGTCCCAGACTTTCTGGACGTCGGCAGGAAGATGACCTTTGAGTTCTTCAAAGTGAGCTTTTATCAGATCTATGTCCGCCTGCGACAGTGGTTCGTCTGAATGCATAACTTCAATCGCTCGTTCCAGACTGGGACAAAGGCGTTTTGGCTAAGAAGGGACAAACAACTACCCAGTATCAGAGCGATTGAGATGTCAAGGGAGGAAATAGAAGAGGGTTCGTACCTGGTTGACAGAGAAGGAGGAAGATGAAGAAGTCATCTTGATGTCCAGCCTAGGAGGATAAAGATCGAATTATTGGAGGGGAAGAAGATGGGTAATACAGACGCCTCTAGAAACGATGTGGGATCTCATACTTATAGAAGGAAGGGGGTAAAGAGATGGTAGGATGCGTCCCATCGGGGTAAAAGCGTTCATAAATGAAAAGCTGCCAAAGAAGATGGTCCAAGTTCGAATCGGCGCGTCAACATTAAGAGGGCATTAAATGTTTACAGGATTCTTTACAATTCACCCAAGGAGGGAATCAATGGTCGCAATCGCTCGTTGCCAAATTTGATCGGCCGAGTCTAAAACTCTTTGGTCATCATCGGCCGATCCGGGAATTTCTGGCATATGATGAAGTTTTATTGCTTCACGGGCCAGGTTATGTCTTTCTTGCTTCAGCTCGGCGATGACAGATGGAAGGTCTTGGAGTTTCTTTTCTTCAGCAGCTATGGCCTTGGTCACCTGCTCCATTTCTTTGGCTAGCTCTGCCCTTCATTGTTTGAGGCGATTTATGGCGCCGACGATATCTGGACGAGAGTTCTCAAGGAAGTTGATTCGCCGATGCACCCCTTGGGCTCGGTGTTTGTAAGAGTCTTCTTCCTCGCGGGCTTGCGCTAGCTTGGCACGATCGGCCATATGGCGCAGGGCCCTGAACACTGAAGTCTGCATCGACTCTATGTATGCAGCAGGATCCAGAGTTTCTGTCGCTTCCTTTGGGATTCAGCCTCTGATGTCATTAAGAAGTCGCCGAATCGATGAGGCATCTCCCACTAATCGGCCGATACCGTCTTGGAGGAGGGTCCGCATACTCTCGAGCTTGGCACGGACGTCATCAGGAATTGAGCTCGATGTAACTTAGTGTGAAGTGACCTCTTCATTGTCAGAAAGGGGAACCACGAAAGAGAAAAGACTATTATTGGGAGTGTCTTGTTCCTGCGAAAGAATAAAGATAATGATTTAGCAGACAGTAAAGGGGAATCGGCCAATTTGGGTGATAAGTTTCTTACCTCTTTGAAGCGGATTTCTCTTGCTTGCGCCGGCGGGAGTGCCAACCTCGTCTCAGGAACCGGTGCGATCGGCTCATCAGAAGAGGAAGACTCGACGACTATCAGTGCCCTGCTCGGGCCAGCTTCCTGAGAAGGTATGGGAAACAGGTTTTATGAGTATACTGCGAATAATTAAGTCTGATGATATGAGATACCTGCCATACCTCTGTGAGTCTTCCGGCCGATGTTTGTTGGGGAGGTACAATCGACGCACCCAGATTGGCCTGCATCAAAATCGGTTAGTTTTTGTTGAATATCAAGAGATTGAGTTAAGAAACTCTCTACCCCGGTGAGGAGAATCGCTGGCGTTTCGGCTTCCACTTGGGACGTAGCCGATTGCTGCGGAGACTGCGCTGGGGCAATTCGTGCAGCCTGGCAGGAGGGAGAGGTTAATATTGGTAGAATACTTAAAAGTATGTGAAGTAAGTGGGATTACCTGAACAGCTTCTACCAGCAATGATGCAGCGGCCACTCCAACTTCTGTAGCAGTCTGGAGATCGACCTCCTCGGCAATCGGCAAAGCTGGCGCAGTTGGAGTTTCAGCCGATGCCGCCGCCGATTGATCAGTCGGTCCTATGCGGGCACGTACTCGACGGCTTGTCTTCTTTAAAGTGGGCCTTTTCGGTGTTTGCTTCCATCGGCCGCTGGTGATGTCTTTGATGATCGGGGCGTGATGGCCGATAAGTGGAAATGGTGTGTATGGGCGATTGCTCTCTATCGGCCTACCACTTCAGTTCCGCGTCGGGGGAATTTGACTTTCGGACTGAAAAGAGAAATACAAGTTAGCGGCGAGATTGTAGCATGAAAAGGGACAATGTTGAAATCGGCTGGGAGAAAGATAATACTGCTGCACTTGAATCGACGTTGTCTGGGTCCAAACTATTACAATATGTTGAGGGAGACGAACAGAAGAGGTACTGCTTCCATTCTGCCCACAACAGTTTGAATTATTGGACGGCAAAGGGGGCCACTATCCAGTTGTTTAGGTCGATGGTACTGGAGTCTGGCACTAGATTGCACAGCCGACTGTAGTCGAGGCTCTTGGTCAGTTCATCTCGGAATTTTGCACGGCCGGCAAAGTAGACTTGAATCAGCAGCTGACCAAAGCCGAATTGCCGTGCTGCGACTGATGGATTGTAAAATTCATAGGTTGGGAAGTCTTTTCCAGAAAAGAAGTTGGCTGGCAAAATCCCTGGCTTGATCAGAATATCCATAAGATCACCATCAAAAGAGTTGGATGATGAATCATAACAGACGGGAAGCTCGAAAATCGGCTCTGTCATCTGATACGGATACCAGCTGGTGATCTCTTCACAGAAGCCGTTGTAAAAGCATCTGAAGTATTCGGCCGTTCGGGTGGCAGTGAACTGACAATCAGGGAAAACTGATGCTGCTTCTCCAAAAGAGGTACACCATCGTCGTATGGTGGGATTCTCCTCTGACTCGATATTGGGGAATGTTTTGGTCTCTATCTGCTGTTGGGAGACCTTGCTCATATACAGGTTAAGCCAGAGGGTGATGAACCACCAAGGACCACCAGGATTACCAATCGGCTCCCTTTTTGATAATTTGACGCCGATTTGGTGCATCATATGGTAGGCCGATCCTAACAGGTGTTTCCCAAGGGGGATGGCCGATCCTATTGACAGAGCTTCTGCCAGAGCTTGTGTATTGGATGAAGGGCCAACTGCTCTGCCACAGAAGAAGTGCTTCTCCAGCCACATCATTAAGAATGTTGTATGTTCTCTCTCTGAAATCGTCCCGATCCTCATGTTTTTGCTGATATACCCCTTCCACCCGCCGATTCCTTTTGTCTCTAGCCAATGGGTTGGTTTGATCAGATAATCGAAGGGTGTATCAGGGGAGGAGATATCAAGGCCGGTCAGCATCAGGACATCGACCAGGGTTGGAGTCATAGGTCCGTGCCCAAAGAGAAACGCATTGAGCGCGTCGGACCAGAAATAAGAGGCCGCTATTACTAAGGGTTCATTTTTCTCCATTTGGGACAAGGAGAGATTGATGCACTGGCCGATTTTTAACTCATCCCACTGAACTCTCTTGGACTTGGCTAATCTTTGGTACCATTCTTTCCAGCCAGGGGTTTCATTCGGCCAAGATCTAAAAGCACCTGCCACTGACCCAAATCCATAGGTGATTGCTTGAAGGGAATTCTATGGGTTTCTAAGTTGATCAAATCAGTTGGGTCTGGATTACCCATGGGACCTAAGCAGATGAGACCAGGGGTTTCGGAAAGGGGAATGGTGATCTGGTGCCTAAAAGCCTAAAAAAGGGAGAAAAGGGAGAAAACTGAGAATGGATCTAAAAAGTGCCTGAGCAGAAAAAAGTAAAAGAGGAAAGTTTCAGATGATTACCTCAGGAATGAAACTCATCGTCGCCGATGGAGTCACCGATGGAGTCGCCGATGGGGCCGCCGTCGCTGAGGGAGTTGCTGGAGGAACCTCCGCGATTTTTGGAGTCGCTGATGGCGCCGCCATTGGAAGGATGGAGCAGATTGCAGATGTGAGGAAGATCGCCGGAAGATGCGGTTGGAAACCGAGAGGGTGCTAGGAAGAAGATGAACAGTGATTCGCTAGGGAGGAGATTACTAGGCTTGTGGGGAAGGAGCGGTGGAGAACGCCGGTACTTAAAGACAGTCCGAGAGAGAAAGGGTAAAGGCAGGATTTTTGCCGCACCGTCTACACGAATTCCAGGGGAACAGTTGTCTCAAGCGCCCGGTTCGAGAAGATTGCAATCATCATGTAGAAGACCGTGAAACGGAGGAAGATTTTTGCTACGTTTGCTTCGGAGGAAGGATTAAAAGAAAAGAGTTTCAAAGTAAAAGTCATGTTTTACTACGAAACTGGGGGGCATGAGTTGACGCCAGATTTTGACACGTGTTGAATCGGCGTCAGGAAGAGAAGAGACCGGCCGATGCGGCAGATTTAAAGGCTACAGCGAGGAATCGGCCGATTAAGGCTACAGTTGGGAATCAGCCGATTGGGGATGCAACTTGCGCCAACAGATAGGGGGGATGAAGCCATTGGAATCACAACAGAGGATCCCAGTCAAAAGTGGCCTGATGTTGGTCAAAAGAATGATGCTGACTCGGTCATGAAGCAATGGAAAGAATCCGGATTGGACTAGGAGATGGCAGCAGAAGATTCTGCGGGAGCCCGTTTCCTTTAGGAATATATTATAGATATAGTAGTTTTCTATTTAAATCAGGTTTGTAACAGATCATAATCGATCAGGAGTCCTAGTCCGAGGGTATAAATAGATTCACCGGTTATCGATATTTACCAGAATTGTAGGTTTTACCTATTGTTCTAGTTTTATCACCAGTTATCCAACTTGAGATCGAAATTATCGGCTTTATCATCGCTTTCCCTCGTTCATTATCATACAGCCGATTAGATCTATTTCAAGTGTTGCATCTTTAATAATTGTTTAAGTTGCTCTAGCAGTTTTCTTTGCAATTATTACGTGATTATCGGTTGATCTATAGCCGGTCATCTTTATAGCAAATCGGCCGATTCGTCGATACGCTTTTCGGGACAGATCGGAACCTCAGCCGATCGGAGCCCCCGGAATTTAATACGTTTATTTCCTTGTCAATCAACAGGTCAGATTGACTGGCACGCCGCGCGAACCGCAGCAGGGCAATCACCCGAACAGGAGTTAAGCAGATTCTCCCGGGTCGTGTGTCCGACGTTGAAGGTCATCGGCCGATTCCTGGCCGATTTTTAGCGCCAACACAAACTAGCAATCATATCCTCGAAAGTATGACCTGAAAAATGAGCCACAAGCAAGGCTGAGTATACGAATACTCAGCAAGGCTTACCCGACTAGTGGAATATACTTAGCCGACTCCTAGACATGCAAGGCTTTTGGCTTGAGGGTTTGTTTTGCCGAAAAGCATATACAAGTAGGTCCTTACTTTCAAATTTTAGCTCCAAGTTCTAGTTTTCTTTTAACCATTCTAGGTAAGCAACTATCCAATATCATGCATGGTGAAAAAATTAATTTGCATCCAACAAGATTAATCATCATCATTGTTCCTCTTCTTACTCTATGTGGTAAAAGGGTCAAGCAGTCTCAATACCGCGAGAAACGGATGATTCGAATTGAATTTCTTAACCTTGCAAGGCAGACGTAAACACAGGTCATGTGGTTACTCCCAGAGTCACACATGCAACTTTTCCCCTTTCTTCCTAGGTTGTGGATCAGGGCCACCCTCCGAGACTACAGAGCCTAGCTCTGCACCCACCATGTGCGCGCATGGAACCAAAGTTGAGAGGGTGGGATGTTATCCACTTGCCGGTCCGATTAGGTACTTAAGCATATCAATTACCATATTCTCGGCATGTGGTTAGTACGTTCAAAGACATAACCACCACTACCACACACAGCGGCCTTAGCATTTTTCACTAAACAGACGGGACATCAATCATCAACTTGAACATCGCACCATAGCCCCGTCCGTCGACCTTATGATTGCAGCATGTAGTAAACATTCAACTCCTATATTCTCGTGAGTGACAGGAAATCACTCGGCTTTTACCGAGTCCTATTAGCATAGCATTCTATCGAACCTTACATCTAGTGTTCAGAGCATGGGTACCTAGGATCATGCAACTAAGTTTTCATCCAACTCCTATTAACTTAATGCACAAGTAGAATAGAGTAATAAGTTGCATAATTTAGAAAAATAGGGTTCATGCTCCGGGGCTTGCCTTCTTGGGTAAAGTTAGCTTGGGGCTCGTTCGAACTTTGGTTCGGGCCTTCGAAAGCTTCAGTTAGATTCACTTGAGCTTCACGCTGCTCACTCTCGGACTCGGGCACCAGCTCGTACGTTCCGTCGGTGAGAGTAGTCGATTCTATATGAATGCACAAGTGTAAGTTGTAGTGATGGCACGTGATATTTATTTTCTTCACGATAAAGTTGCAGTCCACAATAACATAGATTTGGTTGTGAAGTTACTTAGTTAAGATTTCTTTGGGCAATTGTTAACAGAAGGGGGTGGTGTTGTATTGGAAATTTAATTTTCGCAGTATAAGCATGAATTAAGCACAAACACTGATTTAGGTAACTTCTGGTGATGAAATGTTTATTTAGAGTACAATATGCAGAGATAAGACAACTGTAAAAATTTCAGACATTTTCATGCAGCAGAATAATCATGAAAAATGTAATACACAACTACTGCTAGAACGTAGTTATTTTTATTCAGGACGAACCATACAAGTTCTAATGCCAAAACTTTTACAGGGGGTTAAACTATACATATATGTGTTACTGTAAATTTTTCAGATTTTACTGTGCAAGATACAAAGCATAATAAATAGGACAAGATACACCTATTTTAATAAAGATTAATTTCTATAGGATGTTTTACAAGGTTTCTGTGTATGAAACTTTTTATAAAGTAAGAGCTACTCCAAAGTGTCCCATTGTAAAAAGTTGAACATTTTCCAAGCAGAGACACTAATTATTTGAATTAGTGCATTTTCCTACCACAAAATTATATAAATTGGTTACAAAAAAGAAAAAGGTTCAAAACTTTTTCTGTGGTATTTAGGCATCACTATAACAGCTCTGGAAAAGTTTCACAACATAAATCACAATATAATAGCAGGTACAAATTAGTTCTATTATTTCATGGCATGATCAAAGTTTAGCAAAAAGTTTAGCTAGAGATGGGTTCTGGTCCTAATATTTTTACACTGGCTTACACATCAAGCAACCAATCCACTGTCCAAAAATCAGATTCAGAACTGATCTACAACAGTGGGTACAATTAAAGTTTATTAAACCTTCAATTTAATTTAGATCAAGATTTAGCAAGCAACTGAAGAAAAGCATGTAACAAAAGTCGTAGATTTTCTTCTAAATATGCCAGAACAGTTGAGTTTGTATTTTTATGATTTTTCTATGATTTTCTATGAATTGTACAAGTTTGCTATTTTTGAATTCAAAGTTTAAACACAGGTTTATAGTTATGCCCCTAGAAACTTGCGTGCAGACTCTTTTAAAGATTTCAATTGTTGCAATTGGGTCCCCGGGCGGCGCTGGCACGGCGGCCGGCCAAATTCCGGCGAGGGAGGGCAAGCTCGCTGGGTGATGGGTTTGGGCAGTGGGAGGCTGGAGGATGGGGCTCAACGGGCGGGTGGTGCACGACAGCAGCAATGGCAGCGGCGGCGGCGTTCTGGTGGGTTGAGGCGTGCGTGAGTGGCCTTGCGTCGCCTTTTATAGGCTGTAGGAGGGAGGGAGAGAACCGGGCAACGCTGGGGAGGGGCGGCACGACGGGGGCGCGTTACTGGTCACGGTGGGCGGCGAGCAGAGCCGTCATGACGTGCGGCGGGCGCGGGCAGGGGATTGGGCGCCGGGGATTTGGCGTGTGGAGCGGGGAGATCACGTGGCGCGCGGGTTGGGCGAGGAGCTGCAGCAGCTGGATTGCCGGGCGGCGAGCACGGCGACTGGCGGGACGCGGCGGGGACACGGGCACGTCGCGGACTGTCCATTGGGCGCTGCGGCGGCGAGCAGAGGCGCGTCGCCGTGGGCGCGTGGCGCACACTGGCTGGGCAGGGACACGGGGGGGAGGAGCGCGTGCGAGCGGGGCGCGGCCAGGCATTGGCTTGGCGCCAAGCGCCGGTCAGGCATCGCCGGCCAAGCGGCCAGCGGCGACTACGCGGCGGGCGGAGGGTCGGGCGAAGCGGAGGGTCTGCAGTGACGGCGCGTCGGAGGGTCGAGCGAAGCGGAGGGTCTGCAGTGGAAGGCGGAGGGTCGGGCGAAGCGGAGGGTCTGCAGTGACGGCGCGTCGGAGAGTCGGGCGGGGCGGAGAAGAAGGGTCGGAAATGAAAAATAGAGAAAAAGACAGGGGCTGATTTGCAAAGTCAAGTGTTTCTCAAATTTTTGTGTTGTGATTCAAAAATCTCTGAACATGAAAGTTGTTCAAAATGAAAAGTTACACGAGTTTTGTTTCAGGCCGAAGTTCATTTGAGTTATAGTTCGAAAGTTAATTTGAAAACTCAAAAATTATAATTCGGAGGGCACGTCATTTCCTGGGCGAAAATTTGTATTCTCTTCTAGGCTTCAACTAGACTTTTGTTTATCCTGTCATCGATGGTGTGCCTATTAAATTTCGTAGCCATAAGTGCTTTGAGGTGAGAATTATTTAATTTATTTGATTAACGTACATGTACTTATGCACATATACACATCTATTTTCAATTCAAAGCAAATCCAATTTAATTCCTTTCTTTTAAATTTTTCTTAGTTATAGTGCATCGTGTTAAGCTAATGAGGCTTATTTCATATTTTAAACACCTGAGGTGTTACAATTACCATACAAGGGTGAGTTGTTTCCAAACTATTTCACTGGATACTTGCAGCTCAAGTAACCTTAGAGAAAACGCCATAACTTTTTACTCCGGACTCCGAATTCGATGATCTTGGACTCCGAATTTGATGATAGTACGGCATTACTTATACTCAAGATCAAATAATGAACACAATATCATCCTCTTGAGCTTGAATACCTTCATCATGCCGCTTTTCTTCAATATCACTCTTTGATGGTTCGCAAACATTTCCTTTGCCTCTTTCTTGAGCATTATCCTTCTTGAGCTAGTGCCTTGAGGTTCTTCATCGTATATGATCAATAATCAACATGACATCCTCAAGACACCTAAATCCATATGATTCAACAATGATTGATGCTTAGTAACTTGTGACTATCCATAGCCTTGACTGGTCAATAAATGCTAGCACTAACTTGCTTCTTCACCCTAGCATAGGTTCATCGGTGCCAAGCCCTTTGCTTTCCCTTCTCCCTCGCTTAGTACCTCATAGCCAAGTTCTTACTAACCCATAACCATCTTGCCATCTTCAATCACATGTAGCCTTGCATCACAATATATACTCATTGAATTCCATTCCTCCAACAAATTTATCCTTATAGCAAGTTTATGGTCAATCTACCATGAATCTTCACTTCTATTGAAATATTAATCTCTTGATCACATTTCTTCCTTTTTGTGATTAAGCTACCAAGAATGTTTACTTCTATTGAAACATTAAGCTCTTGATCACATTTATTCCTTCTAAATCAAAATACCAATGCATATCAATCTTTACTCATTCATACAAGCAAGCCATCATTGAGTCCAAACAATATCCCTTGCAACTATGTCTTTTTTCCTTTTTCAATTTGCTTGCCCTTTCTTCAATTTGAGATATTATGATTTTGGTACACTTATTTGCAATGCGGCCTATCCAAAGCTCATCAAACTTGTTAGTTCTTTAATTGTGTTATCATTCAACCACCAAAACCCACCAGGGGGCATAGATGCACTTTCAATCTTCCCCGTTTTGGTGATTGATGACAACACAATTAAAGCTCACACATGATTGATAAAAATAAGATTTTGAATTCTATGATATAGAAAAGTCCTCCTAAGTATGTGCATTGAATGAAATTTCATATTTTTGGCATGCATCGCCAAATGAACATACTAAGGTAATGTGTTGGAATTCCCTCTATATCTTAGCATCCGTGGGGTGCAAGGTGTCAACATGATAACCATGATGCTCATGATATGTGATTTCCCCCAAAGAACTAGAGATTATTATTACACCATTGAAGACATGAATATCAAACACTATCATGAGTGATCCTTATTAAAGAAACCGAATTGAAATCTATCCTTGCACACACCAAGCAAGTGAGAAATCTTATTTTCCTCCCCTATACCCCATAGAATCCACAAGGTATCTCTCCCCTCTTGCACTCTCGCCCTTGCACTTTCTTCCTGGGTTTCAGGGCAGTCGTTCCTGGGTTTCGGGGCAGTCATTCCCTGAATGTCCGACGTTCCCATAGACCTCGCGAGTCATACGAGAGTCTAAGGCTTGAAGTACCTGCGTTGAAGCCTTTTCTTGGGGTTGTTCATCAATCTTCTTGATGAGGAGGTCGAGCTTAGTGGCGATCATGTCCATCTCCTTGACGGAGTGCATGCCCCACTGGCGAGGTTGGAGTTTGTCATTCCAACCTTGGTTGGACACCATCTTCTCAATTAAAGTTTTGGCCCTATCAACGGTTAGCGAGAAGAAAGCACCATCTGCAGCAGCGTCGATATGATCATGGGCTGTTGGAGCCAGCTCGTTGTAGAAGTTCTGCAAAATGAGCCAAGCGTCCATCCCGTGGTGAGGACACGCCAGGATGTACTTCTGAAGCCGTTCCCAAGCTTCAGTTATCGACTCATTGGACGCCTGCTGGAAACTGGAAATCCTTCCCCGAAGAGCGTTGGTTTTACCCAACGGGAAGAACTTCGCGAGGAACGCCTTGGCACGCTCATTCCAAGTAGTTACTGCACTTCTGTTGGTGTAGAACAACTGTTTTGCCTTCCCTAGAATACAAAACGGAAACAGACGGAGTTGGATTGCATCTTTAGTGACTCCCTTGATGACAAAAGTGCTGCAAAGTATCAGGAACTGTTGGAGATGTGCATTGGCATCCTCATTGGCCTTGCCACAGAATGGACTGCCCTGCACCATCGTAATTAAACCCGTCTTGATCTCAAAATTTTCATCTTCAGCATTAACATTTGGCCTGATTGGGACATTGTCGGCCGAAGGAGCTGAGAATTCACGGGGAATCTTCTGAGCCATAGCCTTGGAAGTTGATGGCACGATATTGATTGTTTCGCCTGCCGAGAGTGAAATCTGAGGAGGAACGACAAGGGGTCGAACTCTTCTCAAAAGTGACTCCGGATTCGAAGTGAAATTTTGTGGCGGGCAAACCCGGTCATACACTACCCTGTCTTCACACAAAGGAGAAAACAAAGCCAAGTTAGCCTATTTAGACAATTGAACACCATTTTAGAATTTCATCAACTACTTGATCTATTCTTTTAACCAGTGCCTTCCCCGGCAACGGCGCCAAAAATGTTTGTTGACATTTTATAATGCAATCACCAAGTATGGACATAGAATCCATTCCCCGGCAATAGCGCCAAAAATGATTGTTGGTATTTCTTACATTACAGAAGGATCCGCAAGCGCACGGAATACCGTTGTAGCATTTTACCCGTGAGTACGGGGTCGTATTTATATTTCCGCAGGGAAGGCGGCGGTTATTGGAATAGATTAGTAGGTTGATTAGTTCTAGCATGGATATTCACTTGAATAAATAGGGGTAAGATAATATATGGTAGAGAGGTAGTGGGACACACAAGTTACTCAAGCTCTAACTCTATGAAAAGCTTACAGGAAGGGAGAAAGGAAGAAGAAAGCTAATCTAGGGACTTATGTTTTTCTAACTAAGCATACAGTCTATACTAAGCACTCATATACATATACACCATTAGGATCGGGCTCTAGGTCCCCAGGCATCACTGGGAGACCGCACAAGAAATGGCAAGGAGGCCACTAGTTCTTCACGGCTATTTTATGCACCTCCTACAGCTACTACACGAATGGGGGGGGGGGGGGGGTTACGACAGATGGACAGAGCTGTCACCACCTGCCGCCTACCTCATCTAACCATGGTATAGAGCGGCATCCAGCAACACTAATTAGCCCAGATACCACGTCTACGCTAACGAGCGATACTCTTATGCCCCGCGCGGAGCCCCAACCCTTCGGATGGACAGACATCACACTAGAGAAAACATACGTATACTGGAACCAATGTCGTAGCCTAGATGTCTTACCACGTCTCATGCAAGATACAAGACCTAGATATAAACTAAGCATAGGACACATATATGAATACATAGAACATATACTATAAAAATACACTAAACTAGAAGATAACTCTATTAAGAAATTTGGAATAATACAAAGGAGAGGAAGACTAAAACCCATACCGAACACTCCTAGGAAAGACTCGGGAACCGAAGAAGAGCTACTTCACCTAAACTCCACTTTTCTAAAGACTAAGCAAGAGAGGAACTTGAGAGAGAGCAACTTTAGTAGCACCTCCCTTATATTTATAGGGGTGAGTGAGGAGTTGCACGGCAGGTGTTTCAGCCCCTCGCAGCTGCAACTGAGGTTGGGAGCCAATAAGGAAGCGCCACGTCGAATGAGGTAAGGTGGTGGCCTTTTCCTGGTTCGGCCGAACCAGGGCCGGCTCCATCCGGGCTCGGCCGCCTCTGGGTGGCTGCCCTATGGGCCCTTGTCACCCCTGCACGTGGCTTGGGTCCTTCTTAGGTTGGTTGCATGCCCTGGTGGGCCCTCCAATCCCTAGGAAGCCAAATGGCGCCCTCTGATTAGTCGATGTTACTTGCCTTGGATTGAGGTGCTTGTTTAACACTTGATTTCTGCTCAATTTCCCTGCATTGCAAATTCTCTCCAAGGGGAATGTGGAAATGATATTATTCTAGACCAATATGCAAGTTAAGTATGCTAGTCATCCTAATTTTCTGATCAAATTGATGCTCGAAATTGGTCCGTAGCGAGCGTCAACATCCACCACCGGAGAAATAGAGCGGGGACATTTCCCTCACGGGTCAGCTGCGTCCCCAGGAGCCCGGTCGGCCCCGCGCACGCCTCGGCATCACACGCGCCTCGGCGTCGCCAGTTTCGACGGCATCACCAGCAAGCGCCTTCGGTGCCACGCCCGCGTGGCCGAGGACTTCCCGCTCCGTGGCCTGTGCATCGGCGGGGTCAAGCCCCTGGGCGTCGGTCCAGGGAATGTCATCGAGGATGGCGTGGTGCTCATCGTCGTCTCACAGGAGCTTGCCCCCGCTGGGAGGAGGGCCACCGTGAGGTCCCCCTCGTCGGTCGCCAGCTTCATCAGGTGTGACAAGGCGGCCTCATCGTAATTGCACCTCGCGTCGTGCGTGATGCGCGTAGCGTCGTCATCGCCGGTGTAGAACCATGCCGGGTGGAGATGAGCCTGGAGCGGAGTGACGCGTCAGCGGAAGAAGTCAAGCACCACCGCCGCGGATGTCAATCCGTCCTGCCGTAGGTTGGCGATGCGGGTCAAGTTCGCATTCCATCCGGCACCTAGCACCGGCCGCTCCTACCACGAGGAGGACCGCACCAGCGGACCAGCAGGAAGACAGAGGAAAGGGGAGTCATGGTTGACCTCCATGTACAACCACTATCCCTCCTAGCTCTCCCACTTCTCCATCGTCCAGAAAGAGATGAACTCATCGCACCGACCCTGGCGAATCCGGAAGTAGCACCCACCCGTCATTCAAGGCTGGGCCGCTGGGCCTGGGCCTGGCGCCACCGGCAATGACTAGCAGAGTTGGAAGAAATGGAAGAAGAGCTCCACCGAGGGCGTCACCCCGACGAACATCTCGCACACATGGGCAAAGATGGCCAAGGTCAAGACGGCGTTGGAGGATAGGTGCACCAGGTGCACGGTGTACTCCTCCAACACCGCGATGAAGAACGGCAAGAACGTAGGGACCAGCCCCACCAGTAGAAAGGGGAGGAAGGTCACGATCTCCCGCGTGTGCCTCGCTTGCAGGAAGGACGAGCCAGCGTGGAGGATGGTGTCGAGGGACACGAGCCCATTCGCCCTGTCCACGCCATTCTTGTCCACCGATGAGGGTCTGAAGTCAGCACACGGCGGCCGAAAGCTTGCTGACGGCGATTGCGCCCCATTGTGGTGAGCTTGGGCGCATGGCGAGATGAAGAAGATGAAGGAGAGAAGGGCTTATTGGCAGAAAGACAAGCGAGTGGCGTGGCTCACGGCGCCCCCTCTCCTTAGGCCTTATACCTAATGGAAGGCCGGGGGACGTGGCGCTCCAACTCCACAGGATTCCCGCGAGGTGTGGGCGGCGTCCCCCACGGAAAGGCTGTCACGATCCCCTAGGGGGTCGGGCAGCATGGGAGACGTGGCGACGGCATTGAACTCTTGGCCGCACTATCGAATCGTCGTTCCGGGTTTAGGTGTGCGCCTTGGGGCTCTTGTCACTGTCACGGGGATGGGGGTCCCCGTCCCGCAGGACAAGTTAAGGGCTAATGGGCTGAAAGGCCCATCTCAATCGTAAAGGCCCAGCTCAGCACGACGGTTTCCAGAGAACACCGGACTAGGGGGAGGGACCCTGGGCGACCCACGGTAGCGCCTCCTCCCTGTAAAACAACATGATTACGGGAGAAGCGTGTGATCAGACGACGCGCTGACCAGAGCGGAGGGGGCTCTCCCCCCGCGGTCGCGTCCCATCAACCTAGTGGTGGACGGCTCTGGCAGGGCCCACCGACAACGCCGCCCGTCACGTCATGTAAAATGCGGAGAAGGCCCTCGAGGTTCGAAGGGACCCCGGGGAGGACTCCGGGACACCCCGGGGCGCGCAACAGACCCCACTCGAGCCCATGGACATCCTGAGGCGCCGTCGGGGGGATCCCGGGAAGCCCTAGGCACATCACAGAAAGGGACCCCGGGGGCCGACCAGTAGCCCTGGGCATAATTAACCGAATAATCAAAGACCGAACCGAATTACCCGAGACCGAAACCGAACTAACCGAAACCAAAAAATTCTATCACTATTCGGTCTTGGGTTCCTAGTAACCGAAATTATTTCGGTCAATTCGATTCCAGGCCTCGGGTAACCGAACTACCCGATCTACCCGAAATATGTACTAAAAGGCCCATTAAACTGTAGTCCCAGCCCACTATGAGCACTCACCAAACCCTAAGTATATAAACTTGGCCTCCATCAAGTCAACAGTCCAACAGAACACCACGCCTCCCCTCTCCCGTCTCCACCACCAGCAAACGCCGCTCGCATATCCGATCTTGTCACCAGGCCATCGGCCCCAGGCCACCACCGCTCCACGCTCGCCTCGCCCAGGCACACGGCGCAGACCGCACCACGGACACCGGGCGGCCAGGGCCCGCAGCCTGCACCCGCAGGCCGGCAGGGCGGCAGGCAGGCGGCAGCCTCTATCCGGCAGGCGTTAGGCGGCTAGCGCAGGCCAGGCCAAGAAGCAGGCCAGCGACCAAGCTTGCTCCTCCCCCTGTCCTACAAGCCTGTTGTTGAAGCGAAAGAACAAGGGCTACAGGCCTACAGCAATGCGTTGTGAATGTATGCTATTTGGTTTAAATTTTGTAAGACTATTTGGTTGGTTGTTGGTTGCAATGACTATTTGGTGCAATTTTAGCTCTAGAATGTCTGTACAAATTTGTGGTGATTTCAACTCGGTTAATTCGGCCATGATCAAAAACCGAACCGAATTAACTGAAACCGAACTCGTCGATCTTTAGTATTTTAAGTACTCAATCGGTTCTGATTTTTTGACAACCAAATTTTGAAAGTGACCGAAGAACCGAACCGATCGGTTCGATATACCCGAATGCCCAAGCCGTGCGACCAGCCATGGCCCACGGGTCAGGATGGCGACTGATGGATCAGCTCCACTTGCAAGACGACGCCCAACTGATTAGCATTGTGTTCACACTCAAGGATGGTAAAACTAAGACGATTAAACTCCTCCATGGGCCCAGGGAAGGGGCTATAAATAGAACATAGGGGGCAACATGTAGTGGACAGACTCAAGTCTCCCGCACAACCACATCAAGCTCACTCGAGCAAGAAGGAAACAAGAACCGTATCACACAGGATGTAGGGTGTTACGCTTCCGAGTGGCTCGAAGCTATCTAAATCTCCTCATCACACGATTAAAATCCCACTACGTGTTACACCCCAGGCCGAATCTCTAAATGGCGGTTCCCACGAATCCCTGCTCGCAGTTCTCACCCACTGTCACCCACGCTTTGTGTGTTTATGGCTAAGAGAAGCAGAGGGACTATCAAGGAAAGAAGAAGAACTCAGAAAAACCCAAATGTCGAAGAAAATGAATAAGGAAGTACTCGAGGTAAGTGGATATTAGTACTTACCTACCAGCATCATCATCTTGTACGTCAGTAATAAGCACCCTACGCTTTCGTACAACTACTCTAGGTTTTGTAGGGTGATCTGGCAACGAACTATTGCTCGTTGTGTCCTTACCCGATGTTGACACCGTTTTTTGGCACGTGTCTACCTGTTGACTGAGAGGCCGATGAGAGATGGGCCGATGCTAGATCACGAGCAAAGAGTGAAGCATATTGGGCTTTTTGGGCCAAAAGAAGTGTCGTAGCCGATGAAGCATGGGAAGAGCTGGCAAAGCTACGTCAGCAAGTTATCTTTTAGATTCTTATTTAGGTAAGTTTTGTTTTCTTTGTTATCAAGTAATGTAAGTCGTGATCGACCTAGGGTTTGTAGCTCAAGCTATAAATAGCTGCCCTCGGGCATGTACCAAACCATCCAATGATCAATACACATACCCTTTATTCCTTTTTTCTCTTTTTGGCGGCTTCGCCTTAGTTGCAGTAGATTTTTCTATTACGAGTTCTTTCCTGCATGTGGGGCTGCATCGACTTCGATCTCCGACTTGCTGGTAAGTTCCGCGTCGAATGAGGCAGATAGGCTCAAGGTTGACGGCGCATCACTTCTTCCTCTATCCTGTATTAGTTCAAGTTATCGAACAGATTGGATCTAGGTCTGGTCTATTCACACGGTTATCGATATCAACTTGTTCTTGTTAGATTAATCTACTTAGTCTAGCTTGTTCCTTGCTGTTATCACAAGTTATCGGTATTTGCTAGATTTGACAGGGTTAGATTCGTTTAATCTTGTTTTTATTTAGTTCTTACCACAAGTTATCCAGTCTAGATCTAAATACCATTGGCCTATTTTCGCTATCTCTCTCTGGATCGGCCTTTGCCTGGTTTGCATCATTACTAGCCAACTCCATAATCACTTGGGCCGATCTCGAGAAGTAGTTCCACAAGTACTTCTTCACAGGGGTACAAGAGATGAAGATCACCGACTTAACTGCGGTGCGACAGAGGAATGACGAGCCCGTCTTGGACTACATTCAGAGATTCAGGGACATCAGAAGCCGTTGCTTCAATATGTCTCTTAACAATGGCCAGTTGGTTGAATTGGCCTTTCAGGGACTCCTGCCACATATCAGGGAGAAGTTCTCATCCCAAGAGTTCGAGAGCCTGAGCCATCTAGCATCCAGGCTTGCTAATGTTGATGTTCGAGCCCACGATGCCAGGAAGAACATGATCCAGAAGAAGGTCAACTATATTGGGGATTCTTCTGAATCAGAAAGCGAAGCTGAAATCGGCGTTGCTGAATGGGTCAAGTCCAAGAAGCCGATCTCATGCCAGTTCGCCAAGAAGGAAGCTGAAAGCTATGGTTTCGACATCACAAAGGCCGATAGAATCTTTGATCTGCTACTACAAGAGGATCAGCTCAAATTCCCTCCAACCATGTGATCCCATCGGCTAATGAAATAAAAGGGCGCAGGTATTGTAAGTGGCATCACTCTGTCACTCATAATACTAATGACTACAAGACGTTTAGGAAGGAGATCCAGATGGCCATCGAGCAAGGAAGAATCAAGTTCGATAGGCCGATGAAGATCGACGAGCACCCCTTCCCAGCCAGCGCGGTTGATGTGGGAGCCCAAGAAGTCGACAGAACTATAAAGGTATCACCTTCTGATCACCATGATCATGATACTGAGAATCCAAAGACTCATGTATCGGCCAACGGCAGAGGGAACCAAGGCCGATATGAACAGGGTGAGAGTTTCAGAAGACCATGCAGAGTTGTTACATCTCAGATGCTCCTGAACAAATATCAGCGCCAGCAAGAAAGAGAAAGACGCCATCAAGAAGAGAAAAACAGGCATGATGAAGAACATTGGCGATGCCCGTTCTTTGCATTCTGCTGGAACGAGGGCTTGCGCTTGCCATCGGCCAATGATTGTCCCGAATGCAACGGGGCACAGGAAAGCCAATATGATTTCAAAAGGAAGTGCCATGAAGACAACCATCAGCAGTCGAATGTCAGAGGCAAGCACAATCGTGTCTCTGTTCATGATCGGCTGGGTCCACGTATCCCTGAGCAAGCAATGATTGAAGAACAAGCTGCAGCCCATGTACCTGACGAAGCACCTCTGGATCAATCGCTTCAACGTCAAGACAGCTACGAATATGATCCAGAGGAGTACCCGGATTGGTGCATTCAAGGGTTGACCCATTCTCAAAAGAGGAGGGTTCAGAGGCTCTGTCACTGGGAACAAGAAGAAGCACGCGCCAACGAGAAGAAGACAATCAAATCACAAGTGTGGCGCGTGAAGACCGATGAAACTACCCCGTCAGCATCGGTCAATATGGTTTTTGTGCTACCCATAGAATTCAAAGCACTGGTTCATGGCAATGATGAGGTAGCAGTGGTAGAACTTGCGCTAGATCCAGTCCAAGCATCCTTTGAGAAGCCAGATGAGAAGGAACGGAGGCATTTGAGGCCTTTGTACGTGAAAGGGCATAATGACGGCAGGCCAATGACTAAGATGTTGGTTGATGGAGGGGACGCTGTCAATGTCATGCCATACATCGTATTTCGAAAGGTTGGTTTTGGTGAGGAAGACATGATGGGAACTGATATGGTTCTTAAGAGCTATGAAGGAAATACATCGTCTGCTAGGGGGGCAATCACCGTCGAATTGATGATTGGGAGCAAGACCTTACCAACTACGTTCTTTGTCATGGATGGCAAGGGATCATACAATCTGCTCCTAGGAAGAGACTGGATCCATGCCAATTGCTACATTCCATCCACTATGCATCAATGCCTTATTCAGTGGCTAGAGAACGACTCGGTCAAAATAGTACACGCAGATTCATCTCTAAGCATTGCATCAGCCGATCCTCCGGTCTGGGGCTTCAATGGCGTGGAATGCATATCAGGCAAAATATGGGAAGGAGATTTCCTGAAGATGGAAGACTTTGGTCTTGATCTGGTTCAGGAAGATGGCTCAGAAGTCTCTACTCCATGAAGAAATCTGAACAAGCATCCCATCGGCCGGGGAAAAGCGACGTAGAGAGTTTTTGGCTGATGAACTAGTCTTGTAAAAGCCGATAATGTTGATCAGGCTCGAATGGCCGATACAATATGTATCGCCCTTAGTGCAAAAATATAAAATTAAATATTGTTTTGATCAATAATAAAACCGATGATTCTTTAGCGGTTATCGTCATGGCTGATTGGAATTGACATGATCATTGATCTTTTGAGCGTCATGAACCGAAAGACAAACTGCTCACAGTTTGGGACGCATCATGATTTCTACGTTCGAGAAAAGCTATCATCACCAAGGAAGTCGATGCAGATTTCGGTTATGAATAATTTTCGCGTCGGATGATCATGGGAGGGCTTAGGGCTTTTGCTTCTCGGAGCCATACAGTCGGCTGAATTTTAAAGCAAGGACATTGATCGGACAAATCGCAACTCAGCAAAAGGCAGATTCAGCACAAAAGAAAGACCAGATTGTCTGCCTAAAAGAATATTTACAAGAAGCCAATCTCCAGATCAGGCTGATACATTGATTGCTACATTTATTCATCAGCGAAAACATTGCTGATTACAACGCCTAGGCTAACTTCCTCGCTAATGCTAGAAGCAACTACACCTAGGTCATCGACAAGGTCTTCAAATTCTTCTCGTGCGTCGCCTTCCGGGAAGATGGGGTGCAGGGTCCGAAGATCATTCCCGGACAGAGTCCGCACCATGGCGAGCGTGACGGCAGCGCCACGATGGACTCCGTGACCAGAGACCTCCTGCACTCGATTGGGGATATCCTACAGTCGGGCGGCGATGGTGTCACCTCGGGCATTCACCGCCCCTGTTGCAGTGGCCGCTGCACCAAGGAGGGCTTGAACCTGCGACTCCAGAACTGGAAGAGAAGAACAGATGAAGATGAAGAAGAAATCAAACAATTCTCGAGGGAAGAGTTCTGGAAGAAATCTTGACTTGCTACCCTGGAGTCGGCGACGACGAGCTGGGCGTACACAGTCTGCGCCATGTCCTCGACAGTTGCCAATTGGGCCTCCAATCAGCTAGTCTTCTTAGTCTCTTCTGAATAATTGTGGCGCGCTTCATCCTTTTCTCGAAGAAGATCCCTAATCAGATCGCGGGTCCCTTCGTCAAGATCGTCAAAGGGATTTGACGATGAAGAGGGAGGAGAATGTGATGGAGTGCTGGAAGCTTCGTCATCCCTGAAGAAAAAATAAGAAGCCCACAGCAAGTCAGATCTCGCCAAAATGTGACATGAGCCAAGAGAAAGCAGATTCATACCCTCATCGGCGAAGAGCTGGAGGAAGATCAGAGGGGGCCTTCGCCCGAGCGCTTGTGTCCGGCCATTGTTGATGAAAAGGGAGGCTTGGGTTTTTCTTTAGCTAAAGCAAGAAGAATGAAGCCGATGGAGTCTTGGAGGGTTAGCCAGGCCGATTGGGAGCTATTTATGGTCCATGAAAGCAAGATAGGTCGGCTCTAAAAAAACGGAACACCTCGGGTCACGGGGGTCAATGGAAAATATTGTGGCGGATGAAAAGACGGAAGCCGAATCATCTTGAGGAAAACCTGTGCTGAGAACAAGTTGAAGCCAAGGGCAGAAAGGGATTTTTACACTCTTCGCAGGTACGAGAAACGAGGAATCGGCCGTGTGAATAAAAGAATACACGGAGGAAGGGTTGAAGGATCTTCAGAGCAAAATGTTATTTTACTCCAAAGCTAGGGGGCATGTGTTGACACCTTTTTTGGCACATGTCGACCTGTTGAGCGAGAGGCCGATGTTGGATCAGGAGCAAAGAGTGAAGCATATTGGGCTTTTTGGGCCAAAAGAAGCATTGTAGCCGATGAAGCATGGGAAGAGCTGGCAAAGCTACGTCAACAAGTTATCTTTTAGATTCCTGTTTAGGAAAGTTTTGTTTTCTTTGTTGTCAAGTAATGTAAGTTGTGATCGACCTAGGGTTTGTAGCTCAAGCTATAAATAGCTGCCCTCGGGCATGTACGAAACCATCCAATGATCAATACACAAACCCTTTTTTCCTTTTTTTCTCTTTTCGGCGGCTTCGCCTTAGTTGCAGTAGATTTTTCTTTTACGAGTTCTTTCCTGCACATGGGGCTGCATCGACTTCGATCTCCGACTTGCTGGTAAGTTCTGCGTCGAACGAGGCAGATAGGCTCAAGGTTGACGGCGCATCGCTTCTTCCTCTATCCTATATTAGTTCAAGTTATCGAACAGATTGGATCTAGGTCTGGTCTGTTCACCAAGTTATCGATATCAGCTTGTTCTGGTTACATTAATTTGCTTAGTCTATCTTGTTTCTTGTTGTTATCACAAGTTATTGGTATTTGCTAGATTTGACAGGGTTAGATTCGTTTAATCTTGTTTTTATATAGTTCTTACAACAAGTTATCCAGCCTAGATCTAAATACCATCGGCCGACGCGTAACTTGTCTGTTGCTCATCGCTAGGCCGATCGGGTTCGGATTTAGGTGTTGTTTACCGAGGCTTCGCTAACCCGTTTGGCGTTGCCTTATATGCGCAATCGGCCGACTGATCTGTTGCTGTATCGGATGACTGGCCGATGCCCTTGGCGGAACGATTCCGGTAATTTAGCATTTTACCTATCCCTTGTCAATTGTAGGTCAAATTGACTGGCACGCCCTGCACCACCACGCAGCCGATTTGGACACCGCGCAGGAGCGAAGCAAGAGGCTCCCGGGTCCTCGCGTGTGCCGACACTGAAGGCCGACCCACGGCTTTTTGCATCAACACCCGACTTCTTCAGAAGATCTGCCAAAGTAACATCATCATCAGAGTCTGTTACTTCTTCATCGGTCAAAGGGTCATAGGTTGGGCGACTGATTTTCGGCTTCTGGAACGCACTTGACTGCAAATGATCTGGGCGAGCTAGATCCGGGTTTGGAGCAGGGCGGTAGTAGAGGGAAGTGTTCCCCTATAAAAGAAAAGACAATAGTCAATAAAAGTCTGCAGAAAAAGTACTCAAAAAAGTAGTCGAAAGGCATGTTAGCATACCTCTTTTGGCGGATTCTTTGCGTTGAAGAGCTTAGGGACATATGGCACCGTGTTCACCTCGAGAAGTACTCGCTGAACATGGGTTAGAGCAGCTTCAGGAGGAAGAACCTCTGCAGTTATTCGAGAAGGGTCTTTGTTGACGCTCGCTACGGACCAATTTTGAGCGTCAATTTGACCCAAAAATAGGGATGACATTCACACTTTACTTGCCTATTTACCCCAAATAATATCAATTCCACATTTTCCTTGGAGATTTTGCAATATAGAAAATTGGCCAAGAAATGCAGGTAAAACAAGCTCCAGGATTCAAGCTAAAAAATGTCGACCGATCGGAGCGCGCCAACCAACAAAGAGCAGGTGTTTAATTACCAAATTCCATATATGTTGGTGAACATGCGTATGCAGCTCAAGCAAAGGAGGAAACACACCCCAAGAGAAAGGCAACACACCCTCAATCCAAGGCAACACCCTTTGGACCAATCAGAACGCGCCATTCAGCCTCCCATGGATCAAAGGGCCCAAAAACGCATGCAACCGACTTAGGACAGCGTGAATGCAGGCACAACTGTCATGAGGGCCCACCTAGCAGTCACCCTGCCAAAGGAGAAGTGAAACTAGGAATAAAGCCGCCGACCTTCCCCTTGCACATGGCAGTGCCTGATTGCTCCCCAATGGCGGTTCCAGGTGATAGAGCTGCAATCCCGGGCGAGAGCACCCCTGTTCACCCCTATAAATACAAGGGGAGGGGCTCCTAAAGTAGACACAACTCACCTTCATCTCCTCTCTCACTTTTGGAGTTTGGAGCTCCCCTTAGAAGTGTAGTGTTGCCTAGGTAGTGCTTAGGAATTAGGGAGAGAGTGAGGGGGAGTCGGGGAGTACCGGTGGGCCCACCGGCGCTCTTCTCCACCTTGTACCTCGGCGGATGCTTATCAATCATAGTAAGTGTTCGAGAATTCCTTTGTGCTTTAGTTTCTTAGTTAAGTTAGATCTAGCTCCGCCTAGTTGTTTGCCGGATCAATGGTTCGCTGGTGTAGTGGATGCCTCTAGAATAGGAACGATTCTAGAGTTAGTAAGGAACGGTGTAGATGTGGTGTCTAGATCAGTCTTTACCTATTGGTTGTGGTATATCCCATGGTTAGATGAGGTAGGTAGTAGATGGTGACAGCTAAGGATGAAAACGGACGGGAAAAATCCCGTCCCGTCCCGCTCGTATTTCTATATTTATCCCGCTCGTTTCCGTATTTACGGAAAAATATGGAAATGGGACGGGAAGCGGGAAGAGGTGTATCCCATCCGTATTTGCGGGATCCTATTTTTATCCGGGATGATCCCGTATTAGTCCCGTATTTATAAAATATGGAAAAGATTTAATAGGCACACCATATATCATCTCTTATTTCTCTACATCAACAGGTGCAATTCATGGTTTAAACATAGGAAAAATGATACCTTAATTATATTTTTAAACAATAGCTTGCATAAAAGAGTGTGTAGTGTTATATTCATGTGAGGTGAACGGTGATTAAATAGTAATGTATTCCGGTAAATTTTCCGCTTCCCGTCCGTTTTTGTAACCCGTATGTCCCGTTTCCGCTCCCGTTCCCGGCTATTCCGCTCCCGCTCCCGTTTCCCATAATAAAATACGGGAACGGAAATGGTTGAGGGGATTTCCCGCCCGTTCCCGTCCATTTTCATCCCTAGTGACAGCTCTGTCTATCCAGCAAAACCCTCCCCGTTCGGGTATATCCCAGTGTTGTATTACTGTAGCTCACCAGTTTTATTCTGGGAGAAGCCAGTAGTCCGACGCGAATAACTAGGATAGTTCTATCTTACCTTTGATTCTTAGTCTTAAGAATCCTCTCTACACCTCGCCTCTAACTAGTGTGTTGTTCTTGGATGAACATGAACCCTAGAGAATATACACACGTTCCTCAGTGGATACGATACCCATGGAATACTCCTGGGTGAAAGCTACAACGTCATTTGTGCGCTTGCGGATTTATTCGTGATGGTAAGAAACGTCAACAGTCTTCAGTACCCAAGTAGTCAAACCCAAGCTTACAACACTTCTGGAGAGGCTGAATCTGGCGCTTGAAGAATGAGTACATCACAGAAGCCCTGGTGACGCCCATTTCCTTCAGAGTTGCGATCAACTTCAGAAGATCGTTGACTTGCACCATATAGCTTGGAGTCAAGTTCTCGTTCGACTCAGGCCTCTATTGCGCCTTCCCAGCAATCCTCTCTAGCAATGATGGCTTGTGGTTCCCAAATATAGAACCAAAGCTCTTTCCAGCCCGAGTGGTTAGTGGGGATTTGTAATCAATGTATTACTTGTTCTTTCCTTGCTTGAATTGAAGGTCAGCCCCACCAACCACGACTTGATGTTCAAGGGAGGGTTGAGGGCGAAGGCGGAAAAAGTAGCGGAAGAGATCAAAATGTGGCTTGATGCCAAGAAAAGCCTCGCAGAGATGGACAAAGATGGAGAGATGAACAATTGAGTTGGGATTCAGGTGATGGATCTGAATCCTATAATAAAAAAGAAGGCCACGAAGAAAATCAGAAGCGGGGAGGGCCAGACCCCTTTCAACAAAATGCTCAAAAAGAACGATTTGGTCAACATCCTCTCGAGGATTAGGTTGACGAAAAGAAGGTTTCCACTGCACTATGTCCTACCCTTGAAGTAAACCCTCGGCAACAAGATTCAGAAGGTTATTGCAGGAGGACTTACTGTAAGTCCAATCGGAGTCTATAGCTTGGGCCTCCTTCTCCTTCTTCTCACCCTTGGATGCCATTTTCATGTTGCCCATTCTCGTCATCACGAGCTTCTTCACTCGCATATGCTTGGGGGCTTCATCAGAAGGGGCACGAAGTGGCGCGGAGGTGGGAAAATGCTTCTTCGAGTAGATCGAGTGGGGGAAGTGTTAGCAAATAATGCGAAAACAAGATCGAACATGAGACATGATTTTTACGTGGAAAACCCTTGCGTGAAAAAACCACGGGCGCCAACTGGCGATCTTCACTATAATGAGAGAGTTACAACGTAGGGAATACAACAACCCTCCCCGTACGGCTTACAAGATTATATATAGGGTGGACTAAACTAACTGCAATCTAACACGGACAAATTCGCTAATCACATAACCCAAACTGTGGGCCCTCCAGTCGTCCCCACAAGACACACGTTATAAATTCGGATCATATTCAACAAACTCCACCTTGAGACAAATTCCATCTTGTAGCAAATGAAGTATCATCAATGAACTCACTTCAATAATAAATAATCGCCGACGCCAAAAGTCACTAGGACTTAAACTTTAATACCAACTAAGCTTGAGCATAGCTCAAACTTAGCTACAAGAACAGGCTTAGTCATCATATCAGCAGGATTGTCATGAGTACTTATCTTGAATACTTTAACATCACCTTCAGCAATAACGCCTCGAATAAAATGATATCTCACATTAATGTGTTTTGTTCTTTCATGAAACATCTGATCTTTAGTAAGACAAATAGCACTTTGACTATCACAATGAATAGTAATGCAAGAAGAAACCCTACAAAGTTTAGAGTATAAACCTCTCAACCAAATAGCTTCTTTACAAGCTTTAGAAATAGCCATATATTCAACTCAGTAGTGGACAAAGCAACAGTAGCCTGCAAACTTGCTTTCCAACTAACAGCACAATCACCAATGGTGAAAACATAAACCGTGACAGACCTCCTCTTATCCAGATCACCAGCATAATCAAAATCAACATAACCAGCAAGTCCATCTCTAAATTTCCCAAACTGCAAACAAGCACTAGAAGTACCTCACAAATATTTGAAGATCCACTGAACGGCATTCCAATGCTCTTTGCCAGTATTAGCCATGTATCTATTGACAACACTCAATGCATGAGATAAATCAGGACGAGAACAGACCATAGCATACATAAGAGAGCCAACTGCACTCGAATATAGAATTCTAGACATGTTCTCAATATCATCATCTGACATGGACATAAAGCTGAAGATAATCTGAAATGTGCAGCTAATGGAGTACTCACTGGTTTTGCATCATGCATATTAAAACGACGAAGAAACTTTTCTATATAACCTCGCTAACTGAGGTATAACATACCAGATTTTCTGTCTCTGGTAATTTCCACACCAAGAATTTTCTTAGCTGCACCCAACTCCATCATCTTAAATTCTTTATTCAATTGTGCCTTTAATCTAGCTATTTCTGAATTATCTTTTGCAGCAATCAACATATCATCAACATAAAGAAGCAAATAAATAGCTGAACCATTAACTGTCTTCAGATAGACATAGCTATCATAATCAGACCGCTTAAAACCATGAGAGAACATAAATGAGTCAAATCTCTTATACCATTGCCTAGGAGATTCTTTCAAGCCATAAAAAGATTTCTTTTATCTACAAACAAGGTTTTCTTTTCCAGGAACAACGTATCCTTCAGATTGGTCCATATAAATATCCTCTTCTAACTCCCCATGTAAGAAAGCAGTTTTAACATCTAATTGCTCAAGTTCATAATCATGCATAGCAACAATACTGAGTAATGTGTGAATAGAACTATGCTTCACAACTGGGGAAAAGACATCATTAAAATCAATACCTGGAATCTAACTATAGCCTTTAGCAACCAACCTCGCTTTATACCCTGTTGGCTCACTTGGAGACATAGCTTCCTTTCTTTTGAAAATCCATTTGCAGCGGACAGGCTTTTTATCCTTGGGCAATTTTACTAAATCCCAAGTACCATTCTTTTCAAGTGACTCCATCTCATCTTGCATAGCAGCCAACCAATCGTTGCAATCAGCAGAAGTAACAGCCTCAGAATAATTGGAAGGTTCTGCAACACCTTCAATCTCTTCTGCAATAAAGCAAAAGCAACATTGCATTCTTCGATCAATCTTTTAACTAGCTTAGGAGCCCTTCTGGCCCTATTAGCGACAATAGAATGTTGTGGAGGCTGCACAACTGGAGAAGAATGCTCAGCAATAGATGAATCAACGACAATTGGTGGATCATCAATAATAGGTGCATCTTAACCGGCAGCATTATCATTTTATGGTGTATTATCAATATCAAGAAAATGCTCCACCTGCACACTTGATTTCTCAATAGGAGCATCAGTAGATAGGTTATCAGGTAACATAACAGACTCATTAAAGATAACATTCCTGCTAATCACAACCTTCTAAGTTTGTGGATTCCATAGTTTATAGCCTTTAACACTAGATTTATAACCATGAAAGATGCACTTAATAGCTCTAGGCTCCAATTTACCATTATCAATATGAGCATAAGCAGTACAACCAAAAACTCTCAATTGTGAATAATCAGCTGGAGAACGAGACCATACCTCAATTGGAGTTTACTTATCAATAGCAATATTGGGTGAATGATTAATAAGATAGCAAGCAGTGGAAGCATCTTCAGCCCAAAAGCATCTATGCAAACCAGCATTAGACAACATGCAACAGGCCTTAGAGATGATAGTCCTGTTCATACGCTCAGCTACACCATTCTGTTGGGGTGTATAAGGAACAGTGTAGTGTCTAACAATGCCTTCAGATTTACAATATGCATTAAATTCTTTGGAACAGAATTCCATCCCATTATCAGTACGAAGCTTCTTAACCTTCTTTTCACTTTGATTCTCAACCATAACCTTCCACTCTTTAAATGCCGAAAATACTTCTAATTTATCTTTCAAGAAATAAGGCTATACCTTTCTAGAATAATCATCAATTATGGTCAACATATAACGAGCACCACCAAGAGAAGGCTTGCGAGATGGTCCATATAAATCAAAATGCACATAATCAAGAATACCTTTACTTGTATGAGTAGAGATATTAAACTTCACCCCCTTGTGTTTGCCAAACACACAATGCTCACAGAAATCCAACTTGCTAATGCTATGCCCATCGAGAAGTCCTCTCTTGCTCAACATTGCCAAACCAAGTTCACTCATATGCCCAAGACGCATATGCCAAATATTAGTAGCATCAGAATTGGATAATGAATTAGAAATTACAGCAGCATCACCTGTAATTATAGTACCACGAAGACGATACAAGCTGGCAGATTCCAAATCACCTTTCATGACAATAAGAGAGTCTTTTAACACCTTCAAAACTCCATCTCCACCGGAGTACTTATACCCTTTGCCATCAAGAGTACTCAAAGAAATAATATTCTTTCTCATATCTGGAATATGCCTCACATCTGTCAAAGTTCTGATAATACCATCATGCATCTTGATCTGAACAGAACCAATACCAATAATCTGACATGGACTGTCATCACCCATTTTAACAGAACCACCATTAACAGAATCATATGTGATGAACTAATCTCTATTAATGCATATATGAAAAGACACAGCAGAATCAAGAATTCATTCATCACCACTATTTGCACATCCAGGAAAAGCAACAAGAACCTCATTACCATCAGAACTACCATCGGTAGCAACAGAAGCATTACCTTCTTCATTGGATTTACCTTTTGGTCTGTATATGCCAGCTCTCTTTTCTTTGTTCTTCAATTTAATACACTCAGATATGAAATGAGTGTTTTAATGAATGTAAAGAATGAGTTTCTTAGTTTTGGTAGTTTCAGACTCCAAAATGGAACTCAAATTCATTTTTGGGAAGACATTTGGTTGGGAAACTCTACTTTAAGGGATCAGTATCCTTCTTTGTACAATATTGCTCGAAATAAACATGACACAGTATCGAGCATTCTTAACTCTACTCCTTTAAATATTTCTTTTAGGAGAGCTCTAGTAGGTCAAAATTTGCATACTTGGTTATGTTTAGTTGCAAGGATTGCAGATATACAGCTGACCAATCAGTCGGATAATTTTCGGTGGAACTTACACCAAAGTGCACAATTTTCTGTCCATACAATGTATAATGCGATCCTAAATAGTAATATTGTTCTGCATAATCGTAACTTATGGAAAATGAAAGTGCCGCTGAAGATTAAGGTGTTCCTTTGGTTTTTAAGAAAGGGAGTTATTCTAACCAATAACTTATTTAAAAGGAATTGGCATGGAAATGAAAAGTGTAGTTTCTATAATATAAATGAAACAGTACAACACCTTTTTGTGGATTGTCATTTTGCTAAGTTCATTTGGAGGATTATTGAGATAACGTTTGGTCTTAAGCAACATGTGAGTGTATCACAATTTTTTTGTTCTTGGCTGAATGATTTTGACAAAAAGCTTAAGAAACAAATTTTAGTGGGAGCTGGCGCCATATGTTGGTCCATATGGCTAAGTCGAAATGATATTGTTTTTGATAAATCATCTGTTTTATCTCCTATGCAGGTTATCTACAGAGCAACACATTGGATCAGATTCTGGTCTTTGCTTCGGAAGGAGGAGGTGAGAAGCTCTATGCTAAAAGCATGTTCACTTTTGGAGACAATGACTGTGGACATCTTCACCAAGCATGGGTGGAGGTTTAGCAATAGGTTGAGCTATTAGCAATGAACTTTTTGTTATTCCTCTCCTTTTTATTTGCCAACCATGTGTTGGGTTGCGGCGTTATGTCCGTAGTTTATGGTGCCTATGTGGTAGACGGAGTCTAACCCATAGTGCAAACTTTGTAATAATTGAACGGCTGGATACATCCTATGATGTTAAGGCCGGGATGCTCTTTCATTTGCTGGATGAAATAGAATTTCCCTTTATCTAAAAAAAGAGTTGCCCGCCATGTAATTGATCAGAAATTGTTTCCACTTGGCCTTCTTACTCTTTCTAAATAAAATGTTTGAACAGAAATTCCTCATCATGGCTGCTCTAGATAGGGTTCTCATTAATACCATGTTTGAACAGAAGTATCCCCTAGCCAAGGTTCGTTGCTGCCTCTAGAGCAGGCAGTGACCATGTGCCTCTGATTATGGACTTTGGCCTAAACCATATTTACAAACCACCCCCTTTTTGGTTTGATAAGTGGTGGCTAGAGAGAGGGTATTGAGGATGTGGTTCTCAAAGCATGGAATACTCCCTGCTCACTCCTTGACGTCTGGCAGTTCAAAACTAGACTAGTTAGGGGAAAAAAAACTTAAAGGTTGGGCTATTAATATCAAAGCTGAAATTAAAAAGGAAAAAACCTACTTGATCAACGGTATGATTACTTAGAGCATCTCTAGCAGATTACTCATCTCTCATATCCTATATATTTTCTCTCTCCATTAATAGCACTTTTTGTATTTTTGGTAGGGAGTGTTGTAGCAGATTACTCAATGGATAGGGTGGAGGGAGCCATCCCCTACACTTGAGCAAGAGGGACGTGTGTTTTGGCGACCACCAAAATTTTTTTGGTAATTGGCGATGGAATTGGTAATCTGCTGGAGCACCTCCCATTACCAAAAGGATAGTTTTTTGGTATTGGGGAGAGAGATGAATAGTCTGCTGGAGATGCTCTTAGATGAAAAGTGTGAGAGAGGAGAGTTATCTAAAACTGAAAGTCAAGAGATGAAAGATTCCTTGAGGGCCCTAGAGGAGTTGTGGAGGCTAGAAGAAATCAATGCTAGACAAGACAACGCTCTAGGGAGAGAGATATTAAGGAGGTGGATAAGAATACTGCTTACTTCCAAGAGGTGGCAAATCAAAGAAAAAGAAAAGAAACCATTAACTCCCTTGAGGGACCTAGTGGTGTGGTAGAGGATACTTATAGTATGTTGCATCTAGCAGTAGACTTCTATAAAAAAAAACTCTTTAGGTGTGAGCCAAGATTGAACATATCTCTAATAGAGGACTTTTGGGAAGAAAATGAGAAAAATTCCATGGAGGAGAACAATATATGATGGAGGCCCCTTTTACTGAAGAATTGGTCAAAGAAGCTTCTTCAATTCCTATGCTGATGGTGCACCAGGCCCTGATGGCCACCCCTTCCTCTTCTATCAGAGGTTCTGGGGGTGCATTAAACAAGACCTTCTGAAGTTGTTTGAAGCTTTTGATGATGGGAATCTGAACATGGCAAGGTTGAATTATGCCACTATCATTCTGATCCCAAAAGAACCTGATGCTAGGAATTTAAAAAAGTTCAGGCCAATCAGCCTTTTAAATTGTAGTTTTAAAATCTTCTCTAAAGCTCTAAACAATAAACTCATTAAGATTTGTGATAGGTTGATTACCTCTAACCAGATCGCCTTCATTAAAGGGAGGTTTATTCTTAAGAGTGTGCAGCAGCTCATGAACTTATTCATGAGATTGTGAGGAAGAAGGAAAGTGGCATTATCCTCAAACTGGACTACGAGAAAGCTTATGATAGGGTGAGCTGGGAGATTCTACAAGAGATGCTGCTATCCAAAGGTTTTGGGCCTAAATGGATCAGCTAGATTAATGGGGTGGTTAAGACTGGTTCACTTTGCATTTGCATCAATGATGAAGACAACCACTTTTTTAAGACTGATAAGGGGCTAAGGCAAGGTGACCCTCTTTCGCCCTTCTCTTCAATTTAGTAGCTGATGTCTTTTCCAGAAAGCTTATGAAAGCTGCTGGTCATGACTTGATTACCGGCCTGCTACCCAATGTCTTCCCAGGGGGATTATCAGTCTGCAATATGCGGATGATACCCTGCTTTTATTGGAAAAAAATGTGGATAAAGCTAGAAATTTCAAATGGATCCTAGATTGTTTCGAGAATTTATCTGGTATGATGATCAATTACCAAAAAAAGTGACATGATGACCTTGGGGACGCCAGATGAGGATTTCAACACCTTTGCTAGGCTCTTCTGCTGCAAGGTGGGGAATTTCCCTTTTAAATACTTAGGAGCCCCCTTGTAGTATGCAAAGTTGAAAAGGGAAGATATCCAACCTATGGTGGATAAGATCATAAAAAGAATTGTTGGCTGGAAAGAGAGGCTACTCTCCTATGGGGGTAAACTCACCTTACTTAAGGTTTGTCTGGCTAGTATTCCAATCTACCTTATGTCAGTTATTAAGTTCCCTAAATAGGCCATTGAAACTATCAATTTCCAGATGGCTCACTTCTTTTTGAATGACCATGAGGGGAAGAAAAAGTATCACTTAGCTAATTGGCCAATTATGGTAAAAAAAAGAGTTTGGGGGCCTAGGTATTCCTGACCTACAAAACCTGAACCTATGTTTGTTGGCTCCCAAAACCCTAAACTCTAAACCCTAATCCTAAACCCTATATCCTAAACCACCTAGGACATGAGGTTATTTGGAAGAACCTGGGCAACCACAAATATAAGTTGAATGACCCCAACTTCTTCTTCTACCCTGAAATTGACATATCACCCTTTTGGAAGGGGGTTATGTGGGCTAGTAAAGCAGCAAAAATAGGGTGTTCTTGGAAATTTCGGAATGAGAGGCCTGTTAGATTTTGGGAGAATAGGTGGTTTGGTAATTCTAGTCTAGAAATTCAGTTTTGGCCTCTTTATGCCATTGTGAATGAAAAAGGTAAAACTGTTGCAGAGGCATGGGACGGTAATGACCTGAAGTTTACTTTCAGGAGGACTATTTCTATGCAACTCATGAATTTGTGGCATGAAGTTTGTGCTATTGCTGACTCTATAACGCTGACTAATGACTGTGATGCTATCATCTTGAGTTTTAACTCCTCCGGCCTGTACTCTGTGAAGTCCTTGTATGCAGTGGTCAATTTCAAGGGTATTGTGTCTGTCTACTCGCCAGCCCTTTGGGGGATATGTATTCCCCCGAGAGTCCAGGTGTTTTTGTGGCTACGCAGCCATAACAAACTCCTTACCAGGGATAATCTGGGCAAAAGAAAAAGTTGGATGACTCCGCTTGCATGTTCTGTGCTGAACAAGAATCGATTTCACACCGTTTCTTCGAATGTTGTGTGGTAACAAGAGTCTGGGAAGTTTGCTCTGAAATTTTACTTATACATGGTGGTTCTAACTTCGAATCTGTGGCAAGATGGTGGATTAGTAGGAAAAAACATGCTATTCTTAACATTTGTACCTCTGCCATTCTTTGGAGCTTGTGGAATACTCCCTATATCCTGAAATATAAGGTATTTTGCTTTGTCCTAAGTCAAAGTAGTCTAACTTTGATCAAATTTATAGAGAAAAATATTAACATCTAACATATCAAATAAATAAATTATAAAAATATATTTCATAATATATCTACTTATTCTCATTTGACTTTCAAAATATTATTACTCTTTTCTGTAAAGTTGGTCAGATTTGGACTATTTTGACTTAGGACAAACCAGAATGCCTTACATTTCAGGACGGAGGGTGTTCCTGGAAAATTAGAATATCAATGTAATAAGAAATGCTATCTGTTTTTAGGGCTTGGTGTGGTCGGACGTGAAGATGGTGGTCCTCAAGGCGACAAGGATGATGCAACGATGGATGATTCTGTGCAAGGATGCAAGTTCTTTGGAGGACCTGGTGAAGCAGCTGGAGGGCCGAGCAACGCAACCACCGAGGATTACCTGGAGCGTGTCTACGTCGGTGGCTGCTCCGAGGGTTCCAAACTGGGAGGCATCGGGAGTGGGAAGTTTATCAACTTCTAGCGCGGAGGAGGATGTTGAATCCTCAGTTTCTATACAGCATGTGTTCCCTTAGCTGAACCTGTTAAACATTTAAGTGTGCACACTTCGAATACGCTGCACTAAAAACTGTTGTAACGACTCTGGATCGTTTCGCTCAAAAAAATTACTCAATTCCTCCAATCTAACGGATGTGTAGTATGACATGGAGCTAGGGATGAAAACGGACCGGATACGGACGAATATCACTGATATTGTATTTGCTTTCATATTTTTTATCGGATTCGGATTCGAACACGAATAGACTCGGATACATATACGAATGCGGATTGTTTCGGTTACGAATACGAATAGATATGTCTCGAATACGGAGCGAACCGAATGTGGTTACTATCAGATACGGATATTTCTTCGCATATCGAGTAAAGGTAAAATTTATTTATATCACACATTAGCAAACAAATTATGCTTAACAAAATTTTAACTAGATTATGCTTAACAAAATAAATTAGCAAACAGTTGCATGACATTTGTAACTTATTACGTAGATGAGATAGATTCGATTACGTGGTATTCTAATTTGCAATATAGCTTAGATTGGTGACACTTAATTAACAATATTATAACTTATTACATTGATGATGCTTCATAAGCACTCTTGAATTAATTCATCTGCTCAAGGAAGCCACATTCAAACTAAAATCGTGTTTAATTAACCAAATGAACAAAAAGATGATATACATTTTTGGCACTAAATTACACAATATTAACATTCTAAATTATTACATGCATAAATATGTAAAAGCAGACAAATTATTGCTAGAGTCCCAACTAATATACAATATTCAGTTTTTTAAAAAAAAGATGGAAGAAGTCTATTTATTATTGTTGAATTATTGGCAGAGTTCAAGTTTAATTCTCAAACTAGGAATCAATAAGATTTAACTCCAATATAATATCAATAGATAGATTATAGTTTTAGAAAAATTATGGTGCTAATTTTATATTTTTCTAATTAGAAATGAATTAGTTATAATTTTTTAGAGATTAAATCTATTTTTAATAATGTATATATTTGGAATAATACAACTATCCGAATTTAATCCGAATTTAGTATCCGAGTTGACTATCCGAATTATCCGAACGGATATCCGATATCCGCCGGATATTAGTTATATTGTATCCGAATCCGATATCCGATTTGAGTATCCGATATCCGAAACAGTACCCCGGATATCCAAAAGAAACTATCCGAATTGATATCCGACCCTCTCGATCGGATGGTCGGTCGAAAAATATCCGTACCATTTACATCCCTACATGGAGCTGCTCAATTTTGGGTGCTTTTACCCCAACAGATACCGTAGAATAACAATTATGCAATTCCAAACAGGGCTAAAATTAAAGTTAATTTCATCAGCTGGGGTTGGGCTGAGTCCTGACAATCATAATCAAGTAGTATCGCTGGGTCGATCAAGTAGGCAAGGTTGGGTAGGGTAGAGAAATCATGAGAACAATCTGTAAAACTAGCCTGCTCCATTTATCTACTTCTGTATGCACACAACCTTTACTCTTCTATAGATGTATCCAGGAACGAGAATTTGGTGATGGGTTATCGAGTAATTCCCTAAACAGTCAACATGAACACTGCTTCTCGTATTTGTTGCAACGAATGGATTCTGTCATCACGTAAACTCACCATCCACTGGCATTACATGGCTTATTACATGACTTCTTATACAAAATTAAAAAGAGAAGAAAATTCTACAACAGGCACACCACTTCTTCCGCAAGCACAAAACGTGGCGCATGAAGTTTTTCATTGCATAAAACTGCCACCTCACTGTTTTCATCCGAGAAATACAGCGTTGCAAAAGGCAGCCGTTGCAGATCATGACAGCTCCACTGTCCACTTAGAAGTGGCTCTCTCAAACTTCTTCTTTACCTTATAAGCACCAAAAGGATTTGGTCGCTAGGTTTTGTCAGATCACACGAAAGGTTAGGCACAGCATGGCCACCAATCGCTGACATTGTGAGGTTAGTCAGATACCATCCAGTCCTGCTGATTACATTGTTATTTTCCATTCAGTAGACAGGACTGCGATCTCGTTTTCCTGTCAATCTTCGGATCCTTGGAGACGGTGATGACGCTTTATCATAGCCACCCAATCTCATCTCTGTCAGGCAAATTAAGAAATGGGGCAAAAAAAGACAAAAGTCATCATTGTATGCAATAAGCAAAATACATCATTCTTCATGCAATCTGTAGATTATCAAAACTTTTTATTTACCTCTCTCTCTTTTAAGTTCCTGGTCTAACTCTTCCTTCCACTTCTTCTGTATTTCCGAAAAGCTAAGGCTGTAAAAAATAGTATTTCAACTGTTAGGCACCATTGGGAACATCAAGATGAACGAGTTAACCAAGTGTCAGATTGACTAAATTGAACAAATGATAGCTCAAGATCATGTTGTTTATTGGGAATTGAAGATGGGAGGACAAGCAAAATACTTAATTAGTCCTAGGGAGAAGCATTTTTGCAATAAAATTTAACTGCTGTGCTACATCAATATTTTCTGTAGAAATATGGGATGCCACAGTAGTTTCTATTCCTTAGATATATCTCACACAACGCAAGTATGCTGGCTTAAGCATAGGACTAATCATTTCCTAAATATATTGAATGGCAGGTGTAAGTACGCAAGAGAATTCAATATTTACACTGGCACACAAACCTTGGATTATCTTGAATATCATCATGGACTTTATCCTCAAGTTTATTGAGTCGAGGAGAAGGTATTTCTCTCAAGACATGACTGCTCTCCACACTGCTTCTTGAGGAGCGCCTAGTGCAACTCTTTGGACTGGCATTATTCAGATTAACACAAATTGGCTCTATTGATGCACCTCCAACCATCTTAATTGCTCGAGGGGGTAACATGGGATTGTTCATGTTGCTTGCTCGGCAGACATCACTAAATCCTTGAGAAATTCCAGCGTTCGCTGTGTTGTAGAATTCATATAAAGGTGTCTGTAGTTTCTTTAGATCCAAGGCCTGTCAAGAACCAAAAGAATTTTTCAACTGAATTTCTGTTTACTAGAAATAAATGGGCTGAATTTGCAATGACTCAAACATAACAAACACCTTCTCATCCAGAAATTCCTTTATTTTTGATTCTGTAAATTCATCATCCTCTTCACAGCTTCCTTCACAAGGGAAGGTAAAATCATTTTGAGACATCTGACTTTCTGCAAGTTTGGCTAATCCAGCAAACTCCCTTGATTGACTAACTTGTTGATCTGGGCTTATGTCAAGTTTTCTTTCCCATTCATCAGATGGTTCACACATAGGATTGAAGCTCTGGAATTCACAGAAACATCACATAACTGTAAGAACAATACTAAGGTAATTCAAAATACAAATTTCTGAGGTGTGTATAAGCTAAATTTAATGGTGAAAGTAGATAAAAGTGAAGCCTTAGATGAAAATTTTAGAATAGCAAGAGTAGATTTCAAATTCTCTTACTGATCCAACCATTGGGACGTCTTGATTGTCAGCAAACTGATCATTGCAGTGCAGATCCCATAATGGTCTGTTGTCTGATGACTTGTAAGAATTCAAGTTGCGTAGCTTGCCTGGACGACTCAAGTCCCTATTTAAAAGTCAAAGAACTTGGTCAAAACAAAACTAAAGGCAGACAGCCTACCAGGTTCAAGAACAAATTTACACCAGAGGTCACTTACAAGTCATCAGTTGGCATTACATAGGTAGTAGGCTCATTGCTCGTGGTTTCCTGTCAGTATTTATTTGTTTAGATTGCTATGTTAGGTCAAATAAGAGAGAAGGGTGAATCAAATTAGTTCTGAAAATCAAACCTTGGGTGCAGCACAATTAAGCTGATAAAAATCCTCCATACCTCCTGTAACAAATGGGTGCTGCAAAAACATTTGTAAGGTGTTACTCTCCTCAAAGTATAATATCGTACAATTACAGATATTGAAATCTCATGCAAGAAATCTAATGTACAAATACCTGCAATAAGTCTGATGCAACCAATCTCATTTCTGGTTCCCTGAAATAAGAAACAAGCTTGTCAAGGCGCTTGAAACTGGAGTTGGGCTTAGGGTTTAGGAACACCTTCCGCATCTAACACTTCAAAGTATGTAACAAAAAAATAATTGCAACACAGATTTTAGAAGGTATTTGCATGTACATCAAACATGCTTGTACACAGCTTTTTCCTTCAAAAAAGACATGCTTGTGCAGAACCCCACAATCTGAACTCTGAAGAGGGGACATCACAAAGAGCAATCAAATGTGCTAATAAAGTTCTGCCATATTCCATAGTCAGATAATTGCTACCTTTGGCAAACTCCAATATGCAACATTAATTATTTTTTACTATGATGTAAAAACAAACATGCCAACAAATCTACTAATGTCCTTTTCAGATGATCATCCTAGAGACAGGAAGTGTAGTTTTGTAAACATTGTGCAAATGGAAGTAGTATTCTGCGTTCTGTTTAAAAGTTTAGTTTTGTGATAGTGTAGAGTTTTACAAAGGTGTTATAGCATAATTTCAATATATCAGTAATCAAATTTGGAAACTTTTGTCTGCTTGGACACAAAACCCAGGTATTAAGTGTTATCATGGTAATTTTATCTTTATCTATAATTGCAAACATGACTAAGAGTACTCATGTCCGTTAACAGATAACATCAATAAAAATATAGAATTAACACTGAAACAATAGGCTCCTCATGTTTCTTTACAAGATTGTGTAAGTTGGCAAAAGAAACTTCCTGAGTATAGCAAGTTTTTCATTAGACTACATGTCAAGGCTAATTGAATTGTATCTTTATTATCAGCCATGCAGCAATTTATCAAGGGGTATAAAGCATCAAGATGTACTTTTGTAAGCATTTTAACAGAAAATCCTTGGCTTCTGGAGAAAGATGCTCTGGTATAGGTGGGTGTGATTTTGTCGTCCCAACATAATAAAGAAGAGAAACCTGAAAAAATTTAGCACTGTTAAGAATAATTGATGCCTATAAACTCCAGAAGAAAACAGATGATGCAGTTTACCTCTTGATATTCGTGACTCCAAGGGGCTTTGCCTGTCGCCATTTCAATAACAGTGCACCCAACACTCCATATATCAGCGGAACTGCAAGGATGGACACTAAGAATCACTTGAAAAGATAAAAAAAAGTTGGAAGTGCAGCAAAAAGTGGCCCAATATCTTGTTCTGAATTTGCCATAACTATCAGCATGCTTGGAATAAATTATCAGGAGAGACATCTACATCAAACTGTGAGCTAGGTGTGCCCATGCAGATCCTTGAGCAGCAATTTAAAATGGAAAAACTTGGAGAAATGTTTACATTATGTAAACAACAATTTATAGAAAGGAAACTACAAGTGTTTTTCAATGACGAATTAAAAAAAATTGGTAAATAGAAGTATGTCAGTAAGAAACAGTGCTCCTGGTTGTTTTGTCGTTTGTCTAATACCTTCCAGCATTTATTTTAAAACTTGCAATATAATGAACACAATTGACAATACAATTCTTTTAGACAGAAACAAGTTGCACTCATATTATTCTTCATTCTTAAAGAAGTAACCACAGAGGTGCAGTTTTTCTTTCTCAATTATACAATGCTAAATACAAAATCACGGTTTACCAATTGTGACCACTTCCAACAATGACCTCTGGTGCCATCCAGTATGGTGTGCCTTTCATCGTCTTTGCAGCAGTTGCAGTTGCCTAACAGAAGACAAGCATGTAAATACAGTGGTTCAAGAAGGAAATAATCACATGAAAGTTGTATAGGCAATAAAAGGTCACAAGGCGTGTTGTGTTGCAATGATGAATAGAACTCCAAGAAGGAAAGTGTTTCTGCTTTCCCATTTTTAGCTAGCTCATATGGTTCTGTGGTTAGTTCTGCTATAATTTATTTACTTTTAGTTGGGCATAAAAATGGATAAAAAAGGGCATTCAAGTTTAAAATCTAGAAAAAAATAAAGTCAAATATTAAGTTCGTTAAGTTAGATCTAACACGTGGTCAACTTGACATCAACTAGGCTTAACAATGGAATGCAAGCCAGTATAAAATAATGTCAAGGCATATGCGGACAACAGATATTGGATATAACATATATACTTACCAACTTTTCTACTTGTTTAGATGCCCCAAAATCTGCTAGCTTAATGCATCCTTTGTTATCAACAAGTATGTTTGCTCCCTGAAATATGATAATCACAAGAACACCGTATTACAACCACATCATCAAATGCATTTAAGAACATAAAGTTCAATTGCTGGAGAAATACGCATGCCTTTATATCCCTATGTATGATTCCATTCCGATGCAAATACTCCAATCCATACAAAAGCTGTTTAGTATACTTTCTGATGACCTGATCAACAAATAAAAGGAATGAAAACTACACTTAATTGATCAACTCATGGAAGTAAAAGAGCAACCAGAACATGCAATACTGACAGCCTCAGGGAATGATCCAAGCCTCCCAAGTAGTGACTGTATCGAGCCTCCAGGAACAAATTCTAACAAAATATTTAGTGTATTCTCCTCCCGAGCTGTGCCAATATATCTCTGATCAAGCAACATCAAACACATCAAATACCAATTTTAAAAGGAAGCCTAACCATGTTAAAATTGATAGTGAACTTACAACAATATTAGGATGTGAGAGGTTCTTAAGCATCTTCACTTCGTCCTCAAGTTCCCTTACATGTGCCTAGTCAATTCGAGAAAACATGTGCCTAGTCAATAAATTTTCATATAATATAAACATAATTTTAGGGTCCACTAAAAACACGAACTTGAGAATTGGGCAAACGATAAAGATAAGCGAGCTTGCAGATTAAAGGTACTAACTTGGGCCTTCTCCCTCGTCGCGTTGCTGCTTCCTATCAGAACCTGTAACCAAAATACAACAAGAGATCCATTAAGTCGCCGGAAAACCTCCACAGATAGAAAGTCTGGGTTCGTGGTGCAAGCTTCCGGACCTGCTTGACAGCCAGGAGCTCGCCAGAGTCGAGGTCCATGCCAAGGTAGACCTGCCCGAACGCGCCGCTCCCGATGAGGTCGCCTTTCCGCCACCGGATCGGCGGGTTCTCCTCTCCTCCGCCAATTCCTTCCTCCCGTACCCCGCCACATCCGTCGGAGGCCGAGCCCGCGGCAACGGGAGCGGGCGGCGACACCGACGGCGGAGGCAGGAGGCGGCGCGTGGGCGAGGGGCTCTTGGCCGCCATCCCGAGCAGCCCCATCCCCCGCGACTTGCGGAGGCGGTTGCTGATCCGCTCCCTGAACCCTCCATCGCGGGTGGAGGAAGAGGAGGGGGAAGCGGCGGGCTCGTCGAGCGCGGCGGCGCCCGCGCGGAAAGAGATGGAGCGGCGCACAGAGTCGAACAGCTCGTGGAACCCGCCGCCGCCTGCGTCGTCGCGCCGCATGGTGTGCCCGTCGGCGGCGAGGAGCGGGTGGAGTCTAGGGATCGGATCGAGTGGGGAATTGGGGGGATTTGGTGATTTCCCTTGGCTTCGAATCTGTGCGGCGTGGCTCGGCGATTTTCAAACTCTTGGAGTCGGGCCGTTGGGAGGTGGCGTTGGACGGAAATGACCCTGCCGACTCGACCGTTGGGACGGGACGGACGGGGGATTTGGGTTTTCGGTTTACAGTGGGCTTTAAAGGCTTAGCTTGGGTGGGCCAATGAAGACGAAGGCTCAGCCCAAAAGCGAACGCGTCCAAAACGGAAAAAAACCCCATGCAAGGAAAGGCGCTGGACCGACCCAGGAAGGAAAAAATCCATTCAATGATTATTCATGGGCCTACACGGCCCATTATGCCATGGGCTCTTTCCTTCTTCTCTCCTGGCTGTGAAGTTTCTTTCCCTTACGGTCATACTACTTACTTACCTGCTCACACTCAAAAAAAAAAAAACTTACCTGCTGCTCGATCAGCTGCCCAGATGCTCAATCAGGGGCATCAAGTGCATGCTTTGCTTTGTTAGAAAAAAGAATCTAATTGCCAATAAGATTTAATTCATAAAAAATTAACAGCATTAGGAGAGAAATGCCAGTTAAATCGGTAATTGTGCTGGAACCATCTTTCTGCCCGCATAGGATAGGAAGCTTCCTGTCTGCCACCACGTACGGTTTCGCGTCGACAGTGTATAGTACATGTATAAACAACAGGGGAGTTCCAAACCTCAAGCTTCCTTTGTGTAAAAAAAATGGCCTGGAATGGACACTTCCAGGTTGGGCCAGACATAGTGGTCATGGCAGCTGTTCTTCCTTTACTGGTATCCTGTTCCAAACAGGGTGGCTTCCCCAGTTGCAGCATGAAAAATGCAGCCGTTGATGCTCACTAATCTTAGCACTACTTTCTGGCACGCGATGCTTAGCTTCCCAGACACCAGAGACTTTAATCGAACTGACAAAGACTTGGGTTACCATTAACCTTGTAAAGCACTTGCCCACCAGCTATCTTCAGGGCCACCTGCTGACCAATGGCAAATGACTGAAATTTTTTCAGTCAGGTTCTTGGATCCTGGACCAATGGCACCTGACCAATGCTCACTAACTGAAGAAGCCAAGCGAGCAGCAACAGCAGCAGTTTCTTGCATCCCAAACAAAGCAATGCCGCCACAGCGGGTCCAGTCGTCGCCCCCCCAGGGTTTCTCAATAAGCAAAGTTCAGGGTTGGAGTGCGTTCAGCAGACTAGAAAGCTAGACAAGCATTGCAGTTTGAATGTTTGATGATGAACCCTCGTCCGGATATTCAATCACCAACCTTCGATCCCTTGACCTCCCACCAGCCTAAAAAGGCTTTGACATTATTGAGGAGACAGCAGTATCATCTTAAACATTGGCTTATGCTTTGACATTACTCCCTGTAAACTTTTGACACTGCTCCCTGTTAACAGTAAACACACAAACATTTTTGGACGACCACACAGTGTTCAACTGTAGTTTTGACGGTTATTTCCTATTACAATGTATTTATCAAATCCATTAGATTCATAATATCATTATTAAAGTATCTTCCAAGATAAATGTAAATAAACAAGCGATTTTTATGATCCTGGACTGAATATTTAGAAAATTATTGGCTGCCAAAGTTTCAAAAGTTCAAACAAAAACGTGTCCAAGGCATCAAGTATTTTCCTTTTACTGAAGGAGCAAATTTCTACGATCATCTGGCTACAAAATACAATCCATCCCTCTAGGCCTGCGAGTCATTTGTGAGAAAGTTGATCACCAAACTCACCATATGAACATTCATACGCTATATGTGTAACATTTGCAATTAGCAAACACAATACTCCTTAGGTTTTTTTTTGTGTGTGTGTTCTTGCCTATTCTTTGAAATGCAATTGTGATTTTGCCCTTTTTTAACTTTGTGATTTTGCCTTTTATTTTTCACAAGTCATTGCGATTTTGCCATTAGTCTTTGCATATTTGCCCCTGTTTTGTTTTGGGAAAATCGCATGGACTTGTAAATAGTAAAGGGAAAAATCATAAAATTAAAAAATAAGAGCAAAATCACAATTACACTTTAGTTAGGGTTAGAACACAAATGCCCCCTCCTTACATTTGCAAATAAGGCACTATGTATATAATGCGATTGACAACAAAAAAGAGCATGTAAGAACTTGCAAGCAACAACCTATATACAGTTTGGCTGTCGTAACAAGAACAAAATAGCAGTACAGTAAAGTATATAGCGGTACACTACAGAGTACAAAGCGCACACAAACTGCACTACATACCATCTGCACAAGTCTCTAGTTTCATCTCCAATTCACTGCACCATTCATGCAAAACGACGGACCAAGAAGAAGAAAGCACGGCAGGATTTCACTCGATTAACAAAGCATGTCTCACAGCATCATGTAGCAGATGAACGCCAATTAATCGATGCACACGGATCGCCATTGATGAGAGCTTGTCGGCGTCGCGGCTGGCGGAGCGCTCCAGCTCGCCACGCGCCGGCGGTGAGGCTGCTTGCCGCCGCCATGGTTGCCGTCGTTGTTCCTGCACTCGGAGATCTGGTCATCATCGCTGCTGTCGGCCAAGCCAAGCATTGTGCGCAGCGCGGTCTGCGCCATGTCCTTGTGAACGCCGGGCCTCGCCTGCTCGGCGATGAGCATCAGCGACCGGTCCGCGCCGGCCGCCCTGGCGAGCCCCCGGAACCGCGGGCTGCCCCTGCTCATGGCGTACAATGCCGCGACGCACCATTCCTGCAGCTCCGAGTTGCGGGATCCGTCGTCGGAGAGGATGCCGGACGCCGTCGCCACGGCACCCGCGTCCATCAGCGCGGCGCGGCCCTCCGCGCAGGCGGCCACGTTGCAGACCACCATGAGCGCCAGCCTGCGGATGGGCGCCGGCTCGGCGGCGTCGGACGCGACGGAGAGCAGGCTCCTGGCCGCTCCCGGGGCGCGCGAGAGCTTCGACTGGTTCACGGCGGCGAGGGAGAGGTGGAGCAGCGCCATCCCGGCGTCGCGGCGCGCGAGCGGGGCGTGGTCGCGGTCCGCGAGGACCGCGAGGAGCGGCGGCACGGCCCCGAGCACGCCGATGGCCGCGCGGTTGCCCTCGTGGAGCGCGAGGCCGAAGAGCGCGCCGGCCGCGTGCTCGCGCGCCTCCGGCGGCGCGGCGGCGGAGGCGATGGCGTCGACGAGCGCCGGAACGGCACCCGCGCGCACGATGGGCACCCTGTTCTCCGGCTCCAGGGAGAGGTTCGCCAGCGCCGCGGCGGCGTCGGCGCGCGCCGGGGCGGTGTGGCGCGAGGAGAGCAGCACCCGCCGGAGCGCCGCGAGGAGGCGCGGCACGCAGAGCGCGCGCCGCCTCGCCGCGCCCTCCCGCGTGGCGCGCCGCAGCGCGGCCATCGCCGCCTCCACCTCCCTCTCGTCCCCCGCCTCCACCGCCTTCGCCACCGCCTCCTCCTCGGCGTCAGCGACACGCGCGGGCTCCTCTTCTTTCTCTTTCTCTTTCTCTTTATCTTTCGGCGCCGTCTTCCCGCCGCGCACCACCTCCACCTCAGCCGCGGCCATCTCCCTCGACGACCGGCCGGACGTCGACGACGACGACGTGGACGCAGCGGACGCCCCCTCTGACGAGCACGACAGATTGGACGCCGACCTCGCCGGCGCCAGCGCCGCCTCCGATGAGCACGACAGGTTGGACGCCGCCCTCCCCGGTGCCCGCGCCGCCGGCACCGCGCGGATCACAGCCTCCCTCGCCTCCTCGGCAGGAGGCGCCACTGGCGCCGCACGACCGGAGCGCGCGCACCACGTCCGCACGGCCGCCCGGAGCGCGTCGTTGGGTATGGCAACGGCAACACCACCGCCCGGCGTGCTCCCCTCCGCCGCCGCCGCCACTCCATCCGGGGCGAGCGAGAGCCCCAGCTCGGCGCAGGCTCCGACGCACGCGCGCTCGTACGTCCGGCCCGACGGCAGGATGACCGGGTCCGCCATGGGCGCGCCCAGGATCGGGCACAGGAACTCCGCCGGCACCTCCTCTTCCGCCTCCTTCCTCGCCGGGGACGGAGGGACAGGGACGTCTTCCGGCGGCCTGTTCTTCGCCTTGGACGGCGGCGGCGGCGGCGGCAGGGACAGGGACCGGAAGGGCAGCAGCTTCCAGCACCGCGCGCGTTCGGCACCCATCTGGCCGCGTAGCCGGCGCCGGAGCTTTTGAGCAGCAAAGCAGCGGCCGCCTCTAGGTGGCGCAGCGCCAATAATGGCGGCTGCTTTTGGCTCGGGATTCAGCAACTTTGGCCGGCTGGCTGGCTCGCTCGCTGGGGAGTGGAGACTAGGGGTGGAGGGGCTTTTCCTGGGCGGTTAAATATTGCGAGGGAGAGGCGGTGGCTTAGCCGTGAAGGGACGAGCGGTTAGTTCGTTAGGCTGCCCGGCGCGGGCGGAAGGCTGCGGCGGAGGGGGGCCGCCGTGGCTGCGGTGGGGCACCGGAGCAATGGAGTGTTGCGGATGGACGGACGCAGCCGCGTCGCCGTCGCGCGGTAGGAAAGCTGGCGCCGGTCGTTTACCGCGTCTTTTTGTCTCGGGGGTGGAGAGGGTCCGGCTAAGCAACCATGGCCTCAAATTTCATGGAGTCTCATCATCTTTAACTAGGCGTTAGATGTAGTCTTATGTAGATCCAACAACTGTATATCTTGAGAGTTAATAAAAACAGTGAGATACCAGTAACGGTACTGGATTAGTTTCGTGGTGACGAATGACACGTAGCAGTTCTACATTTCCAATAGCGAAATTTAAAAAGTTATTTTTATTTAAGTTCAATTTCCACCCTCCAACCAACACAATAGTTTGATCTTTAATCTTTAATCTTTAACTACGAATCGGATATGAAACACCATCCAACAGTTAAAACCGGATATTTAATCCCATTTCAAAATTAGTTTTTATTTCTTTTGAAAAATAGAAAATTCAAAAGTAATTATTTTAAAAATAATATATGTGACTACAAGGGAAAAAATACTAGGAATAAGAACAAATTAGATTCAACTAACACATTCTTCAAAATGAACCTAACTCTTCGTCCCTTCATTCCTCATCGCCTAATCACACATTCTCATTGCCATTTAAACTTCCCCTTATCAACACAACGAATAGCGGCCTAACACGAGCGAGATCGGTTACTAAGTTCTAACTCGCTACTTTCAATCCGCTATGCTATGACATCGTTGTGGGTTGGTCAGTAGTTGCAAATAAGCTTAGAAAAAGTCATCACAGGATACTGACAGTATCTGAGCACGTACCTAAACACATTTTTCATTAAAAGAAAGAAGAGGGTACAAGCAAGTCCTTCCATGAACCACAGTTCATAGACAAAGAACCTGAGGATGCAAGAATACAAAGGGCGCGCTACATATTGGTTAACGTGCGACCTGGAATTGCTCCAAACGATCTTGGTTAATAGTGCGCTCGCTTATCTGGTTAATCTGGCGTGATGTGCGCCTCGCGTCCGGTTCAGAGCTGCTCGTTACCTGGCAAATCTGGTGCTTAGCTACGGTTCTTGCAGATACGATGCAGGCTGATTGTCCATCACTCTGTCAGAGTGTGACGCCGCATGCGAGACGAGAGCACACCGTACCTGTGCTGTGTGAGATCTTGTCCTACATACTCTACTACCTGCCATCAAATGTTCTGGAAGCTGCAAACGGCTGACGGCGTCCTGGTAAATTTAGCATGTGCTGCTAAACTGAGCTCAGCTGAGGAGCCCTGCAGGCTCATGTCCGTGAGCATGCAGCTGCAACTGTTTAACACTACCGCATCACAGTTCCATAGTTCCATGGTTGCACATGTCTGCTTGGTGCTTCTCCTCCAATTTTCACCTGTCAAAAGCGAGAGGTGCGCATGTCTGCTGCTGGGCCCCTTTCTTTCGTACCACTACTAGTACTTGCAGGGTTTTTGTGAGAGTACAAGGGAAGAGGTAGTCTAAGATATCCACTAAATAAATCTGATCAACGCGAAGTGGTGGCTAGCTGCTGGGTGCACTGAGATCCGGTATAAACTCTTCAGATCACAGCTCACATACTCACAATATTCAGAACCTACCATGATCCGGTTCAGAGTGACACCGAATTATATATGATATATACAAATCATTCCACTACTAGGTAAGTGCGTGCGCTTTATCTTGAACATGGTAAACATCATCTTTTCTCCAGAGCCGACGATGATTTCGAGCGTTGTGGGGGATCGGAGATCCCATCCCGGGACGAAAAGGCGAGGGGGAAAGCGATCAGCAGGCAAAAGCGGCAAGCTTTGCCAGATGCCCCGGTCCAGACGGCAGGATCCACCCGTGCCCAGCGACGTGCTCGGATGGAAAGCTTCGATTCAGAGCATGGTGCGCGAGGCCAGTAAGAAATTGTTTGGAAGCAGCTGAGACCCACCTTCAGATGAGAGCTCTGTGCACAAACAGGTCAGATGAGATCGATCGTCGCCTCCAGGGAAGGTGGGGCCTGTCAGTGTGTGTTCCGGCCGTACCGGCAGAAACAGCGTCGTCCACGAAACCGGCACGGCGCACACGGTTCCAGACACTCTGCGCTAGTTAATGATGGATTAGTGTCCATCGTATATGATCTGAAGAGCACAAATCGGCGCAGGTCTTGCAAAGCAGACAGGTCACTCGGCCTTAGCACAAGGTTCGCCTCCGGTTCTCTAGTAGCCGAAACAGGTAGAAGGCCAACAAAAAAGGACAAAGGCGCACCCTGCATCCACAAAGTACGGTCGATGCCGCTTCAAAGTTTTGTATCAAAGTAGAGAGGGAGAAAAGAGAATGAGGTGGTTGTTTCACGAGACAACCGTCTTATAGGCTAAAATTTAAAACTATGAGACCACCTTCTGACCATTGTACAAGTTGTTGTTGCCGTGCAACTCACAATATTTCCTTTTTCTATGCACAAATTATGAAATGATGCATTTACTATAAGACAGCTTATAATGTATTACCTGTTAAATCGTCTTAAGATGATATGACAATATATGAGACTAGACTATACCAATGTACCTGCCCTTGTATACAGTGTATCTTGCCCAACACTCAAATTTTTTTAACTTAACCATCACTCAAATTTTAGCGTAAGCTTCCAACTTACCATAGCCGAAGATTGTTTAAAAAAAAATAGAGTCAGTAACAACATACTAAATCTTCAAATTTTAAGAAATTTTTCTTGAGCGAGAGAGATCAAATCAAAATATTAAATAAAACAAGAACTAAATTTACTGAAACTAAAAAAATAGCTTCTATCAAAAGATGCATCGAACAACACAAACTTAAATCAACAAAGATAAAATTTACAGAAATTGAATAAAACTGTAAATCATCCGTTACAAAATTTTATGAGGCTTTCCTCACGTTCATCTCTCCATCTCTCACCTAAAAATTGAAAGGAAACTAATCAGAAGAGTTAGGCCGAAGCCGGAGCAGAGGCCTCAGCTGGGCCGGGGGGCCTGGCGCAGCAGATCGAGCCGAGGTGGGTACAGACAGCGCAGGGAACTTGGACACGTCCTCGAAGTCCAGCGCCGGTGCAGAATTGCGGCGCTCCCGGTAGTACCTATCATTGGATGCACGCCTCTGCTGTTGCCGGTAGTAGCCACCATTACCAGCGTGCTCCTGTTGGTATCTGCCCACATGCTGTTGTTGCTGGTAGCCTCCATTGCCTTGGTACCCGCTGTTGTTGTTGCCCCTGCTGTAGCTAGAGCCACCGTTGCCCATGTTGTAATTGTCGCGGCGGCCAGAATAGTCACCCCTCGGAGCGCCGTCGCCTCGGCCGTTGTAGACCCCCCTTGATGCACCATTGCCATTTTGGACAGCAGCTTCGTTCTGGGTGCTGTTGTCACGGCTGCCACCCTGAAAAGAGCCATTGAAGCGACCACGAACAGAAGAGCCATCTTCCTGGTCATAAGATACACGCCTTGGCGGCCTGAACCCAAGGTTTTGGCGGGGGACAGTAACCTGAAAACATATGTCAAAGATTAGGTTCTACACGACCATATCAAGTTGGCACTGAACTACAATGTTTTAAGAAAATCCTTATACCTTCTTAGGTTTAGCATCCTTTGCAGTGGTCTCCTTTCCCTCTGCCTCAACTGTTTCTTCCTTCTTGCTAGCCTCCTTAACCTTTGGTTGAGCCTTTTCTGCCTTCATGATAGCTTCCTCATGATCCAATTTCTTTTTCGCCAACAGCTGCAGACCCTTAAATTCTTCAGCAGTGACCTTCCTCACCTCAGTTTTTAAGGCCTCTGAGAACTTCTTTGTCTCCTCACGCATTCTCTCATACTCAGCAAGAGTCTGATCAGATTATGAAGGTCAGGAAACACCCAGCAAGCAACAATTGAATGAAATTGCATGGCTATTCAGCGAGGCATTACCTTTTTCTCTTCTTCCAGTGGTTGCTTTTCAATCTGTTTCTTCAAACCATCTACCTCAAAATCTTGCTTCTTTGCCTTCTCCGTCTCACTGCCGCTGCTTTTCTTTGCATTTTTCTTCTTCCTCTTCTCAGAGCCATTGAGCCTCTCCTTTTGGAAAAACATCCTTTCTCCAGTGCCGGTACCTTGTCCATTGTGAGGACCATCTTTGGTAGCACCCCTGCCAATAAAGCATAATATTGATAAGTTTCAAATAAAAAATATCACATCTATGTAAGGAGATATCTGGAGAATTTGTACAACAGAATATTAGAACTTACCCAGCGGACTTCTCTGATTCCGAAGCAGGCACAGCATCGCCATTATCAGCATTGGCCTCCTTTTGATCTGTCAGGCTAGCAGACACTACATTCTCTTCAGGCTTTTCCTCAGCCTCTGTTCCAGCATCAGAGGACGCCTTCACCTTACGCACATACACCTTCTTCATCCTGGTTTGGCCTTGACGGTTCCCCTGCCTCTCATCATTGATGTATTTGTCCTGAACTCTCTCAACCTGCCTCTCATCATGTCCATATGAGTAGTGCTCACCACCATCACACACCTGGCCGTTATCCTCACAGTTGCCACCATCACTATTATTGTAGACATTGCCATTAACACCATCATAATTGTTGCCAGAATCTGCATTGGTTAAATCAGAATTGTTGAGTTTCTTCCTCTCATCCTCCTCCAAAGGAATGCTATGCTCCTCATAGAAAGCTTTTCTTTGAGGCACCAATATGGCTTCCTCAATCCTCAATTTCCTCTGCTCCTGCCTCAATCTCCTTTGCTCCTCAGACAACTCCTTGATACGGCCTTCGTTCCCTTGCTTCTCCTTCAATTTTGTTTCCTCCTCCCTCAGTTTTATTAGAACCTCCCTCAACCTTTTCAGCTCTTGCTGACACTTTCTTACACCTGGCATCCAACAAGAACATGGCGGGGTGAGGCACAAACCAAATCACACGTGAAAACTAATAATTTGATACACAGAGAGATTATGATTATCAAAACATAACAAAATCGATCCACCAATCAGTAATAGCGGCATAAAAGGGAACTGAGTATGACAATCAACATAAATGGCAAGAATACATCACCGCGAATACAATAATATATAAGATTAGAATTAATTGAACAAGATCGGAATAAAGAATCATATCATATAATATAACTAGCTAGTAATTTATAAATAATCAGACCACCACATGACATTACAACACGCATAGATTGACAAACGGATCGAACATATAAGAGATTGAACCACGAACTGTAAAAATGGATCTACACCAATCTCTGTCCAAATGACAAATAACCCAACCAGGACATGCAAAATTTCATCGACCAGCAAGCAAGCAAACCAGCGCGAGCAATCATCTAATCTAGATAAGTGCACCTGCGCACGCACGTGTTTAAAAACACTTGTTTTGAAAAGTAAATCCAAATCACCACCAAAATTTATCCAATAGATAAAAAATTTAGCAACCGTCCATAATGACATAAGAACGATCCGCTTTATTGATTACAACAGTTATTTTGGTAAGCAATAATATAATGCTAATTTCACCAAAGAAACATAAATAACTTTGTGCTCTTACTTATGTTCATGTGCTTTACCACTGGTTACATTCTCCCTTTGTATTTCAGCTTAATAGGTACCAAATGTTAGCTACATTTAGTTGTTTGCAGAAAAAATAATAGAAAATTACTTATTTTGGGGCAGATGCCTGCTATAAGCTGATATGGTAACAGATTTATAACTAAAAATTTACATTCATCTACAAATAAGAAAATAATGTACATCCGTTTTCATAACATTATTTTTGCCATACTGAACACTTCATGCCAAGCATTTTTCATAACATTTTATTTTACAGCCGTGAAAACTGACAAAATTTTATCAGATCATGACAAGGTTTGCAGATAGCTTCAAAACCAAATTAAAGGGAATATGACTGAAGATGCTTTGGTCTTCTAAAATTAATTTCTTTTCTTTTGTACTCTGAGCATGGAAAAATCAGAGTTTATATAAGACTTGTCATACTGACATACGTGCTATCCGGAAAAAAACATGCTATATCTGAAATTACCATGCTTGCATGCCATGCAAGGTGATTGAAACAAATTGAGCATACTGCAGAAAACAGCAGAACAAAAAATGAAACCGAGATAGGTTGGTGCATTCAATTTTCTATATACAAGATTGCAACGGATCATATAAATGACTCTATGACACTGTACCATACAACTAACTAATTTGCAATAGTAAGCAAACTAATCACACTAATGAATGAACTCAATTGTTTGAGTGTATTTTTCGCACCATTAGGCCACCCATATCTGAAACTAAATTCCTATGCTATGCATGATCAATCACCAGGCATCAATTTGCAGGGGGGGGAAAACTTGCACGTGTAGTGACGTGTCTACTTTGTTTCGTGGACATTACACATATCCATTGACAAGTGAAAGTCGACCGCACTTGTCAATTGGCAACATTCAGACATCTCTGAATCAACCAATTTGGCTGGCCACGAAACTCATTAGTAGTACTAATTTTCTAGCATGCATGTTAAGATCACTTAAATATCTCAAAATTGTATCGACCAGCGAGCAAGCGAGCCAGCGTGAGTCTAATCTAATCTAATCTAATCTAATCTAATCTAATCTAATCTAATCTAATCTAATCTAATCTAATCTAGATAAGATTAAGAGGACAAGACGACGGGGAAGGGGATCGATGCATACCGTTATCGGGCTGCAGCTTGGTGAAGTAGGAGTACTTGGGCTTCCCGTGGGCGGCCGGCTCGACGGGGTCGGCGGCGTCGGCGAGCTTAGCGGCGGCAGCCTCGGTCTTCTTCTTGCCGACGACGACGGAGATCGCGGCCTCCCCGGACTCGCCGTCCGCGAGCTCCAGCAGGTCGAAGTTGCAGGTGACCATTGCGGCGGCGGCGGCGCAAGTAGATAAACCTAAACCCTCGGCGTGGCTGGCGAGCCCTCGCCGACTCGAGAAGAAGGCGGCGCGCTGCGCGCTCTCAACTGGATCGATCCGATCGGTGGGCTGGTTCGTGGAGGAACGGCGTGGGGGGCGACGCCTTTTAAGGGTCAGGAACCGGGACGCCCCTGTTGGATCGGCGTCCGGCTCGGAGGGGCATCGCGGGAAAAAAAAAAACGTTGCCCTCGACCTTGTCAGAGTTCGTGTCGAGATCGGCGATATCGCGTTGCGATGACACGATTCCCTGCTTGATTAGAGTTGTGTCTGCATTACGTATACCAACTATACACGCAGATTATATTATATATTTATTATAAACCAAACCAGGCTGCAGCCTGATCGATTCGATACGCTCGACATCGTAAACGTTGCTGCTGCCGCGACCTCGTGATACGCGGATCGACGACCGGCGGCGAGATGGCGGGAGGCGGCGGCATCAAGGCGAGCGCCAACATGTGGGTTCTCCTCTCCGACAACGATCCCGGCCACAGCGAGGCGGCGGCGGCGGCCAAGCAGAGACTTGACGACGGGAAGGCCAAGGACAAGGGGCCCGCCGCCGGGGGCAAGCAGCAGGCCGTGGCCAGCGGCGAGACGGAGAGCAGCGGGGTCGGCGGCGACGCTGCGAAGCACGGTCGCGAGGACAAGCGGGCGCGGAAGGAGCGCAGCAAGAAGCAGAAGAAGCCGGCGGCGGCGGCCAACGGCGAGGCGAGCACTACCGTCCTGACCGCCGGGGAGCGCCAGAACGCGACGAAGAAGGGGCCGGCGCCGGCGCCGACTATGATGAGCACAAACGGGGAGGCCGAGGATGGAGACGGCGGCTACAGCTCGGGCCAGTCCGACAGCGACGAGGAGGACGAGGGCGGAGCGGCGGCGGCGGTGGCAGCCGTTGCCGGGAGCTGCTCCGCGGGCTGTTCCGTGCCGCCGTCGTGATGGTCCTCGCCGCCGTCTTTGTCAATGTCGCTGCGGCGCCTGCTGGCACCGCTGGCCCTCCAACCTGACCGCCCGCCGGTGCTGTCAGTGCGTCTCGACTTAGTCCACCACATGGCTTCTTTAGATGTCTTATTAATACACATGTTCGATTGCAAAAAGGTTTGCATGCATGTACACATCTATTAGTATATTTATTTATCAAATGCAACAGCCTTGTTTCGGTCAGATGGACGCATCGTTCTCTCTATATCCTCTCAGTTTCATATTGCAGTTGCTGTCTGCACTCACACGCACGAGTACCCCATATCTCACTTGAACAACGAGTCCATCTCTGTTTGGTATTTTGCTGTCACTTTGTCCGGTCTTATTTTCATGGTGGGTGACATCAATCCATCGTCAATCTGCACAGAAAATAATGTCAAGCTTGCAATGCAAGATAACTTCTTGAGCATAAATACGAGTGAAAACTTGCTGCAAATGGTTCGTCGACAATCATGATAGGGCCGACGCGGAAAGAGCAACGTGCGGTCCTGAAATTTATTGGCAAAATAATTCAATGCCTCCTCTGATTTCACTGATAAGCGCCAAATAGCCACGTCATACATCAAATTATTATCGTGAAATTGTGTCAGTGCGCACAAAGAATGTCATCGTCCCAAAAACCCATGTATGGCTGTAACTATCTCCCGACCAAACCAACAGAATTGCATGTACCGCTTTTTTAATTCTGTTCACCGATGTTTCAAGATTCCCAACAGTTAAAAGAGGGCAGCAGAATGAGAGAAACAAAAACAGATCAGGCAACTAGCTCTTACCAGGTTCTCAGCTCATCATATAGCATGTTCATGACCTTATCTTTCGCTACTTCGCCATTCTCATCAAGAGGGACTTCCTTTTTGCTTCTGCCAGAACTTCATCATTGTTGGGAACAATTATGGCACCAAGACGTTGTTGATCCTATGCAGAGAACAAACGAAGGAATTTCACAACTACAAAGGTTACTAATCTATTTACCATAGCAGTATCCAAATATAATCTTGTCACAACAAAAGTTTGAGAGATAATTTTTGATAAATACAAGTATAGTGCAATAGCAGTAACATTGCACAGTTTCTGATAATGACATTCCCTAGTTGTATGGCAAACTGTTTTTGTAACAGGGTATATATTCCTTACCTGGCCTATCACAACTATCTGATGAATCAAGTTACTCCTGCTAGCTGCTTCCTCGATCTCAGCAGGTTCAACATTTTCACCTGCACATGTAATAGTCAAGTTGCAGTCAAAAGTTACATGGTCGCCAATGACAAGAAATTATGCTCAAGTGTGCAACATTGAAGAGGTAGAAGTATTTTCGTACTAAATCGTAAATAAGTATGAAAAAAATTATATGCATGCAATACTTGGTTTACACGCTGAAAAAAAAATTGAACCTGCAGAGAGAACTATTGTATCCTTTGCACGCCCTTCAAGAAAAAGCACCCCTCCAAACTTCCGACTTGGCCCTACGGCATGGTGAGGTGCAATCCAACCTATATCTCCAGTTTTGAACCAACCCTCTTGATCCAGAGCTTCATTTGTAGCAGATGAGTTCTACAACAAACAAAAATTTATGAGAGAAACGAGTTCAAAAAGAAAGTTGAATAAGATTTGAATAATATTATTTTTCACATGGTGCCTTAACATGGATTGTAAGATTTAGATAGTTTGCTTCTTAATGTCCATTTCTCTTTTGGCTATATCAAGCGACACCATACAGAACGATTAATATATTAAGTACAACAGATGACCCCATAGGAATATTGCAACTTCTTTTTTTGTCAAATAATTATCAAAATATTAGATATTAGGTTGCTCCACGAATGGCCAATTAATTTTTATGAAAGAAATGTTCAGTTCAGTTCTACCTAAACTCTTAAAGGAAGTGTTACTTTGACCCAATAAATCTGTATCAATCTGATTTATATTTGGCAATTGATTTTTATCAGTAAAGCAAGGAAATAAAACCTTATAGTATCCCTTCATATCTTGTGGTCCTTTAATTTTCACAATCCCCTTTGAACCATCTGGAAGCACATCACCAGTCTCTATGTCAAAAACCTTGATTTCAGTATGTTTTACTGGGGCCAACCGTGCTGAGAACCTTCAAGTGACATAAACTACGCATGTTAGTACTTTGTAGATAGGCATGTTAGTACTTTGTAGATAGGAAACGATATGTATGACTGTGTCCATTTCATGAATAAAAATAAGTGTTTCCCTTGTCTTACATTGCAGAATGGTCTTCTAGCAGCTACAACAGGAGAAGTCTCAATTAGGCCATAGCCATTTTGTACTTTAATGCCAATGGCCTGAAAGAGCAAAACACCAATAGAGGTATCAACATTTTAACATTTAAGTAAGAAGTTTAGTGACAATCCTCTACCTCGAAAAACTTATCGACATGCATCGGAAGACTTCCACCACCACTAATACCAGCCTGCAAGTTATCACAGAAACCCCATGATTTATTGAGTAGTTTTAAGATAGGAGTTAAGTTAAATTTACACTAAAAACCACAAGGACCATCAAGGTAACACAGGAAGAGGAATGTTTAAAAAATAATATACCTTTGAAATACCGATTGCTGATTTCTTGTAGACTAGTATCTTTGCCAGATTATGCAAACGCCACAAAAATGTGGCGACAAATCTTGTCCATATCCACTAGTATATATTAGTGTTGTTAGTATCAAAACTTTTACTCTCATCGAGAGGATGACACTAGGAGTTGGGGCAATTTTCTGGTTTACTTCTCACACAATGCCATGCCAACCCGAGGGGTTGGGGTTACATATTTATAGTTGGCTGGGCAGCCAAGCTTATGCAAACTGGTCTAAGATGCCTAGATGCTGTCCTAACAGCTAAAGCTAAGATGTTGTCCTCTAGATGTTGTCCTAGGGGCAGCAAGAACACAGCACATGAGCTGTCCTCTAGATGCTACAAAGACTGAGACCCACAAAGACTATAGTACAAGGACTTATTCCCAGCATTCTCCCCCTAAGTTTTGTGCGTCGTCTTGTGGGAAAGCTGGACCATCCCGGTCCGGGAATAAAGCTCAAGGACTTGATCCTCCCAAGGGGCTTGGTGAGCAGGTCCGCAAGTTGGTCCTTGGTGTTGATCTAGCTCGCCTTGATGCTTCCTTCCTCCAAGCAGCTTCGGATGAAGTGGTACCTCAACCGGATGTGCTTGCTCCGTTCATGAAAAATAGGGTTCTTTGCCAGGGCCAGAACGGACTTGCTGTCCACCCTGAGTTCCACCGCTTCAGTGTCTCTTCCGAGAAGATCACCGAGCAGTCGAGCAAGCCAGAGCGCCTGAGTCGAAGCGGTGGAGGCCGCTATGTACTCAGCCTCGCAGCTGGACAGGACCACCACCTACTGCTTGACCGATTGCCAGCTAACGAGGCACTTGCCGAGGAAGAACAGGATCCCGCTTGTGCTCTTGCTAGTGTCGATGTCGTCGGCGTGGTCGCTATCGCTGTACCCGACGAAGTGTGCCTCCCCAGGACACCTTGGGTAATGGAGACCGTAATCGAGAGTCCCCGCAACGTAGCGGATGATCCTCTCACAGCCTGCTGGTGCTCCGTCGTCGGTCACTGCATGAACTGACTAACGTAGCCGACGGAGAATGCCAAGTCCGGCCGTGTGTGGGTGAGGTAGCGAAGGCTCCCCACAAAACGCCGGTACAACGTAGCGTCCACCTCCTCCGTCGTGCTGTCGCGGCTCAGCTTCAGCCTCTCCTCCATTGGAGTGAGAGCTGGGTTGCAGTCGGTGAGCCCAGCCAGCTCAACGACGCGCTTGGCGTAGACGGTCTGTCGAAGCGTGATCCCAGAGTCATCCTGGTGCACCTCGATCCTCAGGTAGAAGGAGAGAGGTCCCAGGTCACTCATCTGGAAGGTGGCCTTCATCTCTTCCTTGAACGCCGCCACCTCTGCATCCTTGGTGCCGGTGATCACCAAGTCGTCGACGTAGACACCCACCAGCAGGGCATTTCCTCCATTGCCCCGCCGGTAGATGGCCGCCTCGTGCGGGCTTTGCTCGAAGCCCATCCCCTTGAGCGTGGAATCCAACTTGGCATTCCATGCCCTCGGTGCCTGCGCAAGCCGTAGAGAGCCTTGCGCAAGCGTAGCACCTTGCCTTCCTTGCCGGGGATCGCGAAACCCGGCGGATGGTGTACGTAGACCTCCTCCTTCAAATCGCCGTTAAGGAACGCCGACTTGACGTCCATGTGATGATCGCACGATGACCGCGAGGAAGGTCAGCAAGCTCCCAAGTGCGGTTCTTCTCAACCGCGTCCATCTCCAACTGCATCGCGGCACGCCATGCCGCGTGTCTCTCGGCTTCTGCGAAGGACCGAGGCTCGCCGTCGTCGCACGCAAGGTGCAACTGCGCCTCCAGGTCGTGAGGCACCAGTCCTGGCACCGGCTAGTCGCCGAGAAGGTCTTCCATTGTGCGGTACCACAACGGCTCGCCGTCGTGGTACGCGTCGATGCGCTCCTCATCGTGGGAGAGAGGAGTGGAAAACTCCACTGGGCTATGCTCGGCACGGGCTGGTGTTGGAGTAGGCGTGCCCGAAGGGGTAGCTGGTGGTGCTGGAGTCCGTGGGGTCGCCGGCTGTGGTGGAATCGGCGAAGAGCTCATCGCAGTCGAAGTCGTGGCTCGAGAGCGTGTCGCTGCCGAAGTAGCGGGCGTCGGAGTCGGTGGAGACTCGGGGACTGGGGTAGGCATGCTCGGTGTGAAGGAGCTGCCTACTCCCCCAGCTCCCTCGAAGTGGACGTACTCGACAGTGAAGTCTTCGTACGTCGGTGTCGAGCCGTCGTCCACCGTCCTGTCCCATGCCCATTCTCGCCCTTCATCGAACACTACGTCACGCGCCGTGCGCACACGCTGTGTCTCCGGGTCGAGAATGTGGTAGGCCTTCGAGCCCTCCGCGTAGCCGATGAACACCCCTGGAGTGCTCCTGTCGTCGAGCTTTCGATGTGGCCAAGCTCCTAGGCGAACGCGGGGCAGCCGAAGACCCGCAGGTGGGAGACCGCCGGCTTGCGCCCATGCAAAGCCTCGCACGGTGTCCTACCATCGAGGGCCTTGGTGGGCGAGCGGTTGAGGATGTAGACAACTGTCACCACCGCCTCTCCCCAGAAGACAGTCGGCATCCCCCTCTATTTGAGGAGGGCCCGAACCATCCCCACAACTGTCTGGTTGCCCGCTCGACGACGCCGTTCTGCTGCGGGCTGTACGGCGCGGAGTAGTGGCGTTGAATGCCCTCATCAGCGCAGTACGACGCGAATTCAGCCGCCGTGAATTCGCCGTCGTTGTCGGTGCGCAGCACGCGCAGCTTGCGGCCGCACTCCGCCTCCGCAGCAGCCTGCACGCGCCTGATGGCGTCCGCAGCCTCTCCCTTGCTGCCGAGGACCATCACCCACATGTAGCGGGAGAGTTCATCGACGAGCAGCAGGAAGTAACGTCGTCCTCCCGGTGTGGCCGGTGTCACCGGGCCACACAAGTCCTCGTGCACGAGCTCGAGCCGCTCCTTGGCTCAGAAGCTCGTCTGCTGGGCAAAGGGGAGCCGCCTCTGCTTTGTCACCACGCAGACGTCGCAGAACTGCTCCACGTGGTCGAGGCATGGCAGGCTTCGCACCATCTCCTTGGCACTGAGCCGCTTCAGGGCCTCGAAGTGAAGGTGCCCGAAGCGCTCGTGCCACTGCCACGCCTCGTCATCCCGGCGAGCGGCAAGGCAGAGAGGTGCCACCTGTAGCTTTAGGATGTAGAGTCGATTCGCGCCTCTCGTTACCTTGGCAAGAAGGCGACGATGGCGATCCCAAATCCTCATGAATCCGTCCTTGATTGCCATGCGCGAACCGTTCTCATCCAGCTGTCCCAAGCTGATGATAGAGTTCCTCAACGCGGGGATGTAGTAGACTCCGGTGAGCAGCCTGTGCTCACCAGACTCGGCGGTGAAGATGATGGAGCCGACACCCTTGATCTCTACGCCGGAGGCATCCCCAAACTTGATGGAGCCTCGGATGCTGGAGTCAAGCTCGGAGAAGAACTCCTGCCAACCGGTCATGTGATGGGTGGCGCCGGTGTCGAGGCACCACCCATCAATCTTGTCGTTGTTGGAGGCGTCGTCGAGAAAGGCGTGTGCCCTCGACTCGTCAAGGTGGAGGAGAGCTGCTGCGGCCGATGCCGCTGGAGGTAGCTCGATGCTTGCGTGTGCCAGAAGGAGAGCCAACTCCTCCTTCTCCACCTGTGCGACGTGGGCCTGGCCGCGTCGTGGCTGTCGACAGTTCCTGGCCCAATGACCAACCCCACCGCAGTTACGGCAGGTGTCGTCTCGTGCCAGCTTGCGTGCGCCGGCGGCGTCGCCCTGGGCGCCTCCACGAGCGCCACCCTCAGTACGTCCTCGCGCCCCGGCCTGGGCGCCTCCGCGCGGCTTGCGCGGCTTGCCGCACTTGCGACCGCCTGTCGAGGAAGAGGACTCCCCTTCCTCCCGCCACCCTGGGATGCCTCCCACTGCTCTCGAGTGAGATGGAGTTTCCCGCCAATGGTGATAGGCCCCGAGAGAGGCTGTGGCTCATCGCTGTCGATGACGTTGAGGCGACCTATCGCCTCCTCGATCGTCATCGTAGAGAGGTCCAGCAGAGACTCGATCGAGCGAGCGATCTGCCTATACTTTTCAGGGACGCAGCGAAAGAGCTTCTCGATAGCTCTCTCCTCGTCGTAGGTGTCGTCGCCGTACTGCACCATCTTCTGCAGCAGAGTGTTGAGACGGAGATCAAAGCCATCAAAGCCAGGTTCTCCCACTCCTTGCGAAGTGCCTGCAGTGTGGACTTGCGAGCGCGGTCGCTGCCAATGCGTGCCGCAGCGATGGCGTCCCAGGCCTCCTTGGCGGTCCGCTTCTTGGAAAGCGTGAACTGCATCTCGGTCGGGACTGCAGCGATGAGAGCATCCAGCGCCCGTCGACCTTCATTGAAGTCGACATCGCCGTACCGGACTGCCTCCCACAGGTGCCGCACCTGAAGCCTCACCCTCATGATCGCGGCCCACTTGACGTAGTTGGTCTTGGTGAGGGTAGGCCACCCACCACCGGGACCAAGGTCCCTGACCACCGCCTGGACGACATGGTAGCCATGGCGCCGGTCTGGGGAGGGAGAGCCGCGCCGCCTGTGAGGGCCGCGCTCTCCGTCGACCCGGCCGCCATCGCCGGGAGCACCGTCGTCGTGCGCGCCCCCGCTTGGGGCTCCGCCGGCGCGTCCGCGCCTGTCTAGGCTGCCACCGCCACCCCCGTGGGGTTGCTCAGCTGCCCACAGCCTTGCCCGCTCGTGAGCTGTTTCCCTTGCCAGCCCGAGGTCCACGTCGGTGCCGCCGTCGGCGGAGGCAGAGCTACCGGAGCTGCTGCCGCGCAGAACCTCAAGCTCCGCTGCCGCCGCCGCATCTGCTGCTGCCGCTGCCTCCACCACCGCCCTTGCTGCTCACAGCTCCGCCGCTGCCGCCCTTGCCGCCGTCGCTGCAGTTGCTGCTGCCGCTCGCTCGCGCTCCTCTGCCGCTGCGACCTCGGTCTCCTGCCGGTGCCGCGCGCTCGAGGCGACCGAGCGCTGAGACTGCCCTTCTGACATGGCGTGCTAATGGGGAGGAGGTTGCTTCAGACGTGCTGCTGTTGCTGCTTGTCTGTGCAGGGGAGGAGAGGTGAGCAGAAACAGCAGATATTGCTGCTGCTGGCTGAGAGCGAAAGGAGACGTGGGAGGGAGAGGAACAGGAGATGTTCAGGCTGCAGGAAAGAACGGCTCTGATACCAGTTATTAGTATCGAAACTCTTACTCTAATCGAGAGGATGACACTAGGAGTTGGGGCAATTTTTCTGGTTTACTTCTCACACAATGCCATGCCAACTCGAGGGGTTGGGGTTAAATATTTATAGCTGGCCAAGACAGCCAAGCATATGCCAAGATGCTAGTCTAAGATGCTAGTCGAAAAGCTAGTGATGCTTAATCTAAGATGTTGTCCTAAAAGCTAGTCTAAGATGCTGTCCTAAAAGCTAGTCTAAGATGTTAAATGTTGTGCTGGTAGATGCTGTCCTGTTAGGGGCAGTAAGACCACCATGCCGAGGACCACAAAGACCAATAGTACAAAGACTTATCCGATCAGAAATAGCCAAATGACCTAAGAACATGTTGACAAAAGTCAAGAACCACAATTCTTAAAGAAACTGCACAATCAGATGATTTTCAATTATGATATCACACAAAGTTACCTTGGTGGCCAGAAAGAAGCAGAGCATTAGGACTCTCCCAACCAAGTTTAGTCATATACCTGTATTCATAAAGTGGTATATCCTTCACAGCTTTGGTATCTATGCATGATTTGTCACCCCAAAGTAGCACAATGAATCTTGCATTAATCCTTGATATGAAAGATTCTGCAAGCCAGTTAAAGAATTGAGGACTGTCCACAACAAGTGCAGTGGTGTGATGGGAAAAACAATAAATTCATAATCACGACATGAAAGTAAAAGAAATATATGTGTACTGAATATTATTACGCAGAATCTAAAACCACTCATACTACTGTCATCTCTCTGTGTACGTTTCCAGAGTTCATATGATCAAAAAATTAAGTTTGATGAAGGAATGTGCTTCACTCAAGTATCTATATGCTGCACAATACAATGATACTTTGATTCAGCAAGCAACCGGCGATGATGTGTTCCATTGTAAAGTTCAAGATGATACAATCCAGTGAACATATATGGCATATGTACTTCTTGTAATTGAATTTCTGGTGATAAAGTATATGATAATAATAGCCCATTACAAATATTTTTCCTACCATAGATACCAAAAGGCAAGCAGAGTCAATGCTGAAATAATATAAAAGGTGGACTATTTTTTCTTTTTTCACGACCGTGCCTGTGCACGTTTTTCATTAAAAGGGAGATCCCCCCCTCCCCCCTATTGCTAAGGATGATGTAGCTCATCCAGTTCTTATGTAGAGGGAGGGAGGGAGAGCGTCAAACCTGCACCCAGAGTTGCATGTCCCCTAAAAACATGAAGTAGAATCAATGGAAGAACTCAGTAAGGCATTTTGAAATTAATGGTCATTTATAGAGATTCTTTCCATTTATAACTGCTATAAGCGAATTTGAGGGTTGAAGTCTCGCAAAACCATCTGGGTTGAAGTAGATAAGGACCAGAACTTCATTTAATGTCATGTCAGAATGAAATTCCTACGGCTCTCACCCTATATGATATCAACCATGTAAAAGTCCAATAAATGGTTTAATTTGAAATTTATGTTAAAAAACAATGCAATAAAACTCACCTTTCTGAATGAGTGTATATTTGAAACCATTCTTCAGCGGAAGATCTTGGTCCTCTAACAACATTGACTGCACCAGTAGCCATGATTCCTGTATATCATATGTTGTTAGTGAAAATCATCAATGATGAATGGAGCTGCTCATGTATTGGATAGTAGTTAAATGAAACCATCTAGATAACTGACTAAAAACATAATTAAGCAGATAAATTCATGAAAATGTAGATAGCATTTTGTTTTATAGCCTTAGAGCACATCTTTATCTATTTGAAAAATCAAGCCCAAGCTGATAGTTGTGGACTACTATCTGTAACATTAGATGTCATAGCTACCACATTGCTATGTGGGAGCTTCAAACCATGGCATGTTTGTTTTGGAAGAAATAGAATTCACATAAACTCCAAATGCAACTACAGTAATGCTAACCTTCTAGCGCTCCAGCAGCATTTATAATAAAAAGCATTTATAACAACTCCACAATCCAGATCAGCTTCCCACAGGGCTAAACAGGAATCTACAGCTACAGATCAAAAGGGTCCAAATAATAAAATCAAGATTCCTCCCACAAAGCTAAAAGAGAATCTACATATCAAAGGGACCCAGCTAACCAAGGAGCAGGATGATAGGAACGGCTGTACCACCTCATGTGCCCCTTAATTGATATGGGCGATACTGCGGTACTGCCTAGCTCGATCACACTCGCATAGCCAATTTGGATAATGAACTCAACACCAAGTGTACGGAAAGTTGCATGCGATTAGAGGTGGGCCGAAGCCCGAAAGTAAGTGGCTCCTCCATAACCAATGAACTCAACACCAAGTGTACGGAAAGTTGCATGCGATTAGAGGTGGGCCGAAGCCCGAAAGTAAGTGGCTCCTCCATAACCAAAGCGCCGGCCGATTGCTGACCCCGGATGCACAAAAGGGGTGGTTAGTACCACTGCCAGGTAGGGATCGCCCCCACCGGGGAGACTGAACCTCGGGCGCCCGGCATTTGTAGCGGCGAGGTTCGGAATCGCCAAACCCTTCGTCATCTATCCGGCGTCGCTATCTTGCGACCTCCCCTCGGCATTTCCAAACCCTTCGTCATCTATCCGGCATCGCTATCTTGCGACCTCCCCTCGGCATCTTTGCCGAGCGGCGAGCGCTCGCCATCACCTTCCGCGCCCGCTCCCCTCCTCCCACGATGTTTTCCACGCTCCCGTGCGCGCTCCTCTGCTATTTCATCACTGCCAAGATCCAGTCCCGACGCCGCCAATATCCAGTACTAGCATCGCCTCTTCTAGTCCCGCTGCCGCCATAGTCGCCATGTTCCGGCCGCCGTGTCCCCGTGTAGCGCTTCCCGGAGAAAATGGAGCTCCGTGGTCATCTCCTGTTCAGTAGGAACCGCAAGGATTTGAGGATCTTGATGCCTCTCACGATGATAGACGGAACAGAGTTCACCTACGAATGAACGTCCGCGGCAGGCGTCTCCGGCCAGGCATCCCCGGCAGGAGTCCACGGCAGGCAACCTGTGAAAACCAGAACATTCTTCGCAGCAGTTAACCTATCGGAATTTCTGATCAGAGATAGGATCGGAACTTCCGACGCCTGGTCGGAACTTCCGATAACACAAAGGATTTACAACAAAATTCAAAAACTAAATCAAAACTGCGAAACCTGACTGAATCAAAAGTTGCGTAGTGATGCTAGGAACCTTCTGCAACCAACCCTACTAAGCTTAACAATAAGAGTACGTAGATCAGGACAAAACAAGGTCTAGATCAACAGGAACGAGATAAGAATAATATGAACAAGACACAAACGATTATATCCCGAAGTTCACTTCCACTAAGGAAGTTACAACTCCGTTGAGGAGCTCACAAAGAAACGGGTCTTCTCTAACCCTTTCCTCACTCAATCGACCACAAAGGAGGATTGAGTCACTTACTATCAAATCCATAAAGGATTGGGCAATACAAACTTCCCGAGGCGCGCACACACATGAGAGAGCGCTCCACGGGCGATGCCGAACCGTCTAAAAGCAAGCTTCAAGAGTAACAAACGCGAATCGATACTTGGAGATACTTCAAGTGCTCATGGGAGAAATGGGGCTGCACTCTTTCTCAAGGGAACAAGTCACACACCTCAATCTCTCTCTCATCCAAGCTCTAGTTCGAATCTATGCAAGAATTAGCTCTTGGAGTGAGTGGGGAAGTGTTTTGGAAGCTCAAGGAGGTGTTTCTTGCAAGTGGAGTCAGTAGCAAATGAAAGAGGGGGTGAAGGGGTATATACACACGAGCCCCCAAAACTAGCCGTTACTGGCAGGAAATGAACTTGTCGGAAGTTTAATTCTGGTTGAGGACCCCTGTTGGAAGTCTCCCCAGACTTTCGACCAAGCTGTTTCCGCTGGTTTTAAGTTTTCTACTAAAGAATTTGGGTCTCTCATTTGTTTTTGGATTTTCTACTAAGCACTCTAGCATCTCCAGAACACTTATTCACATCCCTCTTAATAGTACGGTGTTTCCTATACTTAATTTCAAAATAGAAAATTAATAAAACTCTTTTTGAGCTCCAACACCGTCTATTAAGCAATTTGGCGTCTTTTTACGCGTATTTTTCATTTTATTGCATCACAACATGTTCAAAACTCGATAAACTTATTAGCTCCTTAATTATGCATGTCATCAACACAAAAACCCACTTAAAAGGCCAAATACACTTACACAGGCATCCACGGCCGAGCAGCGGCGGCCAGGCGTCCAGGTCCGATCGCAAACACGCATGCAAGAGATGGGAATTGCGATGGTCGCGTGATGACGGCTTTTGAATTTACCTAATCAAGTTTTACATAATCTCTTGGATTACCCTATAGAATTAGGTGCCTTTCTATTTTTACAAAGAGGATACAATCTCCAAATTTAGCTAACATGATACATAAACTCTTGGAGATGCTCTAATATATGCACAAGGATTAAAATTGGATAACAGAAATAGAAAGAAGCAACTAAGATTCTTCAAGTTTTCCAAAACCCACATGGCCTTAGAGCATCTCCAAGAGATAGTGAAATTTACTGATTTAGGTAGATTTGACAAGAAAATACTAGAGTACTCCAACAGACTTTGTAAAACTAAGAGGCTTGATGGCTAGTGAGGTAGGCTATCTAAAAATAGAGAGTGAATGAGGTGAGATGGAGATCTTCTAAATTTGAAGAGTCATTTACAAAGTCTGATGTAGATGTTTTTTCTTTAATAATAGCTAAATTTATCTTTAGAAAATAATTTGACTAATCTCTTGGAGATGCTCTTACCAGACATACACCAAAAAGGACTCTTGTATACTTACCTCCAGTCAACTGGTCCGTTGATGCGAAATACGCTCTCCATTCTAAAATAAGTATACTTTTAGGAGTTGGGCACGGGAATTAAGGAGGTGTAAAAAATAGAGAGTGCACATGAAACGAGGAGGGGTAGAGGAAGAGAGATAGAGATAGAGATAGAGTTGTATGGAAAGTGAGAATTACACTTATTTTGGGACAAATTTTGAATTATCAAACTATATTTTAGGATGGAGGGAGTACTAGCTTCTTAGTTGTCTGAAGTTTTTCCAAGTCACCTCACCCGCAACAACCTCTGACAGCCGGTAGTGACCGCGTCGCCTCTTCACGCTGCCCTCTAGACCTGGACATCCATTGGTTCGGCCCGAGCCTCTGACCTGACACGTAGTCAGATCAGGTTCAGAGCGGATGAAATCCTAATTTTTGTGCATAATTTTCGGGTTGGAATTTTTTGGGTTGGGTCAGACATTTCGATCTGTGCTTGGCCCGATTTTGATGGCTGGTTGAAGATTTCAGCCAGAGCTCAGCCTACATATTGGTTGGATCAGGTCAGGTTGGGTGTTTTTCAAGTGGGTCGGGTCAGGCTCGTCAAATCGGGCAATCCATGATCAAATCTACCGCACGCACATGTCGTTGCCGTCCCTTAATCCTCGCCCTCCGCTAACTATTTCGACCAGCCTTCTCTGTCGCCAACCCTTCCCAGCCCTCCTCCACCACCATGGTCCATGGTGATGGTGCTACTGCCACCTATCATGCCGCTCATACACCACTATCCCCGCCGGTCTGGTGGCCTACCCTGGCATCCCTGTAGATTCTGCAATCATTGTAACTCTAATCCTAAATTGTAACTAACCGGAATTTTGCTGGAGTTGGACTCATCACCGAAGAAGAGAAAGAGATCACCGGATTACTCTTTGAAAAAAAGAAGAGGAAGCCGTTTGTTACTTTCTTAGATTGATTTGTTACTTCTTTAAATTTTTGAGAGAGAATTGCAGTTTAGTCCTCAAACTTGCGCAAGTAGGATGCAAGTTATATATATTTTGGGTTATTGGATCGATCCAAATATTGATAAAATAAACTAGAATGGTATTTTATGTAAATAATTTTGAAGGAGAAATGAACTACGGTAGCTAATTAGCTGACGAAATAAACACTTTTGGTACTCACTTGCATCCTTACGCGTAAGAGTAGCACTTGAACCCCCAAACTTGCATTTTACTCTTGGACGTCCCTAAAGTTGGCACCGTTTGCACAAACTAATATGTAAGCTCTGTTAACTCACGGTGACAGTTCAGGTGGGTAGTAAGGAAGTGACACATACTATTGTAGCTGAACATGAAAACGACTTATGCTGTTCTCATCGGATGGCTACATCCTTAACAGATACTCCGTCCATCCAAATTATAAATCATTTTGAAGTTTCTTCGTACATAGTTTTTTTACATAGTTTTTACCGATGTAATGTATGTTAAAAACCATGTACTTAGAAATGACAAAACGATCTATAATTTGGAACGAACGAAGTACTAATCTAAGAATATTAAAACAATCATTATCTTCAAAATAAAAGCAAAATAGCTAAATAAATAATTCATGGTAAATACAATTAATAATAATTGTTAATTTAGTGGTAACAGGAGCAATGTGGCATCTCGATATTTTGACTTCAGCTGCAATAATCTGTCATTTTGTTGTGCATTTCTATATCAAAAGCACAGCACAGAAGCTCATGTTGCATCTTCTAATAGTGTTTGAGAGATAGATTTCGGCTGGTTCAATAGTATTATGTGAGAGAGAATAAGCCGAAAGAAATTGAAAGAAGTCGAAAGTAGACAAGCCGATAGGCCAGGAGCTTTTTGGGCATATATGTTACTCACTCCATTCTTTTTTGATAGCTATATTTCACGATGACACAATGACCAAGGAAAACAACCTTACTTATCATATAATAAATGCAGCACAATTTTTTTTAGTTGGTCCTCCAATATTTTAATTTGGAATTCCTCGTTACTAGTGTTATTTATTGTCATAGCATATGGCAATAATAAATATAGGTAATATTTGTGAACATTTGAGTTTTTGAAATATATCTACCAAAAGAGAATGAAGGAACGAAGGGAGTAGAAGCTTTGGTCGGGCTTCACCATGTCACATCATGTGCCAGTGCCACCTCAACAATTACCGTTAGTTACATAGCTAATTTTATTTTTGTGCAAACGGTGCTAATTTGAAGGACCTGCAAAAGCAAATTGAAAAATTGGTGGTCGAAGTGCCACTCTCACGCAAGTTTGAGGACTAGCAGTGCAATTCCCTCATTTTTTTTTCTTTTTACCTTTTTGGCCTCCGACCTCTCCTCTTGCTGTGCTCGTATCCGGCGAAATGGGAGGGCTTTCGCGGTAAGCTAAAATCGAGAGCCGATTTTAATTCTGAAAATTGTTTACTTTTTTTTTTCGTGATAGAGCTTCGAGCCTTCCAGGCTCTAGCTTCTTTTGTTGAAGTTCATGTTCATGGTCTTCCGAAACTACCCTTCTCCCTGTTCTTCCCACTCCGTCCTCCAGCAGCGAACACTCCCACTTCCCTTCCGCTCCCCATTTCTCCTCTGCTAGGGTTTCTCCCCCTCCAAATCCTCGCTCCACGGCCATGGCGAAGACGAAGCAGGGCAAGAAGGACGTGGATTCGTACACCATCCGCGGCACCAACAAGGTCGTCAGAGGTAATGTTCCCCACCCCCTGCTCCGGTCGCTGCCGTGTGTGCGTGTGTATCCTTGTTTTCCGGCGAGGAATCTGATGCCGCTGCAATGTCCGTGCCGGGAAGTGGGCGACTGGGTGCTTATGCGGCCGTCGGACTCGGACAATCAGCCGTACGTGGCGCGGGTGGAGAAGATGGAGGCCGACGGGCGCGGCAGCGTGCGGGTGCGGGTGCGCTGGTACTACCGCCCCGAGGAGGCCAAGGGCGGCCGCCGGCAGTTCCACGGCGCCAAGGAGCTATTCCTCTCCGACCATTTCGACCTGCAGAGCGCCCACACCATCGAGGGCAAGTGTGTTGTCCACTCTTTCAAGAACTACACCAAGCTCGACAATGTAGGGCCCGAGGACTTCTTCTGCCGATTTGAGTACAAGGCGGCCACCGGCTCATTCACCCCTGATCGCGTCGCAGTGTACAGAGCTCAATGAAGCCTTCTTTTATTGTTCTTTTCCTGTTGCTGTATCTTGAGCTTTCTTGCCAGCTAATTTTGATTTGTGATTTTCTGTTTTAAGGTACTGCAAGTGTGAGATGCCGTACAACCCCGATGATCTCATGGTACAATGTGACGCATGCAAGGACTGGTACACTTGTCTCAGGGATTTACAATTTAACATTTTACTGATGATTACCTGTGTTTTGTCCACTTAGTGCTTGCAGAGTGCAGCAATTTCAAATTGATTTTGCTGGAAAGCACATTAATACTAGTGTGTGGCATAACCACATTCTTACTGTTTTTTGGAATCGGTGATCCATGACTTTGCTGCTTAGTTGTAAAATTAAAATGGATAATAATCACAGATGTTTGTTATTGTATCATTCTTAGATCTTTACACAGCAAATATGACTTGATTCCAATAGCCAAGGACTATAGGAAATGTGTCTATTGCTATACGTTTGTCTCAAATTGGACACATTGTAGGAATTGAACTTTTGCTTTATACATGAAGGATAACACCATTGCATATAAAATGCATTGTCTTACTCTTATATGTCGTCCCATATACAAAGTGATGCTAGAGGATTCAAGATTTCATGTATGGGATTTACATTTTTGCAGCTGTACTGCTGTATCAAGAGAACTGCTAGAGCATATAGCTTAGATTGTTTGGCCCTGACAGCTGCATGCCATAATCTGTTTCTATGTTCACAATATCCACGTCCTGTTTTGTTTGGAAACTTTGTTTCACCAAGGACAAGGTGCAATTTCTCAAGTGCCTCAAAGTTTAGGTACCATCAACTTGCATAAAAACTAATCGAGATGTTATGTGAATCATATTTGCTTAGAAATGCAAAATGGGGGTGCATGCTTTTGACGTGGTATGCAATCATGTAAATTGTCATGTCACCTGCACCTTTCAAAATTAAATTTGAAATAGTAATTAGATTTCCTTCCGTTGGATGTTTAATGGTGTCAAGGCTCAGGGTCCATGCAAATAAACATGCAGATTCCAATTTGGGAATGTACAGAATTTTTTTTCCCTGTTCCCTTTTATGCTGTTATTTATCTTCCATACACACATATTATTGGGTCCCACCTTATTCAAATTCTACACTATACAGGTTCCATCCATCTTGCATGGGCATGACCATTGAACAGGCGAAAAAGCTAGACCACTTTGTTTGTTCAGACTGTGTGAAGGAAAATGGATCAAAGAGACTTTCAAACGCATATGCTACGTCCCCAAATTCAGAGCCTAAGGTAAGCTAATTCCTTGTCCTTTATATATTGTATGCCTGATTATTTGTTTTTCTTTTCTAGATACTTAATTGTTTTACTCTTTAAGTTATATGATCCTTTTTCTTGGCATAACATTTATGGAATTGTTTTTTAGCTCATGACATTCTTTGCCAGCTATTTGTTGAGTTAGCAACTTCTCAGAAGACAGAAGGCATTTTCTGATCTCCCATGGAATCTGAGTTTGCACTATGCTTAGATTGAAACCATGGGTTTTAGTGCCTTTGATTGGTATCTCAAGGGGCTTTTCAGTTTTGTGCAATTGTTCTAATGCTCATACTTTGGTGGAGCTTTTGCTTTCTGCCTCTATATCAATTTCAGTTATAGTTACTATCTTATGCTTATTTCAAATCCTTCGTGGAAATGAGCTTTATTCAATTTGCAGAAGCTGTAGTGGGCTGCCTTTGCTTGTGCCTCACAATTATTGATGTATCCAAAAACTATTCAACTTAACTCCAGAATATCCACCGATTATTCATGCATATTTTGTTTACCTTATCTTTATGGATAGCTGACAGGTGTGGTTGATTCTCAGATTGGCATGAGTCTTGATCCTTACATGTTTCGAGTGCTTCCTTTAAGATGTAGTAAGCATGTTTTGCGCAGTATACGGAAAAAGTGTATGATTCTGGATTAGTGCAGCAATATGAACCTATCTTATTACAGTACTATCTTTTGGTAACCACTGTGCATACTGCTGTGGTCTTTATCTCTGCATCTTAATAGCAATTCAACCGCACAAACATTAAATCCTCTACTCTGTTTCTCCTAATGCTTGTTTGTTTCTCTTTTGGCTCATAAATTGTAGGCTGAATCAAAAAGGCAGAGGCGGTAACAGCTCGGAGCGCCAGCATCCATCGCCGAGGAGACGCGCTGCTTCCGCGGCGAACCAGTCCTTGTCGTTGTGAGAGCGGAGGTGTACAGTGCAGTAGAGCAAGTGTTTGCGGAACCTTAGGCTCTGTTGCCTCTTGGGCTGTCAGGCATTATGTCCTGTTATCGGGGGAACGGTTTTGTTCGTTTCAGTCGGTGTGGTGCGCCGTTGTATGGCGCGGCTTGCTGTTGTTGTTAGGGGAACAGGGGGTACGGGTACGGCCTTCGTGTTGGCGTGTCGGATTAGCAGCTGCCTGTGCATTGTGTTAACTGAACTGCTGTCGACAGTTACCTCTGTTGGCTGTGGCTGATGATTCCAGTCATGTAGTAGTTGCCTCTGGGCTCTGTTGTTGCAGAGCCCAAACAAACACGAACAATGTTGCCTGTTAACTGCTATTGCTGCCGTTCTGTACTCCGCTTCCCTTTCTCCGTGCTCGAGCCAATCTGCCACTTGTTACGGCAGATGGTAACAGGTGGCGTCTGGAGATCACCAGCTGCTATATTGTTGCTGAACTGTCTGATGATGATCCTGCGAGTGACCGTGACTGCAGCCAGTTGTCTCCGCGGATCGCAGTGGCCCTCGCGTCAGACCACTGGCGCCGAGAACGACCACGTCGCCGGAATGGGGGAGCCATCCGAGCCCAGCGGTTCCCAGCCGTTTGTTTTGCCTCACCAAATCGACGCGAGTGGCGTGCGCGCGACCCAAGCCCATCCCTCCCAGTTCCCGCACCCCTCCAGCTAGCTACTCATGCCGCCGGCTGCTCTTCGCCTGGTCGCCGCCGCCGGCACCGCTCCGCCGCGCGCTCGCGGCGGCCGCAACGGGGCGCAGCGCGGCGCTGGGGTGCGCCTGCGCGCCAGAGCGGCGGCTGGGGAGGCCGCGCCGGCGGCTTCCAGGACCCAGGTGAGCCGTGGGGCCGAGATGCGGTACGGTCGTCCAGATTACTGCGTTGATGTAGGTTGACACGAACAGAAATGTCGCGCAAATTGATGGGAATGTTGCCGGTAAAAAGTCGAAGCATCAATGCACAACCCATCACTCTGATGGGAACAATCTATGGTTGAGCACGGGTGGATGCCAATGTGCGGCTGGCGGTGATTTCAATCTGTGTCCTGTATTTTGATATTTCAAGGGCACTCTGACTGCAGTAACTTCCACATAGTTACCGAGTGGATGGTTTTCTTTAGGTTCCTCATGTGAGTTTATGTTATGAAGGATTGACAATGCTAAGCGGTGTAGGTGATAATGGAGAAGATCTCTAGTGGTGAAGAAGTTGGGGGCGCTGGAGGGGCATACTCATACAGTGCACTGAAAAGATTGGATCAAATATGGTCTAGTATATGTGAACCACAAATAGGTATGTGTCAGATAATCTAAACATTATACAGAGAAGCTCATCTGGATTTATTGTTTCTGATGTTAGCTCTACTAAGTTTGGCAACCATGATCGATACTTGGATTCATATCTTTTACACGTGAGTTTTGGTTGCTTCATCTGTTATTCAGCTTTTACAGGCTTTGCCAAACGCCACTTCTTCCTAGAAACCTTTTGTCCAGACAAGCATGGGATTTAAATGTGCCATACATATTTCGTTTGTTCGATGAATTGCTTGAGGATGGGGTGCATGATTGATAGTGCTGATAGTCAGCAGTTAACTTCTGAAAGACTAACTGTATGGCTTTCCAATTTAACAATGAACTTGTAACTGTATTTAGTAAAAAAGTTAAAACAATTTTAACTGAAAGTTTGAACATCTCTTTAACTGCATACTGATGGAAATGCATGCATGCAGATTCCAATGTCCCTGAAGTTGTTACTCGGGTTCAAAGGCCGTTGGCTGATTCTAATCTTGGCGCTGGTTCAGAGACATTTGATGTAATAGTGTGCGGTGGCACATTAGGTATATTTGTAGCTACTGCCCTCAGTTCTAAAGGCCTTCGGGTTGGAATTATCGAAAGAAACATAATCAAAGGGGTAATTCAACCCTATATGGCTATTCCTGAGTTGTCCCAAGAACATTTACCGAATCATGAAACATATCCTTACATCTGAAAAACAGAGGGAACAAGAGTGGAATATTTCAAGAAAGGAGCTTATGGAAATTGTGGAGATTGGCATCCTTTCGGAAGCAGAGCTTGAACAAATTATTTCGAGTGATTTCAATCCTGTAAGACCTTTCAGATCACAAATTGACATCAATACTATTTTTTTCTATCAATTCACCTTTTCCTTTTATTTTTTTGCTGTGCAGAATAGATGCGGATTTGAGGATAAAGGTGAAATTTGGGTGGAGAACATTCTTAATCTTGGTATTTTGTAAGTTATCTGCTGGTGCCACATATAAATCAGCTTTCATTAGTTTGTATTGTGCCAGTTTCAAGATCCTGGGAAAATGCATGCTGCCCACGTGATTTTGATGTTTACGAAATATGCAAGACGATAGAGTATAAATATATGATCGAACAAATATGTTCTTTGTTTGTACTTATGGCATAGTCTGAAAAGGATAAATATGTAGTATCTGAAGTGGCAATGAGTAACAAAAGACTGATATGTATGTTGGTATTGTTATACAGGTCTCCAACTTTTGTTTGCAAGTTCAATCCCTTCTTCCTTCTATTTGGTTTATATTTTAAATCAATTAATGTCTAAAACATATGTATGCGGCAATTAGGAATACCATATAAAACTATTTCTTCATTAAAAGTCATCTTCAGGATAATGAATCAAAACAGAAAAACAGAACTTCGGTATATGGTATAGTAACAAGACTAATAGAGATACCCACATTATGTCTAGTGCCCTATGCAATTTCTTGCAGCAAGAGAAAGCTCTTAACATAAATAAAGAAATAATCTTAGCTGATCTATCAGTTTATTTTACATTTTCAGGCCTGCTAAACTTGTTGAAACCATGAAAGAACGCTTCATTTCTTCAGGAGGAGCAATATTTGAGGGGAAGAATCTATCAAGCATTTATGTCTATGATGATCGTGCAGTAAGCAAATTTTATTTTGTCTACTTAGCCATAATAAAACTGCTTCAATGGAGATTTCTAAATTTTATAAGTACTTTTGGCATAGGATTTTTTTTGGTAATAGATTGACCTGCATTATCCTTATATGATTCTGGATGTATAATTATCTTGTCATGACTAATATAAGGAAAAGACACTCGACCACAGGGACAGCTTCACTAATATAATAAACACTTATTTTGATCAAGAAATCATTCCATTTATTATGTATACTTTTATTTTTTTTTTCAAAATCACTTACTTTAGAGTTTAGACCAGTAGATCTATTGTTGTGCTAGTTTGGCATTAGATAGTTGGTATTTCCAAGCAAGGAGGTATTAATATTCCACTTTTTTCCAACAGGTTCTAAAACTGAGTGATGGTGATTCCTTGCCTTGCCGACTTGTTATTGATGCTATGGGTAATTTTTCTCCAATCGTGCGGCAGGTATTTCCACATATCTATGTATCTAAAGTCACATCATAACTTAGCACAGGCCTGATAATGTAGGGTGCCAATAGTTGATAACTTATTACTACTAATGAGGCTTCCAACTTGTTTGATTTAGGAGTAGGTAGTGGCAACTGTCTCTCAATTCTGCTTTAGTTTCTTGTATGGTGCCACTTAGTACAATAATGGTTAACTAGTTTCTGAAGATTATATTCCTGTCATACAAGTTAGCATGTGCTTACACCTATAGGGACATACGGTGGTGGTGTTTCACTCTAATACATTCTTGTGCCATGTTGTATCCTTTCAGCGATGTACCCTGAACAGCTGCTGAGCTTGAACAGTATGATAAGTTCATTAGTATCCCAGGGTTGCCTAAGCACATTTAAGGCTTTAATGTGCAAACCAAGTTCCATGTTCACAATATAGAAGTAACTTTTGAGCAAAGTTTTTACTACATCAAAAATAAAAATGACATGCATGGAAACAGAACTTGGTTTTTGAACTTTAACTAAGGGCTTGTTCCGGCTTTGGCTTCACCTGTTTTCCGCAAATTGAGGCACTGTAGTGTGAGGCTGTTTTGTAAGCTTGGGCTAAAATGAACTAGAAGCCGGGTGAAGCCAGTTTTTTTGTCTTCACCGGCTTTGGCTTCACTAGAGAAGCTGTTTTCAAAGGTCTCCCAAGTGGGCACTAAAGCCGTTTTCGGAGGTCTCCCAAACGGGCACTAAAAGGGTAGCTAGGAAGCATGGGCTGAAGTTAGGGATATAGTTTGTAAAGTGTTTCAAATTTCCATATAGATCTGAAGCTGTCATCTTCATTACATCTAGATTTTGGGATCATTGAACACTGTGCCTGTATCTAACTTTATTTCATTAGTCGTATATCCATCTTACTGCTGCAGTCATTTCCCGATTCCACTCTACAAATCAGTTATGACTCTTGTGTCCTTGTGCAAGATCCGGTCTGGTAGAAAACCAGATGGAATGTGTCTTGTTGTTGGTGCTTGTGCTCGTGGATTTGAAAAAAATACAACAAGTGATATTATTTTCAGTAGCTCATCAGTAAATAGAGCTGGAAATTCAGGAGTACAACTCTTCTGGGAGGTAATTGTTTCTTTCTCAATCAGCCTTTTTAATGCAAAATCATAGCAATCAACTGGGATATCTAAACTTTGACATCATGTTCTCCACATTATTGTACGTTGTTCCACCAATGCAGCACTTTTTATAAAGAACAAGAACAAAAGTGCTTTTGACACAGTTACCATCTATTCTTTGTTTTACTCTCAGTCACCATCCTATTTTCACGATATCAGCTATCTTGTGAGATAGTTAAAAAAAAATGCTGTTTCATGAACTGCTAAAAATTAATCCAGATGGGATTCAAACCCTTTTGATGTTAATAGTCCTTGTCTCATTTGATCTGAGTGTTTCTATAGGCGTTTCCTGCTGGTTCTGGTCCCAATGATCGTACTACGTACATGTTCACTTACGTTGATCCAAAATTTGGGGGCCCTAAGCTAGAAGAACTTTTGGAGGTGTTTTGGAATCTTATGCCTGCTTACCAGGTGAATGATGTTCTGTTATATACTTACTGATTGTAAAGCTAACAGGATTGTTCGTCATTGGCAACATTTTATTTTAAATTGGTTTATATCCATACTTTTTGAGCAAATAAGTTTATGTCCATACCTTAGTACCTATGTATAGTCAAGTGCCATTTATAAAATTTGCTTTATACTTAAACAATCAATAGCCAATCAAGGAACATGATTTTTCTAACAGCATAGTCAATTATTATGTACATTCATGGTGCACAACATATCCTGATATATAAATGTACATAGAGAAAAATATGTTGCACTATTAGACATATTATCAATTTCTGGTACATGGATGAAAGGTGCAACATATGAGGACAGGTGGTTGTGATCTTTCTATGTTGATTGGTCCACCTTCCTTTTCTCCTAGGAATCCAATATGACATTGCTAAGGATCCTTCTTGTTTATTGTTCTGCTGATTTTCCACATTAATGGACACGGTTGGCTTTGATTTAAAACAAAAATGATCTGATGTCTCCGTGGAAGTTTATCTATTCGATAGGCTTACGACAATTTATCAACTGCTAGTTGTATATGGTCTAACAATAGCATATGTAAGCTGAAATGTTGAAAACAGTTAAAATTTAAAATGTGATAAACCAGTTTGTCAGCAATCTGGCATGCATTGCTGTACATTATGATCTTGCTAATTTACATGCATTTGTGAATCATGTTATTTATTTATGTTTTGTTTTTGTAGGATGTAGTTCTTGAAAATCTGGATATAAAGAGAGTTATATTTGGAATTTTCCCAACTTACCGGGATAGGTATATCCTATGTCCTTCCTCTTTTGTCGTGCCAATTTATGGCATATTGTATTCACGTCATGGGTGTTCCTTGGCTGAATATGTGAGAAGTTTTATATGAAGAGAACAAATGCTCATTTGGACTTGAGAACTGTGCATTTTGTGAATACATATCTAGCATAAACATGCGAATGATAAGTCCCAACATTTAGCTTTGCTGATCATTATCTGGACTGTATCTACATAGTTTCATAGTTTACATGTCCTCTTCTGATTGTGCCATTATTGGCACTTTCGTGTTTAGGTTTATGTGCTAAGTCTGACACAATCAATTCCACCATTTCAGCCCCTTACCAGCTGCATTTGACCGTATCTTACAGGTATGTGATTTCTGTATCAGAAGCACTATTGCTCCTGGATCTGTTCTTAACCCCTGATGCCCTTGCACTTCAGGTTGGTGATGCTAGTGGAATACAGTCACCTGTTTCATTTGGAGGTTTTGGAAGCTTGACGAGGCATCTTGGTCGTTTGTCAAATGGTTGTTTGTTGAATTTTACTCATCTTTAATGCATTATTGTTCTATCATGAAAAATATATGTTTGCTCTAACATTAATGAAAAACAGAGTCAAATTCATATTGGAGTAAACCGAATAGAACTATACTTACATGGTAAATCATCACAAACCTACACCTTTCTTAATTCATTTCATGAAACTACACAGACTTGGCCCATAGTATCACAAAACTACACTTTCTAGACTACACCATTAGTTAGTATTGAGTTGCATGCACTAACCAATTCAACCCAAAAGCTTAAGCTGATGGGAAGAGGTGGGCGATTCACTTATACTCCAACACTCCCCCTCACGTGCAAGGCTCCCTCAGGCTTCAAACGTGGAAATTGGAGTTGGCTGCAATTATTTTATTTAATTGCGCTGGCCAGGATTCGAACTCGAGACCTCTGGCTCTGATACCATATTGAGTTGCATGCGCCAACCAATTCAACCCAAAAGCTTAAGCTGATGGAAAGAGGTGGACAATTCATTTATACTCCAACAGTTAGGACATCAACTGCCATCCTTAGCCCATATGTTAAGATGCTAGTAATTTGGATGTTACACCGCAGTATTACTTATTTCTATGAATATTGCATGCCTTTACTTTTTCTGTGGTATCCTATCAATTTGGTTTCACATTCTTCTTTTTATTCTTTGGAGCTAAAGGTATATATGAAGCAGTTGAAGGAGATTTCCTGGATGCGCATAGTTTGCGGCTGCTGAACCCTTACATGGTTAGTGTACTCCATAGCCCTTTCATTATAATATGAAGTAGAACCTAATTAGGTTTCCGGTATTGCAGCCAAATTTAAGTGCATCATGGCTGTTCCAACGAGCGATGTCAGTAAGGCCGCATGTCAATGTGTCACCAACCTTTATTAATGAGCTTCTCTTTGCTAATTTTCAGTCAATGCAGGTAACTTGGGTTACTTAAAAAATAAGCCAGTGCCAATTGTTTAATTTATCTTATAATTTTGATTCTTTTTTCAATATCAGAAGCTTGGGGATTCTGTAATCCGGCCATTTCTCCAGGTTGTTACTTGCACATTGTACTAAAACCCAGGAATTTACATTGTTATATCCATATACAAAATACTGTTGAAACTGTGCATTCGCAGGATGTGATACAATTTGGACCTCTGGTGAAAACTTTGGGTCTAGTAATGCTCACTCGGCCGCAAATTCTCCCTTCAATATTTAAGCCGGTAAACTTGTGAAAAATAGCACATTCTCCCATTTTTCTCATTTGAGTTCATAAAGCAGCGGTGCCTTGGCAAATCCTTGCATTAAGGTTTGGCAAATTGGAGTTTAGTAGCACATTGATTCTGCTTTCTTCCAGGTTGGACTTGGAGTCATCCTTGAGTGGTCAGGCCATTTTCTGATGCTTGGTTACTACACTTTCCTTTCTAGCTTCATCGATCCAGTCACGAGGTACAGTGGATGGCATCTGTCTCTAGTATCAAAATCCACACTTCTGTACCGTCTAACTTTCTGGCATGCTTGCTATTTTCACAACATTTTGAAGGTCTTGGGTGGAATCCTTGCCTCCAAGGGATAAATATCAATGGAAACGGTATCTTGAAGCATGGAGATATGGAGCTGGTTTAGATTATCGTCAAGGGGAATAAACAGCTTCATTTTATAGAACTCAGGTCTCCCTTAGAAAAACAAGAAACATGTATAATCTCCATGTGTACAGCTTTCAGTTAAGAGGAAAACATTTTGAGAACAGCACACATAGAATCACTGATTGGTTAAGTCTATTTCACTTGTAACTTACCACTTAGCTGAACTGCTGAAGTGAATATGTATTGTCCATATCATTTTTCCAATAATGCTGAATCGAGCTCAGGGTGGTTTGATGCGTGTTGAATAATGTATCAACTATGCAAGTTGAAAGTAAATGCCTCGTATTTTGCATCTGGAACAACAATTAAACTTCTATTTTATCAAATAAAGAAGCCATACAGGGCGATTCTGTGATTTGTTTCAGCGTCAGATAGTCACTCCTGTGAATAACGAACATGTGGTCCAAAATGATCTCTTTTTTCCCTCCATGAAATGATCTATTTAGATAGCCAATAACAAAACATGTCAATGCAACAATAAAACAAGTCGCAACAAGTGTTATTCTGCATTTCAGACAATATGCATTATCAGGTCTATAGAAGGAGCAGTATCAGTTGTGAGATTCACCAATATTCACAGTAACAGATTAGGACGAGGTTGTGCTTTGGTGCAAGGCCACAACAGAGTATGCAATTTTTGAATTACAAGATGCATATTTGTATTAAAAAGAATCTTTCCATGATACATTTGAAGCAGATGGCTCCTCTGTGGAGTGCCTTAAAAAACTTTTCTATGTCAAAACCTATAACACTATCAACAACTGTTGCTATCTTTTAACACACTCGATCTGGATAGTCAGATCTTGAACCCCAGCTTCATGAAATATTCGTGAAGCTCTATTTCTTATGGAAGACTTGTCAGCTTCTGCGGATACATGTAGGTGAAAAGTGCCTACGATGTCAGTATTTGTTAAGTTCCATACATGAACATTATCGACTCCAAGGACACCCTCAATCTTCAGAACATCATCCAAAGCTGCAGTCAAATCCTTTTCATGACTCCTCGGGACTCTCTGCAACAGAATTTCAGCAGAATTCCTTAACAATGGAAGAACAGAAGATATGATCATTACTGAAATGAATACTGAGCATATAGGGTCGGCTATAAGCCATCCCTTGTACTTGATCAGTAAGGTCGATATTACGACACCAACGCTTCCCATTGTGTCAGCAAGGACATGCAAGAAGATTCCTTCCATGTTGTGGTCAATGTGATGCCGGTGTCCTGACTTCTTAGGGTTTCCAGATTCTGATGAGCTCAGTAATGCTTTTGAAGAGTGACCTGTGCCATGAGAATGCATATTGCTAAGAGGAATCTCAAGAAGCTGTTGCCCAATACTAATACTGCTGCAATTTTGATGAGCATGATCTCCACTGTGATGGCAATGTTCTGAATGGTCATGGTGATGATGGTCATGGCCATGGCTATGGCTATGTTTATACTTGCAGGTGTTATCCATAAGATTGTTACTAATGCCCTCACAATTACTATTACCGTGGTGGTCATGGTTATGCCTCTCACCTCCATGGTGATCAGAACATGCCTTCGCATGATTAACAGTGTGATGATCGTGATCATGATGTTGATGATCTTCATGGCCATGATGTTGGTGATCTTCATGGCCATGATGATGTGAATGAGAATGCGAGTGGGAATGAGAACAGGTACCACCATGAGCATGATGGTGCTCCTCGTGAAAGAAAACCAATCCAATGATGTTCACGACAAGTCCACCGACTGAAACTGCCAAAAGACTACTAGTTGATATTTCCCGAGGCTCAAGAATCCTCTCAAATGACTCCAACACGATCAGCGCACCAACAAGTACCAAGAACACTGCATTAACATACCCTGACAGTACCTCAAACCTGCCCCTTCCAAAGTTGTACATCCCATTCGCAGGCAATCTTGCAATGTAGGATGCATAGAGACCAATTGCCAGTGCAGCACAATCAAACAACATATGGCAAGCATCAGAAATCAGCCCAAGACTATCACTCATGAACCCACTGCCAAATTCCACAAACATGTAAGCTGTATTGATCAAGAGAAATGCAGCAATCTTCCTTGACTTGCGCTCACTCAGGATATGCCTGACTGGACCCATGACTGCCTCATAAACAGACTCTGACACATCTTCGCTCCCAAGCTCCACATATCCTGCAGGAGCCAGCTCCCTACTGGCGATCCACAAGAGGAACCCACAGATCAAGAAACCCGGTAGAGACAGCTTCGGGTAGTACACCAGCTCAAGAACAAGAGTGCACAAGAACGTCATTGCAAAATCCACACTTGGCCTACCACTGCCGCCATCATGCTCCTGCCGTCGGCCCAATGCCATCCCAAAGAAGGACGCGTTAAGCAGCACCCACCAGAGCGGGCCGCTCGGCACTTCTCCATCAAGACGGTCGCTGGCGTCGCTGCCACTGAAAAAGGAGAGACCCACAAGGGCCGGCACGGAGAGGACGGCAGCGGCGAGTGCAAAGGCCGCCGCTCGGGCGCGCCGACTGCGCGTGGCATGCCGCGTGGTGGCCGAGTGTTCCACCGAGGAAAGGAAGCCAGAGGCGAATGGGATCGCGAGGGTCACGGAAGAGGAACGGGGTATGCAAACCAGAGATAAGGCCGCGACGGCGACGGAGAGGACGCGGCGGCAGGAGGGGCGGCGGAGGGCGCGGGCGAACAGGGCGCCGGCGGACTCCGCGAGGACGAGGAGGCCGGGGGAGGGGAGGACGCGGAGGGCGACGAGCCGGAGGAGGAGGGAGAGCGCGAGGAGGAAGGCCGGGCGGAGGAGGGCGGGGAGCCCCGGGAACGGGTGGTGGGGCTGGTGGGCCTTGCGGGAGACGGCGGCGAAGTGGAGGAGGAGGAGCGCGGCGGCGGCGAGCAGCGCGAGGAGCGGGGGCAGCGCGAGCACGTGGCCCAGGGAGGGGAGCGCGCGCGCGGCGGGCGCGAGGAGGAAGAGCGCGTGCAGCACGAGCAATCGGAGGAGCGCGGCGGCGTACGGGGACGAGGGGGAGGCGGAGGGGAGGCCGCGGGCTTTGGACGGGGTGGGGAGCGGCGTGGAGGGGAAGCGGAAGGACGGGTGCGCGGAGAGCCGCGGCGGCACGGACAGCCGGAGGTGCGGCGCGTGGCGGCCGGACATGGCCGGCGGCGGCGGCGGATCGGGGGCGGAGGTCGGGGGTAGGGGGGCCGGTGTGGAGCGGACTAGTCGTCACACTACTACTGGCCTCGCGGTCGGTAGATGGTTTGGAAACGATGGGCCGTGATTTCCTAATAAAAATGATGGACCTCGTGGCCCAAATCCAGGGCTGAAAGCAAGTGGACCGGGTCGAACCTTTCCTGGATCTATGTCACCAGCTGCTTTTGTGGAATTAAAAAAAAGTTTATTTGAACGAGGCAGAAAACACTTTCCAACTTTCAATACCGTTTATTTTAACTGACGTGGCAGTGGTTATTGCCACGCAAGCTAGTTTGTTATTTGAGGTGGTTGTCCAATCAGCAAATAAACAATAAATAAAGCCCATGACGCCATGATTCTTCACATACTGCTATGAATTATTTCCTTTAGTTTCGTTAATGTAAAAAAAATTCATTTTCATTTAGTAAGTATAGATGGATAAACAACAAATAATATATCACATTATTATATTTTTTGTGAATCCCTTTGGGAACCTATTGCAATTTCTATGAATGTCCAACTTTTAACTCTTTGAATGTTTTCCTTGTCATTTGGAGTATATGAAGACCATTTCTCTGCACCAGAAAAATACTGGTAAACCATGGTTGTCCCATGCCACATATTAGAAATAAACCAAAAAATCGACATAAAACCAGGATGAAAATTTTTATTTCCAGAGGGCAAAAGTCCAATACACACTGGGCGCATGGAAGCTGTTTTATTTATACACAAATGCGTAGTATACAGTATTTACATCCGGAATACACCATATTTTGTGTCTTCCGGAACTGGCTTGGCTGCCGCAGAGAGGCAGAGGCTCAGAATCCGCCTGGTATCAGCAGGGTCGATGACACCATCGTCCCATAGCCTAGCAGTGGCGTAGTATGGGCTCCCTTCTCTGTCATAAGCCTCCGCGACCTTTGCTTTGAAGGCTTCTTCGTCGTCCTTGGTCCACTGTATGCATGAACAAACAAGAACTGGTCATATAAAACGGTCATTTTGAAATTCAAGCTGTTAGGTGTTTAATGTTCTCCAAAACAAGGAATGAATGCAATATACCTCCACTCCTTGTCTCTTTTTGTTGTTCTTTTCTATTTGAGCGAGGACACCGGCTGCCTGAAAAAGTTTGAAGGAAGAAACAATAGTAACTATTAACTGATATTGCTTTGCTCTGTTTTGAGCATTCCACCAAATGAAAACATCTTGCCAGGACTCGTGGCTTAATATTTGCATGAAGTTACATGCATTGCAATACCAGGAAAATATTGAACAAGATTGTAACAGCTTCAAACAGATCAGAAAACCATGGTCTTTGGCAAGAAACTCCAGGAAAAACCTACAGCTTTTAGCATTCATGGGACAAATCTAAAGAACTCACTGAAACATCACACTTTCTTTGCATCACGTAATCATGGCATTCCATATTTTCTTTTTCTTCACAGACAACAAAAATTAGCTGTACAGTTTTATAAGTAGGATTCCAGCAATGCTAGAGTTTGAGAGTCCAAACAAACTCTAAGATGCTAGCTGTTAATGCACCTTATCCCATTTCTTAGGCCTGATTGGATTACGAATCTTCAAAGACTAATATTAATGGCACCAAATAGCAAATACCGCCATCTTAAATGCAAAAAAATATTGGCAATGTCAATTATTACATTATAGACATTCTGTCATTCTTACCAGGTATCAATAATATGGATACCTGTAAATTAGTAAACACAATCTAGTTGCAGCAATAACAAGTGTTGAGGGCTCTTACCTGGATGCCACCCATAACAGATATCCTAGCAGTTGGCCAAAGAAACAAAAAGTTTGGGCTATAAGCACGGCCACACATTCCATAGTTCCCAGCACCAAAACTTCCACCGACAATTATTGTAATTTTAGGAACCTGTGTAGACATATTCGCTTTACATATTATTGGCAAGTTCCACTGGTGCAAGGTTTGTTGTAAGACATCAAGGAGTCTAGAAAGGCTTGACCTTGGCGCAGGAAACTGCCATGACCATCTTTGCTCCAGCTTTCGCAATTCCACTAGCTTCAGACTTCGACCCGACCTACAGCAGATAAACTAATAATTAACATGCATGTCAAAGGGGTTGAACATCTCATACTTCATAAAAATAACTAACTTGCATGTTAAGTTTTAGCATCCGAACCATACTGTACAAATCCTACAGACTATTATGCTATATGTAATTCATGTATAGCCTGGCTTCACACTCCATTAGTCAAAACTATACTATGAACATAGTAGAGGTGATGAAATTCACATTAGTATTTCCATGCAAAACCAATAATTATATTCAGATAATGATTTGACTTGTGTATAAAAAGAACGTCGGTACAAATAATAAGTTTGTCTACTATGTGTGCAGTGAGTTATGATAAGTTTGTCAAATATATATTTAAGTGGGTTATGAAGTCAAAGAGCTCGAGGAAGTAATTTGAAGAGTAAATAATACACCATACCATGAACCCAGTAATATTTTGAAGGAATATCAAAGGAATATGGCGCTGAGTGCACAATTCAATGAAGTGGGAACCCTTTAGTGCTGACTCAGTAAACAAAATGCCATTATTTCCAATAATTCCAACTGGTTGTCCGCATATCCTTGCAAAACCAGTCACCAGTGTCTGCATATTGAAGCAAAACAAATTGAGCTGCAGAATACACAGGATAAAGAATGCAAATGATAGTTAAGTTCAACTAAGAAAAAGAAACCCTTACTGTTCCATATAATTTTTTGAACTCATCAAATTCACTTCCATCAACAATACGGGCTATTACTGAACGGATGTCAAAGGACTGCTTCAGATCAGCTGGTGCAATTGAGCGAAGTTCCTCTACATCGTACAATGGTTCTTGGTAATCACAAGCAGAACTTTGAATATTTGTCCCTTTAGCAGCTAAGTGCAGGTTCTTCACAATGTTTCGCCCCATTTCAAGGCCATGAAGTTCATCTACATCAATTAACAATGTGAGAAGTCTCAGACAAACATCATCTCGAATGTACTTAAAACGAAATAATACATAAGATCTAGCACCTATGGTAAAACAAAGAGATTGAAAATGCATGATGATGCAAGGAAGAGGAAATATAAGAAAGTTAAAAGGAAAATGGTAATCACAACAGGTCCTGTTGGAGAAATTTGTGATTTTGCCATTCTCAAAATGGGGCTTCGCTGGAATGCCATCAAATATTTGGGCTTCGCCATAATGCCATTATGAAACGATGTTTGCCTGCTATAATACCTTTTCTCTCTTTTCTAATTCTTTTCGTAATTTCTACTAGGGATGAAAGCGGATCGGCTTGGAACGGATAATACCTATTCCATATCCTCATCCATATTTTTTTGTCGGATGCGGAGCGGAGTGGATATTACACGGATACAGTTACGAATACGGAGTTATGAGGATATCGGATGCGGTGCGGAGTCGGGTCGCTGGTGACACTTCAAACTTGACGTCCAACAAAAGTCATTACAAGTTCTCAGTTTAGACTTAAGTGTATAGAGCGAACATGTAAAACAAAAGTGTTGAGCTCGAGAAAGTAGTCGGATATCCTATTACAAACCTCGGATTATCCGCATTCAATTATCGGATAATCCATATCCTCCGGATTTCGCTAATACCATATCCTACTCCGCATCCGTATACAATCGGATTCGGAATATCCATATCCGCATGGATATAAAAAAAAACTTCTCCACATCTACAAAATTCGGATTTGGATCGGATCGGATGAGGAAATTATCTGCTCCGCTTTCATCCCTAATTTCTACCTTATCTGACCATATGAATAGACTATTTTGCCCTTGAGGCACCAGCCTTATCTGTTCTGTGTCCTTCGTCACGTCCGGCCTATCAGCTTGCACGGGCACAGCGACGAACCAACAATAATATCGCAGGGCAACGGCACTAGGTTCTCGCAAGCTCACAGCGGTCGGGCTTCCCTCGAGGACCTCCTCGCCGAGCTCTCCCTGGACGCGAGCAGGCTCCCCTTCCTGCGCCGCGTCATGTGCGCGCTCGCCGCATCGGGCGTCATCGCTGAGGGGAGCGGCGGCGACCGGCGAGTACCGCCTCACCGTCGTGCCCTTGCTGCTCGTGGACGACGGCAGCGGCCGAGGTGGCTTCGCGGCGGCGACACTCTTGTTCGTGGCGCCACCCTTCATGACGCCGGTGCTGAACCTGGCCGGGTGGGTCCTCGCCGGTGCCGACGGGAGCGACGAGAGCGGCGTTCAAGATGACACACGGTGCGGACATGTGGGTCTGCCATGGCCAGATTAGCGCCGGAGCTCCGGCCACCGCTCCTCCCATTCGACGTCCTACGAGGTCGTCCTCTTCCTCCTCCTAGCCGCTGGCGGCGGCGCAGCCGTGTTTCCTGCTCTACCACCCACGTGCGCCGGCCATCGCCGTCACGGCTGTGCAGCTGCCCGCCTTCGCCGCGGCCAACAGTACCGTTGCCTTCACCGTCCACCAGCTCGCCTCCGTCCGTAAAGTGGGGGGAAGAACATCGGTACAAAGAGAGGGGGAAGAACAGATGCAGATGAAGAAGATAAGAGTACGACGATTCAAACCGGAGGAGATAGGGGTATAATAGACAGCTCAAGTGGCTAAAGAAGTGAGAAATTACAAAATAAATTGGAAAAGGATGAAAAGGCATTGCAGCATATTGACCCAGTTTCATAATGGCATTATAGCGAAACCCATTTGAGGGATGGTATTATGGCGAAACCAATTTTATATGATGGCAAAATCGCAAATTTCTCGTCCTGTTGGCCAATACAAGAGTCTACGCATTAGTTTCATGACCAAACAAATCATGAAGCAAGCAAAAAGATAGAAGAAAAGAGGAAATCGCCATGCAGTATATAGACATATTCCAAGACACTTTCCAGAAAACAATCAGCACTGTCCATACAATTTTTGTGGACGCCATTTAATAAGGTATTTGTTAAAAAATAAGAATAACAACACAAAGAAGTATTAACAGGAAAGTGACACAAGAAAAAAGGGACAAAACATTGCATTTTAGAACTTTACTAGAAGCATAAAGAAGATACGGATGTTAATGAATGTCAGCATACCATCCTATGTCACGGCCGTGCGGCAGTGAGCGTATGGGATACTCGTGCGAGGTAGCCGGCCGCTGCGCTGCTGGTTTCCTGCCCGTGGTGACGGTAGATGTCGCCGGAACGGCGACGGTTCAGCAGGGAGATGAGAACAGGAGAAAGAGTTGAGGGATTAGATTGTAATCTGGCTTGCTTTATTCCTTTTCCTTCCGGCCATATAAATAGTCCGAGATTACAACGACCAACAATTCAACCAAATCTCCTAGAGTCCTGCTAACAATGACCCCAAATCTAAACTTACTAAAAAGGCTACAACTATCGTAACGATGACCTTCTACTGGTTGGCGTTGGAGCCATGTTCAGGACGTCTACGCCGGTACTGAATCCCGACCATGGCATCTCTCCCTTCCTCCGGAAACAGCTCGTCCCCGAGCTAGAACGCAGGGTAGTTCTTCCGTCCACGTCCTCCCAGCTGGCTTCACTCGCGGGAAGGCCCTCCCACCGGATCAGCACCTGCCAACGTCCCCAAGCAAGACGGCTGCGGACCACCGACGACGGAGTCGGGAGCACTCGGCCATGGAGCATGTGGGGTAGAGCCGGAGTGTCAACAGGCAGCTCACCATGAAATGCCTTGAGAACGCCCACATGAAAGACATTGTGAATGAGAGCGCCAACCGGTAGCTGAACCTTGTACGCCACGTCGCCGATGCGTTCCAGCACCTGATAAGGTCCATAGAACCGAGGTGCAAGCTTGCCTCTGGTCTGAGCCGGCAGTGATGCCACCGGACGGTGCAGCAACGTCACCCAAACCCAATCACCAACGCCAAAGGTGACGTCTATATGCTTGGCGTCGTAGTAGAGCTTGGCGTGCTCCTGTGCTTGGAGGAGTCGATCACGAGCCTCTTGCAGAAAATCATCACGGTCCCACAGCATCTGGTCGACCGCCGGCGCTCGGGCATCACCCCGTTCATACGCCACCATGGGAGGAGGATCGCGGCCGTACACCAGCTTGAAGAGAGTGGCGTGCAGCGAGGATTGGTAGCGGTGTTGAAGCAGAATTCCGCCCACGGCAACCACCTCAACCATTGCTTCGGTCGATCACCTATCAAACACCTCGAGTACATAATGATCACCTTGTTCGCCGCCTCGGATTGGCCATCGCTCTGTGGATGGAAAGCTGAGCTCATGTGCAGCTTTGTCCCAGACAGCCTAAAGAGCTCCCGCCAGAGGGTGCTTGTGAAGACCGGGTCCCTGTCGCTCACGAAGGACGCCGGCAAGCCATGAAGCCGAACAATGTCATCGAAAAACGCCCGTGCCACTAATGTCGCCGTATATGGGTGGCCCAGTGGGATGAAGTGCGCCGCCTTGGAGAGGCGGTCAATCACCGTTAAGATGACTGTCTTGTTGTTGACGCACGGAAGACCTTCAACGAAGTCCATGGCCAAATCGCTCCAAATCTGCTGAGGGATGGGGAGCGGCTGCAGTAGGCCGGCTGGATGAAGATGGCTGGTCTTGTTGCGCTGGCACACCGCATAGTCGCGCACGAAGCCTTGGACCAGCGCCTTGTCGCCGGGAACACGAAAGTCGGCGCGGAGGCGGTGCAACGTGCGCTAGACGCCTTCATCGCCAGAGTCGTGGGCGAGTGCCAGGATGCGCTGCGTCACGAGCCCATCGCGCACGGCCCAGGATGGCCCCTTCTGCCCAGCCTGGACGTCCGCACGCAATTTCAGGAAGTCGTCCAATGCTTCGCACTCGCGCCGCGGGTCCTCCCAGAGCTGGAACGACGGAGCTGATACGGCCATGGCCGCGCCCTCGTCCGCGTCGCGCCTGGACAAGGCGTCCGCCACCGTGTTGGAGTTGCCAGGTTTGTACTCCACCGAGAAGTCGTAGCCAAGCAGCTTGCTGATCCAACGATGTTGAGGGATCGTTGAGAGCCGCTGGTCCAAGAGGAATTTGAGGCTATACTGATCCGTCTTGACGATGAAGGAGCGGCCCCACAGGTAAGGGCGCCAGTGGCGCACCGCTTGGGCCAGCGCAATGAGCTCGCGCTCATACTCCGCGAGGCCGGCGTGGCGTGTCGCCATGGCCCGACTGAAGAACGCCACGGGCCCGTGTCCCTGGTGCAGCACTGCCCCCATGCCGGACCTGGACGCGTCGCACTCCACCACGAACGGCTTGGTGAAGTCTGGTAGCTGGAGGACAGGCGTCGTAGAGAGGGCTTGCTTGAGCGCTGCGAACGCCTGTGTCGCCGCCTCAGACCAGATGAAGCCGTTCTTCGTCAGGAGCTAGGTTAGTAGGGCTGCGAGCGCACCGTAACCCGTAATGAAGCGCCGGTAGTACCCGGCCAAGCCCAGGAATCCACGCGGGGCACGTGTGGACCGAGGCTGGGGTCAGTCGCCTACTGCTTGGACCTTCTGGCCGTCCATGGTGACGCCGGACGCGGACACCACATCGCCCAAGTAGGACACCGTGGGCATGTCAACCGCACACTTGGAGCGTTTGAGGCGGAGTGTGTGCCGGCGAAGAAGCTCCAGGACGAGGCGAACATGCCGGAGATGGTCCGCCCAGGTCTCCCTGTAAATCAAAATGTCGTCAAAGAAGACAAGAACGAAGCGACGCAAGTGCGGACCGAGGATGTCATTCATCGGAGCTTGAAACGTCGCTGGTGCGTTCACGAGGCCGAACGGCATCACGAGAAACTCGTAGTGCCCGTGATGCGCGCGGAACGCCGTCTTCTCAATGTCGTCGGCGTGCATACGGACCTGGTGATAACCGGAGCGGAGGTCAAGCTTGGAGAAGTGGCGGGCGCCGTGCAGTTCATCAAGTAGCTCTTCGACCACCGGGATCGGGAACTTGTCTTTGATGGTGATGGCGTTGAGGGCGCGGTAGTCCACGTAGAATCGCCTGGAGCCGTCATGCTTCTTGACGAGTAGGACGGGCGAGGAGAACGCCGACGTGCTGAGGCGGATGGTGCCTTGACGGAGCATCTCCGTGCACTGGCGTTCCAACTCATCCTTTTGGAGTTGGGGGTACCGATACGGTCGTACGGCCACCGGCTGCACCTCAGCCATCAGGTGGAGGTGGTGGTCGTGGGCGCGCTGGGGTGGAAGTCCTGCCGGTTCGAGGAAGATGTCGTCGAAGTCGGCGAGGAGGCTGTCGAGGAGGTCACCCTGTTGCAGCGCCCGACAGGAAGACGTAACCCGGCCGGGTTTGCCAGTCCACGTGACGCAGCGTCCGCCGATGGAACACGTCAGGGTCAGCATGGCGAAGTCCTAGATGATAGGCCCGAGGGTGCGCAACCACTGTGTGCCGAGGATTATGTCGTAGCCACCGAGGGCGAGGACGAAACAGTCCATGCGGAACGGTTCGGCCCCAACCATGACGTCCAGCGCGCTGCATACGTCGGAACAAGGGATGCGATCGCCGTTGGCGACTATGACATTGAGGCTGGTGCGCACCGGTTGAAGCGGAACGCCCACCCGTGCCGCGATGTCATCCCGGATGAAGTTGTGCGACGACCCTGAGTGCCGGCTGTGGTGTTGGGGAAGGTGCCGGCGCCGGGCGTCCATGCAGACGACGGGCGCACGAACGTGCTGGGGCGGTGCAGCTTCCTCTCGTACGCCCGGGCTAGTGTGATGGCGTGGTCCAGGGACCGAGGGTCCTGGAGTTCGACGTCGATGCGGATGTCGTTGATGAGGCCGGATGTGAACATCTGGCGTTCCTGACGCTCCGTCAGGGGTCAGCACGATTAAGCAGAGCCAGGAAGCGGCTCTGGTAATCGGCCACCGAGCCAGTTTGCCGGAGAAGTCGCATCTCGCCCAGCGGATTGCTGCGGATGGGGGGTCCGAATCGACTATTGCAGAGGTCGGGGAAGTCTTCCCACGATGGCTCGCCGCGGCTGCGCTCCAGGTGTGCATACCAATAGTAAGCATCGCCGTCGAGGTGAAACGAGGCTAGCCACACCTTGTAGCCAGGTTCCGTCTGCTGGGCGCGGAAATACTGCTCGCATCGTCCCAGCCAAGGCAGGGGGTCCTTCTTGCCGTCATAATGCGGGAAGTCAAGCTTGAAGTAGTGCGGCACCATGGCAGAAGTCGGCCCGCCCGTGCCAGATGGAGCACGGTTGTAGCCGGAGGCGACGTTGGGGCGGACGACATCATCGTACAGGGTCTTGGGCACCAGATCCGTGCCGTGCTGGAGGTGACCATCCCGGTGCAGGATGCCACGACCCGCTAGGGCCGGCGCCATGTGTGTAAGTGGATTGCTGGTCTTCAGCGTTGTATCCGTTGTGGTACTTGCAGCGGCGGCGGGCGCCGTGGCTTCCGTGGTGTCCGTCGGGGAGTCAAATGGCTCCAACTTGTCGAAGCGGTCGATGAGGCGTTGCACCGTCGACGTGAGTTTGTCGACGTTGGCGGCGAGCGTGTTGTAGCGGTCATCAGTGTCCTTGCGGAGGAGCTTGACGTTCTCCTCTTGATCAACAAGGAGCTTCTTCAGGGACTCAAGATCAGCTGGGGCACCCATGATCCTAGAGCCTGATCCTGATACCAAATTGTCACGGCCGTGCGGCATTGAGCGTATGGGATACCCGTGCGAGGTAGCCGGCCGTTGCGCTGCTGGTTTCCTGCCCGTGGTGACGGTAGATGTCGCCGGAACGGCGACGGTTCAGCAGGGAGATGAGAACGGGAGAAAGAGATGAGGGATTAGATTGTAATCTGGCTTGTTTTATTCCTTTTCCTTCCGGCCATATAAATAGTCCGAGATTACAAAGACCAACAATTCAACCAAATCTCCTAGAGTCCTGCTAACAATGACCTCAAATCTAAACTTACTAAAAAGGCTACAAATATCGTAACGATGACCTTCTACTGGTTGGCGCTGGAGCCATGTTCAGGACGTCTACGCCGGTACTGAATACCGACCATGACATCCTAACTAACAACAACAAAGTTTTCTAGTCCCAAGCAAGTTGGGGTAGGCTAGGGTTGAAACTCAACATGAGCGACCAACAGAAGGGGAAACGAAAGAGAAAAGGAAAATAAATACATATAAGGCGTCAATAATAGTAATATTAATAGGGGGTATTAAAGCTTGTTCATGGTCATGCAGTAATCAAGTCACTTCCAAATTCAATTCCATCCTATCAGTAACTGCTGTTAAAGTTTACCTTGTGCAAAATGATCCGAGACTCCGGATACCTTACAATGTACTGATGCTCCACCAAGGTCCTCAGCAGATATCTCCTCTCCTGTAGCAGCCTAACAAATTTGCCCCTTTATACTTTTAGACATTGGCCAAGATCTCATCATGCACAAAATTAACTGAATAAATAATATGGTTTACAGTGAATACTGACCTTTACAAGTGGCGGACCAGCTAAAAATATAGTTCCATTTCCCTTAACTATTACACTCTCATCCGCCATTGCAGGAATATAAGCCCCGCCAGCGGTGCAAGAACCTAAAACTAAGGCAATCTGAGGGATACCATCTGAAGACATCTTAGCCTGATTGTAGAATATTCGACCAAAATTATCACGGTCAGGGAAAACTTCAGCCTGCCTGGGGAGATTAGCACCTCCACTGTCAACAAGATATATGCAAGGCAATTTACATTCAGAAGCAATTTCCTGTGCTCGCAGATGCTTTTTAACAGTAAGAGGATAGTATGTGCCCCCTTTTGTGGTTGGGTCATTGGCCACAAACATACATAATCGTCCATGAACAGGTCCTATGCCAGTTATTATACCCGCTGATGGTAATGCTTCTTCATAAACATCTGAGCCTGCAAGCTGTATTGTAAAACAAAGACAGTAAAACAGAGGCATTTTTTAAGAGCACCACAGGGTGAAAATTGAATTGCAGTTTTGAAACTGGTATAATTTTTCTTAAGATGTTAGATCGCTACACACATGCCAAGGAACTCAGAAGGCATGATCAAGGAGCATTATCCCAAGAGTGAATGTATTTTGTAGCTCATCTGAGCAGTATGAGCATAATAGGTCTACTTGACTACAGACCATTACAGCGCAGAATTTTTCTCAATCCTACAGGAATTGTAAGACTCTGTGCACCAATTACCAAACAGCCTAAAGGATTGCCTGCGGCCCTATGATTATGCTATGCCCATATCAATTAGCAATTTGTGCATGAACAGCTGTCTTTGAGGCTGAAGTGATTTTGCTCGTGAACATAAGTTAGGACTAGCACCATACACATGTCTTACATCTTATTGTGCTGTCCAAGCCATTCAGGGGTTTTGGCAGGATGGGTTGGAACTGGCACAATTCTACTTTTTGGAGTAACAAATAGGGAGGGGCATAAAATGGAGCATCGTTATTTGTTGCCATCAATTATTTTTTGTTTGCACACACAATGAATACCAGGTCACCAGTACCAAGTTAATGAATTCATAATTCAATCAGTAGTCTTCTTATAGCTGACAAAGGATCACATAGATTGTAAGGAACACTACTAAGAATTCCCTACTCTCCCGATCCCCAAATTGATTTGTAGCATTACTGACTACCAATTCTACTTTTTGGAGTAGCAGATATAGACATACAATGGAGCATCGTTCAATTCTTATTTGTTGCCCACAATTGTATTTGTTTGCTCAGAACAATTAAACAAATGAATACCAGTTCACCAGTACCAAGTCAACAAATTCGATCAGTACTGTTCTTAACCGACAGAGGAGGATCATACAAACTGTAGCAACACCATTAAGCTTCCCAACCCTCCCGAGGCCCGAGGCCCAGATTTGCAGCATCACTGGCTAAGGCGAGCATACAGGCATGGAGCTCACTCCACAATGCGGCGGCCTGATCAAACGCAAGGGGAAGCGACGGACCTGCGAGAGCTCGAGGAAGGACGCGCCGGGGTCGAGCAGGCGGTCGATGCGGTCCCGCGGGAGCAGCTTCCCCCGCGACGCGTTGCGCCTCACCGCCTCCGGGCCACCCCCGCGCAGCACCTGCACAAGGGGAAGGGGACGCGCGCTCTCCCCCGCTCTTCAATCAGGAGACAGGAGGGGCCGGCAAAGCTAGCGAGCGAGCGGGCGGGGGGCGGCACCTGGGAGACGCGGGAGCGCAGGTCGGCGAGCAGCCCGGCGACGGCGGCGGCGTTGCGCGCGTAGGCGTCGGAGCCCCGGTCGAGCGTGTCCAGGAGCACGGAGGCGGAGGCGGGCGCCGCGCCCCCGTGGGCCGCCGCCGCCGCTGACGAACTGTACGCGGCCGCGGCCGCCGGGGCCAGGGCGGCGCGCGGGAGTAGGGGCAGGGGCAGCAGCCGCTGCCGCCGCCCCGCGGCGAGCCAGGCGAGCATGCCTCCGCTGTCTCGGAGATGAGTTCGCGGTTTTCGTGGGAGGGAGGATCGATCGACGTCCCGGTGTTCCGTTCCGCTGGCTCGCTCGCGCTGCTCCCGCTGGGCGGCTGGGCTGGACTGGACTGGCTGGGAGTGCGTTTCAGTTTCAGTCCGGTGCTGCTGCGTGCGTTTCGCTGCGCTGCTCGTGCACGCAAGTCGGGCGGTGGATAATGGTCTGACTAGACGTCGCGCTGGGAGACGTCACAAGCAGTGTCGTGTTGGCAGTGGCAGAGTCTGGCAGAGCATGGGAGCGGGGGCAGACCGTGATGGGGACGGCCGTGCTCTGCTGACTACTACTGCCAATCGCCGTGGCAGCCGACGGAGCATGATGCAGCTACGGTCCACACGCAAGAGCGGCGGCAGGCTTGGCTATACGCACTCGTATTACTTTAAATTTATCACTTCACGCTCTAAATTTATTCTTTAAGGAAAAATATTCTTTCATAATTACCGAGATTCTCTTCTCTATCCCTATTTTTCTCGCACCCACCATACTCTATATCCATCCTCTGTACCAACTACCACATATTTTATTCAACCATCTCCAACTACTATTTTATTTTCTTTTTCCCTTCTCTTCTTTTCCTTTTCTTTTTTCCTAGTGTAGTAATACAACATTTTAATTAAAGGAAAAAGTGAATTTTTCATCCATCAAGTATTACAAAAGTGTGACATTCATCCCTCATATTTCATTTGATGCAAATCAACCCCTTAACTAACTAAATTGGTTCATTTATCATCCCACCTTGTTCTAATAATATTTTAGTATCTAGATAATGTAATTTTAATCGTTGCTTAGCCGCATCTAATGTTCACTCCATTATTATAATAGTTTGGTGTGAATTGGTTCCGTTAATTTTTTAAAAAAAATTTTATGTCGGGGAACCCAATTTAGAGGATTTACTGAATTCTTTTTAGATGTTATACTTCAACTCAATGTATTACATTGCTAAGCACGGATTAGAATGATTGTGTGGTATAAAACACCATTAAATGGTAGTATGACACTAAACTATTGTTAAACTAAGGTGCAGAAGGTAAATGCACCAGTTTAGTTAGATAAGAGGTTGATTTGCACCAAATAAAATATGAGGGATGAATATCACACTTTTGTAGTACCCGAGGGATGAAAAAAATACTTTTTCCTTAATAAATAATAATAATTTTTATTTTTTATTTTTTTTCTTTTTTCTCCCTTTTTCTTTTTTTCTTTCCCCTTTTTCCCCTCTATTTCTCCTCCCCTCATTTTCTCTCCCATTTTTCCCTCCGCGTGTCGGCCGTCTTCCCTCCACGCGCTGGCCGTCTTCCCTCCCCGCGCACTGCCCCCCTCCCTCTCTCCTCCGCCGGCGGCGACGACAGCGAGCAGCGGGCGGGGCCCCTCCTCCCTCCCCCTCCTTCACTGGCGCCCCTCCTACCTCTGCCTCCCTCGCGGAGCCCCTCCTCCCTCCCCTTCCCTCGCCGGCGCCCATCCCCTGCTCGCGCTGGCGGTCGCGGCCCCTAGTCCCTACGCGCGCCCATCCCCTACTGGCAGTGGCATGGCGAGCCGAGCCGGCCGGATCCGCTCGGCGGCCACGAGCTCCGCGGATCTGCTCCGGCGGCCCTCTCCTCCAGCGGCCCCTACTCCTTGGGCTCCTCCAACGACGGGCCTCCTTGGCTTCTCCTCCGGTTCACGCGAGGGTGCGCGCTGCCCGGCCGCGCGTGGCTCCCTCCACCGCCGCGCGGGATTGCGCCGCTCCCACAGCAAGGGGAGCTGCCCCAGTCGCGCCGTGGGCGGGGCAAGCTCGGCGTTATCGGTGACCACCACGCGCAGGCCCTTGCGCTTCAGGCACAGCGCCACGCGCCCGAGGTGACTCAGCGGCGACGGCGAGGTTCTGCTGCTCAAGCTCCACGGCTCGGCGACAACGATGGGTGGTTGGGGATGGCGCGCGCGGGATCGAGCGGAGGCGAGGTGGGGCCATCGCGGGGCGTAGCGGATGGCCTGGGGCTGCGCTGGATTTGGCGGACGGGAGCACCTCCGCTAAGATAGCGTGCGGGTTTCCAGGACCCGATGCAGCGAATTTGACGCTAAATGCGTACTGGAGGCCCGGGTACTGGATGGCTCCCAGTACCCGGTGCGCACAGCCTCACACCCATACGTAAATCAAGATATCCCAAAGTCGAGTGTTCATCTTTTACTATTTATTACTTTTGTAAATCTTTGTTGAGCTTTTAGATTTCAAAAAATAATCTTAGTTTTCGAAAAAAATCTTTGTTGAGCTCCCAGCACCTTCTCAAAAAAAAAAACCCGACCTGCGGGGAAAGACCGCCCCCACGGCATTGTATTAAGAAAAATGACTTTCTCACATAGGTCCAGAAAATTTCCGAACCCCCGCCCCACTAGTACACAGCGGGCCATCGCTCGTGAGAAGAGCTGACACCACAGACCTATGCTTTGAAACATGGGGCAAGCGAGGGGACTTTTTTTGGTGCAAGCTGGGAGTCGAACTCCCGAACTGTTGGATCCCCATCATGGGCGTGCACCAGCCGGGCTAAAGCCCGCTTGCTCCCAGCACCTACTCATGGTGACGCGTGGCTTTAACGGGGCGTTTGTTCCTCACGTGCGCAAGCACGAGCTGAGCCATCGCTGAAGGAAGACCCACACCACACTCCCCTACCGCTGGTCATCTTTCATGCCTCCGATGGGCTCCCATCGCCGGATTCACCGCCTGGTGCCACTCCGTCCGAGTGAACATCGCGCCCCCCAATCCCTAAACCACCGATGGCCAAGCCCCCCCCCCCCCCCCCCCCCCCGGCCGGCGACATCCCCGCCGCCATCCCACAACCCGTCACCATTGTCGGTCTTTCCTACCACCCCTCCCCCTCTTCTAAAATTATCGGTGCGGGCACCGACACCTTAGCAACCCCCTTCCCCAGGTCCGGGCGCCACGGCTCCGCGAGGAAAGCGAAGAGCGCCATCCTACGACGTCGTGAGTGGGGCGCGCGCAATAAATAGATGTAGCAGCTTTAGCCACCCGCCACCTCCTATCTCCACAATTTCTTGTCGCCTTGCTAACCTAGCTCTGGAAAACCCCATGACACCCTTGCCTTAGCAATTAGCATCATCCAATTGCCATAGCCATCATTAGCTACGCTGTCAAACACGGCACAGATGGAATGCTTGGTTGTAAACTTCTAATGGAAACCAAGGGCGAAGCTAGAGAGAGATATAGAGGGGCTGTGACACTTCATAGTATATGTATAATACTTAAGCAAATATGGTGAAAAATTAAAGTTGCAAGTGATTGTGAATTTTTTCTGGGTGCGGCCGCATCCACGGAAGCTACAATGTAGCTCCGCCCGTGATGGAAACATTTGGGTGTCGTGATTTTAGGTTTCGAAAAGCCGCTACGAGCCCCTCAAGTTTAATAGAAAATTATTTGGAAATGGAGTTTATGTAGTAAATGTGGGTGGAGCTCTAAACAGCAATCTGACATTGGGAGGCCGTTGTGGGCTCGGGGAGCTGGGAGTTCAACACAAACCAAAGAAGCATTGCCGTGCTCTGCACGGAGTCGGAACTAAAACTTGCCTTCAAGCTCTCACTTTTTCGTGCGAAGGTAGTCTAGAAATTTGAGTGTTATGTAGTGACGCAGTTCGCCTAGTACCCTAAGTTAATGTCATTTTTCCATTAAAAAAAGGATTTATAAAGGAGAGGGGGTCGAGATGACGCGAGGAGGAGGTCTAAGTCAAGGAAGTGAAGGGTTCCTAGACACAATTGATCCCACTCAGCAAGGCTTCATGCCTAACTTTAGTTTAGTGATGATGAATTCCTGGACACATTTTTTATAAATTATTAATTCCTGGACACTATAAAATACAAATCTAGGCTATCTAGCAACCTCATGTTTCCAAGCAAGGCTTGAAAAGTAAGATCGGAGCCATAGTTTTGTGGACTGCTGAGTTTTGGCCTATGGGCGTTGGGAAAGCACCCATTTGTTTTTTTTTAATTATAAGAAAAGCACCCCTTTGTTGAGTGGCCATAAGAAAAGAATGGACTCTGATCTAATCTGCCCTTGTTGCCATCCAAGGCCACAAAGGAATTGATAAAAAAAAATCCACAAAGGAAGTTTGAAAGCGTATCAATGGGCTTCATGATGTCGTCGCTCCAGGATGTCTTTTGATTTATTTGCCTTATTTTCTTGTGTGCACCGGTCGTCTTTCCCCGAGAAATCGCAGCACATGAGTCTCCAACTTGAGCCAAATGGGCAAGTACGATCATCACAAAATAGAATAACCAACATGTCATTGCACTGAACTATGTATAACTGTTTTTAAGTTTGTCCTAAGTCATACATACTATGATCAGATTTATATGAAAACATATCAATATTCATAGTGCAAAATTAGTACAGTTAAATCAACCATGACATATATTTCCATGACTTATTTTGTATGGTAGATGTAAACATTTTTCCCCTATAAACTTAATCATAAGTGATGCTTCATTTTGAACCCTCTATTTGGGTTCACGTGGCCGTATCATTGGGCGCCGTTAGTCTTCTCTATCTCTACACCTAAAAAGAATGATCGGGGGATAAATTTTTGGTGCGACCCTCCCCTCCCGCTTCGTCATTCTGCTGGTGTGAATTAACAACCATCTGATGCACGACGTCCACCTAAATAACGATGCCCCGTAATAATCGCTGATTAGGTTCCACCTCCCACAATTCGTCATTCTGCCTGGGTTCAACGATACGTCCATTTTAATCGTCAAAGCAACCAACGATGCACATTAGCCGCCCATCCTTTACTCCCTCACGACTCCAATCCAATCTTCTTCCATCCTCGGTTCGCCGTTTCGAGCGCTTCAGATCGCGCCGCCGTCCGGTGCGATCGGAGACCTGACGGCTTCGACGACCGGCCGTCGCCATCCCGCCGCGCCACCGCCGCAACATCGACCCACTATGCACTAATTTTCCTATCCCTCGCTGTGGACCCGCCCTATCTCTCGCTGAGCTCCGCCGCCGCCGCGAGCCCTCTGGCCTTGGCCCAATTTCCCCCCACGCCAACCCACTCTCCCTGCCCACAACTTCTGTCAGCGCGCCCGTTGCACCATCCCTGCCCACAACCTCCTCACCCTAGACGGCCCGTCGTCGTCTCCAGTGACCGCAGTTGCGACGGCCCGCAGCCCCTGTTGGCAAGCACAGCCGCGTCGGTCCTCCGTGACCCGGCTCCTGGGTCGTCGGCGCTGTCCTCCACAAACTCCTCCACGTGTCCCTTCATCCTCCGCCAGGACCGCTTCGTTCTGCCATTGCCCCTCCCAGTGCGCGGGTTCTCGGAGCTGGGCACCTGCGGAGCTTGTCCGCACCGACATCCCTCTCCCTTTTGCTGTCGTCTGCTGCAATTCTGCAACTGCCTTCTTGAGGTCAGTCTCCAGGCCAGTCCCCGCCTGCTCAGTCATTCATTCCTCGGCTTTCAAAGATGAGTTAATTTGTTAGTTCCTTCGTGCAGACAAGCACATCGAGTCGACAAATGCAGACACCCTTTAAAGTTCTGCTATCCTATGGCGTACCTACCCACCGGACGTCATCACCGTTGCATCGAGTTTCTAAGATTCGCGCTACGGTTCCGCGTGCGCGCGGCGGCGCCGCCGCCGGTTAGGGTTCCGGGGTTGCTGGGTGCTCCGGTGACCGGCGGCCCTAGAAAAGAGGCTGGGGGCGGCGGCGGCGGCGGCGGAGGCGGCCGAAGCCGCCGGAACTAAGGGCGGCGGGGGTGGCGGGGGCGGCCGGAGCCGAAGACGACGGCGCTCCGTTGCTATGGGTAGGTACGCCATAGGATAGGAAATCTTCCCACCGGACGTCTCACCGTTGCATCGAGTTTCTGCTGGCCACATCACATCGAGTCGACAAATGCAGTACATCAGCAGCGTGCGTGGATCCGCACCAGGCAGGATGGCTGCTTTTCTCATCGCGTGAGCACCTGCAGGCTGCAGCAAAGTCTTCCACAACGACATCGTTCTTGCACGTCAGAAGGTGGGCACAGAGCACAATGCCCTCTACATGTTTGTTGTTTTGCTTCTCTGGTTATGGTTCCTGAACTGGTTAGCATGCCTATTTGGTGTTGCTTCTCATGTTATGGTTCCTGAATTGATTAGCATGTCTATATGTTCACATTTAATCTATCTTACATTAACTGACAAGTATTTAGTTCCATGCTTCCTAAAATAAATAAATTATCTATTCCTTACTCTAAAGCTCTGAAGGTGTGCATTTCTACCTAATGTCTTCTGTGTATTTTTGCGGCACAGTTGGATTCCTAAAATGCATTACATGTTTGTGTTGCAGTAGGAGGCTAGAAGCCATCTCACTTACTACATGGTCAATCAGCCCGAGATTACTACCAGAATGTGCGCCATCCCCATTGACTGGACAGTAAATTGGAGCTCATGCCTGAAACAATATATCTTATCTTATCAATCATCATGAATGTTGTAGACTCTTGGCTCCTATCAATTTCACATGACATGGCCAATTGGGGGCAATGGAAGGCATTGGCTTGTGGTAACTATGTGAGCAGACAAAAGCATGCCAGCTCTCCAGTTTTCTCAATATTTATTTTCTGATTTATGAGGATTGTATGTGCATCGAAACTTAAATTGTACTCCCTCCATTCCAAAATACAAGTCATTCTAGAAATTTTAGGACAGATTAACAAGAAGGTAAAATGACTATGTTTGCCCCCTATATACTTCCTATATTTGGCAGTAATTGATTCTTACATGCACATGCACTTTCTAAATAAGGTAAAATGACTTGTTTTTTGGGACAAATTTTGAATCCTAGAATGACTTTTTTTTGGGACGGAGGGAGTAGACACTAACAGATCATATGTGTCACAGTGTCGCTTCATGTGTTGACCATGTGAAAAAAATTTAGTGTTGACCATGTGTCGCTTCACAGTGGCGTGTCGTGTCGTGACCTGGGTACGATGAAAAGTGAGCAAGGGTCGGGTCGTCACAGCCTGAGTGGCGCGCTACATCTGCGCCCGGGTGTAGTGGAGAATGAGCAAGGGTCTTCGCACTTCCCTCGACGGGTGCGAAGGATAAGAAAGTTAGCCGAGCCAACTAGGATTCGCATAGGTAGCTGGAACGTAGGATCCCTAACAAGTAAGTTGCGGGAGCTAGTTGATGCAGCAATTAGGAGGCGTGTTAATATTGTATACTTTCAGGAGACTAAATGGAAGGGTTAAAAGGCGAAGGAGATTGAGGATACTGGCTTCAAGCTTTGGTACATGGGAGCAACACCGGGTAGGAATGGTGTAGGTATCTTGACCGATAGGAGCCTTAAGGATGGAGTCGTAGAGGTTAGGAGGCGAGGCGACCGGATTATCCTGGTCCGATTGGTAGTTGGAGACTCAGCCCTGAATGTGATCAGTGCCTATGTTCCTCAGGTAGGTCTCAGTGAGAGCACCAAGAGGCAGTTCTGGAAAGACCTAGATAGCATGGCTAGTACCGTTCCTAGCAGCGAGAAACTCTTCATAGGAGGAGATCTCAACGGACATGTGGGTGCGACTAATGTAGGGTTCGAGCGAGTGCACGGGAGCTTTGGGTATGGTCGCAAGAGTCAAGAGGGGGAGGATATTTTGAACTTCGCGTTGGCCTATGACTTGTTGATCGCAAATACCCTTTTTAGGAAGAGAGAATCCCATCTTGTGACCTTTCATAGTGGACAACATTCGAGCCAGATCGACTTTATCCTTGCTAGGAGGGAGGATAGACGGGATTGCTTAGATTGTAAGGTAATACCCGGGGAGTGTGTTGTCCCTCAACACAAGCTTGTGGTGGCGGACTTTCGTTTTTTGGTACGTGTCCATCGAGATAAACGCGCTAAGATTGCGAGAACGAAGTGGTGGAAGCTTAGAGGGGAAGCGGCGCAAACGTTCAAGGAGAGAATGCTAGGTGAGAAGCCCTGGGAGGAAGGAGAAGATGCGGAAGACATGTGGCTAAAGATGGCAACATGTGTTCGGAAGGTGGCCTTAGAGGTGTTTGGCGTGAGTAGGGGAGGCAAACAGGGAGGGAAAGACACCTGGTGGTGGAATGATGAGGTGCAAAGGTCTATTAAGGAGAAGAAGGAGTGTTTCAAGCGCCTCCACCTTGATAAGAGTGCAGCCAACATCGAGAGCTATAATTTAGCAAAGAGGGTTGCAAAGCGAGCTGTGAGCGTAGCAAATGGTAAAGCGTATGATGACCTGTATCACTGGCTAGCCACGAAGGAAGGGGAGAACGACATCTATAGGATGGCTAGGATCCGCGAGCGGAAGACAAGAGATATCAACCAAATCAAATGCATCAAGGATGGGACAGATCGACTTCTAGCGAAGGATGAGGAGATCCAGGACAGATGGCGAGAGTATTTTGATAAGTTGTTTAATGGGGAGAATGAGGGCTCTACCCTTGAGTTAGATGACTCTTTTGATGACACCAACAAACGCTTTGTGAGGAGAATTCAGGAGGCTGAGATCGGGGAGGCGTTGAAGAGGATGAAGGGGGGGTAAAGCGATGGGCCCTGATGGTATCCCTATTGAGGTGTGGAGATGCCTAGGTGCCAAAGCGATAGTATGGTTAACTAAGCTTTTTAACCTTATTTTTCAGTCCAGCAGGATGCCTGAAGAATGGAGGAGAAGTATATTAGTACCAATCTTCAAGAACAAAGGAGATGTTTAAAGTTGTACTAACTACCGTGGGATTAAGCTGACGAGCTATATAATGAAGCTTTGGGAGAGGGTTATCGAGCACCGTCTAAGAAGAGTGACAAGTGTGACCCAAAACCAGTTTGGGTTCATGCCTGGAAGGTCGACCATGGAGGCGATTTTCTTAATCCGACAATTGATGGAGAGATATAGAGAGCAGAAGAAGGACTTGCATATGGTTTTTATTGACCTTGAGAAGGCGTATGATAAAATACCGAGAAATGTCATGTGGTGGGACTTGGAGAAGCACAAAGTCCCAACTAAGTACATTACCCGTATCAAGGATATGTATAAGGATGTAATGACGTTTGTCCGGATATGTGATGGTGACACCACTGACTTTCCTATTAACATAGTCCTACATCCGGGGTCAGCATTGGGTGCTTATTTATTTGCCTTGGTGATGGATGAGTTCACAAGGGACATACAAGATGATATCCCTTGGTGTATGCTCTTTGCTGATGATGTGGTGCTGGTTGACGAGAGTAGGGAAGGAGTTAATAGGAAGTTAGAGCTGTGGAGAGGCACGTTAGAGTCGAAAGGGTTCAGACTCAGTAGGACCAAGACCGAGTACATGATGTGCGATTTCAGCGCGACTAGGCATGAGGATGGAGATGTTAGCCTCGATGGGTAAGTGGTGGTCCAGAAGGATACTTTTCGGTATTTAGGATCGATGCTTCAAAAGGATGGCGACATTGATGAAGATGTTAGATATAGAATCTCAGCTGCCTGGTTGTAGTGGCGTCAAACTTCTGGCATCCTACGTGACAGAAGGGTGCCGCAAAAGTTAAAAGGTAAGTTCTATAGGACAACGATTCGTCCGGCGATGTTATACGGTGCTGAATGTTGGCCTACAAAGAGACGACATGTCCAACAACTGAGTGTAGTAGAGATGCGGATGTTGCGATGATTTTGCGGGCACACACGAAGGGATAGAGTCCGGAACGAAGTTATTCGGGATAGAGTCGGGGTGGCACTAATTGAGGAGAAACTTATCCAACATCAATTGAGATGGTTTGGACATGTCCAACGGAGATCCCCTGAGGCGCCGGTGCGTAGTGGGGTTCTAAAGCAGGCCGAAAATGTAAAAGCGAGGTAGAGGTAGACCTAAACTGACTTGGGACGAGTCGGTGAGGAGAGACCTTAAGGAGTGGAATATCTCCAAAGAGGTAGCTTTGGATAGAAGCGCTTGGAGACTCGCCATCCACGTACCTGAAGATCCGTGATCTTTGTTTTTTTTATGGGTTTCATCTCTAGTCTACCCCAACTTGTTTGGGACAAAAGGCTATGTTGTTGTTGTACCATGATCAACACCTTGCCCTGAGGATGCTTTAATTCCTGAACCCCAGGTCACAGTGACACAGGGCTGTCCTAAAGTGAAGAAGCGGTTTGAGCAGCTTGCTGTTGACAAATGACAGCTACCTCTGCACGATTTGGCCAGTATCTGTGAGCTCTACACATCACAACTCTGAACCAATTGGTAAAAAAACAATCTGAATTTGTTGCTGTAACTAACTGACTATACTTGTTCTGAATAAATTAATGTACTATTGTTCTGAAACTTGTTTTAACACCTATCAGATGCATTGCCTGCAGCTTTCAACTACATTATCCCCTTCTCTATATACGGTTTGGTTGATTAATTCATATTTTTTACTGCAAAAATGTGGGCTTTGCCATATGATGCAAAAAACATCATATTTTTAATGCAGAAATGTATAAATCAGTGCAGATATTTAATGTTGCTCTAATTTTCCCCAAATATATGGATATGAAATGTGACTTTGACATTTGACTTATTCTGAAGCTCTTGCAATACCCAAACTCATTTTATTATTGTGTCTAATCTAAAGCATGTGAGAGCCTAGAGGTTATCCTGAACAAAGGTTCTACACATATATGACTAATGGCTCATTATTCCTTCTCATGTGTTAATTTTTTCTGGTGTTTAGGACTCTCTGCATGAAGTTGCAATAATATGAATAAAGATGTTTGATAGAAGCTTAGCAGCTACAATCTAAAGAGATGAGCTTAGTTGCAAGTTTCAAAACAATGCATAGGTAGGGAAACGAAAATGCTTATTGGTGCTGGTGTGAGAACTAAAATAAGTATATAATCTGTTTTCAGTCGTCCTATTATCCATATTGTACTTGTTCGTGAATAGGATTTACTAAAGGTCTATTTGTAGTCTGATGATGTATATTATCCTAAGCTGTGCTTTTATATTGAGTTTTTTTTGCATGAGTTGTTGCATTCCTTAACTGGTTATGAGTTTTGTTTCAAGTGAGCGCTCTCATTCAACATTTTTTTTAACTTTTTACAAGTTGAGCCATTCTTCAGTATTTTATTGTGCTTTTTTGCATTTATGATACAAAATGTATTTCTTAGTATACATATGAGTCTTTTCTATGAAATCAGCATTTCAAGATATATAATTGCCTCCAATCCCAATGGTTTCTAAACTTTGGATGTTAACGCTCCAATTTTTTGCATCAATATCTTGTTGTATATACACGCGTGGTTCCTAGGTAGAACAAGGTGGTGGTAGGGCACCATTGTTTGGCCGTACCAAGATGGGGGTGCCAATGAAGATGTTAGCGGCAAGGAGGCTGCTTCTAGCGGGCACACCAGCGCAGATCTTTACCACTGACTGGGTGGTAAAAGTAGAGTAGCAGTTGGGCAAGAGGAAGACGACGAGGTTGCGCCCTCTCGGATACTTGGATCGAGTGGTGGCAAATGTGCAGGATGAGAGTAAGATGATGAAGGTGAGTCAAATCAACTTAGATCCTGCAGAAAAATTGGTTACTATCAAAATTGCTAAATTGCTGAGTAGATAATCTTTTTTAATGATAATGATTTGTACTTCTATTTATGATTTTGCTATAAATTGTTATAACTATACGATAGAAATCGATGAAAATTGATGCGCATTGGAAAAATTTGTTTCACCCGTAGCAATGCACGGTCCTAGACCTAGTTTGAGAAAACAAATGCAAGATGGACGAAAGGTACCAGAATGAGTGAATGACGACACGTACTGCTCCATACAAAATCGGACAGAATCGTGAGAGTTGGTATTTCTTTTCAGTGCGCGAAATATTCCACCGACCACGTGTCATGCGCAAAACAAAATCCCGGCTTGTTACTTTCAGAGATAGCAAGTGCGGTCGACGTCGGGCACGCGTGCAACCAGGGTCGCCACAAACAATATTGTATATATGCATTAAACAAAATAAAAAAAATGCTAAAATCGTTTGATTGAAGGCACCTCAAAATTAGTACCTGGTTAAATTTATTAACTGAAGTCGTTGATCGTGGTGCAATGTGCGTTTGAATCTCTCGAGCACCTTGCTTAGCCAAGCTACCTAAATCTAGCTCGTAGGATCAATGCCTCGGCGAGCAAGTCTTCACTGTTTGGTTTCTAGATGGAGAACTACGGGAAGGTCACGTTCTTTGCCGTAACTGCCAGCTTGCCGCCGCCCTCCGCAACAGGAGGAGTCGAGGATATCCCTTTCCACCTGCACCGGCGCTGCAGCAGCAGCGAAGCCTATCCCACCAACCCGAAGTCCCTGTCCCCTCCCCTTCACACGCGACCCGAGCGCGCACGCCCTCCAGCAATCCACGCCGATGGCCTCGCCGGCGATGGTCCCGCTGCGGCAGCACTTTGTCGACGGCGAGTGGCGCGCGCCCGCGCAGGGCCGGCGCCTCCCCGTCGTCAACCCCGCCACGGAGGCCCACATCGGTGAGCATCCTCCCGATCTCCCCGCCCTCGTTTTCTCTCCCCCCTTCTCGGCTGGTTGTTCCCTCCCTGATGTGCTGGGTTTGCGCGCGCGCGCGCGCAGGCGAGATCCCGGCGGGCACGGCGGAGGACGTGGAGGCCGCGGTGGCCGCCGCGCGGGCGGCGCTCAAGAGGAACCGCGGTCGCGACTGGGCGCGCGCGCCGGGGGCCGTCCGGGCCAAGTACCTCCGCGCCATCGCCGCCAAGGTACGTACGCTGCTAGCCCTTCTGCGGCGGCGGGGTCTTGCGCGCGATGCTAGCTTTGAGAGTTGACCGAATCTGTTCGAGTGCGCTGCCTCTGCTTCGAAGCGTGCGTGCCCAAGTTGGGACTTACTGTTTTGGGACGCAGATTCGGCGACGTATTTTGTGGAATTTTTCTGTCATAATTCGAAGTGGATTTTACTGTCTGGTGTGTGTGACAACAGTTGAATATGGTTAGTGGCTGTGCTGTCACTTGCGATAGCTATTTGTATGCTTTAATGGGTATAATTTGGTGACTGGATCTGTACCCTCTCAACTGCAGGAGTGAACTTGTCAGTACCTTTCTATAAATTTGGTCAAAGTTGGCCAAGTTTGACTTAGGACAAACCTAATTTGGCATGTAAATAAAAACAGAGGGAGTATAATTGTCTGTGGTCCCTCAGCTTCTGATAGTGCATTCACTGACCGACCATAGGTGCCTGAATGTTGGTTTCCATTCACTAACAGAGGGATTACTGTTATATCTACAGAGGCACAGGAAGTGCAAATTAATTTTCAAAGCCAAACCTGTCTAACTAGGGTGAATCCTTATGTTTCGTTTGTTGGCGTGAATGTTCTTTTGCTTTCTATCGAAACAGAGTGTATCGAACTCCAAAGTCCAAATGCCTCAAAAGATCTTTCTCTTTGAACTTCAATAAGGGGAGTCCTGTACTAGTTGAGTCATCAATTTTTTGTTGAAACATATTGACATATATCACGTTTGTGAAAATGTCTTCTTATTCAGATAATTGAGAGGAAAGCTGAGCTGGCTAAGCTAGAGGTACTTGATTGTGGGAAGCCTTATGACGAAGCAGCATGGGACATGGTATATGACGCATAGAAGTGTGCATTTTTCCAGCACTCACCTAATAGAAGTGTGCATTTTTCCATCTTGACGTTCTGATCTGTTTGATGTTCCTTTTATCAGGATGATGTTGCTGGGTGCTTTGAGTACTTTGCGGATCAGGCAGAAGCCTTGGACAAAAGGCAAAATTCTCCAGTTTCTCTTCCGATGGAGACTTTTAAATGCCATCTTCGAAGAGAGCCTATCGGAGTTGTTGGGCTTATCAGCCCTTGGTATTTCATTTCAACCCATCTCGTTGGTTTTTTATTTTATGATCAAAACACTCAGGCTAGTATATCGGAGTTGTTGTATTCAGTGATGCAGCTTCATTTTTTCACAATACCTCAAAGTTGTATAGCAGAAAAGCTGCATATTCAAATCTAAGCACACACACAGTCTGTTAAAGCTACTTTAGATAATTTTCCTCATCATTGGCCTGGAATATTTCCAGTCACCCATATTTTTTACATCCTGTCCAGTGTTGAATCTCATGTATCCAAATTACTGTCAAATTTATTTATCGCATGCATGAACGTTTGGCCAATTTCACTAGTTATTCTTGTTATGTTGATACAATAATACAACAGCATGCTTTGTCCTAGTAGAAGTGTCTCTTCTGCTTCTTAAGTTCACTATTCTGCTGTTGTCCTTGTTCACATATTTGTTGGTTGGGTGATATCACTTAATTGTGTCTATATTGAAGATGCTGTTCACTCAGTAATTGATTTGCCTATATTCTTAATACATTCTTGTATTACTTATTTTGGTACTAAAGTATTATACTTTGTACTTTGGATTTGTGTTGCAGGAACTATCCTCTCCTGATGGCTACATGGAAGGTAGCTCCTGCTCTGGCTGCTGGTTGTACAGCTGTGCTGAAGCCATCTGAATTGGCATCTGTGTAAGTATTAACCTGTTATGTCATGTTCATGCTATTAGCAATGGCATTTGAAGTATCTACTTTTTAAAATTATCAGGACTTGCTTAGAGCTTGCTGATGTCTGTAAAGAAGTCGGCCTTCCTTCTGGTGTCTTGAACATTGTGACTGGACTAGGTCCTGAAGCTGGTGCTCCTTTGGCAGCACACCCAAATGTTGACAAGGTATAGCTGTTCCCATACGATGATATAGTCATGTGTGAGCATGCCACATCAATGAAAAGGACCTTCCTCATAGCATGTGTTCTTATGTATTTAGGTCTCTTTTACTGGGAGTTTCGAAACTGGTAAGAAGGTTATGGCGGCTGCAGCTCTTATGGTCAAGGTTTGATCCAAATATCTGAATTTATATTTCATTTCTAGTAATATACTGTGTTGTGCTTTTTTCCTCTCTCTTTTAGTTTATAAATTATTCAAAGTATGATTTGAATTTCATTTTGAGATGAAGTTCTATCACATTCCTTAATACTGCATTTTTCTTGACAGCCTGTTACAATGGAACTTGGTGGAAAAAGTCCTATAGTAGTATTTGATGATGTTGATGTTGAAAAAGGTATGTTTATTCTGAGGCTTACTAATTTCCAAAAATGGTGTTGGCATGTGGGGATAGCTGCAATTTGCAAAAGAACTTGTATGAATGTTACACCCCTCGAAGCCCTTCATTGGCGTATGGACTTGTTTGTCACAGAATACTCAGCTGAGCTGAGCGGGGTGCTAGAACAGGAGCTATTTTGGCATTGAAAATTGATTGTTATTGTTACCAGCGGACAAACAGTACAATTAAGGAGGTGTGTGTGTGTGGGGGTGGGGGGGGGGGGGGGGGTGGAGGGGAATAAAAGCCCATATGCTTGCTTTTGTTTTGACTGGGGCACTGGGCTTTTTATGAACTTATGTGGAGAACATAAGCTTTAGTTCCAACTTCCAAGAAAGTAAATTTTTGACTGTGACTAACTTCTGTTAGTGGATTCTGACACTTTGCTGATTGTGAATTCTGCTATATTTCCATGACTGATCCTTCCTTTAAATGTAAACAGCTGTTGAATGGACTCTGTTTGGGTGCTTTTGGACCAATGGTCAGATTTGCAGTGCAACATCTCGTCTTCTTATCCATGTATGTGCCACATATCATTGCTGGTATTGTCACTTGGAATACTTCACAGACTTATTATCAACCATAATATATTTCATAGAGTGGCATTTCTTTAACTTTTTCTCACCCTGTCGTTAATTTCTTATGTGAGAAGATTGTATGATGTCCATATCACTCCACACTCCACACTCCACAGAATATTAGCAGTCTACTATAGTACTATGTGCTTTACATCTGCTTTGAACAAAATATGCATGTCCTATTGGTTAAGATCTAGGTTTGGGCTCTTCAATTTGATGTGACCTGTGTGTGTTTTGGTTTGGCGCATACTTGCAAAGTATATTAACTATCGCAATGATTTGATTGTATTTTGAATCAGTGATGGCAACTTACCACTCTATATTACTCTTTCAACTCAAATCGCAATTATGGAACCAGTTCAGTTATTCTTGTCATCAGTATCATAGTAACCAAGTTCTGTGTCCAACGAAATTGTTGCAGACAAAAATTGCCAAAGAGTTTAAGGAGAGGATGGTTGCATGGGCCAAAAATATTAAGGTTTCAGATCCACTTGAAGAGGGTTGCAGGCTTGGACCAGTTGTTAGCGAAGGACAGGTACGACGTGTTAACTTTGTCTAAATTCAAACAAGTTACCATCTGACAACTAAGTTTTGTGGCTTCTTTCTAATTTGACAGTTTGGTACTTCTGGATTAGTGTTGATATATTCTTGTTCGTGCTAGTTTCTACAGGATGTACCTTCTTCCCATTTTGAGAAGAACAGTGTTCAAATGCACTTACTGACGTGATCTTCTTTGGTTTACTTTGTCATAACATCTTTTTTTACAGTAAGAACTATAGCATGGATTAATCATTAATGTTTATGGTCCTATATGTCACTGTACGAGAAGAAAATGGACATCCTAATCACCACCATCTTTGCAACCATATGCATAGTTGCAAATTACCTCGTTGTTTTATATTTGTTCTTAAGACTCTTACTCATGTTTTTGCATTGTCAGTATGAGAAGATCAAGAAGTTCATATCGAATGCTAAAAGCGAAGGTGCTACCATTCTGACCGGGGGTGTTAGACCGGCGGTAAGGCTCAGTGCATTTGGATTTACAGGGATCCACGTGCTATAATGAGATAGAACTAATGTTATTATGTTTTTAACAGCATCTTGAGAAGGGGTTCTATCTTGAACCCACAATCATTACTGATGTTAGCACATCAATGGAAATTTGGAGGGAGGAAGTGTTTGGTCCAGTCCTGTGCGTTAAAGAATTTAGCACTGAAGATGAAGCCATTGAACTGGCCAATGATACACAGTGAGATACTTGGTTTTAGCACTGTTTCATTTGCAGGCTTACAGCTCATGCATAATTTAGCTTATGAACTTATTGCATTATTCCTTTTTGATAGTTATGGCTTGGCCGGTGCTGTAATTTCTGGTGATCCTGAACGTCGCCAGAGATTATCCGAGGTATGCACAAGTGATGGTGTTTATAACAGTATCTGGGCTGGTGACTTGATGACTGTATCAGGCTGATATTCAGAGTCCTCATTTTTTACTTATGCTCTAGCTCTGCCCACAACCCACATTAGTTGAAAGTTCATATTCTTGATTCCATGTCACACAAATTGACCTTTTGCGTTTCAACATAGAATCCGTGCAAATTGCTCTTGAAACAGTTTCGCGGTATTTCTACAACACATCTCTAATGAATACTTGCCCAACAGGAGATCGACGCGGGATGTATTTGGGTAAACTGCTCGCAACCATGCTTCTGCCAGGCTCCCTGGGGCGGGAACAAGCGCAGTGGCTTCGGTCGTGAGCTCGGAGAAGGGTGAGTAACATGGAACGACAACATTTCTGTGTGACAGCAGATGTTATGAGATCTGGTGGCTGACACCTCACCGTTTTCTCTTTTCACTACAGGGGCATTGATAACTACCTGAGCATCAAGCAAGTCACGGAGTACATCTCTGATGAGCCGTGGGGATGGTACCAGCCCCCCGCCAAGCTGTAAGCTGGCACGAGAACTCTGTCTGTTTCACTAGAATAAAATCGATTCCATACAAAATGAACCTGTGTATCAAATGGATAATGACATTGTGAAGCGCTGCATCTGCGTAATAAATGGAAAGCGGGAGTTGAGTTTTGTTGTACGCTTGTACTTGGGAGTTGTGACGCTACATGTGCATAGGTTATGTGAGACGTCAAATTTGGCGTCACCGCATGCCTTTTGGATGTGCCAACATTATGTCTATGACCATACATGCCAAGAAATCTTGTAAGTAAAAACTGTGCCTCTATTGACAAGCACTCTTTCGCGAGTAATGTATACGTTATCTTGCATAATCTTACATGAACTCGATGAAAACCTGAAGGTACAAAGATGGACAATCTAGGAAACACACTTAGACCTGTGTTCTCCGACAAACAGCTTCATCTCCTCCACGAGCTTGCCGGTGTCGTCGATCTCCGGGAACACGTGGAAGCCGTGGATGGCGTCCGGATACTCGACCACCTTCACCGGCTTCCCCATCCTCCGCAGCGCCTCCACGTACCTCGCCTGCCAGTCCTTGAGCAGGTCGAACCCGCCGATCACCACCATCGCCGGCGGGAACGACTCCGCCACCTCGGCGTCCTCGCCGCACACGTGCGCCGCCGCGTGGTCCCGGGTGGCGCCCTCCGGCAGGAACTCCCTCCAGTAGTAATCCGCCGCCGCCATCGACAGAGAGCGGCACGCCTTGTCGAGCGCCACCTCCGCCCCCGTCCGCTCCTCCCCGCCGAAGAACGGCTGTACCAGGATGACGCCGGCGACGCGGAGCCTTACGGGAGGCGAAGACGTCGCCGGCGTCGACGCCGCCCAGCGCTGGGCCACGTGGTGGGCGATGTTGCCGCCCGCGCTGTCGCCGGCGAGGAAGCAGCTGGAGAGGTCGACGGCGGCGGGGACGGCCGGCAGGGCGCTGCTGGCGCCGAGATAGCGAAGCGCGACGACGCCGTCGTCGTAGGCGGCGGGGAAGCGGTGGCGAGGGGCGAGGCGGTAGTCCACGGACACGACGACGGCGCCGAGCTCGCGGCAGAGCCTCCGGCAGAGGGCGTCGTAGGGCGCGACGCCGCGGAGAGCGCCACGAACCCGCCGCCGTGGAAGTAGACGACGACGGGGAGCGGGGCGTCGTATGCCGCCGGCGCCGGCGCCGAGGGGGTGAAGACGCGCGCCCAGAGGCCGCGGGAGGCGTCGATGGTGACGTCGGCGGAGGATACGCCCGAGGAGTCCGGGCGGGGACTGGCGGCGGCTGACCGGTCGACGAGCGAGAAGAGGCGCCGCCGGATGCTGCCGTCCCGGCGTTGCAGAGCCGCGAGAGCGGCCAGCTTGGCGCGCACCGTCCACGGCAGCACCGGCGACTGGCGGCCGCTGTGAGCGCCACCCATTTGCTGACTTGCTTGCTTGCTTGGACTACGGACTACCTTATTCAATGCCCACACGCACGCATGGTCACCATCAGAAGGCACGATTTTTTCTTCTATCTCGTGCAGTCGTGCTCTATCAACGTCCGGTAGGGCGGCTCTCAAAACAAAAAAACGCCCGGTAGGGCGCGGTAGGTGAGTTTTTTTTTTAAAACACAGAAGATATAGATGTTGCATTGATCTCTAACCTAAGGCCCAAAAGGCTTAGCCTTGATCCGTGCCCTCATCGGGGGCGCCCAACCCAACTCCATGTTGGTGGGCTCCCGTCGCCAGCGCCACAATAAATAGAAGGTGGGGGCCGGGGGGCACGCACGCCAAGAATCATCGTGCTCCGACTCCCCACCTATATCTAAACCCTAACCTGATCCCGAGGGGTGGTGCTGCGGCGGCGGGAAGTCCATCGGCCTGCACTGCACCGGCCATCGCCGCCCCAGAGCGGATGGCGTCGTCTTCCTCAGAGCAAGGTATACTATCTTATATCCCTCTCGGTTTGATCTTATACACGCGCACACACACGTGCACATCTGTTTGATCCTAGACCTAGACACAGAGAGCTATCCGAGTCGATCCCGCACCTAGCGACCCGTTTAAGATCCTAACAATGGTACCAGAGCCAATCTAGATTGTGTTTTTGACTCGGTAGAAGAAGGAAAAGGGTAAGGGATCGAGCAAATAGAGCAAGAAGATGCAAATCGAGCAAAGAAACGAACAGAGCTCGGAAAACCCTAACCCTAACCCTAGATCTGAAGCACCCGACATACCTGGTCCTTCTCCTCTGCTCCTTCTTGCTGTCCTTCTCTTCTCCTTCTCTTCCCTCCGCTTTTTCCCTCTTTTCCCGTACCCCAGAGATCCCCTCGACGGAGCCGCGCGCGAGACGCACGCGACTCCGGCGAGGAGGCCCATATGGCACAGTATCGCTTCGTGTGGACGCACACCGAGCCAAGAAAACAGAGTATGGGTACTGGAAAGTGGATCTGGCCATGGCACGGCCGCCGGCGTCGAGGACGAACGCGGCGGCGCAGCCCCTGGCCGGAACAGAGAACTGAGGGATAGGGCGAGGGAACGCGAGAGAGAGAGGGAGAGAGAGAGGAGGCAAGCCAGATCTGGCTGCCGGCAGTACGCCGGCGGCCATGCCGTCCGCCGCGCCGGAGTTCAAGCCGGCGACGGCGGCGACGGCCAGAGGCAAGGAGGAAGAGGAGAGGCGAGAACGAGAGCAGGCGAGCGGGCGAGAGAGGAACGAAATGTTCTAGGGTTTCCGATTGCGACGCCGGTCGCGGGGTTTTTATACCTCCCGAAACGCGCGCTCAGCCGTTCGATCGGGATGAACGGCTGAGATCGCGCACGGCGCGGGGGGGAGGGGGGGGGGGGGGGGGGGGCGGCGCGCGCGCGCGGATGGGCCGGATTCGCGGCCCAGGCCCAGGTTGCGGCCTGTTAGCCGCGGGCTGCACAGTAGCGGGCCGTTTTCTCGAGTGGGCCGGGCCGCGGAGGCGGTTTTTGGGCTGCACAGTAACGGGCTGCACAGTAACGGGCTGCACAGTAATGGGCTGCACAGTACTAGATTTTCGGCCCGTTTTCGCAGATGAACAGTAAAATTTGATAATTTATCATTCTATTTTGAAGCGAATTTGAATATTTTTTGCACAGAATTTGATCTCTTTTCATTTTGAACCAAAGGGATAAATGTTTAGAGAATAGAAATACAGATTTTCACAGATCTTGCTTCAAAATAGAATTATTTTTATTCATGTTTTTGCTGCACAGATAATTATTTTGACTTGAATTTAAATTTGAACCAAAGGGATAATTTAAATTTTGAGTCACAGATGATTTCAGATTGATTGTAATATTGTTATTTTCTGACCAAAGTTGATGATAACAATATTATGATTTCACAGATTAATTTTTAGATTAAATTGTAATGTTGTTATTTTCTGACCAAAGTTGATAATGACAACATTATGATTTCCATGCATTCATAATTATTGTTATATTATTATCACTTGAGCTAACCTGTTTCAGCTAGTTTTCCTATGATGGTTTCCATCAAGGATATTCCGATTCTAAAAGGCGACAACTATAATGAATGGTATAAGAAGTTGGATCTCTTCTTTACCATGACTGAGCTAGATTGGGTCCTTACTGCACCGGTTCCAGTAGAGCCTGAGAGACCGGTCAGAGGGGAAGATGTTACAGATGCTTCTTGGAAGCAAACAGAGCTCGCCTACAAGGCGAGCAAACAGAGGTATGACGCTGATCATGCCAAGTGGCTACCTGCCAACAAGAAATGTTTGGCAGTGGTCGAGAACACTATAGAGCCCGCCATTCTAGGGGCAATCACAGATCTTCCTACTGTCGTTGAGTACCTCGACAAGATAAGGAGTCAATACACTGGCTCCTCAAAGACTTATGCTACCCAGTTGATCAAACAACTGGTTACAGAGAGGTACTTGGGAGGTGGGATAAGAGAGCACATCCATCGCTTGGTGAACATCAACAACAAGCTTAAGCCAATGGATATGGAGTTCAAACTAGAACACATAGTTCATTTGGTTTTTACTTCGTTGCCAAAAGAGTTTGACAACTTTGTTGTCAATTACAACATGAACCCTGAAAAATGGGATATTGAAAAGACCATAGCGATGTGTGTTCAAGAAGAAGAGAGAATAAAGAATGCACATGGTGGATCTATAAACTATGTGAACAAGAAAAGATACAATAAAGATATTCCCTCTTCATCCAAAGGAAAGGGACCCCAGTTGGCTCAGCCGCAGCATAGGCCCAAGTTTGGGCAATCTTTAGTGGAGAAGGATCAGTGCCTTCACTGTAAACAGAAGGGACACTACAAGTCAAATTGTCCCGACTACCTAAAGATGATCATGGAGAAACGAGGTGAGAACATTATCTCATTTGTAGATGAATCCTTGTATAAAGATTATTCGAAATCTACTTGGTGGATTGATTCAGGAGCAACAATTCATGTTGCAAACTCTTTACAGGGATTCCGTTCAACGAGAACTACGGGAAGAGGAGAAAACAGAATTAAAGTCGCAAATGGAGTCGAGGCAGATGTTGAGGCGGTTGGAGACCTCCTCTTAGAGCTCGACACAGGCTTTAATTTATTACTTTAAGATGTATTTTATGTTCCCGAAATTCAGAGAAACTTGATAAGTGTGTCTAGTCTTGATGACGATGGATTTGCATGTCGTTTTGGAAACGACATGTGTGTAATAGAATTTGATGATACAGTTGCTTGGATTGCTTTTAGAAGAAAGGATCTTTATTTATTATCGCTACGTGAAAGTGTGAATTCCGTATGTGATGTGAATGCGACTGTGTCTGAAACCACAGATAACAACAGAAAACGAAAGAGAACTCAAAACATGTCGTCGAAATTATGGCACTGTCGTTTAGGTCATATTTCGAGGGGGAGAATAGAAAGGCTGGTTAAGAATGAAATTCTACCTCCTCTTGAGTTCTCAGACTCAGACAAATGCATTGATTGCATTAAAGGAAAATATGTAAAGATAACAAAGAAAAATGCTGAGCACAACGCAGGTATTTTAGAATTAATCCACACAGATATCTGCGGTCCGTTCTCAGTTAAAAGCATAGACGGTTATGAATCTTTCATAACGTTCACAGATGACTATTCCCGTTACGGATATATTTATCCAATAAAAGAGAAATCAGAGGTATTAGATAAATTTAAAGAATTCAAGGCTGAAGTTGAAAATCAGCATAATTTAAAGATTAAAATTTTCCGTTCTGACCGTGGAGGGGAATACTACGGTCGGCATACCCCATACGAATAGGTTCCAGGACCTTTTGCGAGGTTCCTAACAGAACAAGGAATAGTATCCCAGTACTCTATGCCGGGCGATCCTCAGCAGAACGTAGTAGCTGAAAGACGGAATCGTACCCTGATGGATATGGTACGAAGCATGATCGGCTATTCTACGCTGCCAGTGAGTTTATGGATGGAGGCGTTGAAAACCGCTGTCTATATTCTCAACAGAGTACCCAGTAAAGCGGTGCCTAAAACACCGTATGAACTGTGGACAAGAAAGATACCCTCGCTGAATCACCTACGGGTGTGGGGGAGTCCTGCTGAGGCAAAGATATTCAACCCGAACATTGGGAAATTGGATCCCAAGACAGTGAGTTGTCATTTTATTGGTTATCCAGACAGATCAAAAGGATATCGTTTCTACTGTCCAGACAGATTTACAAAGTTCGTAGAAACGAGACATGCTACCTTCCTAGAAGAAGAGATGATTCGGGGAAACACAACAGTTCGAAAGATTGTTCTTGAGGAGAAGCGGGTTTGCGCACCCACTCCAATGATTCAGGAACCGTTTTTCTCACTGCCTGCTGAGACTGCGCCGGCGGTACGAGTTACTGCGATGCCAGTTCCCGAATTGATCCCTTCTGTGGCGACGCAGAATGAAAACGTGGAACCTATCCTTCAGGATCCTATAGACAATATCGTTGCCACAGATCAGGGGGAGCCGTCGCAGGCTCCAGCAGAGAATATTCGAACATAAGAGACTCCTAGGAGATCTCAAAGAGAAAGAAGATCAACTATTTTTGCTGATTATGAAGTGTATAACACAGAAGAGTTTCAAATGGAAGATGATTCCATCTCATTCGAAGAAGCCATGAGAAGCAGACATTCATCTAAATGGTTGGATGCCATGGAAGATGATATGAAGTCGATGAGGACCAACCGAGTTTGGGACTTAGAAGAAATTCCTGAAGGAGCCAAAACAGTAGGCTGTAAATGGGTCTACAAGACAAAATGTGACTCCAAAGGCAATATAGAAAGATACAAGGCTCGTCTTGTGGCAAAAGGATTTACACAGAAGGAAGGAATAGACTATAATGAGACGTTTTCTCCGGTCTCATGTAAAGATTCTTTCAGAATAATTATGGCCTTGGTTGCACATTTCGATCTGGAATTGCACCAAATGGATGTAAAGACGGCATTCCTAAACGGGGATCTCGAAGAAAGAGTTTACATGGCACAACCTAAAGGTTTTGTCGTAAAAGGAAAATAAAATATGGGATGTCATTTAAAGAAATCCATTTATGGATTAAAGTAAGCTTCAAGACAGTGGTACTTGAAGTTTAACGAGACTATAAAGAAGTTTGGGTTTACAGAGAATGTTGAAGATAATTGCATTTATGCAAAGTTTAAGAAAGGGAAATATATTTTCCTGGTACTGTATGTGGATGACATTCTGCTAGCGAGTAGCAATGTCGGTCTACTATTAGAAACATTTGACATGAAAGACATTGGTGAAGCCTCATTTGTGCTAGGGATTGAGATTCACTGAGATAGAAGAAATGGGATGCTAGGTTTGTCACAAGAGACATACCTACAAAAGATTCTAGAAAAATACAGCATGCATGCGAGTAAACCTATTCCTGCTCCGATAGTCAAGGGTGACAGATATGGAGACTTTCAGAGTCCCAGAAATAAATATGAAAAAGAACAGATGAAAACTGTTCCGTATGCCTCGGCAGTCGGAAGTTTACAATATGCTTAAGTGTGCACACGCCCTGACTTAGCCTTTGTCACTAATGTGCTTGGCAGATTTCAGAAAGATCCAGGTCTAGAACACTGGAAACTTGTAAAGAAAGCCTTGCGATATGTGAAAGGCACAAAAGGCCTCATGCTAACATATAGAAGAAGCGATTTTTTAGAGATTAAAGGATACGCAGATTCAGACTTTGCGGGAGATGAAGATGATAGAAAATCCACGACGGGTTACATCTTCACTCTCGCAGGGGGAGCTATTTCATGGAAAAGCTCTAAACAATCGGTCACAGCAACATCGACGATGTATGCTGAGTTTATAGCATGCTACGAGGCCTCCGGGCAGGTAGAATGGTTAAAGAAGTTTGTACCTGGCTTAAGAGTGGTGGACAGTATAGAAAGACCACTAAAGATGTACTGCGATAACCAGCCAGCAGTGTTTTATGCTCATAACAACAAGAAGAGCACGGCTACAAAGTCGATACAGATAAGATTTTATTCGATAAAAGATAGAATCCAGGATCACACCATAAGTCTCGAGCATATAAGAACAAATGATATGCTTGCGGATCTGCTAACGAAAGGCTTACCACCCAGCGTGTTCATGGAACACGTAGCCGGCATGGGGATGAGGTACAGCCTATGATCTCTGGATAATAGAGGCCCAAAAGGAATACATAATCTATTTCTGAACAGAGGCGTGTATTGTGGCTATTGATTCTATCGGCAGTTGCGCGTGACGATGAGATATGCCCTATACATAAATCTGTGATGAGATAAGGAAAATAGAAAAAAGTGAAAGAGAAAGATAATGTGAGATCAAGGGGAAGATTGTTGGATTGATCTCTAACCTAAGGCCCAAAGGCCTTAGCCTTGATCCGCGCCCTGATCGGGGGCGCCCAACCCAACTCCGTGTTGGTGGGCCCCCGTCGCCAGCGCCACAATAAATAGAAGGTGGGGGCTGGGGGGCACGCACGCCAAGAATCACCGTGCCCCAACTCCCCACCTACATCTAAACCCTAACCCGATCCCGAGGGGTGGTGCTGCGGCGGCGGGAAGTCCACCGGCCTGCACTGCACCGGCCATCGCCGCCCCAGAGCGGATCTGCTCCGACCCTCTGCACCGCGCAACGCTGCCCGAGCGCAGACGCCACCAACGAACGTGATGGTATCGTCTTCCTCAGAGCAAGGTATACTATCCTATATCCCTTTCGGTTTGATCTTATACACGCGCATGCACACGTGCACATCTGTTTGATCCTAGACCTAGACACAGAGAGCTACCCGAGTCGATCCCGCACCTAGCGACCCGTTTAAGATCCTAACAATAGATGCTCCTAATACGCACGCACATTCATCTCTATAAATATATGTATACAACCCTACCTCTATGAGCACCTTCGAGAGACTGACCCGGCAAATTCTCGAGATTGACGAGGTGAATCCTTCACATAAGAGCAAGTATTATGGTGAGATAGAAGCAGGCTGAACGCTGAGGTGAAGGGGAGAGAATAGGAGAAAGAAGAAGTGGGCTGTATGCTTACAGCCTGCTTTGACACAAGAACCAAGAAAATATGTGAGAGAAACAAGTGAGCTAGACTTAACTATTATATAAATGAGCTGAAAGATGCGCTGTAAAAATCTTACAGGCAGCAGCTAGCTGAATTATTAATCTTGTTGTAAGGCAGCCAGACACGGCTTGTGCAACCTGCATCGTTGGAAAGTGGAAACACATCCCAAATGCATTTCATAGGCCTGGCTTATGGGGGGCACCCAAGCAACCAAACAAGAACAGGCCCATAGAACATTTTAAGTACCGGGCCAGAAGGACATCTGTATATGTGAGCTGACTGAGCCCAAAACACTAATGCCGGTGAGGCCATGAAGCCCACTATATTACTTTTATTGTTTTTTTTGTGTTGTTTCTTTTTCCTTTTCAATTTTTGATTTAGGCTTTCAATTTTTGGCAACTCTTAAAGATTTGTGGGTAGAGTGACAACATGGTGAAAGGGAGGTGCAAGAGGCAATGACGTCAATGAGGTGGCAAAGCTCAAATTGGGATGAAAACTCTTAACTTAGATAAATTAGAAAAAAAGACATAAGAAATAAGAAGATATACCCAAAAAATATCCAAGCTCCGCCATGGAGAAAAAGACCATCAAGACTATATATCACACGCGCGATATTTCTAGGAGCGTCACCTAAAGGATCGGACTCCGCGGTCCGTTATGATGATTTCAGTCCCCGGGAGTGTGAGCGCCGAAGCCTGTTAGCCCATGAAGAGCACCGAAGTTGTTAGCCCACGAAATACAGTCGAAGGTCGCTATGCGTTGTTGCTTTGCACTCGCAGCCGCTCTTCCACACAGCATGCCAGCGGTCAAGGAGGAGATGGTGCGCTTATTTTTTTTCCTTTCCTTTTTTATTTATTTTTTCTTCTCTTTTCATTTCATTTTTATTTTTATTTCATATTCATGTTTCTATTTTCGTTTTCTTTTATTTCCAATCCTTTTCTAAATATTGTCTTCTCGATTATGTGATTTGTCTTTCGCAATCCATTTTGCTCCCATTGTCCTTCTTTTTATTCTTTTCCTTTTCTACTTTTTATTTTATGTATTAACTAACTGGACCACTTCTATTGTATTTACTATTTAGTCCTTTCTGACACTCCATCTGTCAGTGAAGAGGCATGCATGTATAACTGCATAGCTTTATGCAACATTTTTCACAGTACACTATAATTTGTGTGACATATTTAACTTTCTTATTTGTAGAAAATAATTATTTATTCGCCATGTTCAAATATGTTTACAATTTTTTTTATAAATCTAATCGCAAGAAACACAATGATGCATCCGGAATTTAATTTGATATATAATTTAAGAATTATAGATTTTTTAGTTTGAAACTTCATTTCGTGTGTGTGATGTCATCAATTTATCTCTATTTGCATGCATGCATCTCTTATCCTCTCACCCTAGACGAGAGTACTGCTCGCGGTGATATCGTGGTTGGTTAATTAAATAGACCGCATGTCTAATTTGTTGGGCTGTGGCCCATTTAATCATGATCATGCACGGGAAATATACTCTTCAATTGCGGATTTTACACCTCTGATGATATATAACCCCACCCGAAAAAAATGCAGATGAGATCGAAATGAAGATTGCATGGTTTGGTCTAGTTATCAGCTTCCCATGCCAAACAGTTCCATCAATCCCAGTGGGGGATGCAGCACAACCCTCGTGCTCCCGACCGTGGCAGTTGGTTGGCCGCCAATGCAACCGTTACGTTCCAACTCAAAGCCGCCACGACGAACTCACGACCTCGTGATCGTGCAAGTGCATCGGGCACGAGTCTCCGGAGTGCCGGACCCTTTCCAGCTCGCCCGGCGCTGCCGCCCCCCTTGAAATAGCGCCCCGGCCACTTCCCCCCGGCGCCTCGTGCCCAGCCCGACGCCAGTTTGGCCGCACCCGGGACCTCCTCTGCCGCCCACCTGAGCACGCACGCCGGCCGGGTCGCCTCTGGCGGTGGCGGCGGTCCTTAAAAAACGGGAGCTCGTTCGGCGCGGCGCGGCGAGAGCCGAAGCATTCGGTATTTCGTCTCGACGCGGCCGCCCGTCCTCACGGGCCGCGAGCCACACACACACACACACAGCGCAACCAGCCAAGGCAAGCGAACAGGGCTCACGGGCGGGCGCAGAGCCGCGAGAGCTAACGACCTGCGCGCGGCCAGCTCGGCCTGTTGGCCTCCGCCGCGCGCGTCCTGCCGATGATGGCGGCTTCGCTGCCGCCGCGGCGGAGGCGGCTCCTCCTCGTCCTTGCGCTGCTGCTCCACGCCCTGGCGTTCGGGGCCGTCGCGGCGGCGGCGGCGGCGCCTTTCCGGGCGAGGGACGTGCTGCCGCTGCTGCCGCGGCGCCTGGCGTGGCAGCTCATGGGCGCCACGGCCCACAGCGCCGTGGACCTGCTCCCGTCTTTCGTCGGCGCCGTCCCGCCCGGCGGGGCCCCGGCGGCCTGGCGCGGCGCGTGCTTCGCGGAGAACGAGGCCGTCCTCAGCCTCACCCCCGGCGCCGGCCGCAACGGGACCGGCGGGGGACTCAGCGGCAACACCAGCTCCAGCCTCGGCGGCGCCGTCCTCCGCCTCAAGGTGAGGCGCCCCCTCACGGCCTCACATTGCTTCGAGTCCGCAAGCTCATTACTAGTAGCAGCTACTGAAATTTCAACTCCAGGTTGTAGCGATTTTTTCTCTTGCATTCCATTCCACCATTATACACGTTCTGAATTCCATCTATTTTAGCTGACTTTTGCCTCCTCATCAGCAAACACATTGCCTAGCTAACTGCATGATCCGAGTGAATTTTGATTGGGACTGAAGAGAGACAAAATAATTTTTTGGAAAACTGAATTGATTACTGCAAGAAGACAAAAGAACACACATGTTTGGAACACGGATAGAATGCCCATCGATTATCGCGCATTATTGGTACCCGGTCGGTGGCAAACAATGGAAATGCCAAATTGCCAGTGTGCATGTCCATGTCATTCTGTCCTGTAGTGCACAAATGTGAATAAGGCATGGTTCCTAGATTCAGCTCTCAGTTTTTCTTTGGACCAGCCGTTGAACATCAGCACTTGGTAAATTTCACATGTTTTCGAAGGCTATTTGTCAGTACTATTACAAGTCAAAATGACAGTCTTTGTACAATAGTCGCCATACTTTATGAGTGTTATCTCACCAAATCTTTCTTTGTGGAAAAAATGTAGACTGCTTCGCCTGAGAGCTGGACATGCATGGATCTGTACGTGTTTGCAACTCCATACAGGATAGCCTGGGATTACTATATGAGATCAAATGAAAACCACACCTTTGAGATTAAGGCGTGGGAGGAAGCAGCAGAACTGGAATATGTATGTTTCTTCTGAAGGTTGACTTCTGTGTCTTTTACATCATTGTTCGGCATTTCCCAGGAATCCTAATACTCGGTATTCTGCCCAGGTAAAGCAGCATGGCATTGCCGTCTTTCTCATGCCATCTGGGATGCTTGGAACACTGCTGTCCTTGATCGATGTCGTACCTCTGTTTTCAAACACTGGTTGGGGTCAGGATGCCAACTTGGCATTTCTGAAGAAGCATATGGGAACTTCATTTCAGAAGCGTTCTCAGCCCTGGTCTGCAAATATAAGAAAAGAAGATGTACATTCGGGTGACTTTTTGGCACTCTCAAAAATCCGAGGACGATGGGGTGGATTTCAGACATTGGAGAAATGGGTAACTGGCGCATTTGCTGGGCACACTGCAGTTTTCTTGAAAGATGAGAATGGCACCCTCTGGGTTGCGGAATCAGGCTATGAGAACAAAAAGGTATATCTCTAGTATTTTTAGTTCAATGGATAACGTAATAAACCAGACCTACATGCTTTGATAACGTTAGCATTACCGCAATAATAAAATACAAAAATTTGGTTGAACCTTAGCTATGTGATGCTTATGCGGCAAAACTTTTTTGAAGTCTCCTGTTTTATCCATATGGTGAAATGATATTAGACAAACAGTAACATTTTCAAATTTTCTCGTTCCCCCCCATTTTGGATATTTAGCTTTTGCATAAGCATAACCATACACTCTGCTGATTACCTGATTGTGTATAGAAATTTTTGCCACACATTTCCTCTAGAAGGCTATAACTGATCAACTTATGAAAGGGCCCCATTATATACCATCTCTTTTATCTCACCAAGTCAGGTGTAGAATCCAATCTAAAATTATTACCAAACTCGATTACATATGTGCTTATCCACACAAGGTGGATGGTAGATATACACTTTTGAAGTAGAGTTTGGTTACAGATTATGTTTGAATTAATCTTGGGCTCATCATAAAGAACTATATCAGAGAAAGGAACTTCAGATCATTTGTGTATATGATAGAAAATTGCACTTGCAAGAATTTAGTAGTACATGAGTTTCATGATCCTATGATTTATAGGCACTTTTTAACATATTATTAATGTCAATTTTCAACGATATCTGGCAATAATGACAGGGTGATGAAATCATTAGTATGACTCCATGGGATGAATGGTGGGGAATGGCACTTAAAGACGATTCAAATCCTCAGATAGCACTTCTTCCGTTGCATCCTGATGTACGAGCCAGATTCAATGAAAGTGCTGCGTGGGATTTTGCCCGAAGCATGTATGGAAAACCCTATGGATATCATAATATGATATTTAGTTGGATTGACACAATGTCAGACAATTATCCACCTCCTCTTGATGCTAACCTGGTATTGCTCTGTCTTGAATAAAACTTAGTAATAAGCGTTTCATTTTCTTCTATGCAGCTTGGCTTTTGCAGCTTGGGTCTTCCTGTAGCAGTATCAGTTATCTCCATTCATGCTGTTTTTTTGCATTCTCATGTTCTCAGTGACATGCATATATATCAAAGCTGCATGTTCAATATACTAATCACCTTGAAACAGAACAGGAAGTCCTCTATTAGGACGATTTCTTATTACTATCAAAGTCGATATTAAGCTTTGAGATAGCGACCCTTTTATTCAAAGGTTCTTAATGTTGTTTGTGTGCATATTTATCATTTTTTCCTTATGCATATCCCTGGTCAGGCAGCGTATTCCCTTGTTATTGTCGTGCTGCACTGTTCGGTTCATCAGATTCTGTTTCCAGGTAATGGCCATTATGTCAATGTGGACCAGATTGCAACCACATTACGCTTCTAACATGTGGAACGAAGCCCTTAATAAACGACTCGGGACTGAGGTATACACTGTATAATCAATATTGTAGCATGTGACTTAGTATTACATATGGACTGGTGGTATGCTCAGTTTGTTTCTTATGTATAATGATGTCTGTGGAGTCCAGTTTTCTGTTATGTTTCGGTAGTATATCCTCGGTAAACATTCTTCTGCTGCAGCTATCTTGTATTGCACACATGCAGTGGCTATCTTGTATTGAAACAGGGCGGGGACATGGGTCTGTCCTGGCCAGTTGACTGTATTCTTTGAAGAAAGACGTCTTTTCTTTGGAATTGGGAGCTAGTAGTAGTTTACTTCAGTTTACTTTCATCATTCGTTTTACTTTCATCATTCGTTATTTCTTTGTATCTAATATATGCGTCGATGCAGAAATTGGACCTTCACGGGATCATCACCGAGACCGAAAGACGTGGCTTGTCTTTCAACCAGCTGCTCACCATTCCTGAGCGAGACGATTGGGAGTACAGCGACGGCAAATCCACGACGTGCGTCGCCTTCATCCTTTCGATGTACAAGGCGGCCGGCGTGTTCGCTCCTTTCACGGAGTCGATCCAGGTGACAGAATTCACTGTAAGTAGTGCTTCTACCGGCCCTTCCTCACTGCAACAAAGAAGTGATCTTTTGCTGGAGCTGCTGAAGAGTGTGCTCATACTGCACTGTTTCGATCGCTCATCTGGGTACTGTGTGTCTGTACGTGTCCTGCCGCGGCTTGAACTTGAAAGATCCGGGACGCGTACATGCTGAGGATCTTCGAGGACAACCAGACGCGGCTGCCGGGGTGGTGCAACGCGGCGGCGGACGGGCTCCCCTTCTGCCAGGTCCTCGGGGAGTACAAGATGGACCTGCCGGAGTACAACACGATCGAGCCCTACGCCAACATGAACGAGAACTGCCCGTCGGCGCCGCCCGCCTACAGCCGCCCGGCGCGCTGCTGACCGCCGTCGTCGGTCGTGGCCGTGCGTGGCCGCCGCGTAATAACCGTGTGCAAGTGTAAATAGACCACGCACGCACGCACGCTGCGTGTGTTTACAGTGCCGTGGTCTCGCCGATGTCAGGAGGTGCCATGTCAACAGCTTCTTCGTTCCTTTTCTCATGTGTAGTAGAGGCAGTCGCCTGCTGTTGAGGCGCTAGCTCAGTCATTCTTGGCCCGTTCGACGCTGTAAAGTAATTTATCTGCACGTGCAGATTCATGTGGATCACTGAAAAAATAATAATACTACTGAAGAATTTCATTTTTCAAACACAGGCTTTGCGTGCTTGTTGGATTAATGGGTTTTACAGAGGAGCGCAAAAGATGAACAAACTACGTTCAACGGAAATGCCTATTCACTTCAAGATTGATAATTATGAAATTGGACTTAAATGAGTATGGTTTCGCTGAAAGCCTGATGATTATGGACCGTGTTCACTTAGTATGGTTTCATAAAGTCCAGAACTGTTTGGCTTGGTCTTTGAATTCGTCCACCTTTACCATCAATCCAAAAATGATTTTTTTAGAAAAAATGGATTTCAAAAAGACTTTCGATCAAGTACAGTACCAGTTTATATCAAGCGATGAAATACAAAGGTTTTGGCAAAAATGGCTACATTGAATGGATATAATTTTAAAGAAAATTGGTTTCATAGCATCGAAAGACCTACCACGGAAAAAATGATTCTGTTCCAAAAAATACCATTTCATTAACTTTTGCAATGAACCAGCCATTTTAGGACAAAATGAAATGTCTCTAGTACCCCATCTTCTTCCGGAAAAAAAATGCCATAGACCAGATGTAGCCAATGCGAAAGCTCTTTGAAGCTTGGCCATGTGACGTACTCCCAAACCATTCAATGGGTGTACCATGTCAGGTTGTTTATTTTTCTGTTGGTTCGGTATGTTTGGCTACCTCACTAGCGCTATGCTTCCTTCCTCCTCGATCAATAACAACCTCTTCGTTTCCAACAGGATTCTCACACCGCTCTGTCCTCCTCCATCTCTAAGTAGTGTGGTAGTCTCCACGCAAACCATAGCCATGTGACGCCTCCGCGTAACGTTTCACCGGCCCATCCACCATACCAACGCCACTGATGGCTACCTTTATACCTGGCGGCTCCTCTAAGTCATTAGCATTGAGGTAAGTTCCCAATCCAAAATCTTGTTCCCTAACTGTAAGGGTGTTTGGTTACTCGAGGCTTATAATAAATCTCGTCACATCGAATATTTTGATGTTAATTAGAAATATTAAATATAAATTAATTATAAAACTAACAACATAAGCCTAGGGCTGATTCGCGAGATGAATCTATTAAGTCTAATTAGTCCATAATTAGCACATATTTACTATATTTACTGTAGAATTCTAGGGGTTATGAAATTTATTTTATCATTAGTCTATGTTTAATACTCTTAATTAGCATCCAAACATCCGATGTGACGGGGTTTAAAATGAGCAAACCAAACATAGCCTAAGCCTATTTTTCTCTTTTTTTGAAAATCTCGTGACTTGGATAACGAAGACGCAATGCAAGTCCCACCTGCCCTGAGCTCGTGGAATAAATTGGTTCAAGTGCTCTGGAATAGTTATTGGAGGCATTTTCGTCAATTGAAGATGAGCAGGGGTTCAAGTGCTCGAAGAAAACACGCCAAAACGATTTGATCTAGCCCTAAAATTTTCGAATCGTAGCTGTAGAGTCCTCGGCCACAGAGGAGGACCGACTGCGAACTCACTGTTTCGGCATGCGGTTGGGGTTTTCCATTGGACGGACGGGAGAGAGACGTGCGCGCGGGGAGCCGCGGACCCAGCGCGTCACTACACGTGTCCTGCCCCTCACGTCTCCACTCCCCAGGGCCCACCATGCTCCCGACCGGTCGACGCAACGAAACCCACCCCACCATTTTTGAAACCCGCCGTACGGCACCGGTCCTCCGATAAACCGCCTCGATCCCTCGCGGCGCGATCGATCGACGACGACGCGCGCCGACGTACCGCCGGCCGGCCACCATCGTCGTCAGCTGGGAACCGCCCCGCCGCCGCCTTCCAGCCACCGTATATGGAGGTGATGGAGGAGCTCGCGGAGCTCGCCGACGCGACGCTGCAGGGCGCCGCGTTGCTCGCGGACGACGACCCCTCCGCCGACCCGCCGCGGCCCGTCCTTCCTCACCGCCGTCGCGATCGGCAACGTCGTAAGGATACCCCTCCGTCTCCCTCTCCATCTCTCTCCCCCAGCCGGTGCGGTGCGGTCGCTGCTCGGTCCTTGCGCTCGTGGTGCCTGATCGATGGCCGAGTGTTTGATTCCTGCAGGGCGCGGGCAAATCGGCGGTGCTTAACGGCTTGATCGGCCATCCCGTGCTCGTCAGTACAGTTTGCCTTTGCCCCCACCTTTTTGTTCAGTTTTCCCCCCTACTGCATTCCATATATCTCCCTCGACGCTTTCTCCAAATCTGCATTCTTATAATTTCGTTCCATTGCCGTTTAGATGTGTCCGAAATCATTGGATTACTGCCAGTCTGTGGCCTCCGTCCAGGATCCTAATTTTATTTAATTTACTGATTTTGTTCCATCACTGTTACATTTAATACGGCAGTGCAGATTCAGGATTTGTAAATGTTTATCTAGGTGCTTCTGTCGCGTTCCCTGACGATCTGTGCCAATGCTGGTTGTGTGTGCAGCCTACCGGGGAGAATGGCGCGACAAGAGCCCCGATCTGCGTCGAGCTGCAGCGGGAGGCATCGCTCAGCAGCAAGGCCATCGTTCTGCAGATCGAGGGCAAGTCACAGCAGGTCTCCGCGAGTGAGTTCTCTCTTTTTGCTTTTTTTCTATCTGCGTGGCTAGGACCTAGGAGATTCATAAGACACTGAGAACTCAGGGGACCATAGATCCGTGTGCTGTGCATTCATGTGTTTGTCAGTGGTTATGTCTGAATGTCTATGGTGCAGGTTCCCTCAGGCACTCGTTGCAGGACAGGTTGAGTAAGGCTGTGTTGGCGCTAAAATTGGCATACATGAATCGGCCGATCGTCTTCAGCGTCGGACACACGATCCGAGAGAATCTGCTTAGCTCCTGTTCGGGTTATCGCCCTGGTACGGTTCGCGCGGCGTGCCAGTCAATCTGACCTGTTGATTGACAAGGAAATAAAGTATTAAATTCCAGGCGCTTCGATCGGCTGGAGTTCCGATCTGTCCTGAGGAGCGCGTCGGCGGCGAATCGGCCGATTTGCTGTAGAGATGATCGGCTATGGACCAGCCGATAATCGTGTAGTAATTGTAAAGAAAACTGCTGGAGCGATCTAAACAATTACTACAGAGGCAACACTTGAAATAGATCTAATCGGCTGTAATCGGCTGTAAGATGATAAATCGAAGAAGAACGATGACGAAGCCGATTACTCTGATCTCAAGCTGGATAACTGGTGATAATAATACTAGAATAACAGGTAAAACTTGCAATTCTAGTAAATATCGATATCTGGTGAATAAATCCAAACGAAACTACAGCGATGCGCCCGTAGTTAAAGCTCGGATATTACTCGATAAGCGGAACCTACCAATTGGGCCGGAGATCAGGTTGATGCAGCCCTGCCAATCCGTACGAACTCGTGAAAGAAGAAAAAGTATTGGCGAAGTCGCCGACTTGAAAGTAAATTGTTGAAAAAGTAGAAGTATTGTTGTTGATTGATGTCTTATCCTTTTGCAAGACCCTGACGACTCCTATTTATACCCTAAAACTAGGACTCCTGGTCGATCATGACAGGAAAATTACTATATCTATAATAACTTTTAAAGGAAACGGACTCCCGCAGAATCTTCCGCCGCCGTCCCCTAATCCAATCAGAATTCTTTTCAATTGCTCCTTGACCGACTTAGCGTTGCCCTGTTGACCAACTTCTGACCAGGACCCTCCGAAATAGTCCCATCTTATTGGCACAAGCTGTATCACCAATCGGCCGATTTTCAACTGTTACCTCAATCGGCCGATTGCTTACTGTAGCCTTTAGATTTGCCGCATCGGCCGACCTTCTCTTCCCGACGCCGATTTAACACGTGTCAAAATCTGGCGTCAACACATGCCCCCCAGTTTTGGAGTAAAACATAACTTTTTCTTCGAAACTCTTTCTTTAACCTTTTCCTCCGAAACGGGCGCAGCAAAAACCTCCTTCCGTTCCGCGGCACAATGATTGCAATTTCCTCGGACCGAGCGCGCGAAACGACCGCTCCCTTGGAATTTGTGTAGACGGCGCGGTAGGAATACCATCTTTGCCCTTTCTCTCCCGATTTTTCTTAAGTATTGGCCTTGTCCGCCTACTCTTCCCCACAAATCTAGCATTCTCTTCCAGCGAACCACTGTTCGTCTTCCTCCAAGCTCTCTTTGATCTCCAAGTGCTTCCCCCTTTCCGGCGATCTCATCCGCGACCTGCTCCAACCCTCCAATGGCGTCACCATCGGCGACCGCTCCATCCACGGAAGCTCTATCGGCAACTCCTTCAGCGGCGGCGGCCCAATCGGCGGCTTCCCTGGCGGTCCCATCGGCGACGATGATTTCCATCCCAGAGGTAAATGCTTGAAATTTTTCCCTTTTTGCTTTTCTACTGCTTCAGTACTTTCCGGATCCTTTCTCAGTTTCTTCCCCTTTTCTCCTTTTTTAGGCACTTAGGTACCGAATCACCATCCCCCTCTCAGAATCCCCTGACCTCATCTGCTTGGGCCCTATGGGGAACCCCGATCCAACAGACCTGATCAGTCTAGAAACTCATAGAATCCCATTCAAGCAGTCGCCGATGGACCTAGATCAGTGGGTAGGTACCTTTAGATCCTGGCCAAATGAAACCCCCGGCTGGAGAGAATGGTACCAGAGAGTGGCCAGATCTTGGAAGATTCAGTGGGAGGAACAAAAAATCGGCCAGTGCATAGACCTATCTTTGTCTCAGATGGAAAGAAATGAACCTCTGGTCATGGCAGCTTCTTATTTCTGGTCTGATGCACTCAATGCATTCCTTTTCGGACATGGACCCATGACCCCGACTCTGGCCGATGTTCTGTTGTTGACCGGCCTCAATGTCTCCTCCGCCGATACCCCTTTTAACTATCTGTTCAAGCCATCACATCGGCTAGAGACCAAAGGAATCGACGGGTGGAAAGGGTATATTAGCAAAAATATGAAGATCGGGACAGTTTCAGAGAGGGAGCATACTGCTTTTCTGATGATGTGGCTAGAAAAGCACTTTTTCTGTGGCAGAGCAGTTAGACCCTCTTCAAACACCCAAGCTTTAGCGGAGGCTTTGTCACAAGGATCGGCCATCCCCCTTGGAAAACATCTGCTGGGATCGGCCTATTACCTGATGCACCAAATCGGCACCAAGCTGTCGAAGGGGGAGCCGATCGGGAACCCTGGCGGTCCCTGGTGGTTCATCACCCTCTGGCTCAATTTACACATGAGCAAGGTCTCTCAGCAACGGATAGAGACCAAAAGTTTCCCTAACATTGAGTCAGAGGAGAATCCATCCGTCCGACGACGCTGCAGATCTTTTGGAGAAGCGGCATCGGCCTTCCCCGGCTGCCAGTTTACTGCTACCCGCACAGCTGAGTACTTCAGATGCTTTTATAATGGCCTTAGTGAAGAGACCGTCAGTTGGCATCCATATCAAGCAGTGGAGCCGATTTTTGAATTACCCATAAGCTACGACTTCTCCGCCCATACTTTCGATAGGGAACTTATGGATGTCTTGATCAAGCCAGGGATTCTGCCAGCCAATTTCTTCTCAGGAAAGGACTCTCCCACCTATGAGTTCTACAATCCATCGGCTGCAGCAAGGCAACTGGGTTTTGGCCAATTGCCGATTCGGGTCTACTTCGCCGGTCAAGCGAAATTCAAGGATGGACTGACTTCAAGTCTTGATTACAGTCGGCTGCGTGACTTAGTACCCGATTCCAGTACTATTGATCTGAATAATTGGTCAGTTGCCCCCTTTGCCACCCAGCAATTTGAATTATGGTGGGCAGAATGGAAGCAATACCTTTTCTGCAAATCTCCATCGATTTATTGCAACATTCTGGATCCAGAAAATATTGACCCAAATGCAGCGGTATGCCCTCTTTCCCAGCCGATTCCTCTTTCCGTATTGTCATCTTGTTATTGACTCACATTCATCTTCTCAGTCTGAAAGCCAGGTCCCTCCGATGCGGAGCCGAAGCGGCAGGCCGATAGATAGTCACCATCAATACACGCCGTATCCACTTATCGGCTTCCATGCTCCAACTATCAAGGATATCTCTACTGGCCGATCGAAACGAGCACCGAAAAGGCCAACCTCAAAGATAACCAGCCGTCGGGTGCGAGCTCGCATCGGATCGGCCGATCAGACGGCAATAGCATCGGCTGAGACTCCCCGTATCGGATCGGCCGACCAGATGGCAGTGGCATCGGCCGAGACTCCCCGTATCGGATCGGCTGACCAGATGGCAGTGGCATCGGCCGAGACTCCAATCCCTTCACCTTTGCCGGTTGTCGAGATAGCCGATCCTCAAGTCACCGCCGAAGTCGGGGCAGCTGCAGCATCGCTATTAGTAGAAGCTGTTCAGGTAATCTTACTTATCCCATATATTCTTCAAATCTTCCACTGACATTAACCCTCTTCCTCTGCCAGGCTGCCCAAGCTATTCCACCGCAGTCTCCGCAGCAATTGGCTACGTCTCAAGTGGAAGCCGAAACTCCAGCAGCTCCTCTCGTCGAGGTAAATAACCTCTTACCTTGATCTCTTAATTTTCAGAGAACTTAACCGATCCTGATGTCAGGCCGATTTGGGCATGCTGACTATAACCCCACAACAAACATCGGCCGAAAGATCAACAGAGGCATGACAGATTTCTCACACCATCTTATTTCAATTTCCCAAAGCATACTCACAGGATCTTCTTTTATGTCTTTTTTAGAAAGCTGGTCCAAGCGGAGCACTGATAATCGTTGAATCCTCTTCTTCCGACGAGCCAACTGCACCAGCCCCTGAGACAAGGGAAACGCTTCCACCGGCGCAGGCAAGAGAAATTCGTTTGAAGGAGGTAACGAACTTACCATTAGAACCGGCCGATTCCCCTTTACTGCTTGCTTACCCTTTTCTTTATTTTCTTCACAGGAGCAAGACACCCCTAACAACAGCATCTTCTCCTTTGCCGTCTCCCTGCCTGATGACGAGGAAATTGCTTCACACCCAATTTCGTCGAGCTCTACCTCCGATGATGTCCGTGCCAAGCTCGAAAGCATGCGCACTCTTCTTCAAGACGACATCGGCCGATTGGTTGAAGATGCTTCGCCGATTCGACGACTTTTCAACGAGATCAAGGGTCGAATCCCGGAAGAAGTGTTAGAAAACTTGGCTCATGCTGCCTATATAGAGCATATGCATATTCCGGTTTCCAGGGTGCTGCGCCACATGGCCGATCGTGCCCAGATGGCAAAAACTCGGGAAGAGGTCAATTCATACAAGCATCGGACTCAGGAGGTACACCACAAGATCAACTTCCTCGAAAGCTGCCGTCCGGACATCGTCGGCACGATAGATCGGCTGAAACGGAGAAGAGCAGAGCTGGCCAAGGAGATGGAGCAGATAACCAAAGAGATAGCCGCTAAAGAAAAGAAACTCCAAGAACTCCCATCCATCATCAGTGAGCTGAAGCAAGAAAGACAGCATTTGGCCCGTGAAACGATAAGGCTTCGTCGCCGTGTGTCAGAAGTTCCAGGATCGGCCGATGATGATCAGAAAGTACTAGACTCGGCCGATCAAATTAGACGACAAGCTATTGTAGCCATAGATGCCTTCCTTGGGTTGTAAAGAACATTGTAAACATTTATTGCTCCTTCAATGTTACTGCGCCGATTGGGTCTTGAACTGTTTCTTTAGTCAGCTTTACATTTATGTATGTGTTTACTTCGATAGGACATGTCTCACCATCCATCTACCTCTCTCTCCTTTATAAGTAGACCCTTTACCATCTTCAGAGGCATACACATTACTTATCTTCTCTCTCCCTCTTTACTGTCCAAACTGAACGGCAAGATGTCTTCTTCGTCCTCTTCATCTTCTTCCTCTGTCAACCAGGTATGAACTCTCCTCTGCCTTTCCCTTGAGCATCTCAATCGTTCTGATGTTGGGTAACCCCTTTTATCTCTGTTTAGACAAAACGTCTCAGCCCTGGTCTAGAACGAGCGATTGAAATCATGCATTCGGAAGAACCACTATCACAGGCAGACACAGATCTGATAAGAGCTCATGCTGAGGAACTCAAAGATCATGTCCCCGCTGTTGTCCAAGAATACTAGGACCTTATAGATGCTCACTTTTTTGTCCGTAAGCGACCATCTTCTGAAAAAAATCCTCCACTTCCTTGTAAAGCTAAGACCGAAGTTGCCATGGAGGACCTGGAGGAGAAGAAGACCCGCCTCCTGATAGAACTTTGCAACCAAGCTGAAATTGGAGCCACTGCAGAGGACCCGAAGGAGAAAAGGCTCAGCCTTATGATAGAACATATCGGTATTTTTATTCTAAGGGCGACTTGTACCATGTCGGCCATGTACTCTGTCATTTTCATCCAATAATGAATCCCAATGTTTTTCTTCATCAGGTGTGTAGACGAAAACTGATGAAAAATCGGCCATATTATCTTGATATATTTTACTGCAAGTCATGCATCTACCCAAATGCTTGGATAGTATCTCTTCAGATATCGTCCGTTTAAAGCCCTTGGGAATTCCTCCCTTTCGACTGTCTCCAGAATATATGCATTCCCAGGGGCACATCGGCCGATTCTGGACGGCCCTTCCCATGTGGGTGATCATTTACCGAATTTGGGATCTTTGGATCCTATCGGCAGCACCAACTTCCACACTAAATCTCCCTGAGAGAATTGTTTAACTTTGACCTTTTTGTCATACCATCTGGCCACCCTTTTCTTGTTTTCTTCTATACTAATCAAGGCTTTCAACCGTAAACCTGCCGAATCATCAAGTTCGTCCTTCATGAGAAAGGAATAGTCATTGGCCGTTAACTGATCTTGTAACGATATACGTCTTGACCCCGTCCTTATCTCCCAAGGTAAGACTGCCTCATGACCATAAACCAACTGATAAGGGGATATCTTAGTGGCCCCATGACAAGCCATCCTACATGCCCATAAGGATTCATCCAAAGACATATGCCACCTTTTGGGTTGCTCTTCTATCTTCCTCTTGATCAGTTTGATTATCCCTTTATTGGACGATTCTGCTTGGCCATTGGCTTGAGCATAGTATGGAGAAGAATTTAATAATTTAATCCCCATATCGGCGGCAAACTCTCCGAATTCTCCAGAAGTAAACATTGTTCCTTGGTCAGTTGTGATGGTTTGAGGAATACCAAATCGATAGATAATATGGCTTTTAACAAATTCAAACATATCGGCCGACGTCACGTTCCTTAAAGGAACTGCCTCCACTCACTTAGTAAAATAATCTGTGGCTACCAATATGAACTTATGTCCTTTGCTTGATGGAGGATGAATCTGTCCGATGAGATCTATTCCCCAACCTCTGAACGGCCACGGCTTAATTATTGGATTCATAGCCGATGCTGGCGCACGCTGCACATTAACAAACTTCTGACAGTCTTGGCATCCTTTGTAGTACTTGAAATAATCTTCAAGAATAGTTGGCCAATAATACCCTTTGTTCCGGATCATCCATTTCATTTTGTGAGCCGATTGATGAGCTCCACACACGCCCTCATGGATCTCTCCCATCAGAACCTTTGCCTCTTCTGTTCCCAGGCACTTGAGAAGAACTCCATCAATTGTCCGATAAAATAAATCATCCTCAAGCAACACATATTTTGTAGCTTGAAAACGTACTCGCCGATCCACTTTTTGGGATGGATTTTTCAAGTAATCGGCGATTTCCTTTCGCCAGTCATCGGCCGCGAGCTCTAGCATCATCGCTCCCTGAATCGGCCGATACCCGGAGGCATGTTGGGCCAGCCCGTTGGCCTCTTCATTAAAATTTCTCGGGATATGCTCAATTATTGCAGACTTGAACTCTTTTAAAAGCTGAAGGCAATTTTCATAATAAATCCTCAAGATATCATCCTTACACTCAGATTGCCCCGTTAATTGATCCACAATGAGCATGGAATCTCCAAAAATTTCGACTGCATCAGCTTTGACTTCCTTTAATAATTGTATGCCTTTCAGAACGGCTCGATATTCCGTCTGATTATTAGTTGCGGAAGCTTCTATCGGCAGAGAGAAATTATAACTTGCCCCCGAGGCGACACAAGAACAATGCCGATTCCTGATCCGACCCCACACGAAGAACCATCAAAATATAGAGTCCATGGAACTGGTTCAACGGCTGCAATTTCTGGTCCACAATGCTGAGCTACGAAATCGGCCATTACTTGTCCTTTGACAGCTTTGGCCGATTCGTACCTTAAGTCGAATTCTGACGGAGCCAGGATCTATGTTCCAATCCGTCCTTTCAAAATCAGCAATGATAGCATATACTTCACCACATCATCCTTGCATATGACTATGCATTCTGCCGATAACAAATAGTGCCTGAGCTTGGTACACGAGAAGTATAAACACAAGCATAGCCGCTCCACCGGGGAATATCTTGTTTCGGCGTCTAGGAGTCTTCTGCTGATGTAATATACCACTCGTTCTTTCCCCTCAAACTCCTATATCAACGCCGATCCAATAGCCTGTTCATCAGCCGATAAATATAATTTGAACGGCTTACCAGGCTGTGGTGGGACCAACACTGGAGGTGAAACTAGATATTGCTTGATATTTTCCAATGCTTTGCGTTGTTCTTCTCCCCATATGAATTCCTGGTCGGGCTTTAATTTCAACAGAGGGGTAAAAGCCTGAATACGTCCTGACAGGTTGGATATGAATCTTCTGATAAAATTGACCTTGCCGATGAGGGACTGTAGCTCAGTTTTATTTTGTGGGGCCATAACTTTGTTGATGGCGTCTATGGTCTTGCGGTTGACTTCTATCCCGCGCTCATGAACCATGAATCCTAGGAATTGCCTAGCCGATACACCAAATGCACACTTGTTTGGGTTCATCTTCAACCCATGCTTCCTTGTGCACTCCAGTACTTCTTGTAAATCGGCCAGATGTTCTTGGTGACCTTTTGACTTGACCACGACGTCATCTATATAAATTTCCACCGATGTACCAATGAGCTTGTGGAAGATGTAATTCATGGCCCGCTGATACGTAGCACCGGAGTTCTTCAACCCAAAAGTCATAACAACCCATTCGAATAAACCAAGATGACCTGGACACCTGAAAGCCGTTTTCGAGATATCTTCTTCGGCCATTAATATCTGATTGTACCCTGCATTCCCATCCATGAAACTTATGACTTTGTGTCCTGTGGCAGCATCTATCAAGATATCGGCCGTTGGTATCGGATATCCATCCATTGGCGTAGCCTGATTTAAGTTCCTGAAATCGATGCACACGCGTAACTTCCCATTCTTCTTGTATACGGGCACAATATTAGAAATCCATTCGGCGTAGCGGCACTGCCGAATAAATCCCGCTTCAATTAACTTTGTAATTTCGGCCTTTATATCAAGTAGAATTTTGGGGTTACACCGTCGTGCAGGTTGCTGATATGGCCGATATCCTGATTTTATAGGTAACCGGTGTTCAATAATGGACCGGTCTAGACCTGGCATCTCATGATATTCCCAAGCAAAGCAATCCTTGAACTCTTTTAATAAATTTATCAGTTTACACTTATACTCAGGATCCAAATTAGCACTAATATACGTCGGCCTTGATTTGCTGCTATCTCCCAAATCTACCATCTCCAATAAATCGGCCGACGTAAATCCATGCCCAAGCTTCCCGTCTTCTCGGACGAGCTGATCCATCTATTCTGAATCTTCAGAGCCGACTGCTTGGATCGGCTGTAGACCAAAATCGGACACTTTCAGGAAGTCAGTGTCCCAAGTCCTGCCAGATATACATTTGACGTGCTCGCAGCTCCACTGTTGCGTGTTGGCCGCTGCAACGCTATAGGCGGAATCGGCAGTGACTATCTCTGTGTTATCGCCGACCCATTGCACGAGGCATTGATGCATTGTAGATGGGACACAACAGTTTGCATGTATCCAGTCGCGACCAAGCAGCATGTTGTAGGATCCCTGGCTTTTGACCACTATCATACATGACTTTGATTTTTCCCTTATTTATATAACTCATATAATACTGGCCATTAATAACGAAAAAAGTGGTAGGAAGGGTCTTACTGCCGATGGTGAGGTCGACGCAGAGCGCTCCACGGGCGGGAGACACGTCGCCTTCGAAATCCTTCAGCATCATGTCCATCTTGGTGAGGTCTTCATCGCCCTTGCCTAGCTTGCGGAACATGGCATACGGCATGATGTTAACTGCAGCACCTCCATCTACTAGTAATCTGGTGACGGGTCGTCCATCAACATAGCCTTTGAGAAACAACGCTTTAAGATGTTGCCGTTTTTCTTCTTCTGGTTTCTCAAAAGTAGCCGTCATCGGTTCTAACACCAGTTGTGCCATTTGTTCTTCCATTCTTGTTGCTTTGTCTCGATCGTCAGGCGCCATGAATTCCATCGGCAATATGAACACCATGTTGATTTCGGCTGCCGATTCTTGATTGTTTGCTTCCTGATCGTTTTTCTTTGGGCGCCACACCCGAGACTTAACATTCCTTTTCTCCGGCACCTGCTTCTGTTCTTTCTCTTGATGCTCCCACTGGCGTAGGCGTTGGATCCTTCGTTTCTGGGATCTGGATAGGCCATCGGGACACCACCTGGGATTTACTGATTTGGCCGATGATCTGGCGTATTCCCTATCTAGTTCCCTTCCTAGGGGATCCTCGTCCGACACCCTGTCATCGGCCATCTCTTCCAGCCGATCGTGCACGCTGATCCTGCCCCCCAGTCCATCCTATTGGTTGGTCCTGCCTTATGACCGGTGGTACTGGTCAACTCTGCCCCCCAGCCGATCATGCACCGAAACACGTTGTTCCTCTCGTCCGCGCTGATTTCTGCTGATCGGCTCTGATCCTCTGTCCCTAGAGTGTGGCATCGGGCGATCGTTGCAACTCAATCCATTACACTCAGGACAGTTATCGGCAGACGGCAATCTGATGTCGTTCTCCCAGCAATGGATGAAGAACGGACATTGCCAGTGATCTTCATGCCGGCGTATCATCTCGTCGTGGTACCTTGATTATTCTTGCTGTTGCCGATATTTGTTGAGCAAGAACTGGGAGGTGACGGGTTTGCGTGGTTGTTCTGGCCCCCGCCTGTTCCTTTTGATTTCTTCCATCGTGACCTGCCTCCTGGGATCGACGGCGCCGCTTCTTGCCGATTCTGGCGTCAACACCTTGGTTTGGCGTGAATTTCCTCCAGTGTCAACCATGTTGGCCCGGAAGGGATGCTGATCTATCTTCATCGGCTTTGCCGATTTAGCTGGGGTTTCAAATTTAAGCCTCCCCTATTCGATGGCCGATTGTATCTGCTGACGGAAGACTTTGCATTCATTCGTATCATGAGAAGTGGCGTTGTGCCACTTGCAGTATTCATCTTCTTGAGTTGATCGGCCGAAGGGATGGTGTGATGCTGAGATAGCTTAATCTGTCCTTCCTGGAGCAATAAATCAAAAATTTTATCGGCCTTTGATGTGTCAAAGCCGAATGTCTCTGGCTCTTTCTTTTTGAAAGGGCATGATATCGGTTTTTTCCCTTTCACCCATTCTGCCAGGCCGATTTCCTCCTCCCCATCGGATTCAGACCCTTCTAGGTATGCCACCTTCTTTTGGAAATTCCTCCGCTGTTCAAACGGACGGACTTCCTGTCCTTACAACCGGTGGACGATCTGGCTTAGGCTTTCAAACTCTTGCGCAGCATATCTTTCTTTGATTTGTGGCAGGAGGCCTTGGAAAGCGATATCGGCCAACTGCGCATCGGTCAGAGCCAGACTGTAGCATTTGTTCCTGACTTCTCTGAACCTCTGTATATATCCCATTACCGGTTCATCGCTCCTCTGCCTGAGGCTGGTCAAATCCGAGAGCTTCATCTCGTGTACTCCTGCGTAGAAGTACTTGTGGAACTGCTTTTCCAAATCGGCCCATGTAATAATAGAATTTGGTGGCAAGGTGGTGAACCACTGGAAGGCCGATCCGGACAGAGACGATGAAAACAAACGCACCCTCAGAGCATCTTGTGTGGCAGCCTCCCCGCACTGGATGATGAATCGGTTGATGTGCTCTACAGTGGATGTATCGTCCGTCCCCGAAAACTTGGTGAAATCGGGAACTTTGTAGCGGTGTGGGAACGGCAGCAAGTCATAGGCCGATGGGTATGGCGTCTTGTAGGTGTAAGTTTGCACCTTTGGCTTCAATCCAAATTGGTCCTGGATCACTTCTGCTATTCTTGCCGTCCAGTCCACCTGCTGCTGATGAACGACTGTTCGCGGCGCGGGCATGTGCTGAAGAGCTGGCACGGCTGGGTGATGAATCGAAGCATGCGGCGAATTCTGGTGAGCAGCTGATAGTTGATGGCGAAGTGAATCCGCCGCCCCATCATATGTCATCATTGGCGCTGCGCCTCTGAACGCTTCTACAGCGCTTGCCCCCCTGCCGATTTCTGATGAGATCGGCTGATACTGAGGGACCGTCGGCTGGACGGCCGATTGGTGAGTCACCTGGGTTGGATAGCTTCCATGCCCGGTTGATGGATCGGGGCAAGCCGTTGTCGCCGATATCCCCCAGGGTACTGAGCTTGTAGGCAGCGATTGTACAGAAACGACCTGGACAGGTTGAAACGGTGTCTGTGGCGGGAAACATGGTGCACCGCTGTACCTTGGAGACGCTGGAGGCAACGGAGTGTTGTATCCCTCGCGTTGCGTTAATATCGGCTGAGAAGCCGTTGGGATGTGCATGGTGAGCTTCTAGCTGGCAGCGTGACTGGCGGGGCATACGCTTGTCCCTGATAGCCTTGTTTTGCTCCGCTGGCCAGAGAACTGACGACCGCATTATTCACCGTGTTGGTCATCACCGAGGACTGATCAATGAATGCCTGGTAGATGGACTGTTGGATCATATCGGACATCTTGCCCGAGTCTTCAGCGATGGTGATGTGGCGGGGAACTGGAATAGGAGCCTTCTTGACAGCCTCCCCGCTTCTGGTACGACTGAACGACTGAAGGTACATCTTCTTGTAATCTTCTAGGTGTTTAGCTAATTATTCCCTCTGGTCGTCCTTGAGATCCGCTTCTGTGACCTCAATGATGTTGCTATCGGAGATTTCTACGTTCTTCGAGATATCAGATCTTGGATTTGTCCCACCAGGCGTGCCAAAAGTGTGTTGGCGCTAAAATCGGCCAGACAGGAATCGGCCGATGGTCTTCAGCGTCGGACACACGACCCGGGAGAATCTGCTTAGCTCCTGTTCGGGTTATCGCCCTGGTACGGTTCGCGCGGCGTGCCAGTCAATCTGACCTGTTGATTGACAAGGAAATAAAGTATTAAATTCCAGGCGGTTCGATCGGCTGGAGTTCCGATCTGTCCTGAGGAGCGCGTCGGCGGCGAATCGGCCGATTTTCTGTAGAGATGATCGCTATGGACCAGCCGATAATCGTGTAGTAATTGTAAAAAAAACTGCTGGAGCGATCTAAACAATTACTACAGAGGCAACACTTGAAATAGATCTAATCGGCTGTAAGATGATAAATCGAAGAAGAACGATGACGAAGCCGATTACTCTGATCTCAAGCTGGATAACTGGTGATAATACTAGAATAACAGGTAAAACTTGCAATTCTAGTAAATATCGATAACTGGTGAATAAATCCAAACGAAACTACAGCGATGCGCCCGTAGTTAAAGCTCGGATATTACTCGATAAGCGGAACCTACCAATTGGCCGAAGATCAGGTTGATGCAGCCCTGCCAATCCGTACGAACTCGTGAAAGAAGAAAAAGTATTGGCGAAGTCGCCGACTTGAAAGTAAATTGCTGAAAAAGTAGAAGTATTATTGTTGATTGATATCTTATCCTTTTGCAAAACCCTGACGACTCCTATTTATACCCTAAAACTAGGACTTCTGGTCGATCACGACTTGTTACAACCTTATTTAAAAAAATAGGAAAACTACTATATCTATAATAACTTTTAAAGGAAACGGACTCCCGCAGAATCTTCCGCCGCCGTCCCCTAATCCAATCAGGATTCTTTTCAATTGCTCCTTGACCGACTTAGCGTTGCCCTGTTGACCAACTTCTGACCAGGATCCTCCGAAATAGTCCCATCTTGTTGGCGCAAGCTGTATCACCAATCGGCCGATTTTCAACTGTTACCTCAATCGGCCGATTGCTTACTGTAGCCTTTAGATCTGCTGCATCGGCCGACCTTCTCTTCCCGACGCCGATTTAACACGTGTCAAAATCTGGCGTCAACAGGCTGGTAGCTCTGGCAAGGGGCCATCGGATGAGATCAATATGAAACTGTGCACCAGCATAGGTGGGTTTGTCACTCTTGTTTTTTTCCCCTAGGTGGTCCGCTTTGATGACTGAGTGAATGCCAGTCAGAATACACGCTCTTCTTTCATTTTCATTTCCTTCTGAGATTCTCTCTTCTTTTCTTTTGGATAAGCAACTCTGCCGTTCCCTTCAATGGATAGGAGGGATTGAGGGAAGTGGCTTTGCTTTTGCTACTTTTAGTTAGAGATGCAGTTGCAACTAGTCGATTGTACACCACGAATATGCTCAACTACATGTTTTAAATTTGATATACGGAAAACCTTCGGTGCCCACGGGAGCCGGTGCCCACCTTCAACGTCGTTAGCTTCCGTTAGGTAACAGAGATTATGGGTCCCATGCGCTAATAAAAATCTTCCCATCCTGCGTTGCTACTTGCTAGTTCACCTCTCCCAGTCTCTTATTTTATTTTTCTTAAAAAACAGTCTCTTATTTTATCATTTCTATTCAAATCAAATTTAAAAGATAAAACTTTATATTGTATGATGTGTGTGACCTAATGATTCAGCTTTTTAATTCAAGATATATCTTATAACCTTTGTGGCTTTTTGCTTTTATCTAGAAATAGGTTCTAGTTAATGATTTGACTATTTGAGTAAAGAAATATGTTTGGACTTGAGTGACTTCTTGGTTTTTTTATCATGAAAATAGCCACTAGAAGTGATCCTAACTCCAGTGCCCTTCCGAATTTTATAAAAAAATATTCCAAGTTTAAACAACTTATGGCCGGAATGAGTACAGACAAAATGTGTGAAAAGCTAGCTGCTGATTTGACCATGAATTAGTCCAGCCAAAGTGATTCACCAATTTAGGATTTGAACATGAATCAATCTGACAAGAAGAGAAGTTGATTCCTGTTCTTGTCATATAGATGCAACTGGTAATTAGATGGAAAATATTAAAAGAAAACTGAAAACCAGAAAAGATCTGATACCAACCACAAATCTAGAAGCTGAATATCCTAGCACAAGAATAAGATCCTCATTAGTAGGAGAGTCAGCTCCATCTTTCCTGGCGTTCCTTTCAGCGAGCTGCCTTCGGGTGGAATAATAAGAGAAGCAGGTTGCCCATACCTCATGCCCATACCCTGCCAGAAGATGCTTTTTGCCTAACTCTCCGTTACCTTCTGTTATTAGCTCCGTTAGCCTCTCTCAGTCAATCTCCAACGCTACCATCATATCGTATGGCTAAGCATCTCGGTGGGCGCATGCCCATGTGGGCACGGAAACTGCTCTCATATAGCGCTACTTTGATTCCAGTGTGCTTCTAAACTGGTTAACAGTAAGGTCTTTTGTCGATTTTGAATGAGAGTAACAGTGCCTTTTGTAGGTCTGTAGTTGCATGTATCTCGACTGCAACCCTTGCCCTCTGTCTCTGTGCTTTGAATTCTGATTCATACCAAAAGCATGTGCCGTTTTAGATTAAAGCTATACTTTGTCAACAATATTGTCTTAGTTTTCATAAGATATATAACTGGGTGCATGTCTTCAAAAACCAATGCCCTTCAAATTTAAGATTACAGTAACCAACTTTATTGTGTATTCACTTTGCAAGTCTGCATAATACTTTTGTTTCAGCTCCTGCACTAAAATTAATCGACTTACCTGGCATCGATCAACGGAGCATGGATGAATCAACGGTGAGTATTAACAAACTCCTCTATTGCTTGTTTGTTTATCTATTTGGGCAACTAGTAGATTACTATGCAATGATGCAGCTAGGTTTCAAAACACCAATACATTTACATATTGTCCAATGTCCAGAACAGTTTGTCAAAACTTAAAAGCTAACGAAGTGTCTGCTCTCGGTTTCTTCATATGTGGCCTGCAACTTGCAATCATGTCTCCAGATTGGTAACTATGCAGCACGCAATGATGCAATTTTGCTAGTTATCGTTCCTGCTCTACAAGCACCTGATGTGGCATCTTCTCGAGCTCTAAGGATTGCTAGGGAATTGGATTCAGAAGGTGTGTATGATATATTGCGCAAAATCTGGACTCTTGTTTTATTACATTTTCTTGACATATCATTCAAGTTATTTACTTGTAATGTTGGATGGAAGCATATATTAATGTGTTCGTTTACTAGGTACTAGAACCATTGGTGTCTTAAGCAAAATTGATCAGGCTGCTGGAGAACAGAAAGCCCTGGGTGCTGTTCAGGCCTTGCTTGTAAATCAAGGTCCTAGAACTGCAGCAGATATTCAGTGGGTAGCTACAATTGGACATTCTGTTCCTATTGCCTCTGTTCAGTCTGAAGTAGGTTCTGAAACCTCACCAGAAGCTTCTTGGCAAGCAGAAGTTAAAAGCCTTATATCTATACTTGGCGGAGCTCCCCAAAGTAAGCTTGGTCGAGTAGCTTTAGTTGATGCACTTGCTAAGCAGATAAAGACAAGGATAAACGTTAGGCTGCCGAATCTCTTGAATGGGTAAAACCTCATCCTACTCTGTTAGGTCAACTTTTGTATTGGTATGCTAGAATGTATGATAGTTTCCTTTTTTATATAACTGTAGTCTTCAAGGGAAGTCTCAAATTGTCCAAGAGGAATTGGCAAACCTTGGAGAACAAATGGCCCAAGGTTCTGAAGGAACCAAGGCCATTGCTTTAGGACTTTGTCGAGAATTTGAGGATAAGTTTCTTGAACATATTGCTGGGGGTGAGGTTAGTGAGTATAATGTACAGTCTCTTGACCTACATCTCTTAGAATTATTCATGATCTTAAGTTTTATTTTTGTCAAAAGTAAAGGTACTAGAAACTTCGAAAATTAGTTTACTTTTGCAGTATTTCTGTCATCATAAACCTGCCAGTATGAACCGTCCTATTTTTGCCACAATTACATCATAAACCCTCCAGTATGAACCGTCCTATTTTTGCCACAATTACATCATAAACCCTCCAGTATGAACTGTCCTTGCTTTGACAAATTATATAATTAAACTCCTTTTTAGAAATCTTCATTGTCGTCATTGATATTTCTAGTTTCTAATAGACTGAGGTTCTTAGTGGACAAGGAATGAGTGCAGTACCACAAACTCAATTTTGTAAAGTTTGTTACTGTGATCAATGTTTTATATAAAGGTATTCTATCTAAAATTTTTAAACTTTCTTTCAGGAAAAAATTTCTAAACTCAACTTAGTGTAATTTTTATTCTCTGAAATGTGTCTGTTTCATTGCCGGCTGAAATTTTACTGTTTATATGCAGGGCCCGGGTTGGAAAGTTGTTGCAAGTTTTGAGGGAAAATTTCCAACTAGGATCAAACAACTACCCCTGGACAAGCATTTTGATATGAAAAATGTCAAAAGGGTAATTTAGTTGTACTTGAACAGAAATCAAAGCCACAACTACTTGATCTTGTCCAATTTATGGTTAGAAACATTATTCTTTCCTTGTGTTAGACTGTTCTGGAGGCTGATGGTTATCAGCCATACCTGATATCACCTGAAAAAGGTTTAAGGTCTCTCATAAAAGGGCTTCTAGAGTTAGCAAAGGAACCATCTATACTTCTTGTGGATGAGGTAATATTTGGGTTCTTTTAGCCTTCTTCTGCCATGAACTAGTTAACAGTGCACCCTGGTAAAAAAAATTTAGCTCATCACTTCAACGTTTTCTCTACATGTACCTTGCAACCTTTTAAGTGTCAGTTTTAGTCATATTGCACTCCAAGTTTTGAAAAGTTTGAGCTGTATGCTTTGTGTACATATGTTCTGTTAAGATCAAAAGGTACTTATGTAATGCATATTAATTCAGATTGAAGCATGGAACCAGGAACCATAAATTACTGTTATTCATTCCGCGTATCTGCTCATGTCAATTTCTGTCCTTCCTGTTTCCACAATCATACTCACAAGTCTAGTCTTACCACTACTCAAATTGCCAATATTTCCATGTATGTGATGTTTTGTCTTTTCAACTCATTAGCTGATCATAAACCTCGCCCTTTCCTGTTTAAATGCAGTTGTAACCACTGTTGTCAAAAAATTATATTCAGTATTCTCATTACATTGTCACCAACTAAATACTTATCTTTGAAATTATTGCTACCAGGTTCACCATGTATTGCTAGACATAGTATCGTCTGCAGCAAATGCAACTCCAGGACTTGGTAGATATCCTCCATTTAAGCGGGAGGTATAATTCTTAAGCATGGTAAAGAGCCAACGTTTAACTAGTTTAGTTAGTAACCCTTTTTATTTTGTTTGTCCCCGCAAGGTAATTGCAATTGCATCTGCTGCTTTAGATGGTTTCAAGAATGAGGCACGGAAGATGGTCGTTGCACTAGTTGATATGGAGCGGGCATTCATACCTCCCCAGCATTTTATCCGCTTAGTGCAGAGGAGGTTAGCTGATCTTTTGCTTTGTAGAAACCTTGTTAGTTTTCTCCATGTTATAATGATCTTCGAGTGGCACTTCCATTAGCTATTCCTTTCAAACTTAGTACACATCAATTGTCATGTTTCAATTTTTCATTTTATAATATGTTCTATATTCTTGTTGATGTGATTCTGAATTTGTAATAGTTCAGAGAAAGAGTACTTGAACCTTGTGTATGCGTATTGAACTGACAACTTGTATCATTGCAAATTCATGAGTATTAAGTTCTCTTTTGTTGGTTTTATGAATAACTGAGGCCATATTTTGTTGATATGAGAAATCATGTGTCAGTATAATGTCCACTTATGCATGGTCTTGTCCAATTTCATTCGCGCTGACAAACAATTATTGCTGGTTTGCATCCATTGTGTATATTCTTAATAATTCGGTATACAGGTTATAATTTTCCTGTCTGTTTGTCGAATTTTAAAATCTAGAATGGAAAGGCAACGTCAAGAGGATGAGCTAAAGATTCGCTCTACAAGGAAGGGTCAAGATTCAGACAAAAAGAGAGTATGCTACTCTGTATTGTATGTTGTGCCTAGTTTTCTGTTTTCCTAATTTTCTGTGTATGGGTATAGTTTTGAATGGCTATTTTCTACCTTTTGTCTTTTGTCGTATAATATTCAAATACATCATGTCATTTCATCAGTAACTGTGAATTTGGTTTCTTTCACTGTCAGGATACAAGCCCACAGAAACTTTCAAATCAAAGCGAGATGAAACAGTCATCAAATATACAAGTTCTAGGTCCTGCAGGAGAAATTATTGCTGGTATGGACCTACTATAATTGTAGTAATCTTATTAGGTATATACAGATAAATAGTATAAAGATGAAAAGAGATGTCCATAAACAGAGCTATCTTTTGTTCTAAAGTTTTTCGTTGTATCAATTACATATTGAATATCCGAGAAAAAATTACATATTGAGTGAATGTTTCTCTCTCAAAGGTTTCTTGTTCAAAAAACGTGCAAAAGCAAATGACTGGAGCAAGCGGTGGTTTGTTCTAAATGAGAAAAGTGGAAAGGTTGGTTGTATTGGCATTAAACTACTCATCTATTCTTTTTTCACCATTTGATGGTGGTTCTAAAATTTATGACCAGCTTGGATACACCAAAAAACAAGAGGAGAGGCATTTTCGGGGTGTCATAAATTTAGAGGTAATAATTTTTTTCAGTGATTCTCTAATTGCCATTTGGTCATTTATATTTATGTGTTGATGCAATATGTTTTCAATTTAAGGCATTGGCTGCATAAGAGCACAACCTTTTGTTACTATATGATAGCATTTAGCTAGTACTGCATCTCTATGCATGAATCCAGCTGCTGTTAGACAGTTAGAGTAGTCAGAAAAGGTTGCTTTTTGAATAGATGAACATGTGCGGGTTAGTTACAGTTCTAGCCACAGTAACCAGGTTAGCTATTATTTATTTGTTTGAAGAAATATTTTTTTATTTTCTCTTTGTCAAACTTGAACTCCGAAATGTTGGAGTATAAGTGAATTGCCCACATCTTCCCATGTGCTTAAGCTTTTAGGTTGAATTGGTTGGTGCATGCAACTCAATATGGTACCAAAGCTTTTTTTTTCGACAAGAAAAATTTATTGATTTCAAGCAATGTTACATCAAGATGATACAATGGAGCTTGAAAGGAAATCCGGCCTCTACTTTAGAAGCACACAACCAAACAAAGAAAACAAGCACTCTAATGACTATCAATTCGTAGATTAGACTGCCACCCATATGCCCGGGTAAAAAAATCCGTGGCCATTTGCGCCAAACACTGCAACTAAATCCTGTGTAGTAGGCTTCTGAAGGATAGCCCAAGTACGGAGCCACCGCGGCACTGTGAAGATAACCTGCAAAAAGGAAGTTTGTTTGTTTTCAAATATAAAAGCATTGCGAGTCAACCACAAGGACCAACACGTAGCCACTGCTCCAAGTAACACAAGGGATTTAAATTCATCAGTAACCCCCATCAGCCACCGACCGAACATATGTCTCACACTGCGAGGCTTCGGAAGACCGAAAGCCGCATGTATGACCGCCCATACCAAACGACCTAAACGACACTCAAAGGACACTCAAAGAAAAGGTGACAGAAACAACAAAGTTTATTCCCTTGCCAGTTTCTCTTAACTAAATTATCTTTAGTAAGGATTACTCCCCTTCGAAGAAACCAAAGGAATATTTTTATCTTTAGTGGGACTTTCAATTTCCAGATTTGTCTGTTATTGTTTGGGACTTCACTGCGGATCAAAGCCAGGTAATGAGATTTCACTGAGAAAACTCTATTCTGGTGCAATTTCCATCGGAATTCATCATCGACCTGATTTAGTGCAATATTAGCAATACGTGGGAGTAAACTATTCCACATTGCTAGATTATTGCCAATAAGGTTTCGACGAAAAGAGATGTTTGGTGGTTGGGTACCCAGAACTTCTGCTACATTATTTTATTTTCGACGAGCAATATTGTACAAACCAGGGTACTGGTCTTGTAGTGTTATGTTCCGTAGCCACTTGTCTTCCCAGAACCTTACTTGGGATCCATTGTTAATGATAAATGTCCCAAAATGGAGAAAATCTCGTTTAACCTTCATGAGGCTTGCCCAAAAATGGGAATCTCCACTTTTCCACTTGCATTCACCAGTGGTTTCGTACCTAGATATTTATTCCGAAGAAGTTGTTGCCAAGTGCCATCTGTGGTCAGTAAACGATATAACCATTTACTAAGCAAGGCAGTATTTTTAATATCTAGATTATAAATTTCTAGCCCCCCTTTTTCTTTGGGTTGGCACAGGATATCCCATTTAGACAAACGGTATTTTCTCTTGTGATCATCATACTGCCAAAAGAATCGAGACCTGAAGTAATCCAGCTTTTTGATGACACCTTTCGGCATCGCCAAGAAAGACATCATATACATAGGTAGACTACTAAGAACTGAATTAATTAGTGTCAGTCTTCCACCTGTTGATAGATTCTTGCCTTTCCAGCTACCGAGTCGCTTCTCAAAGCGCTTCTCTACCTTTAGCCAATCAGCATTTCTTAGTTTCCTATAGTGAATAGGGATACCCAGATACCGAATTGGAAAAGTCCCTGGATTACATTCAAAAATATCTTTATATTGAGTCTCATAGTTCTTTGCTTCGCCAAAACAGAAGATTTCGCTCTTATGGAAATTTATTTTCAAACCTGATAATTGCTCAAAGGCACAAAGCAATAGCTTCATGTTCTGGGCTTTTTCCATATCATGTTCCATAAAGAGGATCGTGTCATCGGCATATTGTAAAATGGATAGACCACCATCTACTAGATGCGGCACCACACCTCCAATCTGCCCTTCTGTCTTGGTTCTATTAATTAGGATTGATAGCATATCAACAACGAGGTTAAAAAGAATTGGTGATAAAGGATCTCCTTGTCTTAAACCTTTCTTGGTTTGAAAGTAAGGTCCGACTTCACCATTAACATCAATTGCCACACTACCTCCTGAAATGAAAGCAAACAACCAAGATATCCATTTGGGTGAAAAACCTTTCATTCGCAGTGTTTGCAATAGAAAAGTCCAGCGAACTTTATCATAGGCTTTTTCGAAGTCAATCTTAAAGATGACGCCACTTTGGTTCTTGCGATGTAGTTCATGAATAGTTTCATGAAGGACAACTACTCCTTCCAGAATGTTTCTGCCACGCATGAAAGCCGTTTGTGTTGGGCTAATAATATGATCATCTATTGAATTAATACGAAGAGTAGCCACCTTCGTAAAAATTTTGATGCTTACATTAAGTAAGCAAATCGGTCTGTATTGCTGGATTCGGTTAGCTCCTTGAACTTTAGGTATGAGTGTTATGATTCCAAAATTGAGACTTAAAAGAGGGATGTCACCCCTATGTAGGTCATGGAACATTGTCATAAGGTCACCTTTAATAGTATCCCAAAATCTTTGGTAGAATTCTGCTGGGAAGCCATATGGACCTGGTGCTTTATTATGTTCCATTTGAAAAACTGCATCCCGAATCTCCTGTTCAGTGAACGGAGCCGTAAGGAATTCATTTTCATGTGGGCCTACTTGTGAGATATCATCTATATTGTGTTCGTCCAGCGAGAAGTGGTTTTCTTCAGACGGCCCGGACAGTTCTTTATAAAACTGAGTGATGTATGTTTTTAGGTTGGCTTGTCCCTCTATTTTCTGGTTTTCATGATCTAGGGAGAAGATATGTTTCTTTCTATGTCTGCCATTGGCGACCATTTGAAAGTATCTTGTATTATTATCTCCCAATAGAACATCTGTTGTTTTGGCGCGTTGGTAATATTTAATTTCCTCCTCCCGTAGGATTTGGATAGATTGTCACGCGCTAGTTCCAACTGCTCACGTTCCAAGTTCGAAAGCATGCAGGTTTCCGCCTTTGTGTCCAGATTGATAATTGTCGATTGAAGGGAATTTTTTTGTTGTTTGTACACTCCATTGGAGTTTGCAGCCCATCCTCTTAGATGTCTGCGCAATGCTCCCAATTTTCTGTTCCATCTTTGAATCAAGTTATTGGAAGAAACTGGTTTATTCCAGATCTATACAACTCGGTCATGGAAGTCCACATGACAGAACCAGTTGAGTTCCACTTTGAACTGTCTAGCTATTCCCGTGTAGGATGGAGCACCAGTATCTAGTAGTAGCGGTGTATGGTCCGAGACACCTCTATCTAAGGCTTGCACCGTCACCACTGGATACTTAAATTCCCATTCAGTTGTCATTAGTACTCTGTCCAATTTCTCATAGGTGGGCTGAGGTAGCGAATTAGCCCAGGTATACTAACGGCCTGTTAGGTCTATTTCCCTAAGATCAAAGCTATCAATGACAGCATGGAACAAGAAAGGCCATCTGTTATTGTATCTATTGTTGTTTTTTTCATTGCTATTCCTCAAAATATTAAAGTCACCACCTATGAGAGTAGGATACGGGTTATGTTGGCAGGCGCGAACCAGTTCAGCTAGAAAAGGAGATTTAAGTTCCTCCTGAGCTGGACCATACACCGCCATGAGAATCCATTTGAAGTTGTCACTTTTATTACAGAGATGGAATTTTATGTAAAATTCCCCCTCCACAATTAATGATACTTCTACAGCTAATGAATTAACCCCAAGTAGAATGCCGCCAGACCGTCCTCTAGGAGGGAGACAATGCCAAATAAAATCAGCTCCACCTGAGAGCCGAGTTAGGTTTGCTTTGGACATGTCTCATTTTCCGGTTTCCATGACTGCAACACAATCGAGGTTGTTATCTTTGATGGCTTCTGAAATGTATCGGTATTTAGCCAAGTCTGAAAGACCTCTGCTATTCCAAAAAATTCCTTTCATGGTGTCACTGATTTTTTCAATTTACCCTCCTTCTTTCGGCTCTTAGACATTTTAGAAGATGCCTTAGATTTACGACCGGATGCCCTAAGGTCACAAATTCTTGTGGCCAGGTCCGAGTCTTCTAGATCAACATCTGAAATTTCACGTACTAATTGAGTAAGGAGTAAGCTGTCTTCAGCTTCTTCACTCATATCTCTTGTCACAGAATTCTTCCCTTTGGCTTTTGGGGTTACAACTATCTTGTCTATTTCCATTTTTTTAAAGCATTGAATGACATATTTATTGCATCCCCGCTACTACCCAATGAGAAACCTATACTTGTTAGGTTGGAGTAGCATTTATCTTTAGCTAGTGTGCCCAAAAAAAGCTCAGAAGATGGGTGTGTACCTGGTGTGAAAGTGTAGGATGCAGACGAATTTGTTTTGCCTGATCCTGTTCCATCCAAGTTTCGAGCCGCTGCTCTCTTCATCGCTTTATCCATTATTACCTCATCAGCTACCGCTATACCACCGGCAGAAGATACAAGGTTAGTTCGGGCACTCCGGCGCATTCCTTCCAAAAAGATTGAACCTGAACCATCCATACCTTGATTAGCACAGTATGGTTCTAGTGTGACCATACTCTTAGTCAGGGAGGTCATCTTATGTATAGCATCATTGGTTCGGCCATCAGGAGTGGACCTTGGATTCACCGCCGGACTGGGCGGCATGCTGTTCTTAACCTTGGCGGCTTGCTGCCCTTGGTGCTGTGCAGCAGGGGTAATGTGCCCCTGATCCAGTGCTGCGTCCTTCACAGTGGCATCCATGGGCTGGTCCTGCTCCACTTGAGTCTCCTCTGCACACAACAATGAATCAGAGCATGTTTGTGATGATAAAAAAATTCTGAACATGCAGAATTAATATACTTACTATCAATGCCTCCAAGATTTGGAGCTGGGACCAACTGTTTCGGTTTCGTGACCCAGATCGGAGACAACTTAGCTGTATTATTCAACACAAGAGACTTCGGTGGCGGGCATGGACGGTTGGTTCCTAAAGGTGTCACCGCAATACAAGTTTGCATGGTGTTGGCCCAGAAACTTCCTTTCCTGCTGCAGTTCCTTTCTCCGCGGAGCTAGTCCCATTAGCAGAAGGTCCGCTTTTCATTTTTTTGGAAGCTGAGTTCAGATCCTTCTCCGCTGCTCCGCCATTGTCATTCCCATTATTATCACAGTCCATTGGGTCCTGATCCTTAGACTGTGGCAAAGCAGGAGCAAAAGAATCATCCTCCAAACTGAAAGTAACATTGTAACTCTCCACACCAAAGACAAGATCGGTCGTGAGTGGTAAGCGGCGCTTATCTAGTACTCCAATCCGAACACGTATGACTCCCTTCTTCCTGTATGTGAGCATGTCAACTTCCAATGTTGCACCAATTACCGTTCCCAATGCCCAAAAAGACAAGTAATGTCTCCAGGCATGAGGTAACCCAGTAATATGCACCCAAACTTCCTCTAACATATGTGGGTGTCACATCATTTGCACTCTGCCATGCTGAAATAGTAAGAGTGACTCCATGATTTTTCAGCTGGTATCCTATATCCGACATCCTTTGTAGCTCATCTTCAGATGGGAAAGCTACTAGGAAAGAATCTTCACCATGCGGCAATGCTTCCCACTTCCAATCTGTACGGGTGAGCCTAGCTAGCTCCGCTTAAATTACTTCCGGAGCTAATTTACCGCCTGTTACCCTTATTAAAGCTGTTGGAGCTGGGTCAGGAGATTCAAGCTTGTAGTCAATGTCCGAGATTCTAATGAAACTAAACTCCTGCCTGCCAGAACCAAAAAAAGTGGCAGTTGGCTTCGACATTTTGATGATAGGGCACTTTGAAGACATGTGCGAGTCCTTCTTGTTGCAAATAATACAATTGAGACCAGCCTTACACTCTTCATTTGTATGACTTCCACTTTTGCACCTGTAACAATAGAATCCCTTGTTCTTGCCGATACCCTAGTCAGACTGCAGCTACTGCAATCCTTTAGCCGCTCCCTGCAGACTAGCTTCAGCTGCACTGTGCCCACCAGTGTTCACTGGTTGGTACCTTTGTAGAGGTTGGACACGAGAATCAGCACCTCCAGCATGCCGTCCCTGACCAAAGCCATCAGCCCTTCCTTGTTCAGCACCTCCAACATACCATCCCTTACCAAAACCATCAGCCCTTCCCTGTTCGACAACTCCATTATGCCGTCCATGTCCAAAACCATCTGCCCGATCATGGTCTGGTCCTCAGCCTCGGCCTGCGTCTCCGCGGCCTTGGCGAGTATCCCCCTGGGCTGGGTTGTGGCCGTCACCTCGACCTCGACCACCCCCAAGACTGTCACCTCGACCTCGACCACCCCCAAGACTGTCACCACGTCCGCGCCCGGGCGGCCTTCCTCTGCCCCGCTCTCGGCCTTGCGGCAGCGCGCGCGGATGTGGCGGCATCTGGCTAGGAGGCTGCTATGCCACTACAGCGAAGGGCGGGCCCCCTATTGTCCACGGCGCAACAGTCGCAATCCTGGGGGCGACAGCGGCGACGACAGGAGACGCGTATTGTGTAGGGTTTTTGTTTGGAGTCACGTTTTGCCTTGGAATTAATCTGGGCCCAGTAGGCAACAGATCACACCAGGAACGCCCAAACCCCCTGGCTCGTGCAATTAGTTCATCACGGCTCAAACGCTGCACATCTTGGCTTGGTTGATCCATGACGGCGTTCAAATTTTGAACAGCCCGTGAATCACGGATCATAAGAGGCATGAACGCTTCCAGCGTCACTGCCGGCGATGGTCGGCGTTTTGGCAGCGGACCTTTCCAAGGCCTTACCGCAACGCCGCGTCTCGGGAGAACGCGTCCTTGTGGCCGGGATTGGATTGGATTGGAGACGCAGGCTTTGGGACAGTAGTTGGACCACGATCCGGCGCAAGCTGTTCATCGTCCGCCAGGACGACGGTCTCCTCCCACCAGCGCAATTCTTTTGGGAAACCCAACTCACGCCAGAACGATTCAACCAGGTCTTCATCCAAGCAGATGTTAGACCTCAATTCCTTAGCGATTTCCAGAGCTTCCGATGATGAATAACCTGCTAAGATCGCCTCATGATAGGCATCAGCAGGGCGTTCATCGGCAATTCGATCAGCGCTGCCTTTGTCTTCCTGATGTGCGCTTCCTTTGTCTTCCTGATTCTCCTTCTCTGATTCATGTTTGGTCGAAGACTCCACTGAGATTGTCGAAGAGAATCCAGCCTCTGTGTGTGTTGTTGTCGGCAACGGCGCTGGCCCCTACTGCTGCAAAATTGGCAAAAAGGGGTACCTGAGGCTCGGCTGGGATGGAAGCACCGTGGTCCTCCGGATCTCGCACCTTACTGGCGTAGGGAGCGAGCGTGAGTCGCCGTCTGGTTGCACGTCTAGGCTCCAACGGTCATGGGAACTGAACTAACTAAAGCTGTATGGTATCAAAGCTAGGGGTCTCGAGTTCGAATTCTGACGGGAGGTTGAATTGGTTGTTACATGCAACTCAATATGGTATCAGAGCTAGAGGTCTCGAGTTCGAATCCTAGCGGGCGCGATTAAATAAAATAATTGCAGCCGACTCCAAGGCCTGAGGGAGCCTGCACGTGAGGGGGAGTGTTGAAGTATAAGTGAATCGCCCACCTCTTCCCATGAGCTTAAGCTTTTAGGTTGAATTGGTTGATGCATGCAACTCAATACGAAATATTGATGCAACCATATAATTATATTGGAATATAATCCAAATCTAAATATGGGATGAACTTGCTGGATCCAAATGGGTTGTCAACAAGAGGAAGTGGTCAGATTGACTGCTTAATTTTCACTGGTTTTCGAAATGCTATTGCTCCTAGTGCCACCTTATCATCATTTGTGGTGCATCATCTATCCGTTGCATTATAGTTTTTTTGCAATTTGCAGGATTGTAATCTTGAGGAGATTTTAGATGATGAAGATCCTCCAAGAAGTTCTAAAGATGCTAAAAAGCCAAATATGCTAAATACTGGAAAGGATTCTAGTCTTATGTTCAAGATTACTCACAAGATTGCTTATAAAAATGTTTTGAAAGGTACTTTTACATCTATTTTTAACTATAACATGTTTTAAAATATTGTTTCTAAATTCATAACATGTTTGATGTTGGATCACCGTGGCAGCACACAATGCTGTTATACTGAAGGCTGAAAGTATTAGTGATAAAACTGAATGGGTCACTAAGATTCAAAGCATTGTTGATCCGAAAGGGCTTTCTGCAAAGAGACCAAACCCTTCAGAAGGTGGTGCCCCAATGAAGCAAAGCCATTCATATGGTTCTCTTGTACGTTGCAAGACCTTACATGTTTGTTTCTGTCAAAAGTGTTTGTACATATGACTCTGTTTAGACGTTCCTTGCTGCTAGTTTTCTTTCTTCCCATTTGAGAATTTTCTTTTCTCGAACACTTCCCATTTGAGAATAGCTTGTCACCAGGATTTTTGGAACCCCTGCTCTACAGAAAAAAAGGATGAATTTATGTTCCATTTGCACTTCATTCTTATTACTAATTTTGCATACTTGCACACACTATACTTCCAGGATACGATGCTTAAGAAACCCGTAAACCCTGAAGAAGAGCTTAGATGGATATCTCAGGAAGTCCGTGGATATGTGGAAGCAGTCCTCAGCAGTCTTGCAGCAAATGTCCCCAAGTTAAGACCACAATCTTTTCCGCCTTTCTTGGACTCCCTTTTGCGTCCTGCAATGTCTTACTAATCCAGTTGAGCAGGCTGTCGTTCTTTGCCAAGTTGAGAAAGCGAAGGAAGATATGCTTAATCATTTATATACCTCCATAAGGTTGGTTCAGTCAAAATATTTCTGTAGGTGTTTCATATTCAATATTTTACTTCAATGAGACAAAAAGTATTACTTGCTCTTTGTATTATATTTTTGCCTAATTTGCGCATCGTGTAGTGAAACGTACTCCTTCGTTCTTTTTCATTATGCAAGCTGTTAATACAATTTTTATTAAGGTTGGGACTTGACGAGATCTTGATTCAGGTTACACCGTTTCAGCCTTTTATAGACTAGTTTCTGAGGTTCTGTTCATTATTGCATATCTACTTGGGTTAAACTTATATGGTCCTGCTTGTCTGCTACTGCATATGGATGTCCGTTATGAGATCTGCTAATACCAGTCGATTTGTTAGAACTACGTAAGCACATGAACATGACTAGGCAACATAATAGCTTTATTTGGATTTTGTTTTATATATGATTTCTGGATGACAAATGCAAATGCTTTGTCTTCAGAGATTGTCCTCCACTTTATGAAAAACGCGCTAAGACACTGTCATAAAAAAAATAGAGATTGGAGAGAAGTACAGCCTTCAACGTTTGAAATATGCTTTTACAAGCCAAACTAACTAACCCACGTCTCTCATCTGTGGTTAGCACGCAAGGCGCAACCAAGATTGAAGAGTTAATCCAGGAGGACCATAATGTGAAGCGCAAGCGTGAAAAATTCCAGTTGCAGTCATCCCTTCTTTCCAAGGTCACTCGCCTGCTCAGCTTACATGGTAGTCGGTCAGCCAATGCTAGTTGGTCAAACGATTCTGCTGGATCAGGTAAGTTAATTCCTTTACGAATTAACATATATTTGTTGACTACTCAACGCGAGCTGCATGAAAATTGCTTCGAGAAAATGTCACTCGGGAACTGTTTCCCTTGACACATTGCCAGCAGTGGCGTAGGGGGTTGGGGCTGGGGTTGGAAACCAGCTCTACTCACTGTGCCAAGCTCAGTCTTGAGCGTCCTGGCAGCGGTGTAAGAGCGTATGACCAGGAGGGACGTGGCGAAGGTGCCACAGCCTCACGTTGGGAGCGGGAATGGCCGGCAAGACCGAGCAATGGCGACAGTGGCTCTGGCTGCACTGGCGATTAGGGAGAGTGGGGATCAATCGATTTAGGGGTTGGGATGGCTAGAGGAACTTATCCACTCTCCATGTTTCATCAAATCGGCATCCAGACTGTCCCCTTTCCTGAATTTCAACATGATTTACATTTAGTATGCAGAGTGTGGTAGCCAACTACCTCATTATATTATACTGCCATGTAATTATCAAAAAAAAATGTGCTGCCATGTGTGAATTTCTTTTTTATATATATGGAGTGTACTCTAGCAAAAATCAATAGCGTACTGCAAATTTTGATAAGCTTCTTCCATGCACTTAATTGTCAATCCTTTCTACAGAGAGTAGCCCAAGGGACAGTGGACATTCTGGTGATGAATGGAAGTCCGCATTTGAAGGTGGATTTACCACTTCATCAGCTGAGCAACCAGCCGCCGAATGCCGAGTCGAGAGCCGCCACCGCCACCAAATGGTGGCTGATCAGGGGATCCAAGGAGCACGTCTGTTTGCTGCCTATGCCCCTGAGCAGCTGATCTGATTTTTCAGAAGAACACGGTAACAACCAGTAGTGAAGGTCCAAGATTGACTGGATTACTGAAACAAGGCGTGTCCATAGGTTTGTGAATAACAAACCCTCGTTAATAGAAGGATTTCTGTCTTTTCCAATCACATTAATGCTGTAGGATCGATCCAGCATCTCTCTGTAATCTTTGGCTGCTTTCTGTAGTATTTTTCTAAAGAAAGGATATAAATTTTCCTTGTCTTAGTTTTTTCCCAGGCTGTCATCAGTCAATTACACCTTCCCATGCATGTTAATTGTGAGGAACCAGCCCAAATTGATCCCATTTAATCAAGTCATCGTCCATTGATCAACTCAGATTAAATAGAATCAATCCCGGTAGTCCTTGGAATGTGTCATGAGCAATGCCCAGGATTTAAACACACTCCACAAGCACAACAAGTTGAACATCATTACACACAAGCATATCAATACATAAAGGTTCACATTACATAAAGAGGTTCAAGTTACCTAACAACAAGTCTTAGAGTTTGCAGCAGAATAGTCTATCATCGCTCTCATACGATAGAACACAAAATAAGAAGGTTAACACTATATGCCGATAGTGCCCTTCTCATAGCCACCAGCCATCTACTCCTCACCCGCACCTCCGTCTACGGGGTAGAAGTACCCAAAGACGGCCTCCGGCTGCGGATCACCTGCATCAACTTAACGATAACACCATGAGTACAAAAGGTACTCGCAGGACTTATCCAGTATGGGTATATACTTGCTCGACCTTAAGGAGAATGCATTTGGTTAGGTAACAAGGAAATGGCATGATAATTTATTTTGCATAAAAAGCATCTACATTTGAACAAGTTATAAGAAGCAAAAGACAAGCTTAAATGATTTCTAATTCATACATCAATACAGTTTGCATAAGTAAAGTGATCATGTATAGCTTGAGATCAATCTTCCACGAACTCATTCACGAAACTCTACATTGGAGCGAACCTCAAAGAGCATGCTCAATGACCGAGAGCGCGGCTATTGCAATAGATTAATACCCTGCAGGTGTGTACAACTTTTCCCACACGAGGACAGGACCAATGACCATACCCATGTCCAAGGATAAGTGTTGATTCATGCCTCAACCTTTCACACAAACACACCCGACTATGAGCGAACGGTCGGGAGGGACAAGTACACTAGAACCGCCGATCACACTCCATCACTACCCGCACCGAATCCGATCAAGGTAAGGTGTGACTCATGCTAATTGGCTTGCCGTCCCATGATGAAGTATGTGGTTTGTACGGAAAAGTGCTGAAGAGACCAGCGACCAAAGAGACGGTCCTCAACCAACTCAAGCAAGACTAACCATTTGGATTCCTCTCCCAACATGGCCTACCATTCTTGCTCAAGTCCGAATTATCATTCATAGTTGCTCAATTTTTATTGATCATTCGCTATTCATGTGGAATTAACAGTCATCCTATAGCTCGCGAGTGGTAGTGACCTTGCCACCTCTCGACTTCTACCGAAGCTAAGCATAGCTAAGCATTTAGTTCGTGACACCTATTCAAGCATACTCAACTAGAAGGTAATATTCTAAACAAGGATGATAATGCATCAATTAGGTTCTAAGCAATCATAGATACATACAGTAACTCATGCACAAACAAGACACATAAACACATAAACTTCATTGATCCAAAATATAGGCGAAAAGATGCATAGGTGTTTGCCTTGGTTCTCAACGGGGGTGTTGTCTCCCACAAGCTCCAACTCAGGCTCCCCCTCGTCTTGCTCCGGCGTCACGGTCTCTACACGAGTGCAATGATGCTTGATAAATAAATATACCATGGATGATTGCAATGTCATGATTAACATAAGGCTAGATAGTAATGGGTAGTATTTAGGCTTATCAAAACACTTTCACTAGGTGGTCTTAGGGCTTGTTTTTAGTTGGGTTGGATAGCCCTCTGAATAAGCTTTCCATAGAGTCTAACATCAACGAATTCGGAGTCCGAAGTAAAAAGTTATGGGCGTTTTAGTGGAGGCTGTCTGAAATTTCCGACCGGGTGACTGAAATTTCCGGTGTGAGCGCAAATCTCCGATCTGGGCCGGAAATTTCTGACTCGGACGACGAAAAACCCCGACGGGGAAGTCGAGGCTCACCGGAAGGCTCATGGACAGTGATTCCGGCCATGAGTTGGGATGGGGTTTGTTCCTAAAGGTTCCTTGGAGTGAGGGGAGTCCTTTTGGCCAACAAAAACACACATGCATTAAGGTTTCAAAGCTCTAGGTCATTCATGGTGATTGGGCTCTAGAGGGGTTTCGTGGCTTCAAAACCTAGAGCGATGGGAAGGGATCGGGGAGGGGATGAGCTCACCGGCGACGGATGGAACATCGGCAGGGCCTGCAAGATGGTGTAGAAGGCTTGGTGGACCTCGAGGTCGTCCCTCTTGCCTGAAGCTTGAGGAAGGGATGGAAATGGGGAAGAACTTGGGGAAGCTCCTAGCCCCAAGGAAGAAGATGGCGTCGGGATGGTGCATCTCGTCTGCGTCGGTCTCCGGCGTCCTCCGGCGAAGCTCCGGCGAGGTGGAAGGGCTTCAATGGTGGGGGAGGTGAAGGAGCTCCTCCATGGCAGCTTGGGGTAGAGAGAGAGAGGAGAGTTGGAGTGAATGGGGAGGGTGGGAGAGAGAGAGAGCAGGGGGTGCTCTGGTTTAGTGGGGTTTGGGCTGACATGTGGGGCCCATTTGCCTCTATGGTTTTATCACCTCTAAGTGCATACTAACCATGATCTGATGATGATATGATTAATCTTGTGGACCGGAGCCCATGTTAATCTTGTGAACCTAAACCAGTTGGTTTAGCGTTAAAAGGAGCCTGAACTTCGTACTCACCACTCCACCGGATTGAGCATGTACCAGGGAGTGCTAGAAGATCCAGATGTTTTTCGCAAACTGGTTCCTCAGAAAATATGTTCCAGATGATTTATGAGATTTCGACTATTGCATTTGTTTCTTTAAGCGTAGAGGCTGAGTAGTGCATGTATCATTGTGCATTTGTTTCTTTTAGCGTAGAGGCTGAGTAGCGCATGCATCATTGTATCTTTTCTGCATACACTCTAAAGCAAAAAGGTGATGTGTACCCAGAAAATTAACAAAGAAAATAGTTTTTGTTTCAGGTTAAGCAATTGTTGCAAAAGGGTGAGCTTATGCATCGAAGTGTCAAACTGGTGGATGCCATATTTCTGTTTCTTGAATTGGTCATGCAATCTGATTTCCTATGGAGGCTCACTGATGTGAAACTTAAGTGTGTTGTTTTTTGTGATTTATTATTTCCATGTTGACTAAGTTCAGTGCAACAATTTGTATTGGCCATAAATTTGGCTTTGTTCAATTGTTCTAATGTCTACTACTTCAGTTAGTGCATGTTGCAAATAGTCTTCTTGAAGCCTCGTGCTCTGGGTTGGAGGTGGGTCTGGAGTAAATGAGGCATGGGTTGGAATTGATTTCTGTTTCTTTAGCCAGTAAATTAACATTCCGGGCTCTGGAAGGGCTTGTAATCTCACTTTCCAATTCATTGGGGCAGACAGACAGGCTGGCCAAGAAAGTGATTCTAATTTGGCTTGTTTCTGAGGATGCAAACAGGCCTTAGAATTTTATGTTACAAGCGGAGAGAAACCAGTCCAAACCTGCTGTCTTTTTCACATGCACCATTTGATCTTTGAATAGCAGAAAATTAAGAAACAACACCTGTAGATCTCTATCATATTTTCTCCAATGACATAGTGATGATTGCAAAACTTGGTCTTCTCTTCAAGATGTTTAGCACTGCTCTAATGCGGTCTCCGTGACTTCGGCAAGTATTCTCCAAAATGGCACACAATCAAGGACTTTAGCACTGATCTGATACACTTTGCAACAATCATGCTACTCCGGGTGCTATCTTGAACATCACCTTCTGAATCATCAAACGGATCATAGTTCGCCCCAGATAGCTTCATACGATCCAAGTTGAAAATATTGCTTTGCATGATTCATTCCATCACTTCAGCAAACAATGGCTCATAGGCTGGTAGGTTAAAGGATTATAGGTTTTCCTTCTCCGCCAAGGCTATATTATGATCGGGGTTCTTACCCCTCCTTTCTTAATATATTGATGCGCAGTTCTCCTGCGCTTTCAAGAAAAAAAGGCTATATTATGATCATATTTATTTTTAACTTCATAATTTATTTCACAAAGTTAAAACATTTAGAAATTTAATACTAATTTACATATAGTTTCCTTCAGTACAAGAGATTGCAGTGATCTTACAAGCAATCCAAATAGTTTATTGAGATATCTCAATTTCGTTTATCTTCAACCTTCCTTCCAAGAACTATAAAAGCCACTTGTCCATATACACGTTTTAAATGGTATGCAAATGGCATCTTCATTTAAAACTCAACATGACCTTCGTATGACTTCCTAAGTCTAAGATGTGGTCAGCCTGCTACCGTAGGATCTATCAGCTCGTGCAATGCGTGAACAACTTCGTGTTTAATAATACTAAGCTATGCCATATTGCGATCCTACTTGTTATTTTTTCACGTGAAATATTACTTGAAATATCAGTTCCTGCCTTTTCTATGATTGGCATTCTAATAGATTTATGCTTTTTGTATAGATAATTGATGAATGACGAAATCCATAACTAGTTCCGTTAGAATTTCCTACATGTCCAACTTGGGTACCTTTCCCTGCTCTAGCTCCTACACACAAACTTCCATGTTTTTCACCGTGCCAGGTTGATATGTCAGATTCCCTTCTTTATCTCTTGTTAATGTTGGGACATGCAAGCCCATTCCCTTAATTAAAATGGTATGTTCTACTAGAATTTTTATCATTGTTGGTGGTTTTGATTCTGGTGTGAGCAATCCTTTCTACTTCTCTCCGTGCTCTGTTTTCTGAAGACTGGGAATAGCATCAACTCAGATAATTTGCGCTGACAGAGTGAAGTTTGTTTGATTGCATATTACTTAATGTTGCAACATAAATTTCACTTAGCTTTTCCTGATTATTCTCAATTCATTTCTTGTGCTTCAATCTTTTGTTCGTTTGCTGCTTTGGCACATGGGCAGGACTGCACAAGAAGAGCGAGCAGTGTGCACAGGACAGTCGGGCAGCATAGAGTTAGACTGTTAGAGTAGGACAGTCCAGCACAAGTTTATAGTTATGAATGACCATGATTTCTGTCCATTTACAATGTACTTCCCCTCAGTATCTCATTTGTGAAAGCCTCGGTACTCTCAGTTCCGCCCAAAACAATGCTTGACAGGTTCTGGGCCACTTGAGATCGACTTCAAAGGAACAAGTCTAGCTTGAGCTCCTTCAGTTCAGTCGAGAAATAAATTGAGCCACATTTATTTTTTTCATATACAGGTAGAAGTTTTCCCAGCACCAGACAGGAAGGGAAGTTGTACATCTCTTTTGTCAGCATGTTGAGCTGCTGTCGGCCGCATGGCCTGGTTTCAGATGCATATCCTCGATAACGTCACGAACCCCGCAGCAGCAGATGGTCTCGATTAGAAACACTCAGAGCAAGATGCAAAGGACTAACAGTCACATTGACAAGCATAAACAATTGTAGCAATAGCATATACACGCATAGCAGCCTTAGGTGTTACCAGTGAGACAAACTAAACGGATGGAGTGTTAAGACAAATCATCCAAGAAAAGAAGGAACTATAATGAGCTTTGATATGTAGTCGAGCTAGGTTCTTGTTCTGTCCTTCCATAGTTTCATCAGAGGCAATCTCTAGTTGTGATCACCAAGTTCCTCGCGGTTTCTTCTTCACTTAACAATCGCAAAACTTAGAGCTTTGGATAAATGCCTATCACACCTTTTTTTACTTACCTAGCCAACCTAAAGCATAGTGTTCCGGAAAGCAGAAATTAGTCTTGGTGACAACAGCAGGATGAATGCCAGCATTGAGCCGAAGAACAACTTAGTCAGGTAATGCATCAGGTCCAGGTCAGAGTCGGTGTCGTCAGGCTTTCTGTTCACGAGTGCCGAGGCAGTAGGCAGGGCTTCGACAACAGCATCAGCAAGGTCCGAGATGAAAGAGGAAGTACATCCAAGAGCAGGAACCCTGCCCCAGTTCTCGATTCCAGATTCCAGAGCCAACTCCTTGTACTCCATGTCGATCTCTTCCAGTGTCTCAATGTGCTCGCTCACAAAGCTGTATTATTAGATGGTTCAGATTAGAGGCGATCAAAGGACAGTATGAAAAGTACCAATAACTACATCAGGTCAATCTTGTCTGGTAAGCAGAGTAAACCAGATACTAGCATACTGCACCTTCATGTTAGATCATGACATTGATCTTTATGAAGCAAAAAATCAATAGCCATGCACTGGTAATACAAAAACTGAGGTCTGCGATTGTTTTATCATGCAAAACATCCAATAAGAAAAAAGATATGAAATTCACAATTTACTGAATGAAGTACCAGTTTAACACAGACATTGACAGACCAGATTGTACCAGTGGTACCAATGCAATAAAATAAAGGCAGAAATGGAGGATGATGTGCTTTTAACATGTATATCATGTAAAGTGCATGCAGTACACACAGACCAAGAAAATTAAGATATTCCAGTAGTCATCTCATTTGTATGGGAAAACAATATGTGAGAAAATTACCAGACATCCGGGAAAACAGAAACATTATAATACTAAACTTGATGATTACCTTACTGGAACAGCCAGGAGGCTCTTTACACCCTTTTTACCAAGTTCAACTAGAACTTCATCAGTATATGGCTTCAGCCATTGAACTGGCCCCACCCGACTCTGCATGTACACAGAAATGTTAGTACTGGTAAACAGTAACCAGAAAGATAAAAAAGGGGTAAAATCCAGAGCTGTATAAACTTGGAATTTTTTTCGACTTATAAACTTTTTGGATGGAATAGATTTCAATCATTTGAACGTAAGGAAAAAAATTATCTGCTTCGAATTTCCTCAAATAAGTTTGTACAACTCAGGATGTTAGTGACACAAGTACCTATCAAATTTTAATATCCTATATACTACCTCCATCTCAAAATATAACAACTTTTAGACTTGGTCAAAATCAAACATTTTCATCTTTGAACGATAATATCTTCAAAAATAATCAATTTTAAATAGAAAAGGTTATATGTTATGATGGTTTCATTTTGAATCTATTAATATCATGTTTATGTTGTCAATCTTTATGTTTTTTTACTATCCATAGTCAAAGTTTAAAAGATTTCACTCATTGACTGGGAAAAACCTAAAAATAGCTATATTTTGGGACAGAGAGAGTACCTGGTATGCCAGAGTGTGACTGTTTAAGATTCCTCTGGATCTCAATTCCCCCATGATCAAAGCAATACAGTCCTCCATCTGATCTTTGTAAGGATCTCCAGCATCCTCAACATAGGTCAGAGGCACACCATGTGCACTGAAGAAAATCATAACCTGGCATTTAGTTTCATAACAGTAAAAAGAAATGTCAAAATGAAACAACAGCACATACAATTTTTTACAACTATCAGTTAAACCAACTGCAATACTGCATTCAGCAAACAATATCTAGTACTCACTCAGCCTCTAAATGATGCCCATTTTGGAAGTTAACATGGGCCTCAGAATACATCTCTGAATATTGATTTTGTTCTGATATGTTACTAAAGGTAACAAAAGATGCAATGTCATCAAAGTATTATCGTTGAAAGTCTACTACTTTTATTTGCATTTGATCACCTTTAATACATTTTGTGTATATTACTGGTTAACTTTACCTAGAGAAAGGTGCGTATATAACAATGTTAAATCATAGTTGCAATAAAATCTGTATAAGGAACGTAACAGCTATGCAAATAGCTGTAATAAAAATTTTAATGTTTATTTGGAACAAGCAATCCCCTGCCATCATATGCAAAATTCGAATGAAGACAGAAGTAGGAGGAATCGGGAATGAGCGGACCTCTTCAGGATTGGAAAAGGCAGATAGCTCTTTCTCAATTAAGTCAGCCATTGATTTCACATAGCCATCACGTTGGTACCATGATTCAATGATGGAAATTGGCAAGCCAGCAAAATATGAATCTTCCCTGCATGGGTACCTTTGTATCAGTATTTATGTTCTTGCAGTGTCATAATTGGATTTCGTAAGAAGGCATCTTACTTGACAATGTTTCGGAGAACACAAATGCTTGATCCACTTGTTGATATGGAGTATTGAGGGTAAAGTGGGAGAACAACGAGTTTGGTAATCTTATCCTTCTTAATCTATTGTCAACCAAAAACAGGAAACAATAATCATCATTTAGGAGTTGGACAGACAACAGTACCGTGAAATGCATTTTATGGAATACTTCAACATATGAAATTACATATATTAGATTAGATGAGTGCAGACAAAATCTCAACTAAAATATGCGAAATATTAACTCCATTGAAGAAAATTAGATCAGAAAAAAAAAAGTCTCCCTGTTCCTACCTACATGTCATTCCAATTTTTTAAAGTTTCGAGATGAATAAGCATTCCGTTTCTTATATACCCTTACACCGACTATGTTATTAGCACTGAATATTATTTTCCAACAAAAAATATAGTACCATGTCATTACTGCAGGTTGCAATAATGGATTGGCTACCATATATTATTTTAGTGCAAACATGTACTTGAAAGTGCATATGCATGTGGGAATTAATCAGGATAACTCTATGTATGCCTTCAACATCGGATGTTCTTGTATGTGAATGATGTGGGGATTTTTTCTCCAGTCAGTTGTTGATGAAATTGATATGGTTCTAGACATCCTTCAGCTTTTCGGGGATGCCTCAGGCCTCAACAAATATGCAAAAGAGCAATGTCCTCCAATCCTATGTTCAGATATAGATCTTGCAGTGATCCAAGAGCATTTGCCTTGTGAGCTGCAGGAATTCCGTAGCAAATACCTTGGGTTACCTCTCTGTTCGAAAATTGACAAAGGCTCAGTTACAGCCCATTATCGATCGTAGCCGATCAGCTTCCTCGGTGGAAAGTGGATTTGATGACATGGGCTCGTCGGGCTGTACAAGTTCAGTATGTGTGCTCACATCCATGCTTGTATATTTTTCCATGGCCATTGAACTATCAGCTTGGGCTATCAAGGCAATCGAAAAAATTCGAAGAGGTTTTCTATGGAGAGGAAGAAAAAGGATGCCAAAGGCGATCACTAGTAAATTGCTAGGGCAAAGGTACAACAGCCCCGTGAGCTTGGAGGGTCGAGAATTTTTTATCTTAAAATACTTGGGTGGTCTCTGAAGATGACATAGTTATGGCTTCAAAAGACTGAGCCTGGAATGCCATGGTCCAGATTTCAAATTAAGATCCATGATTGTTCTCGGTCTTTCTTTTCCATGGCAGTTGAGACTGTTGCATAATTGATCAGCCCCTTGTATCTCTTCCTCTCTCTCACAAAGTCAATGGAGCAGGTAGAGCTCCCTATCTACTGCCTGTCGTATAGGACAGCAGTGACATGAGTAGTGGGCTGTATGCCCTGTCTTGTACATAGTACTAGTAGTGGGTAGTGTAGTTGGTAGCAGTACTCAAGTATGCATGTACTAGATAGTTGGCATTTGCTTCTATAAAGTAGAAGAGCAGCTGCAGCTCAACTTAGTTCAAGCAGCACCAAATATTTGTGCTCTATGTTCTCTCATCTTCTTCCACCTCTCGTGTGTGAGCTGTGAGGGTGAGTTTGAGTTTGAGGAGGTGAGGTAGAGCTAACAAGTGGTACCAGAGCCTGAGTTGGAGTCCGGTGGCCATGTCTACCTCCGGCGCGCGACCTTCTTCGGCGGATGGACGCTAGGAAGGGTCGATGACCTACGTCGTCAAGAAGACGGTGAGGGACGTCGGCGGCGCGCAGTACCCCATGCTTACCCGCACCAACTACGCCGAGTGGGCGGTGCTGATGAAGGTGATGCTCAAGGCGCGCCGGCTGTGGGCAGCAATGACCACGGGCGCGGCCGATGAAAAAGAGGATCAAATGGCCATGGAGGCCATCCTCAAATCGGTGCCGTCGGAGTACATCACCACGCTCGGCGCCAAGGACTCCGCCAAGGAGGCCTGGGAGAGCTTGAAGACGATGCGGCTCGGCGGCGACCGCGTGCGCAAGGCGAAGGCGCAGCAGCTCCGGCAGGAGTACGAGGCCATCGCGTTCCGTGACGGCGAGGCTGTCGAGGATTTCGCGCTGCGGCTGACTTCTCTGGTGAGTCAGCTGGCGCAGGTGGGGGTCACCATCGACTCTGGTGAGTATTTGCGCGTCGTGCCACCCCGGTTCGCGCAGATCGCGCTCTCGATTAAGACGCTGCTCAATCTAAAAGAGCTCTCGATCGAGGAGGTTACCGGGCGGCTGAAGGCGGTCGAGGACCGCGCTGAGGAGCCCACTCGCACGACCGCCGGCGGCCAGCTGCTGATGACAGAGGAGCAGTGGGCGGCGCGCGTGCGCGAGCGGAAGCAGGGGGGAGGCTCCTCTGCTTCGCGCGGCGGCGGTGGTGGCGGCGTGTGCGGCAGGAGGCGTGGCAAGCCGCGGCGGAAGACGAATGGCGGCGCCAAGGACGACGCCAGTCACGTCTCCGACAAGGACCGGTGCCGCAACTGCGGCAAGGTCGGGCACTGAGCCCGTGACTGCAAGGAGCCCAAGCACCGGGAGAAGGCGCACCTGGCGACGGCGGAAGATGAGGAAGAACCTGCGCTGCTCATGGCGCAGGTGTGCGCCATCAACGCTGAAGCAGAGGAGGACCAGCGCGCGCGTGGTGCTCGACGAAACGCATGCACAGGTCAACCTCGGTCTAGAAGGGGATGGAGCAGAGGAGTTGTGGTACCTAGACTCCGGGGCGAGCAACCACATGACGGGGAACCGCACGGCCTTCTCCGAGCTCGACACCGGCGTCGTCGGCACGGTGAAGTTCGGCGACAACTCCGGCGTCGACATCTGGGGCCGCGGCACGGTCGTGCAAGTCCGGCGAGCACAAGGCGCTCACGGACGTGTACTTCATTCCCAAGCTCCGCAGCAACATCGTCAGCATCGGTCACCTGGATGAGCGGGGATGCCAAGTGCTGATCGACGGCGACGTGCTCCACATCCACGATCGCGAGTGCAAGCTGCTCGCCAAGGTGAAGCGCAGCAAGAACCGGTTGTACACCTTGAAGCTGCGCACCGCGCGTCCAGTGTGCCTGGCTGCGAGGCACGACGACAACGCGTGGCGCTGGCACGCGCGCCTCGGCCATTTGAGCTTTGATGCTCTGACCAGGATGGCGAGGCAGCAGATGGTGCGAGGGCTGCCGCTGATTGAGCACGCCGGCAAGCTCTGCGACAGCTGTCTTGCTGGCAACCAACGGCGAGCCCCGTTCCCCAAGAAGGCGAGCTTCCACACCGGGGACATCCTCAAGCTCGTCCATGGCGACCTCTGCGGGCCAATCACGCCGGCGACGCATGGAGAGCGGCGCTACTTCCTGCTCCTGGTGGACGACTGCAGCCGGTTCATGTGGCTGCACCTGCTGGCAAACAAGGATGAGGCGCCGGCGGCGATCAAGATGTTCCGGGCGCAGGTGGAGACGGAGACGGGGAAGAAGCTGCGCGTACTGCGAACAAATCGCGGCGGCGAGTTCACCTCGATCGAGTTCGGCTTCTGCTGCGCGGGACAAGGCGTTGAGCGCCATCTCACTGCACCTTACTCACCGCAGCAGAACAGCATCATCGAAAGAAGGAACCAGACGGTGGTCGGCATGGCTAGGAGCATGCTCAAGGCCAAGAAAGTGCTGGCGACGTTCTGGGGAGAGGCGGTGTTCATCCTGAACCGCGCGCCCACCAAGAGCTTAAAGGGGACAACGCCATTTGAGGCATGGCACGGGAGGAAGCCCGACGTCTCCTTCCTGCGGCCACGTGAAGAAGACGAAGCCGAACCTTGCCAAGCTGGAGGACAGGAGCACCCCCATGGTGTTCCTGGGATACGAGCGTGGTAGCAAGGCCTATCGGCTCTATGATCCGCAGGCAAGACGCGCGGTGGTGTCACGGGATGTCGTCTTCGACGAGGCGGCGAGCTGAGACTGGGCGGAGTCCGGCGACGGGGAAGCAATCCCAGGTGGCCTGAGCAGCTCCTTCACCGTAGAGTACACGGAATACTCCGGTGCAGGGGAGCTGGGTCATGGTGGTGGAGGGGTGCAGAGCCCAGGTGGGGCCTCCCCTACTGTGGAAGCAGAGAAATCGGGCACAGCGACGAGTCCAGGGGAAGCTGCCTCCTATGCTCCTGGAGCAGAGCAGGGGACGCCGCAGATGTCACCCGCAGGGCAGGCGACCCCGATTTCTGCTGCAACAAGCACCGATTCGTCGATTCGATTCGCCACGCCTCCGCCGAGAGCCTCCGCGAATGTCGATGCCGAGTACTCCGGCGAACCACTTCGGTTCCGCACGGTGGACGACCTCGTCGGCGACACAAGTCCACCCGGGCAGGCGGCCCGCGTGCTGGACGACCTCGAGCTGCACATGGGCAACACGGAAGAGCCACCCAGCTTTGCGGCGGCTGAGCAGGAGTGTTGGCGGGCCGCAATGCTGGAAGAGATGGCGGCGATCGAGGAGAACGAGACATGGGAGCTCGTGGATCCACCGATTGGGTGCCTTCCAATTGGATTGAAATGGGTCTTCAAGGTGAAGCGCAACGAGCGCGGCGAGGTCGTGCGGCACAAGGCCCGGCTTGTCGCTAAAGGATTCGTGCAGCGCGAGGGCATCGACTTCGAGGAAGTTTTTGCTCCGGTGGCGCGCATGGAGTCCGTGCGCCTGCTGCTTGCGATGGCAGCAACGAAGAACTGGCGCGTTCACCACCTTGATGTGAAGTCCGCGTTCCTCAATGGCGAGCTGGAAGAGAAGCTCTATGTGCAGCAGGCGCCGGGGTTCGCCGTCCCTGGCAGCGAGCACAAGGTGCTTCGCCTGCGCAAGGCTCTGTACGGGCTACGGCAGGCGCCGAGGGCTTGGAACGCCAAGCTGGACGCGACATTGGAGTCCCTCGGCTTCGCCAAATGCACCACCGAGCACGCGCTCTACACCAAGACGACGGGGCGCGGTCGTCTGATCGTCGGCGTGTACGTCGACGACCTGATCATCACTGGGTCGGAGCAGCGTGACATCGACGACTTCAAGCGGGAGATGAAGACGATGTTCCGCATGTCCGATCTCGGCTTACTCACCTACTATCTCGGGATGGAGGTGGAGCAGAGCGAGAACGCCATCACGCTCCGCCAGAGCGCCTACGCAAGGAAGCTGCTGGAGCGGAGCGGGCTAAGCGAGTGCAGGGCGTGCCAAACGCCCATGGAGGAGAAGCTGAAGCTGTCAAAGGACAGCACTGCTCCCTTGGTGGACGCCACGAGCTACCGGAGCATCGTCGGCGGGCTGCGCTATCTCACGCACACGCGGCCGGACATCGGGTTTGCCGTGGGGTACGTGAGCCGGTTCATGGCGGAGCCGCGGGAGGATCACCTCGCCGCGGTCAAGCATCTGCTTCGCTATGTGGCCGGGACGCACGATTACGGGCTCATCTACCCAAGGAGGAACAGAGAAGCGCTGGAGCTGATCGGCTACAGCGACAGTGACATGGCGAGCGACGTTGATGGGCGGCGGAGCACGACGGGCGTGCTCTTCTTCCTTGGAGCATGCCCAATCTCCTGGCGGTCTGTGAAGCAGAGGGTCGTCGCGCTGAGCACCTGCGAAGCAGAGTACATTGCAGCAGCGACGGCGTGCTGTCAGGGAGTTTGGCTGGGGCAGCTGCTGGCAGAGCTCACCGGAGATGAAGCTCGAGCACCGGCCCTAATGGTGGACAACAAGTCCGCCATTGCTTTGGCAAAGAACCCTGTCCTCCATGATAGAAGCAAGCACATCGACACAAAGTTTCACTTCATCCGTGATTGCGTCGATGGAGGACAGATCAAGCTCAAATATGTCGAGACAACTCGGCAACTCGGGGACATTCTCACTAAGCCACTTGGTCGCCTTCGTCTCCAGGAGCTGAGGACCAAGATTGGTGTTGAAAAGATCAAGGAAGGGCCTCACAATTAGGGGAAGAATTGTTGCATAATTGATCAGCCCCTTGTATCTCTTCCTCTCTCACACAAAGTCAATGGAGCAGGTAGAGCTCCCTGTCTACTGCCTGTCGTATAGGACAGCAGTGACATGAGTAGTGGGTTGTATGCCCTGTCTTGTACATAGTACTAGTAGTGGGTAGTGTAGTTGGTAGCAGTACTCAAGTATGCATGTACTAGATAGTTGACATTTGCTTCTATAAAGTAGAAGAGCAGCTGCAGCTCAACTTAGTTCAAGCAGCACCAAATATTTGTGCTCTATGTTCTCTCATCTTCTTCCACCTCTCGTGTGTGAGCTGTGAGGGTGAGTTTGAGTTTGAGGAGGTTGAGGTAGAGCTAACAGAGACTACAGTTGGTGATGGAACAAACACTTTATTTTGGAAGGACATATGGTTACACGGGAGCAGATTGCACCTCTGTTGTTTTCTGCTGTCCCTATCAGGAAAGCTAACAAACGCACGGTACTGCAGGCCCTAGCCCATCAGAGCTGGACTCGGGATATCCAGGGTGCAATCTCGGTAGGGATCCTCGCTGAATTTTTTGATCTTTGGGACCTCCTCTTGGGTATTGTTCTACAGCCTGGGTGTGGAGGAGTCGCATTGTTGGCGCCTTTCACCGTCAGGTCATTTCTCAGCTAAATCGGCTTATGAGGGGTTCTTCCAAGGATCTATTCAACTCCGGTCATGGGAGTACATATGGAAGTCTTGGGCACCTGGCAAACACTGAATTTTTATGTGGATTGTGGTACACAAGCGCTGCTGGATTGCCTTGCAAAATGGGGATTGCCTCATCCGGTACGCTGTCCACATTGTGACCAGGCCGAGGAGACACTGGACCACCTACTCACTAACTGTGTATTTGCTAGACAATTTTGGTTTCTCTCCTGCAACAGTATGGTCTGCAAGCACTGTCTCCTGCAATGGAAGATGCATCTTTTGAGGACTGGTGGCACAGAACCAATGAAGCTGCCAATGGCCAACTACAACAAGGGGTCAATTCTCTTGTTATTCTTGGCGCTAAGACTCTTTGGAAGCACAGAAACCATTGTCTTTTGACAGCGCCGTAGCAAATATGTCAAGCGTCTTACTGCTTGCCGAAGAGGAAACCCAACTTTGGTCCATGGCTGGGGCGATAGGGATCTGCCTCTTGACAGCCCCATCCCGTAGCGTCTAGCTCATTTACAGGTTGTTCTTTTAGAGAAAAAAAGGCGCAAATGTAACTGGAGGTTTTTCAGTGCGTGCGTGTGTACTAGGGGCTCTTTACACAGTTTTTATTAATGGTACAGTTCTCGTGCGTGTTCGAGAAAAACTCTATGTATGCCACTTAATGAGGGTACTATGTTCTTCTGCAATACGCTAGAATAACAAGCATTTGGAACTGAAGGTATGCTACTAGAGACACAAAGGATGAAACCTGTGAAAAAGGATTTACAACAAGCAAAAGTTAGTCAATGGAGTCAAAAAGTTTCACCTGATCAATGGCTTCTTCTGTGAAAGGGTACCAATAACGCATCCCAACATAAATATTTGCGTGCAAGTTTTTCTTTTCCAGTGCAATCTTCAGAGCATTTGCCTGGAATATCACTTACTCTAATGAGAATGGGGAAGACTTTTTAATCAGAACAACACTGAAATGAAGTCAAAATGTCATTTAAGACTCAGAGGAGGGTCAATAGGTTTATGACCGGCTGATAAGTTACAATCAATTCAGGACCAAAGTAAAGTAGAATAGAAGCAATTTCAGAACAGTCAACCTGGTGAACTTTTACCTGCTCATCAGTAATTTTCCTCAATGGTGAGCCACCACCTATCGATGCATACCCCTCTTTACTCTTGGGAGCTCTAAAAGTAGAAATAAGTTTGGCCAGTGGTCTTTGAAGAAACCTGAACAGTCTAGGCAGTCGAATGATATCCTGAACAGTCAACAAAAATTCTGTTATGCTATGATAATTAAAAACTGAATTTAACAACAAAAGGAAAAATAATTCAGTACATGTAAAAGGGAGGGGAGGGGGGGGGGTCAGGATTAGACATCCATTATTGATGACAGATGTGTTATAAATATAGTGCTGGCCAATGTTCAATTATATTGAAAAACAGTTACTGTTTGTTGGCACGCATTCAGCTGATGGGAACAATCAGTGAACAGGTACAGTGGTAATACAATTGTTGGGTATGATTTACTTACTGGATCAGCAAATAGGTTGAACAAAAATGGTTGAACATCATCCAGGGTCTCTGGTCCACCAAGATTTAACAAGAGTACTCCAATTTTTTCTTCAACAACACTGGAAGATACACCTTTGGCATCATCAAAAGTGGTAACCACATGTGCGGAGCTAGATCTAACAGAAAAATTCCGCTGCTTTTTAAGTACTGGACTTGTGTTAGCCAAACGAGAGGATCCATTTGCTGCTAATTGCAATGACTTAACATCATGTTTGGGAGAACTAGCAACACTTGTCGACGTTCTTTTGCCACATGACCTGCCAATAATAGCAACAGCCCATCAATATCAAAAACATGTATACTTGGATGTCAACAGAACGGATCATCCAATTTGAACAAAGGCATTCTGTCTGTCCATCCCCAGTGGCAATATTGTTTAAGCAAAGCTTGAACACATCTCTAAGAGATATGGAAATTAGTTCTGTGGAAGGATAAAAGCTGTATATCATTATGCCCATATTTATCCTGGACTCAAACAAAAATCCTACTAGCAAAAAACTTATTTAGCAATATAACTTAACTGTTTAAATATATCTCATGACTCGTTCCTATTAAATTTCATAAACGTCAGGGTGTTCTGTGCTGTACAAAACAATAAACAAATAGTAGCCACAAGCAAAACTTGTAGAAGTTCTTTTGCCACATGACCTGTCAATAGTAGCAACAATCAATCAATATTAAAAACATGCCAACGGAACAGATCATTCAATTTGAAAACAAAGGCTGTTTTGTCTGTCCATTTCCAGTGGCAATATCATGTATCAACACATCTCTAAATGATATGGAAATTAGTGATGTGGAAGGATAAAATTCTGAATATGTCAAGATTTATTCTGGGCTCAAGAAAAAATATTTACTAGCAATATATCTATTTCAGCACTTAACTGATTACATATACATTATGAATTGTTACTATTAAATTCATAAACTTGAGTGTTTTCTGTTTTTTTTTACAAAATATTCAACAAATAAAGGATAACAATTGGGGTAGATCTCATAGCATCAACCTTCTTCCAGAAAATTTGAATCCAAAAATTTGATTTGCAAACGCACAATACTGTGGGATCTAGCCTCCAGATCACATCATCACAGGTAACATATCTTGATTTCAGGGTTTAAAAGAAATGATCTTAGTCAAGTACTAATGTACTGAAATGAGTGCTCCTCAGTAGGGGAAAAACGAGCGGCACTCACGTTGCGGCCATGGAGTTGGTCGTCGAGATTTGCCCGGCCCCAGCAGCGCACCTGGAGCCAAGAACCCCGTGCTCCATGATCCTCCGTCCTGCAGTGTGTTTCTAATAAGCGGGGGGGGGGGGGGGGGGGGGGGGGGGCTGCTTAGCCGAAAAACAATTCGGAGAGAGGACGGTGGCGGGGGCCACGACATGCCTGCGGAGGACGTCGGTGGCCGCAGCTCGCACGCAATGGTGGCTCGGGCCGCAACTCCGCGGCGGCGCCGGCAGACGGATGCGGCGCGCCTGCACGGCCGGCGGTGATGGCTGCGGGTCCCGCAGGAAGAGAGCGGCCGGAGCTCGAGCGCGCGTGGGGAACGGCGGCGACGGACTAGCAGATCCTGCAGGCGGTGGCTGGCACGCTCGAGCGCGCGGGAGGCGGACGGGAGGAGGCAGCACCGGCACAGATGCGGACGGAGCCGAGCCAAGGGGATCAGAGGATCAAGAGATTTTTGCCGGTGGAGCGTGGTCCGTGGAGAAGACGAAGAATAAAGAAGGTGGCGACAAATGCGGGGTCAAACGTGGCAGCTTGAAATGCCAAATCGACAACTACCCCGGGCGGCCGGGCGCGGACCCTTCACACTCCGGATCTTCCGCACCGCGGCGGGGCCCGCATGGAACGGACAGCATCGTCACACACCCATTGTGCACCAAGCCACCAATCTCGAGGGCTTGACGGCATTTTTCCCCCCAAACATTACAGAGAAAATTACACTAGAAGATGATTAAATTCCTTTCTTGACCCTATAAAAAATTTTAACGCTTACTTAACACTGCATTATAACTTTCTTCCCTTATTTGATATTTGTGGTACTTTCGCGAGTGAAACGACCACCAAATAATCTCCAGAATTCATGAAACATTTTCTGGTCATAGAACAAATGAAGATGAACCCATTATGCTTAAAAACACGCATATATCTTTATAATTTTAAAACTAAAATTAATGAAATTAAACTATCTTTAAAACTTATATAAATTTTTATGGCACCAAATTACTTTCAAAATATCAAGGGAAAATAACTAACATTCCTCACATGGGATGTAGTAATTTATAAAGTTCTTTCATGTCATCAATTACGTAGAGAATTATGAGGTTCTTCATAATTCCCTACGTAACTTATGCTAGAAAATAAAATAATAAATTATTTCATCAAATGCAAGGAATAATAGTTGTGTTCCATAATTTTTTAAAAGTATTTGGGTGCCATAAAATTCAGATAAGATTAAAAAGTAACCTAATTTTGTGAATTTTATTTTAAAAATTACAAAGGTACATGTGTGCTTTTCAGAAAGAATGGGTTTATCTTCATTTGTTTTATCACTTAAGAAATAAGCGATTTGGAGGTCGTTTTGGCCAATTTAGCTCATAGAAGTGATGAAAATAATAAGAATCAAAATTACAGTTCGGTATCACATCGGGAAGGGAAAAATTTTTAGGGTTAAAGAAGGAATTGAGTTACCTTTCGGGGCCAAATAAGGAATTTCCTCAACATTATGAGAACATATCCTATATTACAAGCGGTGTTACTATGTACATATAGTAAGCATGGACTCAAAATTTCTGCATTTTTGGATGATGCTCTCTCTATGTAGGAGGTATATATCAAAGTAGTGGACATTGAAGATCTCAAGTGTGTATGCGAGGAGTTTGGCATTTTGATGCGTGCTGCAGATCGATGATGACCAAACTTGCAATGTGTGTGGTTGACACAGTTAAATACCCCATTTAATTTGTTTGTGGTTCATACACTTGAATTCATGTGCTGTCCACACAAGTAAGTGCTGCATGCAAGGTGACGTAATTGAACATTGTTGTAAGCTTTATACGCTCGCTGTTAGGCAGTGACGCAAGTGTTAGCACTTAGCAGCCTAGCTTAGGCTAGTTAGGCAGCGAAGCAAGCCCAAGGACCAAGGTTATGCATGTGAGCTCTAGATGCAGGCGCTAGAGCACATGATGAACCTGTCACCGTGGCTAATTAGGCAGTTTCATTAGTCAGAAATTCGATTGAAGTAAAAAAAACACTCAATTGTTGTTGTTATATGCGCCTGTCTCTCTCGGACTTGTTCAAGCAACAAAAACAAATAGGCCCACGGCCCAAACTGCGGGAAAAAAACAAATCGGTTGTCCAACAGCGTGTAATTTTTCTCTTGAACCCAAAACTCAAAACAAGCCCGCCTGGGCGGGCAACCGCGTCTGGGCAGGCACGACATTGGGTCACTGGCCGCCTAAACCCTACCTGAAGCCGCGCCGTGTTGCCGGCTTCCATCGAGGCGATTTCGTGCGATCAA